>CM062818.1:1539840429-1541090429 GCA_031772625.1 Pinus tabuliformis
ATAAAATTTATTTCAATCATAAGGAATTGATTTAAATATTAAAGGATAACTACTTGTAAATTTTGAAAGTTGATAACATTATATAAAATTATAGAAATATTGTCATATATTGTTTTTTGACTAAGCTCTTGTAGATAACCTCAAAAGAAATAACGTTGAATAAAACCCATTTTTTGTTTACATGACATCTTTTAAAATTGACTAAAACTTATTTCAATCCTATTGTGTTTTTTAATTGAACCTTGAGATAAGAAATCGACTGAAATACTTAAAAAAGTTGTCCATGCAATGGTATATGGGCGGGTCACAAAAAAATTCATATATATAATAAAATGGATGACTTTATAATTCAAAAAAAAAAAAAAAATTAAATCGAATTGTAATAACATGCATGTTGATTGCACTAAAAGACACTTTCTACAAGCCAATATGAAACATGTTTGTAATTATTTCCACATTCAATATTAAATTGATACTGATATATTTTAGTTCATTTTAAGTATCAAATTGACTTGAATCATAACTTAATTGTACTTATTTTCTTAGTCTATGAATCTGGAAATCAAAATTGTTATATTTTACTAATCTTTAAATTAGCGAAATAAATAAATTAATTAATTAATTAAAAATAAATAAATAAAATAGAATAAAATTATTAGATCCATAAACTAAAAAATTATTGAGAATTCATAAACAAGATTAATACAAATCCATAAACTAAAATAATAAGCATCCATAAACTAAAATAATGGTCATGTACATCCATAAACTGTCCATGTATGAAAATATACAAAGTTTGTATCACATGTGAATGCGCCCTTTGAAATGAGCCTAAAAATAAACAAACTATCCACTCTAAGTACCACTAGAACTCCTATGTGAGTTATGTTGCACAAAGTTAAGTGTCCATAAGCTGGTACTGCAATATAACACATTCAAAGTCAAACTAATTAAATCATTATTTGTAAAAAACAAATATGGAAATAAATGATTCTGAACCACATTTTTAATTACATATACATGAAGCTACTAACCTTAGTCAAGTTGAAATGCAAGTCAAAGAGGATGGGGGTCTGATGAATCTCGATTTGGTGCTCCCTTGTCTATGGTTCAATGATTGGGGCCTGCATCGATGGACCTGTATCATCAGTGTCTATACACGCATCATCCCACTCATGTGCCCACATAACAATGACATCAACAACACTATGCATATGGGCCTGTGTACACAATGGCAAGGAAAAATTATAATTAGTCCACAAATTAATTAGCATATATATGTGTGTGTGTGTGTGTGTGTGTGTAACTTAAAATAAGAATGTTGAAATCTTAGGAATAATTTTTTTACCTCAACTACTGGTCCATGTGGTTGTACATAGTGACTCTCCTCCACATGTGTTATGAGGTGGAGGTGGAAGTGGAGGAGAATCCATGGAAACATGCTCTGGTGGAGGATGGTCTGGCTAATCAACATCCCCCTCTGATGACCTCATAAGCTCATCCATGAAGCTAGGTTGTGTCTACATGTTATCATAAACTTATTAATACAAATGCAATCTAATACGAACTAGAAATTAATATAAATATTTATGCATAATTTGACAATAAGAGTCAAAAGTTTTGTATATATATATATATATATATATATATATATATATATATATTATATATATACATGGTTTGTGTCATGCGGGTCGTGCACCCTCCAAGTCTCACGAATGACATCACGATACATACATGTATATGTAAAAAGTTGGTCAATGGGTAAACTTGTGAGAAATGCATCATCATATAAGGGCACTTGTAGGTCATGAGGTAATGGTGGTGGTCTCCTAATCTCTCCATCTAATTGAAAACGTGCAATAGTCAATGACATCTACATGTTATCTGCAATAGGCTCCTTGGTCTCACCACCAAGCTACAACAACTCCTCTAGCTTTGTCTGTAATACCAAGCTCCGAGACGGTAGTGGCAAGAATCTTTGAGGTGGTGGTACATGCTAGGTTCCCCATCATGCTCATAGGTACGTCCCAAGCTAGGTCCATAATATTGAGATCAAGTATCAGTATAATCTAGAATCATATGTAACACAAACTCTGCATATAAATACTTGGCAAAATAAATGGTGACCTAATCATGGTGGAGGAACTATCCCCAAGCTCCAATGAATCGATCATATACAAAATGAGATGCATAAACATTCCTAAAATATTTTAGTGGAATCAAACCTATATGCCTACCAGTGCGATCTAGAGGGATTTCAAACAACACCCCGTGAACATTAATGTTCTTGGTGGCCTCCTTCAGCAACTCCCAAGTATTTGGGCCTCTAACTTCATGCCTCCTAATCCTCTGTATGGACTATAGGAGATGGCTCTATGGGCCCGACCTCTGTTATGTCTCGATCAACCTATTGATGTTATCCAGTATCAAAGACAAACTATGACCATTTGGTGAACTGGTAGGGATGTTACACGACTCTTCTATGATCAACATATGTCAGGTGTAACATCCTCCAATGTGATATTAGTTATAGCATCGTCCCATGTAGGGATCGATATTGCACTCTTATCCTCAACTACAGCCCGTTGATGGACTGCAAACCATAAATATAATTTAACATATATAATTAACAAACTAGAAGCACAATAACATATACATTAAATACAAACACATTAGTTGAAGATAATTTAAAAATTAAAGACAATTTCAAGACATAAACACATAAAGTTTAAAGAGGATTTAAAAATACAGGTGGTGTACCTAAAACAGGTGAAGAAGGTTCACCAGAGGTAGCATGATCACTAAAATGGATAGAAGCACTACCTCTGACACTTTTACTAGTGTCAGAGGTAGAATCTATGAGTGGAACATGCACTTTAGGTGGGCTATGTGATCTATCACGAGCCTGACCACATATAATAAATCCCTTCACACTGTGATGGCCTGCAGTTGGGGCGAGCATATGGGATGCCTCTAAATATTACATATAATACATATAAACTAATCCAAGAATTTTTTTTTGACTAAAGTATTAGGTATAATACAAAACTATTATATATAATACATATAAACTAATCCAAGAAAAAAAATGATTTAGAAAGAATGCTGACAAAAGAACCATTTCTAAAATCAAGCAGAATAATCTAACCTGAAGTCCTAAACTTTAGACTCCATTTTTTGATAATTTATCAACCAAATTATTGAGTTCCATGTAAACACAATTGAAAGAAGTGATAAAATCTACCTTGACACTTTTTTTTCGTTTCTAAATAATGCATTTTATTCATAGTGCATAAATATGTAAATATATATGTAAAATTTTGAAATATACCTATTTACAAAACTAATAAATTTCATGTCAACCAAATACTCCAATATACTTTAAGTTCTTAATGTTTGACTTTGACAAATGATATGTACTAGGTGCAAGCACATGAAGATAATGTTTCTTGTACAACACACCACACAATGAAACAATATGGTACAAAGTAGAAAAGAATCTAAATGTGTTTATTCACCAAACCAAATGCATCTTTCATGATGGATTTAATGTATCTATCAATGATGCATTGTTGAAACATGAACTTATATGTGTAGTTATATAATTATATATAGTTATATGTTAAATGCATGTTTTAAATAGTTATGTTATGTTAAATGTTATAGTTATATTATGTTATAGTTGTGCACAATACATGTTACACTATATATATATATATATATATATATATATATATATATATATATATATATATATATATATATATATATATATATATATATAACTTTATAATAGTTAAATATATATAGTTATATTTAAATAAATATATAGTTAAATAGTTATGTTACATGTTATGTTTTTTGTGTATGTGTGTGTGTGTGTGAGTGAGAGAGAGAGAGATATATGTTAAATAACTTTCTGTTATACATGTTAAATAATTATAGAGTTCTATATCATATTATGAACTAAACAGTTATAGAACAATGTTATGTTATAAACAATATATCTGTATATGTATATGTATATGTATACGTATATATATCTATATATATATATATATATATATATATATATATATATATATATATATATATATATATATATATATAGTCATGTGATGTTATAACTAAGTTATAATTTAGTTAAATACATATAATTATATTTGTTATGAACTATAGTTATGGTTATGTTGTAACATGTGAAAATTCCTGAACCGGAATCCCTACTGCAACAACTGATGATATTACTCCTACTTGTTAAATTCCTTTAAACAGATTACTTGCAGTTTCCTGCAGAAAATATCATAATACATACACTGCAACCTTCACTTAATTAAATATTATATGGAAACAAGAGACTGAGGAAAAAATAAAATACAACATAATGGAAACCATTATTTTTGGACAAATGTCCCCAAAAAAACCCAATGCAGGAAAACCGGTGCTGCAGATCTGAGGGTTTATTATTATTAAGTAGTAGCAAATTTTGAATACATCTCTGAATAACTCAAGGGTTATTCAATTATAGAGAGATAAATATTGGTATAAATCTTTGTGAGATTACCTCACACAATCACTGATAAAATATCGGTTGATCCAGATACTAGATGAAGTGCCTCTAACAGGCCCAACGATGCCTTTGTGCATTCCTCACATAGTCCCTACGCCAACCCCTCTAGTCACTATGTCACCCAGCCTACTGATCGATTTTCTGCCCGGAGTCTTTGCTCTCAGCCTCCTGGTCTCACACCACAACTCTTAGCTTCTAACACTGACTCGCTCTCACCCTCTATGCTACCTCTATGTGGCCCTACATCAACCTTTGTGTTTGGGCCACTGGATCACTCTTTACCTCTCTCTAATGATGATTCTCGAGCTGAGAAAATCTCTCTCTTTCTGGATGCTACCCCTACCCCTCAACTGCAAGAAATATACTCAATCAGAATTTCCTCCCGAGAACTTCGCACTTCAGAAATTCGATCTCTTGATCTTACTATGTTTCCCAAATGACCCTCAAGCTTCCTTAAATAATCTTCTCGTTGACATTAAACGGCCCAAATTAAAATCTAATCAATAGCTAAGATAATTTTAGCTTGATCCTTGTCTTCTTCTAGAAGTTTCACCCATAATTAGATTAATACCCATTAATATTTTTAATTTCTTAAGTTTAGACTTAGGGTCCCATTAAAAAATATTAATTATTTTAATAAAATTGTTTCTAGGTGGAATTTCCCAAAATGATTTATGGGTTCTTTGGAATTCATGTGCCCAAGCCTCTCCGCAAAATTTAAGGCCTAGAGCACATCCGATTCTACCAAAAATCAACACTCCCTCTTAGCGAGGAATGTGCTCTAGCAATATATGTTGTTGCATACTGCTCTAGCTTTGAAGCATCATCCTTTGCGCTAATGATGTCTGAAATTTTATCCACGAACCACTACATTGTTGCTGTAAATATATTATTGTTGACACTGCCACTGCTAACACTTCATTTGTTCTAAAATTCCCTCTCAGGGTTTGCATCTATGTTGTTGTTAACACGGCCACTGCACTTCAAGTTGTTATTGCTACTCTATCAGCAACGGAAAAACATCCAAAATCACTGAACTAACTATTTTTAGTATGATACCACGTGAATGTTGGAGTCTGACTACTGTTAGTCTCTACACTGACCCTTTGAATTTATTGTGTTGTTGCTGATCTTTGTGCCATATGCACTGTTGCCAACTCTTCTCTGCATTGTTCAGTCTTTGGTGCTCGTAGCCACTGCAATTGTCTCCCTAACACTCCTCAACATCAACTGACACTACTCCATCCTGCTACTACTGATCTGGGCTCCCATAACAAGGTATTGATCCGAGAGGTGAACTCCTCAAGAATCTTGCCCATCTGTAGCTCTTTTGAACTACAGTTCTAAATCAACCCACCTCCCTCTTGGAGGTATCTTGGCTGTCATGGCGAAGTCTTCTTCCTCGATATTCTTGGGTGCATCCTTCATATCGTGTTTCTCATCCTTTTCCTTCTTCTTGAATGGACATTTTGTAGCATAGTGACCCATATCACCACACCTGAAACACTTGATCTTCGAGATGTCCTTCTTATGTCTTCACTGCTCCTATTATCCCTTCAATGAAAGGGTGGCATTATCCTCCTCTTCCTTGGGCTTCAACCCACTACTGTTGTTTCTTCCGTCAATTTTGACCTTGACTAAGTGTCTCCTCATATCCTCTTGTTTTAGAGTTGCCCACATCTCATCCCAATTCAGCAATGTTTCTCTGCCCAGGATACTCTGGACAAAGACTTGCCACTCATCTAAGACAGAATTGAGGGCCAATCTAACGAACTCTAAATCTTGAGGTGTATACCCTATAATAGACAACTCATGATGTGTTTCCTTCAACTTCGTGCAGAATGGATCCACGTGTTCTCCCTTCTGCATTTGAGAAGATTTCAACTTCTTCTCCAAGTACATCTTCCACTACTTAGAATATCCCTAACATAACATGGCCAAGGAATCCCACATATCCTTAGCAGTTCATCTTCTAGAAATGTGACACACCATGTGATCCTTGACTACATCCAGGATCATCCTCTTGGCCTTCACCATCTCAGCTCGGTATTTTTGCAGGGACAACCACCACAATGTAGACATATTTCTTGAAGGCATTCTCATCTAGAAGGAATGACATTATATCCTTCCAGATGACATAGTTGGATGTTCTGCCCAACTTGCCTGATCCCTCAAGCCACTGGAAACCATATCTACAAAAAAAAATAGAAAGTCGAATGACCTCCTCTCTCCTATGTTTTGTTGCTGGGCTAGCCTACACACTCCATACTGGAGCTAGTAAAATTGTTGGCCCTTGTTGCTGCTCATCTCTAGAGAATTCGAATTCCTTAGCTAGGAATTCTCTGAGGAATAAATTCCCTCAACCATGCTTCTCCTCTCCCTTCTGATGTCTTTCAGCCCAACAATCTCCTTGCTAAAAATATGCATCCCACCATATCTCCTAACACTGAGGCTTCTTCGTTGCCTTGGTAAAAATTCGAACTAGAAGTCCTTATCTCCGTTGACTCACTCATAGACAAATTGCCTCGAAAATTTGACCTCCCATCTTGGACTGCACAAATCATTTGGGATTTCGGACTGCGGCCTCCTGCGGCTTTTTTGAACTCCCTCTTTTGATCAACACTAGATCTATGAGCTCTAATCTTCTTGCTTCACCTGTAGCTCTGATACCACGTGAAAATCCATAAACTAGAATCCCTACTACAACAACTAATGATATTACTCCTATTTGTTAAATTCCTTTAAACAAATTACTTGCAGTTTCCTACAGAAAATATCGTAATACATACACTGCAGCCTTCACTTAATTAAATATTATATGGAAACAAGAGATTGAGAAATAAATAACATACAACACAATGGACACCATTATTCTTGGACAAATTTCCCGAAGAAAACCAAATGCAGGAAAACCGGTGCAGGAGTTTTTAGGGTTTATTATTATTAAGTAGTTGAAAATTCTGAATACATATCTGAATGCCTCAAGGGTTATTTAGTTATACAGAGAGAAATATTGGCAGAAATCTTTGTGATATTACCTCACACAACCACTGAGAAAATCCTAGTAGATCCAGATATTGGATGAAGTGCCTCTCGCAGGGCCTATGCTGCCTCTGTGAAGTCCTCAAACAGTCCCTGCTTCAACCCCTCTAGCCACTGTGTCACCCATCCTACTGATCGATTTGTTTCCTGGAGTCTTTGTTCTCAGCCTCCCGGTCTCACACCCCAGCTCCTGGCTTCTGAAACTGAGACTCCTCAACAAACTCTCAGACTCTCTCAAACACTTTGTGTTCCCTCTGCGTGATCCTTCATGGCCCTGCATCAGCCTCTGCATCTGGGATATTGGATCACTCTCTACCTCTCTCTACTGATGATTTTCTGCTTGAGAAAATCTCTCTGTGTGTGGATGTTGTCCCTACCCCTCAACTGTAAGAAATCTTCTTGATCAGAATTTCCTCCTGAGAACTTCTCACTTCAGAAATTTGATCTCTTCATCTCTCAATGTGTTTTCCAAATGACCCTCAAGCTTCCTTAAATAATATTCTCGTTGACATTCAACAACCCAGATTAAAAGCTAATCAATGGATAATATCATTTTATCTTGAGCCTCGTCTTCTTCTAGAAGTTACACCCACAATTAGATTAATACCCATTAATATTTCATATTTCCCAAGTTTAGACTTAGGACCCCATTAAAAAATATTAATTATTTTAATAAAATCATTTTTGGGTGGAATTTATTAAATATCTTTATGTGTTCTTTGTAATACATATTCCCAAGCCTCCTTGCAAAATTTGAGGCCTAGAGCACATCCGATGCTACGCCAAATCAACATAACATATATGTTAAGTAATTTTATGTTATGTTAAATAGTTATAAGACCATGTTATGCTATATTTTATATATAGAACTATAATATATAGTTATGTGATGTTATAGTTACATATAGTTATGTTATGTTATAATTACACCAATAGGTGTTCCTCTGCAGGGTTTGGATAGGAAAATTCAACCATTAATAATAGAGGTGTATTTTCGTCCTACTCCTCCAAATAAGAAATTAACATGTGGATTCAAGTTCCTTATCTATGTGCGAGTGCAAGGCCTTCACCATTGGTGATACCTGTTAAGCTGCCTCCACCACTGAAGATACCCATTAGGCCTTGGGCAGAGGAGGGTTTTGCAAACACAACTTCTCCTTCACATAGCTCCATCAACTTCAATTTGTTTCATCCATGGTTTGAATCTGCTTTGGACTCAAACCACTTCTGACAAAGAAATTCCAAATAATGCCTTCAATGTCAAGGACATCCATGCAAACAACATTCTAAAGATTTGTGATGCAAGGGTTTGTTAAAAATAGCAATAGGTGATGCCTTTGAAACCACATAAGTCTAATTGGGGGAGGATTCACGCGATGAACTAGAGGGCGAAAATGGTGGTGACAGTGGAGGCGATGGATGGGCATGCCCAATGAGAGTTGATATAGGAGATGAGATTTGAAGCTGCAATGTGCAAGAAATATATGAGTTGTCACATAAGTATCTAGGGGAGAAGAAAACCTAGTCTGGGAACCATAAAAATAACCTGCTTCATTACTAAAATGGTTCATAAGACTCGAGCTCCCACCATCGTAATAAGCAATAGAAAAGACCCCATCGAAAAAAATAAAACAATATGATTAATATTTGAACCCTCATTATTTGATTGAAATCCATTCCTCAAACCAATCAAGGCTCTTGGAAAAAGACGTGAGCAAAAGGAATCAAACTCTACGACAACAATTCTTCCCTTCCTTGCAGGGCTTAGGTTTAACAGCGATCCAAATGAAGCTAGCATTTGAAGACCCCATGAGAAAGTTCATAGAAATCCCCACACATGCAGGTCCCTTTTCTAAAATCCAAACAAGCAGTTCTAGAATAATGAAACAACTGCATATCTCTTCGTCTTGCTTTCCCTGAGGATGGATCCTTCATAATTTGAAAGCATTTCATCTATAAAGAGATAGAGGTGAGCCAAATTGATGACAATCAACAATCTATTGGCTCCCCAGCCTTCCAAGAGATGAAAGAGATGAAATTATACCTAGAGGAAAGTGTTTCAACAAATTTTAGTTTATACCAGGTTGAGATTTCTAATTGTTTTATTCATAGTAATAGGATGTTCACTAACTGGTTATTAAATTTCCATCTTTTTGAAGCTAATTTAATAACTGGTCATTCTTTTATGAGATGTTTTAGTAATGGAAACCTAGTTTATTATAATTGTTACATTACAGGTGGGTACCAATGGAGGATAGACTTGCTCTTTCTGGTGGATTCAATAACACACGTAGAAAGGCCATCACATTGTAAATGAAGTTGTATTAGTTTTTCATTATGAATATCATGTACCTCTAAGGATAATTTTATTTTTTATGAATACAAGCCTTTGTTGTGAAAACATATTAAGATTTTATATGTGTGAGGATATGACTATGGGAAGTATTGTGTTTTGTAATGTTATTTGGTGATAGGTATTACTAGAGCTACATATCTTCCTGTTGTGCAGAGTGCTCTTCCATGCTTGTTCGGTGCAGTTGCTCCACAAGGTAGTATTGCACGTGAGAATCATCATCATTGTCTTAAGGTAAGAATATCTCATCATCAAAATGATTTGTATCTTTTGCATTTTTTTCACTTGTTGGTTATGTCTTTCAAGGTTTTGAGGCTTTGGCTTGAACGAAGAATTCTTCCAGAACCTATTCTACATCATTACATGAATGAAATTGGATCTTCAAATGATGATAGAGTTGGTGTTATGTCATTGAAGGGATGCTTGATGAATATGGAAGGTAATCATATCAGTTGTATAATTTACTCTCATTTATTTATGCTTAGAGTCAATTATAATATAATTTGTTTTTTTCTTTTAGTAATACAACCTTTCAGTTACCAGGTTTCTTGATGCCACATATATTTGAAGATGACGAGGAACCAAGTGCAAATGACTTAAAGAAATATGAGAACAATTCACTCGTTGAAGTTGTTAAAGTGCAAGAAAAGCCAAGAGAAAGCTCTATTGATCCTATGGAATATTAATCATAGGGAATCTTAGTCCAACATAGGAAATCTTAATTGTAGCGTTAGTCCAACATAGTGAATCGTAATTTCCATATGTTGGACTAAAAGTTAAAACTTGCTTCTCTGTGAATGTAGCTCTGACGAATCACGTTTTGATCCATATGTCTAGATCTGGTATTTCTTCTACAAATTCTTGGAGGCATACTTGATGCAACATATAGGAAATGAAAGGTGTGAAATCTTTTTGAGATTTGATATTCTATTTTCTTCTTTGCTTATAGTTTTATGATGCATGTATTGTATGCTTTTTATATGAAGTTTTTTTCAATGTTTTTAATTCCCTTGTTATGCATTTTAACAGATGTCCCTACTTCAAGTGGAAGCAACTAAGTTATGCAATGTGCAAGTTTGTTCCTCAAAAGAACCGGTGAGAGAAGATTCCTTATTCTGGAGAAATCTGTATATTTGATGTTTGTTGTTAACTTCCTTAGGCTTTGGATATTTTTAGAAAATGGGTTGATGTTAACTGTATATACTATAACTTGCATCACTATCTACATTTTGCAGATGCATATAAAATTGTGCTTCTCTCATTCTTTCTGATAGCAAGTTTCCCAAACCTCAATGAATGAGTCATATGTAACATTAAGTGATTGAATCATAGATCGTAATTTGAGTCTTGTCTTTGCATTATGTTGGATTATAATCTTCTAATTAGAGCATATTGTACATATCCCTCGAGGATATTCAATATACACAGTAAATATAAAAATATCTTCCAATGTATTGCCTTATGAAGGAAAGAAATTTTGGAATTAAGTTGCCACAACATATTTCTTTGTAAAAAAATTGTAATTTTGAGTTCAATAAGTGTGTTGGAAGCATTAGTGGTGGGGGTGGGGTTCTTTTTCCAAAGGGATCGTTGAAATTTTCATGTAAGGAAGGAATCATTTATTTACTTGAACAACACTTATGGGTAAATTAGATATTCTGGCATAGATAGGCATGTAGATTTTTTCTCCAGAAGAAAAATGTGTAAAATTCTCAATTTCTTATTATTGATTTTATCAAAGGCTAGCTCCAGTAATTAAGAACATTCCACTACATTGAAAATACATTATTTTCATGTCTATCAGTATGTGATGTCAATTTTTGTGGCATACTGATTCTCATAGCTCACCAACAAGTACTTAGTAGACATGATATATCTTCAATGTTACTGGTAGAAAACACACATGAATGATTGTTGAAACTTGAATGGTCTTCTATGTAGTTTGGCCTAATGACTTCCATTGGAATAATCTCAATAATGAAATTTGTGTAAATAGTGATTTGTACCATAGTATGTGATTTAGAATGGCCCTATTATGTTGGCACAAAAATTATAAATAAATATTTTGGGGTGTCAGATCATTTTATCTTTTAATTTTCTACCATTTCATATATTTAATTGGAGAGTTTTTGGTGCAAAAGAGTGCTTGGTGAAAGTGGAGATGAAGTTCTTTACTTTTCACACTGCAAAGGTTCAAAGCATATAACCACATGAAAGGTAATCTTTTTGATCTAAAATTTATGGTTCTACTTAATACCAGTTCTTTGATGGTAATCAATAGTGGAGTGTTAGTTGGAAAAGTTGAGGAATGTAGTGTATTTTTTGTTTTTATTATATACCCAAAATGACATTGTGACATGCCTAAAATTGTTATATTGTGAGTACAACAATATTGATTTAGCTATCTTGAGAGACAATTTAGAAGTATTGTTTATCTCTAGAAAGTAAATATACATCAAAGATTGTTCATTGAAGATGTTTCTTCCAGGAAAATAGATGCCTATAATTACTTCAGTTGGAAAAAATTGGGTGAAGTAGAGTGAAATGTAGAAAACAAGCACGAACTACATCAAATGGCTGAATGAAGTTAGAATAGTTATTTTCTATTATATTACATTAGTAATGCCATGAAATAGCCAAAGTATCAGTAAGAAGAGAAAAGGAGCCTTACAATGTAGGAAGGAACCTTGATGAGAATACAAGTAGGACTCTTTGTCCTTTGTATCTTCTCTTTTTTTCTTTTGATCCAAGGTGGAATCAAGATTTTTCTAGAAATTAGAGAAAAATGTTTACTGTGACACCTATTTAAGGGCTTGCTTTGTTCTTGTTGTTGAAGAATTGAAGACAGGAATGAAGGGAACTTGAACTTAATATGCATTGGTACATGACTGTAATAAGTAGACTCAGATAGGATAAATACAACTTACAAACCTTTCCCATGAGGCTTTGCCTAAGGCATAAGGCTAAGCTGATATAAATTTTTATTTCAAGCGTGAAATATAAAATATAAAGCTTTTTTCTTGGAAAAGGGAATTTACAAAACCTATTTTCAAGTGAGTTTTTTTTACAACTTCAAAAAAAGTCTTTGATGCATTGTACAAATTATAGGCTTTGATGGGAATGGAGCGCTAAGAATGCACCCATATTCTCATTAGAAATCATGGATTATGATTTCCATAAACATCATGCTTAGCCAACACTCTAGAGGCTCTACTAGATGGCAATATTTATTATGTCTTCGTATTATAAGAGTCATGAATAGTTTAATAGCTCTATGCCCTACTAGTTGGTCATTTTTTTGGTGAGTACATCTTATAAGAGTCATGTTTTAATTGTTTAATTTAGTTATTGCATCACAGATCTATCAAACCAATCCTTAATTCCAATCACAAGAATTTTCTTGCTTTAGAATGCTCAACAAATGAAGGAGCCTCAATGAATTAGCAAGAAGCATTGAGTCTATGCTTGTGTGACCTTCCTCTTTCAAAATGTGCAAAGCTTTCAACTACAGTATGACATATTTGGCCCAATTACCAAGCGATTTATGTATGTTATGAACTTTTTCCAATCTAACAATCCTATCGGCATACCTTTGCACCTTTTTGGGGCAATTGCTAGTTATATATAGTTAAATATTATATATAACT
Source organism: Pinus tabuliformis (assembly GCA_031772625.1). Classification (NCBI taxonomy): domain Eukaryota; kingdom Viridiplantae; phylum Streptophyta; class Pinopsida; order Pinales; family Pinaceae; genus Pinus; species Pinus tabuliformis. The sequence continues at coordinate 1,539,854,045 of CM062818.1, forward strand.
AACTTAATTTTTTTTATATATATAGTGACATGATATATATATATATATATATATATATATATATATATATATATATATATATATATATATATATATATATATATATATATATATATATATATATAACAAAAAAAATATATCAATTAAATAACAAAAAAATATTTTTTTTAGATTTTTAACTTTAAATATTAATATTTTGTTTTTAAAACTAGAATCGTATTATATTTATTATTAAAAAAATATTTAAAATATAAATTAACTTAAATTTAAAATAAATAAATAAATAAATAAATAAAATAAAACAAAACAAAACAAAACAAAACAAAACAAAACAAAAAAACAAAAAAACAAAAAAAAAATTCTTATTTCATAAATAGAAGTTTACCATGAGCAACCATATTCATCATGTCAATCTCAAACTCCTAATTTAATTATTTATTGGTTATAGTTTCATTGTTTTCTGTTCTCGAGTTTTTTGAGGTGTATTTTGGGACAAATTTGTTAGAAATTTAAAATGCATTTTAAATAACAAAAAATTTAAAAAACAATTGAAAAATTATTTCACAAAATTCTTAAAGAAAAACTTTAAAACCTAAAATAATTAAAAAACAAAAACGTTTTTATGATTCAAAATCAGAAGATATGCATTTAATAAACAAAACATTACAGGTAAGAAAAAATAATAAAACCTAAATAATGGTCTTTTTGGTGGTTTCAAATCATTTTCTAGGTTGTTTTGAAAGATTTTTTGGATGGTTTTTTATGGTTTTCTAGGTTGGTTTTATGGTTTTCTAAGTTGTTTTGAAGCATTTTTTATGGTTTTTTGTGGTTTTCTAGGTTGGTATTGTTATTTTCTAAGTTTTTTTGAAGGGTTTTTTTAATGGTTTTCATGGTTTTTGTATGGTTTTTTTTTTAAATTAATTTTTTTAATTTTTCAAAAAAAGAAAGAAAAGATAGAATACCTACCTTCATTCGAACCTCTAGGATGTTGTTAGGGTTGTTGGTGAGATTTGTTTGAGTGCTCCATGCTTCAATTGCTTGATCGAGCTCCAATACTCTTGGTCAAGCTACCTAAACACTCTTGGTCAAGCTCTCAAATGTCTCGTGGTCTATGCAAATGGCGCACACAAGCCGCAGGCGGGATATTTAATCAATAAAAATGGCTCAATCGATCCCTAAAGCTCAATTGAGCGTCATATATTGATCAAGCCATAATGTTGGATCGAGGGTTTGATTTAACCCTCGATCGAGCAATTTTTTTAGCACACGAGGACCTTGATCGAGCGCTTAAATTGCTCAATCAAGCCATCTTTTTTTCCAACTAAACACACCCTCTATTACCGAAAAGTGTAACCCATCTCCATGTTTTTACTGTGAGAGTAAATTCAGTCATATTATTGTGGTTTAGTGATGGTTCTAGCTTTGGTAGTTGGCATGGTTGACACAACATCTTTGGTGATTGGCAGGAAGAGGGATTTTAAAAACCAATCAAGGATAAATGAATCATCAAGCTTGATTTTACAAATATTACGACATTGCTTCAATCCATGAATGTGGTCTGAAATGTGGATAGCCATAGTCTTATAAAATTTGAAATAATTTCAATCCCCAAGTTAGGCAAATAGGTAATTGGTAGTAGTTTAAAAACTCTAAAGCTAATGAATTGAAAGTAGAGTGTATCGTGGTAGGTTGGTTAATATACCATTTGGTTGAATCGCCAGTAAGGATTTTTTGAAATAAGAAAAGGTTAACAAAATCTTCTTTATAGGGGTTGGACAAACATCACATATGAAAGGACATAATGTGATTTGTGGGGTCTTCCCCAGGTTTGGCTTCAAATTTTGGGATTTCTGCACGAATTTCTGATGGTGTAGTGGGCCAAGTAGCATCATGATAAATGGGATCATTGATGATTTTGTTAAAATATTGGAGGTTCATACATGCCATAACATGTAAAGTAGTAGGAACAATAAGATTTTTTATTGTCTAGCCATGTTGGTAAGCGGAGGTGCTCTCGAAGGAGTTGACATTGAGATAGAAGGCAAGAGAGGGGGAATCCTTTGGATAGATTGAAGAAATGAGCTACAATTAAATATGATCCAACTAACAATGACCGAGATGGCGAGTGTTTGATTACCTTTATATGAGTTGGAAGGGGGAAAAATCCCTTGTTAGTAGGAGGAATACTTTGGAGTATCTAGGACCAACGTTTAAGGACAAGGCCCTCAATGATGACAATTAAATTGAGCGGGGAGATGTCAAGAAGATGCAGTTCATTTTCCTAATTAATACACATGTTTATTTAAATGAAAAGAAAAACTAATGCATGAAATTCCACAAGTACATCTTAAACAAGTGTCAGGTACTTTTAAATCCACACATTCATTAAACAGAAAAACAAAACGTTCCTAAACACCTATGCACCTTGTCCACTCAATACAAGTCATTGGAACCTTTGTGCAAGCCACCATCGATGGGTGTCTCAAGCCCATCAGATGGATGGTGCTCACGTACTCATTGAAAATTGATTATAATGATGGAGACTAGGGAGTGTACCAGCGACCATTGAAATTTGATCCAAGTATAGTTTCTTCCCACAACAACCACCTATAGGGTAAGATAATTTACCTAAGAATGACCACTACAGTACCTTCGTTATACAGGGGAGAAGTAATTGACCCTTGAATAGTATGTGATTGACTCAGATCCAAAGTGGTGGGTAGCCACTAAGTGAGGACACTAACCAGCATATCTTGTTTTTTACCTCCAAGTGACATGGCATTACTTCTCCTAGGAAATATTTTCGTCTAGTTATGAAGGATTTTTTAAGCTCCGTAGTCAGTTGACTTATGTTTCAGATGTAAATTAGAATGGGGTATTATTTGGATGCCCAACCCCAATGCCCTACCTGAACTACTTAATTCTTTTGTGCGCCTCCTGTGGAGGTTTAATTTTGGTGAATTAAGATAGTGGGTTGAATATTAAAGTCAATTCTAAATTAAGGAGTGATATATGAGAAGTGTGATATGTATGATAAAAATAAGATCCTAGAAGCAAAACTGAAATAAGAAGTGAGAACTAAACAAATTTTCCTATACCAATAATTGCTTGCTTTCTTTAAATAACACAAAAATATTACTACGTGAAGGGAATCAGGTCCAAAACAGAATATGATGCTATTTTGCAAAGATATATCATAAGAGAAAAGGGAAAAGAGCACATGCGGTATTCTTATTTGGAGTGAGACCTCTTTGTGTGTGTCATGTTTTAACTAGAATTATATGGTTCCTTGAAACAAAATATATACTTTGTTTGCAAATAAAAGAAAAAAATTATAGTTAAGGTCGAATTGAATCATGAATTAAGTAAATTTATGAATCTAAGTATATTTTCCCCTACTTAAACTATCTGAGGTAAAATTTTACTTAATCCTTGTATGTTATGGGTGTTAACTTTATGGGTTGCAAAAAACAAAAATAAAGGATCTTTGGGTCTCAAAGAGGGTAATAGACACTTCCAAGTGAGACCAAGTCAAACCGCACGGTTTTATCTCAATCGTGTGACTGTTACAAAGATTACTTGTGTAGTATCACATGGTGCCATGCAACTGTTCGAAGCGATTATGAGTGGTCACGTACTAAGCGACACTTTTCTTGAACAACATATTTATATCAGTAATCAAACTCTAATTTCTGCAAAAAATTAGCAAAATAACATATGGGAGAACAAGCAGGGTGCCTGTGAATAAATCTGAGAAAGAAAACTACAAAATATGTGGGGAAATGAGAAAGAAAGTAGAATCTAAACCCAGTGGAGTCACCACTCCTATTAATGGATATTTCCCTCAAGTGCTTATGAAAAGATGAAATAATAACTTTGTCAATTGGTAACAAAGAATGAGCTAATTGTTAGGTAAAAAACTAGGTAAGATCCATAATTCCTAAAAGGGTAAAGATGCACAAATACTTTATGTAAATTAAATAGAAAATAATACTATTTCATGATCACAACCCAACAAAAAGGAAAGAAAGTTTAGTAATCAACATTTTTTTTTATCATAACTTCAGCTCATTGTGTAACTGGTTAAAAGAGGAGCAACTTCGTCTCTTCTAAGGGATGGGTCATTGTCTGATTTTCTCTCTCTCAATCCTTTGTTCTTTTGCACAATACTGTCAACATAACCTTGGTCTAAATGTCTCCCAAAATTCCTTAGCCTGGATATTTTTTTATATACCCCAGTGGATAAGCTTTTCTAGAAAACTTTCCATAACAACTATAGATCACTTTTATGGAAAAAGTAGAGCTTTTGGGTGAGTTTTTCCCTTGAAAAAAAGGTTGATAATCTCAATGTGTATGATAGGGTGTCATCAAATATGTTGGATGGAGAGTTAAAAACGTGAAACAAGTTGTCACGTGGCTTTTCCATCGGTATATGCACGATCGAGTGAGTTTACTAAGGAACATGCATGCAGAACAGTGTGACTAGATAGAAGGTTGCACGATGAATGAAATTTTATTTTCTTCCTACCTATTTTATTATTTTAGGATTTGTTTTCAGCTAGAACCACTTTCTCTGATGTTTTACCTGTTTTTTACATGCTACTGTGTTGCTATCATCTTACAAAATTTTGGCATAACATACACTATGTCTACTCCAAATGTGGTGAGGCAAATCAAATTCACTTTAGCTACCAATTATTTGTATCAATCCTCACGATGCATTTTCCATGTGATTTCTAATATTTAGACAACATAAACAATGTATCTCATGCAACAATGGTGACATATTCTATCCCTTGATCGATATTAAAACCAAACTACTCTCTTAAGAGAGTCCAAGCTCTAGTAAGATTTGATTCACCATCCAAGAACCATCAAAGTCACTCTCACTACAGAATCCAAACCTATCAATCCCTATTGCTAAATGAAAAAAATGGACATAGAGAGAAAACTAACATAAAAAATCACAAAAGATATTTTTTAACCTAAATAAAAAGCCACCCATGGAATTTTATAATGTAGTTCTTCAAGCCTTTAAATAAGATTCATAACATGTTAATAGCATGAGAAACTACCATGGGTTACATAATACCATGGCCCCATAAACCACCAATTTTAAAACCATGAATGACCGAATTAAGATTATCTTAACTACTTTATCACTAATTCAAGATTAGCTCGACATTCCCCTTTTAAAGTTGAATTAGGATAAAAACCTACCCCCTTGGAGTGCTCAACAAGGTATCCAAGAATAGAACCTACCCCTTATCACTCAAGTCTATATCTAGACTTTAAATTACTGACCCATCAAACCAGCAATAAACAACACTAAATGGTTCTTATAGACATATTCCTATTTACATATGTGATTTGATACAACTCCATAAGAAGGAAAGCTTATGATTACATGCTCAATTTTATGATACTCAAATAATCTATCTGCTTCATCCAATAACCGTACTACACTCACTAGTCAGTCTAGGTTAGCCTTTCTATGAAATTAAATGTTAAAAACTATGAGAGAGAAATATCATAGTGAGATAGACACCAAAAATAGAAAAAATGTATGCCTATTTTCATTTTGCACAAGCTCCATCTTAAACTTTTTAAAATCCTTGTCCCTAACACCTTGAACCTAAGGTGATCAAGTTATAATACTAAATAAAAGGAAGTATATGCATGGAATATGCTTCCTCCACTAATCTAGATGAGAGAAGAACATGCAAAACATTAGAACAAAATCAAAGAAACAACATGACTTCCTTGGGAAAACTCTTATGGGAGAAAAACCCCACACTCCAAAATAAACTTGTTGTGTTCGTTAGGGACAAATGGCTATTACAATCCATTTTCAAAGTTACTCTTAATAAGAATAATATACAATGAGCTCCTTATTTACTTTCTAGAGAAAATCAAGTGTACACTCTACACTCTTTAACTACATGTTGCCTAGGTCTATATAGGTCAATAAGCCAACTCCTAAAACCTATAACATGATGTAACTTACAATGGAATATCCCAAACTATTAAATAAGCTTCATCATATGAATTATTGATTATCCAATACCTAGATTCATAAATAAAATGATAAGTTAGTCAATGATCAAATCAAGGATAGCTTAACTACTCTATAATCAAGTCAAGATTACTCATATACCATGTATTTTCTACATCATTTTCATTATAAACCATTTCCCTAAAGTCTTGAGAGAATAATGTGTAAAAACATAAAATGAGAAAGTCACAAACAAATAAAAGAAACAATAAACTATTAAACAATATAATTTCTTGGAGACAATCCTTGTAAGAAAAAAACCAAACATTTTAAAGCAAGCTTAATATATTATTTAGCAAAAAAAATGTTTACATTACACTTTCAAAATTTTTCTTTCAACAAGAGCAATTTACAATAAACCCTTTCTAACTTGGTTCTTTAAACCAAGTAAGATTTACCATGTGTATTTTAAGACCACACTAGCATATTCTATGATTGTGGATATACATTTTTTTAATGATAATGTCTTTGTAATGTGAATGGCTTCTTAAACCAAATTAGGCCAGATTTGCATTATGTACTTTAGGACTACAGTAGCACACAAGCGTATTTTATGGCTATGGATGTAAGCCTTTTCAATGGTTATTGTCATAGTAGTGTAGGTAGTGATAAGTAGGCAACTTGTTTTTGTTGTTTTTCTGAATTAATATAACTGATTATTGAGTGTATTTTAAGTAGATGCTTAAGCGGGATGAAAATACACGTGTACATTATTTTTAAATATAAGTTTTTTTATAATTTTTATTAAATTTTCATTAATTTTAATTTAAAATAATATTTACAATTTCATATTTTAATTTATAATTATATTTTAAAGAATTTTCAAAATATTGAATTAATTGATTTATATATTTAAAATTGCAATCGAGGTAATACAAAATCGTCATTTCAATAATAAGTAGTAATTAATAAGAAGAAGAAGTAATATTTGTGTTAGGGAAGAAAAAAAGTAACGTTTAAAAATGTACAATCATGGGCGTGAGGGATCTTTATGAATGACTTATGAGCAACTGCTAAGTGGCAGTATCCTTTCATCACACTGATTCAATTAAAATGTCCTCCCTGAACAACACTAATCTCGGTTATGACTTGTATTGATGTTTTCATTTAGAAGCAAAGTATATAATCATTTATAAAAGGCCATTTGGAAGATGAAATCATACCCATCTCCCTGTCTGGTAAAAACTGAAAAACATACATCACGAAGGCTTAATGACTTCTTTGAATCATTAACTTATGTTATCTAACGAGCCTCCATGGCTTCTCTAAATCTTTATGTTATGACGAACCTAACGATCAGATCTTATGTACTCCTGCATTCTGGAGGAAATCCCTGTGGAAATCTCTTAGCATCATTACAGTAATTGTAAATCATACAATGTTTTTGAACCCAACGAAGCCTATGTTGTTGGGTCGGATTTAAACACTGGGTGACTTGGTTCCCACTTGTCTGGGTATAATTAGAGGTTGAAGTAGAGGCGCAAGAGGAAATATTTTGAACAGTCCCATTACTTGAACCCTGCAGCACATTGAAGTTGCGGAATGATGCAACGAAGGGAGCTTTACTCCAATCAGTCTTCACCAAACCACCTCTGGTAGCCCAATTGTCTGCATCCCAAACGCTGGAGTAAACTCCCATTGGCTGTTTATTAGGATAAGGTACACCCAAGTTTTCGTTGTTGGGAAATACTCTAATTGGAGTATTGTCAACTAATAATCTGCAGTCAATCAAAGAGATTAGAGAAGTTATGGGCTTAATGAGCATTACGCAAAACACAAACATATACTTTGTGATGAATTCAAGTACTTACATTAATAGTTGTGGGCTCCAAACAACAGAGTATGTGTGAAAAGTTGCTCTGGGATCGAACCACAAGTAGAATTGTTGCTCTCTGTTGCCAAATCCATCAGTGTAGATATTGGTATGCAAAATATAGGGTTCGCCAGAAATATTTCCCAAGAATTCAAAGTCAATTTCGTCATGATTAGAACCCTGAGAAGAAAGCTGTAAGTAGATTACTGTTAGAAGAATACCATACAACAGTACATGTACCGATAATTTTAAAAGGGCGCGTATCAAATTGTAGTCGAAGTTGAATTTGTTTAACTTACATAGAAGCTAGTGACAGTGCCAGCAGAGTTGTTGGGTATCAACTTGATATGCATATGGTATTTTCCAAATAGATATTCTTTCTTGGATTGAAATGCAGAGCCTGAATGTTGATGAAGATTTAAAGATATTGTTATATAGCATGCAGTAAATATTAAAATTAAAAGATATTGGAATGAATAGATATAGCCTATACTAAATATTAAGAAGGGAAGAGATGAATGGAAACAATGTAAATACAGATCAAAGTATAAAAAAAAATGATGATTATATTTGCTGAGTTGAATGGTAGTAAGTACCTGATTCCTTGTCTAGAGAGAGCTGTATCTCGCGACCATTGTCAAGTATTTTAGCGTGATCGTTGGACCATGTGATATCAAAGTCATTGTAGAAATTCGCTACAATGACTATTGCTTTAATCAACAGCACAGCAGCGATGAAATATTTGGCCATCCGGGGAAAATAAAATAAATCTAGAGTGAATTATTTGAATATATAGATGTATAGATTTCGTGGTCTAATTCTGAACAATACTATGTATATCTGAAAACTGCTTCCAGCCTCATTTTTTAAGTTGAAAAAAGAGAAGATTGTGCTGAGAAAAATAGTAATAGCACAAAAGAGAAAAGGTGATTGAGACAGATGAATTAAGGCTGAAATTTCTGATATGATTTATAGGAAATGGTTTGGTGGGAGAAAGACATTCATGAACAGACGGCAATGCATATCTAGAACCTCATCAGCAGTACAGTTTCGTCAGCTTTGTTGTCACTCGTTGTTCATAAAGTTTACAGACAGTGCATAGGTTCCAATTTAAATGCTTAATGCTGGCCAGCTGATGATCCCATTGACGTGGTGATTATTTCCTGTAAATCTGGACGCATGCGGTCTATAAGTAAGCCAGTTGGCTATTTATTCAACTGCCCTTCAATTCAAATGTCAACGAGGCGTGCAACATAGTGACCGATTGTGCGGAACAACTCCAATTTCAGAGCCAGTTACGCAAACGCGTCTTCCCTGCCAACTGTGAGACAGCTTTGGGTTTGCCAATTACGTGAGCAACACGGCCCAAAATATTCCTTCCTTTCTTTTTCCACCATCACTGCAAAATTTGCAGAGTTCGTTATATATTTAAAATGGACTAAACGCGGACAGTGGAACCATAAGCATTTGTTGTTTAACATCCCTCTCTACATGATTCGCACATTATAAAAAAACCCAGCTTCAAGGTCTCAACTGTGATTCCCATTATGAAATGTTTTGTATATTTTATTAATGGAGGACATTGTTAATATAGTTATATTATAGGTTATTTTTTTCCTATGTTAACATAGATTTATTTTAAATGTGGATTTATTGTTCATTTAAGGTGTAAAAAATTTATTATCATGTTAATTGGTTTATCAAAATAAAATTAGGTTTCAATTTAATTATAGATAAATATTAAATTTTAATTTAATTATAAATAATTATTATGTGGTGGATAATAGGAGTTTAATTTCTATGGAATATTACTATGATATTTTTAACATAAATTAAAGGTTGAAATTTATCTAAAAATAGTTATGTTTTTTATACTATTTTAATTAAAAAAATAATTGAAAAATATGTTAAATGAATATTTATATCATATGAACATGAGATATGATTTTTTGGCTTCGTGATCTTAGTAAATCATAATATTGACCCATAATATATGATTTTCTTAATCTTAGCAATATGAAATGTATTATAAGATAAGTGTTTTAATTTCTATCTACAATTACTAGCTATTTAATTTATATAACTACACTAATTTAATTTTATATAATATATTAATTTAATTTTATATGATTCTTTACATTAAATGATAAAAGTTTTGTTACCTTTTTTTACCTTCAAAAATTTACAGATACTTAATATATTTAAGTTTAGCATGATTTTAAGTAGTTTTGTTTTTAAAAATGTTTCCATATATATGTAATTATATATATAAGTTTACTTTATTTGTATGATGTAAATAAATAAATAGTTTTTTTTGTTATCATATGAGAAAACATTTCACTTATATAAAGCATGATCGAATCAAATTATAAAATTTATTTATTTTTAATAGTTGTGGACTAATTAAAAAAAAAACAACCGTTCCTCTATTTTTATTAAATAAACATTCACTACTTTATTACTACAAACTAATTATATTTTTTCACACTTTATTACACATACAAAAAAAAATTATATCTATGTTTTAAACCGTGATCTAATAATATCTATTGGTGGTATATGTTTAGTTTTTTTATTTTTGTTTCAACAAACTCCGAGGGAGATTTTAATATAAAATTGATACATGTATTTTCTAAAATAAAAGTAAAATATTTATTAAATAAGTAATAATGTAAATAATATATATATATAATATTTTTTATTCAAATTTTTTGCTGATATTTACAAGCGATTTTTGAACAAAATAAAATAATAAAAAGGTATTTTACTCTCAAATATATACAAAATATAAGTATGTGGATTTTCACAGTTCAAAATCATATTGTTTATTGCTTTTAGAGTAAAAATTGCATGATCTAAATTTTGGATATGTGCAACACGCTTCATAGGAGAGAATGGGTGGAGTGTCCACATCCAAAATTTTGGTCACATAGTTTTTACTCCAAAAGAAATAGACAACATCCATTAAATATTTTGATATTCATTTTAAATAATATAATTTTATAATAACATCTATACAAAGAAAGAAAATAATTGAAAAAAAAAAATCTAATATTTTCACTTCCATGTGCAAGAAAGAGGAAAATGTATAATTCTTTTATATTTAAAAAATATTTAAATGAAATCATTAAAGAATATATTTAAATGAAGACATTAAATAAAATATTTAATATCTAGATTAAATATTATATTTCAATACGAGGAATGTGAAGAAAATATATATATATTTTTTTGTTTTTTAAGATTCCAATTAAGGCATTATATATATATATATATATATATATATATATATATATATATATACTTACTGAGAAAATTGTATTCAAATTTATACAACAAAGGTCATAAAAATGGAAGCTCATGCTTCTATAATATTTTAAGAAGTATTATCCAAAGAATAACAAAATCTTGCCCATGTCAATGTCATAACCAAAATAAAATATATAGATTTTCCAAAATAAGGTCAAAATATTTATGCACTTGAAGACCATATTAACTAGACTTTAGAAGTAGAGATATCATCCTAACCCATGATTGAATCATTCATATGAGGCACCATTACGTTTAAATAAAAAAAAAAAATTAGAACAAATAGGGCTAAGAAAAACCTCAAAAAAGGAATCCCTAAGTTGCATTTGGCATAGAGAGTCTTGGAGATCCATCACTTGCTAACAAATAGAAGATAATTCATCCTCAATGTTGTGCATATGGACTATGTGTTCACTAACATATCCATTATGCTTTTCAAGGATTATGTTGTTTGATTTGGTTGGATTTGTAGGTGGAAGAAGTCTCATTGAAGATTACATGTCTCCTCTTACCAAACAAATTGACCATCGTTCCCACTCACAAGCCATACCATGATTTTGCAAATTGGATAGATATAGGTAACATAGACATGATAATTACCCAATAAGATAGAGCCAAGTAGTAGACAATAGAAAACTAGAATACCAAAGATTCACACTAGAGTGTAAGGGGAAAAAACCGTCGAATGTGGACAAGCAATCAGGAATGAAAAAGTGGAAAATATTAAAAATCAAAGGGTCCAACAACCAAATAGAGACCGGACATGAAATAGACCCATTGCACCTTCAATTAGATAGAGGTAGAAAGGAGAAATAACAAGAGCATATCCCAAACCCATAGGCTCTAAAAATAAAGGAGTTCACCCCAGAAAGTTGAGGCCCATGCATAGTAATTGACATCTCATAGGAAGAGTCCAAACCAGAACCTAAAAGAATAGTCACCAAGATAAGTAATTAATGAACCAGATTGTGCTCCATAGGAAAGAGAGCATCCTTAAAATAAAGAGTTGCCATGGAACTAAGGGAAATAAGCACTAGAATAATAGAAATAATTATGGAATAATAGAGATTCATTAAACCCAATTGTTCCTATAAGGACCATAGAGGGTGAAGATGCCTGAAATGCCCAAATTTTGCAACCATATCCTTAATGCATTTTTTTTCATGATTTCTAATTTTCACTTTTGGATTCCAATTCTCACCATCCCATGATATCATTAAGGAAAGTTCACGCCAATCGAATGTAGAATCCATCCAAAGAAGTGTCACGATAAAGGACCTCAATGCAAGCCTACAAATATTTGTTTCATCCCTCCTTAACATATTCTTGTAATCATGAACAAATTTAGTCCATAGGAAGAAGTCTCGTCGCATCGCAGTTATCCTCATCTTAAGGAATCGTCACCGTGCATGACAGAAACAAAGTAGTCATGTGAACATTTTAAATAACATGAATGGGACAACCATCCTCCCTCCCTTAATGAAGATTGCAATGCCATATCGAGTATTGAGGGTGCGACAAAACCATCTTTACCATGTGCCTTAAAATTTATGGACTAGAATAAATAAAAAGTGCTCATTTATTAACAATGATTTGGGCTCTAGTAATGTAGCCTTAGTTTCCATCTAATCTTTTATTATGTTGGTATTCCATAGGATATGAAAGAGACTTACCTCTCAAAACTATCCCAAAAGAGACCTTATATGATGAGCAACGGAGATAAGATGAAGGTATCTTCAAGAAATTCTTGTTCAAATATAATATATGATTCTTTTTAATCACCAAAAATAGAAATTGATGAGAAAACTTGGGCCCTACCTAAGGAAATCCTCTGGAAAATACCATATACTTTATCTTGATTATTAGTAGCCTTTAATAGACTCCAAGAAAAGGTTGATTCCACTTCTCTTATGTGGAAAATGATAAATACATTCGACCTCCTCCCCCATGACACCTATAACCAGTGGATTATTTTTTGAAGCTCCATTATAGAATAATATGATGTTGGATTGAAAGGATAACCAATTGTGAAATTCATCTTGAGGAAGATGCAACCGCCATCCTTCTTTAAGTAGTGATACTTTGGGGGGAAAAGATAGGTTGTCAAGATGAAACTACCAAATATCTTCCTTGGGTTATAGTTATTGGGGAGTTTCCAAAGAAAGGATATTAGTCTTGAGGCATTTAAAAAGAAGAGAGAGAGCACTAGAAGCAACAATTTGAGGAGGAGTTTTTTCATTGTGAAAGATAGACCTATTCTAAGCCAATCACAATTTCCAACATATAAATATTGGGAGTTATTTCCATATTCTTTTCAAGAGAAAATTTCCTTTGAAGGAGCTATGATAATATATATATATCAGGACTCAAAAAATATGGTGAAATTATAGGGCCAATGCAAACAAGGGGGGAGTTCAAGGAGAGCATCTTCCCAAACTGATTTGGAGAATTGACATTCTCAAAATACATGGGTTACTGACTCTTCATGAGATAGACATGATGGACATCTTGATGGCTGATCCAGATTTATGAAGGAATGAAATGAAATACATATATGAATAGAAATACAGACATACAACAAAAACAGAACTTCAATTCATTAATAACAAAGTACTAAAAATTTGTTACAAGTAGAATGGAAATAAACTAGCTCAGGAAATGGTAGCTTATCTCTGAGAAGATATATGGTGGCTACATGCCTCTGAACTGCCTTACAATGAGACCCAGGGGTATTTTTTAATTCAACAACAAAGGGAAAACCCCAAACACCCAAAACCCTAATCTTAGGAGATGGAATTCCAAGAGTTTGTGGGCCCCATTGGGGTTAGTTGGATAGCCAACTTCCTGGGGTCGTAACTTGGTCATATGATCCCCGTTTGGCGCGTACAATACCTTGTTAGAAATATATTTCTGAGTACTACAATATTTATGGTAGGCATGTTAGAGACCTAAAAAAAATGTTATTAAGGGGGTCAAACTAGCTCCAGAATTCAGGACCTAAAGAACTAAAAATAGTAAATTATGTTATAATTAGGGAAATTGATGAAACTAGATGGAGGTTCAGGTGGAATAGGTAGGTGGCCAAAAATATCCACTTGGATCATTCCTCCCCCCTTAGGAAGAAATGGTCGCCATTGCGTGTAGAGCCTCCATGAGGTGAGGAAATTTCTGTTAAACTTGGTCCCTAGTGAGCCCCTTGCACTGGTGAAGAAGTTGGCTTTCTTTGACAACTTGGTATAGATAGACCCTCTATTGGAAAGTCTTTTTGATCTGCGTGTCCATGATCCTATCAATCATGGCATGTTCGATATAGCTTGGGTTGAGCTCTGTTGGTGTCAACTACTCAACAATGTCTTATGTGTCTAGTAATGGGGGAAACTATGGTCGTAGTTAGTCCACACTGAATATTAGGTGCAAGCCAAGGAACGGTGGAATGTTGAGCTCGAAATCATTGTCTCTTATAGCTTTAGTGATGGTGTAAGGCCCATATCAAAGCAGGTGAAGCTTGTGGTGGGCCCCAACGAGGTTCTCCTTTTGCAAATGTAACCAAAATTTGTCACCCACCTAGAATGTATGTGGCACCCGATGTTGATCATGACATTATTTTTACTTATCGTTGGCTTTGTCCAATACGTCATGGACCTTCTGGAAGATGTGCTGAATGCATTCAATGAAGTTGGTAGCTTTGTAAGCTTCAAACTGAACATGAGTTGGATATGCCTGAGTAGTTGCAAGAGGTATGGAAACATCAATGGGACATAGTGGTTGGAATCCTAACCCCACTTGAAGGGGTTGTGACTAGTTGAGTTGTGGAGAGCTCTGTTGTAGTTGAGTTAGACATAAGGGATGATTTCATACCATGTGCATGGATGATTTGAGTTGTACATGCACAGGATGTGCACAACCATCTTGTTGATGACCTCTATTTGGCCATCAGTTTGTGGGTGGAAGGCCATGGACTTAGTGAGCTTGGTATCCAACAACGACCAAAGGTTTAAACATAATGTACTTAGGAACCTGTTGTCCCAATCTAAGATAATAGGTTGTGGGATCCCAAAGTGTACCCATACTCATTCAAAGAAGGGTTTTGCAGTGGCTTCTACTGTGATACTCTTCTTGTATGCTGCCAGAATGGCCATCTTAGAGAATCTATCGATGACCACGAAAACATAGTCACTGCCATGCTTGGTAGAAGGAAGGCCTGACATGTAATCCATGGAGATAGATTTCCATGGTCGGCTAAGAGTAGGGAAAGGAGTATAAAGGCCCTACTTCTTAATTGTAGGTTTGGAAATGGAACAGTTAGTGTAGGATTTGATGTACTACCCAACATCCCATCGAATGTTTAGCTCATAAAAATACTTCTACAACACTTCCACAATTGTTTTTACCCCAAAATTTTCAACGAACCAACTGTAGTGTGCCTCCCAATTCATCTTGGCACGCTCACTTAAATGAACACATAGGTGTCCCAGATGGCATAACATTGCATCTTGGAGATTAAATTCTGGAAATTGCTTACCTTCAAGAAGCATCTGGTATGTGGTCCTGATTTCTCGATCACTCTTGTAAAGATGCGACCATCTCGAAGTCTCATGTCCACAAGAGTCGAGCACAATGGTCAGTGCCATAAATGGTTGTCGACTGAGGTAGTCTGCAACATTATTGGTGTTTTCTTATACTTAATTTTCAAATGAAACTATTGTAGATATGTGGACCATTTCTGATGGCAATCATTCTGTAACTTTCCTTGTGTCTATATGAACTACATGTTTCAGTGGTCTATGTGGATGACGGTTTCCTTCTCCATAAAGTAATGTTTCCATTGTTGGTGGGCCTACACAATGGAATACATCTCTTTTTCATAGGTGGGATACTTTCAGACGATATCTTAAATTTTCTCACAATGATATGCCACCAGATGCCCCCGTTGGGTAAGAACTACACCAATAGCATATTCAGAGGCATCTATCTCAATTTCAAATGGTTGCTGCAGGTCTGGTAATGTGAGCACTGGTGCAAAGAAGACGTGATGCTTCAAATCGGAAAAAACCTTCTGTTGGGATTCATACCAAAAGAACTTTGATTTTACTCTACCCTTGGTGACTTGACTCAAAGGCCAAGTGATATGAGAGAATCCTAATGCGAACCTATGACAGAAATTGGAAAGACCCAGAAAACTATGGAGCTTTGTTAGAGTGGTTGGGACTGGCCAATCCTAAATAATTTGTATATTGGTTAGGTCCACATACACACCCCACTCATCAATGATGTACCCTAGATATTGAACCTGGGTCATACCAAAAGTGCATTCATCCAAATTGGCACACAATTTGTGTTGTCGTAGGGTTTCGAGGACTTGTTGAATATGGTGCAGGTGCTCTTCCCAAATTTGGTTGAATATTAGGATGGTGTCCAAATATACTACCATGAACGAGTTGGTGAAGGCCACAAGATTTCATCCATCAACCTCATGAAGGTTGCAAGGGATTTTTTCAACCCGAAAGGCATGACCAACCATTCTAAAAGGCCCTCCTTGGATTTTAAGGTAGTCTTCCATGCATCCGAGGGTTCGATTGGTACCTGTGATACTTAGACTTCAAGGCAATCTTGCTGAAATATTTTGCCCCCTTGAGTTGGTCCGTAAGGTCATCAATTTGTGGGATTGGATACCTGTTATGGACAGTGATTTTATTCAATTCCCAAGAGTCAATACAAAGCCTCAAGGTTTCATCTTTCTTTTGTACCAACATAATTAGGCTCCCAGAGGCTGATGAACTTGGTTTGATGTGCCCTTTCTACAACAACTCTTGAATCTGCCTCTTGATTTCATCATTCTCTAGAACAAAGCATTGGTAGATCAGTCCATTGGGTGGCAACACATCCAAGGTCAGATCGATGGAGTGCTTGACCTAATAGTGTAGGGGCACCCCTGTGGGTGAGGTGAAGATGTCCTTGTACTCCTCCATGACCTTATCCATCTGTTTTTGTTGTGTGGATGAGCCCTGTCTAGAGGTTGTGGATGTGGCCACAATCTTCCTCCTGCTTTGAGGGTAAATCATGAGGAATACAAATTTCTCATCCTAGGAAATGATCTTATTGCATTGTTTAGCAGAGATCAAAGAAAAGGTGGTAGGTGGTGCTACCTCTAGTATCATGTACAATTTTTTTCCCAAAGTAATAATAACAGAACAAGGTTTGGATTCATATACAACATGACATTTCCATAGGTATGGCTTACCTAATAAAACATCACAGACTTCCATACGAGAAACATCTCATAACACCTCATTTTCAAAGGGATTAGTGTTATAAGGCAATTGGCATTGTTGGCTGACATGGAGATCTCGCCCTTGGTGGAGCCACTGTATGGTGTATGACTGTGGGTGCAGTGTTGTTGGAAGCTTCAATCTCTTAACAACCTTGACTAATATTATGTTCTTCTAGCCCCCACTGTTAATGATGAACTGCACCGATGAACCCTTTACCCAGATCTATGAGTGGAAGAGGTGCCCCCCCCCTCTAGATCCTCAGGTTCTGCCTTTTGTAGCTTTGTGGTGACTACCATCGTAGTGGGTTCTACATCAATGATTGGCTTCCCCTTATCAGTTCCCTTGTTTGGTTCCATCTTAGAATCAGAGCATGCATCCATCTCTAAGTATTTTAGGTCAACAACCAACACCTACTTTGCGCAACATTCGTTTGTGTTGTCAGTTGGAGCTTTATGGAACTCACACCACTTTCTAGTGTCCTTCTTCATCTTCCCAATATTCTTAGCTTGCGGCTTCGAGGAATTATCTTGGGGGTTCACGACCTAGCTCTTCCCTTTGCTTTATGGATTGGGGGTGCCTTTTCTTTGTGGTCCAAAGTCTCATTTCTTCTGGTTGAATTTTTTTCTCAATCTTGGTAGCATATTTGTATGTTGCACCTAGCGGGGAGATGTCTAGGAACTCCATTTGCTCCTGAATGTATTTTTGAAAACAACCACGACACTTGAGCACCAAATGTTTCTCATAATCTTTGATACCCAACTTTGTTCACAAGGTATGGAAAATATTCATCAGCTCATGCACATCTTGATCCTTTTGCTACCATAGCGTAGTACGTTTATGTACTTGTATTCATAACTCTCAATAGGGTAATATTGTTCTTTGATGGCATCTTGGAAAGAATTTCAAGTGGGTGCGTCTGAAATTAGTGAGGGTTCCCTCTCATCCCTTTGCTCACAGTAGGTTTCCCACCATTCCTTGATGTGAGGGGTGGATTTGAGGAGTGCAAAAGTAATATTTTCCCTATCAGAAAAATCATGAACCGAATAATATCCTACCAATAGTTTTAACCATTTATCTACGACATCTACATCTATCTGACTTTCAAATACAGGAATGCCAAAGTTTACTAGTATCTTAAATGGAGTGGCGCCTCTAGCGTGGCTACTGGATGAAGATGTGTTTTATGTGGGCATAAGTTGAAAGATCTAGGAACAATTGTCCATCATTGCATTCCTTTGTCACTCGAGGGCTTCTTCAAACAATATTTTGAAAGGATATCATGTTCCCTCTTCTTTCTTTTCTTTCATCATGGGAGGCTGTCAGGGTAGATGAGGTTGGTCTTGTAAACTTGTTCAACCATTTCAAGCCCTAACTCCTTATAGCCCGACCTTATTAGGGACATGCATAGAAAAATAAAGAAAGAGTAGACTGCTTTGATACCACTGATCCAAATTTATGAAGGAATGAAATAAAATACAGATATGAACAAAAACACAGAGATACATCAAAAACATAACTTCAATTCATTAATAACAAAGTACTGAAAATTTGTTACAAGAATGATGGAAATAAACTAGCTCAAGTGATGTAGCTTATTTATGAAAAGCGATGTGGTGGTTATATATCTCTAAATTGTGTTACAGTGAGCCTAAAGGGCCTTTTTATTATTGAACAACCAAATAAAAACCATACACAACCAAAACCCTAACCCTAGGAGATGGAACGGCAAGAGTTTGTGGGCCCCATTAGGGTTAGCTTGATCCAAATTTAAGCAGGAACACAAAAAATTATAGATATAACCCTAAATACAAATAACACTTCATTTCATTAATATCAAATAATGAAATTTTCTTAGAAACATAATGGAAATAAGACTAGCTCGGGTGATGGTAGCTTATCTTTGAGAAGAGATGTGGCAGCTACATGCCTCTGAAATGTGTTACAATGAGGCTCAAGGGCCTATTTATTATTGAAAAACAAGAGAAAGCCCTAAACAACCAAAACCCTAATCCCAGGAGATGTAAAGCTAGGATTTTGTGGGCCCCGTTGGGGTTAGTTGGGTAATCAACTTCCCGAGGTCATAAATTGTTCATATTATCACCGTTAGGCGCGTACGATACCCTGTTGGAAATGTCTCTCTGATTACTATAGGTTTTGCCATAGGCCCTTGACTATGGCTATGGGCTTATAGCGGACCTAAAAAAAATGTTGTTTAAGGGGTCAAAATAGCTCCAGAAGTTCAGCATCTGAAAAACTGCTAAAATAAACAAGGAAACAAAAGAAACTGATAGGAGATCTAGGTGGGATAGGTGGGTGGCCACCAATATACACCTGGATCATTCCTCCCCCCAAGCAATAAATGGTCCCCATTATGTGCAGAGCCTCCATGAGGTGAGGAAACTTATGTTGAACCTGGTCCCTAGTGAGCCACTTGCCTTGTTGCAGGAGTTGGCTAGCTTTGATAACCCGATATAGTTGGATCTTTTGCTGGCAAGTGTTCTTGACTTATGTGTCCATAATCCGATCAGTTGTGCCATGCTCCATGTAGTCTAGGTTTAACTCTGTTGGTGTGATTTGTTCTGCAATGTATGACATGTCCAGCAATGGTGGGAAGTATGGTCGAATGCGATCCACATTGAACATTGGGTGTAAGGCAAGGAATGGGGGAGTGGCTAAGCTCAAAAGAATTGTCTCCCATAGCCTTGGTAATGGTGTAACAACCATATTGGAGTGGTATGAGCCTTTGATGGGCTCCGGTAAGGCATTCTCTCTGCAAATGAAACCAGAATTTGTCACCCACCTGAAACTTGTGTGGTAGCCGATGTTGAACATGTCACTACTTGTACTTGGAATTTGACTTCTCTAGGATGTCATGAACCTGTTGGAAAATGTGTTGGATGTGTTCAATAAATCTAGTCACTTTATTAGCCTCGAACAGTACATGTGTGGATTATGTCTGCATATTCGCATGAGGCATGGCAACATCAATCAGACAAAATGGTTGAAATCCTAGACTCACTTGAAGGGGATTGTGACCAGTTGAGCTATGGAGAGCTCTACTATAATTGTGTTGCACATATGGAAGACTCCTATCCCAGGTTCGAGGATGCTTAAAGTTTTACATGCAGAGTATTTGCACTATCATCCTATTAATGACCTTCGTGTGGCCATCAGTCTAGGGATGGAAAGAATTTGATTTGGTGAGCTTGGTATTCAATAGCATCGAGAGGCTTGACCAAAATTTTCTCAGGAACTTGCTATCTCGATCTGATATAATGGTTTGCGGGATCCCAAAATGTACCCATACTCGTTCAAAGAAGAGGTTGGCAGTGTCCTCTGCTGTGATACTCTTCTTGCAGGTCGCCAATATAGCCATCATAGAAAATTTGTCCACGGCCACAAATACACATTCATTACCATGCTTGGTAGAAGGGAGGCTAGACATATAGTCCATGGAGATGGATTCCCACGGGTGGCTGAGAGTAGGCAGAGGAGTGTACATGCCTTACTTATTGATGGTTGGCTTGGTGATAACGCAAGCAGTGCAGGATATGATATATTTCCCAATATCTAGTTAGAGTTTGGGCCAATAAAATTATTTTTGTAGTACAACCACAGTTTTCTCCACACCAAAGTGTCCTACTACCTGACTGTAGTGCGCCTAAAAAATAAGTTTGGCATGCTTGCTTGAAGGAATACAAAGGTGGCCTAGGTAGCATAATAATGTGTCTTGGAGGTGGAAATCAGGAAATTTCTTTCCAGCTACTAGCATCTGGTATGTCGAGGCAAACTCTGAATCATTTTTGTATATTTGCAGCCATCCAGAGGTCTCATGACCACAAGAGTTGACAACAGTAGTCAGTGCTGCAACTGGGGGGCGGCTGAGGTAGTCTGCAACATGATTAGTGCTACCATTTTTGTATTTAATGTTCAGGTGGAATTGTTGCAGATATGTAGACCAGTTATGATGGTGATCATGTTGGAACTTCCCTTGTGTTTGTATAAACTGAAGAGGTCGGTGATCGGTGTGGATGACCATCTCCTTGACCAGAATATAGTGCTTCCATTGTTGGCAATCCTGCACGATGGAATACATCTCTTTCTCATAGGTGGGGTACTTTTGAATTGTATTGGAAAGTGTCTCATTATGATAGGGCACTAGATGCTCATGTTGGGTGAGGACTGCACCAATAGCATAGTCTGAGGTGTCTGTCTCGATTTCAAATGGTTTTTGTAAGTATGGTAGTGTGAGTACCAGTGCAGATCAAAGGTGGTGATTTAACTCAATGAAAGCATTCTTTTGAGACTCAGACCAGGAAAAATTCGCTTTCGCCCCACCTTTAGTAATCTAACTCAAAGGCCAGGTGATATGGGAGAATCCCAACACAAACCTTTGATGGAAATTTGCAAGGCCCAAAAAGTTGTGAAGCTCTGTTAGAGTGGTCAGGGTTGGCTAGTCCCGAATGACTTGGATCTTGGTTAAGTCCATATGCATGCCACGCTCATCTATGATGTAACCCAAGTATTGGATTTGGCTCATGCCAAAGGTGCATTACTCCAAGTTGGCACACATTTTGTGCTACCGAAGGGTTTGAACGACCTGCTAAATGTGTTGCAAGTGTTCTTCCCAAATCTTGTTGAAGATGAGGATGTTGTCCAGATAAAGCACCACGAACGAGTTGGTAAAGGGCTGCAAGATGTCATCCTTTAGCCTCATAAAAGTAGCAGGGGAATTTGTGAACCTGGAGGGCATAACCAACAATTCAAAAAAGCCTTCCTTGGATTTAAAGGCAGTCTTCCATACATATGTGGGCTTTATTGGAACCTAGTGATAACCAGACTTCAGATCGATCTTGCTAAAATACTTGGCCCCGTCATTAGGGGAATTTTGAGGTCTAAAATGAGCCTCCTAAGAAAAATGTACAACCAAAATAAACTTTATAAGAACCAATAGGATTCAAGATGATGATGTCAACCATGGGGGATGATTCACCACTTTTGGAGTAAAAAAGTAAAAAGATTAAAAAATAATAAAATAATAAAACTACTTTTTCAACTCGTATTTTCAACTTATCTCCCTATGGGTTTACTCAAATTTCAATCAGAAACACTCATTTGATGCATAATTTTATTCCTCATCCAAGCAGTACCCATGTTGCATACTTTCAATGGACTTTGCTACATGAAAAATGAGAAATACATGAAAAATGCGATTGCAAACATGTTTTTTAATGTATTTCTCCTTTTTTATGTAGTAGGGTCCATCAAAAGTATGCAACATGGGTACTCCTTGGATGAGGAATAATATTTTTCATCCAAAAAGTGTTTCCACTTGAAATTTGAGTAAACCCATAGGGAGGTAAGTTGAAAATACGAGTTGAAAAAATAGTTTTTTCTTTTTTCCCTCTTAAATTTGATGATGTAATCAAATCTGATTTTATTATTTCCACTATTATTTTATTTTCCTTAGGAGGCCCATTTTAGACCTCAAAAGTCCCCTAATGTTGAGTAGGTCTAGCAGGTCATCCATATGTGGGATTGGATCCCTATTCCTGACAATGATTTTGTTTAGTGCCCGATAATCAATGCAAAGCCTCTAGGTCCCATCCTTCTTCTATACAAGCACAATCAGGCTCCCACAAGGTGAGGAACTTGGTTGGATGTGCCCTTTCTGCAACAACTCTTGGATTTTCCACTCGATCTCTTCAGTTTCCATAATGGAGCTATGATATATCATCCCATTTGGGTAGAGGTGCTCCGGGTGTTACATCGATTGAATGCTTGACCTGACAATGCAAGGGTACCCCTGTGGGTGGGGAGAAGATGTCCCTATATTCTTCCACGACTATATCCACCTGCTTCTGCTGCTTCGAGGAAACCTTCCTGGGGGCATAGTTGTGGCTACAACCTTCCCCTTACTTTGAGAGTGAATCAAAAAGAAAACAAATTTCCCAATTTGAGAGATGACCTTACTGCATATCTTGGCAAAGATCAAATAGATGGCAGTAGGTGGGGCTACCTTTGGTATCATGTATAACTTAGTACCCAAATAAATAATATAAGGGTGAGGTCTAGACTCTTACACAACATGTTGCTTCCATAAGTATGTTTGTCCTAATAATACATCACAAACTTCAAGAGGAGAAACAACACACAGTACCTCATCTATGAAGGGATCGATGTTGTAAGGAAGGTGACACTACTTGCTGACATGAATATCTCATCCTTGGTGAAGCCACCTGATGGTATATGATTGTGGATTTGTTGTAGTCAGTAGGCACAACTGCTTCATAGCCTCTGTTGAAATGAGGTATGTTTGGCTCCCATTGTCGACAATGAACTACAGCAAAGAACTCTTCATCCACATTTGTGAGTGGAATAGGTGCTCCCCCTCTTCTCGATCTTCATGTTTAATCTTCTGGATATTGGTGGTGGCCATAGTGGCACTGGGCTCCACGTCAATGATCTGAGTCCCTTTTTCATTCCCATTTTCAGGTTTTGACTTAGAGTCGTAACATGTGTGGGATTCAGAAGCCTTCATCTCAGCCACTAGTGACTGCTTGGCCCGACACTCACTTGTGTTGTGAGCGGAGCTCTTATGGAACTCACACCACTTTCCTATGTCCTTATTTATATTCATGGTGTTGTTATTTGCTTGCAGTTTCAGCAGGTTATCCTGGGTCACCCCACCTTGGCTTTTCCCTTTGATCTGCAGTTTAGGGGCACCTTTCCCTTGCTTTGGATTCACATATCCAAAGTCTCTCTTTTTTAGTTTAAGCTTATGCTCGATCTTGACAACGTATTGGTATGTCGTATCAAGTGAGGAGATGTCTATGAACTCCATCTCATCCTGGATGTACCTGTGTAGGCAGTCGTGGTACTTGTGTACCAAATGTTTCTCAAAATCCTTGATACCCAACTTCGTGCGAAGGGTATGAAAATAATTGGTAAAGTATGGCATGTCTTGGTCCCTTCATTGTCGTAATGTGGTCCACTTTATGTATTTATTCTCATATCTCCCGACGGGGTAGTACTGCTCCTTGATGGCACCCCGAATCAAATCACAAGTGGGTGCGGCCGAAAATAGTGAGGGCGTACTTTCATCCTTATGCTCACAATAGGTTTCCCACTAGTTCTTGATGTGGGGGGTAGCTTTGAGAAGAGAAAAAGTAATGTTTTCTCGAATGGAAAAATCATGAATAGAAAAATATCCTTCTAGCAAATTTAACCATTTATCTACAGTGTTTGCATCTATCTGACCCTCAAATACGGGAATGTCAAAGTTGACTTGTACCTTAAAGGGTGTGGTGCTTCTAGAATAGTTATTGGAAGTAGATGTGTTTCCATTGGGTAGCCACTAAAGGATCTAGGTAAAGTTGTCCATCATCGCATTCTTTTGTCGCTTGAGGGCTTCTTCGAGCAAGATTTTTGAAGGATCTCCTACCCCCTCATCTTTCATTTCTTCCCCCATGGGAGGTCGTTGGGATTTTCGAGGTTGGTCTTCCAAAGGTTCGATCAGTTCAAGCCCTAACTCCTTATATCCCGACCTCGTTAGGGACATGTAAAGAAAAATAGAGAAAGAGCAAACTGCTCTGATACCACTAATCTTAATTTAAATAGGAATGCAACAAATTATAGTTATAACCATAAATAGAAAGATGTAGTAGAAATAACACTTCATTTAATTAATATCAAATACTGAAATATGCTTACAAATAGAATCGAAATAAGGCTAGCTCGAGTGATGGTAACTTATCTCTGAGAAGAGATGTGGCAGCTACATGCCTATGAACTGTGTTACAATGAGGCTCAAGGACCTATATATTATTGAAAAACATGAGAAAACCCTAAACAACCAAAACCCTAACCCCGGGAGATGTAACGCTAAGAGTTTATGGGCCCCGTTCGGGTTAGTTGGGCAGCCAATTTCCCAGGGGAATAACTTGGTTATATTATTATCTCCATTTGGCATGTATGATACCTTGTTAGAAGGATCTCTCCAGTACTATAGGTTTTGTTGTAGGCCTTTATCTATGGCTATGGGCCTGCAACAAACCTCAAAAAACCGTCGTTTAGGGGGTCAAAACTACTTTAGAAGTTCAGAACCCGAAAAACTACTAAAAATAGTAAATGTTGAAATAAACAAAGAAACAAAAGAAACTGATTGGATATCTAGGTGGGATAGGTGGGTGGCCACCAATATCCACTTGGATCATAGTTGGATAGCCAACTTCCTGAGGTCATAACTTAGTCATATGATCTTCAAATGGCGTGTACGATACCTTATTACAAAGATCTTTCCAAGTATTATAATATTTTTGGTATGGCATGGGTTTGTTGCGGACCTAAAATAAATGTTGTTTAGAAGGTCAAAATAGCTCTGAAAGTTGAAGACTTGAAAAACTGCTAAAAATAGTAAATTGTGTTATAATCAAGGAAACTGATAAAACTAGTTGGAGGTGTAGGTGGAATAGGCGGGTGGCCATCAATATCCACCTGGATCAATGCCACACAAATTCCTCTTTTGCAAAGTTTTTTTGTTCTGAAAATATCATTGTGCACAAGATTCAAACAAAAGATGTATATATTTAGCAAATCATCTGCATTGCATATAAATTTCCATATTCAGCTTTTTAGAATAATTCCATTAGGAAGGAAAAAGGATAAGTATCCATTTTTTAATGAATATTCTAAAGGCTCCCAACCTTTAGGGTCATCATCCAAGTCCCTCATGGGGGCACACCTTGAGAGATGGATTTCCAATTGTTTAATACAAGGTTGCAAATGAGATAGACCTAAATCAAAGTCCCCTTTCGACCATTGTCCAACCTCTGACCATGAAGAGACATTTTCTAGAGAAAACTTACCTTGATCTTCCAACCAAGAATGCAAAAGCGGAAGAGAGGGGAGGAGAGAAAGGGGTTAAAGACCGAAAGAACCATCCATCCAAATTTTAATACTTTGACCATAATTAGGTATCCAAGACACTAAACATTTAATTAAAGGAAGTTTTGAAACAAATTTACCAATCAAACAAGAATTATTACCTCAAAACAAGAATTCTAGCCAAAAACCCCAAAAGAACATGAAGAATCAGTCTAAAAATGAAAAGTGTTAATGTTGGAATAACGTTTTTTTCACAGTAAATTTTCAACATTTTTTAAAAATAATATTAAAATCAATAAAAGTCAAATTCTTTTGTGCAAAAAACACCTTGAAAACGAAAAATGTTGATGCTAGAATAACGTCATTTTTTTGGGGGTAAAATTTCAATATTTTTTAATAATGACATTAAAGATCAAATATCATGACTCAAAAAAACATTTCAATGATTTTCAAGAATGGAATTAAAGATAAAATATCACGTCTTTGAAAAGTCTTCAAATTCCAATGATTTTCAGGCATGACATTAAAGACAAAATATCATGTCTCTGAAAAACATTAAAACTCTAACAATTTTCAACCATGGTGCTAAAGAAAAATACTTATAATTGTTTTCAACCATAGCATTAAATATAAAATATCATGTCTTAGAAAAACCTTAAAATTTTTACAAATTTTCAACTATGGAATGAAAACAAAAAATTATGACTAAAAAAAGCCATAAGTTTTCAACATATTTCAAACATGGCATTATAGAAAATTTTAATGACTAAAAAACTTTAAAAATGAACACCTTAACGGAAGAGTCATTATACCTAGAGTAATTTTATTTTTAATGCTAAAAGTACAGTGATTTTAAAAACTTACCCTAAGATAACTTGAGACATTGCAACAAAAATTGAAAAATCAACTATCAGATTGACATGCATGTAGTTGAAGTCAACCCATTGTAATGAAAACTTAAAAACCAATCATGAAATTTACACATTGTGGGGACGGACTCTATCCATTATAATGAAAAATGTAAAATCAATTATCAAATTGACACATAATGGGATCAGGTTGCTAGCCAAACATCAACACGAACCTTGTTAAAAAAAAAACAAACAAACAAACAAAAAAACAAAATAATAAATAAATAAAAATGAAAAATACAAAAGAAAACAAACATTTAAACATTAAAAAAAACAAAAACAAAAGAAAAAAAATCACAAAAAATTAAATAAATAATAACAAGTGATAAAACACAAAAAAACATTAAATATAAAGAAAAAAACCAAAAAAAAAAAACAAAATTAATTTATAAGAAAAAAATCACACGCACACACATGAACAAATTAACAAATATTAACCAAAAAACAAAAACATGAAAAAAAACAATAATAATAATTGGATAATTTAAAAAATAAACAAAATTAAAAACATTAAAACAAATTTGTTTTAAAAAATAAAAAAATGAAACAAAAATAAATTGAAATAAAAAAGAATTAAAAAGACACATTAAAAAAAAAAAAAAAAAACATTTAAAAAATTTTAATTCAAAAAAAATATATTAAAAAATCGAGCCCCACAGGCCCTGGGTGGCCAAGGTCGATTCTCATAATCGACCTATGTCACCCAAGCTCGAGGCCTCGCGGGCCATGGGTTACCAAAGCTGATTCTCGGAATCGACCATGGCCACCTAGGCCCGAGGCCCCGTGGGCCATGGGTAGGCAAGTCTGGGTATGGCCATGGTCGTCCAGGGCCCGCACAACCTCTTTATTTATTTATTTTTATTTTTATTGTTTTTTAATTACTATCTAAAAAAAATGTGTTTTTTTAATATTTTTTATTTTAACGTTTTTTCATTTTTTTTTAAATGTTTTTTTTGTATTTTTATTTTTTATTAAAAAAATTGTTTTAATATGTTTTTTATTTTAATGTTTTTATTATTTTTTATGTTTTTTATTTTCAATGTTTTTTTAATTTAATTGTATTTGTTAAAAATTTTATGTTTTTGTTTTATTTTTTAGGATTTTTTTCTTCTTCTTTTTTTGTATGTATTTTCTAAACAATTTTTTTGTTATTTTTACTTCAAATTTTATCTGAATTGTTTTTTTTTCTTTGCAAAAAAAAAAAAAAAAAAAAACAAACAAACAAAAAACACATAAATAAATAAATATAATAAAAATATAATAAAATATAATAAAAAAAAAAAAAAAAAAAAAAAAAAAAAAAAAAAACTTCAAATGTCATCATCTTTAGATACAAAATTCATAAAAGTTTCATAAAAATTTGTTATTTTTCCAAAAATAATTATTCAATTTTTCATAAAAATATTTTATTTAACATGTCATTTTTACCGAAAAAAGACCTCAAATACGTATTTTTTAATTATATTTATATGCAAAATGTGGATTTTTTATCCAATATTTAAAATTATTGTTTTTTAGTGACAATTATTATATGTGTATTAAAGTATTAATTAATGAAATACAAATATATATAAAATCCTAACCTCAAAATGTTAATGTTATTAATTTTTTTAACTTTGCAAAAATAAATAAAAATTTCATTACAAAAAAAAACATTATAAAGGAAAACACAAAAAAATTGTTTGGAAAACCCTTAAAACCAAACATCTTTGATTGGAAATTGGAATAGGTGATTTCTTCCTCTTTTCCAAAATCAAATAAAACGAAACTTATGACTGTGTTAATGCTTTGCAAGGTTAAAAATGGGTCTTGAAACAATAGGTTTATTCAATGTCCTTTCAAACATGGATTAGCCTTCATATGTAACTGAACATAATGAACATAACGCACATAATCCATGAAGGCATAAAGAAGAGCAAGACAAAGGTTTGTTGATGGAGTTCACCCCTCCTAGGCTACCTCTTTGAGCATGTCAACATGACTAGACTGCTCATGTATTCAGTTTCAAAATGAAGTACATAAACATTTGCAACTGGTAAATAAGTGCCTACTACCCCTACAAGGTAATTTTCTTCTACAAAGAACTCTCATAACAACAGAAACTCAAAACATCTCCTTCACAGATGACATACCTCAACTGAAATGAGTTAAAAACAACATGTGAGTGCTTTAATTCCACATTGAAACATATAATCAAAACTTCATGATAAGAGAAATTGAACCTAAGATGAACCATGTTCGTTGCAGCTACTGTAGTAGCCTTCTGGAAGTGAGAATACCACTGCAAGGTCTTCTCCATGCCTAAATACCTCCCAGAACTACTTCCAAACCCTAACTAATCCATACACCTTTAGTATCAAACCTACAAAAATTCCATGTATATGTGCTCAAATCAGAAATTAGAGGTTACCAATGGATTCAGAACATCCAAAAACCCCTAAGAAGCCTCTTTCTGAGCTCAATTTGGATAAAAAATCCAAAAGTTATGAGCTTCCAAGCTCTCTCATAAACTTTTTTGTTAACCATCCTACAATTCGACCTAAACCTAGCTTGAGTGCCCCAAACCCAGAACCAATGCACAAATCTGGCCTACAATCCCACCTGAAGGGTGAAATTATCGAAAACATAAAATTTCCACTAACCCCCAAAATACCGAAATTTGTGGTCATATGGGCACACATTCCTAGGGGCTGGGGATAACCGCTTGCCCCCAATAGTCTTGACACCTGGGCATGTGATGGCACATTGGAGCCCTTGAAACCTGAGAATGCAGCGAAAAAATTTGTGTGTGTGCCAACTGTTGAGGAATGTGGTCATATAGGGCGCATGTGCCCTGGGGCTGGCCTTAAACCTAGTGCCTCCTACTGAGTGCTTGTGTTGCACTCCTAACATGGCATGTGACTTGGGCTAGAACCCTTACCTCATGCCCCTTTGAACTATTTCAATTTGGTTTTGAACATGGTCTTGTGCAGTGTTTTACGATGACGATGAGACCGTGGCTTTGGGCTGGGGCTAATCCCCAAGCCCTTGGCTCCCTCCGTCGATCATGTGGTGTGGGTTGTGGCCATGGGATAGGGCTTAGTCATGTCCCCTTCCCCCAAAATGTGCCATATATCAAACATATATATGGTTTTTTCACAATGATATACAAGGAACATAGTGCAGTATAGTCATAGGTTGTTAGACTTGTGGGCATGAGGTCTCATGTTCGATCCCTATGGGGGCAGCTTAGCCCTTGACCATATTTTAACATGCCATGAGGAGGCCATGTGGTAGCCATTTATTGGCCCATGTAGCTTCCAACCATTGGAGACCATACAAACACGGTCAACCATTAAAAATAATAATATAAAATTTGAACCAATTATATTCCATAATTTTTTACCAATTTGGAGTGTCCAAGTGGCAGCCTGCCATTGGCCCAGAAATGTATAGTCAACCTATCACCTGCAATTTTTTTACCTATTTGGGAAAACGGTCATTGGACAATAACTTGAGCTCTCGATGTCAGATTGAGGTGAAACGAACGTTGTTGGATTCAGGACAACGAAAACTTCAATTTGGCACCAGTTTCAACAAGTTCTACGCACTTTCATTTTCGAGCATAAAATCGATCACCTGATTAATCTTATGACGAAAAACAAGAGGAATGAGACAACTTGAAAAATGGTTAAATAATCAAAATTTACAATAAAATTGTGAATTCTTAGGACATAAGAAAATTTAAAGTTTTAAAAATATGTCTTAAAAAATGTTGATGCTTTTCAAAATTTGCATGAAAATCACCAACATTTAAAAAAAATCATCTG
This sequence comes from Pinus tabuliformis, assembly GCA_031772625.1. Lineage (NCBI taxonomy): Eukaryota > Viridiplantae > Streptophyta > Pinopsida > Pinales > Pinaceae > Pinus > Pinus tabuliformis. The sequence goes on from CM062818.1 coordinate 1,539,885,100, forward strand.
CACTTAATACATTAGAAAATTTAAAATGTCACAAATAATCGATCTGGAAAAAGGGGGTTGATGTTGTATCAACACTTTTCAAAATTAGCATGAAAATCACTAAAAGAAAATAAAAATGTTCATACTTGATACATAAGAAAATTTAAAGTGTCAAATTAAGCCCTCTAAAAAAGGCGGTTTATGTTGCATCAACATTTTTCAAAATTAGCATGAAAATCACTAACATTTTAAAAAAAATGTTCATACTTGATACATAAAAAAGAATTGAAGTGTCAAAAATATGCTCCAAAAAAATGTATATTCTGAATTAACACTTTTCAAAATCAAATGATTTTTTGCTACCTCAAAAAAATGGGTAATTGGTAAAGTTCTTGTTTGATTGGTAACTATGTTTTGAGCATAAGAGATAGAGAATTTGAGATCCTCCTTGAGAAGATGTCATAAAGTCAAAGTAGATATTTAGGTCTCAATTTCAATATTTACTCAAAGTAACTTGTTTCCATCATTGTTCCTTATCAGTGATCAGAAGCCATAACAATTTTTCCCTTAAAGACACATTCATTAGAAGGGGATCATGAATACTAAGTCCCCCCTGATATTTTGGATTTCTAATAGTAGCCCATTTTCCAAGGTGTAATTTTTTAGCTTTTTTCCTCCCTCACCACAAAAACTTTATGATTTCATGTTCCATTTGGACTCTTACCTTGATTGCAACTAAAAGGAATGAGAACAATATAGTGGGAGTGCATATAGGACTGACTTAATCAGTGCCATTAGTCCAACCCGATCAAGCCAAAGCACCCCCCACTCAACAAACTTACTTTTAAACTCCAAGAGAATTGGCTCCCATGAAGGATGTGGAGAAGGTTTGAGATAAATTGGTATTCCCAAATATTTAAATTCATTCCATGCTTCTATAATAGGGAATCCATTATATCTAAGAAGTTGAGTCTGCACTAATTTGTTTATATTCTAAGTATAAAGCTAACTTTTCTCCCTATTTACCAATTCCCCAAATGTAAAAACAAACATATCCAACACTCTTTTCAACTTACAATCTATAAAAATAGAGGCTACCCAAAGAAGCAAGGTATGATCATCGAACTAAGTATGGTTAATACTTTGTATTCCTATGTCAAATATAATCCCTGGAAATGTCCCAATTCTTCTCTCATATTTTATTTTCTTTCTCAATGAATCATCCATTAAGATATATAAAAAAGGGGAGATGGGAAAACCCTAACAAATTTCCTTGAAACTTTGAAGAAACCAACATATCTACCAATGGCTAGAGGGGAGATAAAAATTCTTGAGATGCAACCTAAGATCCAAAGAAATAAGGTTTTTCAAACCAAAATTTATCCATGCAATCAAAGAGGAACTAATGATTAACTTTGTCAAAAGCATTAGTCATGTCAGCCTTTATTACCATCCCTTTTGTCACCCGTATTGTTTCTTGAATATACAAATACCATGTTATCAATGATTTGGAAATTTCCTACAAAGCCACCTTGATTCTCTAAGATCAGATGGGAAAGAAGAAATTTTATTCTACCGAAAATTGTTTTAGATATAATATTATATGATAGATTACATAAATATATTGGCATGAATCCTCCAAAGGATGTGGGGTTTAATTCCTTAAGGGCGAGAGTTATAGAGGAGGAGTTTATCCCTCCCCCCATTTTCTGATGCTTGAACACAAGGTTGATCATTCGATAGAGATCTAGATTAACAATATTACAATGTTATTGGTATAAGTGAGCTAAGAAACCACCTAAACCTGGGGCCTTGTTCAATTGCATAGATCTCAATCCATTCCATACTTTCTCTTTTGTGATAAATCATACATAAGATTATCATCTTGTTGATGGGTAAAAATTACCTCATCAACATTGGGGAGACCACCCAGTCAGAGGCCCAAATCATACTCTTTTCTAATTGGTGTGGTGGTTCTGATTGCTTATGTATTGGGCCCAGTTACTCATGAAAATTTTGCTCCAATGTATGGATACTTAGAAAAGGTGGATGGAAAATAAAATGAATGGAAATGGATTGGCAATAATTGATAAAATAAAGAGTAGAAATATATGTATAAACATAATAAAAATTAATAATTATATAAATAACCTGGGTGCTGACATTTTTCAGTAACTGAAATGGTAATGAATAATCTAAAAATATAGTTCTCCAAAATTATATCATTAATTAAATAAATTTAAAGATAATTAATTCAATTAAATAGTTAATTGAATTAATTATTGAATACATTCACATGCAATTATATTATTACTCACACTCGCAATCAACAAAATAAATGCATCAATAGTTATAACATTTCAATCAATATTTCATGAGCATAAGTAATAAAATATATAAATTTAGATTCCACAATAAGTTAAAAGAAACTAGTTGATAAAAGTATCATCATTGTGTTGCTCTTCATAGATCTAGAATCCAAAAAAGTGGTTTATATTATATTAAAAAAAAATTAATTTACAAAAGTGTAACAGAGCAATTCCTTCTAAAATTACATAGCCCCCTGATATGGGTTCGAGAGAATCTTAAATAGTTTTCCAAAATATGAGGGAGGTAACTACAAGTCTGACATTCCCTCAACTAAATCAAAACAAATTTGAAATAAATAGCAAGTAAATGGAACAAAAAAACCTAAAAGGAGATAATTGTTAAGCTGGTGAAATTGGTGGCAATGATTGATTGAAGGATTCCCACTGAAATGTAAATTCTAAGAAGATTTCCCAACTTAGGAGGTGACTGTAGATGAATGTTGAATTGACGCCTTATAATTTGAACTTCTAGGTCAAGTACCATTTGAATAATTTGTTCATTAAGAACCTCGGTGCTCTAATATTTACTAAAAGGTTTGATGATAAATTCCCAAACTACTTCAAAGTTGACAGATGTCAAACGCTCAATTCTTTTACCAAATTCATTTATGCTTTCATGTATTTTGAGCCTCAATTTGTCAGCCTTGGGGAGAGACTCATTGGTGTATATAATGGGAATCTTAACCTCTTTCAATGACTATATAGTCAATTGAATGAGTGAGCCTCACATTATTTTTGCATCTTGTACCATCTTGTACCATAGGTTTGAGATAGTGTAGTTCGGTTCTCCATGAGTGTATTACAAAAAATTTCTAAATACTAATAATAAAGGGTAGTATTGTAGTTGCTAAAACACCCTCCAAAATTTTGACTTGCACTCAAATTTCAGAGGCTTCCTTGGTCTTTCCCTTGATTTTTGCAAACACTTAAGCTCATTTAACGAGTTGTCCCCAGGTTCTTTGAACCCTTTTTCTTGTTGGATTAATTATCATCTTTTGGCATGTTTGACTAATATGTCATGTTTGTGAACCTTTTCTCGTGGTTTCGAAGGTTTTTATTTATATATACAAGTTTTCCTAGTCATGTAAACACTTGTCGCACTCATACACAAAGTCTTGAGCACTATTGCACAAGTGTCATCACGGTCATCCAAAGGTCTATCTCAAGTGTCACACTTGTCACTTCTTTCCATGAGATAGTCACACAAAGGGTAATGTTGTGTATTGTTGTTCCAGTGTTCTATGTTTTTGTGTCATTGAAGTATGTTAAGTGTGTGATCACAATTCAAGTTTATCATGAATCTATCTCCCTCTCACACAGTCATTTTTGGAAAATATTCCCAACCAGGCAACTCAGCGTCATCGAGCCCTGGCTGAGTTGTCCACTGTATAGTCTCAGTCGTCATTGATGTGACCTTTCTTCTTGGAACTCTGTAGTGGGTAGTCCCTGTCCTGTAGGGTTATTGTACTGTGCAATCCCAAAGCCCAACAACCTTCCTTGATCCCCAGAATTAAGCAAATTGTGCCTCCCATTTTATCTTGAACAGTTCACTTCACACTTTCAGTCCTCGAGTTTTTCCCTTTCCTACTGGAACCCACAATGTGTAGGCATCCTAGCCTCCTTTGGCCTCCAAAACTATGCAGATATGTCCTCTAGTTCCCTTCCTTCAACCAGAGCACAATGCACTCAATAACTACACATATTTTTCCTCCAGGCCTCTCTGCTGCCCTGTCCCCCTTGTCTCTAAAAATTTCCAAGAATTGACCTCTCAGGGCCTTATCTCACATCAACCACTTCTTGCTTGAACTGCACAATCCTTACTCTTAATGGCCTTTGCGCAAATTTTCTCCCCAGTTGAGATTGTTCTGAAAAGTTCCCAGTCAAGCCTAAGCTACACTCTCCACAGTCTCAGTGACCAAGCTCTCTCCCTGTCACTTGGAACTGTGCAATGCGCAGTTATGGGGCCCTCTCTCTCATCTTGTCACTTTTTCTAGGCTCATTTCATGGATAATACTGCATCATCTTAGGATAGGGAGTTTTTGGATTGATGTCATCCCGTCATGAGTGAATTTCAGGAACAGGTATATTATCAATTCATGGTGAGATGATGAAGAAAGAGAAGAACGATGGAAGCATGCTGAAATACTCATTTGTAGTTGAGCTTACAAGTGGACCTATTAAGAGAAAGCAAAGGAATACAAGTTGACAACCACCTCCCAAGACTAAAGACCATTGAAGACCCTGCATCATCAAGCTATGCAGAGGAGAAGAGAAAGAATATCCAAGAACACATCTATCACTCACTAGCAACATTGGCTTGACATTACCACATCATCAAGCCAATCCATATCATCAGTGTCATGTCATTTCATGTCATGATTTTTCATATGCCACATCACTACTATGGGCCATGTATATTGTAAATCAAATGTATTGTTAAGTGGAAGTCCAATGGACACACATGAATATGAAGAGTCATGTAAGTTGAAAAGTCATAGGAATTTGAACAACCATGAGGGTAGTCAAAGAGTCACAAAGGGTAAGCATCAACCCTTGGTTATATATACCCCTTATTATATAAGCAGAGGATTTTTCACCTTGGCTCCTCTTACAAGGCATTAGAGAGATCATCTAGTTCTTTGAGGAGCAAGGAGTGGCTCCAATGTCTCACTGCTAGGGCTAGTGATGTACAATGTAAATATGTGCCTTGGAACTTTTTCTTAATAACAGAAGCCTTTTCAAGCCAACATGGTCTTCATGCATGAACAATGGATGTTTGTAAGACTATTCTATGAACATTTGTATTTCATATTTGCTTTCACATGTACTAAGATAGTTGAACTATTTCAGTTATTTTAGTTCTTCTCTTGTTGAGGATGTGTTGTAATGGTTGTTATCATTGTCTCATCATTGTGGACTATCCCACAGGATACTAGATAGATATTTCTTTTCTTATTACTTATAATGACCATTGCACCCATTGTGGATTATTCCACTGGATGTTAGATGAACATCCCCTTGTTTGTTGGTTGTAACAACTATCACATCCACTATGGACTATTTCATTGGATGTTGGACGAGCCCTTCTGGTTCGTGTGTGCCTCTTCCTAGGTGGTACTATTGCCTCTCACCTAGAGGCTCACATTTCTCTCTCCCTTTGAAGTAGAATAACCTAGACATAGTTACATTATACACTCACCAAGCACACTTCCCTTACTTTTTAAAAACACAATTACATCACTCTCTTGTGCTGGTGGTTAGAGTCAAGGAAAATCTCTAAGGATTTGGCAATTGGGCCTTTATACCAGATGGGACTCCTACTCCAAACGGTGTGAGGTATGATTGGGACTTCATATCAGAGAGATCCCCTGAATGTTGGCAGGTCCAGCTATGGTGTAGGTAAATTCTAAGTGCGGACACAAATAATTCCTCTAGCCTGCGAGAGCGGGTCTAGCCACAAACAAATAATATATGGAAAATCTCCTTAAGTTGTAATCAAATAAGAGGGTCTACCTCTTAGAATGTTATTCCGCTTGGTGATGATCGTGCTTCCTTGCTCCAACTACTTTCCATTTCCTTCCTTTGAATACCTTAAACAAGAAAACAAACAACAATAACAAACATGATAGCATATAATATTGTATTCAACCTACTTAACAAGTCAAGAAACATTAAGCCATAAAGATGTAAGATAACACTTTATGTAGGAAATCAATCAATAGTTGTATTCATATAAATTAGAAAGAGATTACAACCACTTCATTGACATTGTTGGTCTCCTCCGATGTATCTAGGTTCCCACACTTCTACTAGCATCTCATGGATAGCCCCAACAATGGAAGTTTTAAGGCCTCTTCCCTTTAGTCTCAAAACAAACCAAACACACTATTCTCCCTTAAACATACACTAGAAAGATACAAGCTATAGATATCTTGTTGATCATTCAAACTCACTCCAAAACTAGTTTAGCCTGGGAAAAGAGAGGTTTATATAGCTTGGATGGATGGGAGATGGTTCCTCTCATCATGGGAGAAGGTCTTATCTCTTGAGTTTGTTCCATCCTAATAGGGGAAAGGAGCCCAAACTGACTTCCTTGGCTCCATCCAGCCCAACCATCTACCAAACTTTTGTTACGAAGCTTCTAGACGTGGAAGCTTTGACTCCATATTTAAAAAACCCTCCAAAAGATCAACGTGACTAGAAAATGGCTCAGTTTCTCCGTACGACACTAGTGATAGTTTTAATCTCTGCAAATTGGTGTGAGGAGGAAATTGGTCAGTAGCGCCAGTCTTATAAACTAGGGTAAAAGGAAGATTCTTGGGAAATGATGCAAAGGGGAATTATTATGCTCATGAAGAGGGACATACTGGGAGTTTCTTCATGATGGGAAAGCATGTAGGGTTCACTATAGAGTTGTTCCAAGATTGTGGACGGGGAGTATAGGGACAGTGACAAAATGTTGTGTAATAGATGCTCCCTAAAGCATGAAGGCTGAACTAGAGTGAGGGGTAAAATGCTTTACAAGTGGAGGCAGGGAACCAGAGTCCATCATCGGAAAACCTGCAAGCAAGCATATATACATATACATCAACGAAAACTCTGAGAAGTGATACATGAATCGTGGTATGGACATAGCCATCCATAGAATTATCATGTAAATGGATCCAAGGCATCAGCACAGCCATCCAATAGAAAGGATCATAACAAAACCAAGGTATGGTCGTAGCCATCCAATAATGAGGAGGATCACATAGAAAAACTCATGGTATGGTCACAACCATCCATGTGAAAGAGACATGTATATCAACATGATCATGTGACATCACCTTGCAACCTGGACATGTGTAATATGAGCCCAGGGTCTTGCGCTCCAAATAACCTGATGAAAGTACAAATCCTAACATGTGAATAAATGTGTTGAAGTCGAACATGCTAGGAAGTTGCTTGATTACCAATCAATGATGTGAATCATTAACAAGCGTGAGAGAAACCACCAATAATGACAATGGCTCTCAAGGTATCAACAACACAGTTCGTGGAATGAGAATAAAGGAGTTGAAGTTGAACACCCATGAAATCACCTAATCGAAATCCAATGATGTGAACTTGTCATCAAGTGTGAAGAACTTGCCATTAGGGCATGCAAGATCTAAGGTACTGGAAGGGAGTCTCTTGGCCAGCTTCCTGGATAAGGAGTTGAAGTCAACAGGAAATGCTCGTGTCGAAGGAGGGCCATGATGTATCCCACATCATCGACACAAGACAAAGGGATGCAAATGATACAGAGAATCAGGAGTAAGTGTAACTGTAGAAGGACTAACTCTTGAACATATCGGTGGCATGACTCTGGAGTTTGGTAGCTTTTGGATCCATAGGATCGGTGGTCATGATGATGTGGCAGAGATTAAACGGAAGGCAAAAATGAATGGCCAAACCCAGGAAGGTCAATGATGAAAAGGAGGATATCCCAACCCGACACGAAGTAGAAAGTCTCATGTTCAAGAGTGAGCTGCTGACACGACTAATATAATTTCCAATTTTCCCACACCATTTCTGGAAGGTACCCCAATTACTTTTGATCGCAAGCTTGAAGGGGATAGCATGTGCTTGTACTATAAGTTCATCCTTCCGATGAATCTGACCTAGTAAGTTTAATGAGCCCTAGGAAGGAGAAGCTCATGTCCATCATGGTGATGAACCCAATGTCATTTAATGTTTTAACGAGTATGAAAAAGGTGTAACTTGGTATCTTTTTCATGTTTAGAGAGTTTGGAAAATACACGTAAAAGAAAACTCCACATGGTCCCTTTTCATACATTTGTGTCTCTCGAGACCGAAAAGTTAGAAAATGCTACTTGAGAGAACCACTTGACCATTTTAGTCAAGGAGTACCTTTTATTAAATGGTTTATCCCAACCCAAAAAAGGGGTAAACATATACTGGGCAAGCGACGTTTCGCAACCTTTAATGAGTTCAAAACAAAAGGTGCTTGGCAATCTTTTCGTGTTTAAAGAGTCGAAAAAGAGATTGAAAGTGGACTCCCCATTTTTATTCTCTTTTACAAGTCAAAAAGGGAAAAATACTCGGCGATATTTTCATTAGAGTTTTACGAGTTGAGAAAAGGGCGTAAACGTGACTCCAACACTATCATCAATAATCCATCACCTGTCGCTGCACAAAAGGTAAATGAATTATCCAATTCCCGAGGAAAAATAGGTAAAAAATACTTCAAAAAACCTAATATTTCATAAAAAATGAATAAAAGGAGGAAAATGTGATTATTTTTTACCATTTACCATTTTACCTTTTGTGTAAAGAGCTTTTCACCCACTTGTGCCCTGTTTTTTAGGAGCAGATTGTGAGAGATTAGAGAGGCCATTCGTCGATCCGTCAGTTGCAGGTAAGAACCAAGACCTCAAGCTCCATTTTCATGCTTATTTTACCTATTTTTAACCATTTTTTGGATTTTTTGAGGATTTTTTGCCAAAAAAAACTTCCCTCAGTTAGTGCAATTTCCGGGCACGAAATCGCATCGATCAGGGATTATAAGACTATCAGGCGCGTCGTCGGTGCTACTGTTTTTAAAACAGTCATGCCGACGTCATGAACAAAACATTTTTCAATTTTTTGCCTAATTTTTCCAATTGAATCCAAATTTTTCTGGCCAAAGAAGTTTATTGACTTTATTATATGGTTTTTATAGGGAAAAAATCATGAAAAATGGTGGATTGGAAGGAACATGAGCATGAGGACATTGACACTCAAGCAATGGAAAACCCAAATTTCTTGAATGCTTTGAGGAACTGTGGGCTCCTCAAATTCTTCCTCACACTAGGTCTACGGGCTCAACCCGAATTTCTATGGTATCTGATCAGTCTCTGGGATGTGAATCGGGAAGTTTTCATGATCTGTGACCAAGAACTGGAGTTGGAAACTCTAGACATTTATTTCATCACAGGACTATCCTGAAGATAGGATCCAATTAATCTGTATGGGTCAAGGCCCATTAGGGCAAGCGTGACTATGTTACTTGCATAACACTGCCCGGAAGCACTCAAATCAAAAAGTGGCAAGATCGAGATCATGGCTGTTCAGGATCTTGTGTTGAGAATGTTACTGTTGACCATAAACAGAGTGGCTAGGGCCCAAGTGAAGCATGAAACCAACAAGACAAAGTTTTAGTATGCTATTAATTGCATGACACCAACTATCTTCAAAAGCTAAGGTGGGAAATATGAAGCAGTTCTGCTATGGGTCCATTCTAGTGACCTTATTCCTAGAGCGGGTGCCGCTGTTTTACTACCAGCTTCCTGAGGTGGAACCACCATTACCACGAGACCCACAGATGGTCCGTTGGATTGCATTGATGCCTACGATTACTGGGGGCCAATAGATGTCCTATAATCCACCTTCTTCTCATGGCTACGACGATAGCTAATTATAGTGGAGGATTGGCCCTACATTGGTACCGACTTCCGCGGTGATCTGGATATGCCACTCCCAGAGGGGGAGGATTATGATGATGGAGGTAAAAACAAACAATTTTAATTTTTTCTTTTTATTGTTTTTGAGATATATGTGTTCATGAAATTTTGATTTTATGAATGCAGAGGTTGGACCAGAGCGTCCTGCCGAGATGTCCCCGATTGCCAGGTGCATTGCTCGGCAATTCAAAGTCGCTCCTTATCAGGAGCGAAGTGATGACGAGGAGGAGATCACACAGAAACTTGAGGGATTGACCCACGGTATCCTAAAGTATGCCCGGATGGGTGATGTCCCACGCTAGTATCAGAGCCATATAGTGGGGGTATCAGATTGAATCCGCCGACTACTAACTCGTGTAGTATGAGAAGTTACATGCTACCATGAGCATCATGTTGTTTAGTGCATAGGTATGGAATTCCACATTTTTGAGGCCTGTGAGCCATGGATATGTTTGAACATGCATATTATGGTGGCCAATTTGTGGTGTAGCTAAATCCTAAGTGCGGACACAAAAAATTCCTCTATCCCGAGAGAGAGGGTCTAGCCACAAACAAACAATGCATGGAAAATATCCTTAAGCTAGAATCAAATAAGAGGGCCTACCTCTTATAATTCTATTCCACTTGGTGATGATCCTGCTTCCTCACTCTAGCTACTTTCTATTTCCTTCCTTCGAATACCTAAAACAAGCAAACAACAACAACAACAAACATGATAGCATACAATATTGTATTCAAACTACTTAACAGGTCAAGGAACATTAAGCCATAAAGATGTAAGATAACACTTCATGTAGGAAATCAATCAATAGTTGTATTCATATAAATCAGAAAGCGATTAAAACCAATGCCTTGACGTTGCTAGTCTCCTCCAACATATCCGGGTTCCCACACTTCTGCTAGCATCTCATGGATAGCCCCAACAATGGAAGTTTTAAGGCCTCTTCCCTTTAGTCTCAAACCAAAATAAACACACTATTCTCCCTAAAACATACACTAGAAAGCTACAAGCTATAGATATCTTGCTGATCATTCAAACTCGCTCCAAAACTAGTTTAGCTTGGGAAAATAGAGGTTTATATAGCTTGGATGGATGGGATATGGTTCCTCTCATCATGGGAGAAGGTCTTATCACTTGAGTTTGTTCCATCCTAATAGGGGAAAGGAGCCCAAAAGGACTTCCTTGGCTCCATCTAGCCCAATCATCTACCAAACTTCCATTACAAAGCTTCTAGACATGGAAGCTTCGACTCCATATTTAAAAACCTTTCGAAAGAGGATCAGTGTGACTGGAAAAGGGCTCAATCACTCCGTATGGCGCTAGTGATAGTTTTAATCTCTGCAAATCAGCACGAGGAGGAAATTGGTCAGTAGCATCGGTCTTATAAACTAGGGTAAAAGGAAGATTCTTGGGAAATGATGCAAAGGGGGATTATTATTCTCATGAAAAGGGACATACTGGGAGTTTCTTCATGATGGGAAAGCATGTAGGGTTCAATGTAGAGGTGCTCCAAGATCATGGATGGGGAGTACAGGGACAGTGAAAAAATGTTGTGTAACACCAACACCATTAACAGGTAGGTCGGAGGAATTCTTATCTGGATTGCATTTCCATTGCAACAAGTCTTTCCATTTCTTCCTAGAATTCTCAAATGAATTTTCCATTTCACATAAATCATTGATTAAAGCATCAACTTGTGTTATGAAACCAGCTCACAAAAAGATAGAAAAGATAAATCAACACCTTAGAAATTAGCCTCTTCGAGGGGGAAACCTCCTTTACATTACACAGATGAACGATTCTTGGATGATACAAATGACAAGACATCCTTTCTATATATAGGAGTCTAAGGGGTCATAATATAATCAGATCCAACATAACAATAATAATGTAAGGGCACACTAATAACAATAGTGGGCTTCTATGGGGCACAATAATAACAATATGGGAACTACATGGGCACAACAATATAATAAGGGGGTTGTAGTAATAAGAATAAGGGGTTACACTAGTAGTATAGGGACCTAACATGCCCCTCTCCTTCAAAAATTGGTGTCCTCAACGCTTGAGTAGTTCTTGATGCTTTTGTATAAAATTATTGTCCTACCATGTGGAATCTCCAGTGGTAAGTTCTTCCACTTGATGAGATACTATGAAATTGATCAATTTCGTAGCTATTCGGTTCTTGTTTCTATGACTGCTCCAGGCTCCAATATGATTTTTCCTTCCTCGTCAAGTTCTACAATATTGTTTGAATTGGGATCTCCTTCAACTTTTGAATGAGTGGCCACACTTCTTTGTCCTTCTTCCATTCATCCCTTGATTCATTTATCCCATCTGGTTGGATAATAGAAATAGCACAAAACAATTCTTCCACATCGCCATCCTTTCTTGAGAGTGCATCTAGAACAACATTTTTCTTCCCTTTTGTATATGATTTCAAAGTCATAACCCAACACCATTTTTCTATTCTTCTAAAGATAATCTTTGTTCTAAAAATTATTTAAGACTATCATGATCCAATTTTACCTTGAAGTGTCTTCCCATTAGGTAAGTTTTCCATTTCTTAAGTGCATGTAGTATTGCCAACATTTCCTTCTCATAAATAGCTTGCTTGAGATGTAGCCTTAAAAATACCCAATCATCTACATGAAAACTTCTTTCACTGCAATGTTGATATGCCTATTGTTTCATTCGATTCTGCACCAAAGTGGTGTTTTCCTTTAAAAGTTGGAGAACTTGTTGTTTATGCTCGATGTGATCTTTCACTGCTTGAATATTTTTCTTCTTGATATGTCCTTCTATTTTGAGAGTTTGAGGAGTCATAATTTCTTCCAATGCATTACAATATATGGTTGGATTCATTTCTTGATGCTCGATGTGATCTTTCACTTCTTGAACATTTTTCTTCTTGATATGTCCTTCTATATTGATAGTTTGAGGAGTGGTAATTCTAGCGAGTGCATTACAAGATATGGTTGAATTCATTTCTTCTTTCTCAATGTGATCTTTCACTTCTTGAACCTTTTTCTTCTTGATATGTCCCTCTATCTTGCAAGTTTGAGGAGTGGTAATTCATGCCATTACAATACAAGATATGGTCAGATTCATTTGTTCTTTCTCTAGGGTTGGTTCTCGGTGTATATCCTCTTCTTTTGATGTTTCTTAATCTTTTTCATCATTAGGAGGCCGTTTAGCTTTGTCCCACCTTCCTTCAAACCTTTCATGTCTTTCTTGAAATCTTCCATGCCTTTCTTCCAATATGCTTTCATACCCTTGATATCAGCTTCCATGGCATAGATAAAACTATTTATCTTTTGCTTCTATAGAATATAATTTACCCTTATATTCAATTTTTGAAAGTCCTCAATGTGATCTGCCATTAAACCCTTTCGTTTGATATTTATCAATTGGCTAAAGAAGGTGTTTCTCTTTGTATCCTCATAATGTGTTATCATTTCCTCTATGAAAATTGACCACGTGACAAGTGGTTTACGAGAACAAAGCCCTTTGTACCATAAAAATTTATTCGGTTCTAAATAATTAGATGCAATTGTTGGGTGTGAAGCCTGATTATCTTCTATATTCAAAGGTATCACCACATTGGACCCCAGTTCGAAATGGGGCAGCAATGCCGCCCATAAAATATTCGCTGCAGGGGGGGTCCAGGGGGGCAGCTGCGACCTTTGGGGAGCCTCCCCTTGGCAGGGGTTTTTGGGGGCAGCACCCCTGAAGCTAAGAATAGATGTAAAATTTCCTTGTAAAAGTGTAGTAATTTCTAAACAATCTGGGTCGTTCATTATGCGGAGATCTGATGGTAGAAGTTATGTTTAATTTATGGTTTTTTGCCCTAGAAGGCAACCCCTCACTATATATGAGGGAATTGTATTGTGTCTATGTAGATTTGTATTATGAGTGAGAAAGAGAGAGGAGATTGAGAGCGAAGAGGGTGTTACAGTGGATCTGTTGTAGGTTGTATCTCTTTAGTTTGTTGGATAATATAAAAGGAAGGACTGGTTATTTCTCTGTGGACTTAGCCCAAACTGGGTGAACCACGTATATCCGTGTCTATCTTGTTTTATGTGTTTTCTATGTTTATATTTCTGCAATATTTTATGTGTTCCATTGCTCCGTAATATATAATTTTCTAATAGAAATACATACCTTTTGTAACAGTGGTACACCATGTAGATCAAAATATTTCTCCATCTGTAGTATCCAATTTACCGGATCCTTGCCATCAAACTTCCTCATCTCGTTTTTTCTTGATTTTATGAGCTCAATCTTGAAATGGATGTAACTTTGTAATTTCAGATCTTTAAATTCTAAAATTTTGACCTATAATAGCCCTCTAATTCCTCTTTCTAACTCCACAAGTCTGATCACAATTGGATTCCCGAAGAAATATTTATTCCTAATCTCCTATGATGACATAATTATAGACTAGTTCAGTAGAGTGAACTTGTACGACATACCATGTGTCACTGTTTCAACCTTAGATTTAATATACCCAAACAAAATACAGTCTGTCCTCTTTCTGTAACTTCTCATGAAATTTCAATCTGATGCTCATAGAGAAAGTTATGACGATTTTCCCAAGGTCTCATGTTTACGATGTAATTCAGGAGTCTGCAAAAACCCTAACTTCCTTACATCATATATCTAAAAATAAAGCGAGACAAGATCTGAAATTCGGACCCAAGGTTCAGACCGATTTCTTCTCAAATGGGCTTTTGTTTTAGCTTCTGAAACTTTGTAGTGAAAATGTTATAGCAAAAATTCCACGATGACTTGCTTTAGATGAAATTATGGAGCTTTCAAAAACCCTAACTTCCTCAGATTATATCTCCGAAAATATAGCAAGAAAAAATTTAAAAATTGGAACCGAGGTTCAGAGGGATTTCCTCTCAAATGGGTTTGTTTTTTAGCTTCTGAAATGTCTCAGAAACAAAGTTATAGAGAAAAATCCACGATGACCTATTTGGAGCAGCAAAACCCTAGAATCCAAATATCTAATACCAAATGTTATGAAACCAGCTCACAAAAAGATAGAAAATATAGATCAACGCCTTAGAAATCAGCCTCTTTGATGGGAAAACCTCCTTTACATTACACAAATGAACAATTCTTGGATGATACAAATGACAAGACCTCGTTTCTATATATCGGAGTCTAAGGGGTCATAATATAATCAGAGCTGATATAACAATAATGATGTAAGGGCACAATAATAACAATAGTGGGCTTCTATGGGGCACAATAATAACAATATGGGGACTACATGGGCACAAAAATATAATAAGGGGGTTGTAGTAATAACAATAAGGGGTTACACTAGTAGTATAGGGATAACAACTTGTTTTTCCATAACCTGAAATTTTCCAAAATGCTCACAAAACTATAATTGAAGATGTTCAAGAGTTTGGTTATTACTGAGTGTCTCATGTTTGAACTTGACCAAGTTAATAACAGTTTCTTCTGTGACTTTAATTTTCTACAACAAGTAATTAACTTGGGCATCTTTCTACTTGATTTATGCTTCTGACTGAGCTTTCACTTCAGCAACTTGATCACTTAATTGTGCTCTTAACTTTCAACACTCATGCTTTAAAATAAATATATTTTCATCCTTATGTTTTAAA
The DNA here is from genome assembly GCA_031772625.1 of Pinus tabuliformis. Classification (NCBI taxonomy): domain Eukaryota; kingdom Viridiplantae; phylum Streptophyta; class Pinopsida; order Pinales; family Pinaceae; genus Pinus; species Pinus tabuliformis. The sequence continues at coordinate 1,539,900,575 of CM062818.1, forward strand.
ATTCCTTGAACTTAGTTTCCTTATGAATTCTTTCATTAGCATAAGATATAGTTTATTGTGCTAACTCTTCAAAATCTTCATTTGGAGTGGAAGAAGATGTTTTCCAAATGGCTTCGAAGGTTGTTGTTGTGGTTGAAACTGTAGGCAAACTTTTTGTCTCTGGGTTTTTTCTCTTCTTCTTGCTCTTATTTAGAACAACTTATTTCTTAGGGTTGTAAAATACTTCTACTGGAGGCATTTACTTAAGTTGAAATTCAAATTCATTATTTGGTTAAGATACTTTCCCTGGATTAGGAAACATATTGATAGGAGTTGAGACAATAATATATGGATTAGACAGAGTAGTATATGTCACCATTGGGAAACTCATTTCTATCTATTTTATTTTAGTATCATGTCTTAATGAAGAACTACAAACTAAATTAGGTTGAGTTTGAGCCTGATCCAGAGATCTCAAGATCATTTGAGTGTACAATTGTCTAATACGGGTTCAATAATGAGTCAAGAACATTTTCCTTATGATGTCCATTCTTCTCTGAGACAATTTCCTTTAAAACAACAATTTTCTCAAGAACGTTTTCTTCTACAGGATCAATTACTATATCTTTAGACTTCTTTATCAAATATTTCATTTGAGGATCTCCAGATTGAACAGTGACCTTATGAGTAGCTACTTCTTTTGATTGATATTTCTTCATAAGAATTTCTAGCTAAGGAGACATTTTTTTAATAACCTCTAGTGTGGTAGACTTTGTAGTTGCACTTGGCATGGATGAACTAGGGGTATGTACTGTAACCCTTTCACTACTAGGTGGTTATAAAATAGGAGGGAATGTGGCCCTCTTTTTTTCTTTGTAGATTATGAAATCATGCCAAAGGATGGGTGGTAGTTCATTCACTCTTCTAAGCACTACTTGATAAGAGGATGCATATTTAAATAAATCATCAAATGCAGACTTTTCAAGAGCATACTTTTTAAGACCAAAAGATGTAGCAACCATTTCTGCCTCTTTCATAGGGTCATGTGGTTTGAAAGGTATTGAGCCAATTTGAGAGATTCAAAAGGAATAAGCTCTTTTTCTCCAAAAGGGTAATTTGTAATAGAATAAATACCCACCTGAATAGGATATTTAGGCCAAACCCTTTTTGATTCCCTTTTCCATTCACAAGAAATTTCCATACCAATTGTTTGATATCATGCTTCCCTACATATTAGTTTGTTTGGAATGTACATAGGAAGAAAATGAGTGGAAGCAAGACAACCTGCAACCCTAATATAAGTGAAGGTTTCTTCACAGTACTAGTCACCTAATTTTTGAAGGGAATCAATAGTTTCCTAAGAAATTCTAGGAGCTTTATTGTCAAATAAAGTTTCATGCATAGGAACGATTACATTGTGATAGATGGAATACCAATGTTGAAATTAATTTTCCTCCCAACATTGATTGTGACAGATATGGATGGCAGTGGGATCAACTGGTCTCCATTTCCAACCCATAGTTGGAAAAGGTGTAAATCAATAGATGGCATCCATGATAAAAGCAAACATATATAGTGGAGGATTGGGAATGGAATATTTATTTTCTTGAAACATTTTGACATTATCAGAAATGTTATTTGATATTATTTTGGCCCAATTAAAACTAAAGCCCTTTGTAACTCTTTGAATAATGGAAACCCAATCAAGAGAGAAATGTTTGAAATTTCGCCAACCAAACAAATGGCATAAAATAGTGGCTAGATAATAGAAAGGAGAAATAAGAGTAGCAACAAGATATTCATGATTATGATCTTCTTTATGCTTTTCAAGGGCATTTCTCCGGTCTTTTATTAAAGTGAGAAGGGTTCTATCAATGTCTAGACATTCTTTTTTCATAAAACCAACAACAAAGGTTTCGTCAAAAGTTAGACTAGTATTGGGAAACTTGTGCATACCATGAATATCATTTGGCATGAAAGACACAACCACCATGCCCTTTGGAGTGATAATTTGGAACCTTGAGATATTTAAAAGGTCAACGTCCCATCTAATTAAGTTTTTATAAGGCATGAGTCTTGGTCTCGCGACAAATTTATGCAATCCAGAACTTTTTGCATTAACTAATATGTACTTTGGCTTGTTATTTCTCTCATGTGAATAATCAGGAATTGTTGCACTAGTTTCTTCTTCTGAAGCATATTCAAATTCTTCTTCCATCAATTTGTAAATTGCATCCCAGGTTTATGCTCTTTCATCTTAACTAATGACTGTGTGTGAATACATGCTTGTTTTAAGTAATTTTATCATCAAATTCTTCCAATAATGGTCCTAAAAGTTTTAGAGTAGGCCTCCCTTTCCTTGGTATGTGCATGATTGATGGTTGCACATAATATGTGAGAGAATCCTTTTAAACATAATTGACATTTCTTGTAAAGCTAGCTTACTACATACAAAGGCTTGAATAATTGTAGGTTTTCAAAAAGTTAACTAAATGTAGTCAAACCAATGCAAAGTAAATGTGAATTAATGTGAAATAACATAATAATTAAAACCATAGGCGTATTTCCATATATAGGCCTAATTACATGAATATTCTATATGGCTTATATTGAATGGCGTGTTTCAAGTGACATGTGATGATGTGGAGGTATTCTCATCTCAAGAGAAACTAGCAAGAAAGAAATTCAAGTACTACTTCTAAACAAATGTCCAAGAAATATCATAAAATATTATGAGGATAATAAAACTGGTGAGGTAAGTTTTATGAAGTGTGAAATTTCCCCGACCAATAATTCCCTAGAAGAAACTTGCGAATGGAAAATATATTTATCCTGGGAATGTTATATGCGGGATTGGGATTACTTGAGAAGTGGAAAAAATAGGCGTGAACAACTTAGAACCGAAGAGAATATTTCTTGGAGGGAAGTTTCCCCTAAAGAGACCTTACCCAGAGAAAACCTAACTGGAGGAAACTAGCGGGGTGCACCTATTTATTAGTCTTGGGGAACTTACATCTGGGGTTTCGAGATTTACCATCATCAGGATTTGTTTCTTTTTGGGGTAATTTGTAACACCATCCTCCCACATCTACCCAAGTAACCATCTAAATGGGGTAAATATGCGACAAGAGGCCACTATAACGGGATTCAACCTCCTAAGTCACCTTAAGGAAGTGGACCAATGGAACACATCACACATACCTTCCACATCAACAACAGAACTCCTAGGAGCCATCCCAACCACTCTAGTAACCAGCCCCTGAGACCAACTGAATTTTTTAATGCATCAAACCCTTGGACGCTCCCTTAATATGGACCAAGGTGCATCTAAGAGGCTCCAAACGCTCCCACAACAAGGGAAAGCAAGTGTCTAAGGACATTTTTCCCAAGTGTTGTGCCTGCAACTTTGGGATTTGGGCCAATTTTTAGGCCCATAGCCCAAATCACTTCCCAGAACTTAATGACACCTTCAGAAATGAAATTTCATATTGGAACAAAGATACATTTGCAAAATTTCGACAAGGAATTGATTGGACCCCTACTAGCCATGACAAGCATTTCATCAAACATGTCACAAACATAAAAGCTACAAGTTTAAAAAACAGATCTAAATGTAGGGATCTCATACTTATCTAATAATCTCTAAGAAGCATTGTTCCCTTATATCATTAGTTTCATTATCATCTATTAGGTCATAGATACATTTTTCATTCATTTACAAATAAAAACATGAGGAGAGTCATACATCATCATTGTCATAATACATGCTTATAACCAGCATAATAACAACAAAAATACCAAGGATATATTAGCCATAGAATACACATATAAACCAATACATTTACACATAATATACCAAGGAAAGAACCTCTAATTAATGAATGCAAAAGTCAACCCGAGATGGCACTACCATGTTCCACCCGACCATAGATTGGTTGAGCCAAATATCTCTTCTTCCAATCACCCTCGTGCCATATGCCGAGCATGAATGTGGGACTCAAACCAAAAGAACCAACTAGGGCATCCCAAGGCTAAACCTCCTCGCCCTCATTAATAGAAACTAGGCTTTACCATAATCCACACCGGATCACTCGGCCAAAACAATAAACATGTAATAACATGCTTTACCATAATCTCCACTAGATCACTGGGGAAAAACAAGCATGGATGCAACCGAATTTCTCTACCTAGACTGTGAGGAATTTTCCTGTCTCCTAGTCTCTTGAGCTCTACCATAATCCACAGTATGAACCACAAATCACTAGGCCATAACCGAGACACCATTATCTGGGCTTTACCGCAATCGACATCGGATCACTAGGCCCTAACTGAGACTCCACCCTCTAGGCTTTACAGTATATCCCACCATTCACCGACAAGGATTCCTAGGCATAATCAAGGGAAACCACCTCTAGGATCTACCATATATCCCACCATTAAATAGTCAAGGATTCCTAGGCACATAATACCTAGTACCGCAATCCATAGTCTAGTTCATGGGTCACCAGGTCAGTGGCTTTACCGCAATCCATAGTCTAGTTCAGGGATCACTAGGCCATGTGTTCTTTATTTCAGAGATCCACCTCACTCATCTTCAAATCCATCCAGCAATCCTTATCAACCAAAACATGAGAACCCCATCACAACATGGCTATCTAGAAATGGCAAGGCTAGGATGAAAACATTGTCACACCTGGAAAAACCCATGCCATAACAACAAAAACCACATGCAATACCATGCATTCCAAATCTAGTAAGGAAATAACACATGAAAATTGATATTCGGAAAGAATCCTACTATAGTTTCTTGATCATACTCTTCCTTGCTTGCTCCTTCCTTCATCTTTCCTTCTTTTCATTTCTTAATCCAATGCCAAAGTGCTCCAAAAATGAACTAACAAAAGGTTACACTTACCAAGCCTGAGCAAAAACTTTCCAACTGATCCTCATAAGATTTTTTTTATCAATGAGGCCTCTATTTTCTTCAATTTCCATTATTTTCCTTTATTTTCCTCCTCACATGCAACTTGTGACCTTTCACCTTCCTTTTCTCCTAATTTCCATTATTTTCATAAATAAATGTGCCAAAAATTCCATTTTATCTTTCCAAAGCCTTTGCCATTTCCTTTTCCAATTTACTTTAGCCATAATAGCCGAAATGAACAGCCACTAGGATGTTTTTCCCAACATTCAACTTGGAATACATGTCCCATGACCATGGTCTTATAATTTTTTACATGAATTTTTAACTAGGGTTGTTACAAAACCATCCCCCTTGGGGGAACACTATCCTCAGTGTTCAATGACACCTATAAACCAACAAACTTCTAAAAACAAAACATGCTGCCCATGGAGCTTATAAAACAGTGTTGTAATATTTACAATGAACATTGCTAAAACAAGACAATCATATCGTTTGCTAGAGTTTTGTAACACAAATCATTACGATATTTAAAATAAAAACCACATATACACATTTTCTCAACTAGCAAATAAAATGATATGATGCCCACATCAATCAACAAGGGAATCCAAAGGCTCACACCTCCACCCTCAAAAGTAGTGTCAAGATTCACCTCCTTCCCAGGAAGTCCATAATCCACTGTCAAAGTCAAAGTTGCATCTAATGTCCAACGCTACAACCCTGAGCCACTTATCTTCTCAACGAACAGTTACTGACTCATTGTTCTATGATACACTCCAAATGTGTATCTGATCCCATTTGGCAATGTTAATGACCAAAACAAATCCATCCCCCAACCTTCCCTTCTCTGCTACACAGTCCCTCAGGAATCTAGTCACCCCTTCTGTGCAGTCACTCACCTTCCAAGTTCTTCAGAATCCCTTATCTCGGATGATCCATCCCTTGGCAAGGCTTCCCCACATCGGAAGGTCAAACAACCAAGGCATATACCTGCCTCAAAACCATCATAATGGTCATAACATGTTCATGGAAATCAAAGGACACTATTGGGCACCAGTGTCCCATAATAACCCTGTTCCTGAAGTGTTTTACCATCATACTACTACATGTTCTAATTTCTTTCACCGCTACTGCTAATTCTTGTAGTCAATTTCAACCACCTAACCTGGGCATTTCCCATGATTTCTTGTACCAAGAGCATAATTTCCATTATATTCAAAATAAATTGAAATAAATTCAAATCATACCTCATTGGTGGCCCGTCAATAAGGTACACTTGAAATTATGTTCACTTCCTATCACAACAAGTCAAACTATCATCTTTGACCAAATCATCATGTATAAACATGTCACATCAGGTTAGCTCGAAACACAACCATCATAGGTCAAAATCATAAATTGCATGTAACCATCATAACCAAAATCATATATCACATGCATAATAGAATTGAATGTCATACTGATACTTATCCTTTAATCAGTCCTTTGCTTCTACCTTTGTTATTTTTGTACACACACCTTTGTTATTTTTGTACACACACCGGATCAGTTTCCATGCCTGAAAACCGCCCAGTTCCTTCACTTCTCTTAAATCACGTACACATACACAATGTACATCACAACACATACATCCACACACAACGTACGACATCACACAATGCATACACCTACACCTTATATACATCATGACCCATACACCTACACCTAATATATATCACGACACATACACCTACACCAGGTGTACAACACAACACAATACATACTCCTACATCCAATGTACACCACAACACAATACATATACATACATAGAGTTCAACACAACACAAAACATACACCTACATCTAGTGTACACCACCACACAATACATACACCTGCATCCATTGTACACCACCACACAATACATAAACATACACCCGATGTACATCACAATTTATGCACATGTCAGCATACCATGACTACACAATGCACATACATAGTACCACATGCTTGCAACACAACATGTATGACATGCATAATACGACATGTACACCAATACCATATGTACAACATATACATAGTGCCACATGTACACAACGCCACTTGCACAATGTATGTACAACATCACATGTACACGGCACCACCTGCACAACGTGTACATAATGCCACATGTACATTGTACCACCTGTACAATGTGTAAAACATACCACATTTACATAGTACCACATGCATGACGTATACACGTCACCACATGTACACATCGCCACATGCACAACATGTACACAACACCATCTGCACACAGCACCACATGTACAACATGTGCATAGCACCACATACACACAACACCACATGTACAATCATGCACACAAAACCATATGTACATAGTACCATATGTACAACATGTACACAACACCATATGTACATAGCACTACATATCCAACATATACATAGCACCATCTATACCCAGCACTACATATGCAATATTCACATGACACTATTTGTACCATCCTATACATAACATTGCATAAACAACATGTACACACACTATATATACACAACATCGCATGCAAACAAAATCATAGATGCAGCATGTACACCATATACATCATATGCACAATAGTAGTGCCACGCATTCAAAACCACACTATCTCTACGAAGAAAACTTGCTTCCAGCGTCTTATCCATTCTTGTCCTAGCATGTTGCAGACCACACTACTTTCATTTCGCTGATGTATCCCTCAGACTAGCCTATCCATAACATAAACATACTATAATAACATAATAGAAGTTCATATTCATGTGATATTGACCTCATATATTTGTCAGGGCTACTCTTCCTAATTGATTCCTTGTAATACCAGGAACCTCTTCATGCCATTCACATACATAAGTAATCATTCTTCCACAAGAATGATCCTTGATGGCCCCTTCAGATGATGACATAAATAGATACATGTATACATATAAACATCATCATAAAATAATCACGATCCCTGATGAACCTGTCAGATAACAACATACATACACACATATATGCATATAAACATGAGCATAAAGCAATCATGATCACAACATAATTACTAGATCCCAAGGTCAATGTTAAGAGAACTTCCTTTATTCATTCACAACATTGATAACATTAGTTCCCAACATAACCAAGGCATCTGAAACCTTAAATCCATTTACTTTTCCCTTTCTATTACCTTTCTCATGATTGTCCTATCACCGTCCATTTACCCCAATGGACCAAACCAATCGAACCGATTTTCATATTCTTTCCTTCAATTGCCCTTATACATGCACTAAGCTTTGTCCAACCTCTACATCACTCTTGTATTCCATTCAACTCTCCCTAAGCTCCACTAAATTTCCTCTTTCCCAAACCAATTCCTAAGACTCAAAACATAAAATGCAAGACAAGAAACAAATAATAAGTAAACCATGAAAACCAATAACAATACGACCCCACAAACAAAGTGGAAATACCTTGCACCAGACGTAAACAAAACCACAAATCAAGCTCAACAAATCACAAAATACCAAAAGCACAATACCAACAATAGACACCATGACTCAATCCCATGTTTCCTAGTGCCTCCAAGTGAAATCTCAACCCGAGCCTTCTTTAAGATTTCATGGAAATCTCCTTTGTCATGCAATCCCCTACATCATATTTACATAAACACATAAATGTCAGTGCATAAGTAAACATAAAAACATACAAGTTACCTTACCTTGTCATACTAATGCCAAGCATGTTACCCTAAAACTTCTAACACATGTCAACCACATGTTCCAAATATCAAGACAATCATATCTATCAATTTGAAATCAACCTTTACCAAGACTAAAAATCATGTCATAATCCATAGTCAACTCATCAGCATTTGACATAATGCTACAATTGTCACCTATTACACTCAAGTACATGTCAATTGTCTCAACACATATGTGTGAGTAAAACCATATTAAAACAAGATCATTCCTTCATGCAATCCTATAGACTCATTCTCATATCATGCAATAAATCAAACATTCAACAAACTATAAACATACCATGTTAGATCAATCAACTAGATGACATAATAGACACCAAACACTCAAACACCAAATAGACGACATAATCAAACAGTGAAGCACCCAGTATACTACATAAGCAAACTCATACCTTAATGTATCTCAAGGGAGACTATCTTTTCTGAAGCAATGTAGAAATAGGGAAATCATTCCTCCCTTTTCTTGTATTTATTTCCAGGTCGCATTCTCTTCTCTCTCAATATTCTCTCATAACATTACTTCCCTATACGGAGGGGAAACATGGAAGGAGATCTGTCTTCTAGAAACCCTGAGGACAAAAATTGAGAGGAGAACTGCGGACTTGGAATTTCTGAAGCAATGTAGAAACAGGGAAATCATTCCTCCCTTTTCTTGTATTTATTTCCAGGTCGCATTCTCTTCTCTCTCAATATTCTCTCATTCCTATTCTTTCTATTTGTCCTGATGATGGACCCCCTTTGGGGTTTGAAACGTTGGCAAAATGAACTAAGAACTGTGGTTAATCCGGATCATGAATCAAAAAACGCCCACAGAAGTCTAAAATCTAACATTACTTCCCTATACGGAGGGGAAACATGGAAGGAGATCTGTCTTCTCGAAACCCTGAGGACAAAAATTGAGAGGAGAACTGCGGACTTGGAATTTCTGAAGCAATGTAGAAACAGGGAAATCATTCCTCCCTTTTCTTGTATTTATTTCCAGGTCGCATTCTCTTCTCTCTCAATATTCTCTCATTCCTATTCTTTCTGTTTGTCCTGATGATGGACCCCCTTTGGGGTTTGAAACGTTGGCAAAATGAACTAAGAACTGTGGTTAATCCGGATCATGAATCAAAAAACGCCCACAGAAGTCTAAAATCTAACACAATCAATCTAGTTATCATGATATAACTTCACAACACATGAGCTCAAACACAAATAAGTTCATGATATCCATGATAGTCACTAGCTAACATGTTCACATCATAAACTCATAAACATTTGTCTTTCATGCATAACAATCACATATGTATGATCAATCTAGATTAGTACAACACAATGTCATAAATAGGTTGACTCCTACCTGAATGTCATAACCCTAACCATCCGCATAGACCAATCCAAATTAGTATGATACGTATAACATCAATATATTAATGTAATAACCCTAATCATCAAGTTACTAGCATATAGCAACAACAAGTTAACCTATAACATACTCATCAACAACACATAACATAATCATCAAGTTAATTGTCATAAAACAACAATAGAAATGCATACAACCACAGGTTACTATCATTCATGACTTAACACATGTGCATATGACTACACTAATTAACATGCATTTATCATACATGTAACCATAATAATAATAGAATGACAAGAATATAAATAACCCTAATTCTTATAAAAAAAACATTAACCAACATACTTGTATGCCCATCATACAAACTTGTATGATGACATGCTCTTGCCTCGAGGTCCAATGCTGCAACAACACTTTGATTTCCACATCTCCTGATTTATCTCAACCAAATCGTTAGCACCATAACATACCAATAACATCACGATGAACTAATTGCATACAATGACCTGACAATGCATGCTTGGCCTACCAGACATTCATAACCATAATCATGACAAAGCAAGCATAACAATATATATACACTGACATTCATAAAAAATGCATATACAACTGACATGCATTCATGACTAACGCATCCCAACAACAACAACATCATCAACTTCCACATGGCGATACAACAACAACAATGACCACCACCATGCATACATAACAAGCACATAGTCCACAAACATAAAGAACACATGCAACTGACATGCATGAATGACAAACACATTTCGCCCATCGAGTTCAAGGGTTGAACCATGCTATGATACCACTATCTAGTGTCAGATAACACCCAAAGAGAATGGAAACTAGACACCACCCAAAGAGAATGAAACCTGCTCTGATACCACTTTGTTATATCAAATGGCCCAAAGAGAGAGAAATCCACTCTAATACCACTTTGTGGTATCAGATATGACCCAAAGAGAGAGAAAACCACTCTAATACCACTTTGTGGTATCATATATGACCCAAAGAGAGCACAACCTAGCTCTAATACCACTCCATAACACCATCCTCCCACATCTACCCAAGTAACCTACCAACCAGGGAAAATATGCGAGGAGAGGCCACTATAATGGGATTCAACTTCCTAAGTCACGTTAAGGAAGTGAAACTAGCGGAACACATCACACAGACATTCCCCATCAGCAATAGGGCTCCCAAGAGTCATCCCAACCACTCTAGTAACCAGCCCCAGAGACCAACTGAAGTTTTTAATGCATCAAACCCCTAGATGCTCCATTGATATGGACTAGGGTGCATCTAAGAGGCTCCAAACACTCCCACAACAAGGGAAAGCATGTGTCCAAGGAATTTTTTCCCTAGTGATGTGCCTGCAAATCTGGTATTTGTGCCACTTTTTCAGGCCTAGAGCATAGGTCACTTCCCATAACTCCATGACACCTTCAGAAATGAAATTTCACAATGGAACAAAGATAGATTTTAAAAACATCGACAAGGACTATACTGGACCCCTACTAGCCATGACAGGAATTTCATCAAACATGTCACAAACATGAAAGCTATAGGTTTAAACAACATATTTGAGCATAGGGGTCTCATACTTATCAGAGAATCAGTAAGAAGAATTGTTCCCTTATATCATTAGCTGCATTATCATCTATTAGGTCATAGATACATTATTCGTTCATTTACAAATCAAAACATGAGGAGATCCATACATCATCACTGTTATAATACATGATTATAGCCAGCATAATAACAACATAAATATCAAGGATATATCAGCCATAGAATCCACATATAAACCAGTGCGTTGACAAATAAGATACCGAGGAAAGAACCTCTTATTAATTAATGTAAAAGCCAACCCGAAATGGGACTACCATGTTCCATCCAAACATAGATTTATTGATCCAAATCTCTCTTCATTCAATCACCCCCGTGCCATATTCCAAGCATGAATGTGGGACTCAAACCAAAAGAACCAACCATGGCATCTCGAGGCTAAACCACCCCATGCTCATCAATAGAAACTAGGCTTTATCGTGATCCACACTAGATCACTAGGCCAAAATTATAAACATGTAATAACATGCTTTACCATGATCTCCACCAGATCACTAGGACAAAACAAGCATGGATGCCACCAGATTTCTCCACCTACACCGTGAGGAATTTTCCTATCTTCTAGTCTCTCGGGCTTTATTGCAATCCACAGTATGATCCACGATCACTAGGCCATAACCAAAACACCGGTCTCTGGGCTTTATCACAATCCACACTGGATCACTAGGCCCTAACCGAGACTCCACCCTCTAGGCTTTATCATATATCTCTCCATTAGCCGCCAAGGATTCCTAGGCCTAATAAAGGGAAACCACCTCTAGGCTTTATCGTACATCCCGCCATTAACTAGTTGAGAATTCCTACGCCCACCAAGGCACACAATACCTGGAGTTACTGCAACCCACAGTCTAGTTCAAGGGTTACTATGCTAGTGGCTTTAGTGCAATCCACATTCTAGTTTAAGGATCACTAGGTCATGTGTTCTTTCTTTCAAAGATCCACTTCACTCAACTTTGAATCCATCTGGAAATATAGCTCAACCAAAACATGAGAACCCCATCACACCATGGCTATCTAGAAATGGCAAGGCTAGGCTGAAAACACTGTCACACATGGAAAAACCCATGCCATAACAGAAAAAAACCACATGCAATACCATGCATGCCAAATATAACAAGGAAATCACACATCCAAATTGATGCATGCAAATAATCCTGATGTAGCTGATTGGTCATGATCTTCTTTGCTTGCTCCTTCCTTCCTCTTGCCTTCTTTTCCTTTCTTGATCCAATGCCAAAGTGCTCCAAAACTGAACTGACAAAAGGTTACACTGACCAAGCTTGAGAAAAATCTTTCCAATTGATCCTCAAAATCCTTTTTATTAATGAGGTCTCTATTTTCTTCAATTTCCATTATTTTCCTTCATTTTCCTCCTCACATGCAACCTGTGACATTTCATCTTCTTTTTCTCCTAATTTCCTTTATTTTCATAAATAATTGTGCCAAAAATTCCATTTTACTTTTTTAAATCCTTTTCCATTTCCTTTGCCAATTTCCTTTAGCCATAATAACCGAAATCAACACCCACTAGGATGTTTTTCCCAACATTAATCTTGGAATGCGTGTTCCATGGCTGTGGTCTTATATATATTTTCACATGAATTTTTAACCTGGGTTGTTACTATTGGGCTGTTAATATGTCATTATTATTATCACTTTTTAACACCTATTTCATCCATTTCTACCCTTCTTTATCACGTCATTTATCATGATTTATCATATAATTCCATTTTATAATTATTTATGCTCTTAGGGATAAATATTATTATTCTCCTTTATTTATAATAAATTGATGATTATTATGCATGATTTTACCAATAATGGTTTATTAATAAATTTTTTGTAACATCACTCACCATTTTAGCCTCCAAGATATTTTTCAGATTGCAAATTTGATCTCCAGTTCATCATTAAATATTCCAACTCAGAAATTCGTTGGAATAAGAGGTGACAGTTTTGCATTGGACGTTTCGGGAAAATGGAGAAGAATCTGGAAAATATGAGACATGGGTTTTGTTCAAAACGGACCGAATTAGTTTTATAATGAACATTTTTCCCAAATTCGGTCAGCATTAAGAGAAACGGAAGGTTTTCTGAAAACTATTTTCTCAGATTCGATGTTGTGGCCGTCTTCCAAATTATCTAAGTGGAAATACCAAATTTGACCTATTCCTATTGAATGTTGATGGAAAGATATTTCAAATATGATCTTGTTGATCAATTTGTTGTGAACAATCCAATTTTGTTATGGGAAACATTTTGTAATCATCTTTGTTGTAACTTCTCTCTGCTCTCTGTGTATTTAAATGAAAACATAGATCAAAGAAGGAGATAGGATAGGATAGGATAGGAGGAGAGGGGATAATGGAGAGATTTAGCTTTTCGCTTGGGACCTTCATTATAATTTCAATATACAGAATTTTATTCTGAAGGACGACTGTATTGTAATGAGGATTGAATTCAATGGTTAATACATAATCTATGTTGCTAATCATTCGTATTCTCTAAAGTAGCTCAGCAGTGTTTGCTGGTGGCTAGGGCGCGGCCTCTGGTGGATCAAACTGCTATCCTCTGTGTTATCTTTCTAATTCACGCGAGTCTAATTGGTTTGATGTTTTTCCATTTTTTACTAAGTTTACCCTGTTTGATATCTTCTTATTTCCTGTGATTTTACATTGCAGTTAGTTTACTTTCCTTTATTCTGATCTCATGTACTTTGCAACTTTTCCATTTGATTTCATTTGTGCTCACTGCAGGTTGAATTAATTATCAGTTAATACGTTGATTTTTGGTTAATTGAGATAGAGTGTGATTCATATAAAATCAGCTGAAAGGGATTGGTTAATGCTACTATGCTCTCGGTTGATGCTATATTAAATTGAATTAATTGCTTCAAATTTGACTATGATTTTAGTTGAAGATTAAGTCTTGATGCTTGGATGTAATATTTCCGTTAACAATTGCAGCTTGAGTTTTATAAATGCATCTGTTTAATCTTGTATCAAGTTTTATAGTTCAACTTAAAAAGCATTACTCTCTAGATTTATAGCTTGCACATATTGTGTACACTCTTGAAACAAAAAGCCTTACCCAGGTTGATAATTAATGTGAGACAATTAGGAGTTTTAAAAGACACCTATTAGCATCCAACAGTTACATAATGTGTATGATATGCTTAGTTTTATTAATTTCTCAACTATGGTGGTTCTTTTCCATAAGGCCTTATTTTATTTTTTTATTAAATGAAACGAAAATAAATCTAAACTTCATTAAATCTAAAGGTTTTATTAGACTTTAAAGGGGATTTTCAAGCCATTAAAAGTGAACAAAATGTAAAGGGTTCCCATTTTTTATTATGCACTAGAATAAAATGAGGGTTTTTGTTTTCCACAACAATTGGAGACATATTGGGTGAAAATTTTATCTCTATTTATATTAATGAAGAGAATATTGAATAAGTTTGCATAAAGAAAATGGAACTAATAACTTTAATAAAGATTCATGAAGAAAATTTTATGATCATTATAAAGAAAAGAAAAAGAAACTTCTACTCATACCTCTTAGATCAGTTCTTTATCGAGAAGAGAAAAGGGTATTTTAATTTGCTTACTTAAATAAGAATTACGGATTTTGATTTGATTACTTAGCATAACCAAGTACCATGTTATGCATGCTTATTTCATTTTACGTTCCATTCTCAACATTGCTTCATTGCCAATAGGCTTGTTCAATACCCCAATGAAGTTACCTTTGTATCATGCATGCATTTACCTGCAGCTAGTGAGCTTTTTCAGTACCTTTGTGGGTTTACATACATTTTTGAATACTTCTTATGTTTTCTTTATTACTTTCCTTTAGATTAGATAATTTGTGATTACATATTTAGCAATGGCGTTTATGTTGGAAATAATACTGAGAGGGGGGGTGAATCAGTATTATCAGATCAATAAAACTTTTTCAATGCTCAGAAACATATACGCTACTTCAGTTAAGTGAACCAGCGTGTACATGCTACTGTGTCTAAAGAAAACAGCGTATAACCAGAAAACTTATAATTCAGTTAGTTTATCTTCAGTTAAGTGCATCAGGTCATTATTCACCATATTAAGAGTAAACAGATGCATTATAACAAAACAAATCATCACACAAAAGCCACACACATGAACACCATGATATAAGGTGGAAACCCAATGTGGGTGAAAACCACCTGCTGCAAGTCGTCTCTATCTTTCTTTAATAAGAACTTTAGTTTACAATCTTTTGTACTGGTGCAGCCTTATACCAGTACGCAGGCTACAACCTGCAGAAGGCTTCAACCTTCTCTCGTTCTCCAAACTTCCTTGGAAGGGAGCTCCAACCCCCTTTGCTCTTGTACTAGCTAAGATACTAGTACGTAGGTGCTGGCCTACAATCTTCTTTCCTTCAGGTACCACTTTTCATCAATTTTCAGACTGGATATTCCTGAAGCACAACATTACAATCTGAAGACTATGATTCATTCACAAATCATTGAAGCATAAAACAACCAATACTAGCATCATCAATCTTTGAATCACTGAACCACTGAAACCCTGTCAACACCTGTCACCAGAACACAGAGCAGACTACAAAACTCTGTAATATCAGTCAGACCCAACTGCAAACCCAAAAATCATGCTTCAAAAGATATACGCTACTTCAATGAGAGCAACCCGCGTATACACGCGCTTTTACCAAAGACAACCTGCGTATAGATCTAAAAATAAATTCTCTTAACTTGCAGCTGTACCAGACATCAGTTAGACCCAGAACATAACATTGCGTCAGTATGTAGATCTAGAAATACGCATAATCAACCATATCATAATAGAGCTTTTCAAACCATTTGATCCCGATCTTTCCTTAGATCTTGTTCTTCATCAACCAGTGAGATCTCTCCTTAGCTCAGATCAAGAAATGCATCATCAACCCATAACCTCCATACTGGATCTAATACTTCCTCAGATGTTTCAAGACATATCAGATGCACTTGCCTAATGATTTCCTTCTCCTTATATAGCCTTAGGCCTTGTTCAATACCAAGAGCCAAAACCATAGAAATCTAATACCATCAACTTCAAAAACTAGGGATCAACACGTCCGTCGAGACACCAAGGTCCAAAACCTAGGCACAACTTCCAAGGAATAACTGCCGTGGGCCAAAGATAAGTTTTCCACATACACGCGCTTTTACTGAAGCCAACCAGCGTGTACACGCGACTTGGTATATAGCGAACCCGCGTGTATATATTTTTCTTCATACTTGTAGACTGATCATCAATTCCTTGCTGCTATCCTTCTGCACTATGATTTGTCATCAGTGTGATTTGCCATCAAGGACAACACTTGTCTCATAGTGCTGAAACATTCTACCTCTGACTGTAGGCAAGACCTGCAAGAGATGTTCTTCAAAAGAACTAAGACTTGTACATCATAAAGGACCTTCCTATCACCAAAAGATTCAATACATACATCCATACTCCCAACCAAGAGGGGATACATCAGAAATTTACATATAATAACCAATATTCATCCCAGGCATAGTGGGGAAACCAACATAGGCCATTACATGACCTTGACACCATAAAGAGATATCACAAAAGAGGTACATGACATAGAGACGAAAAAATCTAGACCAAGACTTATGAAAGACACCAGCAGCATCTGATAAACATGTTTTATATCAGCAGCTAAGATTTCCTTCTGAGCTCCTTCTCCTGAAACTAACAATAGTTGTGAAAAAGGACCAAAAGCATCTAAATGCCAACAATGCTTTATGAGACTTTAAGCTGCTCCCCCTGAACCTGTGCCTGCTGCACCCCCTGAAACTGTGCCTAAAGAATTCTGGCATACCCATCTCAGACCTTCTCCAACCAGAGTCTGCCCTTGCTGTTCAAAACTCCATATACGCGACTTCTCTTGCATAAAACTGCGTATGTACACGGATATAATTTCTGCAACATGCGTACACCATACACGCGACTTTCCCTGCATAAATCGGTGTATATACGCGGATATCCCTTACGCAACTCGCGTATACAAACTTTTCTGTAGAACAGACAAGCTTCAACAGTAGGATGAAGCATCAATTACTCCCAGCTTTTGTCTGAGATATTCAAAAGTTTCCCTGGGCAGTGGTTTTGTGAGAATATCAGCAACTTGTTCCTTAGAAGGAACATACTCCAACTTGACCTTCTGCTCAAGCACTTGTTCCTGAAGAAAATGGTACTTGATTGGTATTTGCTTGGTCTTTGAATGCATGACTGGATTCTTTGAAATGCTAATTGCACTTGTATTATCACATAAGATAGAGACTGGTGGAGTGCAAGTGATTTGAAAATCCTGCAAGGTCTGCATCATCCAAAGAAGTTGTGTGCAACAAGATGCCGCAGCCACATATTCTGCTTCAGCTGTAGATAAAGCAATCGAACTCTGTTTCTTGCTGAACCAAGATACTAGTCTGGAACCCATGAAGAAAGCACCACCACTTGTGCTCTTCCTATCGTCTACACTTCCGGCCCAATCTGCATCTGTGTAAGCATGAAGAGTGAGATCTGTATCTCTAGGATACCATAAGCCATAGTTTTGGGTCCCTTGAAGATACTTGAAGATTCTTTTGACTACCTGAAGATGAGTTTCCTTTGGGTTGGCTTGAAATCTTCCAACAATTCCTACTGCATGCATAATATCTGGTCGGGTACCTGTCAAATAAAGCAAACTCCCAATCATGGATCTATAAGTTGGTTGATGAACTGCTGCTGATTCATCATTTGCACTGAGGCTGCATCCTGTAACCATGGGTGTACATACTGGCTTTGAATCTTCCATGCCATACTTCTTCAAGATCTGCTTGAGGTACTTGGTTTGAGACAAGAAAATACCTCCTTCATTTTGTTGAATTTGCAATCCAAGAAAGTATGTCAATTCTCCAAGCAATGACATTTCAAATTCTTTCTGCATAACCAAGGCAAAGTTTTGACTCATAGCCTCTTCATTGCTACCAAAGATAATATCATCTGCATACACAACAAGTATTAGCAATTTGTTATTTTCAACTTTCATATAGAGATTGCTATCTGTTGATCCTTTTGGAAAACCTTGTTGGTGAAGATATTTGTCCAATCGATAGTACCAAGCCCTTGGAGCTTGTTTGAGACCATAGAAAGCCTTTTTCAATCTACATACAAGGTTTGGATCATTCCCAAGAATGAAACCATCTGGCTGCTCAATATATACTTCTTCTTCTAAGTCTCCATTTAGAAAGGCTGATTTTACGTCCGTTTGGAATACCTTGAAGTTTTGAAAGCTTGAGAGAGCAAGGAACATTCGGATGGCCTCAAGTCTTGCAACAGGAGCAAAGGTCTCTTCAAAATCTATTCCTTCTTGCTGCGCATACCCTTTACAAACAAGTCTGGCCTTGTTTCTAATTACTTCTCCATTTTCATTCAATTTATTTTTGAAGACCCATTTAGTCCCTATGACATTTTTATCTTTTGGTCTAGGAACCAATTCCCAAGTATTGTTCTTTTCGATCTGTTCAAGTTCTTCATCCATTGCTTTGACCCAACATTCATCTTTGCATGCCTCTTTCACATTTTGTGGTTCAGTGGAAGAGAGTAATGCCAAATAGCTTGAAGCTTCTGCAATTCTTCTTCTTGTTTGTATTCCTGCTTCTTTCTGCCCCACAATTTGAGATTCTGGATGATTCTTTTGAACATATCTGGATGGAGTCTTTTCTTCTATTCTTGTCTACTCCTCTGGTTCTTCTTGAGGTTCTTCTTCTTCATCATTCTGCCTTTGAGAATATCCTTCATCTTCTTCAATGTCTTCATGATGAACTTGCCTAGGAATATATCCCTTCTCATCAACCACTACATCAATGCTGTCAACAATTCTGCCAAGTCTTTTATTGTAGCACTTGTATGCTTTGCTATGTGGAGAATAACCAAGAAGAATGCCTTCATCTGCTCTTGGTTCAAGTTTGCCAAGTTGCTCATCAGTATTCTTAATATAACATTTTCTCCCAAAGATTTTGAAGTGGTTCACCGAAGGAGTCTTACCACACCAGAGCTCATGAGGAGTTTGAGTGCTATTTACTCGGACATTTGTTTTGTTGAGAATAATAACCGCAACATGTGCAGCTTCACCCCAGAAAGTTGCGGGAGTACCTGACTCATCAAGCATAGCACGAGCCATTTGTTGGATTGTTCTGTTCATTCTTTCCACAACTCCATTTTGCTGAGGAGTTCTAGCTGTAGAGAATTCTCTTCTTATCCCATGTTCTTCATAGAAATCGAAGAATTCATTTGAAGTAAACTCCCCACCTCTGTCAGATCTGAGGCACTTAAGTTTGTGTCCTGATTCATTTTCTGCCAAGGCTTTGAAGGATTTGAATTTTTCGAATGCTTCATCTTTGTGCTTCATAAGTCCTAACCAGACAAACCTAGAGAAATCGTCAATGAATAATATCAAATATTCTTCTCCTCGAGGTGTCCTTTTCTTAAATGGACCACATACATCTGTATGGACTAGCTCAAGAGGTATGCTGGCTGATCCTTCCTTCTCTGGAAAGTTAGTTCTGGTTTGCTTTCCAAACTGACAAGATTTGCATATAGTGTTGTCTGGAATTTTGATATCTGGAAGACCGCGAACTGCCTGATATTTGCATGCTTTCCTTATTTGTGAAAAACTTAGATGCCCCAACCTCCTATGCCATAGCCAGTGTTCATCATCCTTGCTCAAATAGCAATGTTGTGGTCTTTCTTCAAATATGTATAGATTATTTGGAGTCCTTCTTCCTTTGATCACTGTTTTGCCTGTATCAAGATCACAAACACAACATCCATTTGATCTAAATATTACCTCTGTTCCTTGATCGCACATCTGACTGACACTCAGAAGATTATGCTTCAATCCATCAACATACAAAACATTTCCAGCTTTGACCTTCTCTTTCAATGGAGCAACACCTTTTCCTTTTATGGCTGCAGAGATATTATTTCCAAAAGAAACTTTCTTCCCCTTTTCTAATGCGGTATATGACTCAAGCTTTTCTTTGTCCCCTGTCATATGCTTTGAACATCCGCTGTCAATGTACCATAGACTTTCTTGACCTTCTGCATAAAAGGCTATCCCACATCTTTCTGGTTGTGGTTCCTTTATTCTCCATGTTCTGACATTTGAGTTTTGCTCCTTCTGAATTGTCTTCCGGAACCTGCTCCTGCATTCAGAGTCTTCATGACCAAAGTTATTACAAATAGAGCATTCAACTTCATTTTCAAGAACCGAAAAGTTGTTATAAGTCCTTTTCATGGTTTCAGTCATTCTCCCTTGCTTTTGAGTTTCTCTAGTCATGATTGTCTTGTAGGCAACACATTGAGCTGCTTTGTGACCGAAGTTATGGCAAGAAAAGCATTGGCCATTAAAGAAACTTCTGCGATAATCGGATCTATCATCCAACCGATTGTAGCTTCTATTTATTCTTGGAGCAAATTGGGAAGATTTTACCTGTGGCTGATTGTAGCTTCTGTTTGTCCTTAAGGCAGTTTGTCCCCAAATTTCTTGATGGTCTTTATTTGTTCTTGAGGTAAACTGTCCCTGATTCACTTGATTACTTTTATTTGGCCTTTGCTCGCTTCTCCTTGCTGCATCAAGATAACTTTTAGAGGTAGAGGCTTGAGATGTTTCTCCATTATATCCAAGACCTGTCTTGATCAGAGGAGATCTCTGCACATTGATAATCTCATCCAAGGTTTCAGATCCTTTAACAAATTTAAGATTAATAGCTTTTGTTTTCTCAATCTCTTTTCTAAGACCAACAATTTCACCTTCTAGTTTTTCAAGATGTTTTTCCTTCTCATCAATTTGAAATTGTAGAGTGTCAATGATCATATTCTTTTCTTCTATACATCTCTTGAGTCTAGTAATTTCATCATAAAGGTTATCCACATCTATAGCATCCATATAATCATCATCTTCAAATGCCATTAACAACTTATATTCATTACCTCGTTCATCTTCATCACTATTCGATAGACCATCACTATCTTCATGAGTGTAGTAGCTTTTCTTATTTGCACTCTGTTTCTTGTTCCATCTAGCAGGTTCCTTTCCTTTATCCTTATAAGGACATTTTGCAGCATAATGACCTACTCTTCCACAAGCAAAGCATTTAAAAGGTAACTTACCTCTGAACCTTTCAGAACCCCTTTGAAGATTTCTGACAAAATTTGATTCTTCTTCCTCTTCTTTTGGGACGTGGCTTGCTTCATAATAATCTTCTTTGCCTGATGCCTTGAAAGCAGCTTCTCTTCTGTCTGATGGACCTCCCGTTCTCATTTCATAAGCAGTTAGAATTCCATGTAGCTGAGACATAGTAAGAATTCGTAGATTTTCCTTTTCTTCTATTGCAGATACTTTAGATTCAAACTTGGGGGACAATGATCTTAGAACCTTTTCAACCATTATAGCCTCTTTTATTTCTTCACCCAAATTTTTCATACAATTAACAGTCTCATCTACCCGAAGAAAATAGTTAGCCACACTTTCATCATTATACATCTTGAGAGTCTCATACTGAATCCTGAGAGTTTGAAGTTTAGCACGCTTTACCTGTTCATCTCCTTCATAGCTCGTGACAATTTTGTCCCATATCTCTTTTGCGGATTTGTAGTGCATTACCTTCATGAATTCCGTTTGGGATATACATCCTAATAGGGTACTGACTGCTTTCGCATTTGTTTCATACTTCTTTTTCTCAGCTGCATCTGTAGGAGTAGCTGAAGGAAAAGCATAGCCTGTTTCTACGATGTCCCAAACTTCTGTACCAAGAGATTGAAGATAGGTAGTAACTCTTACCTTCCAATAATTGAAGTTTGTCCCATCAAAAACCGGTGGCCTGATTGATGCTTCTCTCTCGTAGTTGCTCATGATGAACGATCTACCTTCAAGCGATCAAGCTTCTCTGAAGGACCTGCTCTGATACCAATTGTTGGAAATAATACTGAGAGGGGGGGTGAATCAGTATTATCAGATCAATAAAACTTTTTCAATGCTCAGAAACATATACGCTACTTCAATTAAGTGAACCAGCGTGTACACGCTATTGTGTCTAAAGAAAACAGTGTATAACCAGAAAACTTATAATTCAGTTAGTTTATCTTCAGTTAAGTGCATCAGGTCATTATTCACCATATTAAGAGTAAACAGATGCAGTATAACAGAACAGATCATCACACAAAAGCCACACACATGAACACCATGATATAAGGTGGAAACCCAATGTGGGTGAAAACCACCTGCTGCAAGTCGTCTCTATCTTTCTTTAATAAGAACTCCAGTTTACAATCTTTTGTACTGGTGCAGCCTTATACCAGTACGCAGGCTACAACCTACAGAAGGCTTCAACCTTCTCTCGTTCTCCAAACTTCCTTGGAAGCGAGCTCCAACCCCCTTTGCTCTTGTACTAGCTAAGATACTAGTACGTAGGTGCTGGCCTACAATCTTCTTTCCTTCAGGTACCACTTTTCATCAATTTTTAGACTAGATATTCCTGAAGCACAACATTACAATCTAAAGACTATGATTCATTCACAAATCATTGAAGCATAAAACAACCAATACTAGCATCATCAATCTTTGAATCACTGAACCACTGAAACCCTGTCAACACCTGTCACCAGAACACAAAGCAGACTACAGAACTCTGTAATATCAGTCAGACCCAACTGCAAACCCAAAAATCATGCTTCAA
This sequence comes from Pinus tabuliformis, assembly GCA_031772625.1. Classification (NCBI taxonomy): domain Eukaryota; kingdom Viridiplantae; phylum Streptophyta; class Pinopsida; order Pinales; family Pinaceae; genus Pinus; species Pinus tabuliformis. Next base: position 1,539,923,983 of record CM062818.1, read on the forward strand.
AAGATATACGCTACTTCAATGAGAGAAACCCGCATATACACGCTCTTTTACCGAAGACAACCTGCGTACAGATCTAAAAATAAATTCTCTTAACTTGCAGCTGTACCAGACATCAGTTAGACCCAGAACATAACATTGCGTCAGTATGTAGATCTAGAAATACGCATAATCAACCATATCATAATAGAGCTTTTCAAACCATTTGATCCCGATCTTTCCTTAGATCTTGTTCTTCATCAACCGGTGAGATCTCTCCTTAGCTCAGATCAAGCAATGCATCATCAACCCATAACCTGCATACTGGATCTAATACTTCCTCAGATGTTTCAAGACATATCAAATGCACTTGCCTAATGATTTCCTTCTCCTTATATAGCCTTAGGCCTTGTTCAATACCAAGAGCCAAAACCATAGAAATCCAATACCATCAACTTCAAAAACTAGGGATCAACACGTCCGTCGAGACACCAAGGTCCAAAACCATAGGCACAACTTCCAAGGAATAACCGCCGTGGACCAAAGATAAGTTTTCCACATACACGCACTTTTACTGAAGCCAACCAACGTGTACACGCGACTTGGTATATAGCGAACCCGCGTGTATATATTTTTCTTCATACTTGTAGACTGATCATCAATTCCTTGCTGCTATCCTTCTGCACTATGATTTGTCATCAATGTGATTTGCCATCAAGGACAACACTTGTCTCATAATGCCAACAGTTTAAGAAGTTGGGTGATAAAGAAAGTTATTGAAAAAAATACACATTATGGAATCTAGTTAGTTGTTCATCTTTTTATTTTCCACTCTTATTGCATTTAAAATGAATAGAGGGAAATCAAAACTTCAGGAAAAGACAAAGTTCAAAAGTACTTTTCAAAGAAGACTTTCTTAATTAGGATGAATTAATCATAAAAAAATTCATGATAATGAATGAGTTACAAGTTCTTTTCTTTATAAAGATTTATTTTGATGCTTTATTATGAAATATTTATAAGCAAGATTTAAAAGTATAGCATGTCACTAATTATTGTTAACAAGCTAACAAGATAAAAACCAGATTTACAAGTGATTATCTACATATTTACAAAACATGTGATTTTCAAGAAAAATATTTCTTTAAAATATGTCCATTTACTGGAAGATTTTCTTCAAATCCCTCAAGAGTTCGAAAAATAAAGGTAGATGGACTAATTTTCTTGCATATTTGAAATGGGCCAAGCCACAATTTTTTAAAATTAGTATGCTTTCCTTTGCCTTCGTGTACTTTGCCCCACTTCAATACCAAGTCACCAACATCAAAATTCTTGTCACCAACTAAGGTATTATCGAACCATTGTTTAATTATTGATGATTATTATAAGTTTGTACAGTCTTATCTCTTGTCTCTTCTAGCTTAAAAATTTATACAAAATGTTGTTGTAGGCTAGAACATTATTTTTCTTGTATAGACTATAACAGAGCTAATGATGGCAAAGCAATGTTTGGAGGAAGGATGACCTCTTTTCCATACACTAAGAAGTAGGAAGAAGTGCCAATAGATGTTTTATAGGTTATTTTATTAGGCCATAACACATAAACTAGAGCTTTATCCCAGTTTTTGTGATTATCATTTATTGTTCTTTTAATGATTCTTAAAAGTTTTTTATTAGTGTATTCAACCAAACCATTTCCCTCAGGATAATAGTTGGATGAATATTTTAATTTTTAACCCTTTTATAATGAAAACTTGGTAAGTGAATTAGAAGATAAATAACTTGCATTATCAAAAATAAAAGTTCTTGGGAGGCCAAACCTAGTAATAATAAATTATTCAATGAAATAAATAAATTGTTTAGTGGTAACAGTTTTAAGGGAAATAACCTCGACCCATTTTGTAAAATAATCAGTAGAAATGAGAATAAACTTATGTTGTTTGGAATAGTTTGGAAATATCTCACCTGGTAACATCAAGGTCCCACTAATCAAAATGTTGTTCCATGATTACATGCTGAAGAGGAAATGTTGCTTTAACATCTCTTCCAACAGAAGTTTGACATTTTTTGCATTTGCAAGCATATGCATGGGCATATTTAAAAATTGTTGGCAAATAATAAGCCACACAAAGGATTTTATGAGCTATTTTGTCTCTGCCATAGTGACCTCCATCTAGACCATCAGGGAGTTCTTGCAAAACATTTTCAGCTTCAGCTTTTTCCAAGCAACTCAACAACATTGAATCATAGTTTTTTTCTAAACAAAACACCTTTAATAAGCTAGTATTGATTTGCTTTAAGTCTCAAAGCATGGTTTTTTTTAATCTAAATGAGGTGTTGTGTCATGAGTAAGAAAGTAGATCAAAATTGCATATTGTGAATTTGAAGAGTTAGGGATAGAGTCTACCTGATGAAATTCTTCTAATATCTGATTTTATGTATTATCATCAAACATTGAATCTAAAGTTTGAGTAACCATGTTGAAAATTCATTGACGTCAAATTATTTTAGTAGGTTTGATTTCAATATCATACTCTTGTAATGTCGATACCCAATGATCTCTTTTCTCACCAAGGTCCTTTTGGACTAAAAAAATTCTGACAACAAAATAGGGTATTATCAACTTGGTGTGTGATTTGATACAAAAGGGTTTAAAATGTTTGATAGACTTAAATACATCATAAAACTACTTTTCAACATATTAATCCTTTAACTCGGCTCCCTGCAATCTCGAACTGAAGAATGAAAAAGGTACCTCTGCATATTGTTCATTCTTTTGTGTCAAAACAGTTGCATGTGATTGGTCAGAAGAGAAAGTATACAAAGTAAATTCCTTATCATAATTTGGAGAAAAAGGGGAAGGAGCTTGTGAAATATCTTGTTTCATATATTCAAATGCTTGTATTTTTATTAACCCCGATTTGAAAATTATGTTCTTCTTGATCATGTTCTGTAGAGGTAAGACTTTTTGGGAAAATTCAGGAATGAATCACCTAAGGTTGATCTGCCCTAAGAAGGATTTCATTGAATTTTTATTATGTGGGAGAGAAATTTATAATATGTCCTTAATTCTATCTAGATCAATAACAATTCCATATTTTGAAATGATGAATCTTAGAAGTTTACCTTCTGATATTCCAAAAGACGACTTCTTAAGATTCAAGGAAATACCATATTTTCTACAATGCCCTAAAATTTGCTTTAAATTTATTATTTTTTACTCAAATTTGGTTAATGTTTTACTTAAAATAAAACATGATGAGTATTATTATAATTAAACAATTTTAATAGTCAAATCTAACTGTTTCTGGGTCAATTATAGCCGTTTGTCTTGTCCAGTCTAATATAGTCATTTTTCAGTCAAACCTAGCCGTTGGAAGATCTACTCTCCCTATTTAATATGTAGCCATGATATGATTCTTCAACTTGTCCTGATGATGAACCACACTTGTTGGTTCAGAATGCGTCGAAAAATGTATTATCATGTGATTTACGCTGAAAAACTTTTTCTCTTAAACCACAATTTTATTAATTAGTCCTCAAAAAGAAATATCCATTACTCTATGGAATGTTTCCTTGGTGATTATAAGTCCAAATGGAATTTTTTTATATGCATAAGTTTCCCATTTGGTCCTAAATGTGGTTTTAAGTCTATCACTAGGGTGAATAAGAATTTGATTATACCCTAAGAATCCATCTAGAAAATACATCAGCACAGAGTCGGCTACCAACTGCAAAATTTCTTCCATAAAAGGAAATGAAACATTATTCTTTTCAAAAGCCTTATAAAGGTTTCTAAAATCAATACAAATTCAAATATATCCATTTTTATTATGAACAAAAATAATATTTGATACCCATTTAGAATGCCTGACAAGAAAAATTATTTTGGCCTTTAATAATTTGTTCAATTCAACTTTTATTTGGGGCTCAAGATTTGGATGCATATTTTTGAGTTTTTGTTGGGTAGGCTTCTCATTAGGTAACATGGGTATAGTGTGTTGAATTCTTGATGTATGATAAGTCTTAAAGATCATCGTAATTCCATACAAATACATATTTGTACCTTCTGAGCAGATGGATGAAACCTAGTATTTCATGAGAAGAAGGTCCTAGACCTAATATAACATTTTTAGGCTTCACTTCCAAGCCAATATTGATGATTTAAAATCTTAAAGATGATGAAGTGGTTTTGCAATTAGTTGGCCTTTTAAACCTGTCTTTAAGATCATATAAACCTTCTAATTTGAAAATAGATTTAGGTATTGCATTTTTCAGTTTTTCTTTCATTATAGGATATGTTTAATTCCTTGTCATGAGAATCCTCATTGATGACCTTATCATCATAATTCCACTAAAAATTGAGAAAGCTTATGATATCAGCAGCATTATTAAAGACTCGCTAACTAGTGATATTGGAAGGGATAGATAGCCGAAAAGTTAAGTCAATGGAAAAGAGGTCAATATTGAAGTCCTCACGTGGTATTAATTTAGAAGCAAGATTGGCCAAGAGATCAACATTTTCATTTTTTATCCTTGGTATAGGGCTAATATTTATTGCAAAAATGTGAGATGTCAAATCTTGTACTAAGGATTGATAACGTTTTAGGTCATTAGAAACACAATGGATCGTGTTTCTTACCTGTTTAATAATGATTTATTAATCATTGAAAACCTTTAAATACTTGACATCTAAACTTATTATCTTTTGTAACCCTTTTACAAGTGCTTCATATTCTACAACATTATTTGTGTATTCAAATTCTAATCTGCAGGTCAGCATGGTTCTCTCTTTGTTGGGATTGATAAGGATACATCCTGCACCTGCACCATCGTTGGAATTTGATCCATCAAAGTACACTGTCCAAAACAAATTATTGACAAATTTATCTATAGATGAATCTACAATATTTACACAATGTGATGTATCGGTTTGTGAAAAATTCTCAAATTTTTAATTTATAGAGGCAAATGAACAGGGAGATGATTGAGCAAGAAAATTTCTAAGAAAATATTTTGCAGAGTAATTCCCTAAAATGTTATTGGTGAATGCGATAGGTTTGTTTTCTTGTTCAAAATTAGTGACTATATATTTCATATGTTCACCCTATCTATTTTAATTTGATTAGGTTTACCATTATATGGTAACCACTGATGAGACCAATCCATTGCAAAATATCCATTTAATTTCTCTAGCCAATATTTGCTCAAAATTAGACCATAGAATTCATGAATGTCAATAACTAAAATATCAATGATTTGAAAGACTCTAGGGTTGAATGATAACCTAATTAGGACTTCTCTGATTTCACCTAAAACCATAACCTTTGTTATATCCAGTTGTATTATTTGAATAGATGATTCTTGAGTTTTGACATTCAATTTTAGACAAATAGAATAAGGCATAATATTAGATGAAGCATTAGAATCGACTAAACAATTATGTACATTTTTTGTTGAAAATTTCAAAAGTTAGAAGAAAGATTGGTGTATAGGAATTAGATTTGTCACCTATGAGAATTGCATATAATTTCTTTAATGTATCAGAAGGTGAATAGGGAGGCTTTGATTTATTTTTACTCTTTGAAAATTTAGCGATTATGGCAATTTTTAGCAATGGATAACTTGGAATGGCATTTAGTGTGTTTAATAGTAGTTTATGTTGTTTCTTAAGCTTACTAACTTCATAAAGAGAAATATTTTCGTTCATTTTCTTCATATCCTCTACAATATTGTATTCAATATTATCAGAAACTATGATATTTTTAGAAGAAGACTTATTTGGTACAGTGCTTTTAGTAACTGGAGGAGGTCAACAAGGAGTTTCCATCGGATTTTTTTTAGTTCAAGCAGAAGAAGTACTAGGTGTACCTTTACTTGTTGAAGGGGCATTTGCAAGATTCTGATTAGTTGTAAGTGTACTAGTAGAACCTTTGACTTCTAGTGGTGATAGGAAGGGATTCTTATTCATCTTTAGATAGAGGACCAATGCAATCCCACAAGCCATTTTCTTTAGATACTTCTTCTTCTTTTGTTTCTTCTTCCATTTTTCAGCTTCTTCTTCCTCATCTTCTTCTGCATTAGAAATTTGAGTGAGAGGAGGATTTTTTATTTTTTTTTCTAAAGGGTATATAATATCTTTTGGAAGAAGACTCTTTAGCAAATTTTCTTTTAAGGTCAACTACTTCATTTGACAATTTTTTAACCACTTTTTGCAATCCTTCCATGTTGAATGTGTCTTTGGTGCTCTTTTTCTTCTTCTCTTCCTTACATGTAACTCTCTTAACATGATTATTTTATTTAGTAAGAGATTTCTTTTCAAGAGAAAGCATACCTTTTTCAACAAATAGTGTCTCTTTCATATTATCTACAAGTTTTCTCTTTCCAAAGAAAGAAGAGCACTGATATACCAATCAATACGCATGTCTTCACCTGGTCTGGATGTAGTTGGGATTTTGTTCAAAGTTTTATTGAATTTAGAATTAATGTCTTTAATTATTTCATTAATACCAACCTTAAGATTCTTTAATTCATTAATTAAAGAAGCAAGAGTTTTATCATCCCCAAATTTCTTCAAAAACAATTCTTCAAAAGAATCCCAATTAGTGATTGAATTAGCAGGAAAAGAGAAATACCATGATGTGGCCTTACCTTTGAAGGTATATGGAAACAACTTGGAAATTATTTCCTCTTCATAAACATCATTTAGGTTAATGGCTAACATAAAATTATCAATGCAAAATTTTATTCATCCTCTTCCTTGGATGAAGTTCCATCTTAGGTATTTTACCTGATTTCTTCTTATACCAAATTGGACCGTAAGCATTCCAAATTTGGTAACTCCTCCCTCATGTTCACTAAGTCCTGGTATCTATGCCAACTCTTGGGAATGCATAGAAGAACTAGGCTCACCAATTCATATTCTACAACATTCACACCAACCCCTCTAAGCTCATCCTGAACTTTTGTAAATGTGACATGTCAATTTGTCACCATGACACTTGAACAGTTTATGGGCCTTTTGACTGTCCTTGAACATGTTTGAACCAACTCCCTCAGAATTCAAACAACCCAAAATATCTTGAAGTAGATGATAAATTTGGGGAAAATAACTGTCACACCTTGTTAAGTTCCACCTCTGCTGATTTTTCTAGATTTCCCCGCGCATTCACTGGAGTTATCTCTGAGAATAACACAGAGTTACGCTTTGTGTGCCACTATAAACCTATGCAGGTGAATTCAAGAAAATAAAAATAAAAAGTACATTCTAGAAACATAGTTGGTTGAATATTTCTCAACTAAAATCTTCCAAGTGATGACTATTCAAACTATAATCCTCATATGGTGCATCTTAAAACCTTTTCTCAAGGAAACCTAATGCCTCAATTAAGGAGTCTCATCCTCCTTTTTTGGATCTAAAACTTCTTCCTCTTGGCCTATAAAATGACTAGAGGATAGAGGGGTTGAGGAGGTCAAAAATCATAGAACATAAACCTATGTTGTTAGTTTGAGATTGGAAAGCTTGTCATATAAGGAGGAGATTGAAGGCATTTGGAAGGGACCTCACGGCATCAAGGCAAAGGTTGTAAGTCTCATCTTAATCTTTGATTAATAAAAATGAAAACTTTCTCCCATTGATTTATCTTATTGGAATGATCAATGGTTTATAATTGTTTATAATGTTATTAAGAAAAATTCAATTCTGAATTTCCTTGATCATTAGGTTAAGTTGTTTGGATTATTATATCGCATGTGATTTTGATCCTTTTATGTTTGATGTTTGCAGGTCTTATCAAGCATTGAGGAGCTGCATCGAATCACAAAAAGGGATCTTCATCAAGCATTATGTGAAATAGGTAAGAGGCTCATCCATTAGGTTTAATTCTTATAATTCAAACAAGTTCAACTTAGGGAAAGGGTCAGTTCAATTGTCTTACTTGTTTCTAGCTTCTGTCAAGGATCTAGGGAGATCACTCTTATTCGCAAGAGGGATTTGTCCGATGTAACAAATTGGAAACTCTATTGGGGAACATCTATGCTCTCATATTTTTCCTTACTTTTTCTTTATGATGCTTCTAATCTATATCGACCTCAATCTTTATAAATTAATGACCTTTAAGATTTGTGTGGTTGATTCTTTGAGTTTTTATATTTTCTTGAGGCTTTTACCCCTGCATTGTTTTTGTTCATTTGCACAGCACATTTTTGTGCCAGTTTCGCCTTAGCAACCGGGCGCATGTGCTCTGTTTTGTATTGTTTACCTGCACAGACCTTGAATTTTTGAAAATTTGGCTTTTCCTTCAACCCAGGCCTAAGTTTGTTTTCCTGGAAGTGTCATTATCTTTGTTTAGACTATGTTATGTCTCTTCTAAACTCATTTGAGTGCTTTGTTAATGTTTTTTGAGAATTAGATCTCTTTGAAGAAATTACTTAAGGTTGCATCTAGTTTATTTTCCGATTGATCAAAACAAGATAGGTTGTGCTTTTGTTTCTGATATTCTTATTTTGTTCTGTCAAATACACTAGTTAGCCTTAATTTCTTTTATTATTTGTGGTCAAACTCATTTTGAATTGCAAACTAGGCTTTCTTGATCTAGTGCTTTTGTGAAGGAATTGTGGTCATTTTTTCTTGATAAAGGAAATTTTTTCTTTCAATATTGGAAATTTCTCACAATTACACTGTTATTATCATTAAATCAAAGAATTCATATGGAAAATGTGTTTTTCTCCAACTCTCTTGATTGATTTCTGTGTACTTGAAAGTTTTGAGTGATAAAAGATAAAGAGTATTTTGGTTATTTGACATTTAGGGAAATATGGAACTTGGTTTGTTTCCTGCATTTTCATTACATTAAAATGAAATTGGTTGTTTTAGAAAAATTGGAAAAGTTGTGAGTTTTGCATTTCATTTCAGAAAAAATCAAAGAAACTCTTTCTTTCCTCTAAATAGGATTTCATCGAATTTGAAAGTTGCTATTGCATTTTTTAGTGCATTAATATTTCAAGTCGTGTCATAACATCATAAGTTTCACCTTCATTACCTATTGAGTAAAGAATAGCTTAATAATACAACGTTAATTAAAATTCATCTAGAATTTTATATTTTTTAGGGCTCTTTCCACCTACAGTAGCTTAAGTATAGGGCTTTGGAATAAGGAAGGAAGTAAACTTTCCAAAGCTACAAACGAACAATAGAATTTTGAGTTAGGGAGAGAAAATCCAATTATTTCCATTTTTCTTTGGGAAGCTCTTCTTGTACATGAATTAAGCACGAGATCGTGTCAAATCTAGTGAAGTGATCGTACCCACTGAATCAGCCTATATATAGTGATTTGCACGTATTACAAAGGTACCGAAAGGTACTTGGGGTCACTTGAAGGTAAACCTCTAATTGATCATGTGGAGGAGCCTTCAAGGGGATTGAGCTTGTTACTCTACCCTTGCATGTACATCTGATCTGCGACTGTCCCCCCAAGTAAAATTATTGTATTTGGTGAACTTAGTGACTATAATCCTAGGGCTCTACCTAAGGTGATGGTAGAGGGAAGGTCCTGTTGTACCTAGAACAGACGTTGACTAAACTCACTTGGAATTTTTGGAGGGTAATCTTTGCTCGAGATGGTTTATAGCATAGTTACTTGCACTAAACTATTTCATTAAGAAGCTTGTAAGGGTAACTGATTCCAAATGCTCATTTCTATAAATATTTTCACCTAGATCACTGCGACATTTGATTTCATCACCAACTAGTAATTATTGATCTCTGTGAAGAGTTAGTTTGTATGGTTTGAACTCCTATATTTTTAATGTGCATTACTTTTTGTGTTTTTATTTTTAATTTTTAGAGACTTTAGGTGTAATTTAGGTATTTTGCAATTTTATTAATTGAAAATTTTTCAATGTGGCGAAATTACCAAGACAATCAGGTGGGATACTCGGGGACCTCCTCAGTATAAACTGAGTCAATTAGAAAATATAAAATCTGAAAAATCTAAATCATCGGGATTTGAAACTACAGCATAAACTGAAACTTCTACTATTATAGACTCTAATGTAAAAGGAATTGAAATTAATAAATTGGAAACATCTACTATTTTAGTCCTTGAAGTGACAGAAATTGAATTTGATCAAACTCAGAAATTAACATCACACTCAGAAGGAACTGATTTACAAATTACTGAACACATTCAAATTGAATTAGATACTGGAGATTTTTTAGATACAAATCTTGTTTCTGAACCAGATATTGATGAGGTTAAGTCTGATATTTCTGAACCTAAGATTTATGTGCCTGCTACAACGCATATTCCAGATCATCCACATTCACCGCATGTGAAACTTATTATTACTGATAGTCTCCCTCCTGGTCTCATTAGCATTGAAGAACTTGTTTCGGATGAAGAGGAAGGACCAATAGTTTCTACCAATGAACTTTCAAATATCTCAGAGCTTTTGTTTAGATCTCTTCACCCTTACCCTTGGTATTTCACACCCTTGAACTTTTTAGGACAAGGGATTCCATGATACACAACTCCTTACACTACCATACCATGTTTTGACTGGTCTATGATGGCTTTTAGAGGTACCTCATCAGACACATTTATGTTTTCTACTTCTCAGGAGTCAACATTGTATGGTGGTTTCTACAACTTGGATATCACTCCCTTACTGGAACTTATTTAGGAGCTTCTTCCTCAAATTCATATTCAAACATGTCAACTGGTGTAATTAATCCTACCAATGAAGGTTTGACATCTGAAAAATTTATTAATATGACTTTCAGTAATGCTGGTAATCCTCAAATCAACCCAACATGTGGTTATTACTTGCCTGAGGGCCAACCATCGCATCCTCCACCCAGAGGACAACCTTTAGGTGGATCTTACCCTATAGCTTGGGGCAACCCCCTTCCAGAAATTATCTTAATTATGCTCAAATGCCTCAAACTGGTTTTGGTCAACCTATTATGCCTCAACCCATCATTGGAATGCCTTACCCTAGAATGAATATAATTTGGAACCCTTCGTTAAATCAATAGTCAATTCCAATTGCTTCTCAAGTGCCTATGTATCAACCTGTTCAACCTATTGGACAACCTATACAACAATTACCTTTTCAAGGTATGCCTTTTCAAGTCCAACCAACTGTCCAGGTTAATCCATCGACACCTACCCAGCAACCACTTCAGCATCCTGTCTCGAGTACTCCTCAAACCTTGGTACAGTCTGTTGTACCAACGATTGTTCAGAACCCAGGTTCAGGTTCGCCTCAAACTCCCATTCCAGGAGTATCGCAGGTAATTGTCCCACTTATATCACAAGTAATGGTGCAACCCCTTGTTCAATCTTTACCTCAGGTATCTAGTGTTCAATCTATTCCTACAATTCCATCCATGCCCCAAATACCTATTGTACAGCCTAACATCCCATATATGCAAGTGTCGTTTCAAGGGCAACCTTTCCAAGGTCAACCCCAGAGTCAGTTTGTTCAAGGTCCACCTTTTCAAGCTCAATTTCTCTAAGGTCAACCTTTGAAAAATCAACCCTTTCAAGGATAGTTCATTCAAGGTCAAATGGGTCAGAGTCTCTTATTTCAAAATCAACCATACCCAGGTCATACATTTCAAGTACCTATGCAGCCACAATACGGTATGGCTCATCCTGGATATCGAGGAGGTATGAGGATTCCAACTGCTCAGGTTATTCCACAATATCCTAGGTATCCTCCTCATTGTACAGGACTCGTCCCTCGGGGTTATCAGTATCCATCTCAGGATCCTAACCGCCAGTTTCCCTTCATTGCAAATTTGGATTTTCCTGACCTCTCTCGGTTATCTAATGATCCTCTTCTTTATTTACCAATTTGGCCATCCCTTCCTACTAAGTTGCCCAGTAATATTCCTAAGTTTGAAGGTAAGTTAGGCGAAGATCCATCAAACCATGTTATGACCTATCATCTTTGGTGCGCGTCCAACTCATTAATTAACAATTCTATTAGATTACGACTTCTTCAATGAACCTTAACTGGTTTGGTAGCCAAATGGTATGTATAATTTATGCGTGCTTCCTTTAGTACATTTAATGCCCTTAATACATCTTTTTTGACCCATTTTCAGTTACCCATTCGATATGATAATGGAACTGAACTTTTAACTTCTTTAAAGCAGTCAATGTCAGCCCATATTTTAGATCACATTCATGAATGGAGATGAAGATGTCACCTGGTTGAAGTTTACTTTCCAGACTAGATTTTGAATGAATGGTTCTTAAAATCTCTTTTACCAGTAATAATTGAAGATGTGGCCAAAGGAGGTGTTGTAATTGAGGAGCAAGTAATTGCTCGTGCTCAATAACTTGATCTTGTTTATACTCAGTCTAGTTCTTTATATGAAAATATCTCAGATTTACCCTGCCCTGGTCAAACTAATCCAACCCTTGTAGGATCACATGCTGCAGATGGCATGATTGGTTCTGTAAACCAAAAATCTAAGAATAAAAAGAAAAATTCTAAGAAAACTCATATTTTGTCTCTATCTGATTCACCTAAAGAAGACCCTTCTCCTGAAATTACTTCGGAAATTAACGTCACAGAGTCATCTACCAGCAAGGGTAAGAAATCCAGAAATAAGAAAAATGGAAAAGTGAAAGTTAAACAAGACACTCGTTCTAAGGAGAAATCAAATAAGAATGAACCATCTGATGAAAAGAATAAACCTCGATATCCTTGCCTAATTTGTGATGAAGATCATTACAACAAGGAGTTCCCACATCATGTCGAAGTTTCTAAAGTTGTCAAAGGTTCACCCACTCCCATTTTTTTGAAGGAACCCTTTCCTCCCTAAGGCAACAAAATGGTTTATCATGACCAATCCTCCTCATCCGCATTGGCAGATATCATGATGATGTCTTCCAAAGTTATGGTAGAAACAAGATCTAAAGATTACACGTCAAAGAGTCTTATTGAAGATGGAGATGACTCCATTTCAGTTGGTCAAACTTCCACATATACTCCTTCTTCTTCTGAACCATTGCATATTGAAAAACCAAACCCTAATATGATAATTTGTCCACCTCTTAAGGGTACGCTTCGAAAATCATCCTTTAACCCTCATGCTAGGGCTACTCAGAACTATAACATCGTCGAAGATTTGGCTATGTCACCTTCGACAATGTCGGCTCTTGAAGTTCTGCAGACTTGTCCAACACAAAGGAAGTTATTATTATCAGCCATAGGAGCAGCAAATCCTTATGACTCCAATTTGATTTTTTTCGATCTCGAAAATCATGTCCTGCGTCTCCCACACCAACTGGCTTTTCAGATACCAGTTCATGTCAAAAAGCAACAAGTTTTTTGAAAAGTGATTGATGAAGGAGCATCAACATGTATTATGTCCATCACCTGTTGGAAAGATTTAGGTTCTCCAAAAATAAATCAATCTCCCACAACTTTAAAAGCCTTTGATGGAAAAGGTTTTCGTCCTTATGGTCTTTTAAATGATTTACCAATAGAATTAGAGGGTAAAACAGTTGTAATAGACGTTGAGGTTGTTGATGCTCAACTTGATTATAACCTTTTTCTTGGTCGAAGCTGGAATTATGCCATGTCGGCAGTAGTCTCGTCATATTTTAGGATGATCACATTTCTTCACAAAGGAAAAATTGTGAAGGTAGACCAATTATCCTACTATACCTCAGACCCTAATTCCACTGGTAGTGTGCCTTTTGTTGGAAAATCAATGACTCCATATGAAGAAGTTGGTGTTGGTCTTCTCAAAGACTCATCTTTGATGGGAACTTTCACATTCCCTCCACCCAATTTCCCTCATAATGATGCCCAAATTAATATGATTACATCAAGTACTTTCGAATCGGGAGATCCGTGGAAAGTACCTTCAGAGTCAGAAATGGTCTTATTTGGCAGGGAGATGCCTCATAGCCCCTTTGAGTTGGCATATGAGGAAATTCAGTCCTTTTCCAACTCATCAATGTCTAAATACAATCGAATGAATATGATTATTGATGAATATTCTCATTTGTCACGCTTTGAACCAATCTCTATGTCTGATCCTTTTAACACAAATTTCTTAACTGATGTGTTAGAGCCTAGATTTGCCTCAGGTTGAAAAGACAAGGTTCTAGGTCCACATCAAACCACGCTCAGCCTCGTAGCTAGCCCTACGAGGACAGGAGAGGGCTCTCTCTGGGTCAATCTCAACGAAAGATAATCGATGGGGCTTGGGGCTTGAGATGACTGATGAAGGATTTGTTTTGAGTTTTTGAGAGTTTTGTTGGAAAAAGGGAAAGGCAAATTTTGGGTCCGGGGATGAGGGCCAACTCTTGCAGAGTTCAATTTGGGGCGAGGAAAGCAATGGTTAGGATGCCTTAAATTGAAGGAATGGATAGAAAGAATTGTTGAGAATCTAAAGAGGGCAAGATTATGTCAAGGATCCTCTACAAACTGAAGAAAACATATAAAACTAAACAAAGGTCAAAGGCAGAGCATAGCAGTTTATAAATTCCACCTTAAATACTCATTTGTTTAATTTTTGAAACAAGAGAAGGGAAATGGCATACATAAACATTCATGAACTTACAAATACATGGAGAAAAACACCATCCAAACACAGAGCCACAAGGATCCCAACAAGTGCTGCAAAACCCTGGCCTTTCCTTTGCCAAAATTGCAGAAATGAAATGTACAATAGAGTCCAAGCAATCCCAAGTGTCCAACCCTGAAAATGACTTTGAAATTACATAATGTAGACAAGCCAAACCTATTCCCTTGCCTATAGAGGTTGAGCTCATCATTCTAGAAGCTGTTTGAACTAATTCTAAACAAAGAACTGAAAACTAGGTAGTCAAACAACTTACCCCTATATGCTAGGAAACTGATTCATTCATTTAATTTTCACTTTTTAGTGAATGAATCCTCTAGAACAAGTAAAAATGTGCCAATATTACATCATGCTTATCAAATTACATCATGAAAAGTCAATAATAACATCAAGAAGAAAAATTGGTCAAAACTGGGCGAATTACTGAGTTGAACAGTGAAAAATAGGCAAAAATCCTCTATGCGTCGCACCACTTTGGAGCTGATTTTTAGGCACTTCCTGAAGTCCAAATTGAGCCCAAGTGTGTGTTGGAAATAATACTGAGGGGGGGGGGGGGGTGAATCAGTATTATCAGATCAATAAAACTTTTTTATTTCCATACTTAAATACATATACGCTACTTCATTCAAGGGCACCCGCATGTATACGCAACTGTGTCTAATGCAACTAGCATATATCCAAAATACTTATGATTCAGTTAATCCATTAAATTTTGATCTTTAGTTAGTGCATCAGAACTTCATTAACCATATAAACAGTAAGCAGGTGCAATATAACAGATCATCACACACAAGAAGCACACATGAACACCATGATATAAGGTGGAAACCCAATGTGGGTGAAAACCACCTGCTGCAAGTCGTCTCTATCTTCTTTCAATAAGATACTTCATTTTACAATATTTTGTACTAGTGCAGTCCTTTACCAGTACACAGGCTTCTACCTGCAGAGAGCTACAACCCTCTCTCATTCTCCAGTCTCTCCTGGAAGGGATCTACAACCCCCATAGTTCTTGTACTAGCCGATCCATTTACTAGTACGCAGGCTGCTACCTGCTACAATGCTCCAAAGTTTTCAACTGCTACTAGAAGAGAGCTACCAACCCCTTTGCTCTTGTACTAGCTAAGATACTAGTACGTAGGCGCCGGCCTACAATCTTCTCTCCTCCAGGTACAACGTTTCATACATTTTCATACTGGGTACTCCTGAAGCACAAAACTATAATCTGAAGGCCATGTTTCATCAAATTTTCATATTGGACCCATAAATATCATTGAAGCACAAAACAATCAATACTAGAATCATCAATCTCTGAATCACTAAAACACTGAAACCCTGTCAACAACATAGTCACCAGAACACAGATCAGACAACAGAACTCTGCAACAACAATCAGAACCAACTGTACCATCAAAATCATGCATCAGAGTGCATACACTACTTGGAAGTGCCGAACCAGCGTGTATACGTAACTTCATCAAAGCGAACCGGCGTATATGTCATTAATTACTTATTCATAACTTCACTGCACTTCCTGACTTCAGACATACCAAGTTCATTACATATACAAGGGTAATATATGTGTTAGCACCCAGATCTAGTCCATCAGATCACATAAATATCAGTCATTATGATCCTGATCCAATATTAGTTCTCATCCTTCAATACTGAAGCTAAGCTCAATCAACCAATCTGAATATGCAGAATACTGACACCATTAAACTATCATCAACAATCAGAACCACCTGTAAATTTAGACATCGTAGCTCAAATGGTATACGCTACTACAATGAATTAAATCCATGTACATATGCGCTTACATCAAAGCCAACCCGCGTACAGATCTATAAATATTCAATCATGACTTGCAGTGATTTCAAACTTAAGTTAAACCCAGTTCAGTTCATTACATGCATCAGTATACAGATCTAGAATAAGCATAATCAACCATATAGAGATAGTTCATTTCAAACCCTTTGATCCCGATCTATCTTTAGATCTTGTTCTCCATCAACCGGTGAGATCCCTCCTTAACTAAGATCAAGCAATGCATCATCAACCCATAACCTGCATACTGGATCTCGTCATTCATCAGATATTCAAGACTTTTTCCACACCCTTGCCTAATGATCTTCTTCTCCTTTTATAGTCTTAGGCCTTGCTCAATACCATGGTCCAAAACCATAACAAACCAATACCAAGGACCCAATACTTGGGATCAACACATCTGATGAGATACTATGGTCCAAAACCATAGGTTCAAATACCAAGGACTAACTACCATGGACCAAAAGTAAGTTCTCCAACATATACGCGCTTTTCCTTGCACGAAAGTGCGTGTATATGCATACGCGACTTTGTAACGTCTAACCCACGTGTATACACGTCTCGGTCACGATGAACCTGCGTATATATATTTTTTCTTCATTCTTATAGTCTGATCATCAAATCCTTGTCGCTGACCTGCTGCACTATGATCTGTCATCTGTGTGATTTGCCATCAAGGACAACATTTGTCTCATAATGCCAACAATCTCCCCCTTTGGACTTGATGGCAAAGCTAACTTGTCACACTTAGAACTATCATCTGATTCCTTTGAGCTGTCCTGCATCCCATGCATTCAGTCACATCTAATATCTCTTCTGAAGATTCATATAGTTATAACTAAGGGAGATGTTCTTCTATGAGTGGGTTGCCATCAAGTACAACACATGCATCATAATGCCAACAATCTCCCCCTTTGGACTTGATGGCAACAACACCAAATCACTCTCTCCCTTTGACATCAAGGGCAAAGGGTGGACCAAGATATTCACTTTCTGCGATAAACATCCCGCTGACCATACTCCCCCTGAGTACCTGCTGAAATCTCCGAATGAGCTCCCCCTTTGTATATGTCAAGGTGTACCAATCTGACCATGCTCCTTTGAGTACATGCTAAAGCTCTGCCCTTGTTGAATTGTGTTGTTCATGCTCCCCCTGACTGTAAGCAAGGTCTGAAAAAAGATGTTCTACAAGAAAGAACATGACTCTATACATCATAAGTGACCTTCCTAGCACCAAAGACTCATGCATCCATCTCCCAACCAAGTGGGGATAAAATTTTACACATGATAAAGAAAGAACATTACATCATCCATCCCAGGCATAGTGGGGAAATCAACATAGGCCGTTACATGACCTTGATAATAAAAGAAATACATGACATAGAGACCAAATATCAAGCGCAAGACTAATATCAGCAGCATCTGTCCGCAATCATGTTCTCCTTCAGCCAATCTACTTGTGCCAGATGGTTTCTGTCAGACCCATATCAGACCCTTCTTACTGATTTCCTTCAAACCAACATATACGCGACTGTATCCACAGAAACAGGCATATATACGTGGATATTACTCATAGAACTCGCGTACAACCACTTCCAAATCAGCAACCTGTAAATGTCCTGTAGAGTATAAGTCATCAACCTATAACAAGGTATGTCTGCATCAATTCATCCCTTTGAATAGAATTCTGCATATGTCATATAGAGTCATTCACATTATATCATGTGTGAAACCACCATAGCCATTTCATCAACATCAAGATCTACATGATCCAAGTATCATTACTTGGGAACATCTGCATCAGTCAACATATGTAAGTATCATATAGATAAGAACTCATCATCGTGTCTCCAACAAAGAAACTTTGAGTAGTCATCCATGTATCAGCACTATGTATCTTGAGCTCAAGCTCATTTGACAAAACTTCTTGATATCATCAACAGCAACAATCCTTATCCACATGAGTGCCTGCATCATAACTGTATTATATGATCTTTATGTATATGACCGTAGTAGCATATGAGTGGCCCATTACCAAGTACTTTGTACTTCTCCTTATCCTTATGAAGATCACCATGTAAGCATCATATATGCACCATCTAAGAATCAATCCACAAATCAACAATGTAACCCCAAGAATCATATGAGATTTTATCATGGACAACTCATAACCACATCCTAGCAAGATATATCATTTAGCCATATAAGCATCATCACCAAGGACTATTAACCATAATGCCAACAATGCATTATTAAAGGCATATTCTCCCCCTCAACCTGTGCCATTTGATAGATCTGATCATGCATATATCAGCAATAAGCATCAAGACATCATCATCATCAAGTTAGGATCAAAACACTTCTAAACATCTTACAAGTATCAAAACATTTCCACACATCCTTAGCAGACTATAACTATTAACCAATAGAGCAAATAATGGACTGAATCATATCAGACCCTTTTTCTGAGCTTGTCTCTACTATTTTTCCTCAGACTGACATATATACGTGACTTTGCAGTGTCTAACTCGCGTATATATGCGACTTCCCTTTAAGAAACTTGTGTATGAGATTCAGGACACTGAAGTTTTACACTTTCAGCTCCCCCTGATTCTGTTATGTCTGTGCTGTGCTGTGTTTGATTATATTGTGTTGTGCCACATCTTTCTGACTGTACTTCCTTCTTCTTCAATATCTTCAAGCGTGATGATGTTTTCTTCTTTTGGTATGTTTCCCGTACTTTGTTTCTACATTCCTTTGTTGTATGTCCAAGCTTGTTGCATGCATAACATCTTACATGTTTCGTATTACTTCTGTAGCAATCAGTAACTTTGTGACCAAACATATTGCAAGCAAAGCAATATCCATTAAAGTACCTGGAATGTGATGATCTTCCTGTGTGATGATCTTGAACCATTCTTCTTCTGCATCTAGCTGCAACATGTCCAAGATTATGACATTCATAACATTCAATATTATTCATCTAAGTAAATGGCTGACTATTACTTCCATAGCTAGGAGTGAAAGATTTTCTTTGAAGAATCTCTTTCCTTGATTGTTGATGGGGTCGACCTTTCATCTCTCTCATCTCCTTGTTGATCATTTTAGATTTCTCTTTAGAGTTCCTTGACTCACCTTGTGAACTAGTTTCACCTTAAACAGATTCATGAAAACCAAGACCAGTCTTGATAGCTAGAGACCTTTGACTACTAAGAATATCATCCAAGGCTTTAGTACTATCTTGAAATCGCAACAATTTATCCTTTTCTTCTAATTTACCTTTTAAGATATTTACCTCAATCTGAAGTTTTTCTTCCTTTTCAAGAGACTGCTTCTTCATGTTTTCTTCAGCATTTCTTTCTTCTTCCAACTGACGTCTTAGTTCAAGAACTTCATTTTCATGAGCTTGGAGTAGTCCTTTATTCTGCTTCCTTGATTCTTCAAGATCTTCTTTTAGCGAGCAGATCGTGGCTTCAAGAATTTCATACTAACTAGATCTATCTCTGAGTTTCTTGATGGTTGTGCTTCTTTCATTGACTTCATCTCTTAGTGATGTTACTTCATCCTGCAACTTTTGATATTTGTCCTTAAATAACTTTCTTACCTTGTTTCCTTCCTCTAGTTGAGCTTTTAGTTTGGCAGCTTCTTCTTTGAAGACACATTCCCTTTTGTTCAATAGATCTTGTTGATCTCTAATTTTGTCAGTAAACCTTTTAAATTCTGCCTCTATTTGATATCTTTCTTGCTCACCCATAAAAGAAAATTTAGTTGTTTCGCTATCACTTTCATCTTTTCCAAATGGATAGATAGCTAGAACATCAGAGGATAACAAATTCATACCTGATAGTTCATCTTCATTCTGAAATGATTCTGAATCTAAAGTGCTTCTTCCACATAATCCCCAATCGATTCTCCCACTCTCATAGTTCTTCTGAGATGTCTTCTTCTTCTTAGGTGCTTTCTTCTTAAGCTTCTTTCCCATTGTTCCACGGATCTCCTTTAAGCGATCAAGCTTCTACCAAAGGACCCGCTCTGATACCAGTTGTTGGAAATAATACTGAGAGGGGGGGGTGAATCAGTATTATCAGATAAATAAAACTTTTTTATTTCCATACTTAGATACATATACGCTACTTCATTCAAGGGAACCCGTGTGTATACGCAACTGTGTCTAATGCAACTAGTGTATATCCAAAATACTTATGATTCAGTTAATCCATTAAATGTTGATCTTTAGTTAGTGCATCAGAACTTCATTAACCATATGAACAGTAAGCAGGTGCAGTATAACAGATCATCACACACAAGAAGCACACATGAACACCATGATATAAGGTGGAAACCCAATGTGGGTGAAAACCACCTGCTGCAAGTCGTCTCTATCTTCTTTCAATAAGATACTTCATTTTACAATATTTTGTACTGGTGCAGTCCTTTACCAGTACACAGGCTTCTACCCGCAGAGAGCTACAACCCTCTCTCATTCTCCAGTCTCTCCTGGAAGGGAGCTACAACCCCCATAGTTCTGGTACAATGCTCCAAAGTTTTCAACTGCTACTGCAAGGGAGCTACCACCCCCTTTGCTCTTGTACTAGCTCAGATACTAGTACATAGGCGTCGGCCTACAATCTTCTCTCCTCCAAGTACCATGTTTCATACATTTTCATACTAGGTACTCCTGAAGCACAACACTATAATCTGAAGGCCATGTTTCATCAAATTTTCATACTGGACCCATAAATATCATTGAAGCACAAAACAATCAATACTAGCATCATCAATCTCTGAATCACTAAAACACTGAAACCCTGTCAACAACACAGTCACCAGAACATAGAGCAGACAACAGAACTCTACAACAACAATCAGAACCAACTGTACCATCAAAATCATGCATCAGAGTGCATACGCTACTTGGAAGTGCCGAACCAGCGTGTATACGCAACTTCATCAAAGAAAACTGGTGTATATGTCATTAATTACTTATTCATAACTTCGCTGCACTTCCTGACTTCAAACATACCCAGATCATTACATATACAAGGGTAATATATGTGTTAGCACCCAGATCTAGTCCATCAGATCACATAAATATGAGTCATTATGATCCTGATCCAATATTAGTTCTCATCCTTCAATACTGAAGCTAAGCTCAATCAACCAATCTAAATATGTAGAATACTGACACCATTAAACTGTCATTAACAATCAGAACCACATGTAACTTTAGACATCATAGCTCAAATGGTATATGCTACTACAATGAATTAAATTCGTGTACATATGCGCTTACATCAAAGCCAACCCGCATACAGATTTATAAATATTCAATCATGACTTGCAGCGATTTCAAACTTAAATTAAACCCAGTTCAGTTCATTACATGCGTCAGTATACAGATCTAGAATAGGCATAATCAACCATATAGAGATAGTTCATTTCAAACCCTTTGATCCCGATCTATCTTTAGATCTTGTTTTCCATCAACCGGTGAGATCCCTCCTTAACTGAGATCAAGCAATGCATCATCAACCCATAACCTGCATACTGGATCTCCTCATTCATCAGATATTCAAGACTTTTTCCATACCCTTGCCTAGTGATCTTCTTCTCCTTTTATAGTCTTAGGCCTTGCTCAATACCATGGTCCAAAACCATAACAAACCAATACCAAGGACCCAATACTTGGGATCAACACATCTGACGAAATACTATGGTCCAAAACCATAGGTTCAAATACCAGGGACTAACTACCACGAACCAAAAGTAAGTTCTCCAACATATACGCACTTTTCCCTGCATGAAAGTGCATGTATATACATATGCAGCTTTGTAACGTCTAACCCGCGTGTATACGTGTCTCGGTCACGATGAACCTGCGTATATATATTTTTTCTTCATTCTTGTAGTCTGATCATCAAATCCTTGTTGCTGACCTGCTGCACTATGATCTGTCATCTGTGTGATTTTCCATCAAGGACAACACTTGTCTCATAATGCCAACAGTGTGCTTGTTGGAAAGCCCTACCTGTCTACTTTCCAACCCAAGTGGAATTTCTGAATTTGGATGTCATTTGCCCCTCCAAAACTTCAACCTCCCAAGAGTGCTTCCTGTGTGTCAAAATAGGGCCAGTGAGGTCATTTTTTGAGTGTTTTTGACCTCCTGAAGACTCAAAACTTGCCCAAATTTCTTGGCCATGCACCAGAAATCATGATTTTTCTTGAAAAATTCAAAAATATAAACTTTTTACAATTTGGAGCTCCCTAGAAAAAGCGCGTGCCACGTGGTGCAACGCATAGGGAGAAAAACCCTGTTTTTTGTGCCAAAATTTGTCAAAATGCCAAAAATGCCCCAAATTTCTTGAAATTTGGGCTGGAGCTTCTTCATTAAGTGTCATGTTGGGCCAAAGAGGCTTCGGCCAATATCTGAAGACGATCAAGCTCCCTTTGCCTCTTTTTCTTCCTTAATACCTTCTTTAATTTTTACCTTTAAATTCCTGATTCGTGCCTTACAAACCTTGTTCCGTGCCATGTAGTGGAAATCCATGTGTCTCAGTAGTGCATGGTCCTTATCGGCTTTTTCCAACAGTATTTCTAAGTGGATGTTAACTCTCTCGATATTAGACTCCCTATCATCATTAATCTCTTGCTCCAATGAAGTGAGATCAACCCTTCTCCTTTGTGCAGCTTGGCGATTCTCGCGAATGATTTGTAACTCCATGATTGCTTGCTGATCTTCAAGCTGTTTATTCCTCTGCTCCAAGTATTTCATAGTCCACTTAGCCCTCTCCAAGTCAAGGGATAAGGCTTTGATCTCTGTTTGCTGCTCCTGAATGATCTCTCTAAGATGTGCACTTTGTGGGCCCGTATCTGTATCATCATCATGAATGAGAATGGAGTTGGTCTCTTGTTCACCTGAAGGACCCTCATCCAGTATTGGCCTCTTGCCTTTGTCTTGTACCTATGGTGTTGATGTCGGAAGTGAGGCCCCTTCCACACCGAGTGGAGATAACACTCGCTTCGCTGTTGTAAACAAATTTCTAGTGCCCCTCTGATATGTGATGAATACCGGCACACCAGCGGTCTCATGGCGCTCATACTGATGAGAAGGTCCACCTGTCTCATGCTTAACCTCTGATAATCCCTGTGAAGCTCTGAAGGAGTCACGAGAGATGAAATCATCCCAAGTGATGCCCTACAATCCAAGCTGATGAACCACTAAAATCTTGATGAGAGCAAAATGGTAAACACTGTTAAGTTGTTGCTGAGGGGTTTTATGCTGCACAAGGGTGGCCATCCTCTCTATGTTCCGACAAATGAAATATGTAATGTTCATCATCCATACCCTGGTGAAATGCATGAGCAACTTGATGTGATAAGCATATAAACAAGAGAACCATCCCTCACAGCTGAAATACTTCATGATCAATTTCATTAGTGGAGCATATTCATCTTTCAGATATCGGAATGGAAACACTCCCTTGAGTTGCCTCAAGAAACAGGTTTTAATGTATGGCTCATAATGCTGCTGGTCAATCTTCTTCCTCTTGGTCCATGGTTCCCCAATGTTTGGTATGTTGATTGCTAGTGAGACAGATTCTGGTGTAAGTGTGAAGGTGACACCGGCTAAGGTAGGCTGATCTCCATGTAAATGCAGCACAAATAGGTGAGCCAACTCATGATGAAATTGAACATTAGCTACCTTTTCACAAAACTCATAGCATGACTAATGCTGGAAACAAAACATGGCAAGAGGGCAGGCCTGTAATTCAGTGAGGGTGACTGGTTCTTCTCTGATATGCCTACCTCCTCTATGAGGCCTCCGGGGTGCATGTTCCTCCATGGGAGAGTCACTTTGGGTTTCCATTTCATAATCTGATGAATGCTCAGATGCCATGACTGCTGTTTTTCAAACTGCCTTGGAGAAAAAGATGCTGGTGTATGAAAACTGTTTGGACTGCTCCTTTAGTGATGTGTTCAAACTCTGCCACCAAGGGGAAAACAAATGAAACAGGGACTGTTAGGAAGGAGAAATAATATTAAGGGATTAGGGAGTATTGGGATAGATTTGTTAGGGAAATATGGGAGAGGGTTTAGGATTTATGTGTTGGAATAGGGTTTGAGGTTTCATATTTAAAAATTTGGTAAAGGGAATTTGGGATAGGGGTTTAGTAACTTTGAGGGATAGGGAACAATGAAGTCAGGGAAAAACTGGAATCAAGGATAAAAGAAAATGACAAAAAAAGAAAAGCTTTGTGGCCAACAATTATTGAAACCCTAGGCAGCAGCTTATATGAGAGGAATTCAAAATGATAGGGTTTGATCATTTATTTGGAAGCTCAACACATCAACCATAACATACACCATAAACTTGGATGATGAACAGTGAAGGAGGAGCTCAACCTACTTGATTTCAAGAAAACTTTGCACGTTTTGGGCATTTGGAGGCTGTTTTGGAAATTTTTGGGCCAAACAGCTGAGTGCGCTGCGCAGCTTGCCCAACGTGCTATGCCATCCTAGTGCGCCACGCCCATTCAAAATTACACTGGATGATCATGCCCAATGCGCCGCGCCTCCCCAGTGCGCCGCGCCACCTGCTCTATGCGCCGCGACTCCTTCCAGCTCACAGTTTCGGCATTCAAATATGAAATTCACTTTTCCACAGCTCGACTCGGCTTTCCAACGATCTCTTGGTGTACTAATGATGTTTCAAACAATGAAAAACACTTATATAGTGCTAGGTTTGATTTTTGCTTCTCAAAAACCCATTTTCTTATGTTTAGTTTTGGCACTTTTTAGCACTTTAATACAACTCTGTTTTTCAAGTTTCTTTTTGATTTTGGCTTTAAATGATGAATCTTTTTGGCATTTTTGCAGGGACGGTGGCATGTTTTGACCAAGGAAGACTAGGGCTGCGCTTGGAGAATTCAATAACTAAAGAACTTTAGAAAATGTTACAAAAGACAAAATGTTGACTTTTCTTCAAAACAGAGTTTTGAAGAATAGTCATAATCCATCAATATGATGATGAAATTCGCGAAATAAAAAAAATGTGTAGAACCTCCCTCTGGCCTGCTGGCATTTGGACACTTTAACGACTCAATTTGTGAAACCCTAGACCTATGATTGACATGACTCTTTGCCCATTAAAAGATCAAACATTGACTGTCATGGACTTTAATAAACATTGATGAAAAGACCTAAGCCAGCAGGTACAAGACATGAGGGGAATGAATGACAAAGCCCTTCCGTCAGATTATGGCATGCTCCTAAATGGAATGCAGGTGATCGAGCAGGATGGGACACCTAAAAATGAAATGCAAAAAGAGTTTTGATCTCTGACGGAGGACTGACAAGACCGACTCTAACATTGGCTCCAATGGGGATGGTAGCTCCTTGGAGGTGCCAAGAACGGCAGATCTCTCGGAGAGCTAGACAGTGCCTTCGCCCATTGGGCTATGGAGTCCATTATTTCAAGAAATACACACAAGACCTTTGACTCGATTTATTTGACTGAAACTTGACTCAAACCGACTCAATAATGAAACTAAAATGACTGAAAAACTGACTCGACAAACTGAACTCAAATCTGAAATCTTTCTTCAGAATTATAGCCTTCACTTCGGGCCCTAGACTGAAGAAAAGATCACAGCACACGCTTGCAATGAAACTGAAATAAAATGGTATTTACAATGACGATGTAAACAACAAAAATAACTCAGAAATGATACCGCTTGAGCAGCCGACCATTGACCGGACCTCCGGGACAATCTTCCCCGTTCATCTCCTTCAGAAGAAAGGCATTCCGACCTAGATATGCTGCATTCTTAAAAGGACCTTTACAGAGATTTTCAAACTTACCGTGCTTGCCCTTTTCCTCATTCCTTGCATCCCACTTTAGCACCACATCATCCAACTGAAATTTGTCCGCCTTTGCTTTTCTGTCATAAATTTTCTTAATTCTCTCTTGCAACTTGAATGTGTTTTGAAAAACTTCTTCTCGTGTCTGCTGCAAATGGATCATTTGATTTAGTCTTCTCTTCATTGGATCATCTTCACTACCAGCCTCTCAAAGAAGTTTGACTACCGGAGTTGCGAGAGAGGTAGGAGACACTGTATCAACTCCATAAACTAGCTCAAAGGGAGACATACCAATGGATTTCTTTTGACTCACTCGATCCACCCAAATTGCATGGACCAACTTCTTATGCCAACTTTTCTTGTTTATTTCCAGCAACTTCTTAATGATATTAACCAGAGATTTGTTGGAAGACTCTGCCAATCCATTGCCTTGTGGATGATAGGCAGTTGAGTGCCCCAAAGTAATGTGAGATTTATTACAAAATTCAACCATCCTTTTTGACTTAAAAGCTGCTGCGTTATCAGTGATTAACTTATTCGGGCAACCAAAACGAGACAAAATATTATTCTCAAGGAATGAAATTATTACTGCATTCATAGCTTGCCTAGTGGGAATTGCTTCGATCCACTTCGTGAAATAATGTGTCACCGTGAGGATCCACCTATGCTGACCTGAAGAAGCAGGATGAATTTCACCAATGAAATCCAACCCCCACTGCTGAAAACGATCACTTGCCTCAATGGGCTTAAGTGGCAAAGGCTATAATTTCTGCTTTCCTTCAAAAATCTAGCAGTTATGACAGCTCTTGATTATCTTGAACACATCAGCAAACAATGTCGGCCAATAGTATCCGACTCTTAGAATTTTATTTGCCATTGTTTTCTAAAAAAGGTGACTGCCACAATCTCCTTTATGGAAATCCTCCATGACCTGCTTCGCTTCTTCTTCCACCAAACAATTTAACAAAACACCACTGGGATCTTTCCAATAAAGTGCATAATTCAAAATAAAAAACTTAGCAGCCTTTAACTTAAGAGTTCTAGCTTTGTTTCTAGCCATACCAGGAGGTGAGGACAAATTCTGAAGCACATATATGATATCTGAATACCATGGAGAAAGAACAAATATTTCAGCTACCTGAATTGATGGACCTTGCTCATTTTCATTGGACATAGCAGCAATCAGATTTATGTCTAAGACGTGTAGATTTGATTCAGCCATTAACTTTGCCAATCCCTATCCTTTAACAAGCTTTGTGGGCCTTATCTCGACATCATACTCTAGAAAAGCTGCAATCCACTTGCCACATCTTCCTTCTAGATCTGTTTGTACTAAAACATCTTTGACAACAGCATTAGGAACATAAGCTAAAATATGGGAATGCAGAATATACATGCGGAAATATTTCAGTTCTTTTACAAGTGCAAGGGCTTGCTTCTCAATAATGTTTTATTTCAAAGTAGCATCTCTTATAGTCCGGCTGAAGAAAGCAATGGGTCTTTCATGCTCATCTTTTTTCTGCATTAATACAGCTACCATAGTATGCTCTGAAGCAAATGAAAAAAATATAAAATCCTGAGTATAATCCGGGTTGATTAGAACCGGGGCTGAAGAAAGAGCCAATTTTACTAGATTGAAAGATTTTATAGCCTCTTCGGTCCATTTTACTTGGTTGTCCTTCTTAAGCATGTTTGTAATCTCTCTTAGATGTTCAGCAAGGTTAGGTACAAAGCAGCGTAAAAATTTCATCTTACCATTAAAAGAATGAATCTCCTTCTTGTTCCGAGGAAGATCAATTTGTTGAATCGCCTCTACACGTGTTGTATCAATACGAATGCCATCTTTTGATATGATGTGTCCAAGAAGTTTGCCCTCATCCATGGCGAACAAGCTCTTCTTCGGATTCAACGACACACCATTTTTTCTACACTTTTGAAAAACAGTTTTCAAATGATGTATGTGTTCTTCATCTGAATTAGAAAACATAATCAGATCATCAAGGTACAAAACCAAGAAGACATCCTTCTCATTTGCGAAAGCCATATCCATTGCCTATTGGAATGTGGCACCTGTGTTCTTAAAACCAAAAGGCATTTTAGCATAATGAAAAGTCCCCCACGGAGTGGTGAATGCTGTTTTTTCTCGGTCATCTTCATGGACTAAAATTTGGTTATATCCAGAATAACCATCGAGTAGTGACATACGAGATGCTCCAACTACTCTCTGAAGTATGTGATCCATGTTTGGCAGCAGATAATTATCCTTCAATGAAACTTTGTTGAGATTCCTAAAATCAATGCACAAATGGATCTCACCTGTGTTCTTTCGCACGGGCACCAAATTAGATATCCAATCAGAAAATCGGATGGGAACAATGATTCCTAATTTGTACAACCTGTTTACCTCCTTCTCAATCGATGGCAGCAATTTTGGATTAAGCCTTCTTAACTTCTATCTGAAAGGTTTTTGATTAGGCTTAATAGGAATTGTGTGCTGAATTATATTGGTATCATATGTCTTCAAGTCAGAATAGTCCCAAGAAAACACATCAGCAAAAGATGACAACAAATTGATATATTTGGCCTTCACCTTTTGTGGCAATGTTTTGGACAGCTTTACCATCTTCGGATGTTCAGCTGTTCCAATATTCACCTCTTCAACTCCCTTCTCTGTTGGCTGCAATGTTGGTTTGCGGGTTACGTCATCATGATCAAAGAGTTCTTCTAACGGTATCAAGCCTTTAGGAATCACATTATCCTTGAGCTGCAACACTTCCATTTGATTGATCTGCACATCATCTTTACCATCATCATGTTCTACATCAATTGAGGTATCTTTGAACTTACCTTTGTTTTGCAGAAAATCATCAATCTCCTCATCATCTTGAAAAACTTGCCAATATCTCTGATTGTCCGGGACAGTCGGACGATGTTTCACATGGATTTCAAATTTATTACTTGAATTCATAGGAATCTTCAAATTATTTGCTGCCTTAGCAAGTGCATTAGCAATACTATTTTGAATACGAGGCACACACGTTGAAGTATAATCTGAAAACAGCTTCAAAATGTCTAGAACAGCATTTCCGTATGCCTACATCTGAGGATTCTTTGCTTGATAATCACCTTTAACTTGCTTAATCACCAATTCGGAGTCGCCATATACAACAATCCTCTTAGCATTCAGCTTTCTTAGGATTTTTATGCCAGCAATCAAAGCCTCATACTCAGCTTCATTGTTTGAGCAATCAAAAGCAAGTTTGTAAGAACATAGCCACACATTACTAGGCACTTTGTTCGGAGCGGAAAAAGGACTGCGTACCCAAATCCCAATTCCAACACCATCATTTCCTACTGCTCCATCAAAATCCATGGTCCACAGGCCATCTTCCTCTTCTTCTAAGTGCTGAAACTCTGTTTGCTGTATTTTTTTTGTTTGCTGTCCGTTATCCTTTTCTGATCACTGAATGGTATTGTCCTGTTCTTGACTTTATTTCTTCAAAACTTCTCTGAAATTCTCTGCTATTTCTAGAATATCATCTGTTGCAACTAACTAACTATCAATCTCATTGAAATTATCTGAATACAAAACAAAAGACTCTAAATCTGTATCTACATAATTAATCAGATGATTAATTGGCTTCTCCTTGCTTGTAATCATGTATTTCATTTTCTGCTCTCGATAAAGCTTCCTCGTTTGGCCAAACACAGGAATCGGTGCATAGGAGAAATCAAGCTGCATAGTTCCTTTAATCTTTGCTCCCCAAGATTTGGAAAGAAGCATTCCAAATCTAGGTGGTATATCCGCCACCACCACATCCATCAAAACATTTTTTGCTGGAATCTGATCCAAACTGACCACCAAGTCTTTAATGATCCCAATACATCTCACCCTGCTAGAATCAAATGAATAAAGATCATGGTATTTCCTGGTAATTTCCAAACCCAAATTCTCCATGATAGCCTTTGGCATAAGATTGTGGGAGGTGCCGGAATCAAACATAGCATTATGCAACACAAACTCATGCACTCTCAAACTGATGTAAAAGGGAGGCACATCATTGTCTGGAGACTCACCATTCAATGCTGGTCTAAAAATCAATTCAGGTTGATCATCTTCCACATTCACCATATCAAACGTTGGATCAAAGTTCAAAATTTTGGAAACCTGACCTCTATAACTGTTGTTTTTCATCAGCTCAGTCAAGGGAATGGATACCTTTAATTTAGAAATTTCATTTTCTAAACTAAAAGAAGAAGTCTTCTCTACCTCTTTGGCTGGAACCTCTTTCTTTTTAGCTTTATCTTTTGATACAATTGGTTGATTGACTCGTTCATTTGCTGGTGGAGATTTGCTAGGAGTAGGATCAGCAACTTATTTCCCTTTGTTTGGTGCAATAGGTGGCTCATTCTTAGATGTTGGACCGTCCTTTCTCTTCTGGATTGGATTGATGGGGACATTTCTATTTCTTAATGAATACTGATGCTGCTGGGTAGACAAGGCATGCATATACCCTCTTTGATACTCATCCAACTCCTCTTCAAGAGTTGTTTCATTCGCCAAGATAAAATCTACATCTTGCTGTACAACTGAACTTTCTGCATACTCATCATCTTCAATGACAAAGGTGGGCATATCATCAGGAGTAAAGAAGTGGTTTTCTTCTCCTATTACATGGTCTTCATCATCAGATTTGGGACCAACAAAATTCTGCTAAAGAGGTGTCTTTACTTGCTGCTGTTGTGATGCCGGTTCTTGTGCTCGCTGCTCACGTTGTTTGATCCTGAATTGAGGTTGCTGTTATCCACGGAAATTAGGATTCCGGATCTGCGGTTCAGGCTTATCAAGTGTTAACCTTTCAATCATATTTTCTACCTTGTAGAGCACCTGATCTGAGGTAGAAGCTTCTTCCTTTATTGAAACTCTCTTCTCAGTTTTCAATCTAGCTCTCTTGTCATTCAAATTTGCCTCAACACTAACGGCGATTTTCTGCATTTCTTCTAAGGTAGCTGGATATCTCTCTCTTAATTGATAAGCCATGTTTGGATCAAAACCATCCGAGAACTTTAGCAAAGTTGACTTTCTAGTTGGCCTTAAATCATCAGGAATTGCATTATAAACCCCATTAAATCTAATACAATAGTCTTGCACGGACTCACCAGCATTCTGCTTGATCTTGGTATATTCAGAAGTGATCTAAAGAGGATCTTTCTTGACTTCCCAACAATCCAAGAATTGTCTTTGAAGCTCTTCTAATGTGGGAATACTTCTAGCTGTCAAAGCTCTGAACCATTTTCTTACCTCACCCACAAAAGTCTGCACGAATAATCTCATAGTCACGTTTTCTGCATCAATCTCATGAAGCTCAAGTAAATCCATCATCTTGTCCACATGTTGCTGAGCCATGGTACTTTGAGGAGTGCCATCAAACAAAGGAATTTTACTATGATAATCCATGGGCATGTCACCCAAAACTTGAGGCAACGCGAGAGGTGCAAACCGAGCAGCCATTGCTCTTGGTGGATTTGCAATCGGCCTTGAAGATGTTGGGGGAGAAGGTGCAGCTGATGTGTGAGGTGTATGAGGAGGTGTATGCGGAGGTGAAGCAATTTTGGATGTAGAAGGAGTAGATGGAGGTGAATTTACAGCAGACTTTTGATCGGAAATAGTAGGCTGCAGGGGAAGTGTGGGAATGAAGGGAGGTTCAGTAGGAATTTTGGAGGCGGATGCCGTTACGGAAGATCCAAGGGATGAAGATGTAGCTTCTAGGAAATCGGGAATATTTGAAGCGTGAATTTCACTTTGGAGGTGCTTCAAGATAAAATTCTCAATTGATTTATTGTTTCTTTCAACTTTAAGAGCTGCAGCAAAGACAGGATTTGGAACTATAGAACCAAGAGAACTTTTGGATTTGGTTTCAAACAATGATAATTCAAACTTTTCATCAAAATCAAGCTCTTCAAGATAATTAAAAATTGTAGGACATGAACGAGATTTAAACACGGGAGTCACAGAGCTCTCTTGACGAAAAATTCTTGAAATCAAAATGGGATTTTCGTAAACAGGGGGAGGATTTGGATCTGGATTAGCTCTAGTATATCTCTTTGAAGCCAGCGTGTTATTTTCAAGAAATCAAAGGGACATAAACAACTTGTTCAGCCTTTCAAATTCTAAACTTATCATCCAAAAGCTTAGAATTCTCAAATGTACTGGGGCGATTTACAGGTCAAGTGTCATGATTACAAGCTAGACCGGAGATTGACTGAAGCAACATTTATCTACTTGCGCTAATGCAACGCAAAAGCGTTTCGAAGGCTACGTGGCATAACTTTAGGCTCTGTCTGTAGCTTATAAAACAAATGAGATCAACAAGCAAACCATTTTCTTCCCCAGGATGGTCGCCACTATGCTAGAGCCTATATTTGCCTCAGGCTGAAGAGACAAGGTTCTAGGTCCACATCAAACCACGCTCAGCCTCGTAGCTAGCCCTACGAGGACAGGAGAGGGCTCTCTCCGGGTCAATCTCAGCGAAAGATAATCGATGGGGCTCGAGATGACTGATTTAACAACTAATATTAGACTAGGTATGAAGTGCAAGGATTTGTTTTGAGTTTTTGAGAGTTTTGTTGGAAAAAGGCAAAGGCAAATATTGGGTCCGGGGATTAGGGCTAGCTCTTGCAGAGTTCAAGGTCGGGCGAGGAAACCAATGGTTAGGATGCCTTAAATTGAAGGGATGGATAGAAAGAATTGCTGAGAAGCTGAAGAGGGAAAGATTATATCAAGGATCCTCTACAAACTGAAGAAAACATATAAAACTAAACAAAGGTCAAAGGGAGAGCATAGCAGTTTATGAATTCCACCTTAAATACTCATTTGTTTAATTTCTGAAACAAGAGAAGGGAAATGGCATACATAAACATTCATGAACTTACAAATACATGGAGAAAAACACCATCCAAACACAGAGCCACAAGGATCCCAACAAGTGTTGCAAAACCCTGGTCTTTCCTTTGCCAAAATTGCAGAAATGAAATGTACAATAGAGTCCAAGCAATCCCAAGTGTCCAACCCTGAAAATGACTTTGAAATTACATAATATAGACAATCAAAACCTATTCCCTTGCCTCTAGGGGTCGAGCTCATCATTCTAGAAGCTGTTCGAACTAATTCTAAACAAGGAACTGAAAACTAGGTAGTCAAACAACTTACCCCTATATGTTAGGAAACTGATTCATTCATTTAGTTTTCACTTTTTAGTGAATGAATCCTATAGAACAAATAAAAATGTGCCAATATTACATCATGGTTATCAAATTACATCATGAAAAGTCAAGAATAACATCAAGAAGCAAAACTGGTCAAAACTGGGTGAATTACTGAGCTGAACAGTGAAAAATAGGCAAATATCCTCTATGCACCGCACATGATTCTCTATGCATTGCGCCACTTTGGAGCTGATTTTGAGGCACTTCCTGAAGTCCAAATTGAGCCCAAGTGTGCTTGTTGGAAATCCCTGCCTGTCTACTTTCTAATCTAAGTGGAATTTCTGAATTTGGATGTCATTTGCCCTCCAAAACTTCAATCTCCCAAGACTCCTACCTGTGTGTCAAAATAGGGGCAGTGAGGTCAATTTTTGAGTGTTTTTGACCTCCTGAAGACTCAAAACTTGCCAAAATTTGTTTTCCATGCACCAGCAATCATGATTTTTCATGAAAAATCAAAAAATGTAAACTACGCGCCACGTGGTGCGGCGCATAGGGAGAAAAACCTTGTTTTTGTGCCAAAATTTGTCAAAATGCCAAAAATGCCCCAAATTTCTTGAAATTTGGGCTGAAGCTTCTTCATTAAGTGTCATGCTAGGCCAGAGAGGCTTCGGCCAATATCTGAAGACGATCAAGCTCCCTTTGCCTCTTTTGCTTCCTTATTACCTTCTTTAATTTTACCTCTAAATTCCTTATTCATGCCTTGCAGACCTTGTTCCATGCCATGTAGTGGAAAGCCATGTGTCTCAGCAGTGCATGGTCCTTATCAGCTTTGTCCAATAGTCTTTCTAAGTGGATGTTAACTCTCTCGAGATTAGACTCCTTATCATCATTAATCTCTTGCTCCAATGAAGTGAGCTCAACCTTTCTCCTTTGTGCAGCTTGGCGATTCTCGCGGATGTTTTGTAACTCCATGATTGCTTGCTGATCTTCAAGCTGTTTATTCCTCTGCTCCAAGTATTTCATAGTCCACTTAACCCTCTCCAAGTCAAGGGATAAGGCTTTGATCTCTGTATGCTGCTCCTGAATGATCTCTCTAAGATGTGCACTTTGTGGGCCCGTATCTGTATCATCATCATGAATGAGAATGAAGTCGGTATCTTGTTCACCTGAAGGCCCCTTATCTAGTATTGGCCTCTTGCCTTTGTCCTGTACCTGTGGTGCTGATGTCGGAAGTGAGGCCCCTTCCACACCGGGTGGAGATAACACTCGCTTTGATGCTGCAAACAAATGTCTAGTGCCCCTCTGATATGTGATGAATACCTGCACACCAGCAGTATCATGGCACTCATATTGATGAGAAGGTCCACCTGTCTCATGCTTAACCTCTGATAATCCCTCTGAAGCTCTGAAGAAGTCATGAGAGATGAAATAATCCCAAGTGATGCCCTGCAATCCAAGCTGATGAACCACCAAAATCTTGATGAGAGCAAAATGGTAAACACTGTTAAGTTGCTGCTGAGGTGTTTTATGTTGCACAAGAGTGGTCATCCTCTCTATGTTCCGGCAAATGAAATACGTAATGTTCATCATCCGTACCCTGGTGAAATGCATGAGCAACCTGATGTGATAAGCATATAAATGAGAGAACCGTCCCTCACAGCTGAAATACTTCATGATCAATTTCATTAGTGGAGCATATTCATCTTTCAGATATCGGAATGGAAACACTCTCTTGAGCTGCCTCAAGAAACCAGTTTTAATGTATGGCTCATAATGCTGCTGGTCAATCTTCTTCCTCTTGGTCCATGGTTCCCCAATGTTTGGTATGCCGGTTGCTAGTGAGACAGATTCTGGTGTAAGTGTGAAGGTGACACCGGCTAAGGTAGCCTGATCTCCATGTAAATGCAGCACAAATAGGCGAGCCAACTCATGATGAAATTGAACATTAGCCACCTTTTCACAAAACTCATAGCATGACTAATGCTAGAAACAAAACATGGCAAGAGGGCAGGCCTGTAATTCAGTGAGGGTGACTGGTTCTTCTCTAATATGCCTACCTCCTCTATGAGGCCTCCGGGGTGCATGTTCCTCCATGGGAGAGTCACTTTGGGTTTCCATTTCATAATCCGATGAATGCTCAGATGCCATGACTGCTATTTTTCAAACTGCCTTGGAGAAAAAGATGTTGGTGTATGAAAACTATTTGGATTGCTCTTTTAGTGATGTGTTCAAACTCTGCCACCAAGGGGAAAACAAATGAAACAGGGACTGTTAGGAAGGGGAAATAATATTAAGGGATTAGGGACTATTGGGACAGATTTGTTAGGGAAATATGGGAGAGGGTTTAGGATTTATGTGTGGGAATAGGGTTTGAGGTTTCATATTTAAAAGTTTGGTAAAGGGAATTTGGGATAGGGGTTTAGTAACTTTAGGGGATAGGGAATAATGAAGTCAGGGAAAAACTGGAATCAAGGATAAAAGAAAATGACGGAAAAAGAAAAGCTTGGTGGCCAACAATTTTTGAAACCCTAGGCAGCAGCTTAAATGAGAGGAATTCAAAATGATAGGGTTTGATCATTTATTTGGAAGCTCAACACATCAACCATAACATACACCATAAACTTGGATGATGAACAGTGAAGGAGGAGCTCAACCTACTTGATTTCAAGAAAAATTTGCACGTTTTTGGCATTTGGTGGTCGTTTTGGAAATTTTTGGGCCAAACAGTTGAGTGCGTAGCACAGCTTGCCCAACACGCCGCGTCGTCCCAGTGCATTGCGCCTATTAGAAATTACACTGGATGATCATGCCCAATGCGCCACGCCTCCCTAGTGTGCCGTGCCAACTGCTCTATGCGCCGCGACTCCTTCCAGCTCACAGTTTCGGCATTCATATATGAAATTCACTTTTCCACAACTCAACTCGGCTTTCCAACGATCTCTTGGCATACTAATGATGTTTCAAACAATGAAAAACACTTATATAGTGATGGGTTTGGTTTTTGCTTCTTAAAAACCCATTTTCTTATGTTTATTTTTGGCACTTTTTAGCACTTTAATACAGCTCTGTTTTTCAAGTTTCTTTTTTATTTTGGCTTTAAATGATGAATCTTTTTGGAATTTTTCCAGGGACGGTGGCATGTTTTGACCAAGGAAGACCAGGGCTGCGCCTGGAGAATTCAATAACTGAAGAACTTTAGAAAATGTTACAAAAGACAAAATGTTGACTTTTCTTCAAAACAGAGCTTTGAAGAACAGTC
Organism: Pinus tabuliformis; assembly: GCA_031772625.1. Classification (NCBI taxonomy): domain Eukaryota; kingdom Viridiplantae; phylum Streptophyta; class Pinopsida; order Pinales; family Pinaceae; genus Pinus; species Pinus tabuliformis. Next base: position 1,539,960,726 of record CM062818.1, read on the forward strand.
ATAATCCATCAATATGACGATGAAATTCACGAAATAAAAAACATGTGTAGAACCTCCCTCTGGCCTGCTGGAATTTGGACACTTTAATGACTCAATTTGTGAAACCCTAGACCTATGATTAACATGACTCTTTTCCCATTAAAATATCAAACATTGAGTGTCATGGACTTTAATAAACATTGATCAAAAGACCTAAGCCAGTAGGTACAAGACATGAGGGGTATGAATGACAAAGCTCTTCCGTCAGATTATGGTATGCTCCTAAATGGAATGCAGATGATCGAGCAGGATGGGAAACCTAAAAATGAAATGCAAAAAGAGTTTTGATCTCTGATGGAGGATTGACAAGACCGACTCTAACATGATGAAGGGATTATGGAAGTTATGATCTTGGATGAAATTGCATGGAATGATACTCATCATAGTTCAACCCTTTTGTCATCCTTTGACAAAATTGAGAATAATTTCTCATCTATGTTTTCATCTGAGACTCTTAGTGATCCTCGATGTCCAATATATACCCTTTCCTCCAATTCTAAACAGAATTTAGGGAACATATCAGCAACAATACCCATAGATATCTCAGTGAAACCTAGGATAACTGAAAATATTCATATACGAGATTCTTGTTCTTTAGAAGAGATTCAAATTTACAAAGCCCTATTTCAGGAATGTCGCAACATCTTTGTCTGGTCATACGAATAAATGCTAGGAATCGACCCTAGCATAGTTGTACATGAAATAAAAACTTATCTAGATGTTAAGCCAGTTAGACAACGATTACATCCTATACATCCATGAAAAGTTGTCGCTATCAAAAATGAGGTTGAAAAATTGTTGAAAGTAGGATTCATTTACCTCGTTCCTTTGACTAATTGGGTATCAAAAATTGTAGCCATTAACAAAAACAAGGAACTATTTGAGTATGTGTTGATTATAGAGATATTAATAAAGCTTGTCCTAAAGACAATTATCCAACTCCGTATATCAACCAAATTGTCGATGACTGTGCCGGGAATGAAATTTTTTCATTCATGGATGGATTTTCTGGCTACAATCAAATAAACATACTCCTTTCTGATCAATACAAAACCACGTTTATATTCCCATGGGGAACTTTTTCTTATTGCAAACTCCCACTTGGCCTAAAAAATGTTGGTACAACTTTTTAGCAAATAATGTCTTATGCATTCCATGATATCGAGTATATTGTTCAACCCTATTTAGATGACATGCTAACTCATTCAATGAAAAGGCAGGATCACCCATTACACTTAAAAGCAATTTTCATTAGGTACATGCATTATAATATTCGCTTGAATCCACACAAATGTGTCTTTTGTGTGCAATCAGGTCGGCTTCTAGGTTTCATCGTTTTGAAAGAAGGCATTAGTGTCGACCCCCTCAATGTGGAGGCGACTCTGAAATTTCCTACTCCTTCTAGCCTTATTCAACTCCAAATTTTGCAAGGGAAAGCAAAATTTTTGTGTAGATTCATCCACAATTATGTCAAACTAACCTAAGGTTTTACTCAACTATTGAAAAAGGGCATTCCTTTTGTTTGGGATGAGCTTGCTAATAAACCTTTTGATGCATTAACACATGCACTAACTAATGCACCATTACCACATCCACCTAATTAACATCAAAATTAATTTTTGTACTTAACCACGTCTAATATCACTATTGGCATGGTGTTAGTCCAAGTAGATGATTCTAGTGCTAACATGTGATTTATTATTTGAGTAGAAGTCTCACTAAAACCAAGATTAAATATGCACATGTGGAGAAGCTTCCTTAGCAATCGTACAAGCTATCCAATGATTCTGTCACTATATACTTCTCCGAAAAACAACTATTATTTTAGTTTGCAACCCTATGATGTATATTCTCACAACACAATTGCTAGGGGGGAATACTCCAAGTGGATAGTTATCTTACAAGAGTTTGATTTGGAATTTGAAAAATCTAAATCAAAGAAATATTTGATTTTCGTCGAACTATTGTGTAAGTTTCCTCATACTGATATAGAAACTATAGCAGAATATTCTTTTGCTGGCGAAACTTTCTTTCTTAATAGCACGTCATTTCTGTGGTATGAAGATATCATTGTATATCTCCAAACACAAAATTTTAGTCCCAATTTATCTCAAACAAATCCTTATCGAATCTGATACCAATACCAGCAATAAAATATTATTAGTGACACTCTTTACCGTTGCGGTATTGATTCTATATTCCGACGTTGTTTGGCTCTCCAAGAGCCTGAAAAAATATTAAATGACTACCACTCTAGAGCATGTGGTGTTCATATGTCTGGGTATGTTGCTACCCAAAATATATTACGTGCTGGTTATTTTTTGCCTTCAATTTTTAAAGATTGCATTACCACAAACCGAAAATTCCATAATTTCCAAATCTATGATTGCAAAATGTGAGCACCTCCAGCTCCTCTTCACCTAGCATAATTATCGGTCCTTTTGTAAATGGGGCATCAATTTCATCACATGTAACTCTCACTCAGCCAGGGGGCATGGGTATATTATCCTTGTAGTCGATTACTTTACGAAATGGGCCGAGGTGATGCCTACATATAGAGACGATGGAAAAATTGTAGCAGTTTTCATTTTCAATCATGTGATTGCTCGGTTTGGTGTCCCACAAGCCATTGTTACAGACCATGGTAGTCATTTTCGTAACTTTATTATGGTTTAACTATCCACATAACTCAGCCTATGTCGTGATAGCTCTACTCCTTACTATCCACAAGCTAATGGTAAGGTTGAAGCTATCAATAAAGTTTTAACCAATATGATTAAACGGGTAGTTGGCATTCATAAAGGAAACTGGCATTCTATTCTCTTTTCAGCATTGTGGGCTTACCATACTAGTGTAAAAACATCGATGGGCTTTACTCCTTTCCAACTTGTTTATGGTTTGGAAGCAGTGTTACCCATTGAATGTGAAATCCCATCCCTAAAACTAGCTATTGAATTACTACCTACTACCTCTGCAGACGAAGAATGTTTTGTACATTTAGCACATTTAGAAGAAAATCATCGTGATGTTGCACTGGTTAGTGAGGTTCACAAAAAAAGTTTCAAATCTTAGTTTGATCAAAAAATTAATCCTCGTTCATATTCAGAAGGTTACCTGGTCTTGGTTTATGATCAAGCTCATGACAAGTTAGGCACAGGAAAATTCGAACCCATGTGGCATGGCCCTTACATCATAAAATGTGTATTATCTAAAGGATCCTATGAGTTGTTTGATTACGATGGTATTCCTTTGGGAAAGCCCATAAATGGTCTTTACCTAAAGAAATATTATGCATAAAATTTTGGTGGAGATCTGTACATTATTTACCTTTTTAGGTATGTGTGATAGTTAATGTTTTTCACGTCTTCTAGTACTGCTCTTTCTTATCTTGTTTTGCACTTGATTTGCAGATGTCAATGTTCTCTCTAACTTACATTGGCTTTGTTGATGGCACTAGTCGTAGCACTTGGAATTTATCTTCTGCATCCTGGGTTATCTATTCACCCAGTGATGAGCTAGTCTCTATTAATGGAATATGTCTCGGTCAAATAACAAATAACATAGCAGAATATAGCACAATCATTGAGCTATTAGCTAATGCCATCACATTTGGTTTCTAGTATTTGATCGTTAGGTTAGATTCGTAGCTCATGGTATTACATTTAAATGGTGTCTATACAGTAAGGAGTCCAACAATGTTAAGAGCGTTTTTACGGGTCTGTCTTTTGGAAAGGAAATTTGACTATATCAAATATCAACAAATTCTGAGATATTTAAACACATTGACAGATGCATTGGTGAATCATGTGTTAAATATACATGTGCAACATTTGAAAATTAAAAGCAGTATTCATTCATACATTGATTAAGATAAACAGTAGGAAAAAGTATTATTTTTTTCATTAAAATAGAGTTTGTATAAATGTGTGTCTACAAAATATGTCATCTGAGGACATAAGGCCTTGTGGCCTTTTATTTTCCGAATATGTTGATACCAAAAATAAAAAATGTGGTCCTAGAAACTAGAAAAGCTAAGCATGATGATTCTCATGATAGCAAACAATAGCATGACCAACTCAATGCAACAAATGTCTAAGTGGCTCTGGAACCCCAACTACATGTCTCTAATAAGCGCGAGGAATGTCATCCATCCCAGTCTTTGGGATATTCGAAGTCAACCTCTCAAGTTTTTGTTCCAGCTTTGTCAAGATATCTTCTACCTCTGAGTTAGTTGTCGCAACTGTTATAGGCTGCTCGCCTCATCCTTCAAATTGTCTCGGCCCTACTGGTCGGTTTGGGCCCACATCTACACATGAATTTCAAATAATTATCCTTTGAATATAAAAACACATAAAAATTTAAAAATTTGGAAATATGTCAAATGAGAAATTCTCGCCTAGATCACCCCATTGAGTTCTAGTTGGAAGTGGGATATCAGGATCACCTCTGTAATCCATCCCGACATACGGAAAGTCCTTGATCGAAACAACCTATTGGCCTAGCAAGTCAAAAATCTCTGGAGTATACCTCACTACTGGCCGATCACCTCCATGACGTGCATTCAGTGCAACCCACCTCTTCATGTGTGGATCCCTAGGCCCCCCCTCATCTACTAGAATCTATTGTGGTTGGAAAAGAGGAATCCTCTCTAGGGAAAAAGCAACAAGAATGGCGTCGTAACTGAAATTCTTTAGTTTCTCGCTCTTGCATCTGGTAAATTGTCCCTTCATGTTCACCACCACTACCTAACACCAGTTGAACACCATGGATTCCCAGCATTCCATGATAGTTTGCATCTATGCTCATGTGGCTAAGTGAAGGGCAGCACTACCACACAACTTGCTAACAGTGAAAATAATGGTCCTTAGGGGAAAGAGCTTGATGGTTTGAATATCAATTATTCCATCCTTAGGTGGTGCACCCTTGCAAAAGCCTCGTAGATACCCATCAGTAGTCTCTCCTCCAATCCTTTGTCCGAATAATGAAATGTCAACTCCTCGATGAGACAGCCCAGACAAGAAATAGATGTCATTAACGTTAATGGTAATGTGATGATCTACGATCACAAAACATTGTTCCAGGACATTCCAGCTTCTTATCATCCATGTCATCAGATCTACCTGATATTTCATCCCAGGAATGAGCCAGTATTTCAGGAGGCCACAAGTTCTTAGAGCCTACATGGTAGTTGGATTTGCCAAGGCTACCAAATCATTAGCTTCATGCTCTCTTTCCCTCCACTCCATTTTAAACAATAAAATAGCATAAAATGACCATTTTAAAAGGATTATATGCATTTTTGAAAGCCATCTCATGATTTTTGAAGCCCAAATCTTGTTTAAAAATAAACCTTGGCCGCCTGTGCAGCCGACATTTTACAGATAGGGTGAAGCTCTGTGGATTTTCCCCAAAAAATTTGATGTAGGCCATGATTTTTCGTATGAAAAATTTTACTTGCCTACATAGGCCCGACTAAAAGGAACTAGCATAGGGCCAAGGGCTCATTTTCAAACATAGTTTTGCCCCAAAAAAATAACTAGAAGCTTAAAATGGAATTTTAAATAGATGAAAAACTAAGTTAAAGAGAGATCTTCTACTTGGAATAAGTGGTGCACGATTTGTCCATCGATTAGCTCGGAAGCATTCCTGGAAGTCTGGTGGTAAAAACTCATCTCTCTGCTCTCAGATGGTAAAAATGCAAATGGTGAAAATAATTTACTGTTCCCACTTTTATAGGGTTTTTGAAGCTAAAAAATATTATTTTTTTATATTTAAAACCTTTTGAGAGGGGAAATGATATTTTCGAGCAATTATAACGATTTATTGAGTTTGAATGTGCAAGATAGGTTACAAAGCAAGGATGAATCATTTTAACTATTTAGCAGACTTTTATCACTTTTCATGCTCTTAAAAAATTACAAAAAACAAAAATCATGGAGTCCTCCTTTAAGCTTCTTGTAGCAGCTAGAACCACCCTCCAAAATTTTGGCTTGCACCCAATTTTGAAGCCTCCCTTGAGAGTTTCACTTCATGACTGCACACACCTGGTTCACTCTGTTAGCTCATGTGAGCCTTTGCATCTGCCCTGCCTATTCATTTTACCCAAGTTTTTTCATGTTGATGTCAAAGTCATGCTTGCAACCACGTTTTGGTCATGCTCAAATTATTCGCTTCGTGTGTACTTGTTGTGTTTGCAATGAAAACATTTGTTGCACTCATACACAAAGTCACTTTCATTGTTGTGCAAGCATCGTCATGGTTGACCAATGATCAATCACAAGTGTCACGCTTGTCGCTTGTACTGTCAGTCAGTCATGTTGAACATGTATGTCTGGATGGTTTGAGTCATCTCATCATCGAGTCATGTAAGTGTGTGTTTGCAAGATCACATATGCATCTTTCACTCGTTCACACACTTAGTCATTTTCACTGAAGTTTTGACAACTGGAATCCCCTCTAACAACCAGAGCATCACCCCATTATCAACTTGATCGACTATCACCCAGAACAGCACAGAAGCACCAAGCAAGTCATTGCAAGTTGTGCTGCTTGCAAGCAGATCAATCAGTCTCCATGTTCATCAACTGGAGATTTTGACCCGGTAGCCACCCCGGGGCTAACTACCCTAAAAGACTACGCAGAGGCTACAAGCATTTCCCTCTCTGCTGACTAAGAAAATTGCACAGATAGGACGGATAGACACCCATTTCCCATCCCTGTCTCCCTTAGAAAATTGTACAATTTTTCTAGCCAGCCCTCTTGATAGTCCACCGGCTACTCACCCAAAAAATTGTGCAGTTTTCATGAGCAGGCCCTATGTTGCCCAGCAGTTCACTCAGCCCAGAAGTTGTGCAGAGGTGATCAACATGTTAGCCTCTTAGCACCATCACAGTTTTTCTAGCCAGCAACTCCCAATAGTATACTGCCAATTCCCCTCAGGAATTGCACAATTTTTTTTGCCAATGACCAAGTAGCCAGCTATTAGTCCCTTCTACGAATTGCATAGTTTTGGCTGCCAAGCCCCGGCCCATTCCTCCAAAAAATTGCGCAATTTTTTTCTTCCAAGCCTCCCTGCAACCCAATCTGTTCCCCCAAAAAAATGAGCAGTTTTTGCTACCAAGCCCCACTACCTGCACATTTTGGAAATTGCATAGATTTTTGCCTGCCTAGCCTTCCGGCAGCGCAGACTATTCCCCTCAAATGTTGCATAGTTTTTTCCTCCAATTTAGCTAGACCTCGTGGACAGTCACTATCAATATGGATTTCCCATCTTCATCACCCAGTGACTCTTCTGAAGTTTTCATCAGCAGTGCCCAGAGCCTCCATCCCGCCTCGCAACCTTGTTGCCTCTCCCAGTCACCTGCATCCAAAATGATCATGTATCATGGTAGACTAGGAGGTTTTTGGATTTGATGTCATCTCGTCATGAGTGACTGTAGGAACAGGTACACAAACATACATGGGGCGACGATGAATGGGATGAATGAAGGGAGAACATGTAGAAGGATAGGTTCACCAATAGACGAACCTACCAATCCTTTCAACATACAAGCAAGGAGCAACATGCAAATGAAACATCAAGTGAACCATCGACCATCGAAAACTCTGCGCACTTTTCCATGTGAAGATGAACCTATGGCACACCATGAGGACATCCATCACCGAGCAGCACTGCAGCTTGACATGCACACTAGCAGTAGCATGAACGTACCAACATTGTCATGCCGAGTCATGTCATGAGTCATGTCGTCTACATCTCTACTGTGGGCCATACTATCTATCAATGTAATGTAATGTGGAAGTCCAAGAGACCCACTTGTTGTACAAAGAGTCATGTAATGCTGAAGAGTCTTGGAAGTCAAACAGTCATGAGGGTAGGCAAATAGCCACAAGGGTCATTTTCACACTTGGCTATAAATACCCCCTCATTTGTACATGCAAAGGACTTTTCACCTAAGCTCCTCCCACATAGCCAAGAGTGTTATAGACATTTTTGGGAACTGCAACCCCAATCATACATGTCCATAAACCAAGGGCTCCTAAGTCACTAAAAGTGTTGCTTCACACCCTAAAGGAACAAGGTCAGCTGATTACATCATCTCCCAGAAGTTCTCCATAGAAAACTGCTCAGAACTGGTCAAAGCTCGACCATACAGACTACCCAGTGTAGAGGGTGCGATGCATCTCACCTGCTCAGAGTAAAGGGTGCGATGCATACTGGAAATCCCTTCTGTAGGGTGAGATGGGCGAGAGTAGACAAATGGTAGAGACAGTTTTCAAGGTGGATCATCATGGAATCTTCCAAAAACTTCTCTTGTGACACTTGCCTCTCTGAATTCACCTAGGGATGAGTAAGAGATCACCAATCTCCAAGTGGAATCAAGAACTATCAGAGAGAGGACACTAATAAAAATCCCAGAAGCTGACTCACCCCCCTACAATCATCTATATATGGATCCCTCATCCCAGAGATCCAGAGGCGGGAATTTTGTATCTTGTAAGGAAGTGTTGTTGGTTTCTTGGTGGAACATCATAGTGTTGATTGATCTAAGCTTTTCATGAGGTGAAGAAGGGCTTTCATGCTGGGAGGATGACGCTGGGTCAAATCAATGGGTTGTAATCCTCTCTTCTAATCTTTATATCAATAAAGCTATTCAAGTTTTCCTCCACATTCTTGTATATCTGATTATATATGCATTTGTGTGGTCAATATATATCTGGTCCTCTATTGTTTATGATTGTAGATCTCTGCACTTTGAAGGTATTATGTTGCTTTGAATTTACAGGTACTCTTTGAAGCAGAGTGGTCAAGGGAGAAGCAGCGAAGACCTGTCAGTGAGGAGAAGGGACAAGCAAAGAATCGATCGAAATATCTAGGTTGGTATTCTTTGATCCTATCCTATCTACCTCTCATAAAGGAAAACAAAAATAACTTTAATCTATTTGTTTCTAAGATAGCTACCCATCTTAGTGGGACTAGCAGCTCTGCATACACACTAGATTTCCTGATAACAAAATGGCGACTCCTCTGGGGAGCGAATAGATCGTTTGCTTTTCTATATTTGTTTGCTTTATAAACTTACAGACGGATCCTGAAGTTAAGCCAGCTAGCCTTCGAACTGCATTTGCTATGCAAGTGCAAAGTAGATCAATGCTGCTTCAGTCTATCTCTAGGTTTTGTTTATAAACTGAACGATCGATTTGAAAAAATCCTAATTGCCCTAGTGGTGGCTCTAGTAACCTCATTAGATCAGCCCCTATGATTTCTATTTACTGACTATCATTAGCTCGGCCTAAATCCCTGAACTAAGCTGCAAACTGTGACCCAGAACCAAGTTGAAGTCTTGTCCCTAGACCATCGCATCTTCTCCTCTTGGGACGCTGGATACATCACACCTCTCATGTGTAGTAGGTGCGCTGCATCGCACTTTCCCTGTGTTGCAGGTGCGCTGATCAGATAAGACCTCTTATGCTCTCAGATTTTGGTTTCTGTATTCACTCTCTTCAGCTTTATTCAAGAGTTTTGGTGTCTGTGATCAGTATATCACTATGGAAACTCCCTTCCTTTGCATGATTCCACTTCCATAGTACAAATAATTCTGAATGTTTTTATGTATTGTGCGCCATTTACAGTTCTCTTTTACAAAAAGTAGCATAATCAAACTATTGTCTTTTGATTTGAAAGTGTCACAAGTGTTGTTTTCAGTCAAAGAAAAGAATTCTATTGTTCTTGATGGTTGATTATACAGTTACTCTTGTATTTTATTTGAATTAGTAGTTTTTCAAGTGTTGAAAGTAGTTTTCAATTCAAAATAGCAAAGTGTCGTCATTATCTTCCTTTCATTTTTGAAGAGAAATTTGTTAGTACTGTCACTTTGAAAAGATAATTCAGATTTGTACTTAGCATTCTTCTTGTCATTCACACATTAAGAAAGCTGAAAACAAATACATGCACATGCACTTGCATTTAGACTGCTTGTTGGTTTGATTTAGGACAGTGCACCTAGTGTGTGCTCTCTGCTCTATGTTGAAAGAATATCATCTCTTTCTTTAGTAGCTAGGATTTTCATTGCAAAAATAAGATTAAATGATTGTTTATCATCTTAGATTTCATTTTAGGAATTGTATATCTACATCACACGGTGAACCTGAAAGTCAAATTTCTTAAGAAAGATCAACTGTAACATAAATTCAATGAACATAAAAATGCTTTGGAACCTAACGCACAACATCTAGAAGTCTAGGCTAGAGACGTATTCCGACGTCGTAAAGCCTGGTAACTGTCGCTTTCATTGTTGGTTGGGTGATTCCTCCTCTTTGAAACGACAAGTGCCAGTACAGACTTGTGCTCCCACGTACCACCGAGTATATATTGGGAGACCACAATAGGCTATATCCTTTATCCATAGGAAGCCATGTCTACCGCCCTATCGATCGCAATGCATTGAACACAGCATTCAGGAAGATTGACTGTCGTACCGTAAAAAGTATTCTGTAGTTTTGCGATTGGTTTGGTAATCCCTTTGTCTAGATTTCCAGAGTAGTCTCTTTCATTCCTTTTCAGACTCCTTAAAGGAAAAGGTCCATCTGAGCACTTGTCACTTCAAGCTCATTAAAAATCGAAGGCGACTAGAGTCATATTTTGTTTTTTCTCGACTCTTAAAAATTGAAAAAACAAGTTGTGTCAAAGCATATAAAATTTATTTTAATCGGAATAATATCACCATTCCCGCATTGGTCTTAGGTTGAGAAAAATGGAGTCCACCAACCAAGGATTTCCCCTTGGAGGAAATCCTAGTCCTTTCTCCTCTTGGGGAGATGTTGGTGCACCTGATATGGCCACATTGTCACTTCCAGGGTTGACAATTGGCTTGCCAATATGGCTCTTCTCGACCTCCGTCATTTAGAACACCGTGATTCTTGAACAATCGAGTCAGCAACTAGATGATACTAAAGTTACCCCCCAACCTTCTACTTTGTCCGATTCTCCCTCTCCTCCTTCCTCTTCACTTGATGAAGCTGGTAAAGCCAAAAATCAAGTAACTAAGAAGGAGAAGAAGGGGAAGGAGAAGAAAGAGAAGAAGAAGAAAGATCCAAAGGCAAAAAGGGGTAACCGGACATCGTCTAGTGAAAATCCACACACTGCACCATCCAAGCCTAAATCTCCATGTGTCATTTTCAAAGGAGACCACTATCATCGAGATTGTCCTTGCATCCCTCGGATCTTAAGGGACTGGTCTCCTCATTTGCACAATCCGGTGTCATCAACCTCTAAAGATCATGTTGAAAGTACACCATCAAATAGTGAAAGCGAAGCATTTGAACAGAAAAGGAAATGTAAATTTCCTTGTAAATTGTGTGAAGGTGATCACGTCATCCACCGTTGTCCCTTCCTAGATGAAGCTAAAAGAGTCTTGGATAACCGTCCTGCTTCACCACTACGGCTTCCTCCTGGATACAAGAAACTCTTGCCGAGTCCATCACTAGTTGAAACTTTGACTGACACGCCATTATGGTCAGTCGAAGCATCTATCATTGAAGATAAACCCGCTGAATCCATACCAGATGAAATTCAAAAGGTTGAGGTGGCAGTCGACTTGGTCTTGTCTTCGGAAGGTCCATCTTCAGATGATACAATCACCGAAGAGAATGCGAACGACACCATTCAAATTCTTTTCGTAAACACAGACTCCGATGAACATGGGGGCAATCTACCCATTCCTTTACCGCAGGAAGGAAGTTTGTCAGAGTCATATTCGGCCGTCTATTCAGTCCCACCTCCAAGAAACCTAGTCATTTCCTTCGATTGGAATCTACTAGGTAGACCCCGTTTACCGGCTAGTGTACCATTCCGAATCATTGTACAAGCTTACAAAATGGTCATGGCCGGTACCATCATAGATGAAGGGGCTTCTATGAGTATCCTTTCCTCAACTGCTTGGAAAGAACTTGGTTCACCATCGCTTCTGCCTGAGATGATGTTAGAAAATTATATATTACGGAGCAATGGAACACATAAAATATTATAGAAATATAAACACAGAAAATGCACAAAACAAGAGAGACACAGATATACGTGGTTCACCCAGTTTGGGCTACGTCCACCCCGAACAGCCAGTCCTTCCTTTCTATTATCTAGCAAAATGAAGAGATACAACCTACAGCAAATCCGCTGTAATATCCTCTGTTTTCTCTCACAGTCTCAGCTCTCTGTTTCTCGCTCACACAGAATACACATCTATCACACAACCTCAAATACAATACCCTCATACAAAGAGAGGGGTTGCCTTCTAGGGCAAAAAACCCTAAACAAACATAAGTTCTACCATCAGATCATCTGCTTAATGAACGGCCCAGATTGACTAGAAATTACTATACTTTTACAAGGCAATTTTACATTTATTTTTGGCTTCGGGGGCGCTGCCCCCGAGCCCCCACCGGGGGGGATGGGCCCCCCCGGACCCCCGCGGGGGGGACAAGTCCCCCCCGCGTGGAGGGGTGTACAAAACTTCCTGGGGTATACATCCGACTGAAACAAAGACCTCTGAACAATCATGCTCCACACACAACAATCTCCCACTTGGAGAATGATTGTAGCAACTCCACCGCTGCTTCATTTGCTGGACAATGACTCCTCTTTGGACCTGCCTGTTTCTCATATTCATCGTCATCCTTGAAGACCAATTGAAATTGAGCATGTTCTCAGTTTCTCCCTGGTTACAACTTTTGTTAGCATATCTGCAGGATTCTGGCTAGTGTGTATCTTTTCCAGCTTCAACTCTCCATCTTCCAACACTGATCGTATGAAATGATACTTGAGCTGTATGTGTTTAGTCCTGGAATGAAATGTTGAGTTTCTTGCAAGATGAATGGCACTTTGGCTATCACTGTATAACGTGCCCATATCATGTTTCTTACCCAACTCACCCATAAACCTTTGTAACCAAATCAGTTCTTTACTAGCCTCTGTAGCAGCAACATACTCTGCTTCTGTTGTTGAAAGTGCAACAACACTTTGGATTTTTGAAACCCAACTGACAGCTATTCCTCCAACAGTAAATACATACCTTGTAGTGCTCCTCCTGTTATCTCTGTCACCTGCCATATCTGCATCAACATATCCTTGTAGGGAGATGTTTGAACCACCAAATCATAATGCTTGATTTGTGGTACCTTTCAAATATCTGAGAATCCATTTCACTGCCATCCAATGTTCCTTTCCTGGATTGTTCATGTACCTGCTTACAACTCCCACTGCATGTGCAATATCAGGCCTTGTGCAGACCATTGCATACATTAAGCTTCCAACTGCTGATGCATATGGAACTTTAGACATATAATCCATGTCTTCTTGGGTCTTTGGGCACATTTCCTTGCTAAGTTTGAAATGACTAGCAAAAGGTGTACTAACTGGTTTTGCATTGTGCATGTTAAATCTTTTCAACACCTTTTGTATGTACTCATTCTGAGACAATGTTAATTTACGATTTTTCCTGTCTCTAGTTATTCTCATACCAAGGATTTGTTTTGCAGCTCCCAAATCCTTCATTGCAAATGAATTTGCCAATTTTCTTTTGAGCACATTTATTTCCTGCATGTTAGATCTTGCAACAAGCATGTCATCTACATACAATAACAATATAATATAGCTGCCATCATTTTGATTTTTCAAATAAACACAATGATCAGAGTGACATCTAATATAACCTTGTTCAGACATAAACTTGTCAAATTTTAGATACCACTGCCTTGGAGCCTGTTTTAAGCCATACAAGCTCTTCTTCAACCTGCACACTAGTTTCTCCTTCCCTTTCACCTCATATCCTTGTAGATGCTGCATATATATCTCTTCCTCCAAATCCCCATGGAGAAAGGTTGTCTTTACATCTAACTGCTCAAGATGCAAATCTTCAACTGCTACAAGACTTAAAATAGTTCTGATTGAAGTCATTTTAACAACAGGAGAAAATATTTCATCAAAATCAATACCTTTCTTCTGTGAAAACCCCTTCACCACAAGTCTAGCTTTATACCTCTGTTTTCCTCCATCTTCTTCCTTCAGCCTGTAAACCCATTTATTCTGAAATGTTGTTTTACCTGTAGGTAACCTGACTAAGTCCCAAGTCTGGTTATGTGCTAAGGAGTCCATCTCTTCTTTCATGGCTTGCTCCCACTTCTTCCTGGTTTCTACCTGCACTTCTTCTTCATAACATTCGGGTTCACCAGAATCAGTCGACAATAAATAATATAATGAAGGAGAGTAACGTTCAGGGGGTCTACTTATCCTGGTAGATCTTCTAACACCACTTTCGGGTGTTTGGGGTGCCTGTTGCTGTTGTGGTGGTTGTTGTTGTTGTGGTTGTTGATTATTATTATTTTCAGGCACCTTTACCTTTTCAGTGATGTCATCAAGAACTGCGTATTCCTTGTTTTCGTTTTCTTTCTTCTTTTCCTGCAACTGATTCTTATATAAGACCTTTTCATTGAATATTACATCTCTGCTCCTAATGATTTTGTGATTTTCATAATCATATAAGTGATAACCAAAATCATTAACCCCATATCCAATAAAGGTACATTTCTTTGACTTTGCCTCAAGCTTTGTTCTATTTTCTTTATCAATATGGACAAAGGCCTCACAACCAAAAGGCTTTAAAAAAGAGTAGTTTACCTGTCCATGCTTCCTCCGGAACACCACCATCCAAGGAACTTGAAGGCCCTCTGTTTATTAGATAAACAGCAGTATCTACAGCATCTGCCCAAAACTGTAAAGGCAATCTTGCATGCAATCTCATGCACCTTGCACGCTCCATGATTGTTCTATTCATCCTTTCTGACACACCATTTTCTTGTGGTGTTCTTGGAACTGTCTTCTCTCTGCGAATTCCATGCTCTGAACAGTACCTATCAAACTCTTTGCTACAATATTCACCTCCATTGTCTGATCTAAGACACTTCAATTTCTTTCCTGTCTCAATCTCAACCAAAGCTTTCCATTTCTTGAAAGTATCAAATACATCAGATTTATTCTTAATACAATAAATCCAAGTTTTTCTAGTTGCATCATCAATAAAGGTAACATAATAATGAGAGCCACCAAGAGATGATACCTGAGCAGGTCCCCATACGTCTGTATGCACAAGCTCTAATTTTTCGTTCTTCTTTTCTTTCCCAACTCTGAGAAATCTGACTCTCTTCTGTTTTCCATAAATGCAGTTCTCACAGAAGTCCAAATCAACATTCTTCAAACCCGGCAACAAATTCCTTGAGTGAAGAATCTTCATCCCCTTTTCACTCATGTGTCCGAGCCTATGATGCCATAATGCTGCATCTGCTCCTTTGGAAGTTAAAGCATTAACAGAGTTAGAAATACCATTGCATAAATACAATGTACCAACCTTTTCGCCTTTTGCTATTACCAAGGCTCCTTTGGTGACCTTCCAAGATTTATCTGTGAAAGTTGTCACACAACCTTCACCGCCTAACTGCCCTGTTGAAATCAGATTTTTCTTTAGATATGGAACATGCCTTACCTCCTTTAATAGCCATTGGTTTCCATTCTGCTGTTTTACAAGAACCTTACCCATTCCAACGATTTTACAGGGTTTATCATCACCCAGACGAACTTGTCCAAAATCTCCTTGAACATAGTCATGAAAGTATTTCTTATCAGGTGTGGCATGGAATGAAGCCCCTGAATCTACCACCCAGGAATCAGTAATATTTTCGAAAGAAAGAATCAAAGCATCTTGTAACACCTCACCTGTCACATTTGCTTCATGATTGTTTTCTTGTTGTACATCTCCTTCTTTTCCCTTTCGAGATCTACAGTCTTTCTTTAGGTGTCCTTTCTTTCCACATTTCCAGCACACTATTCCCGATCTGGACTTGGATCTGCCTTTCCTTGATTTACTGCGATATCCTGAGCTCTTTCCTCTTTCCATTTTTCTTCCTCTAGACTCTGCACTCAAAGCATTTCCTGATGTCTCACCGGAGCATTTCCGTCGCATTTCCTCGCTAAGGATAGCACCAACAACATCATCAAAATTTAAAGTACTAGATCCAGAAACGGAGTTACTAATGGCCATTACCAAACCATTCCAACTTTCTGGTAATGAGCACAAGAATAACAGAGCTCTAACTTCATCATCAAAGTTTACCCCTACAGAACTTAACTGACTTGTAACTGTATTAAAATCATTTAAATGGTTTGTAACAGATCCACCTTCCGACATATTCATATTAAATAACCATTTCATAAGAAATACCTTGTTTGAGGCCGAGGGTTTTTCATATAGTTTCGACAACACCTGCATTAAACCCTCTGTCGTGGTTTCCTTCGAAATGTTGAAGGCGACTGATGCAGCAAGGCACAACCGTATTGTTCCGAGTGCCTTTTTATCGAGAAGGTTCCATTCTTCGTCTTTCATACCCATCGGCATCTTTGTTTTTCCGCCCAATGGTAGGTATAGATCTTTCTGATACAGATAATCTTCCAGCTGCATCTTCCACAGCGAGAAGTTTTGGCCGTTAAATTTCTCGACCCTAAACTTACCATCTTCCGCCATTGCTCCCACTCGAACCAAGAACCCTTCTTTCCTGCGAGTTTATCAGCCAAATAGACCTTCGGCTCTGATACCAGTTGTTAGAAAATTATATATTACGGAGCAATGGAACACATAAAATATTGCAGAAATATAAACACATAAAACGCACAAAACAAGAGAGACACAGATATACGTGGTTCACCCAGTTTGGGCTACGTCCACCCCGAACAGCCAGTCCTTCCTTTCTATTATCCAGAAAAATGAAGAGATACAACTTACAGCAAATCTGTTGTAATATCCTCTGTTTTCTCTCACAGTCTCAGCTCTCTGTTTCTCGCTCACACAAAATACACATCTATCACACAGCCTCAAATACAATACCCTCATACAAAGAGAGGGGTTGCCTTCTAGGGAAAAAAACCCTAAACAAACATAAGTTCTACCGTCAGATCATCCGCCTAATGAACAGCCCAGATTGACTAGAAATTACTATACTTTTACAAGGCAATTTTACATTTATTTTTGGCTTCGGGGGCGCTGCCCCCGAGCCCCCGCCGGGGGACCGCTGGCCCCCGGACCCCCCAGCCGGGGGGGATGGGCCCCCCCGGACCCCCGCAGGGGGGACAAGTCCCCCCCGCACCCCCCCGCGTGGAGGGGTGTACAAAACTTCCTGGGGTACACATCCGACTGAAACAAAGACCTCTGAACAATCATGCTCCACACAAAACAGATGAGAAATTTGACAGGCTTCGACAAAGGAACCAGTCGACCGTTAGGGATCCTTCCCAATGTACCTATAATGTTGAGAAGGAAAACCGTTTATATGAACGTAATTGTAGTCCAAGGACCTCTAGATTATAATCTACTCCTTGGGCACGACTATATTTATAGCATGGGAGCGATTGTCTACTCACTCTTTAGAGTAATGTGTTTTCCGCATGAAGGCCGAGTGGTCTAGCTCGTAGACCAGCGTTCGTTCCCAGCTCACACATAGCTAATAGTCAAATGCCATCCCTAAATGTTCTTTTCACACAAGGGATGTCTCATCAATCTCCGATCCGTCCACCTGAAGAACGCGAGTAATTCGGTGGCCACGACTGAAACCCAGTGGGCATGCACCCTGGTCTGTTTCGGCAGGAAAACCTTGGGTATAGGGTAGGTTTCTGTGGAGGATATATGACTAGTCTGACACACCCGTCCATTTAGGAAAATGGGATTAGACTGGAATAAGATTCCCTCGTCAAAGTTATGTGAGTGGAGGCGACCGTGCCACTCACCTTTGTCTATTTCGGTAGACATCGCCAAGGAAGTGTTTTGTCTACAACGCGGATGGAGCAATCTTGCAAATGCGAGAGCTTTCATATGGTAACCTGGAAACTCTACTTCGCTATGCCTAGGGGCATGCAAACCTTTTTTCTTGAAAGTAAAGAGCGACCATTTATTTTCTTAGTTTGTAGTTTCTCAACCCTTTAAACTCGTAGGATTGGTCGTTCCTAGCTTGCATAATGAAAGGATCCGGAGCAAAGTTTCGAATGGTGCAAGCTCCCTAAAAATTGAACCTATCGATGAGACATCCTTATTATACGACTGGCATGAGCAGTTTTTATGTGAAGTTCAAGCTCGTTAAAAATTAAACCTAAGCAATGAGTAAATGTTTCGCCAAGATTTTAAGCTCATTAAAAAATGAACCAATTTCCAGTAAATAACCATTGTGAATTCATTATCATCAACTTTTTAGCCTTAGTCATGTTCTCATCTTCACCTCCACTCTGTTTTAGCCGATCATTCACCTCCATTTGATTGTTTACCCCTTTTTGAGGAACAGCTGCAAAGAGTGATCCTATTAGCCATCCTTGTGACACTGGCATGATTGGAAAATTCCAAACCTTACCTGGAATCAGCTGCTACCTGAAATTATCACTCGTTCCTCAAAAGACGAGTCTCCTTTAAGCTCTTTTCGTCTGACTCGTAAAATATGAAAAGATTGCCGAGCAGTTGGCCTCTCTAGCTCTTTAAATCTACCGGGAGTGCTATCCTTCCTCTATATTTTAATCTTTTTGGACCTGAGGGATTGTTACACAAAAAGATCGAGCGCTTGTTTTGTTCGGCTCGTTAAAATTATCGAAAATTCATCCCTTTCGTATTATTTTATACTTTTTCGGACTTAAGGGATTATATGACGAAAAAGGATTATTGGAGTTTCCTTTACGTCCCTTTCAGACTTTCTAAAAATTGAAAAGGACTAAGTTATCTTTGTTGTTAAACTCGTTAAAACCAATAGCGACAAACTTGTCCATATAGACAAGAACGAGTTTCACTGTCGCTAGGCTCGTTAAAACATAGCGATGGTTTTGCCCAAAGGGAAAATTATAGAACAAGCATATGTTATCCTCCTCAAGCTTGATAAAAATAAAGAGGTACTGGTCAGCAATGAGTGGGGAAAAATTGGGAAGAAAACTTGAAGAAACTTTATTGGTAGCAAGTCACTCTTGAACATGACACTTTCACTCCACATCCGAGTCGGGTTGGGTTATTCTGTTCACCGGTCATGTCACCATTGGTCCATCACACCATCCATATTTGGGGTTAACGCTACCAATCCATGTCAGTGTCGCCAGTATGTTCAAGAGAAGTCGCCCAGAGAATTCACCTGTGTCTCATCTGCTGCAATACATTCACGCTCCATTCTTTCATGACCGCCACCCTGAACCCTGTATCATCAGATCGTTTTCACCTCCAAAATCATTTACTCCGTTCCATGTCGTAGATGTGGGATTCATTAAGGCCTTCCTACGACGGGTCGCTTCTTTTCGACATCAGCTCATTATCCTAGAAGTCAAATTAGGAACCACCCTTTCAGTACTTTGAAGCTTGCATGCCTCAATGGCAAGTTTCTCACTTCCGGCGACAGGTTTACATCAATGGCCTTCGACCGAAAGATTTTTCGTGGTGTTCGACTCGAAGTCCCTTTTTCACACCACGCAAATTGTACTGTAGTACCTTGAGGGTCATCATCATTATCGGTGATTCCTCTCGCGCCTATTAACAACTTACATCATTCGCTGGTAATCAGGCGATGTCTTTCCATGTTCGACTCCAGAACATCTTTCACATGGATCGACTTGTACTCCGAGTGAAGATTGAACGAGTTTGAAGACCCCGGATCTAGTTTCATCCGTCCGGGTTGTGATATATTTAGGAAAATAAAGACATCAAATGTACATCATTGCTGCACAGATGATCATCTGAATCAAAGGATGATGGCTCTATCAGAGTCATCAGTCTGCCACACAGACGGTTGTTTGTCTTATGTACATGAAAATGAATTTATAAAGCTGAGCATGGGAATGCCTTCCTCAGTTAGATCATGAAAATATTGTGGAAATAATGTATTGTATTGTATCTTATTACAGGTCGCCTTCCAGCTCGAAAAAACTTCGGATCCTCATGATAAAGCATATCACCCGACATCAAAAGATTAACGACCTCATGCTTTAGGGGGAAACTGTTATAGACATTTTTGGGCACTGTAACCCCAATCATACATGTCCATAAACCAGGGGCTCCTAAGTCCCTAAAAGTGTTGCTTCACACCCTAAAGGAGCAAGGTCAGTTGATTACATCATCTCCCAAAAGTTCTCTACAGAAAATTGCTCAGAACTGGTCAAAGCTGGACCATACAGACTGCCCAATGCAGAGGGTGCGATGCATCTCACCTGCTCAGAGTAAAGGGTGCGATGCATACTGGAAATCTCTTCTATAGGGTGCGATGGGTGAGAGTAGACAAATGGCAGAGACAGATTGCAAGGTGGATCGTCATGGAATCTTCCAGAAACTTTTCTTGTGACACTTGCCTCTCTGAATTCACCCAAGGATGAGTAAGAGATCACTAATCTCCAAGTGGAATCAAGAACTATCAGAGAGAGGACACTAATCAAAATCCCAGAAGCTAAATCACCCCCTTGCAATCATCTATATATGGAACCCTCATCCCAGAGATCCAGAGGCGGGTATTTTGTATCTTGTAAGGAAGTGCTGTTGGTTTCTTGGTGGAATATCATAGTGTTGGGTGATATAAGCTTTTCATGAGGTGAAGAAGGGCTTTCATGCTGGGAGGATGACCCTGGGTCAGATCAATGGGTTGTAATCCTCTCTTCTAATCTTTATATCAATAAAGTTATTCAAGTTTTCCTCCACATTCTTGTATATCTGATTGTATATGCATTTGTGTGGTCAATATATATCTGGTCCTATATTGTTTATGATTGTAGATCTCTGCACTTTGAAGGTATTATGTTGCTTTGACTTTACAGGTACTCTTTGAACGGAGTGGTCAAGGGAGAAGCGACGAAGACCTGTTGGTGAGGAGAAGGGACAAGCAAAGAACCGAGCGACAGATCGAGGTTGGTATTCTTTGATCCTCTCCTATCTACTTCTCATAAAGGAAAACGAAAATAAATTTAATCTATTTGTTTATAAGATAGCTACCCATCTTAGTGGGACTAGCAGCTCTGCATAGACACTAGATTTCCCGATAACAAAGAGAATCTATAATATTTTCTTTGAGGAGTAAGTACTGCCTCCAATGCCCTGCCCATGAGGTTAGTGATGTATGGCATAACAATGTGTCTTGGAACTTTTGCTTAATTTAGAGGCTTGCTAATAGGACAGCACGTTTTCACATGTATTGTAACTATTGTAAGACTATTCCTAAACACTTGTGATGCATGTTTCTTTAACCTGTGTTTCACACTTGAACTATTTCACTTGTTTTAATACATAATCTATTAATGAAAATGTGTTGAATATGTTGTTAATGTTGTCTTGCCCGTGGTGGCTACCTTCCTGGACATCAGATAGACCTTTTGCATAATACTTGTTGTAAAATTGTTGCACTCATGTGGACTCATCCGCTAAGTGTTGTACGTGTTATCTTCCTTTGTGTGTTGTGATCGCCGCATCCGTGCAGCCTGTTCCTCCGGAAGTTGTGCACATCTTGTTGTGTTATGTGTTCCTAATATAGTTAGGACTTACTCCCAACTGACTTGGGACTCACTCTCACCCTCTCCCTCTACAGTGAAAGAAACATTGACACAAGTAACACTTACAATCACTAGGCATGCGAACCTCACTTCTCGAAGGCAAGGCATACCACACTCCTGTGCCAACAAGCACGAGTTGAGGAAAATATTTAAGATAATGGAAACCAAGCCATCATACCAAATGGGACATCCACACCAAATGGTGTGAGGTATAGTTGGGACTTCATATTGGGGTGATCCCCTGAATGTTGGCAAGTCAAGCACCATCAATATTTTTGGTGCTAAAAGGAGGGCATCCAGTTGCATATGGCTAAACATCCTCTCACACTCATTCATCAACAATATGTTCAAGGCAGTAATTCGCACTCCCCCTCACCTACACATGACTCTAAAGTTGGTTAATCCTCACCTTCCAAGAACGAACACGAGATTTTGTATCATCACCTTCACTCCATCCGTCCCATCACTCGCCAATTCATGAAAGTAGTCGGACTGATCCCAACCATATAGCATTTTCCATATGCATCAAAGAAGCCAAAAGCCACTCCTATAGGATTTTTTGTATCATCGGTGGAAGGAGTCCTTGCCACACTTGAAGGTCTAGCAGAAGCTATTGAAGATGGAGAGGAACCTTTGGTCTTATGGTAAGGCAAACGAGACACTCTTGTGATCTTGGGATCAGACTCCAGTATAGGAGGTGGAGGGAAGGCAGCGAAGGAGGCGGAGGCGGAGACGAACCAACGAACTCAGAGCCAGAACCATCAGATTCTGAAAGAGAGGAGGAGGACAAAGAAGAAGAAGAGATGGTTGACCCAAATCTAGAATGGATGACTCAGGGACCATTGGCTCTCTCAGGTGTCTTGCACAAGATTTCAAAGCGAGTGGAGAGAATGAACATCAAGTTTAACCCTGACAACACAATGAAGGCAGAATATCACTTGGACAACTTCTACCTGCAATTGCAAACCCTTGAGGTACAGTATGACAACATAGCATGTATATTGTTTCCATGTACCTTGGACATCACGCAACTACATGGTATCACAGCCTTCCATCGAACTCCATATCAAACTAGGGTGCATTCAAATGCATGTTCCTTGAGAACTTTGTTGATGACAAGACCTCAACCATGCTACTCATAGAATTGGGAAGCCTAAAGATGGAGGGAAAAGAAAAAATCAAACAATCAAAGGTTTACATGCATGTTGAACAAATTTGCAATGGACACCAAACCTCATGACTCCATCAATGTTGATTACTACACGTTCACACTATTGAATAGTATTGTGTAGTTCTTCAAGCGAGCTGCAAAACCAACACTCTTAGAAAACTACGAAGAGGCTATTGTTGTTGAGAAAGACTTGCGCGCAATTGGAGTCATCAAGGATGACGAATCAGCAAAGGACTCCAAGGATGCTAGCAAGAAGTCCCAAGCTATGGCGAGCAAGGGTAGAGACAAGGAAGCAACTGATATTATAACCCTCACTCACATCGTCAAGAACTTGACTACAGAAGTGTCTGAGCTCAAACAACAGAAAACAAACACATCTGCAAGCAGCAATCTTCCCAAGCAAAGACAGGCAAGCAGCTCATCAGGCAACAATCAGTTCGCTCCAAAAACTACGCATAAATCTGTGTTTCAGGTCTAAAAGTGCGCAGATCCCAAGTTTTTTTCATTCCAAGAAGAGCTTCACCCAGAGAACTCTTGTTTGGACTAGAAGCGAGTCGTAAACTCTATATGCAGTCATACACTCGATGTGGAAAATAGTATGCAGGAGCAGCCGGAAGACACTGATGATGACGAAGAGGTTGCACATGATGAACCATCAAGTTTTGGGAATGTGGTGAACGCGTATTAGTGCTCACAATAAATGCTGAAGACAAACACCAAGAAGCAATCCCAAAAGAAAAATGATCATTACAATCTTAGGAGTAACACTTGGGGAAGTGATGCAGGAGCATTCAGCTCAACAAATTAATCTTATTCTAGTAGACATAGGGGGTCTTGTATTTTCAAGGAAGTTGGATTCCTATGTATGTAATCATTAATGTTTAAATGATTAGGAAAGGAATTAATTAGATGTTGTGAGGATGTTTGTAAATGCTCTCGAATGAAGGAGAACATGAGTGGTTAATAATGACGAGAGAGTTAGAAGTCAATTATAACTCTTAAGGTAGTTTCATGATTCGAGGAACTAGAGAGGATTCTTAGGGATTAACTGGAGTTAGAAGTGGACTTAGAGGACATTTAGGAGTCAGTTCAGTAGATTAAGAATCTGAACCAGAATTAGTTCAACAAAACCTTTTTTGTATAAATGTAAGCCTAAAAGGCATAAACAGGGGTGAGATAGTTAGATGGTTAGACAGTAGATAGGTTTGACTGTAAGCCTACGGGTAAGAGAAGAGAGGCCACTGATATTGAAGATCAGGCCTGAGAGACAGAGAGTCTCGATATGTAATTAGCTGTTTATATTTATATATACAGAGTTTTATTCCATAATTGTGTAAGTGTGTGAAATGAGTATTTAATGAATGAATTATACGTGAATTCATAGGTTCTGTAACAGAGGTTGCAGGTAGAGTTCTGTAGAACTACACAGAGGAGGAGAATGATTTAGAGGAATCATAGTGGGTATTTGAATCCAATTGAAGGATCAGAGTGAAGCTCTGAAGAGACTGCAATGTGAGAATTCGCAGAGATCAAGCTTAGGAGTGAGTTGAGCAGCAGAAGCAGAAGTACAAAACCTTTGAAGAAAACCCGAAACCATAGAGTAAAAACTGAAGAAATGAAGTAAAGTCAAAGTAAAGGGATGAACGAAGAAGCAAGTCGTCGATGGATGGGAACCATTGGATCTTGGAGATCAATGGATGAGGTTAAAGGAATTTGGTGGCGAAGATTAAATCTCATAGGATTGAGTTAAGGAATGAATGGTGGAGATTAACTAGAAGCGCTGGTAGAAGAGGAATCCAGAGGAGCCATTGCAGCCATCGATGGTAGAAGATCTATGTTCATTGGGTGCTAACAAGCTCAAGTGTTAACTAAGAAGAAAGGCGGATTTAAAATTATAATGGGTTATCGAGCAGAGGAAAAATGGTAAGTGGTATCGAAGGGTAATCACCTAATTCCATTCATCGCTTGACACATAGCATGAGAGTGGAGAGAGAAAACCGCTTTATCGGGCGAGTATTCTCCGTGCTTGTGTCTCACCCGAAATCGTTTTGGATCGTCAGATCAAGCGGATCTAGATCAATGGTCACAAAGCGTCGGGCTCGTTGGTGATCAGGAAAAGACATCAGCCGTCGGATCAGGAAGAAGATCAACGACAGAGATTAATTCGCATCAGTAATGTGTAAGGACTGAGGAAAAGGGCGAAAAGGTAAGTTTATGAATGTTTATGTGTATTTCTATTATAAAAGAATTATAATAGAAATAAAACGTGATAGAGGGTTTTGTGGTTAAGTCCAATATAACAAAGCAAAGTGTGGAGTTTGATTATATGCAGCTTAAGGTTTAAACTAAGGTTTATGAGGGTGAATGAGACTCGATATAAAGAAAAGGATGGATTAAGGGTTAGACTTGGTTA
The DNA here is from genome assembly GCA_031772625.1 of Pinus tabuliformis. Classification (NCBI taxonomy): domain Eukaryota; kingdom Viridiplantae; phylum Streptophyta; class Pinopsida; order Pinales; family Pinaceae; genus Pinus; species Pinus tabuliformis. Next base: position 1,539,985,938 of record CM062818.1, read on the forward strand.
GTCTATAAATTATTTTGTAGAGATTAAGAAAGGTGCCTTAACCATATTCTAAATGAATATTTGACTCGTTTGTGAGTTAAATTCCTAGGACAAATGTGCTTATTCATTTGACATGCATACTGTGGGTGTACGCAGGGGTAACCCTGCATCATTTGGTATCAGAGCAAAGTTCACAATTGAAACAATTGGTGTTAAAACAAAACAAAGAGATCTATGTGAAAGAATTGAGAACAAAGTTATGTGTCAAGATTTTTATGCAGGCAAGGAAGGATCAGATTCTAATCTGACAGAAAGTAGGCACACAGAGGTGATGTGTAGCAGAACTTGCAGATGCAAGAAACAGAGGACAATCCATTCAAGGTACAAGTGGAATGATGGAACAAGATCATGCAGAGATCTTGAAGGTGAGGTGATATGTTCTATTTTGATTTGATTGGGGAATGTGTGTTTGTACATTGATGCACAGATAACAACAAAAGAAGGTGAGAAGAGTGCCACAATCTAGAGCAAGGAGTGCCTGAATTGGTTCCAAAGGAAAGCACCAGAGAAATGCTAAGAGACTGAGCTCAGAAGAGGAGAGAAGCTTAGTAAGGCATATGTAGCAAGAAGGAGACTTGTTACTGTAGAGGTATTGTTGCAGCTCACAAAGGCGATTCCACAGAGGATGTGGGTAGAATTGCTAAGGGATGAAAGAAGCTGGTAAGACTTTCTAAGTGAAAGAAGAGGTGATTAGAACCAAGTATTTCATGGTGATTGAAATACAAGATGACAATTGTGTTCCTCGGAGATGCAGATGAGTTGAAGCCTAGAATGAGCAGAGAAAAGTGCTCAAAGGAGGTTCCAGAGATAGAGAACCAAGTGCTTGCCAAAATACCAAGTACAGAGGAAAGCTTGGTGAGGTAATTTGCAACAAGGAGTACTTGATGTTGCAAAGTCTTTAATGCAACTCATAGTGAATGAGTGAGGAGCTCATGAAGAGAGAGGAGAAGAAGATGGCTACTGATATTCATAACAGAGGTTCTGAGGAAGACCACAACAAAATAAAGATGGAGAAAGAGGATGGCAAGGCAAATGGAAAGAGGATGAGTCAAGAGGAAATTAACAAAGAAATTGCAGAGTTAAAATAATAACTCGATGTATTGATGATGATACTATAGAAAACCAAAGACAAGGTTGGGTATTGAAGAAGAAGCCAGTGAAGTGGCATAAGTTACAGAGAAGGCTACAACAGAGGCAAGTAAGGTGGCTGATGGAAAAACTCAAAGAAGTTGAGTTGGAAATGGAAGTGTACATCTGTGAAGCAAAACAGGGTGAAGTTTTGAGTGAAGATGAAGACTTTAAGACTGAAACTTCAAGTGAGGCCAAAGGGTCACATGGTTTTAAATCTGATAATTTGTGTGTTTGTAGGTGAAACATGTAAAGAAGGACAATTTACTGATATTGTCGTAAAGGAGGAAGAAGACAAGAAGAATCTAAATTTTGTTCTGAAAGAATATGAGATAGATAGGTCTCATATAAAGTTGGGGAAAGATATCAAGCAACCAAGTGAAGGGCTTGAGGAGATTGAAGAGGAGACCATCGAAGAATTTCTGAGTCATAAAGAGAACTTGGAACAACAAGGATATATGATGGTTGAAACATGAAGTGGGACCACAGGGTCTTATGTTTTCAAAATTGATAGTTTGTCTGTGGATGCAGAACAAATGCAGGAGAATATTAATGCAGATGGTGAGACAAGGATATCTCTTGGAGAATGTAAATAGCAAGAGATTCAAGGCAAACTTGAAGAAGAGACTATGTTAGCTGAAAACATAGTAAAGGATCATTGGTTCACCATGATGATAGGCACAGTGGAAATAACCACGAAAGCTATTGACATAGTTAGTAAAAAAGAAGGACATCTACTGAAAGATGTTAAGAAGGAAGAAACCTATGCAAAGGATTGAACCTTGGGAGAAAGGACATCTGATGATTGGTCACTAACAAAAGAAGGTTTTGCAAAGGATGGAAAATCTTTTAAAGTTGTCAAAAGTATGGAAAAGTATATTTTAAAAGATGAATACTCTGGAGTAAAGGATAAGGGAGAATATCTCTTGAATGAGGAAGGCAGTGACTTATTGTAGTAGAAAGAACTTAGTAATGAAATTGTTACAATAGGGACAATTTCTTGTGGGAAAAAGAGATGAGATGAAGTTCAATTTGAAGAACTGATATGTGAAACAACAGTTGAAACTGTTGAGCCTTATAATTTTCAAATGGACAATTCGTTTATAAATGTAGGTATTATAAGTGATGATGAAGTACTTGTGATGTGTCACAAAGAAATTGCATTGCTAGAATATTTGCTGGGAAATTCAGAGTATTACAGTTTGATTTCAGAGGAAGGAGTTCACTACAGTGGACAAGAGCAAGAAGACATCATTAGAGCAAATGATGTGGAAGAAAGACTAACTGATAGTCTTGAGAGTACATTAGAGAATCCTTTAGAAGATTCTTTAAAGAGGTTGAATCAACATATAGATGTGCTGATAGAGGAGGAAAAATCAAAACAGCATACTGAAGTGTTGATAGAGGAGAAACAAACAGAGTAGCAAACTGAATTGTTACCAATGGAAGATAAGGCATAAAAGCCTTATTTTTTTAATTTTAACAAGTATTTTATGAGTGCAGGTCTAGTTGTAGATGCTGGATTAAATTTGGCATAGATGGGCAGCCAAATAAAGATGAAAGAAGAAGTATCTATGGAAAAATTTGATCCATGGAACAAAGATATTATGCTACTAAGGAAATATGCTAGGATTGATGAACAACATAGTGTTGTATTTGAAAGGAGTCAAGTACAAAGGAAATTGGAGGACTATTTACTTTTTGAAAGTAAATTTACAGAGGTGGAACAGAGGTTGTGTGGAACACAACAAGAGGGTAAGGATGAAAGGATGGCGGTAAGAATCCAACAACTTCAAAGAGAAGACAATAATTATCAGTAAGAAGATATACTGGATAGAGAGATCAAATTGATACGAAGGATAATGATAAAGGTGTCTCAAGAGAAGACAGCAGCAAGAAAGACAACAACAAACTGTGAGAGCATAGCTAGTGGGGCAATGCAACATAAAGTATGGAAACCTGGAGAACAGCAACCAAAGAAAAATTATAGAACAAAGTATGGGATCCATGAAGACAAAGATCAGAAACACATGATTAGGAGATGATGATTATTTTAACCTTGGGATTCTGATGTAGGATCATTCACCTCAACAATTTAATTATATTCTAGTAGACATAAGGGGTCTTGTATTTTCAAGAAAGTTGGATTCCTATGTATGTAATCATTAATGTTTAAATGATTAGGATAGGAATTAATTAGATGTTGTGAGGATGTTTGTAAACGCTCTCGAATGAAGGAGAACATGAGTGGTTAATAATGACGAGAGAGTTACAAATCAATTATAACTCTTAAGGTAGTTTCAAGATTTGAGGAACTAGAGAGGATTCTTAGGGATTAACTGGAGTTATAAGTGGACTTAGACGACATTTAGGAGTCAGTTCAGTAGATTAAGGATCTGAACCAGAATTAGTTCAACAAAACCTTTCTAGTATAAATGTAAGCCTAAAAGGCACAAACAGGGGTGAGATAGTTAGATGGTTAGATAGTAGATAGGTTTGACTGTAAGCCTATGAGCAAGAGAAGAGAGGCCATTGATATTGAAGATCAGGCCTAAGAGAAAGAGAGTCTCAATATGTAATCAATTGTTTATATTTATATATACAGAGGTTTATTCCATAACTATGTAAGTGTGTGAAACGAGTATTTAATGAATGAATTATATGTGAATTCGTAGGTTCTGTAATAGAGGTTGCAGGCAGAGTTCTGTAGAAATACACAGAGGAGGAGAATGATTCAGAGGAATCATAGTGGGTCTTTGAATCCAATTGAAGGATCAGAGTGAAGCTCTGAAGAGACTGCGATGTGAGAATTCGCAGAGGTCAAGCTCAAGAGTGAGTTGAGCAGCGGAAGCAGAAGTATGAAACCTTTGAAGAAAACCTGAAACCACAGAGTAAACACTGAAGAAATGAAGTAAAGTCAAAGTAAAGGGATGAACGAAGAAGCAAGTCGTCGATGGATGGGAACCGTTGGATCTTGGAGATCGACGGATGAGGTCGAAGGAATTGGGTGGCCAAGATTAAATCACGTAGGATTGAGTTAAGGAATGAACGATGGAGATTAACTGGAAGAAATGGCGGGAGAGGAAATCAGAGGAGCCATCACACCCGTCGATGGTAAAATATCTACGGTCATCAGGCACTAACAAGCTCAGGCGTTAACCAAGAAGAAAGGCAGATTTAAAATTATAAGCAGTTATCAGGTGAAGGAAAAATGGTAAGTGGTATCGAAGGGTAATCACTCGATTCCATTCATCGCTTGACATGTAGCACGAGAGTGGAGAGAGACAACTGCTTTATCGGGTAGGTATTCTCTGTGCTTGTGTCTCACCTGAAATTGTTTTGGATCATCAAATCAAGCGGATCTAGATCAACAGTCACAAAGTGTCAAGCTCATTGTTGATCAGGAAAAGACATCAGTCGTCAGATCGAGAAGAAGATCAATGGAGGAGATTAATTCACATTAGTAATGTGCAAGGACCAAGGAAAAAGGTGAAAAGATAAGTTTATGAATGTTTATGTGTATTTCTATTATAAAAGAATTATAATATAAATAAAGCACGATAGAGGGTTTTGTGGTTAAGTCCGATATAACAAAGCAAAGTGTGGAGTTTGATCATATGCGGCTTAAGGTTTAAACTAAGGTTTATGAGGGTGAATGAGTCCCGATAGAAAGGAAAGGATGGATTAAGGGTTAGACTTGGTTAGTTTATAAATTATTCTGTAGAGATTAAGAAAGGGGCCTTAACCATATTCTAAATAAAGATTTGACTCTTTTGCAAGTTAAATTCCTGGTACAAATGTTCTTATGCATTTGACATGCATATTGTGGGTGTAAGTGGGGATAACCCTGCATCAAGAAGCACAAGAAAAGATGATATTGCTGATGAGGAAGGTCGATCCACTAGCCATCCCAAAGCAGAAAACACAAAACAAGTCTGGGAAGACAACGGCAGACAAGAGTACATCCATGAGCAGCAAGCTACAGAACACTTTGTCAGACGACATGAACATTCGTTCTACCCAGACACCTTGGTGATTCTACCACCTCTGGACTACAACATTTTTGATGACATGAAGAAAAATAGGGCAAACATCAGTTTGTTAGAGTTAGCTAAGATCCAAAGTTAGCAAGACATCCTGTTGTGCACATTGGGACAAACAACAATGGACAACACAACCTCTACCAGCAAGGGAACAAGCACACTTCCAAGATCACTTTCTACTATGCTCAACATGCTCTGGATGGAAGAAGAAAACTCAAGTTGCCCTCCATTCCTACTATCCTTTGAAATTTTTAACTACAATGTTCACAACTTCTTGGTTGATTCTGGCGCGACTGCCAACATCATGCCACTCTCGATTGCAAAGAAGATCAATGTACAATGGAGTGAAACATCCGCGTGAATCATCCAACTTGATCGAACATCGTTACTAGCCATTGGTGAACTACGAGACGTGATCATCCGACTATCTCATGACAGTTGAGTCCACCAATGCATCAACATAGTTGTTGTGGACATACCGAAAGCATACGGTCTACTACTCAGCAGAGACTGGTCCAGCAAGCTGGATGGATATTTTGCTACAAACTGGTCTCACATGTGGCTTCTATACAAGGGAAAATGCAACCAAATCTGGGTATTGTCTGAGAGGTATACGAAGTACAATGTTACCCCCCTTAATGGTGAGAATGAACCGTTGGCCTTCGCAGAACTCATGTTTGGCAACTACCTCCTAGAAATAGCATTAGGGCTTTATCTTGCACGGCCAGCTCCAACCCCACCAGACATGTGGTTAGGACTCCTTCCTTGCCCAACTAATGGTAATGAAACATGTACAGCACATTGTACCAATAGTAGAAGTAGCAGTAGCAACAGTAGTAGCAGCAGTACTAGCACATCAAATGGTCTTTGTACAAACAAGTTGTGGGCCATGGATTTCAACAAATCAAAGACACATGATGGCTCAAGGACCAGGTATATCTCAGTCTCCCAAAACAATAGAAAATGAATGATTTCAAGTTGGTTGAATTTCAAGTGCACAAACAACTTTGCTGAGTACAAAGCACTCGTGTTGGGCTAGCAAAGGACCATCATCCTCAACATGGTCGCACTCAAAGTGATACTGCAACCCACAAATAGTGTTGATTCCTTCAAGGACATAACAACTGATGAAGGTGAGCATGAGTAGCCCTTGAAAACTATAGTTGTGGGCAAGAAAGGAAACCCCATCCCCAAGGGTGTGGTTTCTCTCAACAAGCTCTATGATTTGCAGAACTTATGTGAAAGGCCAAGAAATAGCAGAACCCACAGGACCACCACTACGAATGAATAGATCAACCTGGGAACCAATCACGATCCAAAGATAGTCAGTTTTGGTACAAACTGTACACTGCAGTAGTGGCAAGTCTTTGACCACTTGATCAAATAGTACTAGGAAGTGTCTACATGGGTAGATGATGACCTGCATACACATGACATGTGAATAATCCAACACGAGATTCTAGGTAAAGGAGCACCCAAGCCATTGCAGCAAAAGCCAGGTAAAATACATATGTCATTTGAACTCCTCATACAGAAAAAATTGACTTTGGATGTTTGGATTACTTATAAAGTTCATCATCATACATGGGTTTCTAATTTAAGTTCTACACATAAGCAATCTGGGGAAATCCACTTATGCATTGATTTTAGAAACTTGAACTGCTCCCAAAATAAAACCAACTACCTCATGCCATAATCTAAGACTATGTTGCACGCAGCCTCTGAAGCAGTGGTGTCGTCTTCACTTAAAGGTATTTTGGAATACCACCAAGTTCCGGTAGCGGAACCCAGTAGCCTAATACTGGTTCGTGAGAATCTTGGCAAACACACTCATCATCTGCAATCACTTAACGGGAGGGTTGACAACCTTCCTGCCAATGGCCAATATCTCAAGCATTGTTTTTAGTAGGTTGGGTCGCGCCCCATGCCATGTACATAGTCTACTTGTTGCTTGTTATTTTCATCTTGTTTGTTTTTCTTACTATCTTTGTTTTTACTTTGTTTTTTCTACTTACTAGTTTTGTTTACGCTTGTTTTGTTTGCTTGATATATTACTATTTTTGTTTCTAGAAATAAGTGTTGATAACTACTACATTCTGGATTTTGAATAGAGTATGTGGCTAAAATTTGAAGAGACTTGTGATACTACATCACTTGGCCAATCTTGTGTCTGTCTTCTCTGTGCTTGGTTATAACCTTTGCCCGATGAAGTCTTGATGGGAAATATGAGCCGTCTGCAAGGGAAGTTTTGGTCCAACCATGAACCTGTGTCCACACTGGGAAGCCCCATGCCTGTACTCAGCCTTTTGCTCTATATGTTCAAGCTCATCCAACTAGTAGAAACAAGGAAGGGGAAATTTAAACGAGCAAACCTATGTTAGAGGTATTACATTCTTCTCTAAAGGAACAACCTCTTCTGCTCTCAATAAGTTAGGATTCCTCTTCTGCCCCAAAAGCAAATAAGTGCCTATGCACAATCCTCTTGAAAAATACAAAGGAGAAATAAGAGAAAGGCTTCTTGCGCAGAGAGGTGAAGCATGAAACTCCACTGGGGTACTGACTAGGCTCACTGGAAATGGAGCAATGTGTGTGTTCCTGCGTGACTCCATAAAGGTTCTATTCAGGCTTTCGGGTAGCAAAGCGTCACCAAAGATGAAAAATTATACTTTGAAAATCTTCAACTCACGAGCTAAACTACCCTTCCTAAATTCGAAACACTGTGATCAAGTTGAACCTTTGATTATGTTTAACTGAATTGGAAAAAGGTGAACCATGTCTATCCATGGGGTAAGTGGGGAAGCTGAAGTAACCCACACAGTGATTCAATACTCCCCAAAAGACCAAGGCCCTGTGCTAGCAATGAACCAAAATAAAGAAGTTGGAGTTCTACCAATGTGTCACCAAGTGTTGTAGCAGCTAGAACCAACCTCCAAAATTTTGTCCTGCACCCAATTTCAAAGCCTCCGTTGAGAGTTTCACTTGATGACTACACACACTCAGGTTCAATCTGTGAGCTCGTGTGAGTCTTTACATCTGCCCTAATTGTTCATTTTACCCAAGTTTTTGCATGTTGATGTCAAAGTCATGCTTGCGACCATGTTCTAGTCATACTCAAAGTCTTCACTTCATGTGTACTTATTGTGTTCACCATGAAAACATCTCTCACACTCATGCATGGAGTCACATTCACTGTCATGCAAGTGTCATCATAATCGACCAACGATCAATCACAAGTGTTGCGCTTGTCACTTGTACTATCGGTCATTCATGTTGAACATGTGTGTCTGGATGGTTTGAGTCGTCTCATCATCGAGTCATGTAAGTGCGTGTTTGCAGGATCACATATGCATCTTTCACTCATTCACACACTTAGTCATTTTTTATAAAGTTGTGATGACCAGACTCCCCTCTGATAGCTGGACCATCTCCCCACTATCGACTCGATCGACTGTCACCCAGAATAGCGCAGAAGCACCAATCAAGTGATTTCAAGCTGTGCTACTCGTAAGCAAATCAATCAGTATCCATATTGGTCAACCAGAGAGTTTGACCCAACAACCACCCCGGGGCTGACTCCCCTAAAAAATTGCGTAGAGGCTGCAAGCATTGCCCGCTCCAGTAACTGAGAAAATTGCGCAGATAGGATAGATAGACACCCAGTGCCCATCCATGTCTCCCTCAAAAAAGTGCACAATTTTTCCAGCCAACCCTCCCAATAGTCGATCGACTACTCACCTAGAAAATTGCACAATTTTCATGAGCAAGCCCTCTACTACCCAGCAGTCCACTCAGCGCAAAAATTGTGTAGTTTTCATGAGAAGACCCTTTGTTGCCTAGCCGTCTGCTCAAACCAGATATTGCGTAGAGGTGATCAACAACCCAGCTTCCTAGCATCAGTGCAGTTTTTCTCACCAGCAGCTCATAGCAATAGATTTCCAGTTCCCCTCAGCAATTGCGCAGTTTCTATTGCTAGTGACCAAGCATCCAACTGCCAGTTCCCTTCAGAAATTATGTAGTTTTGGCTCCCAAGCTCCCAACCCGTTCCTCCAAAAAAATTCCCATTTTTTGTCTACTAAGCCTCCCAGCAGCCTGGCCTGTTCCTCCAAAAAATTGTGCCCAGTTTTTGCTGCTAAGCCCCACTACCCACTTGTTCTGGAAACTGCACAGATTTTGCATGCCCAACCTTCCTGTAGGCCAAACTATTCCCCTTAAAAATTGCAAAGTTTTTCCCTCTAGCTGAGCTAGACCTTGCCGATAGTCACTGTCGATCTGGATTTCCCATCTTCATCACTTAGTGACTCTTGCACAGTTTTCATCAGCAGTGCTCGGAGCCTCCATCCCACCTCACAACCATGTTTCCTCTCCCGTTCACCTACATCCGAAATGATCATGTATCATAGTAGCCTAGGAGGTTTTTGGATTTGATGTCATCTCATCATGAGTAACTGTAGGAAAAGGTACACAAACAAACATGGTGTGGCAACGAATGGGATCAATGAAGGGAGCAGATGTAGAAGGACAGGTTCACTAACAAACGAACCTGTCAAGCCTTCCAACATACAAGCAAGGAGAAAAGTGCAAAAGAAACATCAAGTGAACCAACAACCATCGAAGACTCCGTGCACTTTGCCATGAGGAGGTGAAGCTATGACACACCATGAGAACATCCATCACCCAGCAGCACTGCAGCTCGTCATGCACACCAGCAATAGCACGAATGTACCAGCATTGTCATGTCGAGTCATGTCATGATTCATGTCATCCACATCTCTACTGTGGGCCATATTGTCTATCAATGTAATGTAACGTGGAAGTCCAAGGGACCCACTTGTTGTACAAAGAGTCATGTAAGGTCTAAGAGTCTTAGAAGTCAAACAGTCATGAGCATAGTCAAACAACCACAAGGGTCAATTTCACCCTTGGCTATAAATACCCCCTCATTTGTACATGTAAAGGACTTTTCACCTCAGCTCCTCCCACATAGCCAAGAGAGTCTGTAATATTTTCTTTGAGGACGAAGTAGTGGCTCCAACGATCCACCCACGGGGTTAGTGATGTATGGTGGAATGATGTGTCTTCAATCTTTCGCTTAATTCAAAAGCCTGCTAACAGGCCAGCACATTTTCACACATGTATTGTCACTGTTGTAAGACTAATCTTGAACACTTGTGATGCATTTTGCTTTAACCTTTGTTTCAGACTTGAACTATTTCACTTGTTGTAATACATAATCTATTAATGAAAATGTGTTGTATATGTTGTTAACGTTGTCTCACCCATGGTGGCTACCTTCCCGGACATCAGATAGACCTTTCACATAAGACTTGTTGTAACAATTGTTGCACTCATGCAGACTCATTCACTAAGTGTTGTACATGTTAGCTTCCCTTGTGTTTTGTGACCGCTGCATCCATGTGAATTGTTCCTCCGAAAGTTGTGCACGTCATGTTGTGTTGTGTGTTCCTAGCACAGTTGGGACTTACTCCCAATTGACTTGGGACTCACTGTCACCCTCTCCATTTTAAATTATCATTTCTAAAGGTAGCATGTCACTCTTGATCACGGAACTTCATCACACAAGTAACACTTACACTCACAAACACCAAGCACACAAACCTCACTTCTCGAAGACAAAGCAAACCACTCTCTTGTGCTGACAAGCAAGAGTTGAGGCAAATCTTTAAGATAATGGCAACTGGTCCATCATACGAAATGGGACTCCCACACCAAACGGTGTGAGGTCTAGTTAGGACTTCATACCGAGATGATCCCCTAAATGTTGGCGGGTCTAGCACTGTCAACAAATCCCTTTTCAAACTCTTTCAAAATGAAAAGATTGTAGAGCACTTGCTTGTTCAAACTCGTACTCAGTATAAGTTCACCCCTTTTACGGACTCAGTTAGGGCTATTTATGAAAAAGGTATACATTGACCGAACATGGTCAATAGAGTTCTCTCTTGTATTATTTTATCCTTTTTTGGACCTAAGAGACTAAAACTTATGAAATAGAACCTGATGGAGTCTACTTATGTTTTTCTTTTGACACTCTAAAAATGAAAAACATTGAGCTTTACTTTCTTCGAGATCGTTAAAATTTTACGGTAAAAGAATTGAATGACTTTTATTTTTATGTCCTTTTCAAACTTGTTAAAAGAAAATGACATCGAGTTACTCCTTTACTGGACTCGTAAAAACTAAACAGTATAGGACCCGCTAAGCATAACAAGGCCAAACCATTTATTCTTAGCGTTCGTTAAAAATACTTCAATGGACTCATCTAAAGGATGATCTTACAATCCAAGCATATGTTATCCTCCTCAAGCTTGTAAAAAATAAATAGTTACTTGCTAGTAATGGTGGGGGAAAATTGGGAAAAGGTGTCCATTTTACATTGTCATTTCTAAAGGTAGCATGTCGCTCTTGATCAAGGAACTTTGTCACACTCATGTACGGGTTGGGAAATCCATTTTTCTTACAATTAATCGAACCTCATTTGAAATTCTTCATGGTTTTTGGTATTATCGTTAAGTCAAATGTTGCCAAGTCAATTGTCGTGTCATTATGTGTTCAAGAGAATTTCAACCTCAGTTCAAAATCCCTTTGTAAATTTTGTCCTTCAATCACATTGGCCATCCTTGAGTCAACCCTTGCAAACCATTTTCAAAACTCGACATTGTGTTTCATGTCATAATCTTTCCTATGATGGGTCGCTTCCTATAAACTTCAAGTCATTATTTAGGAAGTTGATCTAGAAACCTTCAGTACCTTGAGACCTGCATGCCTTAATGGTAGTTTTCTCACTTTCGATGACAAGTTCTCATCATACACCTTTGATCGATCAATTCTATGAGCGTTTTACTTCGGATCACTTATTTGCACTTCATAGATTTGTTGGGTTGTGTTATATTCTTTCCACGACTAGCCTACGTTGTTAACCAAGGGGTTAGAGGGGGGGGTGGAGCCCCCGTTCGTTGCACCAATTGTGTAGCGGGGGGGTCACAGGGGGTTTAAGGTGTACCTGTAACCCCACTTTATGGGGTCCAGGGCAGTGCCCCAGAAAATTTTGGTTTTGGACCCTACATTAAGATGGGCGGACCCACCTATGGCTGTGTGCATGATTTTCGCACATGTTTTTGGACGTGATGGTTTTCGGTCCATGGTATTAGATGCAATGGTTTTCGTTCCATGGTATTGGATGCTTTGGCATGTATAAATATGTATTATAACATTGAAAGGAACATAATGAAAAATCAAGTTGGTAGTCTCAGTTTTGGGATCCAAGGGAAAATCTCTGTGTATATGTGTTTTATGTGTTATTCTCTCGCATTGTTTATTTTCTGTTTTTTAGAATTCGTATGCAGGTATTTTCTGTATGGGGTTAAAACCTACATTTGGTATCAGAGCAGTTTTTGCTTCAAGGGGATGCCCTTGTTGCTGAGGGGTTTCGCTCGGGCCTGTGGTAGACCCTGTTTAGTGGGAGATCTGCGAGATCGATTCTAGTGGTGAAAGAAGATGGCGAGCAGTGGAAAGATAGAGATCAAGAAATTTAATGGCTAGATTTTTGAGTTGTGGAAACTCAATATGGAGGATCTATTGGTGGATAAAGATCAGTGGATCACGGTAGATCCAGGTACTAAACCAACGGGAGTGTCCTATGAAGAATGGAAGAAGTTGGATCGGAAGGCAAAGAGCACAATACGATTGTGTGTCTCAAATTCAGTGTTGTTGAATGTATCAGGGGAAGTTACGGCAAAGGCTTTGTGGGACAAGTTAGGGACTTTGTACCAATCTAAGTCTCTAGTGAATAAATTGTTCCTACAGAAAAAGTTGTATAACTTGAGGATGAAAGATGGAGACTCGGTGACAGAGCATCTGAACGCATTTAATACTATGGTAAGTTAGTTAGCATCTGTTGATATTACAATTTTAGATGAAGATAAGTGCATCAGTTTGTTATTTTCTCTACCAGATTCGTGGGATAGTCTGGTTATTGCAATAGGTAGCAATGCAATTGCCTTGCGGTTTGATGAAATAGTCTCATCCTTGCTGATGGAGGAGATGAGATGGAAAAATGTGGAAAGCCAGAATGGTGATGCCTTGTCTGTATGAGCACGGTCCCAGAATAGAAACAAAAATAAGTCGAGTGGGAGATCTAAATCTCCAAGAAAACCTATAAAGGTGGTGTGCTGGAAATGCAGAAAGGAAGGGCACTACAAAAGGGATTGTAAATCTAATGCTCCTGATAAAGGAAAGGGATCTAATGATGCTCCTTCTACAGAGGCAAAAACTACTGCAGATGAAGGTGGGGATGTGTACTTGGCTTCTTCAAGTACACATGTAGATCATGAGGCATGGTTGATTGACTCAGGTGCATCCTTTCACTTCACTCCCCATAGAGAGTGGTTCTGTGAGTATGAGAAATATGATGGTGGTGATGTCTTCTTAGGGGATGATAGGAAGGCTAGAATTGTTGGTCGTAGAAAAGTAAAGTTGAAGTTGCAAGGTGGAAGGGTTAGAACACTTCCGAGTGTTCTACATATTCCTGCATTAGCCATAAATCTGATTTCTATAAGCAAGCTGGATGATGCAGGTGTAAAAACAGTGTTTGAGAAGGATACCTGCAAGATGGTTCGGGGAGCACTGGTATTGATGCGGGGAGTTTGGATTGGAACTCTATACAAGCTGCAAAGTAGCACAATTGTTGATGGGTGCAACAGTTTTGTGGTTCCTGAAAGTGGAGCAGAAAATCTAGTGGTTTCTAGAGAGATGACCATGTTGTGGCATCAAAGGCTTGGACATATTACAGAGAAGGGCCTTTGAATACTTCATGGAAAAGGAATGGTAGAAGGTATGAGTAATAGCTCTCTGGATTTTTATTTCTGTGAAAATTGTGTATATGGGAAGCAGAATCGGGTGAGTTTCCCCTCTCATAGTAAGAGGGTGAAACAAATATTAGAACTTGTGCATAGTGATGTGTTTGGACCTGTGAAGGTTCCATCACTAGGTAAGTCTGTGTACTATGTATCATTTATAGATGACTTCTCAAGGAATACATGGATATATTTCCTTAAGAAGAAATTTGAAGTCTTTGACAAGTTTAAAGAATTTAAGGCTCCAGTGGAAAACTGGACAGAAAAGAAGATAAAGGTGCTAAGGACAGATAACAGTGGAGAGTTTTGCAGTAAGGAATTTGAAGAATTTTGTAAGAAGTATGGTATAGCACGACAAAAGACTACTCCATATACACCTCAGCAAAATGGAATTGCAAAAAGAATAAACAAGACGTTGATGGAAAGGGAAAGAAGCATGCTCAGTGGTGTCGGGTTAGGATAGGAATTCTGGGTAGAGGCGGTGGAGACAGCATGTTACCTAGTCAATAGATCACCTTCATTAGCATTGGAGGATAAAACTCCACAAGAGGTATGGACTGGTAAGAAACCCTCTCTTTCACATCTGAGTGTATTTGGATGTGATGCATATGCACATGTTCAAAAGGAGAAACGAACCAAGTTGGATAGTAAATCTGAAAAGTGCATCTTTATTGGGTATAAGGATGGTTTAAAGGGTTATAAGATTTGGAACCCAGTAACAAGGAAGGTTGTGTACAGCCAAGATGTGGTGTTCAGAGAGGTAAAAGATGTTATTAAACATGAATTACAACCAAAGGAACCTGAGAAGATAGAGTTTGAGGTTAAGGAGGAAGAATCAAACTCTACAACATAGGAGGAATCAGAATATGAAGAGCCACAAACTCGGGGTGTGAGAAGATCAGCTCAAGAAAGAAGGCAGCTAGAAAGGTGTAGTCCATCTACTTTCTGTTCAAATTTTGCTTTATCTATTACTAACGATGATCCCAAAACTGTGAAGGAAGCAGTAGATTCAGAGGATGGCAAACTTTGGAAAGAGGCCATGGTTGATGAAATGGCATATTTGCACAAAAATGAGGCTTGGGATCTGGTGGAGTTGTCGGCTAGAAGGAAACCCATTGGCAACAAATGGGTGTTCAAGAAGAAGACAAATTTAGAGGAAAGGTCGAGAAATACAAAGCTCGGTTGATAGCAAAAGGTTATTCCCAAGTGCCGAGAATTGATTTTGGTGATTTTTTTCTCCTGTTGCCAAGGTAACTTCTATTAGATTACTTTTATCTGTTGCTGCTGCTTTTGATTTTGAGGTAGAACAGATGGATGTGAAGACAGCTTTTCTTCACGGGGATCTGGAAGAGGAAATATACATGAAGCAACCTGAAGGCTTTGCGGTGAAGGGTAAGAAAGAACTGGTATGCAAATTAAAAAAGTCTTTGTATGGGTTAAAACAGTCACCAAGGATGTGGTATCAGAAATTTGATACATTTATACGGGGACTTGGCTTCACCAGAAGAAAAGTAAATCACTGTGTATTTTAAATTAATTGGTGACTGTGTTATTTATTTGGTCTTGTATGTGGATGATATGTTGCTAGTTGGAAATGACAAAGAAATTATCTAGGATTTGAAGACCCAATTGTCCTCCAAATTCGACATGAAAGATCTTGGTGTTGCAAATTATATTTTGGGCATGGAAATTAAAAGAGATTGGGCAAAGAGGAAGCTCTGGTTAAACCAGAGGAAGTATGTTGAGATAATACTGCAGAGGTTTAATATGCAGGATAGTAAACCGATGAAGGTTCCTATTCCTGTAGGTGTGAGGTTATTTGTTGAACAGTGTCCCAAGACACAAGAAGAGGAAGATGAAATGTCCCATGTTCCATATGCAAGTGTAGTCGGTAGCCTGATGTATGCAATGGTTTGTACCAGACCAGAAATTGCACATGCAGTGGGAGTATTGAACAGGTTTATGTCAAAACCATGGAAGGAGCACTAGACAGCAATGAAGCAGGTTTTCAAGTATTTGCGTGGCACTAGTGAATATGGTTTGTGCTACCAAGGAAGATCAGGATTGGATAGAATGTTGGATATTCGTGGCTTTGTTGATGCAGATTGGACTAGAGATCTAGATCAGAGAATATCTACAAGTGGGTATGTGTTTAACCTATTTGGAGGTGCAGTCAGTTGGATGAGTAAGAAACAATCTGTAGTGGCACTATCAACTATAGAAGCAGAATACATGGCAGCCACTCATGTAAGCAAGGAAGCAGTTTGGTTGCAAAGATTGTGTTCAAGTATGGGGTTAGTACAGGGAGCTATAAGGATAGAATGTGACAGCCAAAGTGTAATTTTCTTGGCAAAGAACCCCGCATACCATTCAAAGACGAAGCACATTGATGTTCAGTATCACTTTGTGAGGGATATGATAGAAGACAAAAAGGTGTTGCTGGTAAAGGTGGACACTTTGAAGAATATTGCAGATGCATTGACAAAATCTGTGAGCTCTGAGAAGTTCTCTTGGTGTAGAGAGACAATAGGCATTTCAGGGCTAGAAAAATGACTAAGCTCTCTTGTGGCCCCTTGTGGAAAGAAAACAATAAGTGGGAGAATGTTGGGTTGTGTTATATTCTTTCCACGACTAGCCCACGTAGTTAACCGGGGGGTTAGAGGGGGAGCGGAGCCCCCCTTCGTTGCGCCGATTGTGTAGTGGGCGGGGGGGGGAGGGGTCACAGGGGGTTTGAGGTGTACTCGTAACCCCACTTTATGGGGTCCAGGGCAGCACCCTAGAAAATTTTGGTTTTGGACCCTATGTTAAGATGGGCGGACCCATCTATGGTTTTGTGCATGATTTTCAAACATGTTTTTGGGCACGATGGTTTTCGGTCCATGGTATTGGATGCTTCGGCATGTATAAATATATATTATAACATTGAAAGGAACATAATGAAAAATCAAGCTAGTAATCCCGGTTTTGGGATCCAAGGGAAATCTTTGTGTATATGTGTTTTATGTGTTATGCTCTCGCATTGTTTATTTTCTGTGTTTTAGAATTCGTATGCAGGTAATTTTTGTCTGGGGTTAAAATCTACAAGATTGTATTGGAAGTACCTTGAGAATCATTTTCACTATTGGTGGTTTCTCTCGCACTTGTTAACGGTTCACATCATTGACCAGTAATCAAGTGGTTTATGCCATGTTTGTCTTTGAAACATTCACTCACATGGTTAGATTCATATTATAGATCGAGAGATGGAGATTAAGACCCTGGATCTAGTTTCATCAATCTAGGTTGTGAGGATATTTTATATTCATGATTATGTAGACCTATTTATGATAGATGGTTGCGTCCATTTTGTGTCTGCTATCTATATGATTTTGACTTTTCCATGTTTTTTCATTGAGTTCACTTTACTCTAAGTATGGGAATGCTTACCTCAAATATGATTTCGAATACATATTTGCATTGTAATCCTTGAATGTTCCCTGCAGGTTTCCAGCCATTTCCTCTAATCCAATCCTTGGAATGATAAAGCACTTCAATCTTTTAAACTTATTTTACAGAATTCGCACTTTAGGGGGAAATCTGTTACATGTCAATTTGTCACCATGACACTTGATCAGTTTATGGGCATTTTTACTGTCCATGAACATGTTTGAACTAGCTCCCTCATAAGTCAAACAACCCAAAATATCTTGAATTACATGAGAAGTTTGGGGAAAATAGCTATCACACCTTGTCAAGTTCCTCCTGCACTAATTTTTCTAGATCTTCTTGTGCATTCACTGGAGTTAACTCTAAGAATAGAGTAGATATGCACTCTGTCTACCACTATAAACCCCTGCAGGTGCATTCAAGAAAGTAAAAATAAAAAGTACATTCCAGAAACATAGTTGGTCCAATATTTTCCAACTAAAAGCTTCCAGATGATGATTATTTGAACTACAACCCTCAGATGATGCATCTTAATCCTTTTTCTCATGGAAACCTAATCCCTCAATTAAGGAATGTCGTCCTCCTCTTTTGGATCTAAAACTTCTTCCTCTTGGCCTATAAAATGAATAGAGGATTGACGGGTTAAGGAGGTCAGAACTCAGAGAACATATAATTATGTTGTTAGTTTTAGATTGGAAACCTTGTCATCTAAGGAGGAGATTGAAGGCCTTGGGAGAGACCTCACAGGATCAAGGCGAAGGTTGTAAGGCTCCTCTTAATCTTTGATTAATACAAATGAGAACTTTCTCCCATTGATTTGTCTTATTGGAATGATGAATGGTTTATAATTGTTTATAATGTTTATTAAGGCAAATTTAATTCCTAATTTCCTTGATCATTAGGTTAATTTTTTTGGATTATTATATCACATGTTCTTTTGATCCTTTTATGTTCCATGTTTGCAGGTCTTATCAAGCTTTGAGGAGTTGCATCAAATCACAACAAGGGATATTCATTGAGCATTTCATGAAATAGGTAAAAGGCTCATCCATTAGCTTTAATTCTTATAATTCAAACAAGTTCAACTTAGGGAAAGCGTTAGTTCAATTGTCTTGATTGTTTCTAGTTTCTATCAAGGATCTAGGGAGATCACTCTTGTCTGCAAGAGGGATTTGTCTGGTGTAACAGTAAACCTGGTGAGATATTGCGAAATAGTATCATTCTTTTGCATCATAATGTTTCGAAGTTTATTTTTTAGGGCCAGTTTTATATGGTCACTGCTATTCTCAAATAGCTCATTTAGTGCCTTCCACATTGAGAAAGGATTTTCTTTTCCATGGAGATTTGAGACAATGTGATCCCTCACTTCATTAAGGATCATTCTCCTCACCTTGGCTACATATTTCTTCCACTGATCTAGTTTTTGGGCAACAATTGATACTGGGTTTGGAATGTTTGTCAATTCCAACAATCTATTATCATCAAGAACTGATTCCATGTGATCCTTCCAAGTAATGAAATTTGAGTTTCCTTCCAAGGCATAATCTAATCGCATTCCATTGAAGGTCATTCTCCCAACTCTGAAGAAATCCTGCTACACTTAAGCTACAAATTCAAACCTACTGAGGAACAACTTTAAAATTCTTGTTCTAATGTGAATCCTACTCTAATACCATGTAGAAATATGGTGAGAGAATTTCCACTGCTCAAGAAATTTATTCTAAATCAAGAGACACAATTCTACTCTACTGCGCTACAGAAATTAATTCACAATTTAAAAAAACATTCATAATCATGCATCAATCACATACACAAGTACACATTTAATTAGGGAATACAAATTTGTAAAAAAACCCTTAAGCCTTCTTGCATTAATCAAATGAATAGAGAACTTATTACAATTTTTTTCTCGCTTTGAGCTCAACGTGCAAGTGAATAATTTCTCTATTTTCTCAATGAAAAGATTTGACCCAAACTTAGTGAATTTATGCCTCCACCTGAGCTCCTATTTCATTACACAAATCATGTCAACCTATAAGTGAATAATTGTTCTCTTTTCTCAATGAAAATCTCTGACCCAAACTTAGTCAATTTCTGTGTCCACCTAAGCTCCTATTTCCTTAAGAAAATCTTGAGAAAACTGGCCCCTATTCTTTAGGATTTTTCTCCAAATTTTTTGTGCAATTCGCAAGAATTGATCACCAATTTCATACAACACCTATACACTCAAGACTAGTCTACAACTGATGTTACACTGCCTTGGAATATCCACCATAGTTAAGCAATTCGAATGCCTTGCATGCATGAGCTATTTTTGGTTGATTGATTAGTTAACTAGATGATCTCTGAGTTATATTGTTGTCCCACTGCACAACTAACTCCAACTAGTTCTATTAACTGTTAGAACTAGTTTAACTAAGCACAATTAGAAATAATTGAATTGGATTTCTACAAATTAGTAATCAACACATGAAAACTAAAATTCAAGCCCACTAACTCAAATTCACTGAACTAACTAAGTGACAAGAGCCATGTCACCTTAGTTAATTGCCTCCAAGTTGTCTGATGATGTGGAAATTTCAAATTTACTCAATTTGACCAAGGCTAAGTCAAATTGAGCCTTTCTTGCTACACTTCTCAACAATACTTTCACAACATCCTATTCAAAAGGCCCTAATACACAACCAACATCTGAATTTAATTCCAACCTCTGCTATTATGACTGCATCACCAAAGACAAATCAGTTCTACTTCAAGGTAGACACCCTCCATTAGGTCTAAACGACAACTCACAATCAACAAGCCTCAATTCAACAAAAACTTACCTCAACCTCCTGTAAACTATAGTTCCTCCAAGAGTTGAAAACTTCCTATGGCTCTGATATTCTCTGAAAACATAGCTAAGCTCTAATGCCACTTGATGGGGACAAGTCAGGTTTCCCTGGCTAACCATAACCCAAGATACTCCAACAAAAACACCCATAGCTTTGCTTTAAACCAATTTTGGAATCTCAAGAAACTATTTAATTTACACAGTCAAAATAGAATATGGATTTAGCTTCACAAGTTTTGTGTGAGAGAGTTTTCTCTCACCTTCCAATCATTTCCTTCACCTCATTCAACTCCACAAGTTTCACTTGTCAAATGATACACCGAGTAGGCCAAATAGGCTTCAAAAAACCCAAACTCGCAATCCTGGAAAAATATTTGTTGTAGGTGTTGTGAAATATTTTCATAGCACCCGAAAATTTGCCTTTTCGTATTCCAAGAAGCCAAAACAGCTCGCCCTCTATAAGGTCAGTTCATCACAATCGTGAATTTCCCCTTAACCCAATAAATGATTTACTTATGCCTTTCACCATGGGGATTGCAAAGCTAACACATGCCAATCAAAACCAGTCATAAAAAGGGGTTTGATAGCCTTACCAAAATAGGAGTTTCCTATAACATCTCTCTATTTTCTATAAATACTATGCATTCACACTCCAACCCACATTAAGCATTCCTCCCTAAGTGTGGAAACAATTACAACACAAGGCCATGAACATACATACAATGGTTGGGCCACAATATTCAAACTACTAATGTGAATAGACTCGATATTGTACAACATAAATGATAAGATATATGATTGCTTCCTCAACTCTCAAATGCATTGTTTCTAACAGCAAGGGAATCCACAAACAAACAGAGAACATCTCATTTTAGTCGAAAGGGGTGTGACTACATCCGAACAGTGATTCTCTATCTTATTCTAACAATCCTTAAATCACCAACACTCTTGCTTGCCAAAATGTAGCAAGCACTCCTTCATGGGTTTGGAAACAATTTCGACAAAATACCAAGGTGCATGACTAAAGCACATGGTTGTTAAAGTCATGAAGCATCAGCTCTTAACATCAATTGATCCAATTAGATTACTGGGTCTCAAAAACTATACACCATCAACAAATGACATCTACAAAGCATATGTGGTGCTACCATGTACCAACAACGATAACACACATCGATATTCATGCCAACAACATATCCCAAACACATCAGCAACAACTATGGCTACAATATCAAGTTACAGTTTCATATACACAGGGATAAATGGGTTAAGGTCATATTTCACTTAAACCAAAGCCTCAAATTGACATAAAGGCATACAACCATGACACATTCAAATTCTACTTCACAAATGCAGGCAAACAATCTCATTAATAAGTTAATAACACATAGATAGAGAAACTACAAACACGGAAGTACATAAAAATATTACTCATTAATCAGCTCAAATATACATTAAGCCTAGCCATATATATAATGTGGGCATGTGTAGCCCAAGCCTTTCATCTTTTGCCTCTTCTTCTAGCGATGGAGCTTCTGCTCTCTTCTTCTACTCCCATTCTCCACTTCTACCTTCACTACACAGACACTTCTTCTCCAACACTCATTTCTTGACAAATAAAGCTAACATGGGTAACCAAGAATAAAAAGTAATGATTTGTTTCCCCTTCTTACAAAATAAAGAAACTGGAGCTACATTTACATTAGAAAATATTTCCTCTAAATAAGAAAACTCATTTCCTAATATAAATATTTGCAAAACATTTAAAATTTCTCCCAACATAATCCGGTGACCATCCTATCACATTGGCAAGCTTCGGTCTAGTCTACTTTGAACTTTGTGCTCCATCTATGCACCTGCATCAGCATAGCCCGCAAGGAATGAAACTGGTTTTTCTACCAGTTGGATAGATCGACCTAATGAACTAGCCAATTTAATCGATTTACGATAACCAAAAGAGAATCCTGAGAGTGGACATTTCCACAACTATTCATATTGTCAAAAATTTCTGAAGAAAACTCTGTATTGGATTAACCCTATCCAACTTTTGGGGTGGACACTCCACCATCATTAATGACCAGAAAGCTAAACTAAACTATAATAATTGGAATAGCTTGTCTTAATGTGCAACCTACCTTGGAACGAGGGTTAGGTAATTTGGAAGTTTTATAACTTAATAATTGGGAAAAATGGGTTAACTCGTAGGAATAAATAATTGGAATCGCTTACCCTTATGTGAAACCATAATATTCAAAACCAAACCTGATGACCAAACTAGTCAACCTATCAAACTGAGTTTCAAACTAAAACCAATCAAACCGAAAATGGTCAGATCTCAATGAACCATTATTTAAAAATATATATATGAAGTAATTTATTTTTAATGAAAAAAACTATTTTTAATATTTAAAACTATGATTCCAAACCAATAGAGGCAAAATATGCAAATTTTGCTCATCTATATAATATGTAAAGGTGAATATACCAAAATGCAAAGTGTAATACATATTAACAACAAAGTACATGATTAATGAAGCTCTAAATGGTCCCTAGAGTCCAAAAACAATGCTACAAATGGGGTCATTTCCTACTACAAGTTTCCATAGATTTGTGATGAACATGATCACTCCTCATGATCAAACTCATCACCACTACTAGATATGGGATAATCAACATGAGCTACATAAATAATTTGGCTCAAAGTTTGAGGACTCCTAAGACTCCTCTACAACCTCAGTAGTAGTAGTAGCAAAACTAGACATCAAAACTACAAATCACTGATCCACATGACCACTCATGAAACTCATCATTGATTCAACACTACTAGAAATGGGATCATCAACAAGAAATACATAAATATCATCTAGCTCAAAGTCTTCAAACTTGGATTGCTCAACCTATAATATGATCAAAATTGAAAAAATTTAACATGCCTAACCAACGATTTTGGTTTGAGAGAAGGGTTCATCTCCTCAACTTTATAATGTGGTCGAATAAACTTAGCAGCACTAACCATTATTTTGCCTTGAGTGAAGGGTGCATTTTGTTAAGGCCATGGTAGAGGAGTTAAACAATCAATACCACCAACATCAACAAAGTTAAACTATCAATGCCACCAACATTAAGGTACTTAAAGGGCGTCATGCTCTTGATCAAATGTCAATCTCATACCCTCACACATGGCAAAATCAAATAGAAAAAGGAAAATAAGAGAAAGGCATGTTTTTGTTTGAAAAGTTGTTTTTGGAGGGAAACATCCCAAGTTTCCCCAAAACTATGTCAAACGTCACAAAACCACATTTTGTGAGTTCCACGGCCAACATGACAATAAACCTGCTGGTTTATGGCCGGTTAAACCAAGAAACCCTATCCCGCAAGGAATGAAACTGGTTTTTCAACCACTTTTATAGCTCATCGTAATGAACTGACCAATTTAATCGGTTTACGATTTGAACCTGACAGTACAGTTTTGAAATACCATGTGTGAAACCTACCTTAGAACCAATCGTTCAGTTGCAAATTTTATAAATAAGGTTCGAAAGACATTTGATTAAAAATGATTGAAACTATCATAATCCACAAGGATTTGGAGTATTAAGTTCACATTTCCAATGCGTATTTAGATTGAATTACTTTTTGGTAAACATAATATAGGGTTAGTTACATTCTCTTATTCAAATATAGATTTTGAGAATGTTTTGAAATCAGATAAATATGAATGAGGTTATTAATTGGTTTTCAAAATATTTCAAAAATATATAAAATTTTAGGATATTATAATAAAAATATATATAAAATTTTAGGATATGATAATCAAAATAAGTTAGTGAAATTAGAAGATATCAATATTAATGAAATTATCAATTAAATTCCAATACAAAAATTCCACAATCAAACTTAGATTATTGTCGCTGCTATCTGCTACTAATGTTTCCAACCCTAACAATCAGTAAAAAAACAATGAATATGTCGATTCTGATAACGTGGTTAGAGATACAATACTTTCAAGTAGAAGAACTGGAATATATTTTGATATCGTTTTACTACTCTGAAACAAATGAGTACATTGCCTGCTCGCTGCGAGAGAGGCAGACACAAACAGGAATTCGATCATCATACTCTTGACGGTTTCTCGACCAGAAAATTACCGTATGGAGGACTGTATAAATCAATAGTTATTGACGCCAATGGATTCTCACGCCCGCCGGAGGTTTCAGTTACTTCCCTGTAATTGGTGCATGCCTCTTCGACAGGCCCCATTTGTCTGAGAGGCGCCGCAGACTTTACTAACGACCCGCCTCCTGCAACAATTTGTCTTTCTTCAGCTGGAGACCTTGACCTAGACCTCGTGTTTTCGCCATGGTTGCTGCGTTCGTTTTCTGCCAATGTATGATATTTATGAAATACATTTATGTGTAGGGTTTGGCGTGATTGAGGATTGAAATTTTCATGCTGTTGATCTTGATCAGAATGTTGGTGCAAAAACCCTACGGGCACAATATCAAGAGCATCTGACCTCTGGTACTTGGTGGGTTCATGATTCTCTTCCCCTAACCCTAATATTCCTATACCCTCGTCTCCATTATTGTACCCTTTAACACCATTTATTAGGTTTGTGTCTTCGCCTAACCCTAAAACTCCCATATCCTCGTCTCCACTATCGTCCTCGTTATCACCATCTACTGAGTCATCATGTTCGCTTTCAGTCTTATAGGTATCCTGTGGTTTGATGGCAGTAGTAATTGTATCTTCTGCTGTGAGTTTAGAGGAAATCCCAGGAGAAATTTTATATTCAGATTGAATATATTTCTGTGGGCTGTACTTGGATTCTTCATTAGCTGCCAAGGTTCGACCCTTACTGCCCTTGGAAAATGGTTTGAAAATTGAACCAAAAAAAGATTTTATCAGGGAGCATTGATTCGAACTTGCTGCTTCTGCTTTTTCCTCAGCATGTTCATTAATAGCCCTGTATCTATCCTCAAATCCATGTTTTTCAACTGTTTTACACCTTGAATATAATTCATTATTCTCATACTCATATCCATTCTCCTCATTTTCCACAGTGCCGTTACACTTCATTTCTATTGTGCTCTCATGATTTTCTTCCATTAACCCTAATTCTCCAAGATCCTGGCCAATTGAGTCATCATCTTCATTTTCATCTATCTCTTTGTCCTCAACTTCGTCATTACAGTCATCCTCTGTTTCATTGGAAGTACGAATGTTATCCTCATTAAAATTGTTTCCTTGTTCTGCAAATTGTGGTGTCAATATTAACGTAATTGTGTCTTCTGCTGTGGGTTTAGAAAAAATCCCTGGAGAAATTCCATCTTCAGATTGAATATACTTCTGTGAACTAGAATTGGCTTCTTTCTCAGCTAGTTGGATTGGATCCTTATCATTCTTCGAAAATGGCTTGAAAAATGAACCAATGAAAGATTTAATTGGTGAACTCCTCGGCTTTTCTTCATCCTCCGCTTTAACAGTAACAACCCTGTCTGTATCCTCAATTTCAAGTTTTACAACTGGTTTACAACTTGAATATGACCCATTATCTTCGTTCTGAGATTCGTAGTCCTTACACCCACTTAATTTCTCCTCAGGGTCATTAACTTCATTCTTCACAACAGAACCAGCAGCAGTTCTGATGCCAAGAATATCCTGGAATTTGCACATGAGGGAGCAATACCTGGCACCTTCTCTATCCTCCACCATTTTCTTCAAATCCCTCGGCCTCTGCTTCCGAGTACTTCTAATCTTCCTATTCACAAACAGCACTCTCTGGCACACAACACACCTTCTGACACTTGCAGCCCGGGCCCTGTCACTTCTTAGAAAATAAACAGGCTCGCCATTGGCCAAATAGGGATAGACGTCGGACAGATCAATGCCGAATACTTGGGAATCTTTCACTGCACTTGACTTGGCACACCTGGTAAGCTTGAGGCACAGGTGGTCAGCGTGACTTTCTTTTCTGCAGACATTACACAGAGGTCCATCATCCGGGCACTCGGTACAGAAGTAAACGAGCCTCGAATTTCCTTTGTCTCCATTCTGGTGCGTCGGGCAACGGTCATAATACGATGCTGTACTTATGAATGGTAACAGCCATTGGCTTGATTTCGAAGGTGTTGTTGCCTTCGTTTCAGGCTTCTCAATCTTACCTGGTTTAAAAGGAGTGAGTGCAGACATAGAACTCAACAAGGATCCTCCTGGACTCTTCCTGACCTTCACCATATTGAAATTCTGTAAATTCTTCAACAGAGCATTGGGAGCCCTTTGTTTCAGTTTGAGAAAATACGGTCACCGTTGCAGGCCCAGGCCCTGAATTGCAACACATTATCGAGCCACCATGGTTCTTATCATTTCATTGTAATAGGGTGTTGTTTGCGTGGTATAGATAAAAAGAAGTGGCCCGTACCGTTGTGACTCGTTGTGGCGCCCGTTTGTGCCCAATTCAAAAACCCAAGCCAATTATGTTATATTATCCACCAACTCTATGGGACTAACAAGTCTAGAACATTACCATGGAATTGGGATATGCCTTCATCGGATTTCACCATTCATCATAATTGATTAATTTGTAAATTGTATATCGAAGATGGATTTATGAAATGGAAAAAATATAAGTAAATTAAAACCTAAAATATTTAAAAAAATATTTAATTAATATTACAATTATTTTATTATATTCCATTTTCATTTTATATAGTTTGAATATTGTGAAATTCTAATTTTACATGTTATTTTTTTTAACCAAATGAGTGTTATTTAGAAGGGGCAGAGGTTAACATTTAATTTCTAGTTTATTTAGGACCAATTAGTGTGGTTCATAGTCAGGATAAGTTGAAGAATCAGATCATGACTGCATGTTAAATAAGGATAGTAGATCTTCCAACGGCTAGATTTGACTCGAAAATGGCTATATTGGACTAAACTGAACAAACTACTATAATTGACCATGAAACGGCTAGATTTGATTAGTCAAATTATTTAATTATAATAATATTATTAGATAAATATAATTGACCATGAAATGGCTAGATTTGACTAGTCAAATTATTTAATTATAATAATATTATTAGATAAATAACTTGACTAGTCAAATCTAGTTGTTTCATGGTCAATTATAGTTGTTTGTCCAGTCTAGTCCAATATAGCCGTTTAGCGGTTGGAAGATCTGCTATCCCTATTTAACATGTAGCCGTGATCTGATTCTTCAACTTGTCCTAACGATGAACCCCACTAGTTGGTTCGAAAAGCATGGACAAATGTATTATCATGCTATTTACACGGAATTTTTTTCTCATAAACTTGATATGGATCACATAAGCCTCAATTCAACAATTTAATTTCTAGAGAATATTTTAGAATATTCAAAATAATATACACAAATCAATTATTGAAATTTATTTCCAAAGTAGTTATGCATTTTTTTTAATTAATTTAATCAATTAGAAAAAATGTCATATGAACAAATGTGATATAAAATTAGTTAGGATTTTTTGAACATATAATATTTATAAATCATTATATTAGCCCATAATATCGTAACAAAAACCATTTACAAATTAAATATCTATTATAAAATAAAAATAAATCTCCATATTTAAAAATCTATATATATATATATATATATATATATATATATATAAACCAACCAAAACTTATAAATTCTTTAACTAAACATCCAATACAATTCCAAACTTATTAACAAATATCAACCAAATTCAATAAACACAAAAGAAAACAAAGTGAGAGGACGCTTATTAACAAATATCAACCAAATTCAACAAACACAAAAGAAAGCAAAGTGACAAGAGACTTAAACTTATGATTTTATGAATCATAAGTTTTCATGAGAAACCTAATTTATTTAATTAATATTATTAATATTTATTTATTTTAAATGTTTATTGAAAATGCTTTTATTAGATTTAGAACCATCAAAAAATGATAATTTTTTTTTAAAAAAATTAGATAATAATCATCCATTAAAAATTTGTTTCACATCCACCTATTCTTCAATAAGGAATTATAGTGATAGTTCTTAAAATCGTCTCTATATCAAGTACAAGATCAACCTCATATCATACTAGTATTACTATATATGTATAAAATCTTGTTTAAATTATTTTATTATAATATTGAAATTAATTATATATATATATTTTAAATTATTTTATTTTATTATAATATTTAATATTCATTTTGTACTTTTTATTTTATTATATTTAATCTTTATTTTATTTGAATTATTATTTGAATTATTAGTTTATTATATTTTATTTTAATTATTTAATTATTATATTTTTTTTATTTTATTTTAATTACTATTTTGTTATATTTAATATTATTTTATTTTAATTATTATTTTATTATATTAAATATTCATTTTATTTTACTTATTATTTTATTATATTAATCTTATTTCATTTTAATTGTTTTATTATTATATTTTATTTTGCTTATTATTTATTATATTTAATCCTATTTTATTTTAATTATTATTTTTATTGTATTTTAATTATATCTAATTTTAATTTATTTTAATTATTATTTTATTATTTTCATTTTCATTTAATTATATAATTTAATAATTAAGATGTATTAAGTGGATAATTCTTCCTTTTGTATCCCTTTATTACACCAAAGGCCACATTAGGTTGGCTTAAGTCCAAAAGAGATGTTAAGATACGATATTGGTGAGATATGTTTTTTTAGTAGATTAATATAAATATAGTTTAAGAGAGGGATTAAATTTTTTAAAATGGAAATTTTTTTTAGTACAAAATTTTAGAAAATGTTTTTATTTGGCATCTCTATATAAGGATGATATTAAAAATATTATTTCATCCAAATTTAAGAAGTTATGGAGCCATAAAGAGTTAGAGGGGAAAAGGAAATTAAGATATTATGAGGTAATCAACCCCAATCTTAAAAACAATAATTATTTATATATTGTGACTATTGTTAAGAAGAAAATGAATATTGTTAAGATAAGAACTAATTTTGGGCATTGGTGTACTTCCAAAACATCAAGAATAAGTCTATCACTTCTGTGATACTAAGGGTTGAAGATGGAAAGTGTTTTCTCTTAGATTGCCCAACTTATAGTCAAATTATTCTAATTTTCAAAATATTTATCACACTACCAAGCTTCTTGGTAATCTAGGAACACTTCTCTGACTTCTCTTCAAGCATATAAATAATATGTTAAAGAATTTCTTCTCTGAATCCTCTTCAAGCATAGAAATAATATGTTAAAGAATTTGGATTAATTTCTTACCTTATAGACCATAATGGTCTTAGTGGACATTATTCTTCTTCATCAACATCTTCACCATCACATATAGAAAAAAAAAATAAATAAATAAATAAATAAAAAAAATATATATATATATATATATATATATATATATATATATATATATATATATATATATATATATATATATTATTAAAACGCTCACATATATACACTTACATTTTCATTGACATGTTCTAAATTTTTTATAATATAATTTTTTAATGTCATATGTATAACATGCATAAAAAAACTTGGGACTGATAATTTATATATATATATATATATATATATATATATATATATATAGAAAAAAAGAAAAAAAAAATCTCATCTTTCCAATAAAACAAAATATACATAGCAATGATCATAAGTGTATGAATTTTTCAAAAACATGTTCTAAAAATGGATCATAAAAACGTATTAATAGTAGAATATTTAATTTCATCCACAAAATTGTACAAACAATGTTGGAGACCATAAACTTGAACTGGATAGCTAGAGCCTCCTTGGCTTGATTTTCCCTAAATTCATAAATTTCCAAAGAGCCCACTTGACCCAGTAATGCTTCCTTAGAGAGGTGATATTCCATTTTATTAAGTTATCTATATATGTGCCCAGAGTTGAACCACTCCAAACTTCTTATTTTAGATTTGATCTCCTAAAGTATATCTTCCGGATCTGGAGCCACTATTCCAATGCAATCATACACCCAATCGACGACCAATTTAGAATCTCCTAAGATCTATACTTTTTTTACATTGTAGAAATTTGCAACATAAGTTTGGTCCCAAAGAGCTAAGAATTCAACCTTGGTATTTGAACCTTAGCCAAGAGTATATCTTATGTGCATAAAATGGTGATCTGTAGGGTATAAAATAGCTCATACTCCACAAATTGGTTGAAAACCTTGACTAGCCCCATTGAAATATCCCCAAGGAATCAACTCCTTTGTTGGTGGCAAGATAGAAATCCTTGGTTTCTTCTTCTTTGTCTCATATCTAAAAGACTTGCAGGTGGAGTCAGTGGTTCCCATAACTACCTCAGTTGGGATCAATTTATCTTGGAATATTGCTAAATTGCTAGCCCACCATATCGAATGAACAAAAGATGCCATGAAGACTTGACAGATTTATCCTTTACCCATTCAAGAATACAATCAAACAAAGATTTCTTGTCCTAAGAGGCATGCATGAGAGAAAAGGAATTTTTTTCCAAGAACCAAACCTACAATGTGAAAGAACATGAAGTCAAAAGGTGGTTAATCGACTCCTCTATTCAACACTAAAAACATTTTCTAGATCCCACCCAACCTCTTTTATTGCCAATGTAATATGTAAGAAGTTTGTTTGAAAGAGCCAACCATAAGGTTAATTTACATTTGAGGGGACGAGAGTGGTTCCACAACAAACTCCACTAGCAGCATGGTTCCCCACTTAAATATGTTTCCATTTGAGCCTTATAACCTAGATTTGCAAAGAAAATGTTAGAAGTAGTATTCCTTAACCATATCAATCAATCATCGTCCATGTTTGATAGTTTGATAATGGAAAATACTAACAACAAAAAATGTACCCTTGTCATTGAATATCACTTTCCCCATAGAGGCCTCAATATTCAATTGATTTCCAGCCATGAAAACCCCACTTCAAGATTGGATGGGCACAAGCATCCACGAAAGAGAACTCGCTAGTTAAGTGGAGAGAGGAAATAGTTCTATCATATTAACCTATAATTGTCCCCAACAGTAGCCCATAGGTCCAAACCATGTCTAATGTTCTTCCCTTCACCTACTATCTAAGAAATCTGACAACCTCAAATAGGAAAAGAATTAGATAAACACTTCCACACAATAGAAGAATAGGGAATAGCCTCCCTTGGATCCCAAATCCATTCTATAACAAACATCCATGAAAAAAATTGTTTTTTATTGCTTTCCCCCAAAAATATATATTATTAAGAAGCCTCCATAAAATCTTCACTACCAGAAATTAACTAAACAAATAGCTATTTTTTAAGCCCCGTTTACCTAGAAGATTTGACTTTGCTATAGTTGAACTTTGCACAAACAAATTCCATTTGAAGATCTATTTCCTGCCCATAAAAATCTAAAGCTTATTTTTATGATTTTATTTAGGATTCCTTCGAGAAAGGAAGCAATAGAGGACTACTAGACTAGAATTATTTCCAATACTGATGTTAATAAAATCAATAAGCCTTCTCTAGAGAGGAGTCTCTTCACAAAAATTGGGATTCTAGCTTCCACCTTTTTCACCAACCATAACCAATCTAAAACTTTACAAGCATTTGGATTAATAAAGAAGCTCAAGTATCTTAATCCTTCTTGAATGTCTTTGGACTAGAAGGGAAAAGATATAGATAAATGGTCCTTAATCGAAACTGATATGTTGCAATGAGAAATAGTGGACTTATCATTATTAATTTCCATACTTGTCATCATTTTGAATCTTATTAGGATTTTTTTTTATGAAATTAAGATTCAAGATCAATCTCATAAGAAATATCAATGGAGGACCAATAGCTCAAAATTATGGTTTTATTTAGGATTCCTTTGGGAAAGGAAGTAATGGAGGACCAATAGACTAGAATGATTTCCAAAACTGATGTTACTAAAATCAATTGACCTCCTCTAAAGAGGAGTCTCTTCACCAAAACTAGGGATTCTATCTTCCACCTTTTTCACCAACCATAACCAATATGAAACCTTATAATAATTTGGATTAATAAAGAAGCATGGGTATTTTAATCCTTCTTTAATGTCTTGGGAATAAAAGGGGAAAGATATAGATAAATGGCCCTTAATCGAAACTCATATGTTGCAGTGAAAAATAGTGGACTTATCATTATTAATTTCCATACTTGTCACCAGTTTGAATCTTATTAGGATTTTTTTATGGAATTAAGATTCAAGATCGGTCATGCGATAATAAAAATATATCATCAAAAAATTATATATGAGAAATATTAGTTTTGCTAGAGATCTTTACTCCCTTAAGGTCACCCATCAACAAGGATTTCTAAATCAGTTTGATGAGAATTTCATCAACCAAAAGAAAAATAAAAGGAGAAATTGGATATCCCTACCTCATACCTCAGGAGGTTTTGAAGAATTGAGATGGAAAACTGTTGATCAACATTGCAAATTGAACTGAAGAGATACAAGTCATTATCCAATTGACCACTTTTAAGCTCATGCCTAATTAAATAAGGCATAGCATTAGTAAATACTAGCTTACTCGATGATATGCTTTGTAAAGATCGATCTTTAGGGATAAAGTTGAGATATTATGTGACTTAATAAAATGTAGAGTTTCTTGCTCTAATGCCACGTCATCATGAATTTGTTTGTTCTAGATAAAGCCAAACTACTCTTGAGAGATAATAATACTTAATAAGTTCTTTAATATCATTGAGATGATATTTGTCATCAATTTATAGATCACATTACAACAAGGTCTCAGGAAGAAATCATTGAATAAGTGAGTATCTGATTTTTCTGGGATGAGACAAATGAAGGTGGGATTTATACAGCCATGCATAACCCCTCTCTCTTGAAATTCCTTTGCCACCTTAAGAATATCATCCTTTAACAATTCATAAAAACCCAAATAAAACTCCACTGTGAAACCATCTAGACCAGGTCTCTCCCCTCTTTGAATGGACAAAAGAGCACCTAAGACTTCCAATTCAGTAACTTTCAATTTCATATCAACATTCATATCCTTAGAAATGGCTCAAGGGAACAAGTCTATAGCTTCCAACATTTTAAATATTAAGCATTTGGAAGGATGTGAGAATAGGGATTTAATTAAACTAACCATTGCTTCGAAATTTTCTTTAAATGATATTAACGTTGTTCCCATTGTTATCTTCAATTTCCCAAATTCAATTGGTATTCCTTTGAAATTTTGCAAATTGGTGGAAAAAAATGTATTGTCATCACCCTCCTTTAGCCATATTTCCTAGCTCTTCTATCTCCATAATTCCTCCTCCCATGAAATAAAAACCCTTTTAGAAGCTTCAAGAGATTATAATTTCTCCAAGGCCCCTGCAGGAAAAATTCTTGAAACATTGGATTGAAAAATATCATAAATTTGTGATTCAATATGAACAAAAGAAGCCTTTTGTTTCTCTTTCAAGAGTTCACTCCACTAATTTGTTTTATCTTTTAAGTTCTTTAAGTTGTTTCAAAATTGTAACATATAGGGTGTGTTCTCATCGTCTTGAAGATGTGTCCAAGAGTCCTCCACTAGCTTTATAAAGTTTGTTTCTTTAATTAACCATGAGCTATTGAATTTAAAAGGGGTTGAAGGCGTATCATCTTCTTCTTCAATGCAAAGTAAAATAGGGAAATGGTCCAAAATATCGCTAGATTTGACCCATGATTTGAGTTGGACATTCTGAGAGAGGATGGATTCTGAAATGAAGAATCTATCAAGTCTTTTTGAAATAGCACTTCCCCCGAGTGCTTATTCCACCATGAGGGAGAAAGTTTCGATGGTGCAACATTGACCAAATGCATGGATTTGAAATAATGTTGAAAGTAAGATTTTAAAGGGTCGGTCATCAAGTAGTGACCCAATACTTCATGGATAGATGTAGTAAAATTTAGATCGTCTCCCAGAATTGTTGGATAATGTGTCAAATCTCCTGAGTCATTCAAGTTATCCCAGTATGACTTCCAGTCCACATAAGGACTATAAACATTGATAATTTTCCAAACAACACCAAAATTTCTAACTTATAGGTTGACCTATATAGAATTGTTAAGGGAGGAGGAGGAAATGGCCTTGAAAGAAGAATTCCATGTTGAGACGAGATCACCAAAAATACCTTCAACATCCAAAAAATTGAAATACATGCCCCTTAACCAGGGCTCTAGGGTCACTTGGTCCTTTTCCCCAAATGTCATCTCCTCCTGCAATAATATGATATCAGGATTTTGTGCACGTAGGATACATTTGAGGGCCATATTTTAGGGGCATCCCCAAAAACCCTAATGTTTGATAAAAAATAATCATTTTGAAGCCCCTAAAGGGGATTTTTTAGCTCCAAGAAGCCCTAATATGGTGTTCTATATCCCATTTCTAATGTTATATTTTTCTTCTTGTTGAGATTTTCATAAGTTACCTTTCTTGCTTGCATGCCCAACCACAAGGATGCCTTCAACAGCTCCACCTTTGGACCCCTCCTTAGGAGAATCCTTCAGCCTCGATCTCATATCATATTTTTTGCAGGTCAAGCCAAGTTTCATATCATGTGGATTCCTAACAAACTCCATATATTTATCATTATTGAATTTCTAAAAAGAGGAAGAATTAGAATCTCCCAAGGGAGACAAGTAATATAGAACAATGGAGGGAGCCTCCAAGTGAGATGAGACAGCTAGAGAAAATCCTAGTGATGGTAAGACAGAATTCAAATCCACGACTATATGGGATATATTATCAATTAGGGGAGGCGATAATGTGGATAAATTATTTGTATACTTAGAAGGGACAAATATATTCTCATAATTTTGTTTTAAATCCATGGACGGAAGGTAGGGAGGAACATCTGATGTACCTTCAAAATAATTCTCATGTAAAATATCCTTTAGAGCCATAGGTTTGACACTTTCAATAACTGAAGAAACATTATCCTTTGCTACCTTAGGGATCTACAAAATTGTTATTTTATTAGACTTTGGAATCCAAATCTTCTTTGGAAGTCTAAGACCAAATTGATTCCTATCACACTTCTCAACGAGGTGATCAACTCTTTTATAGGCATAACATCGAAAGGGCATGTGCTAGTAATCTACCATCTACATCCATGAATTGTCTTTAAACCCTAAATCCATGTCCTCCACCAAGTATTCCTTAACATCTACCTATATCTTCACCCAAGCACATCTGCAATCCTTTTAGGAGAAACAATCATCTTCCATATTAACAAATATACCTAACTAAATTCTGATAGCAATTAAGATCTCATGCATCCAAAAAGGTATGGGCAATCCAAAGAGAATTTCTAATATTTTTTAAGATGACATAGTCTCTTTGGTGGGGTCAAAATCAATGTGTCACTTCTGTAAAACTAACCCAAAATTCTCCCATTTCCAATCACAGCTCAACAAATTTGTGACATCTATCCTCTTTTTGAGGATTGCACAAACCATCATCGAATAAGTATGTGGAGCTCATGAGAGCAACCAAGAAAAGGCTTCCAAAACTTATACATCCAATAATGAATTAATTCCATGTACACCACCTTTCCCACAAACCTTCCCACTATTGCACAGTTGAGGAGGGTTGGCACCTCCTTCAGTTCAATATTTTCCCCCACAACCAATCTTGCACTTTTGTGAACCCCTAACACATTTATACCAGAGCAGCTTCATATCAAAGTGGAAAGAGCAAGTAG
Source organism: Pinus tabuliformis (assembly GCA_031772625.1). Classification (NCBI taxonomy): domain Eukaryota; kingdom Viridiplantae; phylum Streptophyta; class Pinopsida; order Pinales; family Pinaceae; genus Pinus; species Pinus tabuliformis. Next base: position 1,540,022,010 of record CM062818.1, read on the forward strand.
GAGTTGAGTGCCTATATTGCTAGTACTAATCACCTCTTATTTGGACAAATTACTAGAGACATGACCTGATAAACCCCTATCTATCTCATTATCCACTGGACTAAAACCCCTAATGTTGAGCATGGGATCCCCCCCAACACAAGTTTTGGGCTCAAAGCCCAAGTTTTGACTAAGTCCGATGTAAAGACTCCGCGATTTGTGAGCGCGGAGCACGAAGTTGTAATTAATTCATATGGTTTTCTGCCCTTACTTTTGTAATGTAGTGTCGGCTTGAGAGTTCTACCCATGGTCAGCGGACCATGGGATTGTATAAATAGAGCGATGCTCTAAGTGTAAAGGAACAATCAATCGATCCATGGAAGATATAATGAGGAAGTATTGAGTCTAAGAGTAAAGTCGAGTCTTTGTGTAGTAGAGTAGGAGAAGGCTCTACAGCTGAGTGCACAGAGGCCTAGTAGTTCACAGCTGAGTGTGCGTACCCCTGCAGTTGAGTGCGCAGGACAGGTTGGGTCTATAACCAATTGAAGCATTAATAAAGAGAAGTGTTACATTATTTCTATATATTCTTTTCCTGTTTTATGCATTTAAGTATATTGGGTATGAATTGCAAGTTTACTATTTATTTTCTACGCGAACTTATATGAATGTGTTGAACAAGTGAATATAAGATAAAGTATATGTTTACACAAAGATAACTAACTGTTATAAGAAGATAAGTAAGATCCATGGTGTAACTTGGGGAAATAGCACAGATCGCTTATTTAGCAATGTAGAAGCTCCTCAGCCCCTGGTTAGGGCTACGCAAAGGCAAGTATAACAGAGTGTGAAGTCCTCATAGGTCAAGATAGTGCGCGAAGTGACCTGTGCGAGGGTATTCACAGTTGGACGAAATTGACCCCTCAAACATCTCAAGGGTGTGGAAACTTGGTTCCAACATCCCCCCATACTACTTCAGGTGAGACCTCAGTCTGCGCTCCGTGGGGTGTTGCTGAAAGGGCCAATAGTATAGGGATTTGTTTAGCTAAATAACTCTGAACTTGGGTCAAGCCCCCTCAATCCAACAAATTGTTCTATTGTCGAGACCGAAATCTACATAGAGATGCATGATATCTTATCATTGGAATCCAACTAAGAAAGAAATTGAAGGTTGGTTGGATAGGAGAATTCACGAGTTCGTGGGGCAGGAGAACATGAATCCATGACTATCAAAGGAAGAGTGGTTAGACTGCTACGTGTACACAGATATCCACAAAATTTTCTTCACATCTTTCCCTACTGAGTTGTACGAGTGGATCACAAAGCTAGTAGATAACCAAGGAAGGTGGAAGCTTGACAATCCTATTATGTGGACCCCAGAGTTGGTGTGCAGTTTGGAAGCATCAGAGGGTAAGATCGTGCACGTTGTTGATCACTGGTTCGATCGAATTATAGGAGGATTCATTACTGAGTTCGCGGTAGATACTTTAGTCAGCTATAGTGAGACAGAGTGACACTTTCTCAAAGGACCGCAAGGTAAGTACGTAAAGTCTCTGAATACTTGTATTAAAATATTATTGTGTGAAAAGAGGGTTATGTGATTACCTTGATGTCCAAAGCCATGTGAAGTGGAAAATGCTACAGAAATGAAGGAAGTAAGGGACCAGAGAGTAGCCCTTTGATTTCACCTCCTCGAGGGGATGAGGAAGAGCTCGTGAAGGTCTCATCGCGAAGTGCAATCAATTTGATAAGGCAGAGGATTCCACGCATACCACCTCCACCTACACCACCACCAGTTTCATCGCCTTCACCTCTGTCTTCACCCGTACCACCTCCGCCACCACCGCGAGTCAATATGGAAGCGCGATAAGTTTCCCGTGTTCAAGGGAGTAGGAAATGAAGATCCGAACCAGTTTTGTTTTTTGATAAGAGCCGTATGGGAAGCGCAGGGAGTTACAAATGATAATATAAAGAAAGTGATGCTAGTTAGCGCTCTGCATGATCGCGTGCTGACCTAGTATATTAAGCATTCTAATGACAATCTGAATGTGGGGATCGCGGATATCCAAATTGCGCTGAACAAAGAATTTAGTAGGCCGAAGTCAGAGGCACAGCCAATCATTGGATTCAAAGAGATCACAATGCTACCAGGTGAGACTCCTTGGGAGTTGGATCAGAGACTGAAGTGCACAATTCGCGAAGCTAATATGACTTTGACAGATGGACAGCACCGTGAAGGGTTTGTAGCATCACTAATGCTGCATTTGAGGAACGTGTTGTTGCAACAAAGATTAACGACTCAAGAAGAGGCCTTGGAGATCGTGATGAGGCTGCATGACACCCTGATATGGGATCCTAACCTAGGATTTGAACAGATCCACGCGCAATTGAAAAACTTATGCCTTGAGATGTAGAGTTTGAAACAGGACAGGATAGCTCGCCCGGAAGTGCACAAAGAAGTATGGTGCATAAAATGTAAGGGTTAGGGTCATGACAAGGACCACTACCTGGTGTTCGCGAATTACCTCATAGGAGGAGGGCCAATGCCGTTAAGACTGGAGGCACAAGCAGGACCTAGTGCAGCACCTGCTTTGTGGTGTGCAATTTGTCAAATAGGAGGAAAGCATGCTACGGACAACTGTCATTTGTTACAGAAGTACACATAGAATTCACAATAGTTGTTCTATAATTTTGTAGATCGGTTGGACACGATGAGCGTGCCTATAGAAGCTATGAGTTGATGATGGATAGGACTCCCACCTACAGAGTTCAAGCCAAAACGCGGACCCTTGACCAGAACGCATGAGTGGCGCAAACCGGATTTCAGGGGTACGGACGAGGCCGAGGTGGAGACCTGGAAGAGGTCACGGACAACTGATATGTTACAATTGCGAAGGGCCAGGAAGTTATGCCCGTGGTTGTATGAATCCAACGCATCCATCATGTCTGTATTTTACCTTGTTTGATCATGAGATGAAGGATTGTCCTATGCTAATAGCTAGGTTGCATGACAAGGGAGCTCTCCAACCTCCCCCGACTTAGAACCTATAGATGATGAGGTCTGATCCACGCGAGGAAGATCCAAATGTGAACATTGTGCTCTAAAGTGAAATTACGATGGGATATGATAAACAACCCAAAGATAGTACTTAGGTTCGCAAGGCTCCGACAAAAGAAGCGGAGTTTGATTTGGAGCATGCTAAAGAAACCTTCATGGAAGCTAAGAAGAGCTTCGTTGATGCCTCCACTTCAGGAAGCAAAGATAGATCAGAGTTGAAAATGGACCCATTTATGCTTACAACATTCCTAGAAACATGCACGAATCTACTACGTGATAGTAAGGTTGTAAATGGATTGCAGGAACTCATTAACAGATATGTTGGGACCGCGCCAGGAGAGCCACGCATAGTCTGGAATATTGGAAAGCATGCGATGAGGACGGGAAGAGAAATGAGGTTGACCACGCAGATTGGAAAATATGAGATGGACCAGGTAATTCTGGATTTAGGATCGGATGCGAACGTTCTACCGAAGTAGACATGGGAGCGCATGGGAAGGCCTACGCTACAATGGTCTCCTATCTAGCTGCGAATGGCGAACCAACAAAATATAATACCTATGGGGAGAATGCAGGGGATCATCATGGATATTGAAGGAGCAAGTGTGGCAGCAGACTTTGAAGTGATAGAGATTGTTGATGACAGCAATCCCTACCCCGCAAACTTAGGAATCAATTGCGCCACTGACGTAAACAGGGTGATTAATCTGAAGAAGCACAAGATGATTTTTGAGAAAAAGTATCTGCACGTAATCGTACCTTTGGACCCTGTGGAAGGATCACGCTACATAGAGCCGGTGCGTGACTATGAAAGCGACGACGATTTGGACTGCATCTACAAGATAATTGTGAGAGAGAAAGACTGGGTAAATCCCACTGCAGATGGTAGAATCTCATGGGAGCGTGAAAGCCCCTGTACATCGGATTCAGATGAAGAAAGAGAGTGATGGCAGAACTGGTTACACAAGGTAACCACGCTAAACTGTAACATGATGAAAAGATCGTTGCGTTGCATATCAACAAAAGTGAGAGATTTGCCTACTTATGATGGGTTAAGTAAGGTAGATGCTTTCTTGAACATCTTTGAAAGGGAGATGCCGAAACAACAATGTTTCCAAGCTTTGAAGTGGGTACTGTGCACTACACCTGCGAGGTGGTGGGGTATGTACCAAGGAAGCTTTGAGGACTGATGCAAATGCAGGAGAATGATGTGAATGCGTTTTGGGAAGCCTAAGATGTGACTAATAGATAAATACAATGTAAAGGATGGTCTGCGTGCACATCTGTCCAGGTGGGTACAAGCATATGGTAAACAACTTGTGCAGATGCACATGGACTTCACGTTGGGGAGGCAATTGCATGAATGGTCCCTCCAGTTGTAACGACAGAGTGTGGAAAGAACGAGTGTGCAGGAGGTTACCCACACAGAAGAATTTAACGAAGTGTGCAAAGCACTGAATAGGGTATATAACGCGTAGTGAAGTGATTGGGACCTGTGCGTCCCAGTAATTTTGTGGGCTTATAAGACAACGCACAAGAAACTGACAAGACAGGCATCTTCTAGGTTGGCCTATGGAGAAAATGTTGTAATACCAATGGAGTATATTATGCCTAGTCCACGCATAGTAGCGCCCGTGGATATGATGATTCATGGAGTCTTGGAAGAAGGGATCGCGTAGTTGAGCGAAGAAGAACTTTTGGGACCTGATGAAGAGATCCAACAGGGTGATCTTAGGCTCCAAGAACTCATGAAAGAAAGAGTTCGGTTAAGGGAGAAAATCCCTCTGGTGGAAGCAGAAGTCAAGAAGCTTGAGGAAGGAATAAAGAAGGATTTTCTTGATACGAAAATTGTGGTGATAAAACAGGATGCACATGATTACATTGACAAATTTTGGGACTACCGTCGAGAGTTGATTAGCTTGATGCCTTGGATTGGACCGTGTATTACTAGAGGGATCACTGATGATGGCGCGATGCAGACAGTCAAGTTAAAAAACAGACTTTTCCCAGGAAAAGTGCTTGATGGTTGGTTGAAGCCATATACAGGTGGCCCGACCACCTGACTAGCCGTGGGAAGCACAGTCTTAGTGCTCCAGGTAGCTGAAAGGAGGCGTGAGACTACAAACAAATGCAGGGAATGTAGGAGCAGAAATAGGGAAGCAATTCAGACACCTCAGTCTCTGAATAGTGCGTTGAGGAGATACAACGGGCAACCGCTCAATGTGTTGTTGATCTTGTAGCAGCCCAAGCAAAATTGGGAGCTCTCCACACGAAGACCTCTGCACTGCTAGAGTGACTCAAGGGCGAATCACTATGCTTGTGTTGGGGGCATGTTTGGGGCGAGATCCCCCCAAGGCAAGTTTTGGGCTTAAAGCCTAAGTTTTGACTAAGTCGGATGTAAAGACTCCACAATTTATGGCAGGAAGCGCGAAGTTGTAATTAAGTCATAGGCTTGTCTGCTCTTACTTTTGTAATGTAGTGTCAGCTCAGATTTGTATAAATAGAGTGAGGCTCTAAGTGTAAAGGAACAATCAATTGATCCATGGAATATCTAATAAGGAAGCATTGAGTCTAAACGTAAAGTCGAGTCTTTAGGTAGTAGAGTAGGAGAAGCCTCTGTAGTTGAGTGCACAAAGGCCTAGTAGTCCGTAGCTGAGTGCACAGACCCCTGCAGCTGAGTGCGTAGGGTGGGTTGGGTCTGTAACCGATTGAAGCATTAATAAAGAGAAGTGTTACATTATTTTTGTATATTCTTCTCCTGTTTTATGCATTAAGTATATTGGGTATGAATTGCAAGTTTATTGTTTATTTGTTGCACGAACTTATATGAATGTGTTGAATAAGTGAATATAAGATAAAGTATCTATTTACGCGAAGATAACTAACTGCTATAAGAAGATAAGTAAGATTTGTGGTGTAACTTGGGGAAATAGTGCAGATCGTTGCTTTAGCAATGCGGAAGCTCTTCAGCCCTTGGTTAGGGCTGCGCGAAGGCAAGTATAACAGAGCATGAAGTCCTCGCAGGTCGGGATAGTGCGCGAAGTGACCTGCGCAGGGTATTCACATTTGGACTAAATCAACCCCTCAGACATCTCAAGGGTGCGGAAACTTGGTTCCAGCATCCCCCCATATTTTTTTGGGTGAGACCTCAGTCCGCACTTCGTGGGATATTGCTGAAAAGGCCAATAGTATAGGGATTTGTTTGGCTAAATAAGTCTGAACCTAGGTCAGGCCCCCTCAAGCCAACACCTAACATTAGGTTGAGATTTTGCATGGGAGGGGAGAGGAATCGATGGTCCAGATTTTTTGTGCAATTACTCAAACTTGGTGAGAAATATCTCGCTCAAACATGGGTTGTCCAACTTGTAGTCCACCTCATCAACTCCAGCCTCTGGAGTTTTGGTGTTTGGAATCGATTTGCAATGGTCCCGCCAGTGTTCAAATCTCTGGAGGCGTCACCCATATGCCTGTAGTGTATGAGGATACAAGTAATATGAAAGTAAGTCCCATCACCAACTCCAGCCTCTAGAGTGTTGGTGTTTGGAATCAATTTGTAATAGTCCCACCCGTGTTCAAATATCTGGAGGCATCACCCATACGCCCATAGTGTAGGAGGATACAAGCAATATGAAAGTAAGTCCCACCACCAACTCCAGCCTCTAAAGTTTTGGTGTTTAGAATCGATTTGAAATAGTTCCACCCATGTTCTCGAAGCAAAAATCATATCGAGGGAAACAACTCGCATGTCTAAAAAACACTTGTCAACACTTCATCATAAATGGAAAAAACTAGTGAGGAAATAAAGATTGAAAGATGTCGAAATATAATTATTTTTTTTTTTGATGAGCTTGGCAGGACTCTCCGATTTTCATGTTTATATGTCCATTATTCACCCTGCTATGGGGGGAGGGTAGCACAAGATTTGAACCCAAGATATTCAGTTTGGTGAGACATCATTTGCACAGCCATCGCCACTTGAGCTACCCCAAGCGGATGTCGAAATATCATTGTTATTAATATGAATTATTATATTTATTTTAATGTGATAGGTATATTATGATTTTTTTCTTAAAAATATTGTTGATAATTTTATTAATAAAAACAAAATTACAATGTAATAAATTAAATTGATTTGATTTATTTATTTATTTAATTACATTGACATTATGTTTTATTATTGTTATTATTATTTGGTGTAACGTTTTTGTGCCACTACAACATCTCTCCAACACTAGGATGAAGAGCACATTTCCGTACAATTTGTTAGAGTTATAACTCCTACTTGTCTCATGTGTGATGCTTTCTAAGTAAAAGAGCTTGTTCTTAGTTCTTAGGAGGCTATTAGATCTAATTATGTTGAGAGATATTCTCCATTAACTAAATTCTTATATTGGTGTGAAGTTAAGATATTTACTCAACCAAGTTAATTGTGTGATCAATATAACTTCTCTATCTTAAAAAGATTAATTAATACCGTATACTTATAAAATATTAATCTTAAAAAATATTAATTAATACACGTGTACTTATAAAATATTAATTAAATATCAGGCAAGATTGGACCTGCTCCCTCATGAAATTACCCAAGCTCTAGTATTTTTTTTAAAAGCATATAGTGTTGTGAGTTAACAGTTTGTCCATTATATTGAGTTAGGTTGTATTCAAGTGGAGCAAGGACTGTAAAGCACTGTCTACGGTGATTGTTGCTCAGCGTTGTGTGGTAGCTGACCAATTATTTGATCATGGTAGCGGTGTGGTAGCGTTGTGTGGTAGCGGTGTTTTCATTTGACCATGCGAATGAAGCAGAAAGCGAGGTGCAGTGAAGAAGAGCATCTCAAGTTTCTGGAAGTTCTCAAATGTGTATGGCGAGGAGAATAGAAGTAGTCAAGGAATTGTAACAACGTTTTTTTTTTCAAGCTACTTTATAGTTTTTATATAAAATTTAAGATATAATTATTTTATTTAACTTAATTATTGAAATATAAAATAAAATAATATGTCCAACGTTCCACCATATATAATATCGTTCCACCATATATAATTCGTATTGAGATGTTTTTATTTAAAATAAATATCAAAATATTTTATTTATATTCTACATTGAAATATAATTTGAATATTAGTATTTTTTAAATTTAATATCTGAACTTTATATTAAACATTGAAAAAATTGCACATTTCCCCATTTTGAAGAAAAAGCATATTATTTAAATAATATTTTTTTTTACTTTAAATTAATTTATATCTTTTAATATAAAGTTGATAAAAAAATTATTTTATTTAAGATTGATATTAAAATATTTTATTTATGTCTTACAATTGAAATATTGTTTTTGTTATTAATATTTGTAAATGTTATGTGTCAATTCCATGTGATTATGGAAGGAATTACACATCTCTCTTATACTAGGTTCTCGAGAGCGTTTTTTGATACAAAAAGTGGGATAGTCATAAGTTCACCACTTTTCACAATAATGGAAATATTCCCATGGACTATTTTAATACCAAATCCATAGAGTCATATCTTCCTAAGGTCAAGTATGGGATAGATATATTGATTCAGCCACATGAGAGATAATAATTGGATAAATTTGTTTTCCCCCTTACTAGATAAAAGTATACATAAACTAGCAATTGCACCACATGTTGCAATGGAAATAAGGTTGTAGTATGTTATAAGAAATTTTAGAAACTGGATAAATATTGAAAAGAAAGTATTTAATTGGATCATCCACACGAAGTTTTCTTTGACTTCTTACTAAAGGAAGAAGATTTTTGAAAAGAAAGTATTTAATTGGATCATCCACACGAAGTTTTCTTTGACTTCTTACTAAAAGAAGAAGATTTTTACAAAGTTATGAGGGATATAGCGAAGATTTTTATTAGTATTAAAAATGATGAGCGAAACCATTATGGAGTAATTTAGTATTTTTTTGACTCATGATTATATCATTTGCTTGTATACTAAGTAATAATAAAGTTAAAAGGAAATCATAAACGTGGGCACATCACTTTTGTGGCCCATGGTCTTAGAGCCCGTGGATTATATGTGATGAAGTTGTTGATGAAGTTGTTAAAAGATTGATGATTCTCTATTGTAATATTCGTGAGGGCTCACTTTGGCTTATCATGTATTATAAAACGTATTTATTTCTATCTCATTTTTTACTCACAAGTGGTTTCAAAGCCATTCAAAGCCAAGGGATTGTGGCTTGTAGAAGGAGACGATGGTTGCAAATGTCAAAGCATTATATGTTGAGGCTAAAACTAACATACATGGAAATGATGAATCGGCAGTGGTTTTGGTTGATCCCAATTCTGGGTTGGTGCAAAGTATAAAAAACAAAGACAAAAATGACAAGTTAGGATATCTTTATGATACCTAACTTTCACATATTTTAGGTAAATTTTGGTTTTCTTTACTTTTGCACATAAGTCTAAAGCTTATATCACTGAATGTTTCAAGCATCTATAAAATGTAATTTTGTTCCTTACTTCAAATTGCATAAAATTAAGGTTTTTTTTTCTTGGTAAGAATTGAATAAAATTAAGTTCTTTTTTTTCTTGGTAAAAATTGATAGATTAAACGGCCAGGCATGAAACATCTACAAAATGTAATTTTGTTCCTTACTTGAGGGATTTGATTAAAATAAAGAAGTCTTTATGCAAATAATTGGAAATGATGAATTCGCAGCGGTTTTGGTTGATCCCAATTTTTATGATACCTAACTTTCACATATTTAACATCTACAAAATGTAATTTTGTTCCTTACTTGAGGGATTTGATTAAAATAAAGAAGTCTTTATGCAGATAATTGGAAATGGTGAATTTGCAACGGTTTTGGTTGATCCCAATTTTTATGATACTTAACTTTCACATATTTTAGGTAAATTTCAGTTGCACGTAAGTCTAAGGCTTATATCCTTCAAATTGAATAAAATTAAGGGTTTTTTTTCTTGGTAAGAATTGAATAAAATTAAGTTTTTTTTTCTTGGTAAAAATTGATAGATTAAATGGCCAGGCATGAAACATCTACAAAATGTAATTTTGTTCCTTACTTCAAATTGAATAAAATTAAGGTTTTTTTCTTGGTAAAAATTGACAGATTATAGAATTCCAGTGCCATAGGTTTAAGTTGTCCTAGGTTTAAGTTGTCTAATTTATAGAATTCCAGTGCCCTAGGGTTTTTAAGTTGTTAAATTTAATTATGCACTCAAAATATCATTTTGTCTAAAAACTAAACTACACCATTAATTAATAATATAATTAATTGATTAAAAAATTATTAATTAATGGATTAAAATGTGATTAATTCAAAATAGCATAAAAACTTTGACAAAAATCAAAATCTACCAACAAGGTCATTAGTGCACTTCATCACCTCGTCACCTGGAATTGAAATTCTTTTGACTCACATAAGCAGACCAAACCCTTGTCATTGTGGTGCCCTCCCCCACATAAGTGTTTAACCAAAACAAATGGAGAAATTTGACCCCGCAAATTCTTTTGACCCACATAAGCAGACCAAACCCTTGTCGTTGTGGTGTCCTCCCCCACATATGTGTTTAACCAAACCAAATGGAGAAATTTGACCCCACAATTTTAGGACGATGAATCCATCGAGAAAGACATCTATCAAAGAATAATAATTAATTTCATAGAGTTCTATTATAATAACTTTATTTAAAATTTCCTTTCCATGCTTTCAAATTGACTATAATACCGTAGACCACCATGTAATCCATCGAGAAAGACATCTATCAAAAAATAATAATTAATTTCATAAAATTCTATTATAATAAATTTATTTAAAATTTCTTTTCCAAGCTTTCAAATTGACTATAATACCTCTGGACCACCATGTACCCTAGCTAGAGACATCTATCAAAGAATAATAATTAATTTCATAGAGTTCTATTATAATAACTTTATTTAAAATTTCCTTTCCATGCTTTCAAATTGACTACAATACCTCTAGACCACCATGTACCCCAACTAAAGACATATATCAAAGAATAATAATTAATTTCATAGAGTTCTATTATAATAACTTTATTTAAAATTTCCTTTCCATGCTTTCAAATTGACCACCATGTACCCCAACTGAAGACATCTATCAAAGAATAATAATTAATTTCATAGAGTTCTATTACAATAACTTTATTTAAAATTTCATTTCCATGCTTTACCCCAGCTAAAGACATCTATCAAAAAATAATAATTAATTTTATAGAGTTCTATTATAATAATTTTATTTAGAATTTCATTTCCATGCTTTCAAACTGACTATAATGCCTCTGGACCACCATGTACCCCAACTAACCTTATTGCCATTGATAATCACTCCAAGGAAACACTCTTGAAAAATATTTTTTGTTTAATAATTCCATGTAAACTTGGGTATTGTATAATAATAATAATAATGGTAATAAGAATTCTTAATTCAAGATATATTAAAATAAAAAATCAAGAATATTTTTATTTTTTCTAAACTTTCAAAAAATAGCTATTTCACCTAATAATGGTAATAAGAATTGTTAATTCAAAATATATTAAAATAAAAAATTAAGAATACTTTCCATGTAAACTTGGGTATTGTATAATAATAATGATGGTAATAAGAATTCTTAATTCAAGATATATTAAAATAAAAAATCAAGAATGTTTTTATTTTTTTTAACTTAAAAAAATAGTCGTTTCACCTCATAATGGTAATAAGAATCGTTAATTCAAGATATATTAAAATAAAAAATAAAAAATACTTTTATTTTGTTTAAACTTTCAAAAAAATAGCTGTTTGGTGAAAAAATAAAAGAAAGGTTGACGTAACAAAGTATATTTAAAATATATTATCATTACAAACAAGCAATAGTTGCCATCATGAAGTATAAAATGCCAAATACTCTCCGCGCCACTATGAATACGTTTGTACATGAACGCATTCCACCGTTAAAATTAATACATGTGGGCAGTTGTGGGGTTGAAGGTAGAAGGTTCTGGATGATGCGTATGAATTGGAAGCTGAGCAGACTAAATCTGACGAGTCAATTCCAGCAGATTGCACACCGCTTTCTCATAGTTAACAAATCCCATGAACCAAAACTCGTGACAGTCCACCGTCACGATCTGAATATATTTTTCAACGGGATTATCTTTGTTGGTAGACGGATTCATAGCCTTCAGATTCGCCGACGGAATTACAACCTACATTCACTATTACTTCAAGTTTACACTTCTCCCCTTCATTACCATTATTACTTCAATTTCAAGAATTCAAGAATTACTATTATTTAAAAGGATTCAAGAATGTAGGCAGCACTCACCGGGTAGTAACTCCATGACAGCTCTCTGAAGGGAGAAGTAAACAACAAGGGGCGATCGCTGCAGAATGCAATCTTCATGGTCGAAATGTAGAGAGTTCCGGCAACGGGGCCGGTGGATGTCGAGAGATAACAGGCGTACATTTTCCTTAACTTCTCCTCTGAAGAGATAGGAAACGTCTGTCAAAATAGAGCTTTGAAGCCGCCTTCTATTAGGGCTTTAGCATCCAGGCTCAGCTTCCCCCATGCTGCATCCGATACGCTATACCTAGTTTTCACTACATTTAAAAGGAATTCGTCAATTGAGAACGTAGGCAGGCACGCACGCAAGAACCTAAGAGAAGCAACTGATGTTCTACTTACAGTTGGTCCAAACATTTGAGGTCAAATTCTCAACCTTCTTCACCCAAAAATTCAGTAATTGGCATCAGATAGAATTTCATCCCAATCTCTAACTGTGGCAGATTATGGCCGGGAAGTTAAAATTCATAATTGACTAATATCGCTCATAACTAATTAACTAATTAATATTGATCTCTGATTAACTGATTAGTACCGATCTTGAATCTTAAGACAGTGAATGTTTCAATCATCTAACGCCTACATCAATGACTCACAACAATACAGGTGGCATGGGAGGGCATTATTTTCAAAGGGGAACGCCTTACGGCGTAATAACTATGGAGAAAAAAGAAAAAGTTATTTTCCATTTTCTTAATCGAAAGGTTACCTAGAAATAAGATGGGGACCTACCCCATATATTCTTACAAATGCCTCCAACATTGAACATTATTTTCATGCATACCAACACCATTACCTAGCTCAAAATCTAGGTGGCGTAACTCTAGCTGCCAAAATCCTAAGGATATTGGATAATAATCACTTTGATTTAGAAAGATATTTCTTTATTAGTCCCTTCCTCGCGAGGGAATATAGCACTCGTCTCACACGGTTAAATTTTGTTGACTTTCGATTAATTTGTTGTTTTTTTTTCAATTTGAACCAAAGTTTCAGGAAAATGCTAAATATTTCTATTTTTCTGTAAATTCAAAACTAATTTTCTAATTTTTGGAAATTTTATTTCTAATTTTCCATTGGCTAAATGAGGTTTGATGTGACATAATTCTCTTGGTGGAGGGCAATTTATTTTCGATATTTGTTAGTGCCTCACAAATCATTTCAAAATTCAAAAAAAGTTAATTTTTTTAGTGCCCATTTTTTCAGTGAGTGCTCTGACACTGGTATGCTTGACATTGCTACTACTCTGCCCAATAATGTCAAAAATGACAGGGTCCAGGTTCCTTTGTAAGTGAGGGGGGGGGGTCCAGGTTCCTTTGTAAGTGGGGGGGGGGGGGGGGGTCCAGGTTCCTTTGTAAGTGAGGGGGGGGGGGGGGGGGGGGGTGGTGGGGGGGGGGTGTCCAGGTTCCTTTGTAAGTGAGGGGGGGGGGTGGTGTTGAGCAAATATGTGGAGGAAGCCTTTATCTATTAATTTAGTATCAAATTGCTACTATTTTGTTGTGTAGAGAAAGGGAGTGCGGGAGAAAGAGCATGCAGATGAAAGCACCTCCACACTCCACGCGGTGAATTTTGTTTTTATTGGTATCGGGATGCAATAGTGGTGATGAGACATATTCAGTGATTAGAATGAATTTAGCCCCTTTGAGGATGGTAATTGCTGCAATCTTTTTCCAAAGAAATATCTTGCAAATTATAAATCAATTTTAAACATTTGTACTACTTTTGGACCTGGTGGGCTATACATATTTCATTCTAAAATTTGATGGATGAATCTTCAGAGATGCCCATTTTAATAACATTGTTGACAATGGAATTATAATGATAAATTTGGAACATTAATTTCACTGAAAATGAATACTAGTATATGATATAATAATTTAATATCAAGCTACTACTAATTTGGTGTGTGGGAAGTGCAGGAGAAAGGGTGTGCTCTAACATTGACATTGATAGTAACACTAATAGATGGATTGCTACTGCGTTTACCTCTTATTTCATTTCAAAATTTTATAGTTTCAGTTGTGCGGGAGAAAAAGTGCATGGAGTTGTGAATCTATGTGGAATGAAGGTTGTACTAAAGAGGTGATATGTGCAGGAGAATGAGGGTGCATAGAGAACTTTATTTTGGCTTTGAGTAGAAACTTAGTGCCCAATATTAAATGGAGTTCATTTTTAATGTGTGTGAGAAAGAAGTGTTGTGCAGGAGAAAATGTGTGCGGAACAAGGAACATAAACTTTCATTACCAATGTTTTGCATCTCTGCATATATTTATACCTCTTAACACTATGTATTAAATAATTAATTAGTAGTTTTGGCTTATTAAAGTTTGGGACATGAAATTTTGGATTTACGTGTATATCGGGTGTGAAATAAGGGTGGGTGATTAACTCTCTCCACTACTATGTCGACTTGGGATTGTTTTATTTTTCATATTAATGAAGTTAATATTAACTTTTTAATTGATCGTGTGTTGTATGTCTATTATTTTGTGCTTATTATAATGTTATTATTTATTTAGCTTTCATTATGTAAAAGTGTGGGATTATGGAAGAAGATTTCATTATGTAGAGGTGTAGGATTATGGAAGAAGCTTTCATTGTGTAGAGGTGTGGGAGTATGGAAGAAGTTTTCACTGTGAGCAGTGCATGGAACCATAAATTTGTGTGGAATGAAGGACATATGGAAGAGGGTGTATGTGCGGGAGAACCGAGGTGCAGAGGGAACTTTATTCTGTAGACATGAAAATATTTTAAATTCAAGCATAAACTTAGTATCCAATATTAAATGAAGTTTTCTCTCAACAAAATTAATTACTAATATTGGCTTATTAAAGTTTGGGGCATGAAAAGTTTGGTTTCTATGTATATAGGGTTATGTCGATGTGGAATTTATGTGGAATGGAATGTGTGCAGAGGTGCGGAAGGAGAAACATGGACATTGACATTGACATTGACACTAACATAGGGATTCCTAGTGCATTTACTTCTTATTTCATTTTAAAGTTTTACATATTTAGTTGTACAAAAGAACAGTGTGTTGAGTCGTTAATGTGTGTGGAAAAAGGGGTATGTGTGGGAGAACAGATATATATCAATTTATGTTGATGTGAGATCCTTTTATTTAATATCTAGATACAAAAGAGATGTGGCAAGCTTGCTTTGTCAATGATCTGATGTGTGGTTTTCAAAACTATGTTCGAAGGCTTTGATCGTTTTCAGTTGCAAAATACTATGTACATTTATAATGTAACATTTGTGGATTGAATACTTATTATCCAATATTAAATGAGGTTTATTTTTAATGCATGTGAGGAATAAGTGTTGTGCAGGGAAACCAATGTGTGAAGCAAAAAACAAAAGCTTTCTCCCTAGATCATGTTTTGTACCTCCGCATACATTCCCGCTCTGCACGCTTGTTTCACATATGTCTCTCATGCACAACACTACATATTAATCAATTACATTTTATTTGATATCAGGATGTAAAGGAATTTTATAAAAACTACTTTGTCGATCATCCAATCTGATGTCTTTGATCATTTAAAAATTGTATCAAAGGAGAAACAAAAAATCTTGCTATTCATAGCTATACCAAGTACTACTTTCTTTCACAATGTTTGTATTTCCACATATATTTTTGCACACTGCATATTAAACAATTAAATAGTTGTTTTACCTTATTAAAGTTTGGGGCATGAAAATTTTTGGTTACATGTATATTGGGTGTGAAATAAGGGTGGGTGATTAATTATTCCCATTACTATATTGATATAGGCTCGTTTTGTTTGAGATTCTCAAATACTAAGTGCATTTGTGATTTGACATTTGTCACTTGAGTGGTTATTATCCAATAAAATGAAGTGTCTTTGTAATGCATATGAGGAAGAACTGTTGTGGGGAGAACAGGTGTCTGGAAAAAGGAACATAAACTTTCCCCCCTCTACATGTGTCTATCACAGACCTCCCTCTCGCATAACATTACATATTAATCAATTAATTAGCAATTTTGGCCTATTAAAGTGTGTGAGGAAGAAGTGTTGGTGGGAGAATGGGTGTGCGGAGCAAGGAGCAAAAACATTCTTCTGCAATTGTTTGAATTTCTGCATACATTTCTGCACAATATCCACTCTACAATGTCCATGTGGGCTCGTTTTATTTGAGCATTCCAAATAATAAGTGCATTTGTCATTTTACATTTTTTAATTAAATGGTTATTATCCAATATTAAATGAAGTTCATTTTTAATGTGTATGAGGAAGAAGTGTTGTGTGGGAGAATGATTGTCTGGAGTAAGCAACATAAATTTTGTATTTTAAGTTTTAAATCTTGGTATACATTGTTCCTAAATACTAGTTTCTTCTACATTATTCCATACCTTCATATACATTGTTGCACACTACATTCCAATATTGAATAAATGAAGTGTCTTTGGGAGAATGGGTGTCCAGAAAAAGGAACATAAACTTTCTCCCATCTGCATACTTCTTTTGCACACCTTCCTCCCGCATAACACTAGATAGTAATAAATTTACTAGAAATTTTAGCTTATTAATGTGTGTGAGGAAGAAGTGTTATGTGGGAGAACTGTAGATCAAGGAACAAAAACTTTGTTTCTCAATTTTCCATGACAGAATGAGAATTATATTTGACAATAAACATGAAAAATCGTGTTATGAACCTATTATCTATGTTGATTTCGGAAATTCCACTGTTGAGAAAATATCCACAATGAATTGATGTATTTCTTCATGAAACGTACAAGTGATAAGGACACATATATACCCATGCTATCATGAAATTGGTCAATGAGGACAGACATTGGTTGAATTTTAATCATTAGTGTAGGATCGAGATAATAAGTGTCAGCCTAATCTTCAGTACAAAGATTTCGTATTTATTTATTTTCATACATTTTTGTGAAATAGGGTACATATGTGTATATGTTGTGTCATGTGTAACATATTTCACACACGAATAGTAAAAAATGGTGATTTTATATGGAAACAAGAAATCTATAGTTAAATGACATCGAGAACGTCATTGATTAAGTAAGTATTTTTAAGTACAAAATAATTTTGGCTAGAAAAAGAAGGAAATAAGTGATTTGTAGTGATACAATTAATTAATTTGATCATATCAATAGGAACTTTCACTAGTCAACTGTGTATAAGTGGTATTTGGAGGACTGGAGACTACAAATAATGTTGATTGTTGTCATTGATGACAATTAATATTTACTCTTGGTAGAATGCATTTAAAAGTTGGGAGTATTATTCCAACTTCCATTGCCTTACACATACTTTTATCTCCAAAGTTGGTGTCACATAAGATCTCATCTTTAGCTTCCAATTGGGCTTAAGTGGAATCTCTAACTATCACATGGAAAGTACCCAAATATACAAATTTATGAAGATATAGGTGAATAAGCAGTTATCAAAGTATGAAATGCTAAACATAAAGCTATTGGGATACAATATTAATTCACTATTGATGACAAATCATTATCCAGATGCAAGGAGGAAGGGACAAATTAGTGTTCAGGAAGTGGCAGGTCATGGCAAGAAAATAAGTCTATGTGACAGATGCATAATAGCCAGATGGATCTGTCATAGCAATTTAGTATGATTATCCTTGTTATCTATATCTAACACAGGGTGGAGATGGAATTCACGCTTAGTTGGAAAGCGAGGATGAATTTTCCAAGAAATCACAAATGTGAAACATAGTCGATGCTTCAACAAACGTGGTTCTTCCTTTCATATATTGTGATTATTCTTAAATACTGAAGCATTTTCCATGAACTAAGTTGATTTTTGGTTACATTCTATCAAATTCGGAGCCTCTTCTTTTTTACGTCGATGGGAGATACGAAAAATGTAGAAAAGTTGTGCGAAAGTTAGTGGACATTTCAACAATCGCAGTTATTTCTTTCTTATGTTGTGAGTATTCTTAAATCTTGAAGATTTTTTTAATTATTATTATTATTATTATTAGCATTTGATGATTCAAGCTTGTTGATTGTGTTACCATGACTTAAGCTAGTTTATGGTTACATTTTATCGTATGTGGAACCCCTTGCTTGTTACATCAACAGGAGATGTGATTCCGCAACAGAAGTGTAGGTGTTTATTCTTCATCCTCTCTCTGTGCATATTTGTTGCTTCACACATTTATTCTTCCTACTTCCCTAAAAATGAGATATCGTGGACAAGTAAGAGATCAAAGAAATTTGTAATGATTGGAAAATGATGCATTTGTTTCTAAGGTTTCTGTTTGCGATGGTGTTTCCAAATTTTCCATTGTATGCGATATTAGCACTTATGTTACCAAAATTGTTTTTATCATTCATGTTCTTCAAAGATCCAATTCAACTCTTTGTATTTTGGGACTAAATTCCTATTGAGCCCATGTTGACATAGTAATGCAACTAGTTAATCACCCACTCTTATTTCATATCCGATATACATGTAAACCAAACTTTTCATGCTACACATTTTAATAAGACAAAACTGCTAATTAATTTATTAATATGTAGTTTTATGTGGGAGGGAGGTGTGTGAAGGGGAAATGTATATCGAGGTACAGAATATTGTGGAAGAATATTTTTGTTTCTTGCTCTGCATAACCGACTTAAACACATTGTGATAGTTAGCTTTGCACCCTAGTTTTCAAAATCGTGTGTCAGGTTATTCCTGATTCAAATTTCATTCAAAAATTTTGTAGTCTGATATCAAATAGAACAAATCAATATCTAGATAGTGGTAGGGGATAGGTTAGCCATTAAGTCATTTCATAATAGAGGTAGTTGATCATGTGTCTGTGCAATATTTATTTGCGGTTTTCCTTGCATAGTTTTTTATTTAGAGTTATTATTGAAATCCTCTAAGCTAATTTTCATGATCACAAAGAATTCATATTTATTTTAGATCGTAAATGTTTGTCTCTTGCCGCACATATCTGTTAGTTTTTATAGCATCGGATGTTTTCTAGCCACAAAATTTGGTGAAGAGGCCATAAGACATGAGATATCCAAAACCCAAAAATTGTTTGTGGAAATTACACCTAAAGATGACTTAATTAGATTAGTAACCAGTTTTTAAATATTTCTTAAGCCTAAACTTAGAGAATATGATTAATTAATTAGAATTAATTAATTCGAGGTGAGAATTCTCTGAAAACTCACACAGATCGATCTAGAAATTATATGAGCCATCAATTAAGATTTAAGCTTGGGCGTTGGAGTCCCAACAGGAATATATAAGAAGGGATAGATGTGGTGATGGAGAAGGCACCAAAGTCACTAGGAGAATTCGATTTTCCAGAGTAGTAGCAGTTAGTTGTCAACGAGTTCGAGATTTAGTGAGGAAGAAGAGATAGTGAGGGGCAGGGACAGTGATCCAAAGGAAGTTTTCCAAATACCGAGAGGAGGGAACAACAGAGCTGAGTTATTCCCAGTGAGGAAGTGCATAGGACTACACAGTTTCTTCAAAGAAGTAGTTAGATTTGCTGGAGAGAAATTCATTCTCAGTTCCAGAGGTTGGGCAAAGGGTCCAAAGTGCCGAAGAGGAAACTTCCTCAGCAAAGACAGGAAGAATGACTTCATCAAAGGCAGGTTGGAGACTTAACGTTATAGGTTCTGCACAGAGCAGTGCAGGTGCTGACGCAGAGGGTCTAGGAGGTCATGTTTTCTGAAGGAAATTGTGTCAGGATTGCCTGTGGAAAAAGGGAAATTCCCTTAAAATAATTTTTCCCAGATTTTCTTATTGTTTGGATTACCAGTTGGGCATCCATAGATTGCACTCATATTTTCATTGCTGCATAATAATAAAACCCTCACTAATGCACGAGTTTTCCCATGTTGGGGTTTTCCAGTGACAGTTGCCAAAAAATATCAGTGTCATTTTTATTGTGTGTGTGCTAGTATTTTCTCAGTTTCTAGCGCTATTACCTCTGAAGTATTTTATTTGTGAAGGTTGTAGTGTGATTTATTTGATATTTTCCATAGAAGATAAATTGTTAAAATAATTAACAATTAGAAAATAAATTCCAGTTGCTACAATAGGATTTCAATTTTGAAATTTTCACATGGTATCAGAGTGTAAGTGATCAGCCAGAAGCTCAGAAGCGAAGGAAATAATTTTGCTACTCATAGGGAGCAGCAAGCTGAAATTCTCAAAGGTAGCTCAATATCCAGACAGGTGGGCCGAATTATTGGGGCAAAAAAAATTGATTTTTAGTTGCAAGAGTGCAGAAAAGTCAAATTTCTTAGGATTGTAATTCCAGAAGTCAAAGGGAGCAACTATAGCTCATATTTTCATTGAGGAGATTCCTGGTTGGACGCAAAGGGTTTTGCTGCAGGTTGCAGGAGCAGAATCTGCATCGAGTGGAAGAGAAAAGCACACATAACAGAGGGAAAATTTTACTTAGGGAACTTCGGGTCTCGAAAGTTCGAATTTCCAGTTGATGATTAGTAGTAGAAGCTAGCAAATCCATGCATTCAAGGAGGGAGTGTGAATAGAAGAGCAATAGTCGAGCATGGGGAAAGAGGGAGTTTTTGAAAATTTCAGAGATGACCATTGCAGGACTTGGAGATTAGGATAGGATGGATGAAGCTTCCAACTATGTCATCTGGAAGGATAGGGTTTCCTTCCTTCTAGATGAATATGTCTTGAAATCCTACATTGATAATGTAGTGGCAGTTCCTCAACATGCAGACCAACTCAAGGAATATAGGAAGGAGATGGTGCAGGTGAAGCAGTTGATCCTGGATGAAGTATGAGACCATATTGTCTCACATATAATGGCCAAGGGAACGGCTAAAGAGATGTGGGATGCTCTCTCCATGCTATATTAGGGTAGTTCTGAGTAGCGAAAGATGTTCTTAGAGGAGAAGCTGAGATGCATCAGGATGCAAAAGGGGGAAGGCATAGATCCTTTTCTCACTAGAATTTAGGAGGTTCGAGATTAGATTTCAGCCATTGGGGCAGCACATCAACCCTCAGAACTAGTACGATTTGCACTGAATATTTTCTCAGAGGATTGGCATGTATTTGTCCAAAATATCTTGGGCAAAGATACCTTGCCAAATTGGGGTAGGATTTGTTCATATCTAAAAAAGGAGGAGTTAAGGAGGGCTCTATTGAAGAGTACCATTAGTGGCATCAGCAGCAAGGGACCAAAGAATGAGGAGGATAATGTTGTCCTAGCATCCAGGGGTCCTAGTCAGGGATAGATGGAGTAGAAGAAGAAGAAAAGGACTTGTCGAAGTTCAAGTGCTTCAAGTGTGGTGAGTTTGGCCACTATAGTACCTAATGTCCTCTCAGAAAGAAGGACAAGAAGGACAAACAGGACCAGGCAGCAGCACATGCTGATATACATAGACTGTCCTCTAGGTTTGAGGATGACTTCACTATGATGGCCCACATATCCAGGAGAGAGGTGGGGTGATTTGGAGTTGTAGCCCCAGAGAGCTACAAAGATGGGTAGGTTCCACTGAGGAGTCCACCTCATGGATCATTACCTGGATACGGGGCCCATAGTTTTCAGTAGCAAGATAGATTAGTGTCAGTGGATGTAGTCAATACCAGATTGACAGTTGTAGAGACTAGTCACAGTCAGATGTTGGGGAGCGCAGTGTAGAGTTGGCGGCAGTGCAAAGTGGCACAGTGCAGAGTCAACAACACCACAGATCCTTGTTGGACAATGTAGTAGATAGTAGCAGTCAGGACTCGGGTGACAAATGCATCATACTGAACACAATTGGTTCAGTATTTTGGACGCTTCTCAGTTGCAGTGGTTGCAGTTACAACAACAACATATGAGAGGGAGTTGCAGTTTTGGCAGTAGTTCAACAGTGTTAGTAGAAGAACAGATGTAGCATTAGGGTTTCATAGTAGTTGGTGGGTAGCAGTAGCCAGACATCAGCAGCATGACAAAGGTGATATATAGATAGGGTGTTGTAGTAGGATGTGTAACACTAGAACGCATTCCTCACTAAGAGGGAGGGTTAGTTTTTGTAGCATCGGATGTGTTCTATCCATGAAATTTGGTGGAGAGGCAAAAATACATGAGATCTCTAAAACCCAAAAATTGTTTCCATAAATTACACCTAGAGATGGCTTAATTAGATTATTAACCAGTTTTTTAATATTTCCTGAGTCCAAACTTAGGGAATATGGTTAATTAATCATAATTAATTAAGTCGAGGTGAGAATTCTCTATAAACTCACACGGATTGATCCATAAATTATCTGATCCATCGATTAAGATTTAATCTTGGTCGTTGGAGCCCCAACATGAATATATAATAAGGGATCGATGTAGTGATGGAGAAGGCACCAGAGTCACTTGAATAATTCGATTTTCCATAGTAGCAGCAGTTAGTTGCCAGAGAGTTTGAGCTTCAATGACGAAGCAAAGATAGTGAGGGGCAGGGACATTGATATGGAGGAAGTTTTCTAGATTCGGAGAGGTAGCAGCAAGAGGGTCAAGTTACTCCCCGTGAGGTAGCCCAAAGAACTATGTAGTTGCTTCAAAGAAACAGTTCGATTTGTTGGAGAAAAATTCGTTCTCAATTCCAGAGGTCAGTAGAGGGTCCATTGTACTAGAGAGGTGATTTCCCTAACAGATATAGGAAAAATGACTTTGTCAGAGGTAGGTTGGAGGTTTCAGATCATAGGGTCTATGCAAAGCATAGCAGATACTGACGCAGAGGGTCGAGGCGGTTGACTTTTCTGAAGGAAATTGTGTCGAGATTGCTTGTGGAAGAAGGGTAATTCCCTTAAAATATTTTTTCCTGTATTTTCTTGTTGTTTGGATTTCCAGTTAGGCATCCATAGATTGTACTCATATTTTCACTACTACATAATAAAAAAACCATCACGGTTTCACATGTTTTCCCAAGTTGGGTTTTTCTAGGGAAAATTGTTTAAAAATTACGGTGTCATTTTTATTGTGTGTGTGCTAGTATTTTCTCAGTTTCTAGCGCTATTATTTCTGTAGTATTTTATTTTTAAAGGTTGCAGTGTGATTTATTTGATATTTTTGTAACAAATAAAATGTTAAAATAATTAACAATTAGAAAATTAAATTTCAGTTCCTTCAATAGGATTTTAGTTTTGAATTTTTCACAATATATCGATGATATTAAAGCAAGAGAAAAATGCATAGTAAATGGACGTAAAGGTTTTGGAATTTCGATATTTATTTACACTACTTCTCGTCAGTGTTGGATTTGGTATCTTTAATTGATATTTATTGAGAGAATCTTGTATAACATATTTCACATGTGAAATAGTAACATTTGGTGATTATTAAGGGAATCAGGAATTGTATAGTTAAACAGTATTGAGAGCATTATTGATTGACAGAATAAGTACAAATCAAAAATGGCTAGCAGAGGAAGGAAAGATTTTATTTGCAATGATATGATTAACTCACTTGCTCATATCGATAAGGACTTTCATTGGTCAACTACGTATGAGCAATCTGTAAATATTCCAACGAAAGAGAAAAACAACAATAAGATTTAGACTAGTGGGTAGTGTTGAGCCTCAAAATTACTCTTTCCCTAGCAACTCTTCTCATTCCTTTTCTTTGTTTTTCCATAAGAAAGATGCATTCTCATCACTAATAACTGGTATATACTGTCTTGAGGAGGACATTTTATGTTTTTTATGTTTTGATGTTTGAATAAATTTTTGTATATTAGCTACGGAACGCAACCTATTCTGCAGCTAACCGGCTGTTCCGAAGCTACCTCAATGCTCTAATAGGTTCCAGGTGTCAGAAGAAGAAACTAGCCACATGGACAAATTTGAAATCATCATGACATGGACCCTGTCCTATTCATTCAGCCCAGGTCCCAACAAAAAAGATGGCATAAGACTACGGTTAATGGATAAGTCAAACAAAGAGACCGAGGGTAACAGGACTCTGTTTTGTGGTTAATTAATGCGTTTCATAGTGATGGGAAGCGTTATCCGGAGCAACTACCTGCACCTATAGACTCCAACAACCACCTGTACAAATGAATCCAGCAGTCACCATGTCTTGGATTTATTTCTCCAATAGCCGAGGAAGAAATTCCGCGTATCTGTCTTCTACGTGTTTGGTTGTAGCATGCTTTTCTCCACAAACAGTTATATGATTTTTCTTATAAATACCTGTGTAAGGGACCGAAGAAGTTAGTAATAGTTTTAATGAGAAATTCAAGTTCTAGACTCTGTAATTTTTGGGCATTTTGTGTCCCTGTTTTAATATGAGAAGACCGCATGTTTTTATGAACATCTGAAGGAGTTTTCTTGGAGTTGATTGAGCAATCGTAGCCTAATCAGTTGTAGAGGGCCCCTGCACTGAAGAAGGTTTAATTTTATTTATTTTTCTTCTTCTTGTTAACTGTGAATTCATCATTTGCTTTCTAAAATAGTGTTTATAATCATTTTCTTACTAACGATGTTTATATGCAATTTCTATCATTTTGTTACTGACGGTGTTTATAATTTAGAGCAGTTTCCATTTGCTTGATTTCTTTCTTATCAGTAGTTTAGAAGATAGAACTCAATAGTGTAATATTGTTTCTTCAATTAAAAAACTAACCTTGTTTCAGGATGAGAGTAGGATTGAAGAATGATAAGGATACATTGTTGGATAGTTTACTTCATTCACTGTTTTTCTAGTTTAAATTCTCAGTTAAACTGATCACTGTCATTTACTGTCTTTTCCATTTCATTTTTAGTTTAAAATACTAACTCATGGTGTTAATAAATGTTTATGGAAAACCCTTCAAGTTGATAATTCATCCTTAACTAAGTGGTTGAACATTTCATCTATGCAATGAGTTATTTCTGCATCTTTGTATTTGCTTTCTCTTAGATTAATGAAGTACATAATTACTTAAATGTCATCCCAAGGAGACTTTCTCCCAAAATTGAGAGGCAGAGTAACCAAGTATTTCATTTAGTTTTATTTCTGTAATTAGTTAAACATCAATTGCAATTTTCACTTTCAATTTTAATTCATGACTTGGAAATAATGGTAAAATAAGAATAGAAACTTTGTTTTCATTTCTTTCTTAGCTTTGTTTCCATATCTTTCTTAGCTTTGTTTTCATTTCTTTCTTAGCTCTATTTTCATTTTTAGATTTTGAGCAGTCTTTAAGAAAGTTAGATTTAGTTTTGATAATTTACATTGTAAATCATTAGGAATTAAAAGACCAAAAAAAACCCAAAACAACATAAAACATAAAAACAACGAAGTAAGAAGGGTTAACTAGCACAAGCAATGCACTACACTTCATCAGTTTACGATACCCGGATTGACAGTTCATGTAAAGAAATTTAGGACGCTAAATTGACCAAACAGGTAGGCGAATGTTGCATGTGTTCCAGAAGTCTTTGATTTCAGATAAAAAAATTATTTGTGTGCAAACAATTTTGATTCAAGAAGAAGAATAAGTATGCTAGGAGTGAAGAATATTCCTTTTAGTCCCAAGGAATTTAGATGGATATTCAAGCTACCAGAACCAAATAAGTGCTTAAAATTGTTCGAAGTAGATAGTTTCCTAAATTTACAAGTAGATGGAGCTATCATTATTCAAGAATTCATTTCCCCAACTTCTGAGGTTCCTTCTGATCTTTTTTTCCTAGATATTTCTTTGTTTTCACAGTCGTTTAGGGATCTTTTTTGGAATTGTGCCTACACGATGGGCCGAGAAAATACAACTAATGTCCCAAAATTCATTATCTATTTCCTTTATCGCTCATACAAAGAATATTGTATATTCGACTAGGTTGATGTCATTTCCAATGAATTAGCTTTTTAGTTAGTCAATTTTTCTAAGAGCAATAAATTCTTTATGATGGCATATATGATAATAGTCCTCGTTTCCAAGCATCTCTTTGATACCCTATAATCCTAAATTCATTCTCAACGAGGAACCACTACAGTTCTTATATCACATACTGTGGAAGCACAATGCTTCTTTAAATTTGTGCATAATCCAAGATGTCTTTGTAAAGCACGTCAATTACATGATAATTGGATAAGAGCCCTGTCAAATATTTGTTGAAGCCCAAGTTTTCCTATTTGGAAAAGGGGTGCATGAATAAAGAAAAAATAACATGATAATTTAAATTTATGGATTTGAAAGGAAGCCACTATTGTTGCAAAAATTTTCTATAGATAGGTATTTTTTTTGCTGAATTTTGTGGGAAATACTATGACTGGTTAGTTATATTTGAACGCAAAAGGAAAAATTAATTTATTTCTTTTCCATTTATTATTGGAGAATTCATTGTGAAGAATGCATCTCACATTACGAAGATTGCAAGGTCTTTAGATTATTTTAACTTAATTAAATCTGAAGCCCTGAAACCTTTGATCCAAAACATATATTTAATGTACACCTAGATATTGTTAGATATGTGAACTTATTTCCAAGAGCTAGAGAGAAAAGTGAAGAGAGTCACACTACACCAATAAAAAATCAAGAGCTGATAATAGATATTGAAGATGTTAAAGAAGTCAGTGTCAGCACAAGAGGAAAATACAAGCAAAGAGGCACAAATCCTAAGCAAAAATCTCAATATTATGCACCTAATATTGTTTTGAGTTCATCTTCCAGTCAAAGGAAGAGAAAAGCTACTACAAGTGGAAAACTATTTCATGGTGAGCTATCAGGTGGCTGAGATGATGAAGATCCTCCTCAAAGATTCACTCTATAAATAGCGAACATGATTGAATCATCCAAATCCAAAAGCCCCCCAAACAGTGTTATACCACCTTCTTGGGTTAGTGCTTATTTAGTATAAAATAAAAATGTAATGGAGCATATTGCTGAAGAAGTCACTACTTTGGATGATCGTCTTATCACATTGTCAAATGCAAACTATGACGAGCGCAATAAAAAAATTGAGAATTGAAAAGGTAAAGGTTCATAATAAAAAGGTTATTGATCGAGCAAAAATGGATTTTGATGTGTCTGGGGTTGGAACCATGGGACTCATGAAATTGCCTCAAGTTACTATTGATGCACTTGTATAGTCTACTAGCAAACAACAAGCAAGAAATCTAAGATTGAAAACAAGAATAAAAGAGCTAGAAAATGTTCTGAATTTGGGTCATTTGTTAATAACTCCATAGGAAATACGCGTACCAACATTGACAATTTCTATGTCTAGTGTACCCCATAGATTTGATAAACCCATCAACCTCCTTAATGAAGTGAAATATTATATTATCAGTAATATTTCTTGAAGGTTGGAAATCATTGGACATGCATGGAAAGAATCCTCTGGTCTATCACATTTAGTATAGAGAATTAAGTCATTTTTCGTGTGGGTTAAAGTGACCTTGAGGGAGATAGGGATTTCATAGACAAAGACTTACTTATTTTTAGTGAGAAACTTGATTTTCTCTTTGATCTAGAGAAATAACTAGGATTTTTGGATGCTAATCGATTGAAGCAAGTCAAAGTTGAATGGTTTGAGAGAATCAGAACACTAGAGAACATTATTTTGAATGTGAAAACACAAAGAGTGGAAGTGTTGATGCCTATATCAAGGTTGTGGGGATTTATAGAGATCTAAATGGTCTGTACATAACTTTTTGTTACACGTCATTTTATCGCACTTAGGCAAATGACCATAAAATGGATCTCTCATTATCTAATGAACCCTTTTCAGCAATCCCCTACAAAGCTAGAAGAAAAGCCATTCTGAGAAATACAAGAATCTTGAATTACATTGTTAGAAAACCCTAATTTCAAGCATCATCGCACCTTTTTCATTAAAAAATTGTGATGTCGCATATATTACTATTACAAACCTAAGATAATCAACGCACTTTATAGTATTAAAAAGTGTGATGACCCTTTTACACGGGTAAAAAAATAAAAAATAAAAGCTACAAGACTTGTTGAAGAATCTTATCCAAACAGAACGGGCTTGACTCCCTACCTACTTGGACCTCATCTCTGACTCGATGGATCCCATCCCCTCTTTATGTGGATCTCATCCCATGGGAAATGTATTTACAACCTCCTCTCTTCTACTATTTACACAGAGAAGACCAAAGAAGAAAGGGTTAGCTTTTGAGGTTCTTAATTTATGAAGTTATGCTGTCAAAGTGAAGGCTTATCATTGCAAAGGGAGGATTGGATATTACTGGAAGGAGATGTATGACATCAAGGCCTATTGGATTGTAACCTTTTATTCTCATTTTAATACAAGTACATTGTCTTTTTCACCTAATATGTTGAATGTTTACATGTATGTATTAAAGATCCTTCATCTTCTGTTTAGTAATAGCTTGAAATTATTGATATATTGTATGCTTTGATCTTGTGTCTATTTTTGTTGTTACAAATTCCAGTTTCAAGGATTGAAAGTGGAGCAAGATTTCAAGAAAACAAGGAATTTGGAGACTTATTTCATTAACCAGGTAAGTGGATCTCTAATAATTCAAGAATTTCTATAGAAATTTTAATGTATATTGTTTTGTTTGTTCTAGACTTAGTTAGTGAGTTTGGGGAGATTCCTCTTGTCCACAAGAGTGATTAGTCTGCTAACAAACTTTGTGAATCCACTGGGGTTAATCGCACTTCTTGATATAGGAAAAGTGTGATGAGCTAATGGCGAAATTCCCCCTTTCTAAAAAATCAAAAAATAATTGTTAAAATGAAAAAATGAAACCATAAAAGCAAAGAATAGGGAAAGAACCCTTACTTGGAACCAACTGCGCTAAAATTCGTCCATTGGTTTGATCGCAATTAGCTCCTGAAGATTTGGGGTAAATGCACTTTCAGAGCTCTTCAATGGTAAAAATAATTTACTTTTTGACCTTTTTATAACCAAAAAGAGGTCTATTAAAATAGTATTTTTGCCTATTTACTCAAAATTTCAAATTTTTTCAGTTATTTGAATCTGAATGTGCAGATTACAAGATAATTTTTGGAACAGATCATTTTGACGATAAGTATACTTTTATCACTTCTTTGAGATCCCTAAACTGATTATGAGAAAGGAATCCCATGGATTTCTCTTTAAGCTCTTTTTAGGCTCTCAAAATATGAAAAGATTACTGAGTAAACTTGTTTCTTTCATGCTCATAAAAGTATATGAAAAAATGTCTACCTAGTATAAGTTTACCCCTTTTATGGACTAAATAAACTATTTATGAAAAAGGAATGCTTTGGTCAATCATGACTAAAATATTCTCCCTTATATTATTTTACACTTTTTATGCCTCGAGAGACTAAATTTACAACAAAGAACACTACGAGTTTTTCTTTTTTATCTCTTTTTTCAAACTCTCTAAATATGAAAAAGAAATTGAGTTACCCCTTTACTAGATTCGTAAAATATAAACAGTATATAACTCATCAATCATGATGAGACCAAACCATTCTTTCTCATGGTTCGTTAAAAATATTTTAAATGAATCATCTGAAGGATGGACTTATACTATAAGCATGTGTTATCCTCCTCAAGCTTCTATAAAAATAAATAGGTTGTAACAACCCTGGTGAAAATTCCATGTAATAAAAGTTAAAAAAGGAAAATAATAACCTCAGTTGATGGGACACTTATTCCAATTTGAATGTTGGGCAAGACATCTTAGTGTGGGTATTCATCGGTTTATTCATGGCTAAGGAAATTGGCAAAGGAAATGGCTAAGGCTTTGGAAAGGGAAAATGGCATTTTTGGGACATTTATTTATGAAAATAATGGAAATTAGGAGAAAAGGGAGGTGAAATGTCATAGGTTGCATGTGAGGAGGAGAATGAAGGAAAATAATGGAAAGTGAAGAAAATAGAGGCCTCATTTATCAAAGGGCTTCTGAGGATCATTTCATAGACTTTTGTCAGTTTAGTTTTGGATCTCTCTCATTATCTCTCTCTCTCTCTCTCTCTCACTCTTAGACACTTTGAGTTTTCATGGAGCACTCTTGGAGGGTGTGGCATACTTGGATTTTTGGAGCAAGAAGGAAAAGGAAAATCAGGAAAGCGCAAGAGGACATCAATATCAACAGCTACAGTGGGTTTTGCTTGCAAGTATCAAGTTGCATGTATCTTTTCCTCACTAGTTTTGGCATGCATGGCATATGCATGTGGTTTATTGGTCATGATCTGTCACTAGCATGGATAATTGCCTAGATTGACAGTGGATTTGCCTAGCCTTGTCGTTTCCTGGATAGCCATGGTGTTGTGGGTTCATTTTTTTTCCTGGTTATTTCTCATGTTTCCTTAGCTTAGGTTGAGTTACTAGTTCCTGGAGCCTTGGTTGGATAAACGCTCTAGAGCCTTGTAATATCTTGGGTTGATTTACTAGTCCTAGAGTCCTGGTTGGACAAACACTCTCGAGCCCTTGGTGGGTTGAGTTATTAGTCCTAGAGTCTTGGTTGGACAAACACTCTAGATCTCGGTATAAGTTGTGGATTGAGTTACTAGTCCTGTATCCTTGGTTGGAACAAATGGTCTAGAGCCCTGGAAGGCTTGGATAAATACCAATCTGATGATGGTTTTGTGATGTCCGACCATGAAGTGGAATCACTACTTGATGGGTTGAGGTGGTTGGCCTTTGGAATCCCTGGCTGGTTCTAGATTGGTGTGTTCTATGAAATCCCACATTCATGCTTGGAATATGGCATGAGGGTGAATGGTTGAAAAGAGATTTGGATCAACCATTCTATGGTTGCGTGGAATGTGGAAGTCCCATCCCGTGTTTGGATTTTTCATCATCAATATGAGGTTATTTATCCTTGTGTTTCTATGAGTATATATTGGCTTATATGTGGGTTATATGGTTGCGATTTCCTATTTGTGTTGCTATTATGTTGGTTATGTATATGTTTTATGGTAGTAGCTATGTATGGCTCTCATCATGCTTTTACTTGTAAATGAATGAAAAATGTATATATGACCTAATGGATGAAATGGAAACTAATGTGTTGAGGCATCAATGCCTCTTAGTGATTCTCAGCTAAGTCTAAGACCCCTATGCTCAAATCTGTTATTTACTCCTGTAGATTACATATTCATGATATGTTTGACAAAATGTTTGTCATGGCTGGTAGGGGTCCAATCAAGATATTATTCAAGTAATTGCATATTTGTACTATCATTTCCCTATTATTTTACGGTTCTAAAGGTGTCATTCAGTGATGGGTAGTGACCTGGGCTATGGGCCTGAAAAAGTGTCTCAAATCTCGAGGACATTGGCACAGCATTAAGCAAAATAGTCCTTGGATGTTGGCATTCTTTGTCATGAGAGCGTCCAGAGCCTCCTGGAAGCTGGCAGGCCTATAGCATGGGAGTGTTCGAGGGTCTAGTGGTCCAAAATCTTAGTAGGACCTAGGGGTTGTGTTGAACCTCACAATTGCTTCTTTTTGACATCCTTTTTCACCCCATCTATCTCTTGTTTATCTTCATAATAACACATTGGGCATCAAGTTACAGGAATTATGACATGACAGGTATAAAATTATATTTTATTTCATAAACTGACAATGTTATTTATTATTTAGTTTTATGTTTACTTCAGCTACCGAATTACAAAGATTCTACAGCTAAGTCCATGGTTTGACAAGTTCCAAGGTGCCAGCTGGGAAGCGAAAAATATGGGTAGGTGGCAACTGAAGCACTCAACGATTTCCTCCTACTCTCATGAGCTAGATCGATGGAAATGAGTCATAGTAATGTGGTCAAAGGCGAAGTCAACCTCCATAGTGGGCCATGGGCGAGCGAGAACGAGATTTGTGCCTCATGATTTGCTTCAATGATAGCAAATCATGAGCAAATTATATGATATTATCTTTTCAAGTTAAATTTTTTTTCTGTCGATAGGTATTAGGCATATAGCTCTAACCAATTAATTGCCATGAGCTCGGTAAATATGCCTCTCAGCAAAAATGAAAATAGTAGTAACGACACGACAACAAGACTGAAATTATGTTATTGATACTCTATTTTTAAGAATCATTTTCTTTTCTCAGTAAGCATTCATGCATGGTTAAGTGCTTGATCTATAGTGTAGTGATTGCCTGCTTCTCATGGAGGCCCCCTTCGAGACAGTAAGGATTTCCATTTTTCCAGTTAGTAATTAGCTTCATAGATTTATGTTTATTCAATTGAGTATTTTTGTTTTCTATTTCTTTTAGATTTGATTCAAGATCATTTTTCTAATCATTTCTACTATTCAGATTTCGAATGCACATGGATAGAGCATAGCAGTAGTGACATAGTTTTACATTTCAATCAAATAGATAGAATTTCATCTTTCTTATAGACAATAGATTCATTCGCAGAATTAATTGTTAAATTCAAACATGTGTGATCTTTAATTTAAGCAAATGTGAGTGTGTTTAAAACAAGAGTTTGTTTCATTTTATTTTCATGCAAGTGTGTTATGCAGATGTGTGATTTTCTTTAAGTATGAGATTAAGAGTAATTTTCATTTCTACAAATGAGTGTGTATATAATTTTCATTTATGCAAAGTGTGGGATTGATTTATATTTATGCAGAAGTGTGAGATTTTTATTTCAAAGAAAAGTGTGGAATTTTATAAGAAAAAGTAGTTTTGTTTGAAAGCAAGAGAGTGTGATCATCATTGTAAAGTTAATCTTATTTTCTAGAAATAAATAATTTACTCAAAGAAGACATGTGCATCTTAATAACTCAATTTAATTTCGAATTTGTATGAGTAATAAAAGACTTCTAGCACATCCCGGATGCGGGTGTTTAATAGGCCGCGCAGCCCACAGCTGGTGCGTCACATGGGCATGTGTCAGCCCGGACGTGCCACGCAGCACCCTGTAGCCTGCTTCATAAGGGCGCATGCAGATGATCCTACGCGGGAGTTATTACTAGTCTTGTCTGCCTTTATTGTCCTCCTGCAACTCTCTGCGATGGCGCTTCATATCCCGGGAGCCTCTGTCACATTCTGGCATTCATTTGAAGCTGCTGGGCACTCCGCTGCAGCGTTGGAGCATTCTCTGGTAAGGTGGGGGATTGCGCAGGGACATTCCTGCTCTGTGGCAAACTCAGCAATGTAGAGGGAGTGCCTCAGAATGAGCAGCCGACGAGGAGGCTCTCGGGGTCAGGCTTCAGCTCGGAGGACCGCAATTTCTCCTTCTTCCTCTGCCGAGGTAACATCTGACCAGCATGGTTTCCATGGTAGAGCAACTGGACGTGGCAGCGCACCTTAGAGAGGAGATATACCAGAATGCGGACATGCAGCGCATCCCACAGTCAGGTATAGAATACCTTGCACACTGGCAAACTCCACATTCATTATATCTGTTTCTGTCGAGCATTGTGGCAATCTCAGAGGTCAAGCTGAAGCAACTCAAGGCAACCCTCCACCGGCTCAAGGGACTGTGCCCATAATTGATATGCAGGTGCCCGCAATTGATATGCAACGCCCTACTAGGGAAAGTTCCTCTCCGGCTACTCAAGCTGCCCTTGCGGGCCCAAGCGAACCGGCTCAGAGGATCCATACCAGCCCGGTGGTCCCTCTCTCGGACTTGGATGACTCACAGCAATTTAGGGGCAAGGTGGAGGAAGA
Organism: Pinus tabuliformis; assembly: GCA_031772625.1. Classification (NCBI taxonomy): domain Eukaryota; kingdom Viridiplantae; phylum Streptophyta; class Pinopsida; order Pinales; family Pinaceae; genus Pinus; species Pinus tabuliformis. The sequence goes on from CM062818.1 coordinate 1,540,055,947, forward strand.
GCCATATACCACAGACGAGGATTAATTCAACCAATCAGTTCGCCCTCAGCAGCCTGGAAAGGAAAGCTACGCACTGTTTTCGTACCTTGTTATCTGTATGTGTTCGGTTTCCGTCTGGATTTCCAAATCTATGTGTCGGCTATAAGGGTTCTTATGTTTATCAGTCTTAGATCAAGTAATGTCATGTGTCGTTATGTTAGTCTGTCACAGCATGTCCATGCTCAGCATCTAATTTTTGTACCTGTTCAATTTTGGGTATGTATAATTTGGGCAAACTGTCAATCTTTCGGCAAAAGTTACAAGGCCATGGCCCTGTTGTAACACTTATGTAATTTTTTGACTTTTTGTACTACTAATAGAATAGCCTGATTCAGAAAAAAAAAAAAAAAAAAAAGACTTCTAGCACATATAGTGCACATACACTTCATCAATTTACTAGCCCTGGTTGATAATTCATTTAAGTAATTTAAGGTCAATTAAGTTACCAAACATTTTGGTGTTGTTTCTCGGGAAGTGTATATAGGAGTCTTTTTCTTTTCCTTTTTAATTAAAAGAAAAATGATATGCATAGAGAAAGAGATTCTAGAGTTAGATTCATAGGTAGAGGTAGAAGTTTGATTCCAACATCATCACTCACCCCACCACGACCTCGTAGTACCACACCATCCACTCAAACTCATATTCCATTTATTTCAGGCAAACATAAACTTCCTAAGGTACTCAGATCTGAAATCCAACCTAGAGATTCTCCAACTTCATCAACTGGAGCCATAATAGAAGAAGAGGATACTACGTCCCCAACAGAAGGAGTAATTTTTCTATCTTCAACTAGAGAGAAACTTATAGGAAAAGAACTAGGAATTCCCAGTGAAGAAGAGAATGAATAAAATTATTTTAACCTACCATTGATAGAAGAACCAGAAGAACTAGAAAAGGAATTAGAAAATCTAATTTTGGAACCCTACATTAGTTCTGAAGAATCTACAATGGATGGAGAAGGGGAAGGAGAGGTACATAATATCAATGGTGAAAAATCTAGGATTTGAAGAGGAAAATGAAGAAATAGGGGAAGTGGAAGAGGTCGAGGAACAGAGAGAGGAGTTGGTAGAGGAGATCCAGAACCATTTGGATTTCCAATCTTTGATGAAGATACCACAGCCACAATGAAAAATATCTCACCCTCCATCCTTCCAAATTTTCATGGATTAAGGAGTGAAGATACTGAAACATTTCTCATTGAATTTGAAGTTGTGCGTAGATCTTATGATTACTTTCTTGACACTCAAAAATTGAAGTTGTTTCTAGCAACTCTTAAGGATGCAGCATTAAAATGGTCCATATGCTTAGGAGTACATTCTATAAGAACATGGGAACAAATGAAGGATACATTTTTAGAGAAATATATGGATTATTGTATGCCCCATAATCTTAAAGATGAAGTCTTTAAAATGATGCAAAAATAAGATGAAAATCTTGAAGATTTCATTGAAATATTTACTTATAATGTTAAAAGGGCTCCAATGCATAATCTAGATGAAGAAACTTTGAACGCTCTCTTATTAAAATCCATTAGAGATTAGTGGATTGATCTTCTCAATTTGATGGGAAAAGGAGATATTTCTCAGTTAACATTTGGAGAAGTTGTGAGTTATGCATACACATTTCAAGAGCTAAAGCAAGAACTAGGAAAGATCCAAGAGATCTTGTCATGTCTAGGATTAATAAATCCGTAGCTGGGACAGTAACTAGGGATGAATTAGGCAATTTTCTTAACAACTTTAAAACAGATATTTTGGGGAGTTTTAGTGAACAAATAAACGCCCTTAAAGTACAAAACAAGCAGAAGGCTGAAAATGATGCATTATCCATCGTTTGTCCAAAATGTAGAAAAAAATCATGCTTTGAGCCTGAATGCCCTCTTGACTTAAAAAGTGTAGAAACTTGTGTTATATGTTCAAAAAATCATGATACAAAGAAATTGTCCTTCAATACTTGGTCTTAAAGTGGTCTATCAAGAGGAAGTAATACCAAATCAAGTAGAGCCCCTTTGTTTTATTGCTAAGAGACCATGGCAAAATTCACAACCAAATATGACTCAAGGTTTTAGCACTCAAACATTTGCACAACCATCACAAAGAAATTGGACTGCAACCATGCCTTGAAAATCTTAGTGTCAACCCTAGGCACAAAGATGGAAAAATCCTTATGGAAAATACCCTCAATATCCTCAATATCAACAACCTTACCCTATTTTTCCACCACAATATTTTCCTTAGCCTATTCAACTAACTCAACCTCAGAATCCAAATCCACAACTTTCATTACCATTTCCTCAAAGACCAAATCAATCATCCCAACCACTTCCAAACATGAATAATAATAGAAATTAACAACATGTTTACAATGTGGAAGCACAAAATTTCCAAAATTACACAATAACTCCATTAGATCTAAACAATGTCCAACTTGGATCTAGTAGAGTATTAGAAAAGAAGTCACCATCAGTTGTTATTCAAGAATCTGAAAAAAAAAAAAAAAATAAAAAAATAAAAAAATAAAAAATAAAAAAAAAAAAAAAAAAAAATTAATTAATTAATTAATTAAAAAATAAAAATAAATAAATAAATAAATCAAAAAAATCTCTCTGAGTAAGAGAAATCTCTTAATCAATAGGAAAAATATAAAAAACAAACCACCCCTGCACATTCCAATCATATCCCAATAAACTCAACTCCCATCATAGAACAGCCTTCAGTGTCTGTTCAAACACCACCTTTTCCTGAAAGATTGAAAATTGATAAAGGGGTAGAAAAACAAATTATGTTGCCTGATTATGATATGATAGATGAATTGAAGAATGTTTGCATAAAAATTCCTTTGTTACAAGCTATCAAAGAAATACCAATATTTGTAAATATAATCAGGGATTTAAGTATTAAAAGACCAGGAAGAAAGAAAAAAGAAGTTAAAATAATTCATTTATTTGGAAAAATTGCATATATCATGATGGGAAAAACAACAATTCAGAAATGTCTTGATCCAAGAAGTACCATTGCGAAAACACACATCAATGGTGTCAAAATTCCAAATACATTGATTGATTTAGGAGTAGCTATAAACATCATGAATAAACAAACTATGAACCAATTGAAACTTCCTAATCTTCAATATACATCTACAACTTTTCAATTACCAGATAGATCTATTATCAAACCTGATGGTGTATTAGAAGACATATTTGTATCCTTAGATTCTTGGGTGTATCCTATTGACTTTATGATTCTAACACCCATGAATAATTTAGGGGGACATCCATTGATTTTAGGAAGACCATGGTTAGATAATGTTGATGCTTTTATAAGTTGTAGATCTAGTGATATGTTTATTTCTGATGCAAGTTCAGTGAATAAATTTACATTATATCCTCCTGCAAAAACAAAAATAGAGGTAGAAAGTGAAGAATGGATAAATGATGATATAGATATACGATCAATCTTTGTTACTTCACAAACAGATGAAGAAGATCAGATTTTGAATTTAATGGAAAATAATGAGTCTTCCTCATATTGTGAATCTAATCAAAGTTTTCAAAAACAATGTAATATTTAATATTTATCATCTTGTCACTTATCTTTACATTCTATGGAAAATTTTGGTAATTTTTTAATAGAAACCTTTTCCAAAAAAACTTTGAATATCAATAATAATCTGGAATAATTTCAAAAGAAAGAATTAATAAAAATGTTACAAGAACATTCCTCTTCATATGCATGGGAATACATTGACATGAAAGGAAATGATCCCAATACTTGCATACATCATATCTACATTGAAAAAAATGTCAAACCAATCTGACAACCTCAGAGAAGAATGAATCCAAATTTAAGGGAAATTGTTAAAGAGGAACTACAAAAATTGTTAAATGTGAATTTCATTTATCCAATAGAAAATAGCCAATGGGTTTCACCATTGGTAATTATTCTTAAAAACAATGGAAAATGGAGAGTATGCATTGACTATAGGGAATTGAATAAAGCCACTTTCAAAGATCATTTTCCACTTCCTTTTATAGTGTGAGTTTTAGATAAATTGACAGGAAAGAAATACTTCTCATTCTTTGATGGTTTTAGTGGATATAACTAGATCTAAGTAGCTCCAAAAGATCAAGATAAAACCACTTTTACCTATCCATGGGGAACCTATGCCTACCAAGTACTTTCTTTTGTGTTATGTAATGCACCTGCAACATTCCAAATGGAATTTTAAGGCATTTTCTCTAATCTAATTCATGATTGCATAGAAGTCTATATGGATGATTTTACTGTCTATGGAAATTCCTTTGAAAAAGCTCTTAAAATTTTGGAAAAAATTCTCATTAGATGTAAAGAAGCAAATCTCTCATTAAGCCATGAAAATTTTTTTATGATGTTTACTGAGGGAATTGTTTTTGGACACCATATTTCAGGGAATGGAATTAGAGTGGATACATCTAAAGTAGAAGTTATTTCTAAATGATCAATACCAACTTGCCAAAGAGATGTTAGAATTTTTATTGGTTTTACTAGTTACTATAGAAGATTCACAGAAAAATTTACAAAAATTTCCTCTCCACTTTTCAAATTGCTCACAAACGATTGTGAATTCATCTGGAATTCTAATTGCCAAAAAGCTTTTGAAACATTGAAAGAAAATATTTCTAAAGCACCCATTCTAAGAGGACGAAATTGGAAACTACCTTTTCACATTTCAACTAATGCTTTTGATATAGCTTTAGGAGTTGTATTAGGTCAAAAGGATTGTTAGAAAATTATATATTACAGAGAAATGGAACACATAAAATATATTGCAGAAATATAAACACAGAAAACAAATAAAACAATAGAGACATAGATTTGTGTGGTTCACCCAATCTGGGCTACGTCCACGGGGAAATAGCTAGTCCTTCATTTTATATTATCCAACAAACTGAAGAGATACAACCTACAGCAGATCTGTTGTAATACCCTCTTCGCTCTCACAAAATCTCCTCTCTCTTTCTCACTCAGAATATAGATCTACATAGACACAATACAATTCCCTTCTAGGGAAAAAAAAACCCTAAATTAAACATAAATTCTACAATCATATCTCCGCCTAATGAACGGCCCATATTGACTATGAAATTACCACATTTTACAAAGAAATTTTACATCTATTTTTAGTTTCGGGGGCGCTGCCCCCGATCCCCCGCCAAGGGGGAGCTCCCAAAGATCACAGTCACCCCCCTGGACCCCCCTTGCAGTGAAAATATTATGGGCAACATTGCCGCCACATGATGAACTAGGGTCCATTGCAGTGATACCTCCGAATAAAGAAAATAACCAAGCTCCACACCCAACAATCTCCCACTTGGAGACTAATTATAGCAACTCTACTGCTACTTCATTTATTGGAAAATGACTCCACTTTGGACCTGGTTGTTTCTCATCTCCTTCATCATACTTGAATACCAATTGAAACTGAGCAGAATCTCAGTTTCTCCCTGATTACAAAATTTGTTAACATATCTGCAGGATTCTGGCTAGTGTGTATCTTTTCCAACTTCAACTATCCATCTTCCAATGCTGACTGTTGGGTCCCTATAATACTAGTGATTACCCCATTACTATTTTAGTTGTATCCCTTATTAATATTTTTGTGCCCCTATTGTCCCCATATTGTTATTACTGTGCCCCATAGAATCCCTCTATTGTTATTTTTGTGGCTTTATATTATTATTGTTAGGTCAGCTAGGTTATATTGTGACTCCTTAGACTCCTATATATAGAAAGGAGGTTTTGTCATTTGAATCATCCAAGAATTGCTCATTTGTGTAATTTAAAGGAGGTTGCCCCCTTGAAGAGGCTGAATTCTAAGGCGTTGATCTCTCTTTTCTATCTTTTTGTGAGCTGGTTTCATAACATTTGGAATCAGAGCTTTGGATTCTAGGGTTTCGCTGCTCCAAACAGGTCATCGTGGAATTTTCGCTATAACTTTTTTTCTACGACATTTCAGAAGCTAAAAAAAAACCCACTTGAGAAGAAATTGCGCTGAATCTTGAATCCAAATTTTAGAGCTTTTTGCACTATATTTGCGGAGATATGATCTGAGGAAGTTGGTATTTTGCAGACTCCTGAATTACATTCCAAACAGGTGACCTAGGGAAATCGTCATAACTTTCTCTCTTAGCATCGGATTGAAATTTTATAAGAAGGTATAGAAAGAGGACGGACTGTAGTTTCTTGTATATCTTTTTTATATCCAAAGGTCGAAATAGTGACTCGTGGCACGTCGTACAAGTTCATTCTACTGAACTAGTCTATAATCAAGTCATCTTGGGAGATTGTGCATAACTCTTCCTTAGAGAATCCAATTTGGATCAAACTAGTGGCATTGGAAAGAGGACATAGAGGGCTACTACAGGTCGCAATTTCAAAACTGGATGATCTGAAATTGCAGAGATACATCAAATTCAATATCAAGCTTCTACAAAGTGAAAAAAGGTGTGTAGTTTTTTTTTAAATTTTTACATAAGCTTGGTTTGAAAAATTAGTTTGAATCGGTAATTGATGCCTCAAGGAAAGAAAATGCAAACACCTAGTAAGCAACCTGAAAGCTCTAGCATGACTCAAGAAGAAGAGGAATAAATGCAACATGATATATCAAAATTACGAGACCAAGTGCAACAAGTGTCACTTGCACAAAAAGCAACGGAATCTAAGATGGATGGTTTAAGGAAAGATGTAGAAGCTAAGATGGATGGCTTAAAGAAAGGTGTAGAAGCTAAGATGGATTGTTTAAAGAAAGGCGTAGAAGCTAAGATGGATGGCATGGAAGCTAAGATCAATGGCATGGACGCTAAAATTGATGGCATGGATGATAAGATGGAAGAATTGAAGATAAATATGAATAAGTTGCTACAAGAAATGGTCACTAATGGTGAAAGGGTAGTAAAGGAAACTCATGATGAGAAAAAAAGAAATGTTAATCATAATTCCATAAACTCTAATGTTGTATTGAAGACCCACCATATTCCAAAAATCGATATGAGGAAGTTTGATGGCAAGGATCCCACAACATGGATATTACAGATGGAGCAATTTTTCGATCTCAATAATATGCAAAACACACAAAAGGTACGTATTGCAACTTTATATTTGGAACCAAACCAGTTTGTATGGTATCAATGGCTTTGCTCTCGTAAACAAATTATCACTTGGGCAATTTTTACGGAAGAATTGACAGCGCATTATGAGGATACAAAAAGCAACACTTTTTTAGCCAATTGATAAGTCTCAAACAAAAGGGTTCAATAATGGAGCACATTGAGGAGTTCCAAAAATTGAACATAAGGGTAAAAAATATTCCAGAGGAGCATAGGATTGATGTGTTCATAGGGACTTTAAAGGATAATATCCAACATGATGTTTGCCTTTGAGAACCTGATTCATTAGAGAAGGCATTCAGGTTAGCAAGAAAAATGGAAAGCAAAATTATGGCAACCAGGAAACATACCACTCACAACTATAAAGATGGAAGTGTTGTTGCCCCTTGTCTTCCACAACCTATAAGATTGACACCACAAAAATTAGAAGAAAAAAGAGCAAAAGGGCTTTGTTACAGTTGTGATAGCAAATACACTAAAGGTCATAAGTGTGCTGAGAAGAAATTATTCTGCATAGATTGTGAAGAGGAAGAAGAAAAGGAGCAAGAAAGGTCAAAAGAAGAGGATATACTCCAAGAACAAAGCCTAGATAAAGAAGAAATGAATCCGACCATATCTTGTAATGCATTGGCGGGAATTACCACTCCTCAAACCATCAAGATAGAAGGACAAATCAAGAAGAAAAAGGTAATAATATTGATTGATTCAAGAAGTACCCACAATTTTATTCATTGTAAGGTAGCAAAAGAATTGAATTGCTTCTTATATCTAGCACCAGAGTGTCAAGTGATGGTTGAAAATGGATGAACAATAAATTGCTCTGGAAAGTGCCATAATATCAAGCTATCCATGGGAGAATATGTATTGACTAGCCCAATGCTTTCCATTCAAATGGGAGGTGCTGATGTTGTACTAGGAGTCCAATGGCTACAATCCTTGAGTACAATAGCTTTTAATTTTCAAGAACTTTTCATGAAATTTTCTGTGGAAGGAAAAAAAGTTGAATTAAGGGGTATTGCAAGGAAACTGGGAAAGATAATCAACTCTAACGATATGACAAAGCTTCTAAAAAAGGAACAAAGAGGTGTAATTGCACAATTATGTTTGCTAGATGTTTCCACATTGGAATCATCTATTTCTCCAGATCTCCAAAAAGTCTTGGACAATCATTCCAAGGTATTTGAGACTCCCAAAGGTCTCCCACCTATTCGTGATCATGATCATGCTATTCATCTGATTCCAGGAAGTGTTCCTCAAAACATCAAGCCGTACAAATATCCATATGCCCAAAAGAGTGAAATTGAACGTATGGTTGTAGAAATGCTAGAGGCTGGTATAATTCAACCAAGTCAAAGTTCTTTCTCTGCTCCAGTAGTATTGGTGCACAAGAAAGATGGATCATGGCACATGTGTCTGGATTATAGGGATCTCAACAAACTCACTATTAAAGATAAGTTTCCCATTCCTATGATTGATGAATTACTGGATGAATTGCATGGATCAATTTACTTCACCAAGTTGGATCTTCGTTCAGGATATCATCAAATCATAATGAAGACTAAAGACATTCCAAAAACAACATTTAGAACTCATGAGGGTCATTATGAATTTTTGGTCATGCCTTTTGGCCTTACCAATGCACCTTCAACATTTCAAGGTTTGATGAATTCCATTTTCGAACCATTCCTTAGAAAATTTGTGTTAGTATTTTTTGATGATATACTAATCTACGGCAAGTCTTGGAAGGATCATGTTGAACATGTTAACAGGGTGCTACAACTATTAGAGGAGAAACAATTATATGCAAAAAGATCCAAATGTTTCTTTGGAGTACAAGAGGTGGAATATCTGGGTCATATTGTATCTCGTGAAGGAGTTAAGGTAGACCCTAGCAAAATTAAAGCCATTAAGGAATGGAAAATCCCCACATCCATAAAGCATCTGCGAGTATTTCTCAGGTTGACAGGGTATTATCGCAAGTTTGTTAAGAATTATGGGAGAATAGCAGCACCTCTAACAACATTATTGAAGAAAGATGCATTTTCATGGACTCCAGAAGCAACAAAGGCCTTCGAGCATCTTAAAGAGACAATGTGCTAAGCACCAGTCTTAGCTACACCAGACTTCACAAAAACCTTTATTGTGGAATGTGATGCTTCAGGAAATGGAATTGGTGTTGTTTTAATGCAAGATGAAAGACCCATTGCTTTCGAAAGTCGTCCAATCAAGGGAAAGTTTTTACACAAAGCTATTTATGAGAAGGAAATTTTGGCAATACTCCATGCACTTAAGAAATGGTGACCCTACCTAATGGGAAGACACTTCAAGGTAAAAACAGATCATGATAGCCTTAAATACTTTTTAGAACAAAGATTATCCTCTGAAGAGCAACAAAAGTGGGTCACAAAGATGTTGGGTTATGACTTTGAAATCATCTACAAAAAAGGGAAGAAAAATGTAGTGGCAGATGCACTCTCAAGAAAGGATGAGGATGTGGAAGCATTGTTGTGCGCCATTTCTATTATCCAACCAGATTGGATAAACGAAACAAAGGAGGAATAGAATAATGACGAAGAAGTGTGGGCACTTATTCAAAAGTTACAACAAGACTCCAGTACGTCCGATACATTTAGCTAGCAAAATGATTCGTTATGGTACAAAGATCGCTTATACCTCTATAAGAATTCCCAGCTAAAACAAAAGATTCTTATGGAATTGCACACTTCTCCCTTAGGAGGGCACTCAAGATTTCTAAAAATTTACCATAGGGTTAAGAAGGAATTTTTTTAGGAGGGCTTTAAATCAGATATTCAAAAGTTTGTGGCGGAATGTTTGGTTTTCCAACAAAATAAAGTTGAAACAATTAAGACATCGGGTCTATTGCAACCTTTATCCATTCCAAGCCAACGTTGGGAGGAGGTTTCAATGGATTTTATCACAAGTTTACCCAAGTCTGAGGGAAAGAGTGTCATCATGGTGGTAGTTGACAGACTTACCAAGTATGCACACTTTTGTGCATTATCACATCCATTTAAAGCCAGTATAGTGTCTACTGCATTTATGGAAACAATTCAAAAGATACATGGAAACCCAAAGATTATTGTAAGTGACAAAGATCCCATTTTCACTGGAAATTTTTGGACAGAGTTATTTTCTTGTCTTGGTACTCAGTTAGCTCATAGCTCATCTTATCATCCTCAATCTGATGGGCAAACTGAGATAGTAAACAAATGTTTGGAAGGATATCTTCGTTGCTTTGTATCTGATAAAAAGACATAATGGGTCAAATGGTTTCCTTTGGCTGAATGGTGGTATAACACTTCCTTCCATACAGCAACAAAAATGACCCCATTTATGGCACTTTATGGATATCAACCACCATCCATCACATCATATTTAAGAAAAAATTCTAAGGTTCAAATAGTGGAACATCACATCGAATATCAACAACATGTCCTCTAACTCTTAAAGGATAACCTCGTGTTGGCATGAATAGAATGAAACAATAGGCAGATCAATATCGCAGCGAACGAAGTTTTGATGTAAGTGATTGGATATTCCTACGGCTACAACCATATAAGCAAATGTCCCTCAAGCAAGCTAAGAAGGATAATAAACTATCACCAAAGTATTATGGTCCGTACAAGGTGTTGCAAAAGATTGGTACTATGGCATACAAATTGGAGCTTCCTGCAGCTTCTCGATTGCACCCAATTTTCCATGTTTCATGTTTAAATAAGGTTATAGGCGACAAGCTCCCAGTTCTATCAATATTGCCAAAACTTGATGAGGAAGGAAAAATTATATTGGAACCAGAAGCAATCACAGAAACAAGAACTCGACAGTTATGAAATTGATCAATTTCAGAGTATCTTATCAAGTGGAAGAACTTATCCGCTGAAGATTCCACATGGGAGGATGAGAATTTTATACAGAAGCATCCAGAACTACTGAAGCATTGAGGACAACACTTTTTTGAAGGAGAGGGGCATGTTGGGTCCCTATAATACTAGTGATTACCCCATTACTATTGTAGTTGTATACCTTATTAATATTGTTGTGCCCCTATTGTCCCCATATTGCTATCACTGTGCCCCATAAAATCCCTCTATTGTTATTTTTGTGGCTTTATATTATTATTGTTAGGTCAGCTGGGTTATATTGTGACTCCTTAGACTCCTATATATAGAAAAGAGGTTTTTTCATTTGAATCATCCAAGAATTGCTCATTTGTGTAATGTAAAGGAGGTTGCCCCCTCAAAAAGGCTGAATTCTAAGGCATTGATCTCTTTTTTCTATCTTTTTGTGAGCTGGTTTCATAACACTGACTATATGAAATGGTAACTTGAGTTGTATATGTTTAGTATTGGAATGAAATGTAGAGTTCTTTGCAAGATGTATGGCACTCTGGTTGTCACTATATAACCTGCCCAACTCCTGCTTCTTACCCAATTCATCCAGAAACCTTTGTAACCAAATCATTTCTTTACTAGCCTCTGTAGCAGTAACATACTCTGCTTCTGTTGTTGAGAGTGCAACAACACTTTGCAGTTTTGAAACCCAACTGATAATTGTTCCATCTACAGTAAACACATACCCTGTGGTGTTCCTCCTGTTATTTCTATCACCCGCCATATCTTCATCAACATATCCCTGTAGAGCAATGTTTGAACCACCAAAGGATAATGCTTGATTTATGGTGCCTCTCAAATACCTGAGAATCCACTTCACTATTATCTAATGTTATTTTGTTGGATTGTTCATGTACCTGCTTACAACTCCCACTGCATGTGCAATATCAGGCCTTGTGCAGACCATTTCATACATTAAGCTTTCAATTACTAATGCATATGGAACTTTAGACATATAATCCATTTCTTCCTGAGTCTTGGGACACATTTCCTTACTTAGTTTGAAATGGCTAGCCAAAGGTATACTAACTGGTTTTTCATTTTGCATATTAAATCTTTTCAACACCTTTTTTATATACTCACTTTGAGACAATGTTAATTTTCAATTCTTCCTATCTCTAGTTATTCTCATACCAAGGATTTGTTTTGCAGCACCCAAATCCTTCATTGCAAATGAGTTCGCCAATTTTCTTTTGAACACATTTATTTTCTGCATGTTAGAACCTGCAACAAGCATGTCATCAACATACAATAACAATATAACATAGTTGCCATCATTTTGCCTTTTGAGATAAACACAATGATCAGAGTAACATCTAGTATAACCTTGTTCAGACTTAAACCTGTCAAATTTTAGGCACCACTACCTTGGAGCCTGTTTTAAGCCATACAGGCTCTTCTTCAACCTGCACACTAGTTTCTCCTTCCCTTTTACCTCATATCCTTGTGGCCGCTGCATATATATATATATATATATATATATATATATATATATCTTCCTCCAAATCCCCATTGAGAAAGGTTGTCTTTACATCTACTTGCTCAAGATACAAATCTTCAGTTGCTACTAGACTTAAAGTAGTTTTGATTGAAGTCATTTTAACAACAAGGGAAAATATCTCATCAAAGTCTATACCCTTTTTCTGTGAAAACCCCTTCACCACAATTATATCACTATACCTTTTTCTACCTCCGTCTTCTTCCTTCAACCTATAAACTCATTTATTCTGCAATGTTCTTTTACCTACATGTAACCTGGCTAGGTCCCAAGTCTGGTTGTGTGCTAAGGAGTCCATCTCTTTTTTCATGGCTTGCTCCCACTTCTTCCTAGTTTCTACCTACACTACTTCTTCATAACATTCTGGTTCACTAGAATCAATCAACAATACATAATATAATGATGGTATCATTTAGGGGGTCTACTTATCCTGATAGATCTTCTAACACCACTTTCAGGTGTTTGTGGTGCTTATTGATGTTATTTTTCTGGCTGTTGATCATTATGATTTTCAGGAACCTTCACTTTTTCTGTGATATCATCAAGCACTGTGTATTCTTTCTTTTCTTTTTCTTATTTCTTTTCCTGCATCTGATTCTTATACAAAATCTTTTCATTGAATATGGCATCTCTGCTCCTAATGATTTTTTATTTTTCATAATCATAAAATCGATAACCAAAATCATTAACACCATATCCAATAAAGCTACATTTCTTTGATTTTTACTCAAGCTTTGTTCTATTTTCTTTATTAATGTGGACAAAGGCTTCACAACCAAAAGTCTTTAAAAATAAGTAGTTTATCTTTTTACCTGTCCATTCCTCCTCTAGAATACCACCATCCAAGGAACTTGAAGGCCCTCTGTTTATTAGATAAACAGTTGTATCTACAGCATCTGCCCAAAATTGTCAGAGCAATTCTGCATGCAATCTCATTCACCTTGCAGCTACATGATTATCATGTTCATCCTTTCTGACACACCATTTTTTTGTGGTGTTCTTGGAACTGTCTTCTCTCTGGGAATTCCATTCTATGAACAATACCTATCAAACTCTTTGCTACAATATTCACCTCCATTGTCTGATCTAAGACACTTCAACCTTTTTCCTGTCTCATTTTCAACCAAAGCTTTCCATTTCTTGAAAGTATCAAATACATCAAATTTATTTCGAATTCAATAAATCCAGATTTTTCTAGTTGCATCATCAATAAAAGTAACATAATAACAAGAGCCACCGAGAGATGATACCTGAGCAGGTCCCCAAACATCTATATGCACAAAGCTCTAATTTTTCGCTCTTATTTTCTTTCCCAACTCTAAGGAATCTGGCTCTCTTCTGTTTTCCATAAACACAATTCTCACAGAATTTTAAATCAACATTCTTCAAACCTGGCAACAAATTTCTTGAGTGAAGAATCTGCATCCCCTTCTCACTCATGTACCCAAGCATATGATACCACAATATCATATCTTCCCCTCTAGAGGTTAAAACATTAGCAGAATTAGAAATATCATTGCATAAATACAATGTACCAACATTTTCTCCTTTTGCTATTACCAGGGCTTCTTTAGTGATCTTCCAAGTTTTATTTGTAAAAGTAATTACGCAACCTTCACCTCCCAACTGCCTTGTTGAAATTAGATTTTTCTTCAGATCTAAAACATGCCTTACCTCCTTCAATATCCATTGATTTCCATTCTGTCGTTTTATGAAAACTGTACTAATTCCAATGATTTTACAGGGTTTATCATCACCCAATCGAACCTGTCCAAAATCTCTTTGAACATAATCATAAAAATGTTTCTAATTAGGTGTGGCATGGAATGAGGCCCTTGAATCTACGACCCAGGCATCAATAATATTTTCTAATAAAAGAATCAATGCATCTTGCAACACATCACCTGTCACATTCGCTTCATGATTTGTTTTCTTGATACGCGTCTCCTTTTTTCCCTTCCCAGAGTTGCATTCTTTCTTCAGGTGTCTTTTCTTCCCGCATTTCCAACACGCTATCCCCGATCTGGACTTGGATCTTCATTTTCTTGACTTACTTCGATATCTTGGGCTCTTTCCTCTTTCCATTTTTCTTTCCTTAGTCTCTTGTTGTAGGGATAACCCGACATCCCCCATTTTTTACTTATTGACTCAAATAATGGGGACCCTTTCTATAAATTTTTGGCTAAGCATCCTTTATAATTTTCATTTAAGTTAATTGTCTTACAATTTTATTATTTTTCATTTGCATTGGATTTATGTTTTGATTGTCTCATCAAATCTGACTTTTCACGAGCTTTCCATCGATACTTGTTTCAACTCATTTGTTCAACTGGTGTGTAAATGGCACTCCTTTGAAATTTGATCGTTTTCTCACCTAGACTAAAAATGTAAATAACTGTATAATATTTCAATTTTTATGACCAATTAAGTTCAATAGTCATTCATTGTAAATATTGACTTTTAGTTAACTTTTATTAATTTTTCATTTTTCACTAATATTCCTACAAAACAACCCAGCTAAATCATACAATAGATGAAATCATGTTTTAAAATCTTGGTAATTTACTCCAATTTATTATTTTAAAACAAATTGCTAAGATCGGATTCTCAAAATTACAAAGTAATTATAGTCCAATTTATAAGATTATTAATTCCACGCAAGCCCCACTTCATATCATTTCCTTCCTTCTAAAAATCTCGATAAAAATTTACAATTTCAAAATCACGATTATAATTTTCGATGCGATATTACGATTATGATACATCGCAAATAGCATAAATTGTTTGTTTTATATGTTCATATCAAAAACTCCGATACACGATTTCTTAAAAAATACAAGAATAAAAATCATTTTATTCTAAATTTTCGATCACACCTTATGCCTCCCGGTCCTATACATCTCTACATCAACCTCGCCTCCCTCCACTTTTTATCACCCCCACCTTATCGCTCCATTACCTCAAATTCCAATATATATTAACTCCCCATTACACTTAACGTATAATGCATATTGAATTTTAATGTAATTTGTAAATATTAAATATAACAAATTATATTTTTATTATAACACATTATATTTTAATTATAATATTATATTATATTGTGATTTTAATATAATTTTTTTATAATATTAATAAAATATAATTATATTTTAATTAAATTTTTAATGTATTTAATTAATTGAATTTGGTTAATAATTAATTAATTTTTGTAATTTAATTAAGTTTTCAATTAAATTAATATTAATTAAATAAAAATTTTAATATAATTTAGGTTTAAAATTTAATCAAAAAATTCTAATTTTTAACCTAGGCAACAAAAAATCCAGAATTCTGACAATTTTAATATACCAACTTTAGAAGCTCATAAATGGAGTTTTACTTGGCCAAACGAGGCCTAGGACAGCTCATTAGAAAGATAAAATCATGGAGAATATTTTTGATGAGGTTTCATTAATAGATTTGATCATTTATTGAGTCTAAAATCTAGCAGAAGGTCAAGATTCGAATTTTTAAATAAAACTAATTTTTCTAAGTTTTATTTTCTGCATTTTCATTTGCCCAAGCCTCTTCTGAATGAAAATTCATTTGTCAATGATATCCTTGCCTAATTAAATCATCACAAGAATTAATAGGAAACTCATATTTCCTTTTCAAATATTTATTTAATTGAATTTGATTAGAATTGTTTTAATTCCATATTTATTATTTTGATTTTATTTTTGCATTTTAATTTTGTTTTGATTTCGTTTTTGCTAGAAAATAGTTGAAAAGATGAAGAGAAAAGAAACTCAATCAATAAGAATGCTCTAGCAATAGAAGAATGGAATTTTGAGCCAATGAAAATTGATTAAAAAGTTTTATTCTTCAGCAAACTTCCTATTTTAAATTTCTTTGTAAATATTATAAATAACATATTGTAGAATGAAATAAGAGCTTTTCTCCTCTGCAATTCTAGAATTATAAAAGCACTTCTATAATAGCGATTTAGAGTTGTAGGTGGGAGGAGTGAAAATATCAGATCTGGGGCTTATTGAGGATTTTTCTTTTATATTATGAATTATGCATGGAGGACAGAGTTTGCAGTAGCTCTTGTTTTGAAAGAAGAAGTTCAAGTATTGTAAAGGACTATTAGAGGCCGGCACTAAGGAAATGGATTCAATAAATTGGTATTTATAATACTATTATTTTAAATTCTGGTTTCATTTTATGATGACAGGAATGTGTCAATTTATTTTCATATTTGTGCACTTTTGTTGGTATGGGTAATTTGTCTCTATTTTATGTTATTATTTATCTCTGCTCTTATGGGCTGAATTCTAATTTCTAAGTAACTATTTACTCAGAAATTTGTCTTTTAACACTGGTTTAATAAATAGTGATATGTTGTGAACTTTTTCTGCATATTATTGTTTAATTATTCAAGTTACTGACTAAATAAACAAAATCATTTTGCGAACTTCTTCCTGAGTGTTATTGGTTGATTGTTTCAGTTAAGAAGTTTCTAAACAGGATGTGTTTGATATTCATAATGTCAGTGAATTGAACTACTTCGTTAACTTGATATTCATTATAAACCAGACATATTTAAATCTTAATACTTTAAATATCTTTCTCTTTGTTGGGTTAGATCTATATCTACCTAATCAAGATAGGATTATGATTTAGTTCCTTTTGCTTGTATTATAGAATAAGTTTGCATTTAGATTAATTTCTACATTCTTTTGAGTCCTCTTCCCAAAGAGGCAAACTTTATTTGTGGCTTGGTTGAGTCCCAAATCAGCTTAAGGATCACTTTCTTGCCTGATCATCAAGAGGGTTGATCTGTTGTCTCTTCTCCATTGGTGAATGAAAGTCATATTTTAAAGCCATTGAAGATTGAGAAAAGGTAACTGGACCTAGTTGAACTAGTCGGGACCACCATTCCGAACAGAAAAAGAGCTTCTTTAAGGTCCGGACCGGGTGACCATCCCCCATGTTGTAGCAGTGAATTTCAAGGCTTCAACATTTTGGCACTAGAAGGAGGGCCTGAAACTTGTTGTCTAAGTGAAGTCTTGGTATTCTAACATCTTATTATTTATCACTATGGCTCCTCTTAAACTTCCAATTTGGAGTTGTATCCACGGACGTACATCTTCCAATACTCCACCTGATGTGGTAAGACTCTTGTCTTAGGTAAAATTTAATAGTAAGAGAAATTATTTTGCTTTTAATCATGCCTTTCAATTTATTCGAGAATTTTCGAATTATGATTTTCAAAGAAATGATGAAGGCATTTTATGCAGAATATTTACTCTCACATTCATGTCAAAAGCCAGAAAATGGTGTCGAACTCTTCCAATTGCCTCAATTGACAGCTGGGATCAATTTGTCAGAATGTTCCTTTGTAAATTTAACGGATATGACTAAGAACAGGTATGTGACAATTTTAAAGATTTACAAAGATTCAAAAATGAATCTTTGATTGATTTTACCATCAGGTTTCGCTTAAATTGTTCGAAATTTAAAATTGAAAAAAAGCCTACGATGAGGAATTATCAGATTACTATGAACATATTCTCTCTTCCTCCCATTCATGATCCATGTGAAAGTATTTCAAGCTTTTCTCAAAGTCCTTCCAATTATATTAACACAATTGAGAATTCCAATATGAATATGCAAACAAATGATAATGCAGTGGCCTCTATTATGTATGATCAATTTCTTCATTTAGTGCACACTTCTTATAGTATTGATAGTGATCAAGATGCACCTTCACATGTAAGTGAATATCAAACACAAAGCTTGGATAATTTTGTTATTCAAGTGCAAGAAGATACCAGCAATAATCTTGAAGAAGATACCGCTTTGAAGTCTGAAAATCAATATGCGCTAAATTCATAAAATCAGAACATAAATTAGCAAGTACAAGCAACGATCGAAGTTTCCAATCATATGCAACCTGTTGTACAAATTTTTGAATTCTTTTATGATAAGAAAATGTCAAATTCAGGACAGCAAAGCAACAATATTCAAGAAAACACAAGTACACAAATGAATGATCTCAAATCTGAAATTTACAATGAACAGAATGCACAAGATTTCTCAAATAGAAACATTTTTAAATCCATTGGTTTTGATTCTCATTTTTCCCTTTGTCCTGATACTTTTCTGATGGAAATTTATCCTCTCATGATATTAATGATATTTCAGAAAACAAAGAGGTTGGTCTTAATGAATTGCCAATTAGTTTTTATCAAGATAGAGAATTAAGTATTGATCATTCTTCTGGCATTAATGAACATGTGCTTTATACTCCTCCTCGTTTTGATACATTGGATGAGATTGAAAGGAATTCCAATGAATGTCGTGAGGTCATTTATGATATTTACTTTGATATTGAGGATATAGATTTGTCATCTTCACAATTAGATCTTCATAATCAAAGTCAAATAAAATGTGAAAATGAAGAACACTCGAATTCAGAAATTGTTTCAAACAGTTCTCATTTTCAAACAATTAATCATATTCATGATTTCAACATTCGAGAAAACATTCCAATCTATTATTCATATGATGATCAAGATCTCATTCCTATTCATAGTCATGTTTCTCTTTCTAATTCACAAGTTGGTATTATAAATCATTCGAATTCTATTATTCTGACCAAGTCTTGTGAAAAGGAAATTATTTTAAATCAATCCCAATTGTGTTGTAACAATAATTGTAACACTAGTGTAAACTATGATTTGATTTTATTATTTTTCCTTCATTTATTTTGTTTAAATTCATATTTGTTTTTTGTTTTTAATTTTTTGTTTTTAGATAATTTGTGTTGGTATATTGAGCAGCTTAATATTCAACACTCAATTGATGTGTTGTCTGAATGGGAAAATGAAGTTCAGATTCTAATCGTGAACATCAAGTGCTATTTCTCTTCCAATTTCAAGTGATTATCATTTCTTATTGATTAATTATACCTTCTCAAAGTCAATGTCAACAAGAGGGTGTATTTTCACAATATGACCAGCAACCGAATTTAATTAATGATCTTCCATTGTATCTAACAGGTTTCCATTCATTTTTCATAGACCCCTTTCAAAAATATTTGGAAAGTTTTCCTTCATAGAAAATCGTTAATAGTTTAACACTTGCACATAACACTAACATATTTATGCATGCCATTGAATCTAAAAGATCATTTTCACAATCTGACATGTTATCTTCTCTTTTGAATCCCTTCCAATCATCAATAGTAGAAATTCATCAAGGTTTCTATGATCCAATTAAAATTCAATTGGAAAGAGAATTTCAAGAGAAGGTAACTATAAATAAACTGCTAACAAAACTATACATTCTAAAATCAGACTAATTTTCTTTAGTTTAATTTTATTCCTATTTTTGTTACTAATAATTGATTTGTATATATATGCAGAAATCAAAATGCTTACAAGTTTACATTGGAAGTATGACTATACCTAGTCATGTTTCCTTCATTAATTTAAAAATAGGAATAGATTAATTTAAAATAGATTTATTTTATGTTTGCACTTATTTCATTATTTCATATTTTCAATAAAGCAAGTAATGAATTGTACTTCTTATGTGCCTCCCCTTTCATTTTTGAAAAAATGACTTAGTACATTTTAGATACTCTTGAAAAATTAGATCATACATATTTATGAAACTTTTAATTGTCTTGTCTTGCAAAAAATTCATCTCAAAAAAAAAAAAAAAAAATCATATAGAAATTCCAACAATTTGTTGCAACTTGACAATTTTTAATTCATAAGTATTTCTGAAAAAGAACTCGCCACCACTCATGATTTCTGATGTAAATTGGAGGTGGATGCAATTTGGAAAATTCATTACTTAGCATTTTAGATTAAAAAAAAAAGTAAGTGATGTTGAACATATGAAAACTTTGAGAAAATTTAGGAGAACTTGAAAACTCATAGGGTAAAATTTTCAGTTAATTTTCTTCCAGGTATACATTTACAGGTTCATCATCATCTATGGTTAGTTTTACTTTTTTCAATGGTAATTATTTATTCTTGATTTGTTTCTTTTGCAGGTTTTTATTCATTTTGAAGACTTGAATTAAGCAGGCAACTATTTTAAATCTGCAACATGTTTAGGGAAGTATTAGTTATTTTGTCAGAATTTGAGGATTCATTAATTTTCCTTATATATTTCATTAAAATTCCGTTCGATTTTTTAAAAACATTATAAGAAAATTCATGATGGATCATTATAATATCACAAATATCCTATAAGAAAGTTGCGATAACATCTTCCTCCGATCAAATAATCTGATGGTTAATCAAATTATTGAAAGGAGTTTTTATAGAATGGAAAATTGAGTTGAAACTTTTATTTCGAATACTTTTATAACATTCTAATATTGTTGTATTTCCATATAACATTATTAGAGAATTCCAATGTCGGGACATTTCATATAAAGCATCAATTGAAGTATTACGATATCCACCAAATTCTAGACACTATAACACATTTAATTCTAGTTTTGAAAGATATCACATCCATTTATAAATCGAAAATTTAGTTGAAGCGCATGTTTTAAAAGTTTTTATGTCCTGGACTCGATATGGAATTTAAATTCTGTTTTAAAATATATCGCATCCACTCATAAAATCGCAATTTCAATTGAGACATACATTTGAAATTTTGATATCCCAGATCCGATAAGAGATTAAATCTGTTGGCATTATGACATAGGTGTTTTCCTTGATGACAACTCACTCAAATGACAGATCACAGTTTAGGCTCTTAGAATGAAGGAAAAAGAGATATACGTAGGTTCCTCTTAACCAAGTCACGTATACACATGGGATCGACGATAAAAAGACGCGTATGCGTATGCACGCACTTCCATGCAAGGAAAAGCGCGTACATGTGGGAAAACTTGTTTTTAGTCCTTGGTATTTGAACCTATGGTTTGACCATGGTATCTCGTCTGAAGTGTTGAACCCAGGTATTGAGTTCCAAGTATTGGTTCTAAGTGGTTTTTAACCATGGTATTAAGTAAGACCTAAGACTATAAAAGGGGAAGAAGATCATTAGGCAAAGGCACTCAGAAAAACTTGAATATCTCATGAAGTATGAGATCCAGTATGCAGGTTATGGATTCATGATGCTTTGCTTGATTTGAGCAAAAGAGGAATCTCAGCGGTTGATGGAGAACAAGATCTAAGGATAGATCGGGATCTAATGGCTTGGAATGCATCATCTCTATATGGTTTGATCATGCTTATTCTAGATCTGTATACTGATGCATGTAATGCTATGTAAATATTGTGATCTGGGTATAACTCAAGTTTGGAATAGCTGCAAATCATGAATGAATATTTACAGATGTATACGCTGGTTGACTTTGATAAAAGCACGTATATACGCAGGTAGATAGATTTAAGTAGTGTATACAATATGAACTATTATATTTGAAGTTACAGGTGGTTCTGGTTGTTGATGCAAAGTCTAAATTCTGGTGACTGTTTACTGGTGTCAGTATTCTGCATATTCATATTGGTTGATTATGTTTAGCTTCAGTGTTGATGGATGAGATCTATAATGGATCAAGATCATAATGACTTATCTTTATGTGATCTGATGGACTAAATCTGGTTGCTAACATACATATTATCCTTGTATATGTAATGATCTGGGTATGTCTGAAGTCAGGAAGTGCAGTGAAGTTATAAGAAATTAATTGATGACATATACGCTGGTTCACTTTGGTGAAGTTGCGTATACACGCTGGTTCGGCTCTTCCAAGTAGCGTATGCACTCTGATGCATGATTTCTGATGATATAATTGGTTCTGAATATTGTTGAAGAGTTCTATGTTCTGCTCTGTGTACTGGTGACTGCATTTTGTTGATAAGGTTTCAGTGATTCAGTATTGGGTGATTCAAAGATTGATGATGCAAGTGGTGATTGATCTTGTGCTTTAATGATATTAATGGGTCCAGTATGAAAATTGGATGAAACGTGGCCTTCAAATTATTGTGTTGTGCTTCAGGAGTATCCAGTATGAAAATTTATGAAACGTGGTCCCTGGAAGAAGAGAGAATATCGTAGTCTTCTATAGGCCAGCGACTACGTACTGGTAAACATATTGGCTAGTACAAGAGCTAGGGGGTTGTAGCTCCCTTCCAGTAACAGCTAGAAAACGAGTGAAGGTTAGAGCCTTCAGTAGGGCGGCACCTACGTGCTAGTAAACGGATCGTCTAGTACAAGAGCTAAGGGGGTTGTAGCTCCCTTCCAGGAGAAGCTGGAGAATGAGAAAAGGTTGTAGCCTTCTACAGGTAGAAGCCTATATACTAGTATAAGACTACTCCAGTACAAAAATATTGTAAAAAGAAGTTTCTTATTAAAAGAAGATAAAGACGAATTGTAACAGGTGGTTTTCAGCCACATTGGGTTTTCACCTTACATCATGGTGTTCATGTGTGCTTCTTGTGTGTGATAATCTGTTTTGTTTTACTGCACCTGTTTACTGTTCATATGATTAATGAAGTTCTGATGCACTAATTAAGGGTCAACATTTAATGGATTAACTGAATCATAAGTTTACTGGATATATGTTAGTTGCATTAGACATAGTTGCGTATACACGCGGGTTCCCTTAACTGAAGTAGCGTATATGAATCTGAGTATGGAAATGAAAAAGTGTTTGATTTGATAATATTGATTCACCCCTCCGCTCTCAGTATTATTTCCAACTAAATCCATTTAATAAAACTATCGTGTTCGTTCTACATTGCATATTAGAGGTTTTCACATATGAATACACTAAATATCTTCGATCATGCAATACTCTCATCCCCTACGATCTCCAATAAATAAAATTACGACATCGCACCATCCAAATCGCATCATCCATATCGCAAAATTTGATCATAAGCATTCCCTATAGGAAACTTGCAATCCAAGATCCCCGATATAACTTCTCGCCAACCTTTCATATCGTAATTTTTATATCACACATATAAGACAGACCCACCAATTTGCCACGTCATCCATCGCATCCCCGCAATTGCATATCGACAAAGGTAAAAATTGCAGATTGAAATTTATGTATGTGAAAGAAACTTGTGATACGAAATATCTGATAAGGCGTTGTGTTGTAGAAAAGATTTTAAGGTAGTCTTGGGTAACCACTATGGTAATGAAGCAATTGATAACAAAATTGCAACATGGTTAAATCATTTTTATTTCTCTTATATTTGAGTTTTAGATATATCACTCTATATTAAATATATGAAATTCAAGTCCTCCCCATTTATACATCTATATTCCATTATCTTAGGTTTGGTCTTAATTCTAAAATATTTATGAAAATCATGGAGTTGATATGAAACTTATAATATTATGAGAACATTTATCGCTGCAATTCATTAAAAAACATCCTTTTATTTCTGATGAATTCAGTTAACTTCAGATTCCTAGAACATCAAACATTGTTTTCTTCTAGTTTATTGCTTGTTTTAGTATAGATTTAATAAATGATGATTTTGGGTTCATAAGATTTTAGCTAGTTCAACTTCTTCATGTTTTTAATTCTAATTCAAGTAATAAGTTAGCTAGTATTGGAGAAAATGATATCTTTCAGATAAGATTAAATGAAATTCTCCAATGGTAAGTTTCATATACCTATTCTCATTACATTACTTTTGTTTTTAGTTTCATTTTTAATTTTTGCTGATCTTGAACTTTATTTTTGCAGGTCTTCATGAACCCATTACTCCTCTACCAAATTAGTGTTGAAGCTGATTCTCTTTTGTTTAGTTTGCTTTGAGATTCTTGAAAGAAGCAGTAATAATCCTCATTGACTTAGCTAAACTGGAAAGTTTCTGAACCTTTAATTGTTTCCTTAAACATTTCTTTTATTAGAAAAAGGTTAAGATGATGCTTTGAAACAAAACATTGACACCAGATAAAAATATTTTCATTGTCACTGACTTTTATCATCATTTCTATCGGAACCCAAAATACTTATAACTCTGCAAGATAAAATTTATCTAAATCTCAACAAAAGAGGGAACATTCACATTATTATTTTCTTTTATCTCTTTTATTGAGACATTTGTATAAGTAGTCTTGATGAAGTTTATTTTTTAAATTTGGATTTTTCTTTTAGTTTTTTCTTTCTTAAATTTTATTTTGGATTGTTGATTTCTTTTCTTAATTTAGCTTAGGAAAAAAAATATCCTTTTGTTTTTAGTTTTGATTTGGTGACTCAGTCATGATTTATATGAAATGCCTTTTTCCTCGCTTAACAACAATTGACATACATAGGAAATATCTTAATTCTATCCATTTCAATGAATTTCATTTATCATTAAAGGCATATCCTTATGGAACTATAATTCCTCTTGCTTTAAATATTTTTCATGGAGAAACACACATCCTTTCTAGGTGATTGAGTTTACTTTTTCAATGAAATAATTGATTTGAGTTCAACACAATGAATCCCTCACACTCCTCCACATAAAAGTCTTTTATTGATAGCTGCAGGGAAATAATTTGGAGAAAACATTATGAAAGTATTATGTCTAGTAAACATAAATATCTATTACCATCCCACCTCTTTCACTCAAATATATCATAAACTACAAGCTTGCAAATATGCTTATCAAAAGAGTGATTAAAGAGGAAGCATGGGAAATACAAGTAAACCCGTCGGGGCTATGGAAGCTTATTGGAAGCAGGACTATGCTTGTATGGCATAAAAGAAAACTTCACCACGGTATTGTTCAAACTTGCTCGCAGCGAAGCGATGTCAGAGACAATCGTAAAATGGATATATGCTTTATCAAAAACTCGTCTCTACTTTCTTCTATTATTATATGGGGTAGTTTTAAAATAAATTTTTCCAGATTTGGATTCATAACTTTTACTCTAGTATTCTTTGAGTACTTATCTTTACATACTCATATTGCTTAATCTATTTATGTGGGACCTATGGAAATGTTTTACTGTTAGATGATTTCGTAATTTCCATTATTTTTAACCTTTGAGTAAATTAAAATTCATTATCTTTAACCAGAGATAACTGGTTCTTCCTAGTGTGTCGTCATTGTTGTAGGGAAAACCCAACACCCACGATTTTTTGCTTATTGACTCAAATAATGAGGACCCTTTGTATAAATTTTTGGCTAAGCATCTTTTATGATTTTCATTTAAATTAGTTGTTTTATAATTTTATTATTTTTCATTTTTGTCGGATTTATGTTTTGATTGTTTCATCAAATCCGACTTTTCACAAACTTCCCATCGATACTTGTTTCGACCCATTTGGTCAACTGGTTTGTAAATGGAACTCCTTTGAAGTTTGATCGTTTTCTCACCTAGACTAAAAATGGAAATAACTATATAATATTTCATTTTTTATGACCAATTAAGTTCAATAGTCATTCATTGTAAATATTGACTTTTAATTAATTTTTGTTAATTTTTCAATTTTCACTAACAGTGCTACGAAACGACCCAGCTAAATCATACAACGGATGAAATTGTGCTTCAGAATCTTGGTAATTTACTCCAATTTTTTATTTTAAAACAAATTGTCAAAACCAGATTCTCAAAATTGCAAAGTGGTTATATTCCAATTTGTAAGATTATTAATTTCACGTAGGCCCCACTTCATATCATTTATTTCCTTCCAAAAATCTCGATCAAAAAATACAATTTCAAAATTGCAATTACAATTTGCAATGCGATATTGCAATTACGATAAATAGCAAATAGCATATCACAAATAACAGTTGTTTGTTTTATATGTTCATATCAAAAACTTTGATATACAATTTCTTAAAAAATGTGATGAGTAAAAATCATTTTATTTTAAGTTTTCGATCGCACCTTATGCCTCCTGATCCTACGTCATCCCCCGCCACTCCTTATCTCTCCATCAAACTCACCTCCCTCCACTCCTTATCACTCCCATCTTATCGCTCCATTACCTCAAATTCCAATATATATTAACTCCCCATTACACTTAACGTATAATGTATATTGAGTTTTAATGTAATTTGTAAATATTAAATATAACATCTATATATTTTTATTATAACACAATATATTTTAATTATAATATTATATCATACTTTTAGTATAATTGGTTTATAATATTTTATATGTTAATTAAATTTTTAATGTATTTAATTAACTGAATTTTGTTAATAATTAATTAAATTTTCTAATTTAATTAGGTTTTCAATTAAATTAGTATTAATTAAATAAAAAATTTAATTTAGGTTTAAAATTTAATCAAAAAAATCTGATTTTTAGCCTATGCAACAGAAATTCCAGAATTCTGGCAATTTTAATATTCCAACTTCAGAAGCCCATAAATGGAATTTTACTTGGCCAAATGAGGCTCGGGATGACTCAATGGAAAGCCAAAATCACGAAGAACATTTCTGAGGAGGTTTCATTAATAGATTTGATCAGTTATTGGGTCTGAAATCTAGTAGAAGATCAAGCTCCGAATTTTTAAATAAAACTAATTTTTCTGAGTTTTATTTTCTGCATTTTCATTTGCCCAAGCCTCTTCTGAATGAAAATTCATTTGTCAATGATATCCTTGGCCAATTAAATCATCACAAGAATAAATAGAAAGATCATATTTATTTTCCAATTATTTATTTAATTGAATTTGATTAGATTTGTTTTAATTCTAGATTTAACATTTTGATTTTATTTTTGCATTTTAATTTTGTTTTGATTTCCTTTTTGCAGGAAAACCATTGAAGAGATGAAGAGAAAAGAAAATAAATCAATGAGAACGCTCCAGCAATAGAAGAATCAAATTTTGAGCCAATGAAAATTGATTAAAAAGTTTTCTTCTTCAAAAAACTTTCCTATTTTAAATTCCTTTGTAAATATTATAAATAACAGATTGTAGAATGTAATAAGGGCTTCTCTCCTCTGCAATTCTAGAATTCTAAAAGCACTTCTGTAATAGGGATTTAGATTTGTAGGTGGGAGGAGTGAAAATCTCAGATCTAGGGATTATTAAACATTTTTCTTTTGCATTCTAAATTATGTATGGAGGGCAGAGTTTGCACTATTGTGGCTCATGTTTTAAAAGAAGAAATTCAAGTATTGTAAAAGACTATTAGAGACCGAAGCTCGGGAGATGGATTCAATAAATTGGTATTTATAATACTATTATTTTAAATGTTGGTTTCATTTTATGATGACAGGAATGTGTCAATTTACTTTCATATTTGTGCACTTTTGTCGGTATGGGTAATTTGTCTCTATTTTATGTTATTATTTATCTCTGCTCTTATGGGATGAATTCTGATTTCTAAGTAACTATTTACTTGGTCTGTCTTTTAATACTGTTTTAATAAATAGTGATATGTTGTGAACTTTTTCCGCATATTATTGTTTAATTATTCAAGTTACTGATTAAATGATAAAAATCATTCTGCGAACTTCTTCCTAAGTGTTGTTGGTTGATTATTTTAGTTAATAAGTTCCTAAATAGGATGTGTTTGGTATTCATAATGTCAGTTAATTGAACTACTTCTTTAGCTTGATATTCATTATAAGCCGGACATATTTAAATCCCAATACTTTAAATATCTTGCTCTTTGTTGAGTTAGATATATATCTGCCTAATCGAGATAGGATTAGGCTTTAGTTCCTTTTGCTTGCATTATAAAATAAATTTGCCTTTAGATTAATTTCTACATTCTTTTAAGTCCTCTTTCCAAATAGGAAAACTTTAGTTGTGGCTCGGTTGAGCCCCAAATCAGCTTAAGGATCATTTTCTTGCCTAATCAACAAGAGGGTTGATCTAATGTCTCTTCTCCATTGGTGAATGAAAGTCATATTTTAAAGCCATTGAAGATTGAGAGAAGGTAACTAGGCCTAGTTGAACCAGTCAGAACCACCATTCCAAACAGAAAAGGAGCTGCTTTGAGGTCCGGACTGGGTGGTCATCCCCCATGTTGTAGCAGCGAGTTTTGAGGCTTCAACATCTCTATAGTCAAAGAATTACTTGATGTCTCACCGAAGATATTTTGTTGCATTTCCTCGCTAAAGATTGCACCAACAACATCATCAAACTTTAAAGTACTAGATCTAGAGACAGAGTTACTAATGGCCATAACTAAACCAGTCTAACTTTCTGGCAATGAGCACAGAAATAACAAAGTCCTAATGTTAGGCATGGAATCACTCCAAGGCATGTTTTGGGGCTCAAAGCCCATGTATTGACCGAATATTGTTGTAAAGCTCCGCGAATTGCGGGCGCAGGGCACGAAAGTATGATAGAGTCATAGGGTTTTCCACCCTAGTTTTGTAATGTAATTTCAACTAGAAAGACCTGCCCATGGTCCGCAGACCATGGGATTGTATAAATAGAGCGAGGCTCTAAGTGTAAAAGAGAAGAAGTAACTAACGAGAAGAGAAAGTGATTGAGTCGAAGTGTGAATTGTGTCTTTATGTTGTAGAGTAGGAGAAGGCTCTGCAGCTGAGTGCGCAAAGGCCTAGTAGTCCACAGCTGAGTGCGCGGACCCCTACAGCTGAGTGCGCAGGGCGAAGTCGAATCTATAACTGAAGAAGGAATTAATAAAGAGAAGTTTTGTCATAATTTTGTATATCTATTCTTAGGTTAATGCATGTTTGATATACTTTGCAAATACACTGTTTATTTACTTTTCACACTTGTATGAATGATTTATATTGTTAAGTATAACTTAAAGCACGCAAGTAGGCTAAGATAATCAACTAACATTGGAATACCAGTAAGATCTTGGGTAATAACGCAAAGCATGACATTCAACCCTTGGGCAGGGCTACGCGAAGACAGTATATCAGGTTGCGAGGTGTGGGAAAGTGCACGAAGTAACCTGCGCACAGGGTCAAACTGTGGACCACGTGACCTCATCAGACATCTCCAGGGTGCGGAAACCTGATTTTAGCACCCTCTCATACTACTTCGGGTCAGACCTCAATCTGCTCCGTGGACTATCGGCGAAAGGGCCAGTAGTACCGAGATTTGTTTGTTTAAATAAACTCTAAACCTGGGTCAGGCCTTAATAAGCCAACAAATGGTTCCGTTGTCAAGACTGGGATCTGCATAGAGATGTCTGATGTCGTATCACTGGAATCCGACAAAGAAAGGAATTGAAGAATGGTTGGACAGAAAGATTCACGAGTTCGCGGCGCAGGAAAACAGGAATCCACAATTATCAAAGGAAGAGTGGTTAGATTGCTACTTATATACGAAAATCCAAGAAATTTTCGTTGCATCCTTCCCCTTTGAGTTGTACAACTAGATTGTGAAGCTAGCAGACAATCAAGAAAGGTGTAGGCTCGAAAAACCTATTGTGTGGACTCCAGAGTTGGTGCACATACTGGAAGCATTGGAAGATAATATCGTGCGCGCTATGGATCACTGGCTCGATCGAATTATAGGAGGATTTATCACCGAGTTCGCGGTAGATACTTCAGTTTGCTATAGCGAGGCAGAGAGACACTTCCTCAAAGGACCGCGAGTGAGAGGATCTACATAAACGAAGGTAGCACAGAACTAGAAACTAGCCCCTTGATTTCACCTCCGCGAGAAAGCGAGGAAGAGCTCGCGAAGGTTTCACCAAGAAGTGAGATCAGTTTGATAAAACAGCGAATTCTACGCATACCACTTCCACCTACACCACCACCAGTTTCACCATCTTCACCCCCATCTTCGTCCACACCACCTCCGCCACCACCATAATTCAATATGGAAAGCACGATAAAGTTGTCGTTGTTCAAAGGAATAGGGAAGGAAGATCCAGACCAATTTTGGTTTATGGTAAGGGTTGTATGGGAAGCATAGGGAGTCACGGATGAAAATATAAAGAAAGAAACGTTGGTCAGTGCTCTGCAGGATTGCGCACTAACTTGGTACATTAAGCATTCCAATGACAATCTGAACGCAAGGATCGCGGATATCCAAGCTCCGCTAAACAAGGAATTTAGTAGGCCAAAATCAGAGACACAGTCGATCATTGGATTTAAGGAAATCACGATGCTTCCATGCGAGACCCCCTAGGAGCTGGATCAGAGACTGAAGTGTACAATTCATGAAGCCAATATGACCTTGACAGATGGGCAACACTGCACATGGTTTGTAACATCGCTAAAGACACATTTATTGAACACGTTATCACAGCAACATCTAACCACTTAGGCCGAGGCCTTGATAATTGCAATGAGACTGCACGAGACACCAATACAAGATCCTAACCTGGGATTTCAACAGATCCACGCGTAGTTGAAAAACTTGTGCCTTGAGATGTAGAGTTTGAAACAAGATAGGACGGCTCGCCTAGAAGCGCACGAGGAGGTATGGTGCGTAAAGTGAAAAGCCCAGGGACACGACGAGGACCATTGTCTAGTCTTCGTGAACTACCTGGCAGGAGGAGGACCAATTCAATTGAGACTGGAGGCACAAGCAGGACCAAGCGTGGCACTTGCATTATGGTGCATGATTTGTTACATAGGAGGGAAGCATGCTATGGATAACTGCCATCTATTACAGAAGTATACACAGAATTCCCAGCAGTTGTCCTATAATTTCTTCAGGTCAGTAAGCCACGATGAGCAAACCTGTAGAAGTTATGAATTAATGATGGATCAGACTCCTACCTACAAAGTTCAGACTGAAACATGAGCCCTCGATCAAAATGTCGGTATGGCACGCATTGGATTTTAGGGGTGCGAACGAGGTAAAGGTGGAATGGGACTAGGAAGAGGTCACGGACAGCTTATATGCTACAATTGCAGAGGGCTGAGGCATTATTCCCGTGATTGTACAAATATAACGAAACCATCATGCTTATATTGTACCCAGTTTGATAATGAGATGGAGGACTTTCCCACGCTGATAGCCAGGTTGCATGATAAAGGAGCACTCCAACCTCCCCTGACTCAGAACCTACAAATGATGAGGTCTGAGCCACGCGAGGAAGACTTGAATGTACATATTGTGCTCCGAAGTGGTATCACGATAGGAGATGACAAAGGCAAGTAGCCCAAAGAGATTTCCTGGGTTCGCAAGGCTCCAACAAAGGAACCAGAGTTTGATCTAGAGCGCGCTAAGGATACATTCATGGAAGCTAAGAAGAGCTTCACAAATGCCTCCAATTCAAGAAGTAAAGATAAAATGGAACCGAAAATGGACCCATTAATGCTCACTACATTCTTGGAGACATGCATGAAGCTGTTGCGTGACAGAAAAGCTTTGAAGGGGCTGCAAGAACTCATCACTAGATGTGCTGGAACCACACCAAGAGAACCATGCGTAGTCCGGAAGCTCGGGAAGCACACAACACAAATGGGAAGAGAGATGAGATTGACTTCGCAGATCAGGGAATATGAAATGGATCAAGTGATTTTGGATCTAGGA
Organism: Pinus tabuliformis; assembly: GCA_031772625.1. Taxonomy (NCBI): domain Eukaryota; kingdom Viridiplantae; phylum Streptophyta; class Pinopsida; order Pinales; family Pinaceae; genus Pinus; species Pinus tabuliformis. Next base: position 1,540,087,953 of record CM062818.1, read on the forward strand.
TCAGACATGAACAAACTGCCAAAGAAGACGTGGGAGCACATGGGCAGGCCTACACTGCAATGGTCTCCTATTCAATTGTGAATGGCGAACCAGCAAAAGATCCTACCTATGGGGAGATTGTAGGGAATAATGATAGATATCGAAGGTGCGAGCACGCTAGAAGATTTTGAAGTGGTAGAGATTGTTGATGACAGCAATCCCTATCATGTGCTACTAGGAATAGATTGGGCCACTGACATGAATGGAGTGATAAATCTAAAGAAGCGCAAGATGATTTTTGAGAAAAAATCACTGCGCATAGTGGTACCTTTAAACCATACGGAAGGATCGCGCTACACAGATCCAGTGCACGACTACGATAACAACTATGATCTAGATTGTATCTACAAAATAAGTGCGTGGGAGAAGGACTCAGTAAATCCAACCGCGGAGGGTAGGATCTCGTGGGAGTGCGAAAGCTCCTGCACCTCAGACTCGGACGAGGAAATAGAACGATGGTAGAACAGGTTACACGAGGTAACCATGCTCAATTGTAACATGATGACAAGGTCATTGCGCTACGTGGCAACAGAGGTAAGAGATCTACCTATGTATGACTCGTTGATCGAGGTGGATGATTTCCTAAACAAATTTGAAAGAGAAGTACCGGAACAATAGCGTTTCAACACTTTGAAATGGGTACTATGTGCTATGCCCGCAAGATGGTGGGGTACACATCAAAGAAGTTTTGAGGAATACTGCGAATGCAGGAGGAAGATGCGCATGCAGTTTGGAAAGCCTCAAATTCGGATGAAAGCCGAGTATGACAGACGAAACAACTCGCGTGCCCACCTTTCCAAATGGGTATAGGCGTATGGTGCGCAACCTAAACAAATGCACACCGTCCTCGTGGCAACAGAGGTAAGAGATCTACCTATGTATGACTCGTTGATCGAGGTGGATGATTTCCTAAACAAATTTGAAAGAGAAGTACCGGAACAGTAGCGTTTCAACACTTTGAAATGGGTACTGCGTGCTATGCCCGCAAGATGGTGGGGTACACATCAAAGAAGTTTTGAGGAATACTGCGAATGCAGGAGGATGATGCGCATGCAGTTTGGAAAGCCTCAAATTCGGATCAAAGCCAAGTATGACAGACGAAACAACTCGCGTGCCCACCTTTCCAAATGGGTATAGGCGTATGGTGCGCAACCTAAACAAATGCACACTGTCCTCGTGATAGGAAACACGATCGACAAGCCGGAGCAGGCAAGACAATGGCGCGAACAACCCCTTTAGTTGGGACCAGGAAGTATGGCAAAACCAAGCACGCAGAAGCATATTCACGTAGAAGCTTTTGACAAAGTATGTGAAGCGCTGAACATGGTCCACCATGTGAAACGAACTGACTGGGACATGCACGTACCAACAGTTCTCTGGGCTTATAGGACCATGTGCAAAACCCTGACCACGCAGGCACTTCTGAAGCTGAAGTATGAAGCGAATGCTGTAATCCCTATAAAGCATGCAAAGCCTAGTCCGTAAATAGTAGCACCAGTAGATACGTGGGTTCACAAAGCTCGGAAATATGGGATCACATAGCCACAAGAAATAGAATGCATGGAAATTGAGGAAGAAATCCAATAGGGAAACCTTAGACTCCACACACTTGAAGAAGAAAGGGTATGGTTAAGGAAGAAAATCGCTTCGATGGACGCGGAAGTCAAGAAGATGGAGGACATAATAAATAAAGATTTTCTCGGCAGAAAGACCAAAATGGTAAGGCAGGGTGCGTACGATCACAATAACATGGTTAAGGCCTATTGTCATGAATTGATTAGTTTGATGTCTTGGCTTGGACCACATATTGCTAAACATACTGACCAGAGTAGCATGTTGCAAGTAATAAAGTACGTGGTCTCAATCATAATAGTAAAAGGAAAAGATTCTCCAAGCAATATGATGAATGATCTGATGAAACTTTTCATGGGTGGTGTGACCACCTGACTAGGCAAGGGAAGGACAGTATTAGCACTCCAGGAAATTGGAAGGGAGCATGGGATTATAAACTATTTTGGCTGGAGCTGTGCAATATGGGAGATGCGCACAGAAGCCAAGAGTCACAAGGTCTGCGACAACACATGGGGGGTTGCGCTGCCGCGCGGATTGGCTAGAAAGTGACCTTTGAAGTCACTATTCTCAATGGGATGCTTGACTTAAATCCAAATGGAGTGGGCGACAGGAATTTAATACATGATTTATGGGTAATATTTGAGAAAATCTACTACCAAGAAAGCATTAATGAACCAAAATGGGGAGGAACGGTTGAATTCAAATTCGAAAAGCACTATAAAATACAAAGGGCTGCCCAACAAACAACACTCAGTCATTTGCGAATTGAGCGATTGAGCAAAGCCCTGAGTGTTGTGAGCCAAGCGTTGATTGAGCCCCTAAGTTCACGAGTGCTAGATTTCTAGACGAATATGATGGAAACTACTCAAGAAGTTATGTACATCCCAGAAGTAATCATCAAGAAGGTCGCACAGGCCCTAAGTATGGGGGATGTTCCAGAAGGTTCCGGGATTGTGGCAAAAATCCAAAAATCACTGCGCATGCCAAGACCCAAGAAGGACAAACAAGCAATGGCTTACGTCCACGTGTCCTCGCGAAACCCACTACACAGCAAACTGTCGATGGAGGATAAGGGGAAAGTCATCACTATTGAAACAGATGAAAAAGAAGAAGATTTGCAGGCCCTTATCATCGCAGAAGAAGAAAATGAAGGCATGGAGGTGGATACGCAACCTACGCACTCTATGACAAAACTGCCCACCTATGTACCCCTTGCGAAAAGGGAAGGCCAAAGTGCCCAAGGACCTGGATGAGACCAAGAGCTCTCTCTAGATCCCGCTCCTCCCAAATGGCATTATGTTTGAAGGCACACACCTAGGCTGTGTACCAAGCATGAAATTCAAAGATTGGGACCTCACTGACCACAAGAAGTTCCCTCACCTTGAGACTAGAAACCTCATGAAACAGAACACCATGGGGAGGTGACAACATTAGAGCCACGGAAATGGTTGCAAGGAGTAGAAAAGTTTGAGCTGCTGAACCTACTATGGGTGCCGCATTTCCAACGCGCACCAATAACCATTTTCGTCATCAGGCAGCTGCTCTGCCTAGTGCATGATGGGTATATGTGGTTGGAGGAGCCCATCCCCATCATGGTAGACCTGATTCATCGTGTTTCCTGGCTTCCATACAAAGGAAAAGACCCTGTGGCCATATCAGAAGGGAAGGGCAGTGATTTGGCCCTTGCGGAGGCCATGAAGACAAAGTACAAGATGGAAAAGAAGAAGAGGGGCTACATCATCTCTAGCATCAAGGACAAAGCAGTACGCATGGCAACCCAAATCCTGGCAGGAAAATTTATGCGCAAGTGTCGTGCAGACGAGGTACCTAGGCCGGTGGTCGCACTCGTCAAGCAGTGTGCGGAGGGGCTCCAGTTCAATTGGTCTGAATTCCTTTGCACGAAATTTCTAGATAATTGTCGCGAAGCCCAGGAATAAGGCAAAACGTTCCACTATGCATGGTTGTTGTTGTCCATAGTGCTCATAGCTGGGGAATTGTCGGAGGATAGCCAATTCCCAATAATTGACAGATATTTACTGGAGGTTGTGAAGTACGATTCGCTCTGGGCCATGAAGGACGCTAAAAGGGTATGCGGAAGCAATACCTTCTTGGTGTTCATGGAGATGAACCTCAAAATGTGGATCAACCATCATCCGTGGTTGTCACCCACGGTTTACAATAGTCTGCAGATTTTTGCATAATTTAAGGTAGACATGCATAACATATATATCAGGGCACGCAAGGACCCAACTAAATAGTGGACAAAGCTACCCTTTATAGCCACTAACGATGCCATTTTTAGTGTCCTGGAGGCATGGCCACCGGAATGGCGCGCCCCAGACATTACGAAACACGAGAAGGTAGCAGCGCAAAAGAAGAAAGATGAGGCCAAGTTGCGCATCGCACAGTTAGCCAAAAAACGAAGGAAGGAAACAGCAACAGCAGAAGTGCGAGTAGCGCGGTACATGGCACAGAAAGTAGGTGGGCAGGAAAAGGCCGCAATAGTAGCAGCAAAGGAAGCAACTGTGAAGGCGGGCGAGGGCCAAACAACAACTTCGTAAGGGAAAGAAGCAGAGGAAGCAGAAATAGAAGGAGGCACAGAACCACGAACCACGTCAACACAGCTGAAGCGCCAACACCTAGCAGAACAAGCAGGGTCGCAAAAGAAGGTCAAGGCCTCGAAATTGTCCATTGACCCGATCACCCTAACCAAGGGTGATCTACATGACATTGACGAGATGGTATGCGATGTCACCAATGAGGCTCTCCAAGATTTTATGCAGGAGAACCAGATTGTGTTAGGGGCCCTCAAAGCATAGTTGCAGGAATTACAGATGTGCCCCCCTCAGGTTGGTACCCTTTCGACCAACCTCACAGCTGGATCCATGGCAGCAGAGCAAATGTTGCGCACGCAGATGACGAACACAATAGTGCTAACAGAAGGGGCACTAGTGACATCAAATGAGGCCGACAAGCCTTCGATTAGTGCACTGAAAGGTCTCGATGTCAATATAGTTTCCCTCCCGCACGAGACATTATATGTGTTATAGGATGGGATAACTACAGAGCTGCGAGCTAGGGAGAGCTGCGCGCTCCAAGTCCTTAGTGAGCAAAAGATAAATATGGAACAACTAAGCTTGCAGTGTGACGAATTGGTGTCACAGAGTCAGCAACTGGTACAATGATAGCCGACGCTTGCCAAAGCGTCCCGGAGCTGGCCACCCCAGCAGATATACCAGCAGAGGCGCGGATCCACATGTTAGCAGCAGGGGTCCGTGAGGCCAGGGAAGAAATGACCAAGGTTCATCTAGATCTAAATCTTTAGATCATTCAGCTGTGGTTAAAGGCGCAGCCATCCACTCCCCCGGAAGTTAGAGAACAGCGCACTAGCACTATCACAGCAGGATTGGAGTAAATCAGAGGTGTAGTGTGAGACTACACCAGCATGTTGGAATAATCACTTGGGGTCCGCAAAACTCTTCAGGAGAATCCCAACATCCAGCGCTTAGAGATAGAGGCACAAGAACTCCAACAACAATATGACAGTGTTCGAGGAACTGCGCAAACAGTGGTCCTCACCTAGAGGCTTGTGAGAATGTAGCAGGCTAAAGCACTGAAGGAGCAGGTGGATGCAGTATGACATAAGGAAGTAGTCCTAAAAGCACGTGTCTAGCCTTGGATCAACGAGGCCTTCACCGTCACAACAAATTTCAAAGAAAAGCTCACACACATGCAGGGGATGCAAACGTTGATGCAGAGAAGCACTCCTAACACAGAGGTCTCGGAACAGCGTATGCAGCAGATCTAGCAAGCAACAGCTCAGTGTGCTGCTGACCTTCACGCAATTCGAGAACAGTTGGAGAGACTCCATGCAAGGATCATCGTGTTGACAGAGTGACTCGAGGACGAGTCACGATGTTTGTTTTGGGGGCCTATTGGGCATGGAATCCCCCCAAGGCATGTTTTGGGGCTCAAAGCCCAAGTTTTGACCGAATCTTGTTGTAAAACTCCGCGAATTGCAGGTGCAAAGCGCGAAAGTATGATAGAGTCACAGGGTTGTCCGCCCTAGTTTTGTAATGTAATTTCGGCTAGAAAGACCTACACATGGTCCCCGGACCATGGGATTGTATAAATAGAGTGAGGCTCTAAGTGTAAAAGAGGAGAAGTAACTAAGTAGAAGAGAAAGTGATTGAGTCGAAGTGTGAACTGTGTCATTGGGTTGTAGAGTAGGAGAAGGCTCTGCAGCTGAGTACGCAGAGACCTAGTAGTCCACAGCTGAGTGCGCGGACCCCTGTAGCTGAGTGCGTAGGGCGAAGTCAAGTCTATAACCGAAGAAGGAATTAATAAAGAGAAGTTTTGTCATAATTTTGTATATCTGTTCTTGGGTTAATGCATGTTTGATATACTTTGCAAATACAATGTTTATTTATTGCACACACCTATATGAATGATTTATATTGTTAAGTATAACTTAAAGCATGCAAGTAGGCTAAGATAATCAACTAACATTGGAATACCAGTAAGATCTTGGGTAATAATGCAAAGTGTGGCATTCAACCCCTGGGTAGTGTTGCACGAAGACAGTATATCAGGTTGTGAGGTGCGAGAAAGTGCGCGAAGAAACCTGCGCGTAGAGTCAAACTGCAAACCATGTGACCTCATCAGACATCTCCAGGGTGCAGAAACCTGATTCTAGCACCCTCCCATACTACTTTGGGTGAGACCTAAATCCGCTCCGCGGACTATTGGCGAAATGGCCAGTAGTACTGGGATTTGTTTGGCTAAATTAACTCTAAACTTGGGTCAGGCCCCAATAAGCCAACACCTAACTTCGTCATCAAAAGTTACCCCTACAAAACTTAACTAACTGGTAACTGTATTAAATTCATTTAAATGATCAGCAACAGATCCACCTTCTGACATTTTCATATTAAATAAACACTTCATAAGATATACCTTATTTGAGGTCGAGGGTTTTTCATATAGTTTGGCTAATGCCACCATTAAACCCTTTGTTGTCATTTCCTTTGAAATATTAAATGCTACTGACACCACTAGGCATAGCCATATTGTTCCAAGTGCCTTTCTGTCGAGAATATCCCATTCTGTGTCTGTCATACTCGTCGGCTTCTTTTGCTTTCCACTCAATGGTTGGTATAGATATTTCTGGTACAAATAATCTTCCATTTGCATCTTCCACAACTGGTAGTTTTGGTCGTTAAATTTTTCGACCATAAACCTACCATCTTCTGCCATTTCTCCCACTCGAACCAGGAACCCTTCTCTCCTATGAGTTTATCAGCCAAATAGACCTTTGGCTCTTATACCAGTTGTTAGAGAATTATATATTACAAAGCAATGGAACACATAAAATATATTATAGAAATATAAACATAGAAAAAACATAAAACAAGGGAGACACGGATATACGTGGTTCACCCATTCTAGGCTACGTCCACGGAGAAACAGACAGTCCTTCATTTTATATTATCCAGCAAACTAAAGAGATACAACCTACAGTAGATCAGTTGTAATACCCTCTTCGCTCTCACACAATATCCTCTCTCTTTCTCACTTAGAATATAGATCTACATAGACGCAATACAATTCCCTCATATATAGCGAGGGGTTGCTTTCTAGGGAAAAAAAAGCCTAAATTAAACATAACTTCTACCATCAGATCTCTGCCTAATGAACAGCCCAAATTGACTACGAAATTACAACATTTTACAAGACAATTTTACATCTATTTTTAGCTTCGGGGGCACTGCCACCGATCCCTCGCTAAAGGGGGTTCCCAAAGATCGCAGTCACGCCCCCTGGACCCCCCTTGTAGCGTAAATATTACTGGCAGTGTTTCCTCCACATTACGAACTAGGGTCCAACGTGATGATACCTATAAATAAAGAAGATAATCAGGCTCCACACCCAACAAGGATTTAACTCCTTATGCCATTTACTACACTAGTAAAACTTTGACTCCTGCAGAGTTAAATTACATTGTAACATAAAACGATTTTTTAGTTGTTGTCCATGCTATCAATAAATTTAGACATTACATCATTGGTTATGAAACCTTCAGAAATAAATACCATTCTGTAATTAGATGTTTAATGAATAAACCAATCACTAACGGTAGAATTACAAGATGGTTATTGTTGTTACAAGAATTCAATATTACTATTTTGGATCGGCTTGGAAAACAAAATAAAGTTGTTGATTTTCTTTCTAGAATTCAAAATGATAATAACGATGGACTTGTAGAAGATAATTTTCCTGATGAATATTTTTTTGCAGTATCTATTAAATCTCCTTGGTTTGAAAATATTGCTAATTATTTAGCTATAGGGAAGTTACCACTATATTTATCTCCTCGAGAGAAAAGAAAGGTAATTCAAATTAGTGCATCTTACTCATTGATAAATGGAGAATTATATAAGACAGGACCAGACTTGATCATTTAGAGATTTGTCAGAGAAGATGAAGTACTAGAGATATTAAAGTCTTGTCACGATGAACCATATGGAGGACATTTCGTTGATAAAAGAATTTCTTACAAAGTCCTTCTCTTAGGATATTATTGGTCTTCCCCTTTTAAGGATGCCAAAGACTATGTTAAGAGATGTGATAGTTGTCAAAGAATGGAGAAACCTATTCCTTTAGATGAAATGCCTCTACAGCCTCAGGTACATATTGAACCCTTTGAAAATGGGCTTTATATTTTGTTGTTACAATTAATCTATAATCAAGACAAAAAAGGTACATTCTTGTTTGCACTGATTATGTTACAAAATGGGTAGAAGCTAAAGCACTTCCTTTTGCTACTTAAAATGTTGTAGTTTCATTTCTTATCGAGGATACTTTTACCCATTTTGGTGTCCCAAGGGAAATTGTGACAAATCAAGGTACTCAATTTACATCCAAGCTGGTACAGAAGATAATGGAGGAATAAAAAATCAAACATCGAAAGTCCCCTCCATATCATCCACAAGCAAATGGATAGGTGGAATCCACCAATAAAATAATTGAAGAAATTCTTACCAAGATTGTGCATTTGCATAGAAGAGATTGGGGAGAAAATCTTCCAGAAGCTTTATGGGCATATCGTACCACATGGAGAAATACAACTATCCACACTCCTTGTGAACTTTTTTATGGGAAGTAAGTCCTATTTCCTATTGAGTTCCAGATAAATACTTTCAAGATAGCATTCAAATTGGGTCTTGACCTATCAAAAGAACAAAAACAAAGGATGGAGCAATTGAATGAACTAGATGATATGAGACAGTATTTTATTCAAAGAACTAACATAGTTCAACAACAAAGATTCAGATGGCATGACAAGTTCATAAACAAAAAAAAAAAAAAAAAAAAAATCAGCGTGGAGATTGGGCATTAATTTTTGACCCAATGTTTAAAGATTTTCAATGAAAATTTCAAACTCATTGGCTTGGGCCTTATGAGATTGAAACTATATTTGATAATGGCGTAGTTAGGATTAGAACCATTGACGAAGAAAAAGTGACCTTCCTTGCAAATGGTCATCGATTGAGAATTTATCACAAACCATTGACAAAGGAGGAGTTTGTTGTATATCTACAAGACAATATTGATTTGAAGGTGATTAGGAAGGATTCTCCTTCCTCTCCAACTTGACTCGCAAAATCCTTTTGTTTTCTAATAATAATAATAATAATAATAATAATAATAATAATAAATGTGAAAAAAAAAATATAAAATTATTAAAAATTGTATAAATATGAAAACCAATATTGTTGGCATGTTTATACAGAAAATCTAGGATGAAAACCAAGTACTCTTGGCACCCTAGATTTTATTTTTAAACCCTAATCTAATCCCATTTTCTTTGTAACCTTTTTTTTCTTTTCAAAATAAGCAGCTACAGAATTATTGAGAATCTGAAGCTTTAACAAAATTATGCAGCTAATATTGATAGGGATCAACTAAGAAAATTGAAGATCTTGGCATAAGAATAAGATGATCAATATTACAGTTGAAGGCATCCAAGGAAAACCTACAAAATATCAATCAAAACATAATAATCATTAAGCTAAAGTTATGTAAATTTTAGATTAAATAATAAAGGTAAGAAACATTAGATTATGAAATAAAAATAGATGTTTCTACTGCCACTTAAGATAATTATTGTTATTATCCCAACTTCGGACTTAACCATAAATACTCTGCCTTGTCAACAAATTTGGCCATAAGCCCGTCATAATTATAAATTCACCACTCATCATTATGCAGATACTCCACTCCATAAACCCTTTTCACTCCATTTCATTGAAAATTTCTCCCTCATCCATACTCTATTTTCCGAAGCCATTTTCGCTCCATAACCTTGTCAAAAGAAGCAGTTGCAAGTTAAGACTTCTCCAACGTGGGGGTTATTGTGAGGACAGAACCAGGTGGGAATAAATCCATGGAGGGTTATCCATAAGTTATACAGATGTTACAGTAGGCATAATGGCTGGAGTTTATAGAGAAATTTATCATATATGACAAATAAGTTACAAATTCCTTTGCCCGAACATTTGATGGAGTTGAGGCAGAAATTGGAGATGTGAAGATAGTATTGATAGAATCATTCATAGAAGAAGTAATTGGGCTACCCAGGGTTGGTGAAAAATGGTTCAAGAACAAAGGAATTGAAGGAAGTGAATGCAAAACATTTCTCAAAAATCCAGGTATGGACACTTCAGTCTTTAAGAAAGGCATCCCAAGTACAGATCTTAAAAACAAATGGAGAAATTTATTGTTGGTCATTCAAAAATTTATTACTTGTGAAGGTAGATTTGGCAGTATGTTTTTCTATCATGTACGTTTGATGATGCATTTCCTTGAGGGGAATGAAATTAATTTGCCTTATTTCTTACTCAATAGTCTGAAGAAAATGACCGATAACACTCAGAGAAAAATACAATCTATTGAGAATGCCATGTATCATCATGATCTGATAAAAATGATGATTGAAGCCCACCTCAAAATTATAGGAGATGATTAGGAAAGTTTCTTAGTCAAAAACCACTTTAAAGAGGTAGAACAGGAAGAACCTAGCAGCAAAACAAAGAGAAGTAGAAGAAGGTTATATATAAACCCTAATGATGACCTACCTCCACAACAAGATCAACCCTCAAAAGATGAAACTCCCCTTGCAAATGTATTATAGAATCTCAAAAAGAAAAATGTTAGAAGAAAGAAAGCCAGTGATAAGGAAGAAAACACACCCAAAAGAAAAACAAAGGAAACAAAGCAAGAAAAGACAAAACAAAGGAAAATTCAAAAGAAAATTCCTCTTACTAAGACCTCATCCACTGTAAGGAGGAGTGCAAGACTCAATAAAACAATGAAGGAACCATCTCAACAGTCCACAAAATTTGTCAATCTGGAGGAAGAAGAAGAGCCAAGGGCTCCATCACCAACCATTTTGTCACCAATTTCTAGTCCAGCAAGAAGAACACCCGAAATTGACCCGATCCAACAGGAAATATATGATTATATAGAATCTTTGGAAAAGAGAGCTACATAAAAGGCCAATGCATCCTCTTCAAATCAAGAAAAATAAATTCATTCTAATAGTGCACAAGAACCTTCAATTATAAATACTCTCAAATTGGATATTTATGAATTGGAGACACTAAACAAGCACTTAAAACAGGAGCATGAAACATTGAAAGTGAAGAATAAAATACAGAGAACCAAGAATGACAATATTCTCTTACATCTTGGTCTATGGTATGAAAAGAATAAGAAGTTGATAAAAAAGAAAAAAATCCCTTAAAATAAAAGCCATAAGTCTAAAGTATAAGATTTTGATGAAGAAATCGAGAATGGCAGTCACCAAGAAGAAATCAAAGAGGACAAATCTAGATGTTTTGGCTCAAGTATCTGAAGAAGTTGAATAACAGAAAGGGTTCATCAATTTTGAAATTTTGCATGAGGATGAGGACATGTAATGACCTCTATGTGGGGTATGTTGAGCCTCACAATTGCTTCTTCTTGACATCCATTTTCACCCCATCTATTTCTTTTTTATCTTCATAATAACACATTGGGAATCAAGTTACAAGAATTATGACATGGAAGTTATACAATTGTATTTTACTACATAAAATGATAATGTTATTTATTATTTAGTTTAATGTTTACTTCAGCTACTGAATTACAATGATTCTGCAGCTAAAACACGATTCTACAGCCAAATCTGTGGCTTAACAGATTCCAAGGTGTCAACTGGGAAGCGAAATATATGGGTAGATGGAAATTGATGCACTCAACGATTTCCTCCTCTCATGAGCCAGATCGATGGAATCAATTCCTAGTAATGTGGTCACAGGTGAAGTCAACCTCCATAGTCGGCAACAGGTGAGCGAGAACAAGATTTGTGCCTCATGATTTGCTTTGATGATAGAAAATCATAAGCGAATTATATGATGTTATCTTTTCAATTTAAATTTAGTTTCTATTGATATGGATTAGGCGTATAGTTTTGAACAATTAATTTCCATGAGCTCTATAAATATGCCTCTTGTCCGAAATCAAAACAGTAGTAATAACGCGACAACAAGACTAAAGTTATGTTGCTGATGCTCTATTTTTAAGAATCATTTTGTTTTCTCAGTAAGCATTCATGCATGGTTAAGTGCTTGATCGATAGCGTAGTGATTGCTTGCTTCTCATGGAGGGCCCCTTCGAGACAGTAAGGATTTTTATTTTTTCAGTTAATAATTAAATTCATATATTTCTGTTTATTTAATTGAGTATTTACGTTTTTTATTTATTTTAGATTTGAGTCAAGGTCATTTTTCTAATCACTTTCAGATTTCAAATGCACATGGATATAGCATAGTAGCAGTGACATAGTTTTACATTTCAGTCAAATAGATAGAATTTCATCTTTCTTATAGATAGTAGATTCATTTGCAAAATTAATTGTTAAATTCAAACATATGTGATCTTTAATTTAAGCAGATGTGAGTATGTTTAAAGCAAGAGTTTGTTTCATTTTATTTCATGCAAGTGTGTTATGCAGATGTGTGATTTTCTTTAAGTTTGAGATTAAGAGTAATTTTTATTTCTGCAAATGAGTGTGTATATAGTTTTCATTTATGCAAAGTGTGGGATTGAGTTATATTTATGCAGAAGCGTGAGATTTTTATTTCGAAGAAAAGTGTGGAATTTTATAAGCAAGTAGTTTTGTTCGAAAACAAGAGAGTGTGATCATAATTGTCAAGTTAATCTTATTTTCTAGGAATAACTAATTTACTCATAGAAGAAATGTGCATCTCAATAACTCAATTTAATTTAGAATTTGTGTGAGTAATAAAAGACTTCTAGCACATATAGTGCACATATACTTCATCAGTTTACTAGCCCTGGTTGATAATTCATATAAGTAATTTAAGTTCAATTGAGTTACCAAACGGGCTGGTTGACAAAAAGGTTGGGATGGTTCCTAAGGGTCCTAACGTTGATGTTGAAGGTTTGTATGGTGTGTTTCCATTGGTTCCACTTCCTTAACATGACTTAGGAGGTCAAGTTATATCATAGTGGCCTCTCGTCGTATGTTTACCCTGGTTGGTCGGTTACTTGGGTAGATGTGGGAGGAGGGTGTTACAAAGTGCTATCAAAGCATGGTTCACCCCTCGAACTAGATGGGTTGTGTGTGTTTTTCATGCATTCATTTTGGTTGCATCTGTGTCTCTTGTGCTTGTATTCCATGTGCATGTTGCATTTTCATGGTGTTTATCATCATGTTATTGATGTCACCATGTGGAAGTTGATGGCATTGTTGTGGGATGCACCATTATGAGCGTATGACTGGTTACATGTTGTTATATGTCGCTTACGTGTATCATTCTTGTATGTTAGGTTCATTCTTGTACGCTTTGTTACATTCTTGTATGCTTGGTTACATGTATCATTCTTGCAGGCTTGGTTACAAGTGTTGTTCGTTTATGCTTGATTATATGTGTATGTGTGTGTGGTGGGTTAAGCATTGCTTATGCATGTTAATGTTTTCATGTGGTCAAGTGTACAGTGATGTAATGGTGGTTGTCATGCATGAGGTCATGGTATGCGTTGATGATAAGGTCATGCATTCATGACTGGACCCTAGCTGGTAATGGTTACATGGTTATATGCTTATGTGCTATGTTCTATATGTTGTCATGATTATGTTATACATGTATCACGTTGATTTGTTGATCTTTCAGATGAGGTAGCCTCCCCGAACTATACTAAGATATGTTGGTTTATTGTGATTTGGTTTACCTGACATGATATACCTTTCAAGAAGAATATCGAAGATGGATAGCAAGATGGTAAACTACAAAGACTTTCCCTATGAATCAAATGAGAAGTATGGTGTTGGGAATTATTTTGATTTGGAAAATACACTGAGAAGCTTAAAGGAAGAAATAAGGAGTTGTAAGGCATATGATGACTGAATCATAAAGGCACGGGAGAAGCTAGCAGAGGTAAATGCAATGATACTTCAGAGTTTATCATATTTGTAGTGACAATGACCACTTTGGATCAGCCATGAGTAGGAGGAAAAAATTAATGGGGCATATGGCAATAGGTTGCATGGTAGTCAAAAGTCGAATAAAGATGACACAGTGAGAGATAACAGATTGTTGGACGCTCCGGATAGGAGAGGTGATAGACATAGGTACCATTCTAGTTTTGGTTCTGACAAGCATAATGATCAATATCGTTATCATCCGTACATGAGGAGTGATAGGGGATACTTGCCAAATGAGTTTAAGAAAGCAAATCCGCCTACATTTTATGGAGAGGTGAAGAAATCGCAGGACGCAGAGGCATGGTTGATAGGTATGAGGAAGTTCTTTAGGTTGCATGACTATTCAGAGAACATGAAATCCAAATTAGATACATTCAGCCTCAAAGGTAAAGAAGACATTTGGTGGGAATATGTGAAGAATGTCATAGGTACACATGAGGAATACTTGACTTGGAGTGATTTTGAGCAGCTATTCAAGAATAAGTATCTATAGGAGAGATACTTTGACGACAAGGCAAAGGAATTCTATGAGCTAAATATGGGATCTATGACAGACGATGAGTACACTAGCAAGTTCTTGGAGCTACTAAGGTATGTGCCTTACCTCAATGAGGAGAAGGCTAATATTTAGAGATTCACTAGTGGGTTACCAATGGCATTCAAATATAGGATTGAGTTCGATGAGCCTAGATCATTGGAGAAGGCCATCCAAAATCTAAAGCATTTCTACAAACAATCGAAGCGTAAGTCTGAGACTAAGCCAGAATAGAAAGGTAATGCAAAGAATAAGGGAAAATGGGATAAGAAGCGAGTAAGACCATAGGATTTAGGTAATAAAGAGAATGTTGTACCACCTAAGAGGTTCAATGCATCTGACAGAGGATAGGGAAATTAGTTTGAGTAGACTAAGAAGCCTATGCGGTGTTGGACTTATGGAGGGGATTATCACTAAAGAGATTTCCCATAGTATTAGGGTGGTATGCCTCGAATATATAGTGCACAGGAGGAACAGACTGTTGGGGATGTTGGTCAAATTGTTCCCCGTATTTATGCATCATTGGATAACAAACAGGCAGACCATCAAGCATCTATCATTGAGATGGGAAGTCAGCTTTGTGATGAACTTATTTCTATTTTGATTGACCCTGGATCTATTATAGCTATGTTAGTCTTGACTTGGTGGATAAGTGTGGTTTGAGTAAGGAATTGCATGAATAAACTTTGTTAGTGAAGTTGGATACATGTACAAAGAAGCGTGTTCATCATTGGGTAAGAGCTTGTGCATTTGATTTGAATGGTATGCATATTGCAACACATTTGAATGTATTACCATTGGGATCGTACAGTATGTTGTTGGGCATGGATTGGTTGTATCTTCATAAAACCAAGGTGGATTTTTATGACAAGGCCAATGAGCGCTTGGATGAAAATGGAGAACTAAGAGTCTTACAAGGAAAGAAGAAAGCAACATCAGTTGGGATGGTGACAACTATGCAGGAAAAGTGCAGTGGCAGGAAAGGGTGTATGTTATTCGCAGTGCACATTTCTAGTGACAAAGGTAAGGAAGTTAAAGATGTAGATGTTTAAGCAGGTACACAATTCTACAGTAGTTTCAGGATGTATTTCTTGAGGAGATTATAGAGTTGCCACTGAACATGGAGGTAGAATTTTCTATTGAGTTGGTGCCAAGGGCAACTCTGACATCAAAGGAACCTTACAAGATGAGCACACCTGAGTTAGTAGAGTTGAAGCAGCAACTGAAGCAAATGTTGGACAAGGGATACATTAGGCCAAGTGTATCACCATGGGGTGCATTGGTCTTTTCTATGAAAAAGAAAGATGCTACTCTCAAATTATGCATTGACTAAAGGCAGTTGAACAAAGTGACCATCAAGAACAGGTATCTGTTGTCGAGGATTGATGACTTGTTCGATCAGTTCAAGGGAGAAGCAGTTCTCTCAAAGATTGATTTGAGATCTAGATATCACCAGGTGCACATCAAAGAGGAGGGCATTTACAAGACAGCTTTCTAGACCAAGTATGGGCATTATGAGTTTGTTGTAGTTCAATTCGGTTTGAATAATGCTCTAGCTAGATTTATGTGCTTGATGAATAGTGTGGTGCATTTGTACTTGGATAAGTTTGTTATTGTGTTCATTGATGACATATCGGTATATTATAAAAATGAGGAAGAGAATGTCGATCATCTAGAAACAGTGTTGAGCTTGTTGAGACAACATCAGTTGTATGCTAAGCTCATCAAGTGTATTTTCTTTCAAATTAAGGTACATTACTTGGGACATGTTGTCTCAAAGGAGGGAATTGCAATAGATCGAGAAAAGATAAGGGTCATCATGGAGTGGGTAGCTCCCAGGAATGTAGATGAGGTGAGGTCTTTCATGGGGTTGGCAGGCTATTATAGGAGGTTCGTCAGGAACTTCTCACATATTTCTTATCCTATCACATCATTGTAGAGGAAAGGTATGAAGTTCGAATGGATAGAGGAGTGTGAGGCATGTTTTGAGAAGCTTAAGCAGTTGTTGACACATGCACTAGTGTTAAAGATTGTAGATCTGGACAAAGAGTTCGTAGTATGCAAGGATACTTCTAAGAAAGGACTTGGTGAAGTCCTTATGCAGGATGGACAGGTGGTGTGCTATGAGTCGTGAAAATTGAATGAGCACGAGAAGAACTACCCCACACATGATCTTGAGTTGGCAGCGATCATACATGCATTGAAGATGTTAAGACACTACCTCTTGGGCAGGAGATTTGTGTTGATGAGTGATCACAGTGGGTTACAGTATCTATTTGACCAACTGAACTTGAATGGTAAGCAGGCTCGGTGGTTGGCCATGATCAGTGAGTTCAACTTTGAGATCATGTATATCAAAGGTAAAGAGAACAGGATGGACGATGCTCTGAGCAGGTGGACATAGGTAAATCACTTAGCAGCTATAAGCTCCTATGGGATAAAATTACATGATAGAATCTTGTAGGCAAGTCAGTAGGATGTCAAGTATATGGAGATCATGCACAGGTTGCAACAAAGCAAAAGTACATGTGGTGGTATAGGTATAGGTACATGTACATGTACAGGTAGTAGTACAGGTATAGGTATAGGTATTAGTACATGTACAGGTACAGGAAGTGGTATAGGTACAGGTACAGGTGTAGGTGCACAAGATGTGGACTATTGTCTTACAGCAGATGGATTGGTTAGATTCAGAGAAAACATATATGTGTCAGACAGTAGTGATCTCAAGAAGGTGATCTTGAGAGAGTTTCATGTGAAACCATATTTAGGTCACCCAGGTTATCAGAAGGCACTAACAGCAGTGAAGAAATTCTATTATTGGTTGAATCTGAAGAAGGATGTAGTAGATTTTATGGCTAGGTGTTTCGATTTTTAGCGTGTGAAGGTAGAGTGTAAGCATTCAAGTGGACTTCTACATCCAATTGCGATTCCTAAATGGAAATGGGAGGTCGATTCCATGGAATTCATCACAGGTTTTCCGAGGACAGTTAGATAGAATTATTCCATCATCATTATTATGGATAGGTTGACAAAGGTTGTGTACTTCATTCTAGTGAAGTATACATTCCCAGATAGTGATGTAGCACAGGTATTCATTAAATATGTCATCAGATTGCATGGTGTTCCGAAGAATATCGTGTCAGACAGGGATGCAAAGTTCACTTCCAAGTTTTGGAAGGGGTTGTTTGTAGGTTTGGGCACAGAGTTGGCCTTCAGTACATCTTATCATCCGCAAACATATGGATAGACTGAGAGGGTCAACAGTATATTGGAGGACATGTTAAGTATGTATGTGATGCATCAACAGTGAAAGTGGGAAGAGTATATTCCACTCGTAGATTTCTCTTACAATAATGGGTATCAGGAATCTTTGAAGATGAGTCCATTTAAGGCATTGTATGGGTGGAGTTGCAATACTTCCATCAGTTGGATCGATCTAGTTAACAGGGTGTTGATTGGACTGAACATGTGTGCGGACATGGAATAAGAAATGCAAGTAATCAAGAAAAATATAAAGGCAGCACAGGATAAGCAGAAGAGCTATGCAGATGATAACAGGTTGTTCAAGGAGTTCTAGGTTGGGGAGCAGGTGTACTTGCACATCAAACTTAAGAAGAGCTCCATACGGATTGGATCATGTGCCAAGATGGCACCATGGTTTTGTGGACCCTTCAATATTATTCAGAGGATTGGGCTAGTAGCCTATCGACTTGCATTGCCTCTGACAATGAAAGTCCATGATGTTTTCCATGTGTCATTGCTTAAGAAGTATGTTAAAGATGTTGATCATGTGATTGATTGGTTTGTATTGCAGGTGGAACCAAATGGATAATTCCAGCTAAAGCCTTAGTGTATATTGAAAAAAAGGTTCTCATGCTCAGGAACTGAGCAATCAAGCAGGTTAAAGTGCAACGGAATCTATTTGGGCCCGATGAAGCTACCTGGGAGATGGAAAATAAGATGTGGGCTATGTATCCTTCTTTATTTGCTGGTTGAGGCAAAGTAGCTTTGTGTGGTGTTTTGGTATATGTCTTGGTATATGTTTTGGTACATGTTTTGGTGATGTTTGGTATATGTACACATGTATATGGATATAAATACTGCCATGAGCTATGTTATAAATCTCTAATAAGTGGTATGGGTGTCATGTCATTATGATGTTATATTTGTTATGTTTTCATGTTGGTTTACTTCTCAGCAAGTTGACCATTGTAAATGCTGCGTCGATGGTGTTGTTACAACAATCTTGTGGTTATAGGTGTTGTTGAACACCAAGGACGGTGTTACCCTTGGGGGGGGGGCCTTTTGTAACAACCCTGGTGAAAATTCCATGTTATAAAAGTTATTAAAGTAAAAATAATAACCACGGTTGATGGGACACTTATTCCAAGATAAATGTTGTGCAAGACATCCTAGTGTGGATATTCATCGATTTATTAATGGCTAAGGAAATTTTCAAAGGCAATGGTTAAGGCTTTGGAAAGGAATAATGGAATTTTTGGCACATATATTTATGAAAATCATAAAAATAAGGAGAAAATGGAGGTGAAAGGTCACAGGTTGCATGTGAGGAAGAAAATGAAGGAAAATAATGGAAAATGAAGAAAATAGATGCCTCATTCATAAAAATGCTTCTGAGTATCAATTCACAGACTTTGTCAGTTCAGTTTTGGAGCTCTCTCATTATTCTCTCTTTCTCTCACTCTTGGACACTTAGAATTTTCTTGGAGCACTCTTGGAGGGTTTTTCATACTTGGAGTTTTGGAGCAACAAGACAAAGGAAGAGTAGGAAAGAGCAAGAGGACATCGAGATCAGTAGCTACATCGGGTTTTTCTTGTAGGCACCAAGTTGCATGTATGTTTTCCTCACTAGTTTTGGCATGCATGGAATATGAATGTGGTTTATTAGTCATGATCTGTCACTATCATGGAGGATTTCCTGGATTGATAATGGATTTTCCTACCCTTGTTGTTTCCTAGATAGCAATGGTGTTGTGGGTTCATTTCTTTTTTTTTTTCTGGTTGGTTCTCATGTTTCCTTAGCTTGGGTTGAGTTACTAGTTCCTAGAGCCTTGGTTGGACAAATGCTCTAGAGCCTTGTAACATATTTGGTTGAGTTACTAGTCCTAGAGCCTTGGTTTGACAAACTCTCTCGAGCCCTTGGTGGGTTGAGTTACTAGTCCTGGAGCCTTGGTTGGACAAATGCTTTGGAGCCTGGTATAAGTTGTGGGTTGAGTTACTATTCTTGTAGCCTTGGTTGGAACAAATGCTCTAGAGCCTTGGATGGATTGGATAGAGACCAATATGATGATGGTTTTTTGATGTCTAACCATGAGGTGGAATCATTGCTTGATGGGTTGAGGTGGTTGGCCTCTGGAAGCCCTGGATAGTTCTGGATCAATGTGTTCTGTGAGATCCCACATTCATGCTTGGAATATGGCACGGGGGTGAATGGTTGAAGAGAGATTTGGCTCAATAATTCTATAGTCAGGTGGAACATGGAAGTCCCATCCTGGGTTTGGATTTTACATCATCAATATGAGGTTATTTCTCCTTATATTTATATGAATATTATACTAGTTTATATGTGGGTTATATGGCTATCATTTCCTTGGTATTTTTGTTGCTATTATGTTGGTTATGTATATGTTTTATGATAGTAGCTATGTATGGATCTCATCATTTTTTTACTTGTAAATGAATGGACAATGTATATATGACCTAATGGATGAAATGGCAGCTAATGTGTTGAGGCATCAATGCTTCTTAGCGATTCTCAGCTAAGTATGGGACCCTTATGCTCGGATTTGTTATTTACTCTTGTATATTACATATTCATGATATGTTTGACCAATTGCATGTCATGGCTAGTAGGGGTCCATTCAAGGTCTTATTCAAGTAATTGCATTTGTACTGTCATTTCCCTATTATCTTACTGTTTTAAAGGTGTCATCCAGTTTTGGGCAGTGACCTGGGCTTTAGGCCTGAAAAAGTGGCTCAATTCTTGGGGATGCTAACACAGCACTGAGAAATATTATCCCTCGACACTAGCATGCCTTGTCATGAGATCGTTCAGAGCCTCCTAGACGCTGGAATGCTTATAGCATGGGAGTATATGGGGGTCAACTGGTCCAAAATCGCAGTGGGACTCGAGGGTTGGTTGGCAAAAAGGTTGGGATGGTTCCTAAGGGTCCTAATGTTGATGTTGAAGGTCTGTATGGTGTGTTTTCCTCACTTCCACTTCCTTAACATGACTTAGGGGGTAAAATCATATCATAGTGGCCTCTCGACGTATTTTTACCCCATCGGGCTAGTTACTTGGGTAGATGTGGGAGGAGGGTTTTATAGAGGTACTTACCAAAAAATGATGGGGAAAATTGGGAAAGTGGTGTATAGAGTCTGTATTTGGAAGTGAGACACTCTTCAACATGAAACTCTTTCATTTTCATGTCTAATTGGGTTGGGGAATCCACTTACCTATCTATTGATCATACCTCATTGAAATCCTTCATAACTGGTTTTTGATCTGATTTTGTGTTAGTGCTGCCAACTCTGTATAGTGTCGCCAATATGTTCAAGAGAAGTTCAACCTCAGTTAAAATATTTTTTAGTACTTATAGTCGTCTCTCGCATCGGTCATCCCTTATTCAGTCTTGAATTAATTTCTTTGTCTTACTCTGAATCTTGATACATATTTTATGTCATTGATAGGGGATACATCAAGGCCCTCTTGCAATGAATCACCTCCTATCAACTTCAACACATTATCTAGGGAGTTTATCTAGAAATCCCCCTTGAGTACCTTGGAACCTACATGCCTCAATGGTAGGTTTCCTCACTTTCTATGATAGGTTCTCATCAGTAGCCTTTGATCAGATGATTCTATGGGTATTCGACTTTAGATCATTTATTCACACCTCACAGATTGTACTATAGTACCTTGAGAACCATTTTCTTTATTGGTAGTTTCTCTTGCATCTATTAATGGTCTTCTTTATCAGCCAATAATCAAATGGTTTCTACCATGTTCGACTTCAAGACATTTATTCACATGGTTAGATTAGTGCTACAGATTGATAGAGACAAAGACCCTGGATTTCTTTTATTGTATCCAAGTTGCATTTTCATGATTGATGCATAGATCCACGGTGTATGTTGGTGGCTATGTTCATATTGAGTCTTTTCGAGCATGGATCCATGACATATGTCCAAAGTTCATGACTTCGATTTTTGTTCAAATGGATATTTGCACATTTCCATGCTTAGGTCTAGAGTTGTTTATATGTTATGCTAAGTATGGGAATGCCTACCTCAGAGATGATCTCATGATGATATTGTACTGTAATCCTTGATTTTTTATTTTCAGGTCTCCAACCAATCAGTCTTCGATATGAACTTTCACATGATAAAGAAATTCAATCTTCATATACATCTTCTGACTTCGTACTTTAGGGGGCAATATTTTACACGTCATTTTGTTTCCCTTAGGAAAATGACCATAAATTTGTATCTCTTTCTATTCAATGAACCCTTTTCAGCAATCCCCTACAAAGCTATAAGAAAATCCATTATGGAAAATACAAGAATCTCATATTACATTGTTAAAAAACCATAATTTCAAGCATCATCACACCTTGTGCATTATAAGAGTGTGGTGTTGCATCTGTTACTATTACAAACCTAAGATGATAAACATGCTTTATTGTATTAAAAAGTGTGGTGACCTTTTTATATGGGTAAAAAATAAAAATTAAAATCTAGAAGCCTTATTGGAGAATCTTATCTAAACAAAATGGTCTCAAATCCCTACCTGCTTGGAACTCATCCCTGACTTAATGGATCCCATCCCCTCTTTATGTGGATCTCATCCCATGAGAAATGGATCCACAACCTCCTCTCTTCCCATATTTATACAGAGTAGACCAAAGGAGAAAGGGTTGGCTTTTGAGGTTCTTAATTTATGCACTTATGATGTCAAAATGAACAATTATCATTGCAAACGGGGGATTGGAGATTGTTGGAAGGAGGTGTATGCACCAACAACACCTCCAGTCAAAACTTATAGCTTTTTTCTCTAATGCCAATGACTCCATTGATGTTAAATACTACTCTTTTAACAACAGTATATATACATAAATTCATTGAATAAATATCGAAAATAGTATTTTGTAATATCGATAGATACAAACTTATCAATATCTTTGTAACCAGAAATTATTACACAATGAATCAAAGTAAATGTTATTAAGATTTTTTTGTGATAATGTGATTTCATATGAATTTACTGAATAGATATTAATAGTAGTACTTAGCATTAATTAATTCTTGGATGCTAAGTGTGAATTCCAAGTTTCTGCATTTTCGTACTAGATTAATTATTTCAACAGTTTCTACGTTCCCTATTATCATTAGAATGATTGTGTGATATAGTATGTTATAACCATGAATATTAAATTGTGGTGAAAACCACTGCAATACGCAACTATAAATTGATAAACGAGAATTGGTATTGTATATGGCTTTGAACTTTACACATTTACCCTCTGCATCCAAACAAAGCTTTGCACTTCGGTACGTGTTCTGAGAAAAAAATATGGAGTATAAAGTATTGTGTGCAAAATAAAATGATTTTGCAAGAATGGGGAAAATTCTTTAAATAGTTTGTACATTGCCTGCTATCATTATAATGAATGCGAGATATAGTATGTAATAAACATGAATACTAAATTGCGCTAAAAACCACTGCGATACGCAACATTAAAATTGATAAATGAGATTTGGTATTGTATATGGATTTGAAATTTTTGCACTTACTCTCTGCATCCAAACAAAGTTTTGTACTTGTGTATGCGTTCCGAGAAAAATACATTGTGCGGAGTATTTGGTGCGAAAGAATATGATTTTGGGGAATGCATAGAAATCATTATTGTGCACTTATGTACATCCGCACATTTCCAATTATAACATTAAACTATATTTCAATCATTCAATAAACCAAAAAAGCTATTTGGTAATAGTCAAATTCTTCAACCAAAAAATAAAAGGTAATGTTAAGATTGCTTAACAATGCAAGAAACAAGAACTGTAGCATTACTGGATTGGTTGACAATGTAAACAAAGAAAACCATCATTGTAGATTACATTAATTGGTAATAGTATCACTAAAAAATTATTCATCAATTATCCTGCCTAGATTCATAATGAAAAGACAATAACGCTTCTGCACATTGGAACTTGTAAAACAACTCCCTCGGTTTTCCTTATGTGTGATTTTTTCCTTTTGCATATATATTTTTCCAATATTAACATTAACATCATATTGGCAGAAGAGATTTAGTTAACCAAAACAAAATTATTTTTATGATATTAATAAAATACTATGCTCATATCGACTTCTAAAGTATCTTAAATGGGCCAAACATTGCCAATATTAATGTTTTAAACGTTCTGAAGTATGTCCTCTAATTAATAGAAAACATTGCCACCAATAAATACTAGCCCTCTCAGCATTCAATTCACCGACTATGCATTTGCACACATATTCAGTCAATGTACCCATGCATAGACGGAACGAGAAAACCACACAGACATTAAAATATCAAATCTAGAGACCTGGTTTTCAAAGCATTAAAATATTAAATTTTATCTATAGTAGAAAAATAACGCAAATGCATGTGTACGAAACTGCGGAGGAAATCCATTGTGTAGAAGAAGCTCTAAGATTTCATTGTGATAACCTCCACATTTTACACAATCTATTAATTATAAAAGAATCATTGGTCTTGTGTCGCAGTGCAAACAAATCTTTCAAGTTTTCATTGTGTGGACCTCCACACTCCACACAATCTACTTAAGAATTAAAAAAAAAAATCCTTATTACACAGAAATAACCATAATAATAAATGCATGCAGACTGCGAAGCTTTTTCGATTGTGTGAACTTCTAAATTTTCATACTAGCGACGAAAAGTTTTGCATTTTCTTATAAAGTTCCATCATCACTAAATTTTCCAATACAACTATTTTCCGTAAATAAATTATTGTGAATATGAGTAACTTTTTCATGTTTCATAGACGTTAATTTTTTCGCAGATTTGATTTGCACAACACTTTTATGCTAATAGATAATGGTTAACCAAATTGATACCAATTCCTACTAGCATAATTCTTTTCTTGGTCATATCATCTGGATACCCAATAAGTCGAAATGGTCGTCATGTGTTGTTTTTTTGTTGTCAACATGTGATTCGGGAATATTGTCGGTTGTTTTCTTTCATTCAATTGTCATTACCTGATCCAGGTGGATATTGGTGGCCACCTGCCAAGTCCACCTGGACCCCCACCATTGTCTTTCTCAGCATTTTCAGTTTCCTTAATTGTAGCACAACTTACTATTTTTAGCAGTTTTTCGGGTCCTGAACTTCCGGAGCCGTTTTGAGGCCCTAAACGATGTTTTTTGGGAAATCTGGGGGCAACATGGGTCCATGGACCGATGTTGCCCTTCCCAAAGTGGTAGTGCTCGGATAGATCTTTCTAACGAGCTATTGTACGTGTCAAACAGAGATCGTATGCCAAAGTTACGACCCCGGGAAGTTGATGTACCAATTTACCCAAACGGGGCCCACAGTTTGGCGTTTCATCTCCTAGGGTTAGGTTTTGGAATGTTAAGGGTTGTCCATTGTTTCTCAACAATAAATAGGCCTTCGAGCCTCATTGTAACACAGTTCAGAGGCATGTAGCCATCACATCTCTTCTCAGAGATAAGCTACCATCGCCCTAGCTAGTTTATTGCCATTTCTGTTTGTAAGCATATTTCAGTATTTTCCATTAATGAAATGAAGTATTATTTCCGCTGCATCTTTGTGTATATGGTTATCTCTGTAATTTGTTGCGTTCCTGTTTAAATCCGGATCAGTGGTATCAGAGCGGTCTGCTTTTTCTCTGTTTTTCTTTGCATGTCCCCAACAAGGTCGGGATATAAGGAGTTAGGGCTTGAACTGGTTGAACCTTTGCAAGACCAGCCTCGCAAATCCCGACGGCCTCCCATGGCGGACGAGAAGAAAGACGAGGGGGCAGGAGATCCCATCAAAATCTTGCTCGAAGAAGCGCTCGAGCGACAACGGAACGCGATGATGGACAGCTTTGCGCAGATCCTTCAGCGGCTACCCAGAAGCGGCGCATCGGCTTCCAGTAGCTCCTCTGGAAACACCACACCCTTTAAGGTACAAGTTAATTTTGAAATCCCCATATTCGAGGGTCAGATAGACGCCGATGCCGTAGATAAATGGTTAAATCTGCTAGAGGGTTATTTTTCTATTCATGAATTTTCGAGTCGGGAAAAGATTGTTTTTGCTCTTCTCAAAGCAGCCCCCCACGTCAAGGACTGGTGGGAAACCTACTGCGAGCAGAAGGATGAAAGTACTGGCTCACTATTTTCAGCCGCACCCACCTGGGATTCGTTCCGGGATGCCATCAAGGAGCAGTACTACCCTGTCGGAAGCTATGAGGATGAATACATAAAGTGGACCACGCTGCGGCAGGGAAGGGACCAAGACGTGCCGGAGTTCACCAATCTTTTCCATACCCTTCGCACAAAGTTGGGTATCAAGGATTCGGAGCAACATTTGATACTCAAATACCGTGGCTGCCTGCACAAGTACATCCAGGAAGAAATACAGTTCTTAAACATCCCCTCGCTCGGCGCAGCATACCGGTATGCCGTCAAGGTCGAGCAGAAGTTTAAACAAAAGAAGCGAGACTTTGGATCTGCGAATCCAAAGCAGGGGAAAGGTGCCCCTAAACCACAGAACAAAGGACAAAGCCAAGGCGGGACAGCCCAAGACAACCAGCCGAAGCTGCAAGCAAAGAGCAACGCCGCGAAGCCGAGAAAGGACACTGGAAAATGGTGCGAGTTCCATAAGAGCTCCACTCACAACACAAGTGAGTGTCGGGCCAAGCAGTCACTGGTGGCTGAGCTAAAGGTTTCAGAATCAGATGCATGTTCCGACTCTGAGTCAGAACCCGATAAGGGGTATGAAAAAGGGAAGCAGATCATTGATGCGGATCCCAGCGCCACTGTTGCTACCGCAAAGATCCAGAAAAATGAACCCGAAGATCCAGAGGAGGAGGAGCGTCTCTTCCACTCCCAGATGTGGGTAAAGGGCTCCCCGATACAGTTCATTGTTGATAGCGGGAGTCAAAAGAACCTCATTTCGGCAGAGGTCGTGAAGCGGTTGGGCTTACCGACCACAGCACATCCACAACCATACACCATTGGGTGGCTTCACCAAGGGCGAGATCTTCGCGTGAGCCAGCAGTGTCGCCTTCCATACAACATCAAGCCCTTCACGGATGAGGTATTGTGTGACATTGCTCCCCTTGAAGTTTGTGATGTATTACTAGGACAACCATACTTGTGGAAGCGACATGCTGTGTATGAATCAAGGCCCCGTGCTGTTATTATTACATTGGGAAATAAGTTGTTCAGGATACCAGAGGTAGCACCACCTGCCGCCATCTCTTTGATTACTGCAAAACAATGCAGTAAGATCATTTCCAAAACCAGGAAATTTGTTTTCCTGATGATACGCCCTCAAGGGAAGAAGAAGACAGTGGCCACGGCCTCCAAACGGGGTTCCTCTGCACGGCAGCTACAGATGGACAAGATTGTGGAGGAGTACGAAGACATTTTCACCTCCCCGGCAGGGGTTCCTCTGCACTGTCAAGTCAAGCACTCCATCGATCTGACCCCAGGTGCGCCGCTACCCAATGGACCAATTTATCGGCGCTCCGTTCTGGAGAACAATGAAATCAAGAGACAGATTCAGGAGCTCCTGCAGAAAGGTCACATCCGTCCGAGTTCTTCGCCCTGTGGGAGCCCGATAGTGTTGGTACAGAAGAAGGATGGGACGTGGAGACTCTGTATTGACTATCGGGCACTGAACAAGATCACTGTCCGTAATAGGTACCCGATCCCGCGGATTGATGACCTCCTAGACCAACTAAAGGGGGCGAAATATTTCAGCAAGATCGATCTGAAGTCAGGATATCACCAGGTACCAATTGAACCCTCAGATGTGTGGAAGACTGCCTTCAAATCCAAGGAGGGCCTCTTCGAATGGTTGGTCATGCCTTTCGGATTGACGAATGCTCCTGCAACCTTTATGAGGCTAATGGATGACATCTTGCGGCCATTCACCAACTCCTTTGTAGTAGTATACTTGGATGACATTCTGATCTTCAGCCAGAGTTGGGAAGAGCACCTCCACCACATCCGACAGGTTCTCCAAACACTGCGGCAACACAAGCTATGTGCCAATTTGGAGAAATGCACTTTTGGCATGACCGAGGTTCAGTATCTGGGATACATCATTGATGAACAGGGGGTGCATGTCGATCCAGCCAAGGTCCAAGTCATTCGGGATTGGCCCTCTCCAACCACTCTAACAGAGCTCCGCAGCTTTCTAGGTCTTGCCAACTTCTACCGCAGGTTTGTGTTGGGATTTTCTCATATTTCTTGGCCCTTGAGTCAAGTCACCAAGGGCGGGGCGAAAGCAAAATTCTTTTGGTCTGAATCTCAACAGAAGTCATTCAGGGAGTTGAAGGATCGCCTCTGCACGGCACCAGTGCTCGCGTTACCAGATTTACAACAACCATTTGAGGTCGAGACAGATGCCTCTGACTATGCTATTGGGGCAGTCCTTACTCAACATGGACATCCAGTGGCATATCACAGTGAAACACTTTCAGACACAGTCCGGAAGTACCCCACTTATGATAAAGAGATGTATTCCATTGTACAGGCCTGCCGACAATGGAAGCATTACATTTTGGGGAAGGAAACGGTCATCCACACAGACCACCGACCTCTGCAGTTCATACAGACCCAAGGGAAATTGCAGAATGATCGCCATCAGAAGTGGTCTACATACCTGCAACAGTTTCACTTGAATATCAAGTATAAAAAGGGCAGCACCAATAATGTTGCAGATTGCCTCAGTCGACCACCGATCATGGCGCTAACCACCGTGCTCAACTCTTGCGGGCACGAGACTTCTGATTGGCCACTTCTCTACAAAAGCGACCCAGAATTCGGCCACACATACCAGACACTCTTGGAGGGTCGGCAAGTTGCAGATTTTCACCTCCAGGATGCCCTATTATGCCACCTCGGTCACCTCTGTGTTCCTTCAAGCGAGCGTGCCAAGATGATTTGGGAAGCACACTACAGTCGGGCTGCTGGGCATTTCGGGGTCGAGAAAACAGTGGCAGTACTGCAAAACTATTTCTATTGGCCGAATCTTCGACAGGATGTTGGGAAGTACATCCGATCATGTACTGCTGTGCCATTGCCAAACCGACCATTAAGAAGCAAGGCCTCTATACCCCGTTGCCTACCCCTAGTCGACCTTGGGAATCCATCTCCATGGATTACATGTCAGGCCTTCCTTCCACTAAGCATGGAAATGACTGTGTTTTTGTGGTCGTCGACAGGTTCTCAAAGATGGCCATTATGATGGCTTGCAAGAAGAATATCACAGCAGAAGCCACTGCTAAACTCTTCTTTGAACGAGTGTGGGTGCACTTTGGGATCCCACAGTCTATCATCTCAGATCGGGACAGTCGGTTTCTCAGCACCTTTTGGTCCAGTCTCTGGTCAATGCTGGACACCAAACTCACGAAGTCCACAGCCTTCCATCCTCAAACTGATGGCCAGACAGAGGTTGTCAATAGGATGATTGTGCACATTCTGCGCATGTATAACTCAAAGCATCCACGCACATGGGACGAGAGCCTCCCCTACGTTCAGCACAGCTACAACCGAGCTCTTCACAGCTCCACTGGCCATAGCCCTTTTCAGGTGGGTTTGGGATTCCAGCCACTATGCCCCATTGATGTGGCCATGCCACTTGCAGCTACTCACATGAATTCAGCTCATGTCCAGTCCGAAACAGATAAGGCCACCAGCTTCATTGAGCGAATCCAACATATTCGCCAGCAGGTCCATGACATTCTTGAGAAATCAAATGCAAAGTACAAGCAGCGACATGATCAACATCGGGTGCCACACAAGTTTCAGGTGGGCGACAAAGTCTGGTTGCATTTGCAAAAGGAACGCCTTACTGGAGCCTATCGAAAATTGAGACCACTCCGATATGGTCCTTACACCATTACTAAGGCTATGGGAGACAATGCATTTGAGCTCAGCATTCCCCCATTCCTTGGCCTGCACCCAGTATTTAATGTGGACCGCCTTCGGCCATACTTTCCACCATTGTTAGACACATCCGACATTGCAGAACAGCTCAAACCCACAGAATTAAATCCAGATTGCATGGAACAAGCTGCAACTGATCGGATCATGGACACACAGATCAAGAACACTCGCCAACAGAATATCCAACTGTATCGAGTTGTCAAAGCGGGCCAACTCCTTCAGCAGGGCAAGTGGCTCACCAGGGAACAAGTTCAGCAGAAGTTTCCTCATCTCATGGAGGAGCTCAACGCAATGGGGACCATTGCTTCCTAAGGGGGGAGGAATGATCCAGGTGGATATTGGTGGCCACCTGCCAAGTCCACCTGGACCCCCACCATTGTCTTTCTCAGCATTTTCAGTTTCCTTAATTGTAGCACAACTTACTATTTTTAGCAGTTTTTCGGGTCCTGAACTTCCGGAGCCGTTTTGAGGCCCTAAACGACGTTTTTTGGGAAATCTGGGGGCAACATGGGTCCATGGACCCATGTTGCCCTTCCCAAAGTGGTAGTGCTCGGATAGATCTTTCTAACGAGCTATTGTACGCGTCAAACAGAGATCGTATGCCAAAGTTACGACCCCGGGAAGTTGATGTACCAATTTACCCAAACGGGGCCCACAGTTTGGCGTTTCATCTCCTAGGGTTAGGTTTTGGAATGTTAAGGGTTGTCCATTGTTTCTCAACAATAAATAGGCCTTCGAGCCTCATTGTAACACAGTTCAGAGGCATGTAGCCATCACATCTCTTCTCAGAGATAAGCTACCATCGCCCTAGCTAGTTTATTGCCATTTCTGTTTATAAGCATATTTCAGTATTTTCCATTAATGAAATGAAGTATTATTTCCGCTGCATCTTTGTGTATATGGTTATCTCTGTAATTTGTTGCGTTCCTGTTTAAATCCGGATCATTACCATAGCAATTATTGTAATTCCTTCACGTTTGAACATGGTTTCCATTAGATTTCTTATTGTCACTCTAACTATTTCCTAAGCTTTTAGCTAAAGAAAATTGTTGTACGTCATAAATATTGCATCGAAGATATTGGGGCAATTAAAAATTTAGATAACAATCTATCTAGGGATATGTCATAAAGTTGTCATTGTGCTAGCTTGCCTATTAACGTTTTGGCTCATCGTTTTGCACTCCCGACACTTCGGTTACCCTTGTTTCTTGTGCTACGATGTGCAAATGAAAAATAAATGTATTAGAAATGAGTGTCCTTTTTGCACCTCTATTCTCCCACATACACCCTGTCTTCCGCACATTCTTCATTACACACAATGAAAACTTTGTCCTCAACTCTGTATTGTGACCCCTGTTTTTCAGCATATACCCTGTCTTTTGGATGTCTTTCATTCCTCAAATATTCATAGCTATATGCGACTACATTTTCGTAGAGATATTAACAAATTTTTGTGAAGAGAGCTTCCACTATGCATATAGATTGTATTACGAGATCACAACCTTTAATAGGGATTTAATATATACTTTGACCGATGATAAGTGGTTATTTTATTATTAACAGTTAACAGGGAGCAGGGATGCTTATTAGTGTTGTTCATATGATTGTAGATTTTTGCAAAAGAACCTTTACGTCATGTGTTTCACGACTCTTCATACATTTCCCAATAGAAAAAATCAATGCAAATGTTTAGCAATATGCTTTAATGTCAATAAAAAAATTAATTAAGGAATTTCATTACAAGATTAAATGTAAACCTTTTAGATATTTTTTGGACTGGTCGATTTGGCATTTTTCAGCTTTATTTTCTGAGCTAGTGGTAGTATGATCCATTATTATTTATCTGATTATTAGTTAGATATAATTGATGCTATGTGTAGAGCACTACCAGAACCATCGAATCATTTTGTGTTTGAGCTATGTGATCACATTTGTACATGATATTTTTGTACCACTATATTTATTGCCTATATAACAATGCACATGATCACAATGAATTTGTATTTATTTTATTTCATCAATTCCTGCTACGTAGTACATGTATATCGACAATATTAAAGCAATAATGGCTAGAAAAAGAAACAAATGAAATAATTTTTGACTTTCAAGATTTATTCTACCAACTGTTGTTAATGTTCATTTTGATATTTTTAATTACTATTTATTAAATGTGTTAAACATGTCAATAAATCTATAAATCGAATCTGACTCTGATAACAGATAATAAAAATTTTGGCATTGAACTATTAGGTCATGATTGATAACATTGGTAGACGAAAACCTTTATCAAAAATCATGGGAAGATGTTTAGGCAGCCAACTCGAATGTGTTATGACAATTAGCTTTGTATCATGCTCTTGAAATTTGTGTATCAGATAGTTCATAAATCAAGTTTCAAACAACATTTTTCCTACTCCATTATCAAAACAAAATGAATTGACAATGATTTAGTGATGGGGACCAGCTCAGTTACAAAATCAATGATTTAGTGATGGGGACCAGCTCAGTTACAAAATCAATTCATGATATAAGTAGTTGAGCCAAGTTTGTGCGAAATATTTATTTTCCATTATTTAGGGTTATTGTTGGCAGTTTCAAAGCTAATTGTCATAGTCACAAATACTTACTTTGGGAATTCTATAAACATGCTATGTTTTGGACTTTTTGACAAGAATCCAGTAAAAAAAATTAATCTAGATATTTTTTTGTTTAAAATGATATTTTTTACTACATATATGGATTTATCTGTTTCAAAAACATATGCGATGCTTAGATTGTGTAGAAATTTCAACCCAAATTCGTGATTCCAATAAATTCTTGCCATATTTTAAGCAATTTACACTGAAAAATGCACTAAAAAACCTTCCAAAACATAGCACAGGTAGACAATAGCCTTATATTGTATCATAATTTTTTGTTTTTAATGAAACGTATTTCAATTATATTAATCCAAGAGAAAAATTCACATTAAGTGGACTAGATAGTTTTGGAATAACAATGCTTATTTCTGTTACTTCCCGTAAATGTTAGCTTTAATATTTTCAATTGTCATTTATTGAGAGTGTCATATATAGTAGTTTCCACACGAGAAATAGCAACAACTAGTAATTAGGACTGAGTAGGAAATTGTGAATTTAGAAGATATTGGGATCGAAAATAAGTACCAAATAAAGGAAACAAGTTATTTTCACTTATACAATCAACCAAGTGGTATTTGAATCTGTCTACAGAAAAGAATAGAAACAAATACATTTGTAGTAGCGAATACTTTCATGGGCTAACAACTGGGTGGAGTCAATGTTATTCAACAATTCATTTTGTCAATTGCTCAGGTTCTTTCGCATCTCTCTTTCTAATGCATCTCTTTTTTTTACACAATTGTATAGAGATTTCTATTTTCTCTTTTCACACCTTATGAACACAGGAACTCGAGCAAATGTTTTAGCACATTCAATAGACATTACATCTTATCAACTCTATCACATGCAATACACATTCCATTTATCAATTTATTATTACTTTATCTTTTCCCTTTGTTATTTTCATTTTCTTTTCCCTAATAACATAATTGCATTTGAACAAAGAACCAATGCAATTTTTGCATCTCATAATGTGCAAGAAAATAGTTTTTCTAAATCTTTGTCTAGTTCAAAATATTTTTGTACAGCAAGTAATTTAGAAAACTTACGAAGAGTCAAATATCAAATATTAGAAATGGATGCTCAAAGAATTGCTTAAGGGACTAGCATTAACAGGGAAGAAAAACAGAGGCAAAAATCCCTTAATCCTACACAACAATCTCCATCTTCCACACCAGGTACTAGTGCAACCTCATCCTTGGGTCTAGGAAAGAGAAAAATTTTGGGTACTGAAAAATTGGTTCATGGTTGATCCAGGATTTTTTTCTTATAGATGCATCAGAATTACATGTAACTGAGCTTATTAAAAACCATGAAACATAAGCTTATAAATGAAGATAAAAAGACATAATCATGCATGAGATCAAGACACAGAGATTTGATTACGGAGTTCGTCCAATTTGGACTACGTCTCTGGGCCCGGCTCAACAGCGAGGAGGACTTCATTTATTAAGTGGCATGAAAAGAGAAGAAGTACAAGTAGATTTTACATAAACACCCTTATACCTCCAATCTGAAAGGTAGTTGACAAATGGAGAGCTTGACTTTAGAAATAGATAGCAACACTGAAATCCTAGCGAAAAATCGTGCAGAAACGCCTGTTGGAACGCCCAATTCTGATAATCGGGCTTCCAACACCTCTCGAAACTTTTAGATAGTTGAGGCAAGGTTCCGGTCACTTGCCAGGAGTAGGTGTCGTTGCTCTGCAATGGTATTCTGAGAAATCCCACAGTTTCTCCCTGTTTCTCTCCCCCTTCTCACTGTTTGGATGACCAATATATAACTTATTCGACTAACTCTTCAATTTCGAGAAGTTCCAAAACATATGACAAATTTTAGCAGGAAGGCATTTTCCAACAGAGATATCCAGGCCGTGAATATTACATAGGTAAATAACCATGTTTAAACATAGAAAAAACACCATTGAACAGTTCACGGACTGTTTTCGCATTAAACCTCAAACGGTTGAATACTCAGCATATTCACTCCTGAACCTGGCGGACAAACCCGTGCCTTTACATTAGCAATGAGTGAAAGGTGATAAAAGGTGGACCCTATGGTATTTATCAACTACAATACAATATATATATCAGATCTGATAGAGCTCTGCAAATCACAAATTGGTAAAACCTATAGGTGCTACAGTCTATGAATGCAGTGTGTGTGATATGTGATTGTTTTTTTTTGCTTAGGCAAGAATCGGACCTTCTATTCAACTAAATCAACAAAAAAGTTACATAATATACATGAGAGAAAAAGTCACATGCGCATTCACTTTACAAACCCCAAAGCTTAGGAGTGTCACCCTTAGAAGTACAGATATATCTGCAAATCTGAGCCGCCAATCTCCGACCATTGAAGTTCGCAGAATTGATGGGAATCAGCTGCCCAAGATGCACATCGATCCTAGAACTATTTGTCACTTGGTCATTGACTTTACCGAAAGTCCGATTGTGGTTGATTTGATGCCCGAAAACGTGAGAAACTATGGCCACACCATCTCGGTCCCACCACCAACTAGCCCTTTCAACCTCAGCCCTCGATCTCCAACATCCCGATCCGACGGCTGCGAAGAATATCGTACGATCACTACTCGCGCGATGAAGGCGGTATTTCCTTTGTGTCTGGAGCCACGTGTTGCATGATCAATGGCATCGCATGCATTTCTTAAAAACTGCTTAAGTAAATAGAGCCGCCCGAAAACCAGGGCTACTGTAGTAAAACTACCCCGGTCCCACCACCAACAAGCACTACTGTTCATAGCCCTAGATCTCCTGCCACCCAATCCGATGGCTGAACCTGATCTTGGGTTGAAGAGATGTGCAGGGTGTACCAGGCCAATGAAGGCGGTATTCTCAACCTGTCGAGGGCCACTTGTAGATCCATTTGTGGCATCGGAGGCTTTCTGGTGAAACCGCTTCCGGCACCTTCGAGCTTCTGATAACTCTGGTAATGGCTACCAAACCCCCCTTCTCTGAGAAGAAGCCCTGGATCCATTTTTTGGTTTTCCTCTCTTTCTCCTCTGCCTGCCATTCCTCTATCTTCTTATCCTATTTAAGGCCCAGAACTTAGCCTGTCTGTCATTTGTGCCTTTAACTTTCATCATCTGAGATTTCTGTTAACTGATTTCCTTTGGAGTTTTGGTGATGCTCCCTATCTTCACGTGCCAGAGTACTACAGTCCTCGCGAAGCTGTCCAGACTGGACAGTCTCCCAAACTAGGCACTTGTTTTCTCGTGTGTAGATCACTCCTTCATTAGCTAATCTGTCTGCCAACCTGTTGGCCTCTCTTCGCACATGAACAAAGCTCAGAGTTTTAAGTGTTCTGAGGTGAGATTGAACTCTATGAAACACTTGCGATAGTCTCCAGTTCCTTGAAACTTTATCTGGTGTTGAGCCAGTGCTTATTCTTTTAATTGAGTTAATCATTAATTCTGAGTCTGCCTCTATAATTGTATTGGGTAGATTGTAATCTGTTAGGATCTCTAAGCCTTGCTCAATGGCCATGAGTTCCGCCATATTGTTGGTGGCCCTCCCCAAATGACTATGAAAGATAACTTGGATATTTCCCTCTGCATTTCTGATAGCACCTCCGTAACCAACATCCCCTGGGTTCCCTTTTGAAGCTCCATCAATGTTTAGTTTCATGAAGCCATGAGGGGGAGGTTGCTAGAAGGCTTTGTTTTCAGTTCTTTGCCTTGCTTTCTTATTGTTATCTGTTGTATCATAAGCCTAAAGACCCAGCTATTCCAAGATGAGGATGTCTCTTTGAACATGGGGTTTCCCAAGAGGTTGCTTCATAAAGACCTTAACTGTTTCTCTGAGCTGATTAAGAATCTAAGCCAGAATACCTTGTGTTGAGCTTGATTTATTTTTGAATATTCTATTGTTGCGTTCTTTCCACACATCCCAGATCAAGAAGCCTGGGATTAGTGTCCAAGCAACATTGACTGTTTCATTTTCCGAGAAATATTTCCTCCAATTGTTTAAAGTTTCTATAATGTCATTTTCCTTTCTATCTGTTTGGTTGAAGATAGACGGTACCCAGTTCCAAATGGAGGAGGTGAACTCACACATGCTAAGAAGGTGATCCGTGGTCTCCTCCTGTAGACCACATAAGTGACACTTAGAAGGCCCAACAAAACCTCTTTTTCTGAGATTTTCCCAGGTCAGAACTTTTTTTGTGTACAACTAGCCATATGAACATTTTGATTTTCATCCAATGGGGATTGCTCCATATGCTCTCCCAAGTCTTGTTAGCATTTGAATAGTTAAATCCTGTGATTATTCTTTTAGCTTCTTTGAGGTCGAAATTACCTTTGTTATTTCTACCCCATCTAAGAATATCATCCGAAGTTGAGGTTAGAATCTATCTCTTTTCTAAGACCTCTTCAATAATTTTTGCTTGGGTTCTCAAAGGGGTTTCTGCACTGTAAGATGGTACTCTCCATAATCTCCATTTCCCATCCCCTCCAGACAGGTCCCAAAAGTCACTTACCCTCTTGATACCCTTATTAAGGGTGTCATTTTTTATGATATCTAGACTATCTATGCATAGATTCTGTTCCTGCTGCCAGTTATCCTCCCAGAACCAGGCCAGATTTCCATTTCTGATCTCCCAGAAACTGTGATCATGAATTAAAGTTCTATTCTCCCATGCCTTCTTCCAAATAGGAGAACCCCTAATGTGACCCGACATACGAATGTGGCCCTTTTCCTGCCAATTTGTTGCATAATTTTGTTTCCATAACTTGGTCCAAGGATTGTTGGACTCTTTTAGCCATCTCCACCAAAGTTTGGCCCCCAGGACCTTGCTCAGGGTGTCCGGGTCGTGGAGACCTAAACCACCATGGGTTTTGGGTTTGTAGAGTTTGTCCCATGCTACCAGGGCCCATTTCTTTTTCTCTTCCCCTTTACCCCAAAGGAAGTTTCTTTGAATGTTCCTGATCTACTGTAAAACTCCTTTAGGGACTGGAAGGGCAGAGAACATGTAGATTGGAATGGTTTGAAGTACTGCCTTTGTAAGAACTAGTCTTCCTGCTAAATTCAAGGATCTATTAGTCCAGTTGTTGACCTTGTCCTTAAGCTTATTTGTAACTGCCTCCCATATTGCCTTACTCAAAGGTTTTTCAATAAGAGGCATACCCAGATATTTAGAGGGAAGATTCTCTCGTTGAAAACCAAGAATTTTGGAGAGATGTCTTTGGATTGCAATGTCTATATTGAAAAAGAAAAATTTGGATTTTGAAAGGCTTACCTCTGTGCCTGTAGCATGGGAAAATTCATTCAATATTTGCTTAAAGGCTTTGGCTTCCTTGACAATGGGTGTACCTTGCAGCATTGTGTCATCCACAAATTGTTGATGCGTCAATGCCTCCCCATTTTGAGTCAGTTTTAGCCCTTTGATTCTTCCTTCCTTCTTGGCTGTATTGATCGTTCTACCCAATCCTTCCATCATGAGAATGAAAAGGAATGGGGAGAGAGGATCGCCTTGCCTAAGGCCTCGTGAAGGCCTGAAAGTG
Organism: Pinus tabuliformis; assembly: GCA_031772625.1. Taxonomy (NCBI): domain Eukaryota; kingdom Viridiplantae; phylum Streptophyta; class Pinopsida; order Pinales; family Pinaceae; genus Pinus; species Pinus tabuliformis. The sequence goes on from CM062818.1 coordinate 1,540,126,028, forward strand.
TTGGAAGGTGAGCCATTGAGAAGGATAGAGCAACTTGTTGTGGTGACCAGTGCCATGACCCACTTTATCTAGTTGAATTCAAAGCCATAAGCTTTAAGGATTTCCTTTATATATTGCCAGCTAAGTTTATCATAGGCCTTCGCTATGTCCAGCTGTATTATCATTCCTGCTTGCTTATAGGTCTTGAGGGAATGGACCACTTCATGTGCTTGGATGATGTTGTTGAGTATTTGTCTGCCTTCCACATACCCAGTCTGCTCGTTTGAAACTAGCGATGGTAGTAGAGGTTTGAGTCTATTAGCTATAACTTTGGAAATGATTTTGTACACCACACTGCAAAGAGCTATTGATCTAAATTTTTCAGGAGTCATTGCCTTTTCCTGTTTAGGGACTAAAGCTATAAAAGATTCATTAATCGCTCTGAGAACTTTTTTGGATGTTCTCGAGTCCTCTACCACATCAAGAATGTCATGTTTGACTGTTTCCCAGCAAGTTTTGAAGAAATCTACATTGAAACCATCCAATCCTAGAGCTTTCTCGTTGTGCATCTCTTTGATCACTTCGTTGACCTCTTCCTCTGTTACTCGCCTATTGAGATTGTAGTTGTCTTCCCTGGTCACCAACTTGGGAATATTCTTAGTGAAGTACTTAATGGAGTGTGATCTATCTGCCAAGGTTTCCATTGCTATACTTTTGAAATGTTGAAGCAGCACCAATTCCATTTCCTTGTGAGTCTTTAACTCCTTCCCTTGAGTATCCGGTAGCTTTGTGATTCTATTATGTGCCCTTTGTTTCATAGTAGATTTGTGGAAGAATCTGGTGTTTCTCTCCCCTTCTTTAATCCACTTTACTCTAGATTTCTGTTTCCAGAAGATCTCCTCCTGCTGACATCTATTGTCCCATTCCTGCTGTAGAGAGTTTGCCAATACCTTCCTCTCCTCTGTGAATCCTTCCTTGATGAGAATTTGATTGATTTCTTGTAATTTACTTTCCATTTCTCTCTTAGCTTTGAAAATGTTGCCAAACTCATTTTGGTTCCATTCTTTGAGCCTTTGTTTGATATGTTTAAGGTGCTGATGCAGGATAAACATTTTTGTGCCCTGAGTGGGCATGTCTTCCACCCATCACTTTCTAATGTTATTGGAGAAGTTTGGATGAGTGAGCCAGGCATTTTCAAACCTGAAAGGTCTGTTTCTTGGTGTTTTGATGAAAGAAGCGTCCAACTAAACAGGCCAGTGATCTGAACCCCCAAAAGGAAGAATCCATGTGGTCATGGAGTGACCCGATAGAAGGAGATCCTCCCAAACTATGAAGCGATCTAATTTCAAAGAAACTTGGGTTGTTCCCGCTCTCTTGTTATTCCAAGTGAAGATGCCATTTATTGTCTCCATGCTTACCAGTCTCATGTTATCTAAGAAGTTCTAGAATGTGAGTGAGTCTCACCCCAACATTTTGCTTCCCCCTCTTTTTCTAAAAGTGATTTGATCATATTGAAGTCCCCCCCCCCCCAAAATCCAGGGGATGCTTGGATGTCTTCCTATTAGTTCCTTTAGTGAGTTGAGTAGTCTTAGTTTATCCTCAAGCAGTTGAGGACCATAGACATTTATAGTCAAGTAACAATCTTTGTCCCCCAGAGGTTGGATTATAATAGAGAGATGATTTATGGATGCTTCTGCATCTGTGATCTCAATTCTTTGAGGATTCCAGAGGTGTTATAGACATTTTTGTGCCTTACAGCATAGAGCATGAAATGTCAATAATCTGAGGGATCCAAAGTCCCTAGACAAGTTGTTCTTACCCTTAGAGGAACAAGGTCAGCAAACCACAGCACTGCAAAACAGTTCTCCACTGAAAAACACTCAAAAACAGGTCAGTTTTGGATCATTGCAGCTGCTCCACTAGGCATCTGCGCTGCATAGCAGGTACAACAAAGGCTACCTGCGTTGCATAGCAAGTAGAACAAAGGCTACCTGCGTTGGGCGTACTTGGACATGTGGAGGAATCTTTTTCTTAAAGTGCCAGTGCCCAGGAAGCTTCTAAAAAGACACTTGATGATAAGATTCGCCTAATGATGAGTTAAGAGCTTCTAAAACTCCAAGTGGAAGACAGAAACTTCGAGTGAAGAACTGAAGAACAACTGGAGTTGAAGAGGACAACAAGTCACACATCAAGCTGACTTATCTTCACTCCAAAACTCTATATAAGGATCTCATCCCATGGGATCTGGAGGCCGGAATTTAGTGCAAAGAATTGTTGTTAGTTTGCAGTTGAGAGTATTGGGTGATTGCTTGAGGGAGGTGAAGAAGAGATTTCTCTCCGTCGGGAAGGTGATGCTGGATTGGACCTCTCATGGTTGTATCACCGCCTGAACCTTACTTCCATATATTAATAAAGCTTTTGAGGTTCTTCTATTCGCATGTGTTTCAATGATGTATTGTCTTACTTGCGTATTTGATTTATGCTAATCCTTGAATCAGTTATGCATGCATGCTTCTTGTAGTTTCCTTTTCTTGTCTTATTTGCAGGATCTCGTGTAGCTGGGCCCGTGAAAAGACTTGGAGCTCGGAGCAAGCGGCAATCAAAGGAGATTGGATCGACCATTTGCGTAAGACATCGGTAAGTGGATCTCTTCCTTTTATCTCTTGCATGTCATTAAGAAGAAACTTTAGATAGTTTTGCTTTCAGCTGTTGCTAAGGAACTGTCACCCTTAGAGTGGGTTAGGGTCATTCCGAGTTGGATACTTTCCCCCACAACAGACTGGCGACTCCACTGGGGAGCGTGTCTTGTTGGTAGCTTGTGTTTATTTGCTATTCATTTCTTAAACAAAAGGGTACCGAATCGAAAACTGCATTCGAGTTCTTCGAATGCAAAGTAGAGGGCAGCTACTCTAGCCCAGTGCTGGGCATGTTTATGATTTGAAGAGCTGATCCACAAGGACTCTTTTTAGCTCTTTGTGATAGTGTTCATCTTCCTTTAATCATCCTATAGAGTATACTTGACTGATAGCAACTGATTTGGCCAAAAACCGCTCATTTTTTAGCAAACTGTGAGCCGGAATCTGAGAGAGACGAGAGTTGTCTCGTTCAGTGCAGCTGCAACAAAGGCTACCTGCACTGCAACGCAGGTCCCGAAGGGGCTACCTGCGCTGCATCTCAGATTGACAGTGCAGCACCTGCGCTGATCTAATCTTGCCTTGTGCAGCTGGGATTCTCCACTGTCTGTTGCCCAGTTTTCAGTACTGTTTTTGCAGCCTGTTGTCAACCTGTATACCCAGCTGAAACCACTTCTCTTTGCCTTCATTCCACCTCAGTTGTGTGAAGAAACCGTGATTGTTCTTATTGTATTTCTTTGTCATTCACAGTTTCCCATAGCGAAAGTGAACTAGTCTTGCTATGACCTCTTGAATCTAGACCTGTGAGAAAGTGTCGTTGTGATTCTAAGAGTTAGTTTATCGCTGTTCATAGCTGCTTGAGCATTTGCTTTCGTTATATGGTTCGAATTTCAGTATTTCTTGTGTTGAAACGAGTGAATCTTAAGGTGTTCTTTTGATTGTTGGACAAACACTTGTTGCGTTCGCTTGAAATTGAATTCGAAATTATACAACAGCTTCCTTTTTGTAATACATCAACATTAAGGAAGAAGAAAAGAAATACTTGCATTGTGCATGTGCATTTTGACAGTTTGCATGTCGATTTAGGAAAAGTGCATCAGTGTGTGCTCTATGATCTGTTTGAAAAGATGATGTCTTTCTTTTCCTTCAGTAGTTAAGGTTTTCATAAGTTGAAAGAATTGAAAAAGCTTGCTTATCATTCTTAGACTGCATTTAGGAGTTGTATCATACATCACGTGGTGATCCGTAAAGGCAAACTGCTAAGCAAGATCAACCTAAAAAGAACTGAATTTATCTAACAACGCTTTGAAACATAACGAAACACAGTAGAGGTCTAGGTAGAGACGTGAACCGGCGTCGTTAAACATAGTGACTGTTGATCTCTACGAAGGTGGGTGATTCCTCCTGAGGGACGATAGCACTAATACGGACTTGTGCCCCCGCGTACCGTCGCGTATATTGGGGGACCCCTATAGGAACAAAGCCTTTATCCATAGGAAGCCGTGTCGGCCGCCCTACTGATCGCGATGCAGTGAACACAGCATTCACGAAGATCGACCACTCGTACCGTAAAACGTATTCTGTGGTTTTGCAAAAGGTTTGGCACACCCTTGCCTAGAACTCCAGAGTAGTTTCTTTTGGCCTTTTTCAAACTCTATAACTGAAAAAGTCCATCTGAGCATTTGTCACTTCGGGCTCGTTAATACATCGAAGGAGACTAGAGTCATCTTTAGCTTTTTCTCGACTCTTAAAAAGTGAAAAAGCAAGTTGTGTCTAAAGCGTCGTCATATAAAATTCATCTTAAACGGAACATAATTACCCTTGATTCCTACGTTGATCTTTAAAGTTGAGAACATGGAACACACCAACCAAGGGATCCCACAGGGGGGGACCCCTAGCCCTTTCTCCTCTTGGGGAGAAGTTGGTGCGCCCCACATGGCCACATTGTCGCTTCCAGGACTGACAATTGGCCTGCCAGTTTGGCTATTCTCAACCGCTGTAGTTCAGACCACCACGGTTCCTGAACAGTCGAGTCAACAGTTAGACCAGTCTAGAACTACCCTCCAACCTTCCACTTCTTATGAGCCTTCCTCCGATCCTTCTTCTTCGAAAGTTCAAGCCGTCGAAAGCGCGACTCCCATAGAAAAGAAGAAGGAAAAGAAGAAGAAAGAAAAGAAGCAGAAGGTATCTAACGAAAACCCACACACAGCACGGACCGGGCCCAAGTCGCCATGTGTCATATGTAGAGGGAACCACTTCCACAGTGATTGTCCCAGTATTCCCCGGATACTAAGGGACTGGTCCCCTCGCTTGCACAGTTCGGAAGCGTCAACCTCTGACAGTCAGGTTGAATGCTTACCGTCGACCAACGAACGTGAAGGTATTAGACGACGAAGAGGATGGACATCCTCCTGCGAATTGTGTGAAGGCAATCACACCCTCCGCCGTTGTCCCTTTTTAGACGAAGCAAAGAGAGTTTTGGAAGATCAACCGGTTGCACCGTTGCTACTTCCTCCTGGATATCAAAAACTCGCGCCAGGTCCTTCATTGGTCGAAAATACAGCTGTCTTGCTTAGAGGGCCAGCTGAAGTGTCAGTCGCTGAAAGTGAACCTACTGAATCCGGACCGGACGAAAGTCCAAAGGTCGAAACGGCAGTTGACCCGGTTCTCCCTTCAGAAGTTTCATCTTCAAACACCACAGTCACTGAGGATTCATCTTCAGTTGACACCCCCACCGAAGAGAATAAGGATGACACCGTCCATATTCTTTTCGTCAACTCCGATTCTGATGAGCATATGGGCAAAGCACCCACTCCTTTATCGCAGGAAGGAGCATCGTCAGGATCATATCCGGCCGTATATTCGGTCCCACCACCAAGCAACCTAGTTGTGTCCTTTGATTGGAACCAACTAGGCTGACCCCAGTTACCAGCCAGCATACCATTTAGAATTATAGTCCAAATATACAAAATGGTGATGGCTGGAACTATCATTGATGAAGGGGCATCTGTGAGTATCCTGTCCTCTATTGCTTGGAAAGCACTGGGTTGCCCGGCGCTTTTGCCTGAGACAAGAAATCTCTCGGGTTTTGACAGAGGAACCAATCGACCATTAGGGATTCTACCTAATGTGCCTATCACACTGAAAGGGAAGGCTGTCAAGATGAATTTGATGGTCGTCCAAGGACCCTTGGATTATAACCTACTCCTTGGACGAGACTACATATATTGCATGAAAGCAATAGTCTCCTCACTCTTTCGAATAATGTGTTTTCCATACGAAGGAAGAATGGTCAAGCTCGTAGACCAACTTTCACTTCCGGGATCACACATCGCAAGTAGTCACATACCTATCCTCAATGGTCTTTTCGATCAAGAAAGGTCTCTTCCCCCGGTTCTTCTTCCTGATGAATGCGAGTGATTCGGGAAAGGAACGCAGGAGCCCAGGGGGCATGCATCCTGGTCTGCTCTGGAGGCAGAAAAAACCTTAGGTGTAAAGTAGAATTTCCGCGGAAGAATATGACTAGTCCGTACCCCGTCCCCCTCCTTCATCTTTGAGAATCTTCCTCTGAGCTATCTTCGTGGAGAAGAAGGACAAGAAGACAAAGAGAGAGTTGGACTCTCAGAAGGGGCTGTTAGGGATGGGGTTGTTCTGGAAAAGGATTCTTCTGTCAAGGTTACTTGTTTGACAAAGGTCATTCACCTTTGTCTAAATAGGTAGGCTCTACCAAAGAAGGGGATCCGTTTGTGGCAGCAAGTAGGTACCGGCTTTGGGTAAAAGGCCAGCCTCACCCATTAAAACAAATGTTTTAAAGGATAAGTAGGGGCAGCCCCCAAAGATAGAGACGCTGTTGTTGCCACAGATTGTAACCATCTTTGTGTACCCTAATGATAGACATCGCCGAAGAAAGAGTTTCATTTGCGGCTGCAAATAAAACCATTCTTTGGGTAACCAGAAAGAGGTAGGCCTCTCCCGGTAAAACGAATGTTTTACCTGCAAATTGAGGGGTAACCTTGAAATTCAACTTATACATGGGGGCATGCAAACCTCTTGGAATGCAAGCGCGGGCGGCTTTTTAGTTTTAGGTAGGACTAACCCCTCTAACCCGTAGGATGGGCCGATACCTAGCTTGCATAAAGAGAGGATATGGAGCAAAGCGTAGGGAGATGAAGCTCCTTAAAAAATAGGAATCTTCCATGAGACCTTACTACTTTATGACTGGTAAAAACGAGCAGTTTTGGAAAAGTTCATGCTCGTTAAAAAATAAACGTAAGAACCGAGCAGTTTTAGCGCATAGTTCATGCTCGTTAAAAAATAAACATAAGATTGAGCAGTGTTTTGGCGCATTCAAGCTCTTTAAAAAAAAAATGAACCCAGTACCGGTAAATAAACATCTGAGACCATAAATTCATCTGCCATAAAAGCCTTGGTCGTGTTTGTGCACCATCACCTCCACTTCTCATTTGGCCGATCATTCACATCCACTTGATTGTTTACCTATTTTGAGGAACAGCTGCGAAGAGTGATTCCACCTAGCCATCCTTGTAACACTGCCGTGATTGGAAAATTCCAACCTGTACCTGGAATCTGCTGCTATCCCTGTTTATCACTCGTTCCTCAAAATACGAGTCTTCTTTGAGCTCTTTTCACTGACTCGTAAAAAATGAAAAGTTTGCCGAGTTTTGGCCTTCCAGCTCGTTAAAAGGACCGGAAGAGCTATCCCTCCTCTAGATTTTAATCTTTTTGGACCTGAGGGATTATTGCACAAAAAGATCGAGCGCTTGTCTAGTTCGGCTCGATAAAGATATCGAACATTCATCCCTTTTGTATTGTTTTATACTTTTTCGGACTTAAGGGATTAGATGACGAAAAAGGACCCCTGGAGTCTACTTTATGTACACTTTTCAGACTCTCTAAAAATGAAAAGGACCGAGTTGTCTTTGTCGCTGGGCTCGTTAAAAATATTAGATAGCGACAAACTTGTCCTTAGACAAGAACGAGTTTCCCTATCGCTAGGCTCATTAAAAACATAGCGATGGGCTTGCCCGAAGGGCAGGTTACAGATCAAGCATATGTTATCCTCCTCAAGCTTGTCAAAAAATAAAGAGGTACTGGTCAGAAATGACTGGGGAAAAATTGGGAAGAACCTCAAAGCTTAATGGTAGCAAGTCGCTCTTGAACATGACACTTTTGCCTCCGTAAATATCGGGTTGGGTTATTATCATTCACCGGTCCCTTCACCATGGTCTCGCCATACCATCCATACATGGGGTAATGCTACCGATCCATCACATCAGTGTCGTTATATGTTCAAGAGATGTCATTCAGAATGTGTCAACCGGGTCCCATCCACTACCATACATCATCTTTCATCCTTCCATGACCGCCACCCTGAATCATATTTCACAGATCGTTTTCACCATCATCACTAGCTCCGTTCCGTGTCACTGATATGGGATTCATTAGGGCCCTCCTTTGACGGATCACTTCTTGTCGACATCAGCTCATTATCCAAGAAGTTGATCTAGGAACACCCCCCTCAGTACTTTGAAGCTTGCATGCCTCAATGGCAAGTTTCTCACTCCCGGCGATAGGTATACATTAATGACCTTCGACCAGGAGACTTTGCGTGGTGTTCGACGTCAGATCCTATATTCACACCACGTGAATTGTGCTGCAGTACCTTGAGGGTCATCATCATTATCGGTGATTCCTCTCGTGCTTGTTAACAGTTAACATTATTGACTGGTAATCAAGCGATGTCTTTCCATGTTCGACTTCAAGAAATTCTCACATGGATCGACTTGTACTAATGTGAAGATCGGACAAGTTTGAAGACCCCGGATCTAGTTTCGTCCATCCGAGCTGCGATGTATATTCAGGAGATAAAGACATAGACATGTGCAGCAGATGATCATCCTACTAAAAGGATGATAATTAAAAGCAGAGAATTATCCGTCTATTATCAGACGATCGTCTGTTTATGTACAGCAAATGTATTTATAAAGCTGAGCATGGGAAATGCCTGCCTCAGCTAGATCATGAAAAGAAAGTATGAAAAGATAATGTATTGTATTGTATTTTGTTACAGGTCACCTCCCGGCGATTGAATGAACTTCGGATCCTCCTAATAAAGCATTTCACCTGATAAACGACCTCATACTTTAGGGGGCAACTGTTATAGACATTTTTGTGCCTTACAGCATAGAGCATGAAATGTCAATAATCTGAGGGATCCAAAGTCCCTAGACAAGTTGTTCTTACCCTTAGAGGAACAAGGTCAGCAAACCACAGCACTGCAAAACAGTTCTCCACTGAAAAACACTCAAAAACAGGTCAGTTTTGGATCATTGTAGCTACTCCACTAGGCATCTGCGCTGCATAGCAAGTACAACAAAGGCTACCTGCGTTGCATAGCAAGTAGAACAAAGGCTACCTGCGTTGGGCGTACTTGGACATGTGGAGGAATCTTTTTCTCAAAGTGCCAGTGCCCAGGAAGCTTCTAAAAAGACACTTGATGATAAGATTCGCCTAATGATGAGTTAAGAGCTTCTAAAACTCCAAGTGGAAGACAGAAACTCCGAGTGAAGAACTGAAGAACAACTGGAGTTGAAGAGGACAACAAGTCACACATCAAGCTGACTTATCTTCACTCCAAAACTCTATATAAGGATCTCATCCCATGGGATCTGGAGGCCGGAATTTAGTGCAAAGAATTGTTGTTGGTTTGCAGTTGAGAGTATTGGGTGATTGCTTGAGGGAGGTGAAGAAGAGATTTCTCTCCGTCGGGAAGGTGATGCTGGATTGGACCTCTCATGGTTGTATCACCGCCTGAACCTTACTTCCATATATTAATAAAGCTTTTGAGGTTCTTCTATTCGCATGTGTTTCAATGATGTATTGTCTTACTTGCGTATTTGATTTATGCTAATCCTTGAATCAGTTATGCATGCATGCTTCTTGTAGTTTCCTTTTCTTGTCTTATTTGCAGGATCTCGTGTAGCTGGGCCCGTGAAAAGACTTGGAGCTCGGAGCAAGCGGCAATCAAAGGAGATTGGATCGACCATTTGCGCAAGACATCGGTAAGTGGATCTCTTCCTTTTATCTCTTGCATGTCATAAAGAAGAAACTTTAGATAGTTTTGCTTTCAGCTGTTGCTAAGGAACTGTCACCCTTAGAGTGGGTTAGGGTCATTCCGAGTTGGATACTTTCCCCCACAACAAGAGGGTAAGAATTCCCCCCGCTGTGTTGTTAGCTTTGACCTCCAGGTACTCATAGTTGTTGAGCCATTTGCAATGGAGGTCCCTGATCTTTTCTATTGAGCATTTGGTTTCCTGTATGAAAACCATATTTGGTTTCTCTTATTTTATTCTATTACTGATATTTATTTGCTTTCTTTTGCTACCTAGCCCCCTAATATTCCAAGCTATGACCTTCATAATGAGGTGTTTGTAAAAGAGTAACTGGTAATATCTTTCATCTTAGCTGAATTAATCAGGAGTTTCCCGCGTTTTGATAGGAGATCGTTCTGTCTTCTTCTTCCTCTTTTTTTGCCTGGATTTTTGGTGGAGTTTCCTGGTGTGATCTCCATCTTTTTGACCCCTTTATTCTCCTGGCTATCATAGTTCCGTTTGACTCTAGCAGCCTTTTTTTGGGATCTACTGAGGTAGAGTTGTTGTACTCTGTCAAACTTCTCTTGAGGTAGAGAGTCAATCCCTTTGTTAGTGCCCTATTCTAGAAACTACTCAAGTTCCAAGTTCTCCCTCTCAAGGATCTCCTGTAGTTCTTGATCTTCCATTCCTACTTCGCTGGGGGTCATATCCTGGTCTTCTCCAAGTCCTGTGTTGTTTAGTTGGTCCTCCTTCCTTTCTTTGTCATCCTATATTATGTCCATGTTATCTTCTCTTTCCCTTTCTGTTGAGGTATTCCCCATATCTTTACTCTTTTCATTTTCTTTCCCCTCCTCTTCTAGAATCTCAAAACTATTGTGACTTGGTAGGTTGTTCTCACTGGGCTTTTTTTTGTTCTTCTTCCCCCCTCCTTGCCCCTTGCTTAGCACTTTGGTGTAACCTTCAGGGTCTTTACCACTTTTTCCTTTCAGATTATTCTTTTTTTTGTTGAATGGGCATTCTCTGAAGAGATGTCCATTTTCATGACATTTACGACGTCTGAACGGGATGTGTTCATAGTCGACTACCTGAACCCATTCCTCATCATAAACTTCCAGGATGACCTCATCCGAGATTGCTCCCGATAAGTCCATTTCAATGCATATGTGCGCAAAAGATGTGTATTTACCACGCAAAGCAGCCTCTGATATTTTTATAAAATGTCCTAGTTTATTGCCTATAGCTTTTAAGGATTCCGGCAACCAGTAATCTAAAGGTAAGGCATATAGTCTAATCCATACTGGGACTGAAGTGAATGTTTCTCACTCTAGCACAAAGTTCATCATCCAAGGTCACATGTAGAGACCCGTGGCAGCAAAGAAGTAGGGTCCTCCTTCGAATATTCTGTCTTTATCCTCCAAGTTCTTGAAAACCACAGTGAAGAAACCCTTGGAACCCAAATGTACAGTTATATCTCCTTTCGGTTTCCAAGTGTTTCTTATCCAAGTGTATAGCACTTTCTCCATGGGCCAGATGCCCATGAACTTACATATGACTGCATAGGTAGCCATGTGATCTCTATGCTCCTGCAAAGCCGGATCACTAAGTACCGCGCATGGTTTAATAATAGCCTTGGACTTGGAGGGACCTGTTGGAGTTCTACTTTCCAACCTCTGACCTCTGTCACCTGCTATCGCTTCTTCCCGAGCCTCCTCGTGGGTCCCTCTCTTGTCCTAGGGTCCGCTGCCATCCGACACTTGTGTCTCAGTGATTCTTGCCCCTTTCTCCATGGTGTTTTTATGCTTGCTCCGATTTGTCCCTCTACCTTTGTTCAAGATCGTGTTACTATAGGAGGGAGTGGAGCTCCCTCCTCCTTGTCCCTCCATGGTTACCATTTTGTTGATATTTCCCCCTGTTTCAAACCCTAGCTTCCCCCATTGCTATCCCTTTGGAATCGTTTGATATGTGATTGCGATATCGCAATCACAACCCTAATTGTTGGGGGCCGATTCTGTACTGCCTTCCCTTTGCGATGTACTATTGTGATCATCGCATCGCAACCCTAACTGTTGAGGGCCAATTTGTAAACATTTGATCCACCTCTAATATGTGATATGTGATATCATAATCACAACGTAGATCCTGCCAAGGTCCTATTCGTAAAAAATTTCCTTTCGCGATTGCGATATGTGATAGTCGCATCGCAAATTTTCTTTCATGGGACCAATTTGAAACTGCTGACCTCTGCCTTCTACGATAAGTGAAATGCGGGACCAATGGTGCCCTACCACTTCACACTTCCCCATTCGCTGAGAGTTTTGCCACGTCACTTTCTCCTGCCACTTTTCCAAGTCAAACTTGATCTTTGACTTGTTGTAACTTCTTCATATGAACTCAGATTTGAGTGCCATTCACACCGTTGGAATCAAAATGACAAGCACTTAGATCTGATGCTAAGTTTATATATTTTCTGGCACTTTGAGTTTTGAGCCGTCTTACCATGCTAGTGGTACGTTTTAGAGATCCACCTGAATCAATCCTCCCCATTGAGAATCTTTTGGTCCTCCAAAAGCATTTAAATAATCTACAGTTGTTGTGTACATTGTTTGCATCACAAGTGTCCTAACAGGTCCATCCTTCCTTCTCCTTCACCTTTGTCCTTCAAAGCCATAAGCGATGAGCCGACACCTATATCCCCTAAAAACCTATAGTACAATACTGTTGCAAATTACATGCTTAACTCTATGACCAGTAACGAGCCAAGCATCCTGTTAGAGTCCTATAGTGATACGATTCATAATTGTGAATTGGTTGAGGTTAACTCTTGTAATATTGTACATACCTTTGCTTTCTGCAAATGTTTTCCATATTAAAATTAAAAAATTTAAAGAGGGTATGCCCTAAAATAAATATCAAATGACAAGAAAAATAAGAAAAGATCAAAAAAATGAAAAAAAACACGAACCCCAAACAAAAAAAAGATCATGAAAGTGTGCAAGTCCAAGTGCCACTACTTTTTACTATTAATGCCTTAAATAATGGTTGTGTGCAGCTTGTCCTATATGCCACAACCCATGATAGTAAAACTATTTAATCTTGACTATTTCATGCTTTGAATTTCATGTTTATAGTTAGAGAATAAAAATTTGACCAAACAGTTTAATCTTGGCAGATCATTAGGTAGGTAAAGAAATAAAAGGAGCTCATCAGTTTAATCTAAGCCCTTGGAAGATATAGGGTTAGAAGTATATAGTTTCTTTTATAAAAGAAAAGGAAAGAAAATGGTTTGCTAGTTTAAGTCCACCCACCAAAGTGAAGAAAAAATGTTAGGGTAGGTAAAAGGGTAAGTAAAGAAAGGTTGTAGAAATACAAGTCATTTGGAGCACAAGAACTACTATCATACTTAACTATGTGTTTCAAGTGTGGAGGAGAAATTATCAATGAAAAAAGCATGCTCATAAGCTGATTTTCCTAACTCCCCCTTCATTGCATTTCATCCCCACTATATACTAACTAACTTCCCTTTTACCCCTTCATGGCTTGTGAAACCCATTCCCACCTTTTAAAATCATGTTTTCACTTCAATAATTACCCAAAACTCCTCTAAACCCTTTATCCTAACTCTAAAAACCCCCCACCTCACTAACTCTCTCACTTAACCATTTTCCTGACTAAACTCGAGTTTAACCCGCCACGCTGGTGAGGTAAACTAACCCCGCTACCCCTAAAACTTCGCAGTTTAATTAATCTACACTTAAACATGGGTTAATTACTCTAAACCATAATTAAAACCCATGGGTCCCGCTAACCTCCACCCCATCGCCCGACCGCGCAACTTTCCCACGTGATGGTCGTCCAATCATCCACCCCTAGATCCAATGGCCATTGCCCATATCGCGCTCGAGCGATGTCCGACCTTTAATGGCCCTAGATCATGCAATATAGGAAGTTTTGCTCAGGGCCCATTTGCCTACATTTAAGCCTCTGGCATAGATCGCGTTCCCTCCTCAAAATACCGCCCGACCCCCATAAGCGGTGCGATGGCCTCCAAAACCACCTCCCCGCTAAAGTGAAAACCAGCATTGTTCATAAAACATTTTTTCCTCGCCATTTTTCCAACCGTTCATGGTTAGAAGCCTTCCGACCCCCATTTTCAACCTTTTTCAATCAAATCGCATTGTTGAACCTCTGAAGCACCTATACCTTCTGAACTCATGCGACCAGCTATCAACTATCAAAGCCTTCCAATGCCACCGCTGCACACCATCCTAGCTGTCGAAGCCCTCTGCAAACCCCAATTGAAAACCAGTTGCAGCCTTGACTGTGAATTCCAGGTATTTGAAAAAGAACCAAGAATTAACCTCTCTTTAAAGAAAGAACATTAAATCCTTAAAATAACTAAAAGAATTTGATTAATTTCAATTTAATTGAGAGTCTCCCATTCTTGAAGTACCAAAACCCCTACCTGAAAACTTCTAAACCCTACTCCTGTTACATAATTGTAAAAGACTTCACTTCTAATAACCATATAAGCCCAATTTCCATAAATTATTACAAATATGGTTCCCCCAACCTCTCTGGATGTCAAACAAGTGATAAGCCCTCATTTATACATTGACCATTTGACCTGGCAAACAAGGATTTTCAAATCAAAGACATAGTCACCCAAGGCAACCTTCTGAGAATCCATTGTTGGGCCAAGGATAGGTTCCTAAACCATGTTGATAATATATATAGGAAAATGCTCAACATCCAGTTACTAGATGAAGAAACATGGCAAAAACTTTATGATTTACTATAGTAAAAGCACAGTAAAAATATAAGTGTACAGTAAAAAGTAAATGAGCATGGTAAAAGGATGAAGACAGGTCAGCACAGTCAAAGTGTATCAGGTGAAAGAGTATGAAATGAAAGATGAAAGTCAAACAGACTATCCAACGTGAAAGCCAAACAGCCTGCCAGCATAAAGGGCTAAAAATCAAAGCATAATAGCTAGCATAACCAAAATAACAGGCACAACATGAAACAATTCAATAGTTGTCTCTATCTTCTTGCAAGAAGATATTTCTTTTTTACTAGATTAGTTATGAATACAGTTTCACATATTTTGTAATTTCTTTTGTATAAATACTTCAAAATTCGAAGTATTGTGGTGGATTATTTTACATTTGTAGAGTTATTGTGATCTTGAACCTAAGGATGATTGTACCATTTTCAAGTCAACAGACTGGAGCAAGTAATAAAAGCATTTCGCTAAAGGATTCATGAGATGAGCCATTTGCAGTGAAGTACTTTCTTTGTGTGATTTTTTTACCTTTCTTATGTGTTTCCATAATCTTAAATGTGTTATAAAATCTAAATGAATTAACTGGAAATATCATTTAGAATTTATTTAATTACACTCTGTTTTGCACAGTAATTTATTTACATGTTTTCTTCTCATATCCAGATTTGAGAACCCTTAATTGCTCTCCCATCCCGGTTGACTTCTTTCATTCCTTCCAAAGTCCGGCCTAGGGAACCCTTAGTTGCTCCATGGATCCGATTTGAATCCATTCACCATTTAGCCTTTGAGATCTATAGTAACTTATCTATCTTGCCCTGTAGACATTGTTTTTAGAATTGAATCCAGTCTTGTTTTTCAAACATCTGACTCCATAGCCCAATGGTATAAGCCAATCCTCTTTCCATCTAAGTAAAGTGATCCCACCACCAAATTTTCAAAACAAAACCCAAGTGCAAGCAATAACTAGCCTAAAATCATGTTAACTAAAACAAAGTTAAATTATAAAGAGGGAGCCCTCTCTAAGCATTAGGAAGGCTAGATCCTGATCTCCAAAAGTGGTTTGTGGTTACCTTTGGTTTTTCTTTCTTCATACTTCAAAAGAAAAATTAGAGTGATAAAAATTTTGGCGACCATACTGGGGACTTCGATCCTCAGTCTCATAAAACTTTAAGGAAAACTTAAATTAAATCTTGAGCCCCTTAAGGTCATTAACTGAAGTAAATTTTCAAAAATTTCATAAAAACAGTTTAAAAAACTTAAAATTATAACTCCTAAGAAGATTCACTATACCAGGGAAAACCTAGATCCAAACCCTACAACTATAGTGGATGACCCAGACAGAATTCTAAGAAAACCAAAAAATGAAGAAACTCAGGCAAGTAGTAGCCAGCTAGTCAGAACCAACTCACTCCCTGAGGAGTTGTCAACTTTAGAGGAAATCCCTTTTGATTTGTCATTTTACCTCTCATTATTTAGAACTAAATCTGAGAATTCCATCCATGAAACAGTCTTAGACCCTGAGTTTACTCAACTCATTAAATCAAAAAGGGTTTTCCATCTAGATTTAGATAAAATTTTCTTGGACGCTTTTGACAAGTTAGAAGCTTTGACCTCAACACTGATCAACAATATAGATAGTGCTTACCTTCAGCAATCTGTTGAGCTAGTTGCCCTTACTGTTGCTACTTCTAAAATTTATGCACAGTCTTCACTCATTGTACATACACCTTCTTTTACCACAACTTCACCAATTGTATCTACCACAATCCAATCACCTAAACCAGTTATTAATCAACCATATTCATCATCATCTAGTTCACCTCCATCAGTTTCAAGTCCTTCCTCAAGCACCATGACTTTACCCCCTAGTCAAACCAAAATTACAGAAATGGCAAACCGATTTTCTCCTCTTGTTTTACCTGCACAACTCCATGCCATGCCTGCATATTATCATAGTAATATTTTCCTGTTTGATGCTACTGGTCATTACACTGCCCAACAGCATGTAAACAAGATGTCTGACATTTTTGAATTGCATGAGATAGATGAAGCAGATGTCCAAATGAGATTGTTTGCCCAAAATTTAATTGAGGATGTCAAGAAATGGTTCAAAGCCTTTCCTTCCAACCATATTGCAAACTTAGCCAATTTTCATAAGTTATTCATTGATAGATGGGAGAGAAATAAAAACCCATTGCAAGTACTTTCTGAATATGACAATATTAGAAGAGCTCCTAATGAGTAAGTTCAGGACTATTGCACTAGGTTTAATAATATCTACAATGCAATTCCAGCCAGTATTAAGCCTCCACCTGATAGCATTAATTAAGTTCCCTCATGGTTTTGATGCTGACATGTCATACCAGCTAAGGGAAAGGAACCCTGAAACACTTGAACAAATGCAAACCAATGGTGTTACTGTAGAGGCCAACCTATTAGCTAAGAAAGCGTGAATGAGGAATGAAAAGAAAGTTGTATTTAAAGAGGAAGCTTCCACTTCAGATGGAAAAGTAGATGTTTTAGCTAAGAGTTTAGAAATAATCATGGATAGGTTAGAAAACATGGAGAGGAAAAATCAATGGGAGAATCAACAACAACAACCCCCAATAAGAAACCCAAATTTTAGGAAGAACCCCAATGTTGGAAAAAAATCTACACTAGACCAACAGATTAGGCCCCCCTTCCAAGAGAACTATGTTAATGATTCACAGAACTAAGAAGCAGAGGATGATACCCAAATTAACTTACTAGAAACCAAAGAGGAAGACATTATTTTTCTTACTCAATAAGAACAGGAGTTATATATGTTGCAGTAGTTGCAATTATAATCTGGTGAATCCTTTAATTTTAAACAGGGATATGAATCAGCTATATATGAGGTACATAAACAATATAGCTTGAGAAGTAAGAAGAATAGTGAGACTCCCATTAAAAGATCCATCCAAACCCATAATAAGATATAAAAGAAGCTCTAATTAATAAAGTGTTGTAAATCCTCCCTAGGGGAACACCAGAGACTTCAACCCCTAGGATTGTAGATATAACCTCCACTGAAACCCAAACAGAGACAATTACTGAAAATAATCAAAATAAGAGAAATCAAGGCAAAACAATAGAAACACAGACTGAAATACCTAGTACTGAGAAACAGAATAAGGACACACAAACTGCACATATTAAGGAAGATCTAAATCAAACAAACAACACTTAGCTCCCTTTCAACATCAAAAATGAAATAGCAAAATTAAAGATATCAGTTCCTTTGACCGAACTAGTAGAGAATAAATATTATAGGTCACAAATAATTGAGACTTTGAACATAGGAGAGGGAGAGGATTCTGTTAATTTGAATGATGACCAACTTGAATTATTGTTTGGCCCTGAGGCCAATGGATTCATCAGCAAGGGGGAGTTCCTCCCTTTTATATCAGCCTAAACATTCATGATGAAATATTTTGTAATGCTATGTTGGACTCAGGGGCTTCCCACAATTTGATGCCTAAAGCAATAATCGAAAGACTGAACCTAGAGATTACCAAGCCATATAAGGATTTGTTTTCTTTTGACTCCAGCCAGGTTAAATTCCTTGGTCTAATCAAGGACTATGTGTGACTCTTGTCTAGTGCCCTGCAAAGAGCATTTTAATGGACATTGTAGTTGCAGACATCCCACCGAAATATGGAATGCTGCTACCTCTCTCATGGGGAGAAAACTGCAGGGATCCTTGCAGTTGGATATCTCTTATGCCACCATATCTGTTTTTGGCCAACTGAGAAAATTATATAGGGAAACCCTGATGAAATACATGGTCAGTAGTGAGGAAAAGCCACAAAACTTTCCCATATACTCCACACATTCAGATATGGACTCTTTCATCTTATACAATGAAGAAAATGATAATAAGGAAATCACAACCAAAGACCTTAAATACAGAACAACTGATAGTGAGAACATATTCCATGAATCACTATGGCATCTAGACTTTGATGGGTCAGTAAATAGGTTGGGGGTTGGTGCAGGAGTGTGGATCCATAATATGGAGAATAATCATGCTGAGGGACATGCTTTCAAATTTAACTTCAAATGTACCAATAATATGGCCAAATATGAAGCCCTAATTCTAGGGTTACAATTGATTAGGAAACTGGGAGCCAAAAGAGTTTCCATCATGGGAGACTCAGAGCTAATCATTAAATAGCTTAGTGGTTAATACTCTGTCAACAAACCTAGGTTTGGTCGATAAAGGGATACTATTTTAGACTTGCTCAAAGACCTCCTGGAATCAAACTTTGCTACCATTCCTAGAAAACAAAACATGCAGGCCCACAGTCTGGCCACCTTTGCTAGTACTTGTAAATTGTCATTTCAACCAAACCAAGTACACTGTAGAAGTCAGACATAGGCCTATTATACCAGACAACCTGAAGTATTGGCAGATTTTCTCCCAGGATTTTCAGATCTATGATTTCATGAACAATGGAGGTGAATTTCATAACTGCAAGATAAACACTGATTGTATAGTAGACAATAATATAGAAAGTAGCATAGATGTAAATATTTTCAATGTAGCTAAACCAACTAAATTTACTAGAGTAGAAATAGATAGTTTAGAGAATGTAGAGATAGATGAAATAATGGATGATGATCCAGAGATTCATAATTTGAAAAATAATTTTCTGCCTAAAGGATTAGTACCTTTAGAATATTTGTTTGACTCTAATGATGTAGCTAGGTAACCCAGGATGGAACCTCTGAGAGCTGACATAGAAGAGGTCAACATAGGGACTGAGGATAAACCAAAACTCATTAAAATATCAAAACCCTTGGCTCCAGGGGAAAAGGTTAAATACATCAATCTGTTTAAGGAGTTCTAGGATGTATTTTCCTGGAGTTATGAAGACTTAAAATCTTATGACACCAGCATAATCCAACACAAAATACCTCTTAAATAAGGTTATAAACCTTTCAAACAGAAACTTAGGAGGATAAACCAGTCCTTATGCCATCCTTAGAGAAAGAGGTTAAAATAATGTTTGACACCCAAACAATAGCCCCCATTAGATACTCTGACTGGATTTCAAACTTAGTTACAACTAGGAAAAAGACAAGTGAAATTAGACTTTGTGTAGATTTTAGAAATTTAAACAAGGTCTCACTAAAAGATAACTATCCCTTACCAAAAATGGACCATATATTGCAGAGGGTAGTAGGCTCATCTAGGATTTCACTGTTAGATGGATTCTTTGGGTATAACTAGATCTTAATCCAACCTGAGGACCAAGCCAAAACTACGTTTACTACTCCTTGGGGTACCTTCATGTATTTGAAGATGCCCTTTGGATTAATGAATGTAGGTGCCACATTTCAAAGAGCTATGGATATAGCTTTTTCCAAGGAGATCCATGATTTCTTAGTAGTATACCAGGATGACATCACAATCTTCTCTAAATCTGACAATGAACACTTAGACCACCTAAGAAGAGTATTTATCAAATGTATAAAATTTTGGATTTCTTTAAATCCCAAGAAAACACTCTTTGGTCTGGAAGAGGGAAAACTGTTGGGGCATATCATTTCTAAAGATGGGATTAGAGTATATCTTGCTAGAATAGAGGCCATTTTGACCATTACCCATCCTAGAAACATTAGAGAGTTACAGTCATTTCTAGGCAAGATAAACTTCCTTAGGAGATTCATTTCAAACCTAGCAGAACTGATTAGAGAGTTAAATAACATGCTAAGAAAGGACTCAACACTTAAATGGATAGTGGAGGCCAAACAATCCTTTGAAGCCATCAAGGAAGCCTTAACCAAAACTCCATTCCTAATAAGTCCTGATTTTAACAAAGATTTTATATTTTTTTCTTTTGCTTCAGAACACACCATTGCAGCAATCTTGCTGCAAAAGAACAACGAAGGATATGAACAACTAATTGCATTTTTTAGTAAATCATTAAGAGATGTCACACTCAAATACAATATCATGGAAAAACAAGCATTAGCTTTAGTAAAGGCTATCAAAGACTTCAGAGTATACATTTTGTATTCCCACATTATTGCTTATGTTCCAAATTCTGTAGTTAAGGACATTTTGACACAAAATGGGGCTGAAGGGAAAAGAGGCAAGTGGATTGCCACAATATTGGAATATGACATAGAGATAAATCCAACTACGTTTATCAAAGGCCAAGGTTTAGCCAAACTCATGGCTGAATCAAACTATCAGGCCCTTGATATAAACTTTATTAGTGCCCTTGATGATCAGGAAGAGATGGTGACTCCACCGATCAGTGAACCTTTAACTCATTCACCCTAGTATGCAGATATTATATTTGCATTACAAAATTTACAAGCTCCTCCTGGTTTGACAAGAACTAAAGCTAGATTTTTGAAGATGAAGTTATTAAAGTATTGTATTATAGATAATGCATTGTTTTGGAAAGATAGTAGTGGTATTCTTTTGAATTGTTTATTGAAAAATGAAGTTGATAAAATCATGCAGGGGATTTTGGAGGACACTTGTATTGGAAGACTACTACTAACAAAATCATGAGGGCTGGTTTCTACTGGCCCACATTGTTTGCAGATGTTAAGAAACATGTGACCTCCTATCATCAATGCTAGATATTTGAGGGAAAAAGAAAACTTTTACCCTTCCCTCTTAAACCAATTTCCACTTAAATGCCATTTCAACAATGAGGGTTAGACTTCATTAGAGAAATACACCCAGCCTCCTCAGCTCAACACAAGTGGATTCTAACAGCCACTGACTATTTTACCAAATGGATAGAGGCCATACCTTCTAGGCAAGCCACAGACACTGTCATAATCTCCTTCCTAGAGAGTAATATCCGGTCAAGATTTGGATGTCCCCAAAAGCTCATTATTGATAATGCAATTGCCTTTATATCCAAGAGAATGGTATATTTTTGTAACAAGTACCACATCACCCTTGGCCATTCCACAGCATATTACGCTCAAGGTAATGGACTAGCAGAGTCTTCCAACAAAATCCTAGTCAATATTATTAAAAAAATTGCTAGAAGATAACAAAAAGACATGGAACAAGAAGTTAGTCAATGCCTTATGGGCAGATAGACTGACTACTAAGAAATCCATTGGAACATCACCCTATCAGCTGATTTATTGGATGGATGCACCTTTCCAATCATCCTTGGGAGTGCCAATAATGAAGATCATCCAGGAATTTTAGGTGGAACCAAATGATATTCAGAGAAGAATAAATCAGACCATACACCTGCAGCAAACCAGAGAAGAAGTATATGTAAAATCATAGCTAATCCAAGACAAAATTAAAAAGGTCTTTGATAAAAAACCCAAAGTAGATGATTTTTACATATGAGATAAAGTTCTCAAGTGGGATTCAAGGAGAGAAGACAAAGGCAAGCATGGAAAATCTGATTTTTTGTGGCAGGGGCCTTATGTCATTTATGGCTACAGAGGCAACAATGCCTTTTTCTTGGCAAACATAGATGGATCAAATCTACCAGGAGGAACTATTAATGGTAGAATGCTGAAGCATTATTTTTCCACTGCCTCAAAATAGTTCACTTTAATTTGCATCATTGTATATAACATTGCAGAATGTAGATTAGATTTGATGGTATTCCTTTGAAGTTGAAGCCCGGAGAGAAGGCCCTGAGATTTGAGGGATTTACTACCATAAGTATCAATAAAGCATAAATTATAGAAGGACAGTTCACAAGGTAACTACAGTCACAATTCAAAGGCTACTGATCTTCATAGTTCTTGACATTTCACCAAAAAATTCATCCCCATGTGGAGCCATTGTTAGAGTCCTATAGTGATAGAATTCATAATTTTGAATTGGTTGAGGTTAACTCTTGTAATATTGTACATACCTTTGCTTTCTCCAAATGTTTTCCATATTAAAATTAAAAAATGTAAAGAGGGTATGTATCAAAAGAAATATCAAAGGACAAGAAAAATAAGAAAAGATAAAAAAAAATGAAAAAAAACATGAACCCCAAACAAAAAACAGATCATGAAAGTGTCCAAATCCAAGTGCCACTACTTTTCACTATTAATGCCTTAAATAATGGTTACATGTAGCTTGTCCTATATGCCACAACCCATGATAGTCAAACTACTTAATCTTGACTATTTCCTTCTTTGAATTTCATGTTTATAGTTAGAGAATAAAAATATGACCAAACAATTTAATCTTGGCAAATCATTAGATAGGTAGAGAAATAAAAGGAGCTAATCAGTTTGATCTGAGCCCTTGGAAGATATAAGGTTAGAAGTAGATAGTTTGTTTTATAAAAGAAAAAGAAAGAAAATGGTTTGCTAGCTTAAGTGCACCCACCAAAGTGAAGAAAAAATGTTAGGGTAGGTAAAAGGGTAAGTAAAGAAAGGTTGCAAAAATACAAGTCATTTGGAGCATAAGCACTACTATCATACTTAACTATGTGTTTCAAGTGTGCAGGAGCAGTTATCAATGAAAAAATCATGCTCATAAGCTAATTTATCTAACTCCCCCTTCATTGCATTTCACCCCCACTATATACTCACTAACTTCCCTTTTACCCCTTCATGGCTTGTGAAACCCCTTTCCCCCCTTTTAAAATCATGTTTTCACTTCAATAATTACCCAAAACCCCTCTAAACCCTTTATCCTAACTCTAAAAACCCCCCGCCTCACTAACTCCGCCACTTAACCATTTTCCCGACTAAACTCAAGTTTAACTCGCCACCCTGGTGAGGTAAACTAACCTCGCTACCCCTAAAACTCTGTAGTTTAATTAATTTGCACTTAAACATGGGTTAATTACTCTAAACTATAATTAAAACCCATGGGTCCCACTAACCTCTGCCCCATCGCCCGACCGTGCAACTTTCCCACACGATGGTCATCTGATCATCCATCCCCAGATGTAACAGCCCGAGAGCACGCAATATCGGCGGTTTTGCTCTGGGCCCATTTACCTACGTGTTTTCCTATAGCATAAATCGTGTTCCCCCGGAAAAATACCGCTTGACCCCCATAAGTGGTTCAGTGGCCTCCAAAACCACTTCCCCGCCAAAGTGAAAACTAGCAATGTTCATAAAACATTTTTTCCCCACCATTTTTCCAACTATTCGCAGTTAAAAGCCTTCCGACCCCCATTGTCACCCTTTTTCGCTCAAATTGAATTGTTGAACCTCTAAAGCACCTGCACCTTCCGAACTCCTGCGACCAGCTATCAACTATCAGAGCCTTCCGATGCCACCACTGCACACCATCCTAGCTGTCAAAGCCCTTTGCAAACCCCAATTGAAAACCAGTTGCAGCCCCGACTGTAAATTCTAGGTATTTGAACAAGAACCAAGAATTACCCTCTCTTTAAAGAAAGAAAATTAAATTCTTAAAATAACTAAAATAATTTGATTAATTTCAATTTAATTGAGAGTCTCCCATTCCTGAAGTACCAAAACCCCTACCTGCAAACTGCTAATACCCTACTCCTATTACAGAATTGTCAAAGACTTCACTTCTAATAACCATATAAGCCCAATGTCCATAATTTATTACAAAGATGGCTGCCCCAACCTCTCTAGATGTCAGACCAGTGACAACCCCTCATTTAGACATTGACCATTTGGCCCTGGCAGACAGGGATTTTCAAATCAAAGACACAGTCACCCAAGGCAACCTTCTGAGAATCCATTGCTGGGCCAAGGATAGGTTCCTAAAACATGTTGATGAGATACATAAGAAAATGCTCAACATCCAATTACTAGATGAAGAAACATGACAAAAACTTCATGATTTATTGTAGTAAAAGCAAAGTAAAAATATAAGTGTACAGTAAAAAGTAAATGAGCATGGTAAAAGGATGAAGACAGGTCAGCACAGTCAAAGTGTATCAGGTGAAAGAGTATCAGATGAAAGATGAAAGTCAAACAGACTATCCAGCGTGAAAGCCAAACAACCTGCCAGCATAAAGGGCTAAAAATCAAAGCATAACAGCCAGCATAACCAAAATCACAGGGACAGCATGAAACAGTTCAATAGCTATCTCTATCTTCTTCCAAGAATATATTTATTTTTTCCTAGATTAGTTTTGAATACAGTTTCATATATTTTGTAATTTCTTTTGTATAAATACTTCAAAATTCGAAGTATTGTGGTGGATTATTTTATATTTGTAGATTTATTGTGATCTTGAACCTAAGGGTGATTGTACCATTTTCAAGTCAACAGACTGGAGCAAGTAATAAAAGCATGAGCATCAGGAAGGCTAGGTCTTGATCTCCAAAAGTGGTTTTTGGTTACCTTTGGTTTTTATTTCTTCATACTTCAAAAGAAAAATCAGAGTGATAACACATCCCATACTTTCCATAAGTTTATAACACATACTCTATGGTCAATTTTACATAAAATGGAAACAATACCCCGACTATCAATACTAGGCGAAACATCTTGGTTGCTTCAACAAGTGATGGAAAACACATCATCACTACAACAAATGATTTACAAAATAGGGCCAAACACCATTGTTTCTACAACAAGTGATGGAAAACACATCATCACTTTTACAGTTTAACACGCAACACATGATTTTAAAAACAAGGCCATGACATTCTACCACACCTAGAAAAACCATCTTTCACGTTCAAAGTTAATGGGTTGTCTCCATGTGGCGCATTTGCTAGTCGAAAAATTGTTTCACATGGTTCATGCACGGACTCTTTGTCCTTGCGATGTTGCTCTGGATGGAGCCTCTAACACGTGGCTCTTTGATGACCACCTCTATCGCAATGACTACAATAAGTCTTCTTCCTCTAGATTTGCTTTACCTTCTTCTTCTTTGCTTTCCTTGGAGAGGGTCTTTCATGCCTCATCCTCTTTCATGCTGCTATTCTCCTCCAACACTCAGCAAACACATGGTTATGCAATCCGCAAAAACTACAAGTTCTTCTATGCCATGATTTTCGCTCATTATTAACAATATGGTTGTAATCAAAATGAACATTAGAGTATCGAGACTTGTTTTACCTTTCTTGTTGGTCTCTGGTACGATCATGGGAATGAGAAAGAGGTGAGGCAATCTGACATATTTGAGCACTGCCCTTCAGTGCACCCCAACCTTGCGAATCAAGGTATTTGCTCAACCTCCAATGGCTGAGTTATGCCTTGGATATTAACACCAATTCCTTCTTCTTCCTTGTACCTCTTCTCGATAAGGAGTCTCATGTTTTTCCCCGTAATGGGTACTTCCACAGTTCCAACAGAAATTATACTATGTGAAGATGAAACTGAAGATAAATCAACATCTTTTACCTCCACTGTCGATTTGGAAAGAACTGAAGAGGGATTCTCATCATCTGTCATTGGTGGTTCACTGGTTATTTTGGTGCATTCCCCAACCTCCTTCTTGACATACCCAAGTCTTTCCTGATGAGGTAGTTCCTCTACTTTGATGGGGTTTATGATGCCTTGGCCATTAATGTCGAAGCCCTTCCCCTCATACCCCATTCCCCTTAACAGTTTGGAGCCGCTTCCTGTCGTATGGTTTTCAAAAATAGAAAAATCATCATCAAGAAACATACATGGAGTCAAAGAATTCCTTTTTACCTCACGGGTGTCACAGTGCATATTTTCCAAGGCCTCATCCTTAGCTTGCAGCTGGCATAGTAACCTATGTTTCTCCTCTTTCTCTTCATGTAGAAGCCTCCTTAATTTAGCAAGCTCTTCTTGAAGACTTTGGTCGTTGTGTTTCAAC
This sequence comes from Pinus tabuliformis, assembly GCA_031772625.1. NCBI lineage: Eukaryota > Viridiplantae > Streptophyta > Pinopsida > Pinales > Pinaceae > Pinus > Pinus tabuliformis. The sequence continues at coordinate 1,540,152,285 of CM062818.1, forward strand.
TCTTCCAGGGCCTCATCTATGGTTCACAACTGAAGTTGCAATCATTTCTTCTCATCTTTCTCTTCTCACAGTAGCCTTCTTAATTCAACGTTATCTTCTTGAAGTCTCTGGTTAATCTCCTGATTCAAGGAAGGCAGTGAATAAGATGCATAAGCACCAGAAGATGTGGATGAGGAATTGTTCTTGATCTCTCTGTCTCCTCCTCTCTTCTATTCTCATACGTTCCAAACATGGTGTCTTGTTGGGTTGTGTTATATTCTTTCCACGACTAGTTAACCAAGGGTTAGAGGGGGGGAGGTCACAAAGGGTTTGAGGGTCACCCGTAACCCCACTTTATGGGGTCCGGGGCAACACTCCAGAAAATTTTGGTTTTGGACCCTATGATAGGTTGGGCGGACCCACCTATGGTTTTGTGCATGACTTTCGCACATGTTTTTTGGACGCGAAGGTTTTCGGTCCATGGTATTGGACACGATGGTTTTCAGTCCATGGTATTGGATGCTTCGGCATGTATAAATATGTATTATAACATTGAAAGGAACATAATGAAAAATCAAGCTAGTAGTCCCGGTTTTAGGATCCAGGGGAAAATCTTTGTGTATATGTGTTTTATGTGTTATGCTCTCGCATTGTTTATTTTCTATGTTTTAGAATTCGTATGCAGGTAATTTTTTTACGGGGTTAAAACCTACATTTGGTATCAAAGCAGTTTTAGCTTCAAGGGGACACCTTTGTTGCTGAGGGGTTTCGCTCAGGCCTGTGGTAGACCCTGTTCAGTGGGAGATCTGTGAGATCGATTCTAGTGGTGAAAGAAGATGGTGAGTAGTGGAAAGATAGAGATCGAGAAATTTAATGGTCAGAGTTTTGAGTTGTGGAAACTCAAGATGGAGGATCTATTGGTGGATAAAGATCAGTGGATCGTGGTAGATCCGGGTACTAAACCAACGGGAGTGTCCAATGAAGAATGGAAGAAGTTGGATCAGAAGGCAAAGAGCACAATACGATTGTGTGTCTCAAATTCAGTATTACTGAATGTATCAGGGGAAGCTATGGCGAAGGCTTTGTGGGAAAAGTTAGGGACTTTGTACCAATCTAAGTCTCTGGTGAATAAACCATTCCTGCAGAAAAAGTTGTATAACCTGAGGATGAAAGATGGAGACTCGATGACAGAGCATCTGAACGCATTTAATATTGTGGTAATTCAGTTAGCATCTGTTGATATTAAAATTTCAGATGAAGATAAGTGCATCAGTTTGTTGTGTTCTCTACCAGATTCGTGGGATAGTCTGGTTATTGCAATAGGTAGCAATGCAACTACCTTGCATTTTGATGAAATAGTCTCATCCTTGCTGACGGAGGAGATGAGACGGAAAAATATGGAGCCAGAATGGTGATGCCTTGTCTGTACGAGGACGGTCCTAGAATAGAAACAAAAATAAGTCATTGAGTGGGAGATCTAAATCTAGAGGGAGATCTAAATCTCTAGGAAAACTTGTAAAGGTGGTGTGCTGGAAATGCAGAAAGGAAGGCCACTTCAAAAGGGACTGTAAATCTAAAGCTCCTGATAAAAGAAAGGGATCTGATGATGCTCCTTCTGTAGAGGTCAAAACCACCTCAGATGAAGGTGGGGATGTGTACTTGGCTTCTTCAAGTACACATGTAGATCATGAGGCATGGTTGATTGACTCATGTTCATCCTTTCACTTCACTCCCCACAGAGAGTGGTTCTGCGAGTATGAGAAATATGATGGTGGTGATGTCTTCTTATGGGATGATAGGAAGGCTAGAATCGTTGGTCACGGAAAAATAAAGTTGAAGTTGCAAGTTTGAAGGGTTAGAACACTTCCTGGTGTTCTGCATATTCCTGCATTGGCTAGAAATTTGATTTCTGTAAGCAAGTTGGATGATGCAGGTCTAAAAAAAGTGTTCGAGAAGGATACCTGCAAGATGGTTCGCGGAGCACTGGTATTGATGCAGGGAGTTCGGATTGGAACTCTGTACAAGCTGCAAGGTAGCACTGTTGTTGATGGGTGCAATAGTTCTGTGGTTCCTGAAAGTGGAGCAGAAAATATAGTGGTCTCTGGAGAAAAGACCATGTTGTGGCATCAAAGGCTTGGACATATTGGAGAGAAGGGCCTTCGAATACTTCATGGTAAAGGTATGGTAGAAGGTATGAGTAATAGCTCTCTGGATTTTTATTTCTGTGAAAATTGTGTATACGGGAAGCAGAATCAGGTGAGTTTCCCCTCTGGTGGTAAGAGGGTGAAACATATATTAGATCTTATGCACAGTGATGTGTTTGGACCTGTGAAGGTTCCATCACTGGGTAAGTCTGTGTACTATATATCATTTATAGATGACTTCTCAAGGAATACATGGATATATTTCCTTAAGAAGAAATCTGAAGTCTTTGATAAGTTTAAAGAATTTAAGTCTATGGTGGAAAACCAGACAGAGAAGAAGATAAAGGTGTTGAGGACAGATAACAGTGGAGAGTTTTGCAGCAAGGAATTTTAAGAATTCTGTAAGAAGTGTGGTATAGCATGACAAAAGACTACTCCATATACACCTTAGAAAAATAGAGTTGCAGAAAGAATGAACAAGACATTGATGGAAAGGGCATGAAGCATGCTCAGTGGTACCATGTTAGGACAGGAATTCTGGGCAGAGGCAGTGGATACTGCATGTTACCTGGTCAACAGGTCACCTTCATCAGCGTTGGAGGATAAGACTCCACAAGAGGTATGGACTGGTAAGAAACCCTCTCTTTCACATCTGAGGGTATTTGGATGTGATGCATATGTACATGTTCCAAAGGAGAAATGAACCAAGTTGGATAGTAAATCTGAAAAGTGCATCTTTATTGGGTATAACGATGGTTTAAAGGGTTATAAGCTTTGGAACCCAGTAACAAGGAAGGTTGTGTATAGCCAAGATGTGGTGTTTAGAGAGGTAAAAGATGTTATTAAACATGAAGTCCAACCAAAGGAACCTAAGAAGATAGAGTTTGAGCTAAAGGAGGAAGAATCAGTCTCTACAGCAAAGAAGGAATCAGAAGAAGAAGAGCCACAAGATTAGTTTGAGAAAGAAGGCAGCCAGAAAGGTATAGTCCATCTTCTTTATGTTCAAATTTTGCTTTATCTATTACTGACGATGGTCCCAGAACTGTGAAGGAAGCAGTAGATTTAGAGGATGGCAAACTCTGGAAAGAAGCCATGGTTGATGAAATGGCATCTTTTCTCAAAAATGAAGCTTGTGATTTGGTGGAGTTGTCGGCTGGAAGGAAACCCATTGGCAGCAAATGGGTGTTCAAGAAGAAGAAAAATGCAGAAGGAAAGGTGGAGAAATACAAATCTCGGTTGGTAGCAGAAGGTTATTCCCAGGTGTCGGGAATTGATTTTGGTGATATTTTTTCTCCTATTGCCAAGGTAACTTCTATTAGATTACTTATATCTGTTGCTGCTGCTTTTGATTTTGAGGTAGAACAGATGGATGTAAAGACAACATTTCTTCACGGGGATTTGGAAGAGGAAATATACATGAAGCAACCTAAAGGCTTTGCGGTGAAGGGTAAGAAAGAACTGGTATGCAAGTTAAAGAAGTCTCTGTATGGGTTAAAACAGTCACCAAGGATGTGGTATCAGAAATTTGATACATTTATATGGGGACTTGGCTTCACCAGAAGCAAAGCAGATCACTATGTGTATTTTAAATTAATTGGTGACCATGTTATTTATCTGGTCTTGTATGTGGATGATATGTTGCTGGTTGGAAATGACAAAGAAGTTATCCAGGATTTGAAGACCCAATTTTCCTCCAAATTCGACATGAAAGATCTTGGTGCTGAAAACTATATTTTGGGCATGGAAATTAAAAGAGATCGGGCAAAGAGGAAGCTCTGGTTAAACCAGAGGAAGTATGTCGAGACAATACTTCAGAGGTTTAATATGCAGGATAGTAAACCAGTGAAGGTTCCTATTCCTGTAGGTGTGAGGTTATCTGTTGAACAGTGTCCCAAGACACAAGAAGAGGAAGAGGACATGTCCCATGTTCCATATGCAAGTGCAGTCAGTAGCTTGATGTATGCAATGGTCCGTACTAGACCAGACATTGCACATGCAGTGGGAGTATTGAGCAGGTTTATGTCAAAACCAGGAAAGGAGCATTGGACAGCAGTGAAGCGGGTTTTCAGGTATTTGCATGACACTAGTGATTATGGTTTGTGCTACCAAGGAAGACCAGGATTGGACAGAGTGTTGGATATTCATGGCTTTGTTGATGCAGACTGGGCTGGAGATATGGATCAGATAATATCTATAAGTGGGTATGTGTTTAACCTATTTGGAGGTGCAGTTAGTTGGATGAGGAAGAAACAATATGTATTGGCGCTATCAACTACAGAGGTAGAATACATGGTAGCCACTCATGCAAGCAAGGAAGCAATTTGGTTGTAGAGATTGTGTTCAAGTATGGGGTTAGTATAGGAAGCTATAAAGATAGACTGTGATAGCCAAAGTGCAATTTTCTTGGCAAAGAACCCCGCATATCATTCAAAGACAAAGCACGTTGATGTTGAGTGTCACTTTGTGATGGATGTGATAGAAGACAAAAAGGTGTTGCTGGTAAAGGTGGACACTTTGAAGAATATTGCAGATGCATTGACAAAATCTGTGAGCTCTGAGAAGTTCTCTTGGTGTAGAGAAACAATGGGCATTGCAGGGCTGGATAAATGACTAAGCTCTCTTGTGGCCCCCTGTGGAAAGAAAACAACAAGTGGGAGAATGTTGGGTTGTGTTATATTCTTTCCACGACTAGTTAACCAGGGGTTAGAGGGGGGGAGGTCACAGGGGGTTTGAGGGGCACCGGTAACCCCACTTTATGGGGTTCGGGGCAGCGCCCCAGAAAATTTTGGTTTTGGACCCTATGTTAGGTTGGGCGGACCCACCTATGGTTTTGTGCATGACTTTCGCACATGTATTTTGGACGCAATGGTTTTCAGTCCATGGTATTGGACACGATGGTTTTCGGTCCATGGTATTGGATGCTTCAGCATGTATAAATATGTATTATAACATTGAAAGGAACATAATGAAAAATCAAGCTGGTAGTCCCGGTTTTGGGATCCAGGGGAAAATCTCTATGTATATGTGTTTTATGTGTTATGCTCTTGCATCATTTATTTTCTATGTTTTAGAATTCATATGCAGGTAATTTATGTATGGGGTTAAAACCTACATGTCCACCATTTTGGACATTTGCAAGAAGGTCTCATGCATTTCTTTATGATTCTCCATGGCTACACACTCGGTCATTCACGCTCACAATTCTTAACAACAACAAGACCACTTCTCTTCCCAATGAGCTTCAACATATTCCATGTCTCCTCTTCATGATGCATGTACTTTGAGGCTTATTTATGGTTAGTGTACTCATGCAATTCGCATCAACTAAGCCCTGCTCTGATACCACTTGATCCAGGATTTTTTTCTTATAGATGCATCGGAATTACATGTAATTGATCTTATTAAAACCATGAAACATAAGCTTATAAAGGAAGATAAAAGGACATAATCAAGCATGAGATCAAGATGCAGAGATTTGATTACGGAGTTTGTCCAATTTGGACAATGTCTTCGGGACCGACTTAACAGTGGGTAGGCCTTCATTTATTAAGTGGCATGAAAAGAGAATAAGTACAAGTAGATTTAGTATAAACACCCTTATACCTCCAATATGAAATATAGCTTACAAATGGAGAACCCAACTCTAGAAACAAACAGCATCACTAAAATCCTAGTGAAAAATCATGAAGAAACGCATGTCAGAACGCCCAACTCTGATAATTGGGCTTCCTGCACCTTTCGGAACCTTTAGAAACTTGAGGCAAGGTTTCGGCCACGTGCCAGGAGCAGGTGCTACTACTCTGCAATGGTATTTTGATAAATCCCGCAGCTTCTCCCTGCTGCTCTCCCCCTTCTTGCTATGTGGATGCCCAATATATAACTTATTCGGCCAACTCTTCAATTTCGGGCACTTCCAAAACAAATGACAAATTTTAGCAGGCAAGCATTTTCCAATAGATATTCTTCGGGCTGTGACTAATACGCAGGTAACTAATCCTGTTTAAACATAGAAAAATCACCATCGAATAGTTCACAGACTGTTTTCGCATTAAACCTCAAACGACGGAATACTCGGCATATTCACTCTTGAACCCGATGGACAAACCCGTGCCTTTACATTAGCGATGAGCAAAAGGCAATAAAAAGGCGAACCTGATGGTATTTGTCAACTACAATACAATATATATATCGGATCCAATAGAGCTCTGCAAATCGAAAATCGGCAGAACCTGCAAGTCTTATGGTCTATGAATGCGGCATGTGCAATATGAAATCGTGATATCGCAATCGCAATCCTGACCGTCGAGGACCAATTTTGTACTTCCTTCCCTTTGTGATGTGTGATTGTGATCATCGCATCGCAACCCTGACTGTCGAGGGCCAATTTGTAAACACTTGATCCACCTCCAATCCACAATATGTGATATCACAATTGCAACCTAGATCCTATCAAGGGCCGATTCATAAACACTTTCCTTTTGCAACTGCGATATGCGATAGTCGCATCACAACTTTTATTTCCTAGGGCCGATATGAAACCACTAACCTCTGCCTTTTGCGATAAGTGAAATGCGAGACCAATGCCATCCTTCCACTTGGTGCTTCCCCATTCACTGAGAGTTTTCCACGTCACTTCCTCCTGCCACCTATCCAATTCAAACTTGATCTTTGACTTTCTATAACTTCTTCATATGAACTCGAATTTTAGTGTCGTTTACACCGTTGGAATCAGGATGACGAGAACTTCAATCTAATGCTAAGTTTATAGAGTTTCTACCACTTTGAGTTTTGATTATTTTTACCATGCCACTGATACGTTTTAGAGATCCACCTGAATCAATGGTGCACTATTAGGTCATTGATATTACAAAGAGAATCTTTGTAAATACTTTCCAGACAAAATGTGTACCGTTCAAATAGCCAAGTCCAAAAGTTCTATAAATAGATAAAGCATTCAACAAGCTATAGACATGGAAAATGACAATAGTGTATCGCCTGACTGGGTTACTTCTTATTTAGCAGAGAATCAGAAGATGATGGAGCAAATTTCAAAAGAGGAAATTATTTTCGATGAACATCATATGACATTGCAAAATGCAAAATATGACAAAGCGACAAAAAAATTGAGAGTTGAAAAGGTAAAAGTTGAAAATAAAAATATTATTCGTGAAGAAAAAATGGATATTGATATGTATGACATTGACATGATGGGGCTCATGGTATTGCATCAATATAACACTGATTCATTTGCTAAGTATGTTTCCAAACTAATTGCAGAAAATCTTAGACTGAAAAAGAGATTAAAAGAACTAGAAGACATTCTAAATCCTGAGTTCATTTGTTAATGACTCCAATAGCAATACAGTCGCCTTCATTTTCAAGTTTTGTTGTTGCGACACCACAAGCATCTAACAAGGATTTCAATCTACTTAATTTAGTGAAGTCACATATCATCGATAACATATGCCGAAGATTAGAAATTATTGGTGATTCATGGCAAGTAGTTTTCAATTTAACGTGTTTGCAATGGTAAATAGTAACATTTATGAATTTGGTTAAAAGTGATTTGCTAAAAATGAATTAGTTCCATTTATCCATAGGCTTTCACTACTCTATGATATCTGAAGCAAAACCAACAACTTCCATATGCTAATTGAATAAAGAAATTGGAAGCTGGAGGGGCAGAGAGAATCAATATAATTAAGGATATAATTTCTAACTATGGTAAGCTAGGAAATAGGAGAAGTGTTATGCAATCAAATCACAAAACAAAAGAAATGTTATATGAACGACTTGAAAATTATCCTCTTCAAGGGGTAACCTCCTTTACATCACCTAAATGACAATTATTGGATGATACAAATGACAATACCTCCTTGGTATATATAGGAGTCTAAGGGGTCATAATATAATCAAAGCCTACATAACAATAATAATGTAAGGAACAACAATAACAATAGTGGGCTTTCCAGGGGCACAACAATAACAATAAGGGGGTTACATTAACAATAACAATAAGGAGGCTAGACTAGTATTATAGGTACCTAACATGCCCCCTCTTCTTCTTCAAAAAATGTTGTCCTTAACAGCTGAGTAGTTCTAGATACTTTTGTATAAACTTTTCATCCTCCCATGTAGAATCTTCAGTGGGTATGTTCTTCCACTTAATGGGATACTCTGAAATTGATTGATTCCATAGTTGTTAGGTTCTTATTTCCATGACTATTTTAGGATCCAATATGATTTTTCCTTCTTCGTCAAGTTCAGGAAATATTGTTTAAACTAGAAACTTGTAATTGATAACCTTCTTTAAGCATGAAACATGGAAAACTAGGTGTACTTAGGGAGATGGAGGTAGCTCCAATTTGTATGCCATAGTACCAATATTTTTGAACACTTTGTAAGGACCATAGTACTTGGGTGATAATTTATTATCTTCTTAGCTTGCTGGAGGGACATTTGTTTATATGGTAGTAGCCGTAAAAATACCCATTTACCTATGTCAAAACTTCTTTCACTGCGATGTTGATATGTCTATTGTTTCATTCGATTGTGCGCCAGCGTGAGGTTATCCTTTAAGGGTTGGATAAATTGTTGTTGATGCTCAATGTGATCTTCCACTTCTTGAACCTTAGAATTTTCTATTTAAGATGATGTGATAGATGGTGGGTGATGTCCATAAAGTGCCATAAATGGGGTCATTTTTATTGCAATATGGAAGGAAGTATTATACCACCATTCAGCTAGAGGTAATCACTTGACCCATTTGTTCACTATCTCAGTTTGCCTGCCAGATTGAGAATGATAAGAAAATCTATGAGCTAATTGAGTACCAAGATAAGAAAATAATTTTGTCCAAAAAATTCTAGTGAAAATGGGATCTCTATCACTTACAATAATCTTTGGTTTTCCATGTAGCTTTTGAATTGTTTCCATAAATGCAGTAGCAACTGTATTGGCTTTAAAAGGATGAGATAATACACAAAAGTGTGCATGCTTGGTAAGTCTATCAACTACCACCATGATGACACTTTTTCATTCAGACTTGGGTAAACCTATGATAAAATCCATTGATACCTCCTCCCAACACTGACTTGGAATTCCTAAAGGTTGTACCTGGGGTCTTAATGGTCTCAATCTCATTTTGTTGGCAAACCGAAAATTTTGTGACAAACTTCTGAATATCATATTTAAGGCCATATCAAAAAAAAATTATTCTTAATCTTGTGGTAAGTTTTTTTAAATCTTTAGTGCCCTCCTAAGGGGGTGGGGGTGCAATTCCAAAAGAATATTTTGTTTGAGTTCGGGATTCTTACATAGATATAAGTGATCATTGTACCATAATGAATCATTTTTCCAAATAAATGTATCAGATATATGGTATCTTGCTGCAACTTTTGAATGAGTGTCCACACATCTTCTTCATTCTTCCATTCATCCCTTGCTTTATTTATCCAATCAGGTTGGATAATAGAAATGGCACAAAGCAATGCTTCCACATCCACATCCTTTATTGAGAGTGCATCTGCAACAACATTTTGCTTCCATGTTTTGTAGATGATTTCAAAATCATAACCCAACCTCTTTGTAACCCATTTTTGTTGTTCTTTGTTGATTTTTAATGTACCTTGGACAAGTGGTTTCCCATGGGTTAGTCTCTACCTAGGGAAAAGTGTCCAAAATCATTTTTTTTAAGTGTGACTTTATAAAGTGAAAGTGACTTTATAAGTGGTAAAGTCAATAATAAATTATAAAGTGAAAAGTGACTTTAGACATAAATTACAGTGTGGGTACTTTATTTAATGGGTGAGTTAAAAAATAGAAAGTGAGAATTAAATGCACATGTATTCTCATCCCTTGATCTAAATGAATCTGAGCCATTAGATCTTAGGGTTGCCCAAAAGTCATTTGGGGAAACAAAAGGGGGGGGAAGAAAGGAGAGATTCCATTCATTCTTCATGATCAGATTAGAGAAAGGAGGCTGAGAGCTGGAGAAAAGTTCTAAAGGAGAAATTTGTTGTAGCAAGCCGAAGGAGTGATTTATGGGCAAAGATAGGCACAAAAATCAAGGTTTAGAAGACAGCAGAAGGTACAATACAAACAACATTGAATGTTGTGAGCTGCACGTCGTTCGAGAGAATTTTTTGAAAAAAAAATCCATACAGTCTATACAGCAGTATGGAAATCCGTACAGTATGTACAGGACAGTCTGTACAGTCATATCCATATAGTATATATTTTCAACTTCAAGTGGGCATGGAAATCGAGGCAAAGTGGGCACGGATTTCAAGAAGTTTTGGACTAAAGAGATAAGTTGTATTTTGTTGTTTTGTTTTGTCTGCAAATGTATTTTTCCTGAACTTGAAAGATAAATAAATTTGAAAAGCTCTCTAACATTTTTTCCCTGGAGAAGATTAAAGGGGTTTTTCCTAGGTCTAATTTGACCAAAAATCTATGTGTATTTTTATGTGTGTTGCTCGTCTGGTTATGTACATATTTATTTTCAGAATGTGTTGACAGTCCCATGCGTTTTAATATTAAAATTTCATTTTCAGAATTCTATATGTTGAATGAATTTTTATGAGAAAGGGCATTTAACTAAATGAGAGTGATAAGGTGAAATTAAAACCGGGTTGGGATTGTTGGAAACTTTTTTTAGTCATCAAAATTCAACATCGTATTAGAGGTACAGGCTAAAAATTGCAGCTTGAACAACAGATAGTATTTTGGGACAGCAAACAGTGGTTTGGACAACAAACTAATTTTTGGATAGCAAACTGATATTTTGGGACAGCAAGGTGTGCTGGAAAGTTCATTTCTCCATTTTCTTGGTTTTGTAAATTTTGGACAACAATCATGCCATGTTCTTAAGGATACATGATAGACTAGATGGGATATCCAACTATGTTGTTTGGAAGGACAGAATTCAGACAATGTTTGAGGAGGCAGCAGTTTGGGACATAGTGCGGCAAGCGGTTGTACCTCCTACTATTGCAGATGAACTTGTTGAATTCACAAAAAATAATGCAAAGGTATAAAGGATTTTGATGGATAGTCTGAAGGATCATGTGGTTCCTCAGGTGAGAGGAACACATATGCATATCAGATGTGAATAGATCTAACCACTCTCTATCATAGTACCAATGAGAGCAGGAAGATGGTACTCAAAGAACAATTGAAGAACATCGGGATGACAAAGGCTAAAAGTGTAGTTCATTATCTTGGCAAGGTCAAACAGGTACGTGATGATTTGACTGTTTTTGATGAGATAGTTGCACCCACAGAGTTAGTCAAGATACCTATAGTGGGACTTCCTAAGTCTTTGGAGGTATTTGGAGATGTTGTTACCTCTAGGGAGAATCTTCCAAATTGGGACAGATTCTGGGATGATTGTGTGCAACATGAGATATGGAAGACTAGCAGTGGTGGGGTGAATATAGCAGATGAGGAGGATGTAGGCTTGACAGCCAGGGAGGAGAACAAAGGGAAGGCCAAGAAAGGGGCATCATCAAATTGGGCTAAGGGAAAGGAGGAGAAGAAGAAGAAAGATACAAATATGTCCAAAGTCAAATGTTGGGCATGTAAGAATATGGGACACTATGCTGCTACTTGTCCTGAGAGGAAGAACAACGCGAAGAAGGGTATTGCAGCTTTAGCATAGGTGGAGTAGTTTCCTTCACAATTTGACCAGGACTTTGCATTTATTACTTATACATCTAGTAGGAGTACATCATACAATGTGTGGTACATAGACAGCGGGGATTCCCGCTATATGACAGGTGTATAGGAGTTCTTTTTAGAGCTTTCAGAGAGGGAACTTGATATTGAAATTGTATTAGGAGATGACTACACTATGAGAGCTATTGGTGTGGGTATTGTGACCTTTGAGAGGGATTCTTTGCCTCCTTTGAAGGTCATGTATGTTTTGTATGTTCTAGGGATGAAGAAGAACTTGATTTCAGTGTCTACTATGGAGGAGAAGGGGTTTGACGTCAATTTCTTAGGAGGGTAGGTATTGATGCATCCCAGGGGAGCTTCCATCACTTCGGCCAAAGTGATTAGAGTCCGCTCTGGGAAACTATACAAGTTCAATGTTCAGTCTACAGGTGAATTGGTGAGTAGCACATCTGGTAGCACTCACACTAGTACCACTAGCAGTAGAGACTTGTGTGAGTTATGGCACCGGAGGATGGCACATATACATCATGGAGCTTTGAGAGTGAGGGAGATCACTACTGGAGTTCCTAATTTTAGAGGGTGTCTAGCATTATGAGATCTTCAAAGGGTGTGCTTTGGGCAAGTACAGCAAGTTACCATTCCCAGCAAGCGACAACAGATCTACATGTATACTAGACTTGATTCATAATGATGTTAGTGGTCGCGTGTCTCATATGTCTTTGGGTGGTTATTAGTATTATGTTATATTCATTGATGACTACTCTAGGAGGACTTGGATATATTTCCTCAAGACCAAGGGTGAGGTCTTCAATCACTTTAAAGAGTTCAAATCTCTTGTGGAAAAGCAGATAGGTAGGAATATTTGGGTCTTGAGGTCAGACAATGGTGGTGAGTACACAGATGGTGGGTTTTTTGACTTCTATGAATAGGAGGGCATTAGGAGAGAGTTCACGGTTCCTTACAACCCCCAGAAAAATGGGGTGTATGAAAGGAAGAACAAAGCTATTGTTGGGGTTTCTAGAGAGATGATTCATGATCAGGGGTTGCTTTTGTTTTTGTGGGTTGAGGCCTGTAATACTATTGTTTATCTTTAGAACAGGAGTCCTCATAGAGTATTTGGAATATGACTCAAGAGGAGGCTTTCACTAGAGAGAAGACTCATGTGGCACATATTTGTATCTTTGGATGTCTCACATATTCTTATATCCCTAAGGAGCAGAGGACGAAGCTAGAACCCATGGCAAAGAAGGGTATCTTTATGGGTTACAGCGAGACTTCGAAGGCCTATCAAATCTTCATTCCTTCTAAACAGAGAGTGGTGATTAGGAGGGATGTGAAGTTCAAGGAGGATAGGGCCTATCAGAGATCACAAAAGTATGATGAGAGAGAGTCACAGACTTCTCCTCCATAGAAAATTTTAGGGGCGAATGTTAGCCCTTTGGCGAAATTAAGGGGTTTTAAATTTTTAGTGGGCGAATATTTTGTATCATAGTACATTTTTACAAATCACCTCAAATAGCCCACCTTATTTTAAGGGAGAGGGTAAAAAAGGTAAATTTAGCCCTTGAAATTAGGAGTTACAACCTTCCATTCGCCCATTTTCAAGAATAGAGTGAATCCATTCGCCCATTTTCAACAATAGGTTTTATTTAAGTGAATCCTATAGGCCAAAGGCCCAAATACCATATTTATAAAAGAGGTATGGTAAATTAATAAAAATATAAATAAATGAGAGGTATGGTAAATAAATAAAACATTTTTTATATTTACTCCATAAGCCACCTTATATACATGCAAGGGTGTAAACAAATAAAAATATAAGTAAAGTGGAGGTATGGTAAATAAATAAAATGTCTTTTTATACTTACTCAAAAGGTATGGTAAATAAATAAAAATGCAAATAAATTAGATGCATGGTAAATAAATAAAACCTCTGTTTATATTTAGTCCATAACCCTTGTTCTATTTATGAAGGCTCAAGAAAGAGGTTTTATTTAAGTGAATCCTATGGGCCAAATACCATATTTGTAAAAGAGGTATGGTAAATTAATAAAAATACAACTAAACGTGAGGTATGGTAAACAAATAAAACATTTTTTTATATTTACTCCATAAGTCAACTTATATTTACGAACACTAAAAAAATGCTTTATATTTAGGTGAAACCTATGGGCAAAATACTATGGGACAAATACCATGGACTGGATTGTTACTAATACCATGCAAAAAAAACATTATTAACCCTAATATTAGTATTAATAAAAATAAAAATGGCACATGGTATTGAACCATGGTATTCACCAAAATGGCACATGGTATTGACCCATGGTATTCACCTGGAATGTAGCCTATTTAAATGGGGGAATTAAACCAGCATAGATCCATCTTTACTCTGGATCTACTAACCCGTGAGAGGTATCAAATATCGTGATATGCAAAATAGCATAGAGTGAAAAAATATTTGATCCGATCAAGAGTAAAAATGGATGTTGTATGTTAGACATTTTAGCTTGGTTAAAATAAAAAATAAAATAAAAATCAACTATTAATTTTATTAATTTTTATAAATTACTAATAGTAATTTTTAAGCTCTAGGTTTATGATAACCCATGGTATTGACCCATGGTAATACCATGGTATTCATGTGAGCATAGACTATTTAAAGGGGAAATTCTATCATCTTAGATCTATCTTAATTCTGGGTCTACCAAGTGCTCAGAGGAATAAATAGATTTCATCCCCTTAAGAGTGGTAGATGTGGAGTTAAGATGGATATAGGTTGGTTTTTATGATAATGAAGATATTAAATAGACTTAGGAAATTATATTGTAAAAACATCTTAAGGTGAATGGTTAAAGCATAGACATTGGACAAGTATATTTATATACTTTTGTTTCAAACTGAAACAAATCCAGGGCTAAAAAGAATGGATTGATTTCACTAGTAATAGATTGTAATTTGGGTAATTTTTCTAATTGCAAATAGGAACATACTTGTGTATTGGCAGGGTGGTTAGGAGGTCCCTAGAAGTGATGAATTTGAATTTTTCTTGGTTTTATATATAGTATTAGGTTTTTTCTCATGCTTTCTGTGAATGGCACGGGTGAATTTTATCCTACATCCACTAGGTTATCGATATGTAATTTCGGTAATTTTGATTTCAAAAGATATTTTAAAGAAATGCAATGATTTCATTTGTGTATTCAATAAACACAAGATTTTATAATTGAGTAAAATATTCACCATGCCTGGTGAGAGATTCGCCAAAAAGTTATATATACATATCATATTATTGATAAAATCGCCTTCCATTTTTCCTATATACCATGGATATTTGCCCATTTATTATACATGTAAATTTAGGGGGGGTTCTTAAAATTTTCCCTATGAATCTCCTCAGCAGGGAGGTCAGGTACAAGGAGCACAACCTCAGGGTTCTGGATCGACTGGTACAAGAGGTACTTCAGTGTCAGTGACATCTAGGGCACCAGTGACGAGTTCACCGAGCACTTATTTAGGGATTCCACTGGTACAGAGCTCACATGGCACTTCAGCTGACACAGGCATAGGTGCCAGTACAGGTTCTTCGAGGACAGGTGTTTGTAATAGCACACCAGGGTCAGTTGGTAGACCTTCAGGTTCACCAGACTGTGGGGAAGAGGATGAGGTTCCCTATCGAGATGCTTCTTCAGGGATTCAAGACATATTGAAGGAAGCAGATTCTGTTGGTCCTCTAAAGAGGGTGAACAAGGAGAGTGTGCAACCTGAGCAGTTTTGCATTTATGTAGCCAAGGCTACCAGAACTGTTGACTCTGAACCTACTAGCTATGAGGAGGTTGCCAT
Source organism: Pinus tabuliformis (assembly GCA_031772625.1). NCBI lineage: Eukaryota > Viridiplantae > Streptophyta > Pinopsida > Pinales > Pinaceae > Pinus > Pinus tabuliformis. The sequence continues at coordinate 1,540,167,929 of CM062818.1, forward strand.
CCAAGGGGTATGGAGAGAGGATATGGTGGAGGAGCATGCCTCTATCATTAAGAAAAAAATTTGGGATGTGGTGCCTAGGCCTGAGGGCAAGTCAGTTGCGACTTCCAGTTGGCTCTACAAGATCAATCACATTGTGGATGGTAGCATTGAGAAGTTCAAGGCGAGGTTTATGGCTAGAGGGTTCTCACAGATAGAGGGAGTTGACTATGATGAGACCTTTTCTCCCATAGCTCGGAACACTTCTATCTAGTCCCTTATTTCTATTATTGTAGAAATGGGTTGGTAGATCCATTAGATGGATGTGAAGATCACATTTCTGAACGGATTTATAGAAGAGGAGGTGTATGTTGAGTAACCATAGGGATTTGAGGTACTTAGGTAGGATACCCATGTATTCCAGTTGAGGCAAGCACTCTATGGACTTAAGCAAGCTCCGAGAGCTTGGTATTCGAGGGTTGATACTTACTTGCAGCAACTGGGTTTCACAAAGAGTGATGCAGATCCAAACCTATACTACATTGTTGTAGGGGATGATCCGCTCATTGTTGTGTTGTATGTTGATGACTTGTTCATTACTGGGGAAAAGAAACTAATTAGTGGCTGCAAGGAGGATATTTCTATGGAGTCTGAGATGAAGGAAATTGGGCTTATGCATTACTTTTTGGGGTTTGAGGTGTGGCAAGAGGAAGGGCATATCTTTATGGGGTAGGGGAAGTATGTTGTGGATGTGTTGATGATATTTCACATGGAAGACTGTAGACCCATGTCTACACATATGATCACCAACTGGAAGAAGCTTCATGCTTCAGATTCTAGTTTGGTGGACCCCACATTGTATAGGAAACTTATTGGGTCCTTGATGTATCTGGTCAACACTAGGCTAGATATATGCTTTGCAGTGAACACACTTAGCCAGTTCATGGTTGAGCCTGAGAAGTTGCATTAGGTAGTTGCAAAGCACATTATTCACTACATGCAAGAGACCGTTGATTATTTTCTGGACTATAGGTGGGGAGACGGAGTGAAGTCGGCAGGTTACACAGATTCATATTTGGCAGGTTGTGCTTCTAATAGGAAAAAAACTTCAGGGTGTTGCTTCGGATTGGGTTTGATAGTTGTATCGTGTTTCATTCGAAAGCAAAAGTCAGTTGCTTTGAGCTCTTCTGAGGCTGAGCATATGGCTGTTAGCCAGGCTAGTTGTGAGCCCATTTGGCTTTGCAAGTTGTTGTATGACCTATTTGATCAAGAGTTAAGACCGACGGTTATTCACTATGATAATCGGAGTTGCATTAAACTCATGGAGAATCCAATGTTTCATGCAGGTCAAAACACATTGACATCAGATATCATTTCATTAGGGACTATGTTTAGAAGGGGGCAGTGAAGCTGGAGTATATATCAAAAGATGAGCAAGTGGATGATGTTCTCACGAAGTCCTTGATAAGAGAAAAGCATGTCCATTTCAGGGACAAAATGGGTGTGGTGAGAAAAAATTTCCTCAGTAAGAGGGAGTGTTGATTTTTAATGTACCTTGGAAAAGTGGTTTCCCATGGGTTGGTCTCTACTTAGGGAAAAGTGTCCAAAATAATTATTTTCCCAAGTGTGACTTTATAAAGTGAAAGTGACTTTACAAGTGGTAAATTCAATGTTAAATTATAAAGTGAAAAGTGACTTTAGACATAAATTACAATGTGGTTACTTTATTTAATGGGTAAGTTAAAAAATAGAAAGTGAGAATTAAATGCACATTTATTCTTATCCCTTGATCTAAATGAATCTGAGGCATTAGATCTTAGGGTTGCCCAAAAGTCATTTAGGAAAACAAAGGGGGAAAGGAAAAGAGAGATTGCATTCATTCTTCATGAGAAGATTGGAGAAAGGAGGTTGAGAGCTGGAGAAAAGTTCTGAAGGAGAAATTTGTTGCCGCAAGTTGGAGTGATTTCTAGGTAAAGCGGGGCATGGAAATCAAGGTTTAGAAGACAGCAAAAGGTACAGTACGAACATCATTGAATGTTGTGAGATGCGCATTGTTCGAGAGAAGTTTTTGAAAAAAAGAAGCATCATACAGTCCGTACAGCAGTACGGAAATCTGTACAGTCTGTACGAGACCGTCTGTACAGCCGTATCGTACAGTACATATTTTCAGCGTCAAGTGGGCACAGAAATTGAGGCAAAGTGGGCATGATTTTCAAGGAGTTTTTGGCTGAAGAGATAAGTTGTATTTTGTTTTTTTTTTTTTTTTCTGCTAATGTATTTTTCCTAAACTTGAAAGATAAATAAATTTGAAGAACTCTCTAACCGGTTTTCCTCGGAGAAAATTGAAGGGGTTTTGCCTAGGTCTAAGTTGACCAAAAATCTGTGTGTATTTTTATGTGTGTTGTTGGTCTGGTTATGTCCATATTTATTTTCAGTATGTGTTGACAGTCCCATGTGTTTTAATCTGAAAATTTCATTTCCATAATTCTATATGCTGAATGTATGTTTATGGGAAAGGCCATTTAACTGAATGGGAGTGATAAGGTGAAATTAAAACCGGGTTGGGATTTTTGGAAACTTTTTTTAGTCATCAAATTTCAACATTATTCTGAAGATAATATTTGTTCTAAAAAATATTTAATACTATCATGATAATTTTTTTACCTTGAAGTGTCTTCCCATTAGGTAAGGTCGCCATTGCTTTATTACATGTAGTATTGCCAACATTCCCTTCTCATAAATAGGTTGTTATAAATATTTTCCCTTGATTGGACGACTTTCAAAAGCAATGGGTCTTTCTTCTTGCATTAAAACAAAACCAATTTCATTTCCTTAGGCATCACATTCCACAATAAAGATTTTTGTGAAGTTTGGTGTAGCTAAGACTAGTGCTTGGCACATTGCCTCTTTAAGATGTTCAAAGACCTTAGTTTCTTCTGGAGTCTAAGAAAAGGCATATTTCTTTAATAATGTTGTTAGAGATGCTCCTACTCTCCCAAACTTCTTAAAAAACTTGTGATAATACCCTATCAATCCAAGAAATCCTCAAATATGCTTTAGGGTTGTGTGGATTTTTCATTCCTTAATGGCTTTAATTTTTTTAGGGTCTACCTTAACACCCTCATGAGATACAATATGACCCAAATATTCTAGCTCTTGTACTTCAAAGAAATATTTGGAGGTTTTTGCATATAATTATTTCTCCTCCAATAATTTAAGCACCCTTTCAACATGTTGAACACTATCCTTCCAAGACTTCTTGTAGATTAGTATATCATCAAAAAATGCTAACACATTTTCTAAGGAACAGTTTGAAAATGGAATTCATCAAACCTTTAAATGTGGAAGGTGTATTACTAAGGCCAAAAGACATGACTAAAAATTCATAATGAACTTCATGAGTTTTGAATGTTTTTTTCGAAATGTCTTCAGTCTTGATTCTAATTTGATGGTATCCTAAACAAAGATCCAACTTGGTGAAGTAAATTACTCCATGTAACTCATCCAACAATTCATCAATGAGAGGAATGGGAAATTCATATTTAATAGTGAGCTTGTTGATCTCCCTACAATCCAAATACATACTCCATGATCCATCCTTCTTATGCACTAATACTACTAGAGTAGAGAAAGAACTTTTGCTAGGTTGAAATCCAGCCTCTAGCATTTTTGCAACCATACGTTCAATTTCACTATTTTGGGTATAGGAATATTTGTAAGGCCTGATGTTTGGAGGAACACTTCCTGGAATCAAGTGAATAGCATGATCTTAATCATGAATAGGTGGGAGGCCTTTGGGAGTCTCAAATACCTTGGAATGGTTGTCCAAGACTTTTTGGAGATCTAGAGAAATGGATGATTTCGATGTTTGAACCTCTAGTGAGCATAATTTTGTAATTAATCCCCATTGTTCTTCCTTCAAAAGTTTTTCCATGTCATTAGATCTAATTATGTTCCCTGGTTTCCCTGTGATACTCATTAATTCAATTTCCTTTTCTTCTCAGAAAAATTTCATGAAATTAAAAGTTATCGTCCCCAAAGATTATAACCATTAGACTCCTAGTACAACATCAATATCATCCATTGGAATGGAAATCTTTGGACTATTACATACATATTCCACCGTGGTTAGCTTGATATTATGGTACTTTCAAGAGAAATTTATAATTCCTCCGTTTGCACCCATCGCTTGACACGTGGTGTTGGATATAGAAAGCAATTCAATTCCTCGGTTATCTTACAATGAATAAAACTATGTGTACTACCCAAATCAATTAGCACTATTAATTTTTTCTTCTTGATATATCCTTCTATATTGAGAGTTTGAGGAGTGGTAATTCCCGCTAATGCATTACAAGATATGGCCAGATTCATTTATTATTTCTCTGGGGTTGGTTCTTGTTATATATCCTCTTCTTTTGATGTCCTTTGTTCCTTTTCTTCCTCCTCTTCACAATCTATGTAAAATAATTTCTTCTCAACACACTTATGACCTTGTTGTAGCGGCTACAGCCACCCTCAAAAATTTTGTCTTAGCTTCGTTTTGGAGCCTCCCTACAAACCTTTCAATGCAATTTGTCTTACTTCATCAAGTACACAAGCTTCAGTGTTTTGCTTGCACAAAGGCAGCATGTTGATCACATCTTGATGCATTCCCCTCACAAGTTGATCACCCAGACTTGGTCCAGTTGCAGGTTGAGCAACTCCCCCACGAAATTGTGCATTTCTGGAGGGAAACTAGCCTTCCCTCTAGAAATTATGCAATCCTATCTGGCAACCTGCTTGGCTCCAGAATTGTGCAATTCTGCCAATTAACATTCCTAGTGAAAATTGCGCAATTTTCCCCAGCAGGCCTGCTCAGCCCAGAATTTGCACACATCTAGGCAGTAGTCAGCTGCTCTACCGAGAAATTGTGAAAATCTCCTAGGTAGCCAGCCTAGCTCCCAGCCAAAAATGCACATTTTCCCCAAGCAATTGAGTAGCTTCATGCATGAGCAGTCTGGTTGACCAATTCCATCCGGGACCAAGGAAACTTGACTTGCATGCATGGCTTGTTTTTTCTCGGAATAACAAAAGGCAACATGAAAAATGCATCCCATGATTTAGGGATCTATTTTTAGCAGCTAGAGGTTACATGCAAAGTTGTTTTAGAAACCTTCCTCCAACTGTCACTTTTTTCCTAGATTTGTGGCATGTGCGTCATGAGCTCAAAACTTATTTATTCGACGCATTTGAGCTGATTATTTCACATTGATCTTGGATCTCTGACATCCCACAACACATCTAGGACTCTTCGACACAACCGGCTCAGCTATTCATGGGTAAGTAGCCTCAACTTGTCTTTTTCAGCATTTGTGTCACTTTTTGTGTGTTTTCTTGTGTGAGTGTTGTTTGATTTATTTCTTTGAATTCTTTGTGTCGTTTTCATGTATACTAGCTTTTCCTAGCTATGTTTCAATTTTCGTTGCTATCTCACTATTGTCGCATGCATGAAACTGTTTTGCACGAATGGTCATCGATTCGATGAATCACTTCACCCACATGCATGTTAACCTGTTTGCTGAATTTTTCGTTCATGTTTGCACGCACTATTAATCACTTCTGCTTTCACTTAGTGTCTCCATGCATTCACTGTCATATTTTCTTTCAGTTTCCCATCAGCGAGTCGGACCAACCATGGCTCGAACTCTGCCTTCACTGAGATAGCATTGCACAATATGGGGAAGGAATTCTTTGTCTTCCTCTCTAGAAATGTGCATTTCTGCCCAGCGCTATCCTCCAGGACTATTTTTCGCCTTTCTGAGGGACAGTGACTATTGGCCTAGAAAATTGTGCAACGCAGTCCCTGAGCCTATAGTCACTCCTAGCTGGAATTGTGCATTATGCAATCCCAGCAGCTAATCTAGATTGCGCGAGTCCAATAGACATTCTTGCCTCTAGAGAGATCGGACTAACTTTTGTGCAATTCTGGCAGCCAGTCACCCAGCTTCCCAGAAGAAATTGCGCAATCTTTCCCATCAGCTTCCTAGGTATGTGTTGTGTCATTCCCTGAATTTTCTTTGGTTTTTGCTAACAGATTCCTTTCCATGCATGTTACTTGTCTCTAGACCTTTCAGGTGTTCCTCCATCTCCTAGAAGTACTGGATCAATGGCTTTCAAAAGAACAAGATCATAGGACACAGTTGGAAATGCAGCTGGAGCAGTAGTTGAGCAAGTGTCCTCTAGTCTACTGATCTATGAAGATACAAAGCTGTATCTAGAAAGGGATATCAAACTGAAGTTCCAAGATGTCAATGAAAAATTTGCAAGCACTTTTGAGGAAGTCCTTGAAGACCGTCAGGTGTACGTGAACATTCACAAGTTTGGCTTGTACTAGATTGCATGCAGATAACCTATGTTCCCATGCGTGGAAATGATACACTGGATCGTCTCTCACTGACCTCGAGACAATGACCTTGAGCAGTTTCAGTGGGACGAAGCTTGCAACCTTCTGGGCACGAGATTATGATGAGATGTATTAGATGTCATAGCCCGTGATTTTCATGAATACTCCATCCAACTTACCCAACAGTAGTGCTAACTCCAGAGACATTCTAAAGAATTGGGTAAAGGAGCTGGCTTGTTTCAGGTTGACACCCAACCAGATCTACAAGACAAAGATACTGAGGAATGCCTACCAATACTTTATCATATTTCCTTGTCAATTGTATGGCCAAGAAAGCACAGAAACCTTCCCACAAAGTTGGGTGATCGCACTGGACCAAGTGGCTAAAGAACGAAAACCATGTAACTGGTCTGGCATATTGGCTCACCGGCTGAAGGAACAACTAACGAAGGCTCGAAAGTCACCCGAAGGTATGCATGTAGAGATTTACATGTCCACTTACATTTTAGATGCAGTTTGTGCCCAAGAGAATTTCTGAGGTTTGGACTAGGCATGGTCACTGGCGGAGACTGTTGTGAACACGTATTTCAAGTTGTTGTTTGAATGTAGCTTCAAAGGAGTAATCACACGATTGTCCAATCATTTTGTCACCCTAGTGTACAAGATGATATTCGAACAAGATCCACCCTTCATGTCGAAGGAAGCAATGGAGGCACTAATAGGCATTGTTGATTGGTATGCCTCACCGTCCAGCAACTTCATCCGAATGTTCAACGCGGAGAAGCCTCCGCATGTTTTACCGAAGTTTACCTTGGATGTAATTTTCATGCAGGAAGTAGCATATCACATCTCGGCAGGATTGACAACTAGATTGCATTGGAAGAAGAAGGCACCTTGGCCCGCTCTTCTGTTGTGGATTAGGTTATATGATATTCGGAGTATATAGCAAGTGGATGTTGAAGTAGAATTGATGAAGAAGTACCCATTCGACCTTTGAAGCTACAATCCGTATGACCCACATTGTATTGTGAAGGATCACTGTATGACAGTTCAGTTCAACTAGATCCACGGGACATGTCATTGGGCCGAAGAGGACCCACAGAGATATTGCTACAGTTTCTCCAGACCCAATGAACAGGTTGGCTTCGTTGTGGAGTGGTTAGCGAAGCAACATCATGGAGAGAGCCAGTAGTATCACTAGAAGTAATGGCAACAGAGGCAAGCATACCAGTGCACGACAAAGGTAAGAGGAAGATTGTTGATCGCATGGAGAAGGAGAAAAGCTGCAAGTTTCGAGCAGATCCACTTATAGAGAAAGAAGCTATGGCTATAGAGGCAAAGAGGCACCAGCATGACAAGCGAATCGCGCAAAGGCAGAGGGATAAGAAGAGAATGGAAGAAGTAGAGAAGGAGTTGCATGAGCTGAGGGAGAAACTCTGAAAGGAACAAGAGTTGCACAAACAGGAGAGGGAAGTGCAGCAACAGCAAATAGAGTAGGGGTGCAACATGTGTAAACAGATGAAGCAGCACCCATACAAGTAGTCAATTCATCGGAAGAGTTGGCATCAAGCAAACAGGGTGAACCATCAGAGAGGCAAGACCTTGCTCATGAGATAGAAAAAGCACTTCACTAGTTGGATGCAGACATGGAGCAGCAGGAGTTGGAATAGGACACCGACCTCATGCCTCACCACAAATAGTTCGACTCACATGCTTCAATGCATCCAAATGATGAGCAAGTCTCAAATGACAAAGGAGGCACTGAGGTCCTTGGTGGTCAGTCAAAAGAAGAACTTCACAACATCCCGTTTGATGAATCCCAACAAAGGGTTGTGCAATCTCGCAGAGTGTCAACTCTGGAGAATCATACGTCTCCTACGCAAGTTGAGGAGCAAGTGATCGTGACTGATGTGCGCAAACATCTAGTTTCCTTGGCAAATGCATCTAGAGTGTATTCCAAAGCCAGTAGCTCAAGTGTTTGCTTTCTAATAGCTGAGAACGAGCGAATGGAAAAGGAATTACAAACGGCCAAGAAAGGAGGAGACTTGGTGACAATATTCACCCAAGCTGAACTAAAGAAGGCAATACTTGATCAAGTATTGTCCCTTGACACATTTATTCAAGTGTTGTACTCCAAGTTTGCTACTGTGCACAAGGCAGTCATCCATCTCAACAGATGGCAATAGCGATGTGCTAGAAGAGCATGTATCTTGATGAACTTGCATGCTGTTGTTGATGACATGCAAACATGGACAATGAAGTACAAGGGAGCCCCACTTCACTTGCCTAAGATGATGAGGGCCAATGCGGTCGAGCTGAAAGCACATATCTAGAGTCAGATCCGGAACTATGAAGAGCTCCCACAGTTCATCACTAGCATACAGGCTTCCCATGCATGAGTATTCAAGAGTATGGATGTTGTGGTGTGCACACATGCGATCCCATCTATTGGTACTCTCAGCCAGGTGAAGACAAAGAAACAAGTTCGACTCGAGCTTGACTCGTACTTCGATGAGTTGATGCACATTTCCACCAACCTAGACTTGCCCATCATTGCAGACATCATGCATAAGTATGTAGTTGGTCTAGCCACATTGAAGACACTGATGCACATGCTTTCAGATGAGTTGGACAGAGGAGCCCAAGTAGTGTACCTGGATGCTATGGAGGCAAGAGTCAAATTTCAAAGGGCTGTCACCGCGGAGCACACAGACACCATCAAGGACTACCGATCTTGGCATCAATATGTTACTGTTGATCAGCATGAGGATGTTGAAGAGCTAGACTTCCATGGTTTTATATGTCAGATTGATGTCTAGCATGGATTTCTCAAGCCATTTTGTTCACATGGGTACATGTGCATTGTAATGTTAAGTCATGTCAAGTGTCAATAGTTGGATGTAACAGTCACAGAGTAGGTGAAGAGTCATGAGGGTAGTTGAACTGTCACAAAGGGGAATGCCAATGGTCACCCCACCCTTTGCTATAAATAGTCCCTCATAACTCATTGTATAGGCTTTTGGTCAGCCAAGCTTCTGATAAGACTATCTTGGAGTGAGCTTGGATAGTATTGTAACGTGCCTTTGCTTCTCCACTGCATGGAGCTAGTTCATCTCTTTGGAGGAGAAGGCAGATGTGGCTGTAATGTTCCACTATTGCGGCTAGTGAGTGTACATGGATGTATTGCATGACGTGAAATTACACTTATTTATATAATAAGAGAAAGCATGTTTCATGCATATGTTTTTTTGTATTCCAATTGTCTTGTTTACTCTAAATGACAACATGTATTTTCTTTCTTACGCATGCATGTATGCATTGTTCCGTATGAGTATGTATGAATCTTTCTGAAATGTGTTGATTGGTTTAACCATCACTTTGGATTTTTAGCTTACTTGCTTTCCATCTTGTGATGTATCTTCGCTCGTTTGTTCCCTTCCCATTCGAGTACTATTACAAGTTTCCAAGGGGCGCACTCATCTCAACCCACCTGTGTTAGAACCTCTCATGCACCTTCCTTGACACACTGCATCGGTCACACCCTTTTTACCAATAGAGTTATCTTACTTGCCTCTGTGTGAAATCGCGGTCAAGGCATTGCTATACGACCCACTGCTGGGACTCCTACTCCAAATGGTCTGAGGTCTAATTGGGACTTCTTACCAGGGAGATCCCTTGACATGTTGGTGGGTCCATCACCGTCAATATTTCTGGCGCTAGAAGGAGGGACAGATGACAAGTTGTGTCCTCTCATCCAATTTTGAACCTTTTCTTACCTTCCATGGATTCTTGCACTCTTCTCCCTCCGCAATGTTTTTCGAATCATGAAGATGTCACCTTCACGGGGGAATTCTTCGATCTCTTGTCCACTTACACGTATGATGGTGAAGGTGAAGTGGCCTGGCTTGAGTACTTACATGAATTTCTTTCCATGCTTCATGAGGAAGATGGGTGTTCTGACGAACAAGCCAGCTTGCTCCATGCACACATACTTCAAAAATCTCCACGTCGATGGTTTCTCAGCCTATCAGTTGACAACATGCACTCACTTGAGCACTTTTGTGATCTCATTGAAGACACTTTCTTTCATTTTGATCCAGACCATCTTGACTGAAAATTGTTACAACAACGGAAGGCTCCACATGAATCGGTTATGGATTTTTGGCAGCACTTCCGTACCTTGCAGTTTCAAGCTCCGGGGAGCCAGATGAAATTTTTCTATCTTTGGGACCGATTCGATTATTTCCTTAAGAAATTTTCCCATCCCAAGGAGAAGCTTGAAATCAAGACTCGCTCAACATTCTTCAGTGAGGGAGCTACATAATCTCATGTGGATGCGGTCACTATCTCGACTGATTATCCGCCTTCCCCTCATTCAACGTCTCCACCACTGTCGAGTGATGTTGAGGATCATGCTCACACACTTGTTCAGCTTTCACATCCTCCCAACATCACTTCACTCAATTTTCGCGTAGATTTGGTTGTGAGTCCTTCTAGTTGTCATATGCATTCTATTCTATGACCTCCAAATGATATTGTCTTGTGTTCGTCCATTACGGACTCTTCACTTGTTGTGAACGAGAAACAAGCCACTAATGGAGTTGGTGTTGCACAACCAACATGCACTGTCATTCATGAAGAGTATGAGTGGGAGCTTGAGCATCAACACTCGACAAAGGATGACTCCCTTCAGTCCAAGCCCATTCCCTTCTTTCCTAACATATTTGGTGAACATTCCATCCTTGATTTCACATGTGTGTCTTCATCCATGGATGCACCCATTGTTGATCACTCGAAGGACTCACTGGATGTTGGTCCATCATTCGATAACAGAGAGGATAAGTTATTCATTGAAAATCCACTTGATCTTTCATTTGTCTTTTCCAAAAACACAGAGGATGAGTTTTTCCACTTTTCATCTACCTCTCTATTTGATTCCTCTGATCATGAGGATGCCAATGAATTCATTGATTTTTCTGATCGTGACGGTCGTGATCCATTTGTTTCCATATTTTATCACGATCATGACTATATCGCAATTGATCTTTCAAAGCCGATGGTTTATGATGATCTATATGATGATGATTATTTCAGGTCCTTGCTCTCTTGGGGTTAGTCTCACTTCTGATCATGAAACTATTCAATCACCCAAGACTCTTCATCACTCATCTGTATGCATTGAAGATCTATCTCACACACAGATCATACTTCCTCCACTCGAACTGCACGATCCCATCACTTATGCACTGGAGGAATCTTACATTGCAAGCACTCGTTCGTGACACAAGTTATCTTTATTTCTTTCGTTTGCTTGCATGTCATAGTCAAGAGTGTGCTTATGTTTCAAAGTTACACACAGTGTCACATAACACTATGATAAGTCCACATATTGCTCATCATGCACTTGCACTCACTTATGTCTTGTGGACACTTTGAAACACGAGGTGTGGTTTTCTTCATTATTATATATTTCTTGCTTGATGGTTCGCACAACTCGGTTTCTCGCAGACCAAGCCTTCACCAACATGGGTAAACCAATGCACCGATGGCTACATTGGAAATATCACTTCACATGATCAGGCTCATGCACCGTTAGTGTAGGATTAGGAGTAGCGTTTTATTTTAGTCAGTTTGCTTGCATGCTTGTTTTCTTACTCGCTTTGTTTTTTTGTTTGTCTTCTTTCTTGTTTGCTTACTTGCTTTGCTTCCACTTTCACGTCTTCTCTTGCTTTATTTTTCGTTTGTTAGTTCGCTTGTTTCGTTCATATAGTTCTCTTGTTTCGTTCGTAGGTTAGTTTCGCATGAAACCATGTATGACTCTTGAAAAGAGCTTGGTGAAGTACAAGAGGGCTTGTACAGCTATCACTACTTGGTTATCTGTCATCTTGCCTCTATATGAAGAGCTTGTTACTTTTATTCCATGTTACGTCGAAGGAAAATACGTATTGTTCAAAGTGAACCTTGGTGAATATACAACGCTTGCGCGCTAACTAGTGTCATCTTCTCTAGTCAGTTGTTTTTGGGTTAACCCTTGTCAGCTCAATCAAGTAGAGTAAGGTGAGGGGAAAAACCTTAACAGGAATGTTAGAGATATAATAAACTACTTCTCTATTGGAACAACCTTTTCTACTCTCAATAAGTCGGGATCCCTCTTCCACCTCTAAAATGAATAAGTGTTATGCACAGTTGAAAAAATGAAAAAAATGAAAAACTCAAAAAACTCAAAGTGAAAAATGAATAAAGTGAAAGAAGAGAAAGGCTTCCTCCATAGGGAGGTGATGCAAGTAACTCCGCCGGGGTACTGACCAGGCTCGTTGGTAGTGGAGCCATGCTTGTGTTCCTATGTGACTCCGCCGAGGTACTGCCCAAGCCTAGTAGCAGCGGAGCAACACCAGAGATGAAACTAAGATTCTAACAACTATATTGTTTGTGCACCAATATACCCCTCAACCCAAATCAAAACAACTATGTTGCCTTGGCTTGGAATGTGTTTCAATCGACCAAGAGTTTGGTAGATACCACATCTTACAATCAAGCTAGTGTGAAACAAAGATGAGCTGAGAACTGAAAAATACTTCCGGAGGTGTTAGACTTGTTTTCACGAACAAGTTCCATTCAGAGAGGTGGAGTTCTACCAGTGTGTCGCCAAGTGTTGTAGCAGCTACAACCACCCTCCAAAAGTTTTCCTTAGCTTCATTTTGGAGCCTCCCCACCAACCTTTCGCAGCACCTTGTCTTTCTTCGTCAAGTACACAAGCTTCAGTGTTTTGCCTGTAAAAAAGCAGCCTGTCGATCACAGCTTAATGCATTCCCCTCATAGGTTGATCACCCAGACTTGGTCCAACTGCAGGTTGAGTAGCTCCCCCAAGAAATTGCGCATTTCTGGAGGGAAACCAACCTTCCCTCCAAATATTGTGCAATCCTGTGTGGCAGCCTGCTGGGCTCCAGAATTGCGCAATTCTACTAGTCAACACTCCTGTGAAAATTGTGCAATTTTCCCCAGTAAGGTTGCTCAACCCAGAATTTGAGCAAATTTGGGCAGCAGTCTGCTGCTCTGCCCAGAAATTACGCAAATCTCCTGGGCATCTGGCCTAGCTCCCAGCCAGAAATGCGCATTTTCTCAAGCAGTTGAGCAGCTTCATGCATGAACAGTCTGGTTAACCAGTTCCACCCGGGACCAAGGAAACTTGACTTGCATGCATGGCTTGCTTTTTCTTGGAATAACAAAAGTCAACATGAAAAAGGCATCCCATGATTCAGGAAGCCATTTTTAGTAGCTAGAGGTTACATGCAAAGTTGTTTTACAAACTTTCCTCCAAGTGTCACTTTTTCCTAGATTTTTGGCATGCGCATCATGAGCTCAAAAATTATTTATTCGATGCATTGAATCTCATTATTTCAAATCGATCTTGGAGCTCTGACATCCCACAGCACATCCAAGGCTCTTCGACACATCTGGATCAGCTATTCACGGGTAAGTAGCCTCAACTTGTCTTTTTCAGCATTTCTGTCGCTTTTTGTGTATTCGCTTGTGTGAGTGTTGTTCGCTTGATTTCTTTGAACGCTTGATGTTGCTTTCATGTATACCAGCTTGTCCTAGCTCTATTTTAGTTTTTGTTGCTATCTCACTGTTGTCGCATGCATGAAATTGTTTTTCATGAACAGTTGTCGATTCGGCGAATCGCTTCACCCACACGAATGTTGATCTGTTTGCTAAATTTTTCATTCATGTTTGCATGCACTATCAATCACTTATTCTTTCCCTTAGTGTCACCATGCATTCATTGTCATATTTTCTTTCAGTTGCCCGTCAGTGAGTCAGGCCAGCCATGGCCCGAACTCTGCCTTCACTGAGACAGCATTGCGTAATCTAGGTAAGGAAGGCTCTATCTTCCTCTCCAGAAATGTGAATTTTTATCCATCACTGTCCTCCAAGACTGTTTTGTGCATTTCTGAGGGACAGTGACAGTTGGCCCAGAAAATTGCACAATATATTCCTTGAGCCTGCAGTCACTCCCAGCTGGAATTGCACATTGCGTAATCGCAACAACCAACAGCCAGTCTGGATTGCACATTGCGCAACTCCAACAGCCATTCTTTCCTCCCTAATAGCCTGGAGTGCCTTTTGCATAGTCCTATCAGCCAGTCACCTAGCCTCCCAGACAAAATTGCACAATCTTGCCCATCAGCTTCCCAGGTATGTGTTGTGTCATTCCCCAAATTTTCTTTGGTTTTCACTAACAGATTTCTTGCCATGCATGTTGCTTGTCTCCATATATTTCAAGTGTTCATCTATATCCTAGTAGTACCAAATCAATGGCTTCCAAGAGAACAGGATCATGGGACACTGATGGAAATGCAGCTAGAGCAGCAGTTGAGCGAGTGTCCTCTAGTATACCGATCTATGAAGATACAAAATTGTATCTAGACAGGGATATCAAAATGAAGTGGCAAGAGGTTAATGAAACATTTGTAGGCACTTTTGAGGAATGCCTCGAATACCATCAGGTGTACGTGAACATTCACAAGTCCGGATTGTACCGGATTGCATGCAGATACCCTGTGTTCCCATGTGTAGACATGATACACTGGATCGTCTCTCGCACTGATCCCAAGATGATGACCTTGAGAAGTGTCAGTTGGACGAAGCTTTCAACCTTCTAGGCATGAGATTATGATGAGATGTATCAGATGTCAAATCCCATGACTGTCATGAAGACTCCATTCAGCTTACCCAACAGCAGTGCTAACTCCAGAATCATTTTAAAGAACTAGGTAAAGGAGTTGGCTCGTTTCAGGTTGACGTTCAACCAGATCTACAAGACAAAGATACTAAGGAAGGTGTACCAACACTTGGTCATATTTTCTTGTCGACTATATGGTCAAGCAACCACGGAAGCCTTCCCACAAAGTTGGGTGATCACATTAGACCAAGTGGCTAGAGAAGGAAAACCATGTAACTGGTCTGACATATTGGCTCACCAGTTGAAGGAACAAGTAACGAAGGCTTGACAGTCACCCAGAGGTATGCATGTAGAGATTTACATGTCCACCTACATTTTAGATGCAGTTTGTGCCCGACAGGAGTTCCCAGGTTTGGAGTGGGCATGGTCACTGGTGGAGACTGCTGTGAACACATATTTCATGTTGTTGTCTGAATGCAGTTTCAAAGGAGTAATCACATAGTTGTCTGATCATTTTTTCGCCCCAGTGTACAATATGATTTTAGAACAGGATCCACCCTACATGTCGAAGGAAAAAATGGAGGCACTGATAGGCATTGTTGATTGGTATGCCTCATCATCTGGAACCTTCATCCGAATGTTCAGTGCGGAGAAGCCTCTGCATGTTCTACTGAAGCTTGCCTTGGACATACTTGTCATGCAAGAAGTAGCATATCATATCTTGGTAGGATTGATAGCTAGACTGCATCAGAAGAAGAAGGCACCTTGGCCCGCTCTTCGATTGTGAATTAGATTATATGAGATTCAGAGTATCAAGCAAGCGGATGTCGAAGCAGAACTGATGAAGAAGTACCCATTCGACCTTTGAAGCTACAATCCATATGACCCACATTGTATTGTGAAGGATCACTGTACGAGAATTCAGTTCAACTAGATCCACAGGGCATATCATTGGGCTGAAAAGGACCCGTGGATATATTGCTACAGTTTCTTTAGACCCAATGAATAGGTCAGCTTTGTTGTGGAGTGGTTAGCAAAGCAACATGAAGTACCAGTAGCAGTAGTAGTAGCAGAGTCTCTCACGAGTCACTGCAAACTTATGTTCTAGTTGCAGGCAATCATCGTAGAATGTAGGGTGGCCATGCAGATTTGTGTCGATGAAGCCTTCATAAAGGTGATAGAAACACAACACAGACATGTAGTGGAGGCAAGCATACTAGTGTGCGACAAAGGTAAGAGGAAGGCTGTTGATCACATGGGGGATGAGAAAAGCTGCAAGTTTCAAGAAGATCCACTTGTAGAGTAAGAAGTTATGGCTATAGAGGCAAAGTGGCACCAGTGCGACAAGCGAATTGCATGAAGGCGGAGCGATAAGAAGAGAATGGAAGAAGTAGAGAAGGAGTCGCATGAGTTGAGGGAGTAACTCTGAAAGGAACAAGAGCTGCACAAACAGGAGAGGGAAGCACAGCAGCAGTAGATACAGCAGGGGGCGCAACATGTGCAAACAGATGAAGCAGCACCCATACAAGTAGTTGATTCATCATAACAGTTGGCATCAGGTGAACAAGGTGAACCATCGCAGGGGAAAGACTTCGCTCATGAGATAGAACAAGCACTTCAACAGTTGGATGCAGACATGGAGCAGCAGGAGTTGGAACAGGACACTGACCTCATGCCTCACCACAAAGAGTTTGACTCACCCACTTCAATGCATCCAAATGATGAGCAAGTCTTGAATGACCAAGGAGGCACTGAAATCCTTGGTGATCAGCCAGAAGAAGAACTGCACAACATCTCATTCGACGAATCCCAACATAGGGTTGTGCAGTCTCGCAGAGTGTCAACTCTGAGGGATCATACGTCTCTTGCGCAAGTTGAGGAACTAGTGATCGTCACTGATGTGTGCAAACATCCAGTTTCCTTGGCTGATGTAACCAGAGAGTATGCTGAAGCCACTAGCTCAAGTGTTCGCTATCTACTAACTGAGAATAAGCGAATGGCAAAAGAATTACAAACAGCCAAGCAAGGAGGAGTCTTGGTGACAATGTCCGCCTGAGCTGAACTAAAGAAGGAAATACTAGATGAAGTATTTTCCCTTGACACTGTTATTCGAGCATTGTACTCCAAGTTTGGTACCGTGCACAAGGTAGTCATCCATCTCAATGGATGCCAGTAGTGATGTGCTAGAAGAGCACATATCTTGATGAACTTGCATGCTGTTGTTGATGACATGCAAACATGGAAGATGAAGTACAAGGGAGCCCCACTTCACTTTCCTAAGATGATGAGGGCCAATGCGGTCGAGCTAAAATCACGTATCCGAAGTTAGATCTGAAACTATGAAGAGCTCCTGCAGTTCATCACTAGCATATAGGCTTCACATGCACGAGTATTCAAGAGTATGGATGTTGTGGTGCACTTACATGCAATCCCGTCTATTGGGACTGTGGTGAAGTAAACTTATTAGTGCGGACACAAACGAATTCCTCTATCTCGATGATGGGTCTAGCCACAACAGATACATTCTATGGAAGGTTTCCTTAGGTTAGAATCAATCAAGAGGGCCTACCTCTTAGTCTACTTATCCTGCTTATGATGTCCTCGCTTGCTCTCTCCAACTATCTCTCGTTTCCTTCTTCAAGCTCCTGAAACAAGTAAACAACAACATACAACAAACATAATAATAGATAAACTACAATTCAACTTACTAAACAAGTCAAGAAACATTAAGCCATGAATATGTAATATTACAAAACATATAGGAAACCAATCGATAGTTGCATATTTTAATATCAAAGAGATATTACAACCATTCGTCTTGACGTTGTAGTCTTCCTCTAACAATACCAGGTTCCCACACACTTCTACTAGCATTCCATGATAGCCTCAATCAACAATAGTTTCAAAGCTCTTCCCTTTAGGCTTCAATCCAAACCAAATCACACTTCTCCCTCACACAACTAGATAGCTACAAATAGTAATAGCTTGCTTGTCTACTCTAAACCAAAATAGTATAATCACACTAATATCAACACTCTAACTCTGCAACTAGTTTGTGCTTGGGAAGAAGAGAGGTTTATATAGGAAATATGGATGGGATATGGGTCCTCTTCTCATGGGATAAGGAATTATCCCTTGAGGTAGTTCCATCATTATAGGGGAAAGGAGCCCAAACTGTTATCCTCGACCCCATTTGGCCAAACCATTTACTAGACTTCCGTTACGAAGCTTCTAGAGCTGGAAGCTTCAGCTCTAATTTAAAAAACTTTCCATAATAGGACTAGCGCAACTGGAACATAGCTCAGTCACTCCGATCGGAGCGAGGAGTAGTGCTAATCTCTGCACATTGGTGCGGGGGAGACAAAGGCCATTAGCATTGGTCTTGTAAACTGGGAAAAATAGAAGTTTTAGGGGAAATGGTACAAAAGGGATTTTATCTACTCATGAAGAGGGACACAATGGGAGTTTCTTCATGAAGGCAAAACATGTGGTCTTCACTGTAGAGGTCCTCCAGGATCAAGGAAGGGGGAGTATAGGGACAGTGACAAAATTTTGTGTAACAGATGCCCCCTAAAGCATGAAGGCCGAGTTGGAGTGAGGGATGAAATTCTTTATAAATTAGTGTGGGAAATCAGTCCGCTGTCAGAAAACCTGCAAGCAAGTACAGATACATATACATAAACTGAGATCTCTGTCAAATGATACATGAATCATGGTATGGACGAAGCCATCCAGAGAATTATCATGTAAATGGATCAAGGTATGGGCACAGCCATCCGTCAAAGAGGATCATAACCAAACCAAGGTATGGTCGTAACCATCCAATAATGAGAAGGATAACATATGATAACTCATGGTCTAGTCGCAGCCAGCCATCTGATAGAGACATGCATATCATCATAACCATGTCACACCACTTTGCAGCTTGGACATCTGTGGTCTGAGTCCAGGGCCTTACTCTCTAACACAACCCAATCTAAGTACAGATTCTAGCACATGAATAGATGTGTTGATGTCGAACACGCTAGAAAATCGCTTGATTACCAATCAATGATGTAAATGGTTAACAAGCGAGAGAGAAACCTCCAATAATGACAATGGTCCTCAAGGTACTATCAGCACAATCCACGGAATGTGAATAAAGGAACTGAAGTCGAACACCCGTGAAATCACTCGATCTGAAGCCAATGATGTGAACTTGTCGTCGAGTGCGAATAACTTTCCATTAGGGCATGCAAGCTCTAAGGTACTTGAAGGGAGTCTCTCAGTCAACTTCCCGAATAATGAGTTGAAGTCGACGGAAAGTGACCGTGTCGAAGGAGGACCATAATGAATCCCACATCATCGACGCGAGATGAGAGGATGCAAAATGATTTTGGATGATACAAAGAATCAAAGGTAAGTGTAACTGCAGAAGGACAACTCTTGAACATATCAGTGACACAACTGGAAGTTTGGCAGCTTTTGGATCCATGGGATCGGTGGTCATGATGACATGGCAGAGATCAAATGGAAGGAAAAAATGAATGGCCCAAACCCAAGAAGGTCAACGATACAAAGGAGGATGTCCCAACCCGACATGAAGCAAAGAGTGTCATGTTCAAGAGTGAGTTGCATACACGACTAATAGATTTCCAAATTTTCCCCCACCATTTCTGGAAGGTACCCCAATTATTTTTTAATTGCAAGCTTGAAGGGGATAGCATATGCTTGCACTATAAGTTTATCCTTCGGACGAATCCAACCTAGTAAGTTTAATGAGCCCTAGGAAGGAGAAGCTCTTGTTCGTCATTATGACGAATCCGATGTCGTTTAATAGTTTAACGAGTCCAAAAAAGTTGTAACTCGGTATATTTTTCATGTTTAGAGAGTTTTAAAAAGACACGAAAAAGAAAACTCCGCATGGTCCCTTTTCGTACATTTGTGACTCTCGAGCCTGAAAAGGTAGAAAATGATACTTGAGAGAACCACTTGACCATTTCAGTCAAGGAGTACCTTTTTCATAAATAGTGCCTCCCAGCCCAAAAAAGGGGTAAACTTATACTGGGCATACGACGTTTTGCATCCGTTAACGAGTTCGAAACGATAAGGGCTTGGCCATATTTTCACTTTTAAAGGGTAGAAAAAGCGCTAAAAGCGGACCCCCCATTTTTATTCTCTTTAACGAGTCAAAAAGGGAAAAAATACTCGACAATCTTTTCATATGAGTTTAACGAGTTGAGAAAAGAGCTGAAACGTGACTCATCATCATCGTCGAACATCCATCACCTGTCACTGCACAAGTAAGGTAAAGTCTATTATCGAGTCCTTGAGGCAAAATAGGTCAAAATATTTACAAAACTTAATATTTTCATGAAAAAATGAATTAAAAGGGGAAAAGTAAATATATTTTTACCATTTACCATTTTACCTTTGTTGTGAAGACTTTTTACCCAGTTTTGCCCTAATTGTTCTGGAGCAGATTGTTGGAGATCTGGGAGGTTAATCAACGAGCCGCCAGTTCCAGGTAACAGCCAAATCCATGAGCTCCATTTTCATGCTCTTTACTTCTACTTTTAGCCATTTATTTTAGATTTTTAGGGAGGTTTTTGAAAATATTTTTCACCCTCGGTCGGTGTGATTCCCCAACACAGAATCACACCGGCCGAGGGTGATTAACAAATCCATCCGCACCGAAAATAGGTGCGCCGGCGCCATGGATAGGGTAAAACCGTATTTTCTCAAAAACTGACCATTTAAATATGAATTTTATGTGCCAAGAATGATTATTGACTTAAATTAATCGCTTTTGCAGGACATAATCACTCAAAAATGGTGGATTGGAAAGAACGGGAACATGAAGATGTTGACACCTAGGCAATGAATGACCCAAATTGCCTGGAGGCTTTGAGGGCTTGTGGGCTCCTCAAATTCTTCCTTACACCAGGGATGCGGGCCCAGCCTGAGTTTCTTCGATACCTGATTAGTCTTTGGGACATTAATCGAGAGATTTTTTTCATTGGCGACCAGGAGCTGGAGTTGGAAACTTCAGATATATACTTCATCATTGGACTGTCCCATAGAGGGGAGCCAATGAACTTGTATGGGTCACATCCGATTGGGCCAAGCATATCTTCCTTTCTTACTGAACACTGCCCTAAGGCCCTGAAATCCAAGAGTGGGAAGATAGAGATTTCCAATGTGCGGGATCTAACACTGAGAGTGATTTTGTTGACTATCAACAGAGTGGTGGGGTCCCAGGCGGATCATGAGACTTACAAGTCGAAGTTCCTTTATGCTATTGACTGCACAGCTCCTACGGTCTTCAATTGGGTAGAGACCATGAAGATGAACATCAAGCACTAGTTGTCCAAAGCCAAAGCGGGGAATCTGAAGAAATTTTGCTTCGCATCTGTACTTGTGACCTTCTTCCTTGAATGAGTACCACTGTTCTAGTATCATCTCACTGAGGTAGATCCTCCTATCCCACACGATCCGCGGATGGCCCGCTGGAGTCGTTTGATGCCCAGGATCACTGGGGGTCAGCATATGTCATATCGACCTACATTATTTTCATGGTTACGACGACAGAAGATCGTCATGCAGGATTGGCCATACAGCGTCACTGGTTTCCATGGAGATCTAGACATTCCCTTACTAGATGGAGAGGACTTCAATGACGAAGGTAAAAAATCAAATTTTTAATTTTGAGATTTTTTAATTGTTTTTGGTATATATGTGCTTATAGAATTTCTCTTGTTAATGCACTTACATATTTTTTGAGACCTACGTGCCACGAATTTATGAGGCCTGCGAGCTGCCAATGTTATTTAGACACACATATTATCTTTTGGGGTTTTGATGTATCAAGCATTCTCACAGTATATATATCTATATATATATATATATATATATATGTTGTATTTTCCTGTCTATTATGGTACAAATGGTTTGTTTTATCTTTTACATGTTTCGTAAATGTCTATCCAGCACATAATTAGCTAATATATCTGTCAATGTATTCATGTGCCTAGGAATATGACGATATGTGATATAATCAAAATGCCTTTCCAATAGACGGATACGGAGATACATTCTCAATATTTGAGGGTTCCTTATGGAATATTGTCCGTTGAGTTGAAGGATGACAAGCTATGAATCCAGGTTGACAACCAATTCTCTGATGCCTAGAGCGATGGCTTCTGACAACAGTTCGATGACCACACCGTACTCAACAATTTTGTTGGTTGTGCAACCTAAGAAGATACCTTGAAGGTCAATCAACTCACTGTTAGGGTCATAAATAGCCCATGCCACGATTGATACGTTCTCGGTACTATGGCAGGCACTATCAGCGAAACCAACGTGGGGAGTCACAGACATCTGCAAAGAAAGAAAATCATAGTAAACAGGAAAGCTGTTTGAAAACTATAACACAAAACCACACTATACAAAAATGAATCACACACTAATGTACATAGGTAACCATGCAAGATGACCTAGGCATAGTACTTTTTGAGGTAATGCCTGTTTCGGGGCTTATCGAGAGGATTTCCTTCATAATTAATAGGCTCATAGGCTCCTTTCTACAAAATTCATTTCACGATATAAGGCCCATGCCACATAGGTTCGAACTTGCCTGCCCCCAGCTTATCGTTAGCTTGGTCGTATAAAAGACCAAATTACCCTCAAAGAATGCGCGAGGGGAGACCGACTAATCGAAATTTGATTTGACCCGTTGCTTTTGTGCTTCGATGACCAAGGCAATGAGATGGTGAGACTCATCCAGTCGTTCTAAATATAAGAGGCGTTCCTCTTGAGGTGACGTTTTGGGGAGGAGTTCAACAGCTAACTTGAGTGAAGGAATCTCGCATTCGATTGGCAATGTTGCTTCTAGACCATAGACCAGTTGGAATGGTGTGAAACCAGTTGCGTCTTTGGTTGAGGTTTGGTAGGCCCACAGAGCTGAAAAGAGCATGAGATGCCAATTGGACTTGTGCATCCTAATAGTACACTGAAGCATTGTGACCAAGACCTTATTCACGGATTCAACTTGGCCATTAGCCTGAGGCTAATATGGGGTCGAGCCATCGTGGCACAAGCCCAATGCAAATGTCAACTCAACCATCATGTAATCTCTCAAGTGGGAGCCATGATCTTTGACAATGGCTTGGGGTACGCCGAACTTGGAAATAACATGGTTGAAAAGGAATTGAGCCGCCATCTTACAATCTATAGAATATGTAGGCATCGCTTCGGCCCATTTGGTGAAATAATCCACAGCGACGATAATATAGCCATGCCCCCTGGCCGAATGAGGGTTACATGTCATATAATCAATGCCCCATTTAGCAAAGGGACTAACGGCAATGACAGGGTGTAGGTGAGAGGGTGGGGCTCGCATCTTGCGTTGGTAAATTTGGCATTTGTGGCACTTATGAATAGCAAGAATGCAGTCCTTGAAGATAGATGGCCAGAAATAACTAGCACAAAGGATTTTTTGAGCTATAGCGTAACCAGACATATGACCACCACATGCTCTGGAGTGACAATCATTGAGAGATCTTTCAGTCTCCTCGATCATAAGGAATCGGTGAAGAACTGAATCGACACCGACACAGTATAAAGTATCACCAATAATACGGTAGGGTTGTGAGTGATGCCGAATCCTTTGGCGATCATCCTTGGTCAACGAGGACCGAAACGTGGACGTTTGGAGATACACGATGATATCACCATACCATGGATCAAGGGTGCTAATCAGGAAAAGGGGCTCATCTGGAAGTTGTTCATCTGCACCAGCAGGGAGAGCCTTGGAGGGGAGGGAGCAAATCAATTCGGCGAAAATAAGTAACTTCTTAGATTTGGCCGTAGTGAATACCAAATAGAATTCTTGCAGGATGACAATCCATTTATAATACTTGCCCCCTAGCAGTTGACGAGTCAGGATATAGGTCATAGATTTGCATTTAGAAATCATTGTAGTCGTACATAAAAGGATATAGTGCCAAAAGTGTTGAACAGCATGAACGGAAGCTAAAGCCAACTTCTCAACATGTGCATAACGTGTTTTAGTATCGAGGATATTCTGACTAAGGTAGTAGATTACATGTTCGCTACCTTTGTCATCGTCTTGGACCAAGATCATAGTAATGGTGCTAGGGGTCACGGCTAGGTAAAGGAAGCAATCTCGATAATAGTCTGGCGAGTGCAACAGAGGAGCATTTATGAGTACGACCTTGAGATCATCAAAATATTTTTGGGCCACCTCATCCCATACAAAGGGTGTTCCTTTTTTTAGAAATTGGGTAAATCTTGTGGCTAGACCAGCATAGTTGGGTATAAAATGACGGAGAAAGTTGGCCTTTCCTTGCAAGCTCTGGAGTTGGTGCAGTGAGGATGGAGGGGGTAAATTTAAAATGGTCTCGACTTTTAACGGATCCAGGTGAATACCGTCCTTGGAAATGATGAAGCTGAGGAGTCGTCTTAATTCCACGCAGAAAACACATTTGTGCAGATTTAATCGAATGTTATAGTGTCTATAGCGTAGAAAAATCTGTCGAAGATGGTCTGGGTGATCTTGGCGCTTACGAGAATGGGCGGGAAGGTCATCCAAGTAAGGTTGGACAATGTTGCGAATATCATGAAACATGTAGGACATTGCCCGTTGAAACGTGGCTCCAGCATTTTTGAGGCTGAAAGGGAGATTCTTGTATGTGAACGTACCCCATGGATAGATAAAGGTTGTCTTTTCTTGATCGGCCGATGCGATATTAATCTAGTTATAACCATAAAAGCTGTCTATAAAGGAAAATATCTCGTTCTCGGCACATTCATCAATGATTTGATCAATGAAGGGAGTAGGATAGTTGTCTTTAGGATAGGCACAATTAAGATCTCGATAATCAATGCAAACATGGATTGTGCCTTTTTTTTAGTCACCAAGACAATATTGGACACCCAGTCTATAAGGGGGATGGGATAGATGAACCCAGCCTTAAGAAGCTTTTCAACTTCACCCTTAATAGCAGCAGCCTTCCTACGGTGCACCGAGCGAAGCCGTTGGCGAATGGGCTTTGTGTGTGGATACGTTGGTATTTTGTGCACTACAATGCTAGGATCAATGTCGGGCATTTCTTCATAATACCATGAAAACACATCACGAAATTCCTGAAATAGAATAGTATATGTCTTGATCTCATCCGGAGAACAAGATAGCCCAATATGAACGTGTTCAATGATACCAGGTTTGATAGAAATGTCAATCGGCATCGTTTGGGTAATATTACCCAAATTTCCCTCCGACCATACTTCATGAGTAACAGTCGGTGGCAGAATGTAGAAGAGGACTCTTCGAAAGCAGTAGACATGACCGTCAGGCGAGGCAGGAACAAGGAGCGATGATGAGTCTCGATCCATGGTGGTTCCTCGAGAGACATGATTTCCATGATACCTTAATCAACAAGGAAGGTCTCGGTTAAGGAATCAAACGATTCCAAAGTGACAAGCCAAGGGGATTGAGAGAACGTATCGAGAGAGGTCTTTGACATATGAGAATCAGAGGATGCGGAATTCGAAGCCGAAACAATTTCTACATAATTGATTTTGGCGGGACTAAATGGCATAACCTCACCCCAAGTATCAACAAGATCTGGTGCAGGTATGACCCAGGGATCAGATTTGACCGAGATCATGTTGACAGAGGCAACATGAGGAGGTGGGAGTGGAAAAATTCCCATTAAGGCAGAATATTTGAAGAGACCTGCCCCCACACTCTCATAGGGAGCATCAGAGTGCTTGATGTACGAAACATTGCCATCCGAGGAGGAAGAGGCAAATAAAGATAGTTGATTAACGGTGACAATTTTCCCTTGATGGGGAAAACAGATCACGTGAAACAAAGAGGAGGCCACGGCATGCATGGCATGAGTCCAACTTCGGCCGAGTAGAAGATTATAATTGAGATTGCCATCAACAATTTCTACTTCGACTTGCACTGTCTTGCCTTCCAGGGTGATGGAGCGGTTAGGTAAGACACCGAAGGGTCATGAATCATGGCCATCGAAGGCTTCCAAAGTGTTTGGATACTAGTTCAATGTAGGGGAACCAATAGCCTTCCAACATACAGTTGACATGATGCAGGTGGAAGCACCTTCATTGATGACAGTGCGGTGGATGGTCTTCTCATTGATGATTACCTGAATAAGAAAGGCAATCTGATGATGGAGTCATGGAACATGGTTCTCTAGATCAAAACATATCAAATTGGAATCGGTGGAATTGATGCCCTCGATAGCTGACAGCAAAGATTTCTGCTACGATGGGCAGCTTTGGAGTACCTCGAAAGCCAACATGACTGACGGTGCATGAGCCAAATCCTCAACAATATTATAGTGTTGAGTGGCCTGAGCGTTGGGATTATACAAGGATTTTCGCAGTACACCTCGAGAGGGTGGCCGCATAGCATAATCAGGGTTAGGGTGCTCAATATGCATAGGGCCAGAACTCGAGGTAGAAGAAGAAGGTGCAACTTCTTTCTCTTTCCCAACTACCGTAGCTGGAGTTTGATAGTCTTTCGATCGGGTAGCCACATTAATAGGCGTGCTCATCATGAACACTTGAGATCCAGAGGAAGCAAATCAGGGTTGGTCTACCATTTAGGTTTGCTGAGATGGAAATGGTTCTTTGAGGACAACAGGGGTCCCTTTGAGCAGGCAAATAACTTCGGATCATCAAGGACAATCCTTAGTGTAGTGATATTCCTCACAAATGAGGCAAGGATACTTAGGTTTCCATTGCGAAGATTCGCCAGCAGACGATTTGGGAGGACCCTATTTCAGGGCATCGGCTTTAGCTTTGCCTTTGCATTTCTTTTTTCCTTTTGAGGATTTGTCTGCTACGGTAGACTGGACAGCGTGCACCTCTGAGGTTTTACCAGGGCCAGGTGGATTCTGGGATGAATTATTAGGTATAGCATTTGAGACCGACTTCTAGTTGGAAGAAGTTTTAGTAGGGGTCTAGGATACTCAACCAATAACTCCATCGACAAGAGAACAGCTAGTGACTTTGATGTCACGGGATCAGATGATGGCCGCGAAGCATTGGGTAATAACTCGTATAAAGTGCCAGACTGAGAGTAAACTAGATCCAAGTACTGGGCATGAGCAATGGCCTGCTCTTCAGTGACACATCCACCCATATCTATATCATGAGAAATTGGGGCTACGAATGATTTGGTAAACCAGTCAGTGAGCAACTAATCAGCAATCTCAAATTTGATCAGGCGACACATACGTCTCCATTATGGATGTGATCAGAGATGTGTGTCGCAGTATCTTACTTATGCGATGTGAGAAAATAGGTGCCAGTTTCATAGCGAACTGGCAACTAAAAATGTGTGAGGAAAGCCATGGCTAAAGAGTTAAATTCATGGTAAGTACTTCAAGGTAACTCAATGTACCATTTCGCTACAGCACCCGTCAGGGTTCGCTGGAAAAGACAAAGATGAATAAAATCGTCCACATACGACTTCGACGAGCACCAAAGGTGATATGTCATCACATGGGCCTGAGGATCTTCTTTAGCTTTTCCATCCAATTTTGGGCCATCACTTGGTATCTTGGATGGAACTGGAGGCCAGTACAACGAATGAAGGATCGGATCATTCGTAAGGTGTGATACATCTGGCAACTCAACTGTAGCCAAGAAAGGTAATTGAGTGTTAGAATGCATGGGAGGTCAATAAGAGGGCCCATAGGGAGGAGCCCATCCCTACTTGTAAGGATTTTGGCCATATGGCATCTGAGGCTGCTGTCGGCCGGATAGAATAATGACAAAAACACTCTCTAAGCTAAGCACACTTTTTAATCTAAAACACACCAGCTAGAAAGAAAATTAACCTAACTAAAATCTCCACGCCCATATTTAAGCATAATATCTCTTCAGGTAAAGACCATTTCTGGGTTTACCTAAAGAGACTCTGTCAAATTCTATGAATTCATAGGCCCCTTTTGCCAGCTTTCACTTAACAACATAAGGACCATGCCACATGGGTATGAATTTTCCAGCGCCCAACTTATCATTTGCTTGATCGTACAGTAAGACTAGGTCTCCTTCCGAAAAATTACGAGGTGTAACATTTCGATCATACTGAGCTTTAATATGTTTGGCATGAGTTTCGATTGCTAGTGCAGCATCACGTTGATTCTCATCTAGCTGAGCCAAGTACAACAAACGTTTCTCCTCTTCGGAAGTGGCTGGAAGTAATTCTATGGCCATTTTCAATGACGGGATTTTGCATTCAAAGGGTAACACAGCTTCCAAACCGTAAACTAGTTGGAAAGGAGTGAAACCAGTTGATGTTTTTACTGAGGTTCGATACGCCCAAAGCGCTGAAAAAACCATGTTATGCCAATTCGACCTATGAATCCCAATGATTTGTCGGATCATAATTACTAGAACTTTGTTGATGGCTTCAACCAGACCATTAGCCTATGGATAATATGGAGTTGAACTATCGTGACGCAGGCCAAGTTGGTCTGTTAGTTCAGTCATCATAATATTTCGAAAATGACGCCCATGATCAGTGATAATTGCTTGTGGAACACCGAACCTAGCAATTATATGATTGAAAACGAAAATCGCAGTAGTTTTTCCATCTGCCAAAAATGTAGGCATCGCCTCGGCCCACTTGGTAAAATAATCTACCGCAAGGATGATATACGCACTTTCGAGGCACCGTCTTCAACTGGTGTGAAGCTGTGTTGGCTAATGTAAAAGGCCAACTGACTAGAGCAAAGAATGGACAACTAAAGAACTTTGGATATGGTTTCTTAGTTGTGAGCTTTGGTCTAGAGAGGGTCCCAATGTTGGTCCCACAACATCTTTCCGTTGAAGCTGGACTTCCCCGAGAGCCCAAACTGATGCGTTGGGTTGCAGTTATGGCCCATCATCCTGAGGAGGGAACAGAGGTTGTTCAATTTCCTCCTGAGTATTTTCATTGGTTGAAGAACCAAGTTTTTTCTATTCAGGATTTTCCTTATGCTGTGATGGATTATCGTGGTGACCCAGACATGGCTCTTCCACCAGGAGAGCAATGGGATGACTCAGGTAAAATCATTTTCAACATTTTCTAATTTATTTATTTTTTTTGTTTTTAAATAGTCCCAAAATTGATAGTAAAAAGTTTCGAATGCAGATGTAGGTCCACGGCGACCAGCCACTCTCCAGCCCCACGGGACGAATCTATAGAGACCTTGGCTAAATTGGAAAACCATCTAGAGCGTTTGACAGCAGACATTCCAGAGACTAGCATAGATGACATTCCTCTTAGGCTACAGCGCTATGTGATTTGGCTCCCAGGACCTTTCAAGAGGTTCTTTTGTAGGGTGGCCCGTACAGTGGTTTCTTATCGTGATCATCACCAGTGATAGGATGATCGCCTGTTGTAGACTCATATGACATTTTTTCTTTTTGTACTTATCATTTTTTCCGATCATAAGGTGTTTTTCAACCTATGATCGAAGACGATGTATATATGACACACTTCTATATTATGCTATATCACTATTACTGGCTATCTCGTAAAACATGTTATGGAATGTTTTTAAATTTACTGTTCGATTATTGCAAATGTCTACTTAACATTCGAGAAGCAATTGCATCTGCTAATGTATTTAAATATCTTGGGATATGCTGATATTAATATAGTCAAATTCACGTTCCAAGAGACGAACTCTCAAAAATAATCTCAATAACACTGGATTTCTAATGGTATAAACTCTATTAAGCTGCAATACAACGAGTTCAGAATCTAACCTCACAATCAAACTCCGAATCCCAAATGAGATGGATTCAGATAATAACTCAATCACTGCACTATACTCTGCAATGTTGTTTGTTGTTTGACCAAAGCTTACCCCATGCATAGATACCAACTCATCAGAGGGTGAATAGATAACCCAAGCTGCGGAAGAAATGTTCCGTGTATTACGACAAGCACCATCAGAAAAACCAATGTATGTTTGAAGAGACATCGACATCTGCAATATCAAGAGTAAAATCAAGATAAGCAGGAATAATGACAAAAACACTTTCTAAGCTAAGCACACTTTTTAATCTAAAAGACACCATCTAGAAAGAAAACTAACCTAATTAAAATCTCCACACCCAGATTTAAGCATAATATCTCTTCAGGTAAAGACCATTTCTGGGTTTACCTAAAGAGACTCCGTCAAAGTCTACCAATTCATAGGCCCCTTTTGCCAGCTTTTGCTTAACAACATAAGGACCATGCCACATGGGTATGAATTTTCCAGCGCCCAACTTATGACTAGGTCTCCTTCCGAAAAATTACAAGGTGTAACATTTCGATCATACTGAGCTTTAATACGTTTGGCATGAGTTTCAATTGCTAGTGCAGCATCACATCGATTCTCATCTAGCTGAGCCAAGTACAAAAAACGTTTCTCCTCTTCGGAAGTGGCTGGAAGTAATTCTATGGCCATTTGCAATGACGGGATTTCGCATTCAATGGGTAACACAGCTTCCAAACCATAAACTAGTTGGAAAGGAGTGAAACTAGTTGATGTTTTTACTGAGGTTTGATACACCCAAAGCACTGAAAATAACATGTTATGCCAATTCGACCTATGAATCCCAATGATTCGTCGGATCATAATGACTAGAACTTTGTTGATGGCTTCAACCAGACCATTAGCCTGTGGATAATATGGAGTTGAACTATCGTGACATAGGCCAAGTTGGTCTGTTAGTTCAGTCATCATAATATTTCGAAAATGACGCCCATGATTAGTGATAATTGCTTGTGGAACACTGAACCTAGCAATTATATGATTGAAAATGAAAATCGCAACAGTTTTGCCATCTGCCGAAAATGTAGGCATCGCCTCGGCCCACTTGGTAAAATAATCTACCACAAGGATGATATATGCATGCCCCCCAGCCGAGTGAGGGTTACATGTAATAAAATTGATACCCCATTTCGCAAAAGGACCGACGGAAATTATAGGGTGGAGAGGAGCAGGTGGAGCGCACATCTTTCGATCAAAAATTTGGCAGTTGTGGCATTTTAGGACCGCATTAATACAGTCTTTAAATAAAGACGGCCAGAAATAGCCAGCGCGCAATATCTTTTGGGCTGTGGCAATCCTAGACATATGACCGCCACGCGCTCCAGAGTGACAGTCATTTAGAACCTTTCAGCTTCCTCATGAGTTAAACAACGTCGGAAAACAGAGTCTGCCCCACGACGATAAAGTGTATCTCCAATAATTTTGAATTGTTTGGATTGGAATCGTATTTTCCGACGCTGAGATCTTGAATTTCAGGCCGAAAGTATTGGGTTTGGAGATAAACGATGATATCTCCATACCATGGATCAAGAGTGCTTATTAGAAACAAGGATTCGTCTGCAATGGGCTCTTCTGCCACAGTTTCAGTATCAGAACGCAGGAAGTCACACATCAACTCCACAAAAACTAAAGACTTCTTTGACTTAGATTTTTCAAACTCCAAGTCAAATTCCTGCAGGATAACAATCCATTTGGAATACTTGCCCCCTAGCAATTGTTTGGTCAAAATATAGATCATAGGGTTGCAATAGGAAATTATAGTAGTTTTGCGTAGTAAAATGTAATGACGAAATCGTTGGACAGCTTGAACAGCTGCCAAGGCCAATTTCTCCACATGTGAATATTTTAGCTCAGTTGGATTCAAAGTACGACTAAGGTAATAAATCACATGTTCACTACCGAATTCATCTTCCTGAACTAACACCATTCCCATGGTGGAATGAGAGGCGGCAAGATATAAGAAGTAGTCCTGATTGTAGTTGGGAGGATGCAATAACGGTGCATGGGTCAACGCGTGTTTTAGTGCATCAAAGGATTTGTTAGTTATCTCATCCCAAAAGAATGGAGTATTCTGTTTCAACAACCGGGTAAAACCCTTTGTTATCTCAGAGTAGTTAGGAATGAATCAACGTAAAAAGTTTGCTTTCCCTTGCAAACTTTGGAGTTGGCGAAGAGTAGAAGGAGGAGGCAATTTGACAATAGCTTCAAACTTCGAGGGATCGACACGAATGCCGGCTTTCGAAACAACAAACCCCAATAATCGACCTGTTTCTATACAGAAAACACACTTGTGTGGATTCAACCTAATTCGATAATGCCTACACCTCATAAAGATTGCTCGTAAATGGATGAGATGATCGGCTCGATGTAATGAATGAGCAGGTAAATCATCAAGATAGGGTTGCACAATGTGCTTGATGTCATGAAACGCGTAAGACATGGCTCTTTGAAAAGTTGCAACAACGTTCTTAAGCCCAAAAGGTAATTTGCAATAAGAAAATGTTCCCCATGGACAAATGAAAGCCGTTTTTTGTTGATCAGCAGGTAGAATGTTGATTTGATTGTAACTCGGAAAACCATCCATGAAGGAGAATATTTCACTGCCAGCACAATCATCAATGATTTGCTCGATATAGGGGGTCGGATAATTGTCTTTTGGACGGGCTTGATTAATATCCCTATAATCGATACATATTCTTATTGTTCCTTGTTTTTTGTTAACAGGAACGATATTCGATACCCAATCCATTAAGGGAATTGGATAAATGAAACCTGCTTTAAGTAATTTTTCAACTTTTGCTTTAATAGCAGCAGCTTTTCGTGTGTGGATATAACGCAAACTTTGCCAGACGGGTTTAGCATCCGGGTAAGTTTTGATTTCATGAACAACAATGGCTAGGTTAATTCCTGGCATTTCCTCATATGACCAGGCAAACACGTCGTGGAATTCTTGAAATAGGGCCTTATATGTTTGAATTTCATCTTCCGTACAAGAGGCACCTATATGAATGTTTTCAACAATTCCAGGCTTAACCGAAATGTCAATAGGAATAGTTCAAGAAATATTTCCCAAATTTAACTCAGAATCAGGATTTTTCAATGGATTCTGAGGTTCCTTGACATAATTAGTCATAAAAATAGATGAAAAATCATTTTCAAAATGATCAATCTCAGGTAAAAACGAAGATCTATGATGAAGATCTCCCCATGGTAAATCATCAACTGACAATATTTCACGAATTTGCTCATCAGTGTGAACAAGTTCGGAAAAAGTTGTTGAATCTGAGTCTGATATTGAAAGTGATTCTTCATGGACCACATTAATTAAGTCAAATTCGGTTGAAGAAGGGTCGGAAAACGACTGTACGGCCTGATACGTAATTTCATATGGACTCAAAGGCATAGCATCACCAAATGAATCTATCTCAGATTTGGAAGGTACAATCCAAGGATCATCATAAACAATAGTGTCTGATGAAATCATATGAATGGTTGCAGTAGAAGGCGATACGTTAGGAGGAGGAAAGGAAAAAGTTCCTAGTAAACCAGAATCTTTAACTAGTCCTACTCCAACATCCTTATAAGGGATAGTTGTTTTGCCGACATGCTGGATACTTTTAGAAGAGGCTGGGTCGGATGAAAAGTAAGTTAGCTGGTCTATAGTTACGATCTTTCCATTATGAGGAAACTTTATAAGCTGAAAGACCGATGAAACAACAGTAGTCATAGCGTAAGACCAACTACGACCCAAGAGAAGGTTGTAATCTAGAGGGGCATCAACCACCTCCACATCTACATTAACAGTTTTGCCTTCAACCCCTATAGGTAAATCCTGTAGAATGCCAAAAGGATGGAACCCACGGCCATCAAAAGCCTTTAGAATCGTCGGGGATTGATTAAGTGTAGGAGAACCAAGTGATCTCCAACACTGGATCAACATAATACACGTTGAAGCTCCCTCATCAATTACAGTACTATAGCAAGGTCTATTTTTGACTAACACTGGAATCTGGAAAGCCATTTGATGAGGTAAGCGAGGTGTACTATTTTCTAAATCGAAGATTATAAGGTTCGAGTCCTGAATATCAACAGCTCCTATAGCTAACAATAGCAATTTACGCTGTGTTGGACATGATTGCAGCACCTCCAAAGCCGACATTGCTGAAGGTGAAATAGCCAAATCTTCAACAATGTTATAGTTCTGAGTAGCTCT
The DNA here is from genome assembly GCA_031772625.1 of Pinus tabuliformis. Lineage (NCBI taxonomy): Eukaryota > Viridiplantae > Streptophyta > Pinopsida > Pinales > Pinaceae > Pinus > Pinus tabuliformis. Next base: position 1,540,202,038 of record CM062818.1, read on the forward strand.
CGCATGTGGATTGAAAGCTGAATTTTGAAGTATACCCTTGGCGGGCTGTTTGATTACTAAATCTGGGTTAGGTTTCTCGATCTGTAGTGGATTGGAACCGGGAGTTGAAGTTGATGGGTTAGAATTAGAAGATTTTGCTTCCTTACCACCAATAGGACTTTTACTTCCATAATCTTGCGATCGTGTCACAATCCTAACATGGGACATCATCATTATGGGTTCTTCTGAGGCATTTGAGGAAGAACCTATCATCTTATTGTCTTGACTAGGAAAAGGATCCTTCAAAACAGCAGGCGTTTGAGAACCTTTGACGATTTTCGCAACCTCAGCGCGATGAGGGCAGTCTCTTGTAAAATGCTCTTCGTCACAAATGAGACAAGGATAACGAGGTTTTCATTTCTCATCAGTAGATTCCGTTTTTTCTAGTTTCTCTTTCGAATTTTTATCTGTTTTATTTTTCTTCTTCCCCTTCTTCTTACCGGCGGATTTTGATTTGGTCGTAGATGACTCTACAACATGAATATCGGTAGAAATTTCCGCGGAAGAGTCTCCTGTCGGGGAATCTGGTAAAGTTATAATAGGAGAAGAATTCTTGGAAGATTTCTTCTTACTTTTGGTAGTAACTGTACCAATCATACCATCGGCGGCATGAGACCCTAAAGGAGCTGCAGTTATTTGATTTTGTTTAGGAAGGTCGGGGATTTTCTCGTGTAACGTACCTGACTGCGTATAAACGAGGTCAAGGTACTGAGATTGAGCAATTACTTGCTCTTCAGTAACAACTCCTGCCTTAGCTACATCCTAAATGATTTTCGGTAATAATGATTTAACAAACCATTCTGCTAAGATTTCATCCGGAATAAAAAATTTCACTAAACGTCGTCGACATCTCCATTCATGAATGTGATCTGAAATGTAAGTGGACGTTGACTGTTTTAATGAAGTTAATAATTCCGTGCCATTTTCATATCCGACAGGAAACTGAAAATGAGTTAAAAACGAAGTAGCTAACTGACTAAAGTTATAAAAAGTGGCTCGCGGTAACTCAATGTACCACTTGGCTGCAAGACCAATTAGAGTACGTTGAAAAAGTCGTAAACAAATTGAATCATTTGAAATTGAGTTATATGCACACCAGAGGTGATAAGTCATCACATGGTTTGACGGATCCTCTCCTGATTTACCTTCAAACTTTGGGATGTCATTGGGCAACTTATTCGGCATTGGCAGCCAAAACAGAAGATAATTAATCGGATCGTTCATAAGGCGCGACAAATCAGGCAAGTCCAAAGTTGCAATGAATGGTAACTGACGATTAGGGTCTCTGAAACCCTGGGTCATGAGACCAGCCCCAGGAGGAGGATATCCAGCATAACTAGGAATTGGAATTGCATTTGGGATATTATATCCTCCCGGGAAACTAGGATTAACCAGACCGTACTAGGGTTGTTGAGGTTGCTGATAAGTATATCCAGGGTACGGTTGATACTGATAGACTGGGTTCTGCACAGCAGGACCGAATTGGTACTCTCCCTGGTACGGTTAATAAGTAAATTGAGGTTGACTTGTGACAACCGTACTTGGACCAGGTTGTCCTACAGGCATTTGAACCAAAGTCTGAATTGTAGGTCTAGACTGAGGTAAAGATGCTTGAGGAATTGATACAGGAACAGTAGAAATCAGAGCTGTCGATACTCTAGAAGTAGGTGGGGTAGATAGAACAGATGTTGCAGCAATTGCAGCAGTCGTTTGAGGCGGAGTTTGAGGCGAACTAGGCCCAGGCTGAGAAACTGCAGAAGGTGCAGAAGTTTGAATAATATGTTGGACAGGTTGTTGGGTTGAACCAGAAACCAAGGGTTGTCCAGATTGAGATGACAACTGCACATTCGGCTGCAAGATCTGTTGGGATTGAGATGGATCCCACACTAAGTTCATTCCGGGGTATGGACCCATAGAAGGTTGAACATATTCAGGACCATAACCGGGTTGAGGGTAGGGTTGATAATTCAAAGGTACATTTCCAGTTCCTTGGACAAATGATTTACCTGAAGGTGGTTGGAAACCTTGGGTTGGGTACTGACCTTGAGGTTGATAACCTTGAGGCACGTAGTAATACTGGGTTTGACCTTGAGGTACATATTGATACTAGGGTTGACCTTGAGGTACATACTGAGTCTGTGGTTGACCTTGAGGAATGTACTGTCCTTGAGGTTGGCCCCCAGGTGGTAATTGGGTACCTTGAGGTTGCCCCCCAGGCGATAATTGAGGACCTTGAGGCTGCCCCCAGGCGATAACTGGCCACCTTGAGGTTGCGGATTTGGAATAGTACCTGACATCATAAGAATATCTTCTACACTCAACGGCTTAGTTCCGTTATTACCAGTTAATAACCCTTGTTCAACAGGTTGAGGAGATGCTCCCGAAAAAGTACCAGTAAGTGACTGATACCCAAAGGGAACAGAAGGACCGCCATATAAAAATGTTTCTGGAGATTGAGAAAACATGGATGACTGTCTCGACATATTCAAAGGAGTATAATAACCCCTAGGTGTTGGATGAAAAGGAATGCGAGATGGTGAAAAACTTAGTCCCGGTTTTCCAAAAAATTGGTCAATGAAAGATACCAAGCATCCCTCCTAGGTGGACTGTAAAAGATCGATTCACACTCCCTAAGTTCTATAGCTGGTTGATTTTCAAGGATAGGTATACCTTCTTCCGAAGTAACAAGTTCTTCAATAGCAATAAGTCCAGAAGGAAGATTTTGGGTAATGACTCTTTCTACCCTGGGTGAACCAGGACCACTAGAAGTTGGAGAGGCAAATCCTGATGATGGAGTAGTAGCAGGTTTAGTTTCAGGTTCAAAAATTTCAGGTTCCTCGGCTAATTCACTAGTAGAAGAAAAACTACCAGTAACTTCGGAAAATGAAACAGGTTCAATAATATACTCTGATGCTTGAACTTGATAATCAGGATGTACAACTAAAGAAGACTCTCCTTCTTCAGGTGACCCAACTCTATTGTCACTAGGAGTTACAAGGGCTCGTAGCCCTTCAAGCTCACTTGGTGAAAACTCAGGGGGTTGGACCCGAAGTCTACGGGACTTCCTCGGTAATTCAACCACGATTAAATATTTTAATTACTTCACACGCAAACAAAGAAAAATCTCAATGAAAACCACCTAAAGTCTCTAAAGAACCAAACAATTTTGAATCACACACCTAAAGAATCTAGGAGGTCAAACCACACACAAACAGTAACTTTCCGTACCGAAAACACTAGTTGGTGATGAAATCCAACGTCGCAGAATTCAATACAGAAATGGCGGTTGGAACAGTTACCCCGACAACCTGCTTAATGAATAGACTAGCACAAGTTTCTCCACTAAACGTCTCGAGTGAAGAGAACCCCCCAGAAAATCCAAGTGAGTCTAGTCGACGTCTGCTCCAGGTACAGTGGGATCTTCCCTCCACCGTCACCTTAGGAAATAATCCTATAGATTATGGTCAATATGGTTACCAACGGAAACAAATATACTTGGGGGAACAGTCTGTGATCCGATACACACACAAGGGCAGAGTAGCAAGCTCAATCCCCTTGAAGGCTCCTTGAAATAATCCAAGGTTTACCAACAAGTGACCCCAGGCTCCTCGATAATGGTTAATCCGAGGTTTACCGTTTTTAATACGTGTATATCTGCTATCGTTCCCAATGAGGAAGGATTGATTACCCCACTGGTTCGGATATGACCTCGTGCTTTACTCCTTTAATAGGAGCTTCCCAGAGCATAGATGTAACAATTGGAATTTATCTCCTACCGCAAGATACAACTACTTGTTTGTTTTACTATCTTGGAGAGTTAATTACTCCCTACTCCAAGATACTAGACTAAGCTATGTTGGTGATAAAGATCCCTAGAAATAAAAAGATTACTAGATAGATTTTACTTTAAGTGTTATTTTTATTGGTTTTTTCTTAAGTCAAAAGGTGCGGAGATGAAACTTTATGGTGTGAAGACTCGACTCCAAAACACTAAAAATGCACTTAAGATGATAAACAATCCTTTTTCTTCAATGAATTTCTAGCTAAAGAAAGAGTTGAGAATGCAAATGCTTGTAAAAACAAATCTTTCCTTAACAATCAAATGAAAAAAATAACTTTTTGTCTTTTTCAATACACTCAAAAACGAAACTACTAATTATGCTCACAAAAATTTCCCTTTCTTTTCAAACACTCAAATACTACAAAAACAAACTTTTTCAAAAGATTTTTTTTTTTGTTTTTATAAAACACTCAAAACTATTAAAAAATCTAATCTTGAGATCTATAAATTCTAAAAAACTAATTGAAGTAAAAGCTTACAAAATTTCTTTTCAAGGATGTTTTACTTAGTTATGAGCGAACTAAGGACTAATTTGTCCAGAATCACAAATTAATCAAAAAACAACCAGCTTTTATTTTCTATTTAAAAAATGAAATCCAAAACTTTCAAAACAAGTTCTTTACGAAGTTTCGCAAAGAGAAAAACGAGATGTATTCCTCAACAAAGGTAGATTTTACAAATCGGTCAGACCAATAAGAAGACAAGCAAAAACCAGGGTGATCTAAGGTTTCTAAGGCCTCTAAGCTCTGAGTTACTACAAAGACCAAAGGAAAATCAAGCCAAGCATACAAAACTTCTATAAATTCACCTAAAACCTAAATGCCAATGGAATTAACCTACGAAAAGTTTCCGACAAGACACATGCAGATCTGGGCAAAGGTTAAAACACATAAAAAAATCCTAAGCTTAACTGAATGAAAATATTTTAAGTTTTTCAAAATTTTGACAGGGTCCGTAGGCCCCTGGTATAACCAGGCGCGGTACCGCAATGTGTAGTAAAGGAACAGTGCGGGTATGTCTGCACTGTGTTACAAACAGCAAGTGTGGTCCACTCTCAAAAAAATGAAAAAAAAAAAACAATTCAAAATCTAAAAGCCTACCCAATCCCACATAGGAAGCAAAAACCAGAAACAGAGAAACAGTTTCTCAAGTCAAAGTAAAAGCAAAGGCAAAAACCAAAAATTCAAGTCCCCAGTGGAGTCGCCATTTTTTCAGGCAGATAAATCGTTCTTGCAGACAAGACCGATCTCCCTAGTATCTAATGATATCTAGCGACAACCAAACCAAACAAATTCTATCTTTCTCTAAATATGCAATTTATAAATAAAGGCCAACAGGTGTTTTAGGCCTACCTCAAGTCCAGTGCTAGTTTGTGGAAGCCACACTCTGTTTGTCCAAATGAGCTCCCTTTTAAAGAATTTGCAAACACAAACAACACATATCAAATAGCACCTGCATAGCCAATATAATAAACCATATTTATCATGATGATCAAGGAATTCATGAAATAAACCATAGAAGACAATTTATTGAGAAAAATGAATCTGATTGTATTAACTTTAATCAAAGAAGAACTTTACAACCTTGGTGCCTTGATGTTGTACAAGCTCCTCCCAGGGTCTAGCAAGAATCTCCTCTACTTTGACAAGTTTCACTCTCTTCCCAAAGAATCCAAAAGGTATGTAATCTCTCCTCTCAAGCTTAACTAGGAAGTCTCAATTCCAACAGCATTTACCCTAAAAAATGTTCAGCTTTCAACCTCCCTAGCAACCAGTCCAATGCCTCAATTTATAGTGCAGAGGAGGGAAGTTACTAGGTCCACCTTCAAAGGGATAGAGTCCTCCTTCAAAGGGATAAGCTCCTCTCATCAAGGGGTTAGCTCCTTTAGTTATGGGATGCATGAACCACCTGGGATCGAACCAACCACGTCAAGATTCCTTCTAGAAGCGTCCAGAATTAACCCAAAGTGAGTTTTTAAGAATAAACTTGCGCCCTTTTGACTTTCATAGGGGTCCGCACCCACTCCTTTAGAGACAAAGCGGGCAGGTCCGCAGGTAACATGACCAAGGGGTGCAGGACTGTAGGTAATGGTAAGAGAAAGTGCGGAACCAGAGGTTTATAGATTTTCAAAGACTTTCTATCATTTTTAAAGCTTGACATGAAGAGCTGAGGTTTGAGACTTGCAAAGGAGGACAGTATGAGTGGTGATAGACTCACACTGACTTCAGAAAGTCATGGTGACAATATTTTGTGTAACAGCTGCCCCCATTGCTGATTACCTTGACCATAGGGAGGATTTTGACCTTGAATACCTTGGAATTGTCCAGGCATAAGTTGTTGATAAGAAACGTATGGGTTAAAAGGATGTTGAGCCTATTTACCTTGGACATATGGATATGGGACCTATCGTCCTAGAACATACGGCCGATGAACCTATTGTCCTTGAACAAGAGGATTATGGACCTACAGTCCTTAGGCATAAGGTTGATACACTTATTTCCCTTGGACGTAGGGATTTTGTATTTGGTTCCCTTGGCTGGTAGGATTCTGAACCTGTTGACTTAGGACATGAGGATTTTGGGCCTGCTGCTGCAGGACTTGACCTTGACCCTACCCTGCAAGGGTTGACCTTGTTGATATGTATACAAGGGTTTCTACTGCCCTGGTTGGTTTTTTTGTTGCAAGGGTTGACCTTGCGGTTGAAAAATTTGTCCCTGGGGCTACAGCGGTTGGCCTTGCGAGGACATGGGTTGAGAGGTATATAGAGCATATTACATCTTCTGTTACGCGGCTTTCTGCAACTGTTGTAAGGATTGACCTTGCAATTGTTGCAGGTGACCTTGCTGCGGGATAATTGGCCATTGTTGTTGCACAGAGAACCCTTGCTACAAAAAAGGTTGCCCTTGCGGTAACAAAGGCTGGCCCTGTTGTTGTAGAGTTTGTCCTTGTTGTTGCAAGGGTACTTGAATAGTGCCCGGGAATTACCGAACTGAATCTAGCCATAGCTAGGCTGGATGTACTGCCAAGATTAGAAAGTGTAAGGTTGATATACCATTCCTTGAGAACCATATGGAACGTAAGGATTTTGGTATTGGGCATGAGCCCCATAGGGCTACTGATACTAAACATTGCTTGATCCAGACGGACCAACAAGATTTTGAACCTGTTGGTACTGAACATTGCTTGATCCAATAGGATCAGCAAGGTTATAAATAATAACAGAAGAAGTTTGGTTTATACCAAGTGTGTGAGCTTGTGAGTCACTCACAATTAGTGGCACCTGACACCATAGAAACATTTAGGTTCTTCCACTTAGGCGGTGGCACAATTTGGCCACTGACTAGCGGGACATAGGAATTGACAGAGACAATCTTTGAAACTGCCAATTGTGTCCGATGGGTAACTGGGATTGATGATACAAGAGTATTCAGAACAGTGGGTTGCACCGGGACTGAAGTAATATGCTGTTGGGAAGTTGTGTTTGTAACGAGCAGGCCTGAGATAGCCTGATGCCTGACGCCCATACAGGATTATGGTAAAGTGATGAGGAACTAGGTGTACCTAAAACCAAGTGTGCCAAAGACACATAGTTGAGTGGAAAACTGGCGGGAATACCTTCGGAAAAAGGGAAACCCTCAGGAGGAAACGTTAATTGCAATTCTCTCCCCTCAACAGTGTGTGGAGTAGAAACTTCGAACTCATCCGGAGATGTGACTGGAGCATCGCCTTCAAGTTCCATGTTTGAAAACAAATGACGACAAATGGCCGAACAAGTATAATGGGATAGTTCCAAAGGAACACCCGGCTGGTCGTACAAACTGTAAAGACGCTGCAGTGATATCTCAACAGGGTCAAACAAAGGGTTCGAAGGATAGATAACCAGTCCAAGTTGACCGTCAGTGATCAGCAAGTTATCTGGAGTTCAAATGGGGTTGTCTGGAGATTCCGAGCCAAGATCAACATATGACCCAGTATCGAAAGTAGGAGGAGGATGAGATGACAATGGTAGAACACTCAAAACAATTGTGAGTTCAAAATTTTGGTCCTCGAGTGACTCTGGTAACTCAGGAAATAGATCCTCAGACAATCTTTCAGACGGGGGAGAGGAAGAGGAATTGGGTGAACCAGATGGTTCAGCCACAATGACCTTGTCTTAGTTGACGGAACAAATAACGTCAAGGCTTTAAAATGTTCTTTTAAGGAAACTCACGATTTGGTCTCAAAAAGACTAACGGGGTGTTTTGGATCGTGGGCAATCAATTATTAAGACACATAAAAGACTGATACTCTTTCATTTTTTAAGAGTCGAGAAATAAACCAAGATGACTCTATCACTTTCGATTGGAAACGAGCTCGACAGGACAAGTTCTCGAATGATATTTTAAGTTTAATGAGTCAAAAATATCAAATTACTGCTTTGGATGATCTAGGTAAATAGGATTATCAGGAAACTGTGAACTGCAGAATACCTCTTGGCAAACCAAGAAGTATGAGCAGGCAATCTCCCTGAATGTTGTGTTCGGTGTATCACGCTTGCACGGCAGCCGACTTGGCTTCCTAAGGATAAAAGGATTGCAGTCTAGTGGGGTCTCCCATTATATACTCGATGGTACAAGGAGCACAAATCCATACTGGCGCTGTCTAATGCCGAAGCTAATGACAACTTCTAGGTTTAAAGGCATCGGAACACGTCTCTAGCCTAGACCTTCTAGATATGATTGCTAATGTAAAATGCAGCTTAGGTTAATTGAATTCATTTTAAAGTTGATCTTGAGTTAAGTTTCAATTTTTAGGTCTTAGTGATGCTACCCGAAAAACCTTAAATGCAACTAAATGACACAAGACCCTTTCAATTCGATGAAATGCCTACACTAGAGAGGGTAGAAACTACTCAATCAAATGCAAACAATCAAGCAACTGAAAATGAAATGATCGTTCACTACCTTACTTTTTCAAAAAATAAACTAATCAAAAATGCATTCCAATTCCTAATTTCCCAACAAGCACTTTTCTATTAGTCCTTTCAAAAACAAAAATGCTCTTCCTTTTTCAAATGCTGATGCAATTCTAGTCTTTTAAATAATGCAAATTATCATAACATAATGATGCAACAAGCTAGAATTTCATACTTTTTCATGAAACAACGAAACAAACTTTTCGCATATAATCTTTCAGTGAAAAATTTCTCGAGACAATAAGCTCTTCAAGCAAATGAAAACATGAAAAGAGAAGTTCATTCAGATCAATGAAACACCAACTTTACCAAACAGATGACGAACAATGTAATCTATGATGGAAAAGAAACGTTTAGGCAAGCAAACAAAACTTTTCAAACTTATGCAAAAAGAGGTCAAAGTCGTAAAAAGGATCAAAAACAAAATGCAAAGAGTAAGAACACCTACAACCCGACTTAGTGAATTCACAAACTGCTGAATGGATGACCAACTAGATGCCCTAGTTTTTTTGGCCACTCAATGACTCAATCAATCAAATATAAAGATGACAAGCCAACAAGCAAACAAAACCAAAAGAAAAGTAGCTTTCTAATTAGGGAGAAAACGGTCCAAAAGGCTTATTGGTTCAAAACCATAAGAGCAGAACACACTAGCCAAGATTGGGGTCAAGCCCTAATCTTCACTTACAGGCATCGGTGTGACTGCCTAACTGAAAAAAAGAGCGAGAGGCTGGTCGGCATGACTATTTCTCAGCAACTCACACTAGTCAGTGCAACTATCAGCGGATTAAGCGTGCTGATCAAGGTAGCTAAGGAAAAAAAAATTGAAACAGGGACCAGATCTGCTACTATGAATTTTAGACTCAAACCAGTAAGCAAGAGAAAAGAAGGAGAACCAAAGTGAAAACGTCGAACTAGAAAATTTCTCACAAAATCATGGAATCCAAGGCAAACAAAAGGATTGGGTTCCCTAGTGGAGTCACCAATTTTGGTGAAGAAAAATTATCAGTACGGACACGAATGAATTCCTCTAGCCCGATGATGGGTCTAGCCACAACAAATACATTCTATGAAAGATTTCCTTAGGTTAGAATCAATCAAGAGGGCCTACCTCTTGGTCCGCTTATCTTGCTTGATGAGGTCCTCGCTTTCTCGCTCCAACTATCTCTCGCTTCCTTCTTCAAGCTCCTCAAACAAGTAAACAACAATAGACAATAAACATAATAATAGACAAATTGCAATTCAACCTACTTAACAAGTCAAGAAACATTAAGCCATGAATATGTAATATTACAAAACATGTAGGAAATCAATCAATAGTTGGATATATTAATATCAAAGAGAGATTACAACCATTCGTCTTGACGTTGTAGTCTTCCTCTGACAAGACCAAGTTCCCACACACTTCTGCTAGCATTTCATGATGGCCTCAATCAACAATAGTTTTAAAGCTCTTCCTTTTAGGCTTCACTCCAAACCAAATCACACTTCTCCCTCACACAACTAGATAGCTACAACTAGTAATAGCTTGTTTGTCTACTCCAAACCAAAATAGTATAAGCACACTAATATCAACACTCTAACTCTGCAACTAATTTGTGCTTGGGAAGAAGGGAGGTTTATATAGGAAATACGGATGGGATATGGATCCTCTTCTCATGGGATAAGGACTTATCCCTTGAGGTAGTTCCATCATTATAGGGGAAAGGAGCCCAAACTGTCATCCTCAACCCCATCCAGCAAAACCATTTACCAGACTTCTGTTACGAAGCTTCTAGAGCTGGAAGCTTCAGCTCTAATTTAAAAAACTTTCCATAACAGGACCGGCGCGATTGGAACGCAAGCTTAGTCGATCTGGTCAACACAAGGAGTAGTGCTAATCTCTGCACATCAGCGCAGGGGAGACAAAGGCCATTAGCACCAGTCTTGTAAACTAGGCAAAACAGAAGTTTCAGGGGAAATGGTGCAAAAGGGGATTTATCTGCTCATGAAGAGGGACACAATGGGAGTTTCATCATGAAGGCAAAGCATGTGGGGTTCATTGTAGAAGTCCTCTAGGATCAAGGAATGGGGAGTACAGGGACAGTGACAAAATGTTGTGTAACAGGACTCTCACCCAGGTGAAGACAAAGAAACAAGTCTAACTCGAACTTGACTCGTACTTGTGATGAGTTGATGTGCATTGCCACCTGCCTAGACTAGCCCATCAGTGCACACATCATGCACAAGTATGTAGCTGGGTATAGGGACAGTGAAAAAATGTTGTGTAACAGGAATTTCACCCAGGTGAAGACAAAGAAACAAGTCTAACTCGAGCTTGACTCGTACTTGTGATGAGTTGATGTGCATTGCCACCTGCCTAGACTAGCCCATCAGTGCAGACATCATGCACAAGTATGTAGCTGGTCTAGCCACATTGAAGAAAATGATCCGCATGCTTTCAGACGAGTTGCATAGAGGATCTTGAGCAGTGTACCCAGATGTTATGGAGGTAAGAGTCATGTTTCATACGAATGTCACCATGGAGCACACAGACGCCATCAAGGATTACAGATCTTGGCATCAATATGTTACTGTTGATTAGCATGAGGATGTTGAGGAGTTAGACTTCCATGGTTGTCTAAGTCAAAGTGATGTCTAGCATGGCTTGCTCAAGCCATTTTGTTCACATGGGTACATGTGCATTGTAATGTTAAGTCATGTCAAGTGTAAGTCAAGTGTCAATATTTGGATCTAACAGCCATAGAGTAGGTGAAGATTCATGAGGGTGGTTGAACTGTCATAAAGGGGAATGTCAAGGGTCACTCCACCCTTTGCTATAAATAGTCCCTCATAACTGTATAGGCTTTTGGTCAGCCAAGCTTCTAATAAGACTATCTTGGAGAGAGCTTGGGCAGTATTGTAACGCGCCTTGCCTTCTCCACTGCACGGAGCTAGTTCATCTCTTTGGAGGAGCAGGCGGATGTGGCTGTAACATTCCACTATTGGGGCTAGCGGGTGTACATGGATGAATTGTATGACTGGAACTTACACTTCTTTATATAATAAGAGCCAACATGTTTCATGCATATGTTGTATTGTATTCTAGCTGCCTTGTTTACTCTAAATGGCATATGTATTTCTTTCTTACGCATGCATGTATGGATTGTTCCATATGATTATGTATGAATATTTCTTAAATGTGTTTATTGGTTTAACCATCATTTTGGATAACTAGCTAACTTTCTTTCCAGCTTGTGATGTATCTTCGCTCATGTGTTCCCTTCCCATCCGAGTACTATTACAGGTTACCAAGGGGCGCACTCATCTCAACCCACCTGTGTTAGAACCTCTCATGCACCTTCCTTGACACACTGCAGCGGTCACACCCTTGCTACCAATAGAGTTATCTTACTTTCCTATGTGCAAAATCGCAGTCAAGGCATTGCTATACGACCCACTATTGGGACTCCTACACCAAATGATCTGAGGTCTAATTGGAAATTCTTACTAGGGAGATCCCGTGACATGTTAGCGGGTCCAACACTGTCAATAGACATTTAGTGTATTTTATATCACAAGTGCAATAAATCCCTTTTACTCTATTTTCCTCCAGTTGTTGTGGTGTCAACCTTGTAGGTTGTGGGAGGCTAGGAGTAGAAACACTTCCATATTTATAGTTGTGAGTGGTAGGCTTCTTTGTTTCCATAATTTTTCTTTCAACTTTTCTTGCCACCCTAAATGTCATCTCCAATGGATTAGGTTCCCAAAGGCAAACCTACTATTGGATGTTATCCTTTAAATTTCCTATAAAGACATAAATCCTATGCTCCTCTGGAATAGCAGTTACCCTAATATTCAATTTTTAAAGTCCTTTATGTGCTCCACCATTGAACCCTTTTGTTTGAGGTTTATCAATTGGCTAAATAAGGTGTTTCTCTTTGTATCCTCATAATGTGTTATCATTTCCTCCATAAAAATAGACGAAGTGATAATTGTCATGAGAACAAATCCATTGATACCATACAAACTGATTAAGTTCTAAATATAAATATGCAATACGTACCTTTTGTGTGTGTTGCACATCATGTAGATCAAAATATTACTCCATCTATAGTATCCATGTTATTGGATCCTTGCCATCAAACTTCCTCATATCGATCTTTGGAATGTGGTTGGTCGCCCAAATTTAGAGTCTCTATAATCATTATTAACATTCATTTTGTTCACATTGTGAGTTTCATGGAATACATTGTCGCCATTAGGAAGCATTTATTCGTAGCAACTTTGTCAAACCTTCCTTTAAACCTTCCATATTTTCTTTTAAACCATCCTTCAAACCTTCCATATATACTTTTACTTTTTATTATAAACCATCCATATTAACATTCATTATCATTTCCAATTCATTTTTGGTTACTCTTTGTGAGAGTGAAATTTGTTGCACTTGGTCTCATAATTTTGATATGTCATGTTGCATTTATTTCTCTTCTTCATGTGTCATAGTAGATATTTATGGTTGCTCACTGCAAGTATCTATTTTTTGTTTCGATATATATTAGAACAAAATAATGATATATATTTTTTACTATTCCCTTTGAATTACTTCACACTAAGTTTTCAAACAAAACTTATGCAAATTTAAAAAACACATACCTTTTTTTCTTGTTTTTTGTAGCTTGATATTGAAATTATTGTATCTCTATAATTTCGGCCTTGAAAGGTCTGAAATTACTTCTTATGGTATCCCTCTGAGTCTTCTTTTAAAATCCACAATTAAAACCAAGATTGGATTCTTCAAGATAAAGTTATGCCAAATTTCCCACGATGACATGATTATGGACAGGTTCAGTGGAGTGAACTTGTATGGGATCCCACATGTCACTATTTCAAACTTTAGCACTAAAATTGATACAAAAGAAACTACACTCTATTCACTTTCATTTACTTTTTACGGAATTCAAATATAATTCTTTAAAATAAAGTTATAATGATTTTCCCTAGGTCACTCGTTCGAGAATGAATTCTAGAGCATGCAAAAAACCCTAACTTCTTTGGACCATATCTCAGAAATATAGTGAACCAAGATCTGAAATTTTTATAAGAAGTTTACCAAGGTTTCTTCTCTACATGGTAGAAATTTCAACTTTTGAATCCTCGTAGAAAAAAAATCTATAGCGAAAATTCTAGGATGGCATGTTTGAAGCAATGAAACCCTAGAATCCAAAGCTCTGATACCAAATGTTATGCAACCAGATCACAAAACAGAAGAAATGTTACATGAACGACTTAAAAATTATACTTTTCGAGGGGGGAACTTTCTTTACATCACATAAATGAACAATTATTGGATGATACAAATCATAAGACCTCCTTGGTATATATAGGAGTCTAAGGGGTCACAATATAATCAAAGCCTATATAACAAGAATAATGTAAGGGCACAACAATAACAATAGTGGGCTTCTATAGGGCACAACAATAAAAATAATGGAGCTCCACTAACAATAACATTAAGGAGGATACACTAGTATTATAGGTACCTAACAAGAAGTGATGTTTATCTCGAGGAAACATAAATTATGGAACATTTAAACGATTCGTGCATCCTACACGATTCTGAATTAATTTCAAGCAACACGTTAAAATTTTAATTAGCTTGTAAAAAAACAAGAAATGGAAATGAATTTTGATAGCATCATTGATTTTACTACAGAACACATTAACACATGGATAATTACTTTTGCTAAAGCAATAAGCAGACCTTTGTCTCAGTTACCCAAGTGCAAGAAGAAGTTAGGAAAATTGAAAAAGAGATTTTCACTAAAAACATGAAAATGGAAATTATAATTGCTCCTGATAGGGATTACATTAAAACTATGGTGAATGCATTTGATCAACGAGTCATCGAATTGTAACACAACTAGAAGAATCATATTCATGGCAAACAATTTTGCATAGTGTAAGTATTTTCAAATTGTTCAAACTTTGATTTTTTTTTAGCTAATATTAGATAATTTAGCTTTGTTGATTATGTCATGGTGACCTTTCCTAATTACTATATACAAATTGTTTTTTTTTTTTTTGTAGATGCACTTTTAGTGTTACATTTTACGGAAGTGCAATGTCAGTTTCTGCTAGAACAAATGCATTTACTTTAAAGTTTTCATTATACAATTCTGACTATGTTTTGAATATGACCTTGTACATATCTAAATTATGGCAATGGTCATTGAAATTTGATTATGAATACAACTGTTACCGAATATGACTTTGTATCAATGTTATGATAATGTTTTCTATAAATTTTTGAATATATTCTTTTAGCTTTTCTATTATATTCAGTTTTATGTTGCTTCTTTAAATGAAATTGAACATTTGACAATAGTTTTGGATCTTAGACATACATCTCTTAATAATAGAATACTAGCATAATGTCTTCAGAACTACACAGATTTCATTCCGCGGAATATGGAAATATGGAGAAAAATCTCATTGTAGTTGTTTCACACTATCGTGATTCGCATAATCAAAGCTTGGTTTAATTGTGCCTATGCATATTAATTAACTAATTATGTTTCCTACACACCCTTTTGTGTACAATGAAATAAATATCGGTATTACAGTTTTAATTCTATTGAGAAAGTTTGTTTTTAATGCCTATGTCTTGAATATGTGATAGTGCATTGAATATGTATTATTTTAGTGTAACAGAAACTTTAATTAGTTAAATAGGCTTTGAAGTATTCATTATTTATAGATTGAACTACAATAACTATTTTCGATTTAAAACTATTTGATTCTATCAATTTTATGATAACATCTTTTATTTAGTTTTGAACATATGCTTTGAGACTTTGTTTTGTATGTGATGTTGTGTTATTGATTAAAATAAAATAAAAATCAACATTTGACAATATTTTTGGATCTAATACATAGATCTTTCAATAATACAATTGCTAATTGCAAATTTTTAGATTTGAATAAATTTCGTTGTGCAAAATACGGCAAGACGGATAAAGTTTTTATCGTGTTTAAGTGTACTAAAATTCCATACAATCCTTAAGCACTTTTGACAATGTATCAACGTTCGGAGGACAGGGTATGTGCCAGAGAACGGGGGTGCATAGATGTGAAATTATCTCTAAGAGAAATGCACATAAAAATAGAATTGCATACCACACATCCCTTTACACCCACACAATGAAAGTTTTGAAAAAAAAATGCCCCACTTAAAAAACTATAAACCTAAAAATCATAATTATAAATTTAATTTAATTTAATTAACTTTATAACCAATCAAATTTATTTAATAATAAATTTTATTCCCATCTCTAAGCAACTACAATTCCACACAATTATTAATAAATTCCTGTGTAAATAATTTAATATAATATGAGTTTTGTTTGCCTATTAAGCTTAGCGCATTATGGCTCTAATCCCTAACTCTATGCTTGCAAATTCACTTTAGCAATCTAAATATACAATCAATCTAATATCGTGTTGGTCCACTGACATAGCGGTGGGGACCAACATAGTTTATAAATTTTGTGATTAAAAAATTTGTTTATAAGTGTGACTGTGTATGAATTCGTAAGGTTTGTCATTGTACTCACACATAATGGAACAAGAAAACCATAGAAGCATTTAAACATCAAATCTAGAAGCATGATTTTCAAATCATTAAAATATTAATACTAACATATACTTCCAAAATAACACAAATGCATATGTGCGGGACTGCATAGCAAATCCATTGTGCAAAAGAAACTTTAAAGCTTTCATTGTATGAACCTCTGCACTCCACACACTCTATTAATAATAAAATAACCATTGGTCTTGTACTGGAGTTCGGAAGAAACTATCAAGATTTCATTGTGGGAACCTCTGCACTCCACGCAATCTATTAATAATAAAATAACCACTGGTCTTGTGTTGGAGTGCGAACGAAACTTTCAAGTTTTCATTTGGTGAACCTCAATGTTCTACACAATCTACTAATATCAAATTGCACGTGTAATAACTCCAAAAGAGTTAAAACTCAAGTGCTACAATTAAAATATCCCTCTGCACATCCTCCATTCCTCCTTGATAGCTTCCTGCGCACAATGAACTTCCTGCACAACCATGTACATATGTCTATTTTTTTAATCAATTGATTCCCTAAGTCTTAAGCATATAAGAACATGGTTATGCTACACTACAAGAAGTGTTCACTAACTTTTGTACTTATGCGAAGAGTTTTCTACAAATTTCGAATTAATATTATTATGTTTTATTGTGCGAAGTTTTTACTGTGTGGAGGATGGTGTACATGCGAGAGAACAGGGGTACATAAGAAATTTATTCGGCAGGGATCATTGTGTGGAGCTTCCTTGTGCAGAGTTGTCAATGTGTGTAGCTTACAATGAAAAGTTTCATTGTGCAAAGGAAGCTTCTTCCACAAAATGAAAGCTCCGCACAAGGAATGTCCCACTTCAAAAACTATAAACCTAAAAATCATAGATATAAATTAAATTAAATCAAATTTATAACCAAATCAAATTTATTTAATAATAAATTGTATTCACAACTCTATGCAACTATCATTCCGCACAACTATTAACAAATTCTTGTGGAGATAATTTAATATACTATGAGTTTTGTTTGTGTTCTATAAACTTCATCCTTTGCCACACCTGCTAATAAACTTAGCAAATTTGGCTCTAATCCCTGACTTTGTGCTTACAAAGTTGCTCCAAAATTCCAAATATACGATCGGTATAACTTTCTTTGATTTTATCCCACAGGGCATAGAATAGACGGTGATGAGGTGTACTATTAAGTCGCTCAGTGATGTGAAGGTCATCGTTTTGAAAATCCTGGGCAAAAACCTAGTCATGTTAAGGGTTGGTGTGGCTCGGGCCAGGTGTGATCCCCAGGTGATTTTGATGGCTTAGATTCCCCGGGGTTGTGGTTTCTCAAGCCACAGGTAAAGCTTGATGTAATCTCTAATGAAATCAAACCACTTGACGAAAAAAAAAAAAAAAAAACTTTCCTTGATTTTAATTTTTTTGCTTTGTCATTAATTGACTAACAATATTTGGATATGTACATATGGATTATTTATTAGCACATATGCCTACACGGAATAACTTGGCTATGTTACACTGTGAAACAATCACTCTGTCTTTGAGAGATGTTCATCATCACATATGCCTGCATAGAATAACCTGGCTTTGCTACACTATGAATAAATCATTATGCCTTTGAGAGATGTTCATTGACATTTATGCTTATGAAGAGATATTTCTGTTATGGAAAATTCACTTTGTCTCTGAGAAGTGTACACTTACATTTATGCCTATGCAGAGAGTTTTCTGTTGAGAGATTTTATTGTGTGGAAAGATTTCATTGTAAAAAGTTTTATCCTCACTCTGCACAACCTTTACTCAATTGAGTGGTGATATTCGAAATATGGAGATATGTATTATTTATTATTAAAATATTACCAATAATACATCCCTGCACATATGCCGAATTTTTTAATCAATTGATTGGAAAAGCCTTGGTTCTTCTTAACTACGAGAAGTATTCATTGTCATTTGTGTTTATGTGAAGAGTTTTCTACAAATTTCAAATTGATATTATTATGTTTCATTATGTTGAGCTTTTACTATGTAGAGTACAGGTTACGTGCGAGAGAATGAGGGTACATAAAAAAATTATTCGGCATGGATCATTGTGTGGAGCTTCCTTATACATAGATGTCATTGTGCGGAGCTTACAATGAAAAGTTTTATTATGCAGAGTAAGTTTCTTCGACACAATGAAAGCTCCACACAAGGAATGCCCCACTTTAAAAACCATAAACCAAAAAATCATAGATATAAAATAAATTAAATTGACTTTATAATAAAATCAAATTTTATTTAATAATAAATTTTATTCACATCTCTATGAAATTGCAATTCCTCACAACTATTAACAAATTCTCATGAAGAGAATTTAATATAATATGATGTGAATTATGGCTCTAATCTCTGACCAATCGATCTAAATTTCCTTGATTTTAAGCCTTTGTCTTTGCTATTGACTAACGATATTCAGAATATGGAGATATGAATTATTTATCAGCACATATGCCTGCATAGAAGAACTAGGTTATGCTTGTCTCTGAGAGGTGTACACTGACATTTGTGTTTATGCGGGGGGTTTTCCCTCAAGAAATTTCATTGTGCGGAGAGCTTTCATTATATACAGTTTTATCCGCACTTCACATAATATTTAATCAATTGACTAGAGATATTGGGAATACATGAATATGCATTATTTTTTATTAAAATATTACCAATAATATCGTATGTTTCCATCAATTGTAGATAGTTGTGTCCGCACTCCACACAACATTTACTCGATTAACTAGTGATATTCGGAATACGGAGATATGCATTATTTATTACTAAAATATTACCAATTATATCGTAGACATAGCGACATGTGGAATACATATAACTACGAAAAACGTCGCAAGAAGGACATATAGATTTTTTAATATTAAAATATTAGCAACAATATGTTTATGCAAGTGAGAAACATCGCATCATACTTATGTGGAGATCTTTCATTGTGCGAAGAACTTTCTAACCTATAATTGACTAATTAGTGGGAGAGGCAGAGACTATGTTGCATCGCAGTTATTCCTCTTATTTATTAAACATAGAATTATATATATAATTTAAAAAGTAAGTGTAAATTATTTCAATATTTGTTATAAAAGAATAGCTTAAAATCTATATTAAGTAAAATATTTCAATATTTAATATTAAAAAAAAAACTAATCATTGAAATTTTTCATGATATATTATTAGGTATAAATGAGATGTGTATCCATACTTCATATAAAGTTGACACATGACACACTCTATATGTGTGTGTGTGTGTTTTACTTAGAATTAAAAATAGAAAGAAATAAAAATGGTTTTCTTATTAAGAAGATTTATGATTATGAGTTGACGTATTAATTTATTTTTAATAATAAAATTATGATTAATTATATTATAAACATGTCTATTTTAAAATAAGAATTTAAAATCTTTAATTTAATTATCAATAATCATTAGGGGAATATTTTAGAATATTCTTAATAATAGTCATAATTAAAGGTTGAGATTTATTTGAAAAGTAGTTATGGATTGGTTTTTTAATTAAATTAATTAATTGGAAAAAAAACAACTGTCAGACCAGGAGGTAACTCCTCAAACGTAATCGTATTATTCATTCAGATTGTTCATTATTATATATAAGAGGAAGTGACGGTTCAGTTCATCTCCTGATGACTCTCCATTTTCTCTATTATTTATTTACACTAATTATAGTTGTTCACCCAATCCCTATGATTAGGTGTCAACATTCCCCCCCTTAATCTGAAGGGATGTTGGTGATTCCAAGCATCGTTCTGAATCTTTCAATATTTTCTCTTCCAAGCACTTTGGTGAAGATGTCTGCAATCTGCTCATTAGTGGAACAATGGCGAAGATGGATTGTTTTGCCTCAACATGATGTCGAATGAGATGATATTTTGTATTAATGTGCTTCGTTCGATCATGGAAATTTGGGTTCTTGGCCAAATTTATTGTCAAGGTATTGTCAATCATGAGTGGAGTCAATTGTACTTGTTTTACCTGCAAATCTTCCAGAATTTTCTTGAGCCACACAATTTCTTTTATTGCCTCAGTTGCTGCCACATATTCTGCCTTTGTTGTGGAATTTGTTGGAACTGATTGTTTGCATGATCTCCAGGAGACAGCTCCTGATCCAAGACTCATAGCAAAACCAAAGTAGATACCCCAGTTTCTTTGTCTCCATCGAAGTCTGAATCAGAGTATCCAATCAAGCTGAAGTCGCCCACCTGTGTATACTTGATTCCAAAGTCTTAAGGTCCCTTCAAGTACTTTAGAACTCTTTTTGCAGCAGACCAATGTCCCTCACAAGGATTTTGTATAAACCTAGAGAGGATTCCAACAGCAAACGAAATGTTTGGTCCGGTAGTAGTTAGGTAGTTGAGACTTCCTACAAGTTGTCTATACTTTGTTGCATCCTCAAATTCTTTTCCTTCAATGGATGTGAGCTTTAAGTTTTGTTCCATTGGAATAGTCAGAGGATTGCATTCAGTCATGCCAAACCTATTCAACAGATCTCCAATGTACTTCTTTTGAGAAAGGAATATGGACTTTGGATGTTGAGTTACTTCAATACCAAGATAGTAATGAACATAGCCCAAATCATTCATTTCAAAACCTTTCCTTAATTCCTTCTTTATGGATGCAATGTAGCTCTCATTGTTCCCTATCATCAAAAGATCATCTATATATACCACAAGATATACAACTATTTTGCCAACCTTCTTGACAAATAAAGTTGCATCATCAAGTTCATTATGTTTGAAATTGAGTTTCAGAATATGCTTAGTTAGTTTTTCATACCAAGCTCGCGGTGCTTTTTTGAGGCCATACAAGGATTTCACAAGTTTGCATACTTTATGCTCATGTCCTTTTACAAGAAATCCTTCAGACTGGGACATAAAAACATTCTCTTTTAGATCTCCATTCAAGAAAGCAGTTTTTACATCCATTTGATGGACTTTCCAACCGTTATGAGCTGCTAGGGAAAAGAGTGTCCGGATGGTAGCCCATTTTGTTGTGGGGGCAAAAGTATCCTCATAATTGACCCCTTCCTTCTGTGAAAAAATTTTTTCCACAAGCCTAGCTTTGTGCTTGTCAAGTGAGCCATCATCTTTATACTTGTTCTTGTAGACCCACTTGCAGCCAATTAGTTTGGTTCCCAATGGAGGATCAAAAATCTTCCAAGTGCCATTCTTTATCAAGGCATCATACTCCTTTTGCATTGCTTCTTTCCATTCATCATGAGAAGCAGCTTCTTTTAAGCAAGTTGGTTCAAAATCTATAGACAAATTCAACTCACAATCATAAGAAACATCCATATCAATAGGTGAATCAGAGTCATCTACATCACCTCCATTTTGTCGGGTTGAATTTCTAGTTCCTGTCTTTTAAACCTCATCAAGATGAACACTTTCAAGTGTCTTTGTTAACCACTTTGGAGGACCTTTCTGAGATGGTCCAGGCTGCTCCATTGATTGAGTTGGGACTTAATCAAGATTGAGTCTCCCAATTATATCAATCACATCACTCAAAGTATCATCCATTGTTGGAGTTTCATGCGGGGGAGAGAGTGCTTCAGAAGAATATTCCACAGGTTGATCTAGTATAAGAATCCCTCCTTCAAGATGTGGAATCTGATTATCAAATTCTTGAAATGATTTTGCATTTTCGAATCTATCCAAGCGATCAAGTTGTCGCTCAACAACATTGTTAGTTTTGGATGATTTAAGAAAGATTACATCTGTAGATACAATAAACTTTTTATTGACTTCATCATAGAGACGGTATGCATTAGAGGTGTTTGAATACCCCAGGAAGATACACTTACGACTTCTTGCACCAAGTTTTTTTTTATGTACCTTTGGTATCACGGCATAACATGTGGAACCAAACACCCTGAGGTGCTTTACCAAAGAAATGTGCCCATACCACATTTCATAAGGAGCCTTGTTTCTAATAGCATTAGATGGACATCTATTCTTTACATATACAGCACATAGAACTGCATCAGCCTAAAACATCATTTTTACATTTTTGAAAAACATCATGGAGCGCATGATATTTAAGAATTTCCTATTCATTCTTTTAGCTACTTTGTTCTGTTGGGGATTATAAGGCACAGTTGTTTGATGTTTGATCCCATGTTGGCGAAGATAGTTTTCAAATTCATTTGAAGTGTATTATTTTCCATTATCAGTGCAAATAGAGCCAATATGAGATTGTGTATCATTTTCAATCCATGTATGAAAGTCGTTGAATGTTTGAAAAGCATCAGATTTGTTCCTCAATAAATAAACCCAACACATTCTAGTGTAGTCATCAATAAATGTCATCATATATTTATTTCCATTTGCAGAAGGAACATGCATTGGACCACATAAATATGAATGAATGAGTTCAAGTTTTCTATGTGCTCTAGAATGTGAATCATGAAAAGATTGTTTGCTATGCTTTCCTAGAATGCAAGCATCACATTTCTTAAGTTTCCAAGGAATTGTAGGCAAACCAGTAACGCCATTTTTCTTCAACAAGCGGAGGCTGTCATATTTCAAGTGTCCAAATCTATCATGCCACAATAAACTTGATGGAAATGTACCTTCTTCATAATGAGAATTGTATGAGAAATTTTGTGCACAAGCAAAGGTACCCTGCAGCTTGAGAAGCCTTTCTTTTTCTATCCCCGTCATGACAAGTGAGTGGTCTGCTACTTTTCTCACCTCAAGCTTGCCATCAAACATATGAATGGAGTGTCCTTGTTGGTGGATGTGGACCGAGGACAACAAGTTTCTCTCAATTGTGGGAGATATAAAACATGATGCAAAAGAAAGTCTAGAAGACCAGGAAATTTAAGCATGATTGTACCAAGCCCTGATGGCTTGAGTTTTGATTTGTCTACAAAGTATACTGCTCCATCAACATTGTCAGTAAATTCTTCAAAAAATTCTCTTCTAAAATTCATGTGGAAAGTTTCTCCTGAATCAAGAAACCAATCATTTTTCCAAGAAGCAAGTGAAGCATTGAATAAGTCTTCATTTACTCCAATATTACAGTGTGGCACAACATAGTAAGCGGATTCAGGTGCTATACCTTTCTCTTTGTCATTATTTTTACCTTTGGGTTGGTTTCTTTCATGCTCAATTTTGTCCCAAAGCAACTTGCATGTGGGTGCATCATGTGATCCATCTCTTTTGCAGCGTATGTAGTGCAAATCTGACTTTTCTCCTTCAGAGTGTCTCCCCCCCTGCCTCTGAAATTTCTTCCTCTTCCTCTTTGACCACCTCTTCCTCTCGAAGAATCTTGAGCAAGATTATTCTCTCTATGTGCAAGGCACACAACCTCTTCAGAAGACTGAGGAATTGTCTTCTTTCCAAAAGCTTTCTCTCTTCCAGCATTTTTTTTCACAAGGGAGTCAAAGGTAATATCTTTGAGGTTTCCATTTGCTTGCAATGACTCAAGATAATTTGAGTAAGTGGGATAAAGTTCCTTGAGAAAAGCTATTAGAGGAATGTCCAGTTCAACATTAGTGACTTTGATATCATGCACAATAGATTTTACTTCTGATGCAAGAGTAAGAGGATCATCATTTTGTAATTCAAGGGTGAACAATTTAATCATGAGTTGAATAACTTCAAGTGCAGAGTGTGAGTCATAGAGTTCCTTCAGTTTTTGTAAGGCTTTGAAAGCATTTGAAAATGGTGAAATATGGCGACTCACCTCTTCATTTACTGATGCTGCAATAAATGCATAAGCCTTGTCGTTCTTATTTTCCCAAATGGTGAATTCCTTGTCTGAGGTAGGTTGTTCTGGCTCTTTGTCTTTGTTTCCAACACACACTCCTTTCCACAACTCATTAAAATGAGAGTGTGTTTGATTTTCCGAGACCACTCAGGATAGTTCTCCTTCCCATTGAGAACCACTCCCACAACAGATATCAATGAGTGCATTTTAAAAATATGTACTGTGTAAAAAAAATCACTCTTCTACTAGTAAAAAAAATGACGCAGGAGGTTGACGAAAATGAGGTGGTAGTCTATAATTCGACTACTGGTTAACTTTGTAACCAATCAGTTGCGCTTAAATCTGGTTCTGTATGTGGATTTTCCCCCTGAGGGTCCCGCTTATCTAACAAATCACTGTCAATCCCTCATTGACTTCTCCTTTATCAAGTGCTTCAATCTGTGTTGTTGATCTCACTTCTCCAGATCCAACAGATATCACGTCGTCCACTCACCAACTAACCCGAACGATCTCCACCATCGATGTGACCCATCCAATCGAATGGATGTCATGCAATCTCACGTGAAATATTGCACGACCGATATCAGGTCGAGAGCGCGCGAGAAAAGTGGTTTTCCCGTGCTATGTGTCACCCGCTAAGGTTAATCATGTGAATTTTAGGAATACCATTTACAGCCTTTAGGGCGCACGAGATACCACTTCCCACTTATCAATACCACCCACGTGCTTAATTCATACTTTTAATAAAGGTGCTTAAGGAAAGTTTTAGCGCTTAAACTCAGTAGTAATGCTTAACACTAATTGACTGTGATTTAAATAAAATGTATGAACAGAGAAAAATACCCGATTAGGTTCTAGAATGTTGATACACAGTCATAAGATAATTTCATTCATCGTACCCGTGTTTAACACTATGAAACCAAGAGAGTGATGAAACCATGAGAGGTATATCAGTAGGCAACATGCATGCAGGTGTGGGAGTGATACCTCAACTATGTTTGTGGAGCAGTTGCCTCACCTAACCAGCCAAACATCTGTAGCAGTTTCCAGAGAGGGGCAGCAGTTGTGAGAAAGGGGAAAACCTGCATAACGGTTATCAAATTATTGAGAGAGGCACACCTGTGGAGTGGTTGCAAGAGGTCAGTTCTGCAAAATAGGCAGAACATAGGTAGAATGGAGTTACAAAGCAGAGAGAGAAGCCAAAAATGGCGTTGGCTCTGATACCATGTCAGACCAAGAGGTAACTCCTCAAATGTAATCATATTATTCATTCAGGTTGTTCGTTATTATATACAAGAGGGAGTAATTGTTCAGTTCATCTCCTGATGACTCTCCATTTTATCTATTATTTATTTACACTAATTACAGTTGTTCACCCAATCCCTATGATTAGGTGTCAACAACAACAAAGCCTATTTACAGAGAGCTATGAGGGTTAGTTCAATTGGTCAAGTTCATGTTGCTAAGTATTTTGATGTTTATAGATAGTTAACAATCATTTAACTTTTATAACTATGCTAATTTATTTATAATAAGAAAAATAAATAATTATATATGTATATAGACATTAAAAAAACCACTTAAATCTATCTTCACTAAAAATAAATAAGCATATTATATAAAAAAAAAAAATACTATACATAAAATAAAATAATTAAAAATATATAAATGAACCAATTTGATCTCTTATAAATTTTAAAATAAAATAAACTTACATTAATTTAATTATATAAAAATTATACCATAAAATATTCGTAAGATAAATAGCAGGAGAGAATTTTAATATATAAAAATCATACCATAAAATATTCACAAGATAAAGAAAGAAAGAAAGAAATTATTCTAATGTCCACGAGGCTAAAGATAGCCTATGGGACAGATTGCTTCTTTATCGGCTTGATGTATTCGACCCTTTTTCTGTGAATATTCAAAATAAATGCTCCCAGCTTCTTGACAAACCCCTCGCTAAATAGATTATCCCAAGAGCTAGCTGCCAACGTATCTGCATAATTTCCATTGTTGTCTTTGAAGGCCTCACATTCTAAAATGAAATTTTTTTCTGTTTCCAATTTTCTAGAAGAACAAAAAATGCATAATCTTTCCTCCCACGCTTATTTTGACCTTTTCCAATGCCTTGTTCACAACGGAGTTGATGAGAATTAGTCCTTAATTGAGCAATAAGAATTTTGGCTCTCCAAGAGATATTGGCCTCTATGTATGCTTTTGGTTGATGACTATGAGTGGGATTAAACACTTTAATATAGTACTTTTTCTTTCTTCCTATCTCCTTATCCGAGGTACATTTGTCAAACTTTTCCATAACAAAAGTTTTTATCTCTTTGTTGTTTATGGGACACGCGTCCAAGAAAATACCCCATTTACTAAACCATTTGTTATTTTGCTACATCCAAGTATTTTTTCTCTTGCACAATTTGTCATTAAAGACAACCTTATTCCATCTACCCTCTTCCATTTGCTCAATTTTTTTTAAATACCTTATGACTCGCACCATAGCAATTGCTTCAATAGGAGCAATACCTATTTCACTTAACAAGATAGAGTAAGGAACTGCACTTTTAATCTTGAATTTGTTTGTAATCAAATGCTTCTAAATTTTTTTCAATTTGTCTCCACTGCATGTCAGATGTACTGCTGGCCCATAGTTCACAACCATAGAGAATCATTGGAATCACTAGAAGCCCAAAAATAGTTTGAATGGTTTTCCAGTTCCATAACTCTACCTCTCTACACCTATTTTGAAAGGCATAAAATGCTTTCCAACCCCCCAAAGTTCTTTTCTTTCTACAACATTCCATCTTAGATTTTTGTTGAAGCCAATTCTGAGGTATTTGTAATCTGCAACTTCTTCCAGAATGTTGCCTTCAAATTAGAACTTATGTTGCCTATGTTTTCTTTTTCTTAGAGAAAATCGCTACTTACGTTTTGTTGATATTGACTTGCATCCCCACACTTCTACAAAAATGCTCAAGGGATAGTAAGTGCTCTTGCAAACCAAGAGTCGATTTAGCAATCAGAATAAAGTCATCTGCATACAAAATAAGCCTTATAACAAACTTGCCCAAATAGATACCATCACCCCCTTGAGAATTTAACCACTCCTCATGCTTGTCAATATATAAACCAAAAAGGGTAGGAGACAGTGGGCAACCTTGCTTGACCCCAATATCACTTCTAAAACTTTCAGAAATGCCTGCTGAAGTTCTAATTTTGACTTTCACCTCTTCATACAGCCTATGCACAGCTGCTCTCAAATGTTTAGGAACCCCAAGTTCCTCCATTCTGTGCCAAAGATTATCCCTAGGAACCGAGTCAAACATTTTTCTAAAATCAACAAAGCAACAAAAGACTTATTCCTTTTTATCCCAAACTCTTTCAATGATGTGCCTTAAATTTATACAATGATCAACTATGGAATGTTTAGGTCTAAAACTTGCTTGCCCTTTAGTACACTTATCTCTTTCTTTTGCCCATTTGCTAATTTTGTTTTCTAGCATGCTTCCAAATAGCTTTGCAAAGAAAGGGTTTATCATGATGGTCCTATAATTGGAGGGATTATTGACGTCACCGCTCTTGAAAAGAGATATTGCCATACTAGTTGTCCAATTTGTAGGAAGCCCCTGTTGTATGATGTTGTTGAAAATTTTTGTAAGCAAGAATCTTTGAGCCCCACTTTAGATATTCTGCTTGGAGTTCAGCTAAGTCTTTTGCTTTTCCAACACCCAACTTCTTGATACCCATCTCTACCTCTTGCACTGGGAAGAGTTCAGTATCAGTGTTGACCAAGGGGGGAGGGTCACCCTAGGGATCCTTCTCATAGAGTTGTCTTGCATAGTCAAACCATTTAGAAGTTGTAATACTATTTCCAGTTTGTATCTTTTTCGGTTGGAGCTCCTTCCAAAATAATTTAGGATTATTTTTCCCAAGGAAGATCAGTTCTTCCCTCTTTGAAACCACAAAATAGGCCTTTTTCTTGCTTAATAATTGCTTGTAAGCTTTGAGCTTTATGTTATCCTTGTTTGACTCTTTCCACATTCTCCTTGCCTTCTTGCATTCATCATCAAACCAAGCATCAACCAGAAAGCAATTTGTTTCAGAGTTCTTAATTTTTTCTCTTTTGCACTCTGCAAGTGCACATTGAATTAAATGTGTTAATTCATGACTATGAAGGTTGTGAATTGTGATTTTCTACTTCTTAAAGAGCCTCTCTAGCGTCACTTTGAAGGTATTACAATTTTTTGGGATCAAAAGAATTCTACCCTATGGGAGGTTTTGTTGGACATGCTGAATTTTTTACTCTAATTGTTTCTTTCGAGCCCAAGAAAAATATAAATAAATTAGCATATGATCTAATTTTAAGTCCCACAGCTCATCTCGAAGAGAATTTTAATAAAAGTTAATTTATATCTGACTTTTTATCATTCGATATAGTATAGCCAAGTTTGATTTTTAATTAAAAAACATCATTTATAATGTGACATATAATATTTATTATTAAAGTTTATTGTAATTATTATATTTAAAAATGAGTATATAAAGTTTAGTGTATTTATTTAATGTTTGTGAATTTTTTATATGTTTTTAAATTGATTTGGTTTAAAATTTAGTGTGTTTTTTTATAATAGTAAGTTTGAATTTTATAATTTACAGCATTAGTATGATAGAGGAATTTTTAGAATGTTCAATGTATTTATATATTAAAAATATATTTTAAATAATAAAAAAATTATTATTTCATAAAAATTTAAAAACATATTTATAATTAAAAATAAAAATAAAATAATAAATAATTTTAAAAAATTATTAAATATATTTATATATTAAAAATATATTTTAAATAATAAAAATTACTATTTTATAAAAATTTAAGAAAATATTTATAATCAACTAAAAATAAAAACAATAAATAATTAGACTGCTATATTTATTAATTAAAACATAAAATTGAATAATCAAATATTTTATTATTAATCAATTTATTATAAGGATATATCTTCTTATTGATCAATTTGTTAGAGATGAAGGATTTACTTCAAGTCTCATCATTATATTCTCTCGCATTTTAGTGAAATCTTTTTTGTATGACATCAACGATGCAGCCTGTAAGTAAATTTACAAGAAAAAGTGAATTGATTTCCGGTTATTAAAATTTACATAAAAAGCGGATTGATGCATTCACTTATTACAATGGAGTTGTTTAGGAGGAATTGTCACCATGGTTAAAAAGTGGTTAGAAATGTAAAATCTTGTTTGTATGGTAGAAATGGATTCACCACCATCAAAAACATCTAAGATACCTAAAATTTTGAAGTTTAACAACTATAATTTAGATTTACAAAAATCCTTACCAGATTTTCCCTAAATATAACCGAAATTTCCATAATTTTCCGGGCAATTCCTCTACCTGGTTAGACTATGTGTATTACAATTTAAAAATAATAATAATAAATATAATAAAATAAAATAAGATTAGATTAATACATCTACCTATACCGAACAGAAACTTCCAATTTACAAGTATCCAGCACAGACCAGCCACCAGATTACTAGATTATTCTGCCCCTTCCAGGCTTCACTCCATATAAAATAAAGCATAAAGTCAAATATAAATATAAATGATTTTGTTAAATGAATTATATATATATGGCATAATTTATGAATTAAGATTGATCTGAAATAGTGGATTGAAACACTGAGCAGATATCCTATCAGTGAAACAATGGATTGAAATGTCGCGAAAATATGGAAGAGTGGCTTCCAGCGAGGCAGAAGAAAACCATCTTAACACTTCATATGATTTTTACTGTAAATTGCCCTGCGATGAGACATGCGAGCGCAGTATCAAATGAACAAAAAGGCAGAAAGATTCAAAGAAATAAGAGAGTTTTTTAGAGTAAATATTAATTATATGGAGTGTAAAGGATTATTTTACAGTTTAGTATGATGTATAAATTTGTCAATTCGTTTTCAAAATTGAAATTTTACAGTTTAGTATAGGTGGTCAAAGTTGAAATTTTGCTATATCCATTAAAATAAAATTTAAAAATAAATAAATAACTATACAAAACATTTAAATTGCCAAAAAAAAATTGTCACGCTCAAATTAAGTCAATATTTATGATAAATCTAGCTCAAATTAAGTCAATATTTATGATAAATCTATGCTGGTTAAAAAAAACATTTAAACTACATGTTACACTTAAAAAGAACTCAAAATTTCAATATAAAAAAATTACAGTTCAAAGTAAGTAATAGGGTTTTTTTTTTCAACTAAATTATATTGTTTTTTGAAAGAGATAACTGAATTTACATTTAAAAAATCTCACCCAGAGCAACTCTGAAACAGATACAGAAGCAACCCTCAAGTAGATAAAAGAGCTATCTACTTAATATAAAAGATAAAAGATGATATATCTAAAGCACTCCTTCCGACAAATTAGGAACTGAAATTCCTGTAGGCCATCGCCTTACAATATACCATAGAGAAATCTAATCTCTCTCACTGAATATATAGCCTAGAGAATTCTACTCTACCTGAGCACAGTGTATGCATAACTCTTCCTTCAAGGAAATGGAGGCCCGAGAGGATCTGGAGGAGGAGGACCGCCCGGCGGACCAGGCGGTGGCGGGACACCCGTAGGACCAGGGGGAGGCGGAGCGAATGGATCAAACGGAGGCCCTGGAGCAGGCGGAGGAGGAGCGAATGGATCAAGTGGAGGCCCTGGAGGAGGCGGAGCAGGAGGAGCGAAGGGATCAAAGCCAGGAGGTCCTCTCGGAGGCGGAGGAGGATCCATGATAACAATTATGCTATGGCTATGGAGTTTTCTTTGATTAAAATTTCACAGACAAAGTATGAACGTATGGCTATGCGTCTCGTCTTGTGCGTATTTAAATGCGATCGAGGGCTTCATCTTGAGATATTGCAGGACTGCAACCAAGTTCAAGAATAATCGAGAAGGAAGAGGATTCTTCCCCACATGGCAATAGAGTCTGCACGAGGAGACTTGTAGTTGGTGTTATTCATTTTGCCACGGGAACGCCCGTTCAAACCAAACCTTCTACGATCACATGCTAAACGGGTAGTTATTTAAGCTGGTAGCAGTGAGTTATTTCATTTTTATTGTCGCAGTATATTGTTTATGGAGTTTTGGATAGACTGTGATGAGGTGTTTCATTAATTTAATTTTTAATGTGAAGTCATTGATTCAATTCCTAACTTGATCAAATAATATATTGAACATTACGAAGATATAATCATCCCAATTAAAAAAACAAAATAAAATAACACATCAAATAATATATTGAATATTATGAAGATATAATCATCCCAATTTAACAAAAAAAAACATCTTTAACTATTTAAATTAATAACAAAAAAACTAGTCGACATTTTTTCATAAATCAACTACTAATTTTCCATAATTTTAAATATAAATCAAAATTCCAAATTTATACTTAATTTTCACTCTTCACAATTCCAAAATTAAAATAAATCCAATAAAAGTTATAAAAAAAAAAGACTTCAAATGAAAAGTTAAACTCAAATCAATTTTTTTTAAAGGAGCAATTCAGATAAATCATTTTTGAATATAGAATCTGAAACTTTAATCATTCATCAATTATGTTCCTTTTAAAAGCAATTTAGATAAATGTCAAATTAATAAATTTCGATGTTTAAAAAAAAAAATAAGTGTAAAATTATTATGTAATTATATAAGTTAAAATCAATTTATCAATTTAGATAATCAAGGGATATATTGGACATATGAAAATGTAGCAAGCTTATTAAGCTCAAAAAAACATCTTCAAATATTTAGCTAATAACAAAAAAAAACTCAATTAAAATTTTAACATAAATCAACTACTATTCTCACCCTTTTTAAAAATAATCAAAATTCCAATTTTATACTTAATTTTCTCTCATAATCAAAATTCTAAAATTAAAATAAATCCAACGCACATTAAAAAAAAGGGCTGCGAATGAAAATTTAAGCTCTAATCAATTTTCTTTTTAAAGGAGCAATTCAGATAAGTTATTTTTTAACATAGAATCCGAAACTTCAATCATTCATAAATTTTGTTCCTTTTAAAAGAAATTTAGATCATTGTGGAATTAATAAATTTTTATGTTTTAAAAGGAATTTAAATAAGTGTAAAATTACCATATAGTTAGCAATTTAGATAAATGCGGAATGTTTTAAAAATAATTTAGATGAATGTGGGATTTTTTAAAAGCAATTTAAATAAGTGTAAAAGTATCATATAATTATATAAGTTAAATTGTTGATTAAAATTTAGAAGATTAAGATATAATTCGAAAGTTTAATCATTATTAAATTTTATTTTTTTAAATTATTTAGATAAAATATGAAATTAATAAATCTTAATTTTTTAAAAGAATTTAGATAAATGTAAAAGAAGTCTGGTTGTATAAGTTAAAGAGATAATTATTGTGGATAGGTTTAGAACACCCATGCAAGTAGTAAGTAGGAAAAATAATTGTGACAAAAAATTGGTAAGAAATTAAATTTTAAAATTGAAAGTCAACTATTTAAATAAAAATATTTTAATAACATAAATAATTACTCTTAATAAATTTAATCAAAATATTTCATCAAAAATTAATAATAAGGAATTTTTTTATTAAATCTTTAACTTATATTAAATATTTATAATAATAATAAACTCTAAATTCAAACACCCTCTTTCCAATATAAACATACTTATCAACATAATCTATATTAGAAAAAGAATGCCAAATTTTTAAGACATACTAATCTTTCTTTTTTATATAATTTTTTTATTTAAAAGCCAATTCAAATTATATACTATTAATATTCCAAAAAACATTTACAAATTATAATTTTATATATATATATATGGGGATGAAATTCAATTATTTTATAAAAATATATAAATTCAATTTTAAAAAATGAATTTTCTTTTAATTTTTTCTATTTTATTTAAGATATTGCAAAATCAAACTTTAAATATTTAATACAATAAATTTTATTAATAATTAGCTTGGATTCATCTAATTTGGATCTATTCAACGTTGAGAAAGATGAAATATTTTCAAGTGCATACCTTTTTTTAAGTGTAAAACTTGAAAAACAGTTTAGATTTAGACTATAATGTATATATTTACATAATAATATAAATAATATACATTAATGATTTATAAATAAATTAACTAATATATATTAAAACTGTACAAATTTATAAAGAATCCATAACCCTCATCATTTAATATTTAATTCAATATTTATAAAATATTCATAACCCTCATCATTTAATATTTAATTCAATATTTATAAAATATTCATATATTACTAATTAAATATGTTCGATCATACCTCTTTAATATATATATATACCTTAAAGTCTGACTATATTTTGTATACATATACATTTATTTATAAAATATTCATAAACCTCATCATTTAATATTTAATTCAATATTTATAAAATATTCATATATTACTAATTAAATATGTTCGATCATACCTCTTTAATATATATATATATATATATATATACCTTAAAGTCTAACTATATTTTGTATACATATACATTTATTTATTTTTATCGAATCAACTATGTGTTTTTATAAATTAAATATTTATTTATTTTATTTTAAAAAACAAGTATAGCACCACATATTAAACAGAGACAAAATCTCATAATACCCTCGTAACAACAAACTATAAAATACACCTAGAAACACAATAAAACTACCTAACATAATTAATAAAAAAAAAAAAAAAAAAAACTACTGAAAATAACAAAAATTATATATCAATTTTATTAATGAAAACATATTTAATGCATATGCCTCCTTTATCCATAAAAAGCTAGGTAACTAAACTTCCTTACTAATTTGGACTTTATTATACATCTAAAACTTAATGGCGGAGATAGGTTTAATTCACAAAAAGTGAACATGATTTATGAAATATTTTCCTGGCCGAAATCGCATATAGTTGTCGTCCGGAAAATATTTGATAAATCATAAATCACAAAATCAACCTGATCTTCAAAACCCACTAAACCTTTATTTTATACAGCAAAATAGAGGTGGATAATCAAGGTTCCGCTAACTCTATTTACATATAAAATCATTTTTACAATTAATTTTCCATTTTTTATAATTAATACATTAAAACCCGCTAACTAATAAATGATCCTACAATGACCAAATCCATTTACATGCAATTCTAGTTCAAGACACCCCGCCACTACTTGTTGACTCATCGTCAAGTCAACCAAGGATGGTACAATGACGAATTGCATTCACATGCAATTATGGACCCCACCATTATTTGTTGATAAGGAAGCTAAGTTAACTAAAGAAAACATTTAATTTTAAAATTAAAATTATGGTTCCATTATTAACATGGTAAAATGTAATTAATAGATAAAATGATTTTTTTATTGGAATTTGGTGATATAATTTCAAGTAAGATTCTGATTTTTGTTATTTAAAATATGTTTTTGAATGTATAAATGGATTCAATGTCTTGAAAAACCCTACCATATTTGAATTTTTCATATTAAAAAATTTATATTGGAAGTTAAAAATATTTGTTGGATTTTGGTTCAAAATGACCTTAAAAAATGCCCATAAAAATTGTCTATTAAATAGACTACGCTTTAACTAATTACCATGTATAGGCATGATAGCTCAAACATGTGTAGTGTATGAAGTTATTTAATTACCCATTAGACCATAATTATAAATGAAGGCTTATATAGGAAACCAAAACAAGAAAAACTAGAAATCAATTCAAACTGTGACATAACCATAATAATTCAATGCCAATTTATCCCAGTTCATAGGTACATCCAAGACACTTACATATCTGGACATTTTCCCCCAACTAGTTGTAAAATAGGGATGTTCCACCCAACCATAGGATTCCTACTACGTTGGTTCTCTCTGCAACAAAAACCACCCTTGACATGAGGCTATGAATGCACAAGGGTGAACTCTTCCTATGATTAATTTCTCTTCCCACAACCCAATTCTAGATTCGCAATGAATAATTACACCTACAATGATTCGCAATCCACAACCCTCTTCTCCATTACACTGCACAACCCAATGGAAGGTATCCCCTTCTCTACTTAGTAGTCCTTCAAGCTATACCACTTCCCTTAAGGCTTCAGCATAAGCCTGCTAGAAAATTTCACTATTGAGATTCCAAGGAATTATCAATTGTCCCAAATTTTCATCAATGGCGACTATTACAATTCCTTACAACCACAAGTTCTCGCACTTAATTCCTTACAACTTTTTGTAATAAAATTACAACCAGCTCATGGAAATTCACTTACGTATCTTTTTTCTTAATCCCTAAATAAAGGATATCTCACAGGGAAAACTCAAACTCTCAATAGTTTGAGTTCTCAGTTGATTCGAACCACACCTAACCTTTGAACTCTCTTCCAATTCCTTTGCCCCAAATAATAATTCACTTGCATGGAAAAAGGTAAAGCTTAAGTTGCATGGCATGACGGGGCTACATAACCTTATAGAGGTCCTCATAATTCCTTGATGTTGTAATCTCAAACTCCGCCTCCCCACACCCAATAATAATAATAATAATAATAATCATAATCATGGGACATAATTAAGGTTACTAATACTTTGGGTTAAATCACTTACTAAAGTAGTTTTCTTAGCCTACTAAAGCCCTTTAGTCTCCCCCCTCTTTTAGAGTCATAACCCCCAATCTTTTTGTCCCTCTCCTTTGCAACTAATGATGTATTTTATTTTCATTCAACACTTGGTGACAATTTACATTTTGTCAACATATAGTCATCCATCATATACATACACAATATTAAATTACAGATGAAAATTGGGGTAGTACATTCCCCACCCCTAGATTTTATACCACCCTCAATGCACATTTCCATTATATAGAGTATCAAAAAAAATTATGTCAAAATTTTCAAAATAAATGTGGATATACCTCACACGTGGCATCCTC
The DNA here is from genome assembly GCA_031772625.1 of Pinus tabuliformis. Classification (NCBI taxonomy): domain Eukaryota; kingdom Viridiplantae; phylum Streptophyta; class Pinopsida; order Pinales; family Pinaceae; genus Pinus; species Pinus tabuliformis. The sequence continues at coordinate 1,540,238,266 of CM062818.1, forward strand.
CAACTCAAATGTTGCTTCTTTAGGTCTATAGTGGGTCCATTGGAATGTTACCTACATTGTGACTCTATTCCTTAATATAATGACCTTCAAGTCCAATATACACTAGTTGTACCTGGCCTTCTAATTCCACCTAAATCAAATATCAATCAATGATATGGTTAGGGTCATGCACATACTTTTTCAATAATGAAACATAAAACACATTATGGATGTTTATGGCAACAATTCATCCAAGAATGTATGCAACAGGTCTTATCTTATCTAGGATTGCAAAAGGGCCATAATATATGACTACCGACTAGTGCATGTCCCTAACTTCAATGAACTTTCTTTGGTTTCATTTTTAGAAATGTGTGTTATGTAAATTTAAATTCTCTTGGTATTCTACCTTTATCTCCATAATAATTTTTCATATCATGTGTTGTCCTTATCCATCTTGATTTTTACCATCTTCTCTTCCATTTCTCTAAGTAATTATGGCCCAAGTACTACTATGTTCGTTGGATTGTCCCAAGTGACTGGAGAATTACACTTTTTTTTCTATAATGCCTCAAAGTGAATCATTTTTAGTGAAGCTTAGTATCCATTACTGTAGGACAATTCTACTAATGAAAATAATCCTCCCACTACAACAACTTATCCATCACATAAATTCTTAGCATGTATTCAATCACTTGTATGACTCTATTTGTCCATTGGTTTGTAGATGATAGGATATTTGAAGTTCATATTTATTTATTTTTTGTAAGCTTGGTAGACCTTTCTTTTCATTAACATTCAAAAACAGGCAAGTTACACCATATGTTGAATGCTTAGGTGGCCTCAACCTGCTCGGAGGGAAACCAGGTCTGTTGGCCACCTAACAACATGATATGTCATCCAAAAAAAAAATAGAAAAGTCTATCCATCCATGCTAAAAAAGTCTAATTGTCCTTAAACTACCTAGCATCTAGATATATGTATACATATTGAAAGTACTAAAAGTACTGAAAAGATTAAAAAAAAAGTTGCATATACTAATAAGTAGAATAGAGGTGATACACCAGACTACTCATCATCTGTTGATTCAACCAGAGCCAGATCCTTTGCACTGAACATAAGAAGTTCAGATTGTGGAATGCATGGGATATGCCTCTCAATGTGGCTAAGGCGACCATTTTGTTGTCGTAACTAAAATTTGATTTGTTGAAAATATTTGTTATAGTCTGGGAAAGCCTGAGCAGTTCTAGCCGAGCCTCGAGGAATGTGTTCCAGGGCTTTAACGAGGAGGCTCTTCAATAGCCAATACAAGTGAACAATCTGCTTATACTGAGAAACTTGACCCCGAGAATTCCCCGGATCAGGCACCAGGGTCTACTAATTATGTAAGTCAAGGTCCATCAGTCCCGCTATCTCATTTAACTTCACTTCCCATTTGGCGATGAGTTGATGAATCGAGGTCGAGGTCACGTGATATGTTGTAGTTGCTTCATCAATGATCCTAGAGGTGGACTTGTATCCATGAGATTTACCAGTGGATTTGTTGGGAGTGTTGGAGGTTGTGATCGTATTGGCCTTCTTTCCACGTCAACAAGAACCACAAGTGGTCGGTCTCATCCAAAAGAAGTGCACCCCATGATGTTGCGCTTGTGACACAAACAAAACAAACTGAAACCCACAAATTGACACCCAGAATGTTGACCAAGAACGAGCCAAAACCCAGGATAAGAGTGCTACTTGGGGTCGCTCCTGAGAGAACCTGTCAAGGTAATCAATTGTGAGAACCACAACCCACGCAAAACCCAATGGTGGCCCCAATTGCGGACCCAGAGCCTAAAAGAGAAGAAGTCTCGATGCTCAGAACCATAAGTCCAACAGTAATCAGAATAGTTGAGGGCGAAATTAAAAACCAAACCATTTCTTTGCAAATACCTGGGGACATCAGAGCCATAGCCACAAAATGCCAGAGGGAAACCAGGGTTGGGACGTCAGTGATAGAACTAGAGAGACCATGAGTGGCCCGTCGGCCTAATCAAAATAATACCCATATGATCCAATAAAACTCCATAGAGCATAGACACAGGAATATAGAAAACAAGACAACCTTTAAGAAATTCAGATATAACCATAGCCATTTCCAGATAATACATCTCCCACACCATTTTATATAATGTGTATCCCTTCTCCCATGAAACCCTCAGACAGGAAGAGCGAGTCATGACAGAGAAATAAGTGATAAGACTAAGCACATACATGAGACCAACGACCTGAACCCACTATGAATGAATCATAGTTTTGTGAAAAAAATCCATGGAATTCTGCCACAGGTTGCAGGGATTCTCGATTCCAAACTTATGTCGAACCCATACACAAACATAAGACTTACCAGATTGAACACCTAAAATGTCGAGAGCATGTTGCATTAAACAAACCTTGCCTCCTTCGGTAATTACATCGAATGTGTCTATATGTGCTACCACCGCTCCATGTGATATGAGCATGTGGAGGGTGGCGAGGGATTGCCTTGGGATCAGAGAGTGTCCATCACACAATACTATGACCGATATTAGCCCACTCGCACCCTAATCAAGGAATTTGAAGTTCATATTTTTACCAAAACCCTTGAATAATATTTTTTTTAATTTTAAGGTAAAACTTAGATCTATCTAAAATAATTATTTTGGATATTTTGTACCTTCAAGTAAGTATCTACTATATCAATTTCCTAAGGCGTCAACCTCATTAGAATAAAGTGAGAATATTTGGTTAATTTTTCCACCTCTACCATTATTTAATCATGTTTCTTTCTTGTTTTGATCAATTTGTAATAGAATTAATATTTACCACTTCGTGTATTCACTTTGGAATGGATAATATTTGTAGCAAACTTGTTGAGTATATGTGCTTAGCATTTACTCTTTGAAAATCCATATACCTTAGTATATAATCAACCACATCTCTCTTTATTTATAAGAAGAAAAAATGACTTCTTACTACAATAATTTTCTTTTGATAACCAAGATGTCCAGCACATGGAACATTATGTATTTATTTTAAAACTAGTTTCCTTTAGGAACATGCAATTTATTTTTATGCATAATAATGTCATTCTCTTCCAATTTATATCCTTTATAGCTTTTGGTTTACATTTTCTTCTTTTGAACCTTATTTGATATGAAGATAACGTAATCGGAGATAATATCCTCAAGGATTTTATTTCTCAAAAAAAAAATTGTACATACTAATGGTTGTAGCATGCATTGGATCTACTCTTGTACGAAGTGCATAAGAAATATTGTTCTCCTTCCCATTCCCTCTAATATTTTAAAAATAAAATTCATATTCACTAAGAAATTCCAACTATCATGTTTTTCTAGCATTTAACAAAGTTACCAACTTAACGAGAATTGTACCAAGTTCTTGTTGTTTTAGATATCATGATTTTCATGCATATTTTAAAATACATTGATGCAACATCAACCCTTTTTTTTTAGAAACATATTTTTAATACTTCAAATTTTTTGATCTATTAAGTATGGCCATTTTTTTTCTAAATGTTGGTGATTTTCATGCCAATGTTGAAAAGTGTTGATGTAACATCGATCTTTTTTTTTTGGGACAGAGCATATTTTTGACACCTTAAATTTTTTATGTATTAAGTATGGACATTTTTTTAAAATGTTGGTGATTTTCATGCTAATTTTGAAAAGTGTTGATGCAGCATCAACCTTTTTTAGGGCATATTTTTTACACTTCAAATTTTATTGTGTCCTAAATATACACATATTTTTAAAAATATTTGTTATTTGGTCATTTTTCAAGTTGTCTTTTTCTTTTCTTTTATTTTCCTTTCCTAGGATGTTTGTCTTTAAAGTGTTTTTCAAGGTTGTGTTTTTTGTTTTTCTTTGCAATGTTTTTTTGTAATAAAATTTTACATTTTTTGCAAAGTTAAAAAATAAAATAATAAATTCAATATTTTGAAGTTAGGATTTTTTATATATTTATGTATCGTTAATCAATAATTCAATACACATAAAATAATTGTCACTAAAAAAATAATAGTTTTAAACACTTGACAAAAAATACACTTTTCATATATATATATATATATATATATATATATATATATATATATATATATATATATATAGATATATACAGTTTAAAAAAGGCACATTTCGGGACCTTTTTGCTAAAAATGGCATGTCAAATATAAGATTTTTATGGAAAATTTTGAAAAAAAAAAGTTGAAAAAATAGCAATTTTTATGAATTTTATCTCCAAAATGATAATATTTGAAGTTTTTTTCCAAAAATAATAATTCACATAAAATTTTAGGTAAATATAGCTTTAAAAAAATGCACTAGTCAAGGAAAAATGTGACCTGCTTTATTGATAAGAATTGCGACTAGGTGGATCCGACGAGCTTTGAAACCCTAGCCAGTGTGGTTCAAGCTTCCTATACTACCTTTATCTTGTTGGAGTGATGATTGTTTAAAGGAAATAGGAAATGGTGTGGGGTGCTACCTTGACAGGTTTGAGCCCAAAGGGCAGCAGTTTGCTTGTGCTAAAATTTGTGTAGAAGTGGACTTATAGAAAGGTTTACCTTCTGAAATAGTCCTCATTCAAGGTGAATGGAGTTACTCTCAGCTACTAGAATATGACCAACTATAATTTTGAGTATGGCCACCTTTCCGAGGACTGTAAGAAAAATATATTTGAAAACATCGAAGACTCCCCTCAGAATGATGGCCAATGGAAATCCCAAAAGAAGTCCTCCTCCAAATGGAAGGGTGGTGCAAAGAATAATAAACCTTCACACCAAAATGTGGCCTCTTCCTCAGCCAATCCCTTTGACATTTTATCACAGGAAGGCATCAAATAGGTGGCTCTGTTGAATGACAATATTCATACAATTGCAATCGAAGAAGGAGAAGAGGTGAAATATGGGGAAATGTGAGCGACCGAGTTGGATCAGACATCTTATTTGGCTTATTCTAAGGGTCAAGAGACTATTAAGAGTCCTTCGGCCGAAAAGGAAGGAGTTACAAGCCCCCGTTCTCTAGAACAATTAGGAGATGGATCTGGTAAAATTTTAATGTGGAGCACCAAAAAGACCGGCTGAACTGGAATATTGATTCCTCAAGCTAGGATTTCAAGAATCACAAAGGAAAGGGTCGCCACAACAATGAATGTGTTAGAGAAGCTGAGGTGGAATAGAATATCAACATGGGAAATGAGTCACGGATAACCAAAATATTAAAGAATGTGAGTAATAAGGAGGAGACATTGACCAAATAAAGAGGTGGTAAATCTGAAGCCTCCAAGTTACGATGAAAGTAATCTCTTGGAATGTAAGGAGGTTAGGAAACCTCTCTAAATCCTATATTGTAAATGATCTCATTAAGAAGCAAAAACCTCAAATTATTTTCCTCCAAGAAAAAAAGTTAAAAGAAGAAGAAATTATAGCTTCAGCAAAATCATTTTGGAGCTCTAGTTCTTTGGTTGCTCGGTTTTTGACTGGAGAATCTGGAGGCCTCAGCACACTCTGGGTTGACTCCATGTTCTCTCTAAAGGACATTCTCAAGTCTATAGTTTAGATAGTTGTAAAGTTAGAAGACAAAATTAGTGGAAAAGTGTCGTCATTTATTAATATATATGCCCTTGTAAGTTACAGTGATAAGGAATAATTTTTGGAATCTGGATTCCCTGTTCATGCTAAAGGAGGACCAGTGGCATAGAAATTCAATAGTCGAGGGAGACTTCAACACAACTCTCTTCACTTTAGAGAAGCAAGGTGGCTCAATTTTCAGAGACCCATTCTGAGAACAAATGGAGGATCTCATTAGTGAATGGAATCTCATGGATATGGTGCCAAAAAATGGAAATTTCACTTGGACGAATAGACGAGTTCGGAGTGAACATATCGCAGCAAGACTTGACAAGTTTTTAATTCATAGTAATTGGTTGTTGAAGGGCACCGAATTTTTTTCATCAATTCTAGAAAGAGGATATTATTATCAACCCTTCGGAGGATCTCGGTCCTATTCCCTTTTGTTTCATACATGGGTGGAAACTAAAATATGGGGTGAAATGTTTAGTTATCCATACCTAGTTCATCCCTATGAGGGGTTCCTCTTCACATGTCTGGGAAACCAGGTTGAAAAATGTCAAGAAGGAATTGAGAGTGTGGGTGAAATAAAAATTTAAACCTCTTGAACAAGAGAAGAAGGACCTTCTTAGAAATCTTTCTTATCTCCAAGAATTGATGGAAGTAGAGGAAATTATTGAGGGTCACATTGAGGAATAAAAAAGGATAACCAAACAAATCTCAATCCTAAGTAAATAGGAAGAAGAGTATTGAGGCCTCAAGTCTAGAAGTCTATGGTTAAATGCAAGGAATAGAAACACGACCTTCCTCCATAAGCAGACGAAGGCAAGGGAACTAAGAAACCTTATGAAGGATATAATTCTATAAGGTTAGCCAAAGCTGACTACCTTTGATGAAATAAAGAAGGAGGCTCATCAATTCTATAGAAGTCTATACTCGGAGGACAAATACAATGATGCAGGTGAGGTTCATTCATATCTTTCTACTCTTTCTTTAATTTTTTCTGAGCTTGATAATTCTCAATTGAATCAGCCTATTATGGGAAAGGAGGAAATTTCGGCCATATGGTCTCTTGACCTAATAAAGCCCCTGGACCCAATGATTTTCCCATTTTCTTTTTCAGAATATTTTGGGCAACCATCAAGAAAGACCTACTTAGAATGTTAAATGATTCCAGAATGGAAGGGTGGTTGGGAGGCAGCACCAACTCCTATTTTCTTTCCCTTATCCCTAAATAATCTAAGTCAAGCTCCTTCTACAGATTCAATCCAATCTCTCTATGTAACTCGACCTACAAAATTCTCACGAAAATAATATCCAATAGGCTCATAAACATTCTCACAAAAATTATATCGAAAATCAAGGAGGTTTTATGAGGCATCGGCAAATCACTAACAATATTATCTTGGTTCAAAAATTCATTCATTCCAACAAATAGTGTGGAGAACCAAGCATGGTTATTAAGCTAGATATGGCAAAAGCCTTTTACAAAGTTCACCATTCTTATTTATTTGATGTAATGAAGAAATTGGGCTTCAACGAGGCCTTCACCAAATGGATTGAATCATGCATTGGATGCCAATGGATTGCCCCATTGATCAACAATTACCCCTTCAATTTTTCACAATCCTCCAGGCATCTACGCTAAGGATGTCCCTTGTCTCCCATGTTGTATATTCAAGTGGAAAAAACCTTAAGCAAAAATCTAGAATTTTTCAGGGCTAAAGGAAAACTAAAAGGATTAAGTATAGCCCCTAATACTAAAAATTCCAATCATTTGCAATTCGTTGAGGACACCCTTTTATTGGGTTGTGCATCGAGCCAAAGTTCATGAAGATTTAAGTGCACCTTGAATGTATACCTAAATCTCTTTGGAGGATTAGTCAACAAGGGAAAGAGTCAAATTTTTTAGTGGAATTTCCCTCTCTCGGTTCTTCTGCAGATATCAAAATATCTCAAATTTCATCTTGTCAATTCCTGGTAATTATTAAAATATCGGGGAATTCTAGGTTCGTTGGGATCTTTGAATAGTGAATGTTGGGTCAAAACTTTAAATAAATTCAAAAATAAAATCAGGGATAGGGAGCAAACTGGTTAGATGTTGTTGGCAGGGCCACTCTGATAAAATGTGTGCTTAACTTTTTTTCCAAATTATCTCTACTCGGGTCTCCTAGATCGAAAGTCAGTGCTCTCACAAATGAGCATTTTGATCAGGAAATTTTGATGGCGGCAGGGGAAAAATGAGAAAAAAATCCACTTGGTCAAGTTTTATATACGGGATTTACAATTGCAGACAAAAGTATCTCCCCTAGGTCAGTGGCTAACCTAGAACAACAGAGAGAAAAGCAACACAATGCTTTTCCTTAAAGTAAATAGATGACGAAATGATGCCTACCTAGAATCCTTTGCACATTTCACTTCTTATTTAGCTTAGAAGCTCTAATTCCAACTCTGAATGCCAAAATTAGAACCTACACATTCAGATAACACAAGCTAAGAAACTACAAGATATATGCAATATCATCTAAGTACTTCATTCAATAGATCAACATGGTATTGAAATAAGTGAATTAACAACATAACGTATAGGAAAACCATGAATTATTTGCATTAATATAAATGGAAGGAGATTACAACCATAAGTAGCAGTTAATCTTGTAGAAGAGCTCCTCCAAGTGGTTGATTTTTCCTTTCCTTGTCATAATATGCACCTCCAATCACCCTAAATGCATGAGACAATGACCACTCACTACAGCAACATAAAGGCAGAATTGCTCTCCCAAAGCCAACCCCGAACCACATAGCAGGTTGAGAATATATAGAGAAGTAGGGTAAGTTGGTATTTCTTATCCAATTTATAAGAGATCCACCTTTGATGGAGGGATAGGATCAAAGGATAAGTGGTGAAAACTCAAAAGTAGGGAAGGATAGGATCCAAATGTTTTATCCAAGGTAGGTAGTTGAAACAACTTTTGGAAACTCCTAGAAGGGGAAGCTTTTGGAATCCCAACCATTCTCCCATATTTATAGAACCAACGCAGGTGAAAAGGCGAGCAACATGATGGTGACCAACATAGGCCATAGTGGAGCAACCTGTTGATGAACGCACCCAGTAGGCTTACAGGGAGTGTTGGTCCTCAAACTGGCTCAAATGATGCAGTTTAGAGCTAAAATTTTGGGGGACGAAGGGAACATACTTAGGTATTTGTGCAAGATGGTGACAAGGGGGAATAGGATGTTGATTGATCCCATTAGGAGGCTCACTTGTCATATGTGACAAAATGGCCTGTAACAGAATTCCCCCTAAAGTGCAAAGTCAGAGGTGATGATTGATGACTGAAGTGCTTTACCTTGTGACAATTTTGGATCAAGGAAAACCAACGAGCTTCATTTGTTATAAAACATTTACAATACATATTTGTTTGTTGAGGGAGGTGTTGTATATTTTTCTATCATCTGTTGTACAATTGCTTCAAAAGATATAGAATCCTCCTAGAGAAATACTTTGGGTTGATTGGAGACCAGTGCCTAGGGCATATTAAGAGAGGAGTGCTTTTGAATATTATTTTAGGGATTATTGTTGCACTTCATATTGTCACGTAATTGGAAAAGATAATTCAGGGTACTTGGTTCAATATTCCTTCATCAAGATAAACTCAAGAAAATAAATGGATCTAAATACACAAGGGGTAAATCGGTCTAATCTCAAAGAGAAATGTCTGGTTCTGGTGGATGACACACAAAAATATGCAGCCTTATATTGGCGTTGTAGTAAAAATGAAGAGGAGGAAAGAAAGGACGGAATTCGTTGCATAGGGCTAGATACAGTACAGAATCCTAAGCAACAATGTTCCGACAAAAGTATGGAAGACTGAAGAGGTGAAAACGCAGACATAATGGAGCACTAATTAAGGTCCCAAGCTCTATACATCATGAATAGATGTGTCACCAAATAACATTAAGTAAATATATGCACATTATATGTACATAAGTAAATATGTAGTTAACACAGGTATTGTTACTACTTAGCAACAAATATACAACCATGAATAAGAGTGAAATCGATAGCTTCATTACACAATTTCAGAAGAGGAAAAACATACATGAAGTGAGATATACAGAGGGGGAAACATATTGCACATTTCTCTGATTGTAATCGCCAAATAGTTTCATTAATTCTTTAAAATGAGTCCAATTCACTAGTCCATTTACATTTAGCAATGTCTCGCTCAGGTCCCTCATGAACAAGCAAATAGAACCAAAGTGGAACCACAAAATTTGTACCTCTCGGGCGCAGAATTTTGGAACCTTTGTTAATTGTTTCTTCCCCCTTTTTATAAGGAGAGGGAAAGTTTTGAAAATAGTTACAAAAATATCTTATCCTTAGCTCCAGCTGTTTGATTGACTAGTTGTCTCAGCGTGCAAAGGCTTTGTCACCCAAATCATTGCAACAGAATGATTCCTTCTTTAAAATACAATCATAACAGAATAAAAAAACAACATAATACAAAACATGGGAAAAATTGAATGATGACTATAGCCAAAATATCTCCATGCCACTTCCTATGATGGCCTTTGATCAAGCCACGCCTTTGCCACAATGAGCCTCTTTTGTTACTTGGTCGGTTCCCCTATCACTTTCCACCTTAACCGCTTGAACTTCCCACTTTCTAGAGTTGGGAGCGAATAATAGTGGTGGCCTTTGTGTTGCTTGGGAATCATAGATTTCGATTCATCCATTTCTTTAAACCTCCTGTATTAAACTATCAGATCATGATATGCCCAGTAACATTTTCGTAATGTTATACTGAAGCTTATACCCCATTGGAACTTTTACTCTTAAAAATGTTACGAAACAGTGAGTTTCGATGTTCCTTCGGCTCCCTTTTGTTTAGCCCCCTTTTTTCATTTCTCGTCATAGAACCAAGGGTTGTGACTGGAGGCTCAAACTTAAGGTGCTAGGGCCTTTTTGTTCCTGCTCGGGGGTTATTTTCCTTTGTAATATGTTTTGTGCCCCTTTGTTATTTAACTCTTCTAGACCATTTGCTAACCCAATATATCGGATCCCCTTTCATCAGTGGTCCCAATCGAGGAAATAACAATGGGAGTTGCAACATGCTCAGTCTCTGATCGCCAATCTCTGATTATGATGTCATCATTTGCCACAAACAATGTAAACTTTGAATTGGGAACCCACACTGTTACCCGTTTTGTGGAGATAACAAAAAAGTGACCCGATTTCGAAAAGGGGTTATGCAGAACACACATGTGTTTTTTAAAGCTTAGTTTTTGGCACTATAAATTTTTTATGTACATTGCGTTTTATAATGGTAGTGTTTTTTATGCTGATTTAGAAACGTGGTAATTCTGCACCAAGCCCTTTTTTTAAAAGGTTTTTTTTTAACTTTTTTAATTTTCTAATGTATGAAATGTAAATAATTATTTTGTAAACTTAATAATTTTTGAAGTGGTCTTTTTCTTCATATTTTCTTGTTTTTATTTTAATTTTATTTTTTTTGTAGTGAGGTTTTTATTGTTTCGCATATTTAAATAAAAATGTTGATATTTTGGCTACATTTCTGATATTTCCTCACAACTAGCCATGCTAGAATGGGTGTGGAGGCAATGGAGGGAATAGGGTTCGATCCGGGAACCCTAGGCCCTAGGCCTAGGTGATGCAGGTGTCGCAGGGTTGGCCTTGACAGTACAGGGCTAGGACCGCAGCTGGCAGGGTCAACAAAGAAGCTCGAGGTGGACAGTCGCAGAAGGCGCCAGCTGGAAACCTGCAAACGGCGTTGAGGTTACTGAGGAACGGGGTTCGTTTTGCATTTTCGTATTATGCGGTTATCTTTTCCCTATGGTGGAACCCGTTAGGCGATATTACCATTTTCTGTGCCCTCCGGAGGTTTCGAAGATCAGGCGTTTTCTGTTGTGCCCATCGGGTAGCGGTTGAGGGGAGGTATAAGGTTTTTACGGGGCTGTTTTTTACCATGGTTAATCCAAGAGAATCAGTTGAACTTGACCCATCCCCGGAAGATATTCTCTCCGTCTGGGGAAAGGAGGCCACGGAGGAAAACATTGACGAGTATTTTGGGCATTCTGTCAGCCAAGCGACCGCTTTGTTCTTGGGCGGAGGCATATGGCGTTCAAATGCGGCTAAAGGGTTACTGGACGAGAGCTTGGAGCTCTCAAGCGGTTTCGGTGTCGGAGGCAGGGTTTCGGAGGAAGCTAACAGTGTTGGAGGTAGGGTTTTGGAGGCAGCAAACCCACATGCATGGTCAGGTTCGTCGAGAGGCAAGAATTTCGTCTCGCCAAACAGTAAGTCCCTTTCCCCATCAAAAATTTTTGCTTCGTCGGGTGGACTTGAGGATATTATTAATTTTCCAAATATCAAAGGGGTGTGGAGGACTGTGGGGGGTGTACAGAGTTCTGGGAAAGAATTGGGGGATAGAAATAGTCACCCGGCGTTAAACAGAACCCTTTTCCCAAAAGAACCCTTGCAGAGATCTTCTAGGGCGGAAGAGGGTTTAGTGGGTGTGGAAAAAATCTCAAATTTGGGGGTTTTTGCAAACCCTCCTGATTCAGGAAAGGCGGAGGTAGGCGCTCCTTCGGATGCAAGCGAAGTAGGGAGTCCGGTGGAAGGACTGGTTGAAACCCTCCCCGAGTTTAAGGATCTGAGAGACGTGGAAGATGGAAGCGGCCAACTTAGGGATGCAGGTAATTCAAACCCTATCTCAGGAGAACGAGAATCAGCTCCAGATGCAGAGAAGGTAGGGGAAAAAAGGAAGAAAGCTAAATCGTGGAAAACTAAGAGGGTCACAAATTTGGTACTAGGAATGGACGTTCAGGTTGAGGATGCTCTGGATGTGGCGGAGAGCACTCTTGTGGGCAGAGTGAGAGGAAGGTATGTATCTGGCAAATTCCTTAAGCAGTGGGCCGAGAGTCAGTGGTTGAAGACACCGGCGAATTCCTTCACGACTGCTACGCTGGTAAAGGGCTGGTTTATGGTAAAATTTGACAGTAAAGAAGCTATGGAATGGGTCGAGGAACGAATCTGGGCGTTTGGGAATCGGCCTGTATTTTTTAAAAGATGGTCTCCTCTGTTTGATGCCTCTAAGGAGAAGGTAGACGAATTACCCGTATGGGTTAGGGCTCCAAATTTACCTCCCTTTCTCTGGGTGGACTCAGTTTTTATGTCTATTGGAAACCATCTGGGCACCTTTCTGGATGCAGATAGATCCTTTCTTCATACCTTTGAAAGAGCAGTGGCGAGGATCCTTGTAAGGCTAAACCCGTCGGAAGGACTTGCAAAATCAGTTACTCTGCAATATAAGGACTATGTGTATGAGCAGATTTTGGACTATGAACTATTCCCCTTCAGGTGCCACCGTTGTCATGAATACGGGCACTTGGCCAGGGACTGTCCCTTGGGAAAAAGAAGAAGGAAGATGAAGAGCAAAGAAGAGGAATGGGAGGGTTTCCTGAGGAAAAACGAGGAGCCGGTGGAGGAGAACAGCACAGAAGCAGAGCTCCAGAGAGCAAATCAAGCTCCCCAGGCGGAAGAGGACATGCAGCGGGAGGAAGTGATCCCGATTCGTGATGATGATGACCAGTCGCTCAAGGAAATCCCTTTGGACGTCTCGGTCGACCCCTCTGCGGACGTTCAAACCGGTATGCAGACTTCTCCTCTTAATCTCTCTTCAAATTCCAAACCTTTTATCGGTGGTTTTTCTTCGGATTTTCCTATGGCCTCAAATTTAGAAGATCCTCTGCAAAACATTGAATCACTCTCAGAAGCTATTCCTTCATTAAATTTGAACTGTGAGGACCTATCTAAGATGAGTCAGATCTCTGGTAGTTCGTCCCCTGTCCGTCACTATAACCTCAGATCTCACAGTAAAAGACCTGCATGTCATCAGATTGTCCCGGAAACGGTTGGTGGTCTCTGTCCTGAGTCGTCTAAGAGTCACTTAAAAAAAGGTAGAGGGCGGAAATCTCTTTTATCTAAAGCTCAAGTTAAGGCAAAATATGATGTAGCGGATGGTAAACAAATGTCGATCCCTGGGGCGCTTAGAGCAGCAAAACCCCCTGAGACGGTTATCAAATGATCTGTCTTTCATGGAACTGTAGGGGGTTGGCTAGTAAACCCAAAAAACTAGCTCTGAAAGATTTAATCTCCCGCCACAACCCGGATATGGTCTTTCTCCAGGAAACCCTGGGCAATAGTGCTGATGTTGAATCCTCCCTCTGCTCTCTCTTTCCGGGTTGGGTTTTCACAGCCCTGGATGCTTCCGGCCATTCTGGCGGTCTTGCTATTGGTTTTAAAAAGGGAAGATTCAAGGTTTTAAATTCCTGGGGTCTGCCCCATGCTCTTGGTTTGGAGATCCTTTCACCAGATTTTGAATTGCCTTTTCTGGTCATCAATGTGTATGGTCCCTGTCAGGGCCGGGCCTCCTTTTGGAATGATTTCCTCTCGAAAGAGCTGTTAAAAAACAAAAGGCTGCTTATAGGGGGAGATCTAAACTTTTCTCTGGGGATCGCTGAAGCTTGGGGGCCCAATGCAAGGGAAGATCCTCTGGCAGATTTCTTCCTAAAAGCCCTTCAGACTCATAATCTGATTGATGTTAACATAATAAAGGCTAAACCGACCTGGAGAAACAGAAGAACGGGAGAGGAGAGAATTGCTAAAAGATTGGACCGTTTTCTCATAAATGAGTCGCTGGCTTCTTATATCCCTCTCTTCAGGCAATGGGTGGGTGAAGGGGGAAATTCGGACCATTTTCCCATTTACCTTGAGTTCTCAAAGACCCCTCCCAAGCCGGCTTCTTTAAGTTCAATGCTACCTGGCTTCAGGAGGAGTCTTTTCTTCAGCTGTTCAGGAATACATGGAGGCATCCGGGCCCTACCCCTCCGGAAAACAAAGGAGCTCATTTTATGGAGAATCTAAAAAGGCTGAAGAGAGCAACCATTGAATGGGCTGCAGACAGAAGGAGGAAATTAAATGAGGAATTGGTCAGAATTGATGAGGCTCTAAGTGTTTTAGAAGATCCTGATGCTGATGCTTACATTTCACAAGAGGCGAAAGAAAGAATTCTGGTGTTAGAAAAGAGCAGAGCTAAGATTCTTCTGGACAAAGAAGAGGAGTGGAGGTTGAAAAGTAGGGCTATTTGGTTGAAAGCGGGGGATGAAAATACAAAATTCTTCCATAATTATGCAAAGGGGCGGAAAAACGCAAATACTATTTGGAAATTAAAGGACTCTGAAGGAAGGGAGCACTCCACTTTTGAGGCTGTAGCAAATCTGGGTAAGAATCACTTTCAATCCCTTTTTGCTGACCCAGGGGGAATTTCTATAGCCGAAATCATTCGGACTGCCCAAGCTTTCCCTCGTTTTGTGGAGGAGGAGGAAGCAGAAAATCTATTCAGAGAAGTGACTAAGGAGGAAGTAGAAAGTGTCATAAAATCAATGCCAAAAGACAAAAGTCCGGGTCCGGATGGTTGGACCATAGAGCTGTTTACTCACTTCTTTGATCATATTGGTGAAGAGCTTACAGATGTTGTGGAGGAGTCAAGGAAAAAAGGAGAAATCTATGGTCCTTTTAATGCAACCTTCATTGCCCTCATCCCGAAAAAAGAGGATCCGGAATCCTTTGAAGATTTCAGACCTATCTCTCTCTGCAATGCTATCTACAAGATCATAGCAAAAATCATTGCGGTCCGCCTGAAGCCCATTCTTTCAGTTTGTATTTCCAACGAGCAATTTGGATTCCTGGATGGTCGACAAATTCATGAAGCCATTGGGGTGGCCCAGGAAACCATCCACAGCATCAGACAAGCAAAGAAAAAAGGGGCGGTGCTTAAATTAGATCTTTCCAAAGCATACGACAGGATTAGCTGGTCGTACCTCAGACTTTTATTGACTCACCTTGGCTTTAAGGTGGAGTTTATAAATTGGATAATGGGATGCATTTCAAATGTATGTTTTGTTGTTTTGATTAATGGGGCTGCATCCCAATTCTTCAAAAGTCAGCGAGGCTTGAGACAAGGATGCCCTCTCTCTCCTTTGCTCTTTCTTCTGGCTGCTGAAGGCCTCAGCAGATTGATTTCAAAAGCTAAGAGATCAGGTTTGATTACAGGTTTGGAAGTAGCTGTAAATCTTTTCATAACTCATCTCCTATTTGTTGATGATATTTTATTGTTTACAAATGGGAATATAAATGAACTAAAAGAGCTTAAAGACATTCTTGATCTATTTCTGAAAGCTACAGGGCTTCAAATAAATCCCAGGAAGTCGCACTTTATTATGGAAGCTTTCACCAGGCAAGAGGAGATTTTGATCACATCATACTTGCCCTTTGAAATCTGCAGTATGGATCAGCCTTTCAAGTACCTGGGGTTTTGGTTAAAACCGTCTTCATACCGAAAGCAGGATTGGAATTGGCTGGTGGCAAAAATTGAACAAAGGATTTCCCACTGGAGCTTCAAATGGCTATCTAGGGCTGGCAGGCTAACTCTGATAAACTCTGTTCTTCAGGCCATCCCGGTCTTTTGGGCTGCTCTGACCTGGATCCCAAAAGGAGTTCTTCATAAAATCAAGCAAATATGTAGCAGATTTCTGTGGTCGGGAGCCAAAGAAGATTCAGTCCTTCCCTGGGTAGCTTGGGATAAGATTGCTAGACCAAAGGAATGGGGGGGATGGGGCATCAAGCATCTCGTTGATTTTAGTCAATCTCTGGCAGCAAAATCAGGATGGCGAATTATAAAAGCGGAGAACCTTTGGACTAGAGTGGTCAAAAGAAAGTATATTGACCCAGTTCCGCTAGAGGATTGGATTCGGAGCCCAAACAAAAAAGGTAGGAATTGCTCGGTAATCTGGAAGGCCACTTCAGAGGCATTCAAAATTATAGAACAAGGACTTGCTTGGCAGGTGGGGAATGGAGAAAATCTACGGATTGGCAGGGATCCGTGGGTAGGGTGCAACGATCTTTTTGCATTATCCCCTGGTCTTCTCGCTCATCTAGATACAAAGGGAATCCACAGGTTAAGTCAGATAGCAAACATGGAGTTATATTCCATTTGGGGTCAGGAATGGAAATCTGTAGAGGAATTGGGCATTGATCTCACCTGGAGAATCGAATGGCAGGCCTTCATACATGAACTTAAGCGGTCAAATGTCAGAATAAAGGACCATCCAGACTCCCTAGTGTGGGCTCATGCTGAGACAGGACTCTACTCCCCAAAGGCTGGCTATAATTTCCTGATGAAGAGAAAGGGATGGGATCCTCCTGTTTGGTGGGCAAAGCCTCTGTTCAAACTGAAATGCCCCAAAAAAGCCAGAATTTTCCTCTGGTGTGCGCTTAAAAGAAAGATCCCTTCTTGGGAAATCCTTCAAGCACGCTTCAAGCAGGGGCCGAGTAGATGCCCCTTATGCCTGGCAGCTTCTGAATCCATCCCACACTTATTTGTGGAATGCCCCTTCACTAGACAAGTCTGGGATGAAACAAAAAAACTTCTGAACATTAACTCCAGATGGGAAGGGGAAGATCTCCCTGCAGCTTGGGAATTTTGGTGGTCCCACTATCCCGAGAAGAACCTGAGAAACCTTCCTCCTATCCTCTGCTGGGGCATTTGGATTGCCCGGAACCGTAGCATATTCAATGAAAAAACAACCCCGGTGGAAGTAATCGCAATCCAAAGCTCAACCATCCTTGCAAGCATTCCTGAGCCGGAAGGCCCTACATCCTCGAACCAGCGGAAGGAAATCCTTATTAAAGAAGGCATCCCTTGGGCATTCTTTGACGGGGCAGCACAAAACAACTCCACTGGTGCTGGAATTATTATTCATCTTAGTCCCTCGCATTCGCTAAAAGCCTCAGTGGGTCTTGGGATGGGCACAAATAACTTTGCCGAACTATCAGCCTTAAAACTTCTCCTTTGCTGGCTCATTCATAGACAGGTCCTCACAGTTCAGATTTTTGGAGATTCTTCAAATGTTGTAAACTGGGTCAATGGAAAATTTAGATGCCGGAATTATATGTTGATGCCTCTGTTAGAAGAAATTCAAAATCTAAAATCTTCATTTACTGTTTTCTCTCTTGACCATATTTACAGGGACAAAAATGATGAAGCAGACAGGTATTCTAAAGCAGGTTTACAACAGGCTGTGGGTTCGTGGAGGATAAAAGAGCAGGTCCAGGACCAGATCCGTGAGACGGATATGGCCCCTTACACTTAATGTTTTTTTGTTACATGCTGTAATTGCTCCAGGATCAAATGGACATATTTTTTGATACTGGCGGCATATGATATTTGAACTTTTTCTTACACTATTTCATCTCTTTTTAAATTCGGAGAAGCTCGACAGAACCTTTGGTTGTTATTATGCGGGTTGTTTTCCTTTTAACAAGGAGACCCAGACTTTCTAGACAGCCTCAGTATTTTTTGGTATGGCTGTTTCAGGCCGAAGTTCAGAAGAACTTACTGGTTTTTTGTAAAAGACATGCTTGATGACATCATGGAGAAGGATGGTTTTATCTTTCTGCCTCAAGCAGTTTTCTGCTGAATGTTCATTCATCTGATTGTAACTTTTTTATTTTTATTAATAGAAAAGTTCGGCTTTTTTCCTCGGAAAAAAAAAAAAAAAAAAATGTTGATAATTTGAATTTTCGATATTCTACATATTTATACATTGTTAATTAATTTTTCAATCCACAAGAAATAATTGTTTCTAAAAAACAATATTTTATAACAATTGACATAAAAATAGCCATTTTTAACATAAATATAATTAAAAAACTACACATTTTGATAATTTTTTGTTACAATTGACATGCGAAAATCACAATTTTTATACGAAAATTTTAACTAAAAATAGTTAAATAATAGTTTTTTTTATGAATTTCATGTCAAAATAATAATAATAATAATAAAAATAACTTCTTTTTTTCAAAAAATAATGGTTAACTTAAAAATTAATGCGAAAATCACATATTACAAATATTGAATGCATAACAACCTTAATTGAGTGTATATTCTTCTCATAAAATGTCAAAGTCAAAACATTGCAAGTATAACTACTTAATAGTTACAAAAAATGAGCTTGATTTCCAAGCATAACTTAAATTTAATCAGCAATGTCACGTAATCCAAACTCTTCGTCCTCTAGAGTTTCATCATTGTTTTCTTCCTCAATATTCTCTGCTTCCTTTTGCTCATTTTTGTCTTCTAATGGATCTTTCATGTCTGTCAATCTCCCAATGTATGTCTTTCCAAACATCCCATGTAATGGTGGTTGAGGTTCCTTTGCCTTTTTTGCCACACATGATTCACTAAAGTCCCCTTTCTTCAACCCAATTTCTTGCATTGCATCTGGAAGAAATTGAAGAGAATTAATTCTTTGTTGAATGAAATTGCATTGTAATGGATCTTTTTCAATTGCAATGCAATTTCTTCCTTTTTGAAGGCAGCATGCTAGTGTTGTACCTAGTTATCAAGCACAAAAGAAATAATGAAGTAAATTAGTACAATGACATATTAATTAAAAAATAACATATTGAAATTCAAATCTATATAATAAAACTTACATGAGCCAGAAAATAAATCCAAAACCCAATCTCCTTCATTTGAACATATGTCTATAAGATAGTTAATCAATAATTGTGGTTTTTGATAAATGTTAAATATCTCTCCTTTTGCTTCTTTGTCTTCATATGTTAGTTTTCTCACAACAACGTCATAACTCAGTATTTGGCTATGACTCTTTCCGTCCACCCGATTAAAAATCATAGACATATAGCTATCATCTTTTGCCTAACTATCAATATGAATGAACTCACAATCATTTATAAATACTTGATCTTCACGGTTAAGAAGATTTGACTTTGCCTGTAACATGAAATAGTAAAAGTTCAATCAACTTGTACATAAATGGATTTTTCAACATTAATCAAATATACATTTTAAACGTCTTACCATGTAAGCTGCATCCTTGAATTTGTTTTCCCTTTGAAGCTTGACAATATCATTGCCAATTGTGTGTCTGAATGAAATGTCACAAATCTCCATAATGGCGATGACGTGACTTCTACAAATCCCGCAACCAGTTTACTAAAAGCTTGATAAGGGTCACTATCATAGTCAATATTTGGAATATTGAAACCATGGGGAATATCTGCAATAACTATGGCATACTCCCTTTTAGGCATGAGTTTAGCAATGTCTTCGCAGTCGCCTTGTATTGCTTGATATTGAACAGTGTCTAGCCCATTCCAAATGAAATGAGTAAGAGTTGGATCAAGTTCAACATTCTTAACACATTGCTTCCTCAGTCTTTCGGTCTTTATTTTTTCAATAAAAGTTCTGAACCTAGTTGGCGCTCCATTGTCATCCTTCTTTATCTTTTATAAAATAAACAAATATGTGTAAGTTATAAATTAAAAATAGTACACATATGAATAAAAATGAATGTGTAAATCAAGATACCTTTTTAAATGAAAGATAAAAAGTTTTTAATGTTGATGTAGAACTTGAATCTGGATAGTTGCATACAACATCATCCCAGCTATCTTCATTCAACAATCTAACCATTTGTTCTTGAATTTTCATGTAAACTTTGTGACTACATAGATAAAGTAACAAAAAGTCAATATAATGATATGTATAACAAATACTACCAAGAACAACATGTTTTATTTAAAAGAAAATTATAATCTAGAAATAAGTAAAAAAATAATTCAAAAAACTTACTTTTGAAATTCCTCGGACATTTTCTCCAATGATAATTCCCCTGACTTCACACGAGATAATATTATTTTGACAATTTTTTCATCTTTCACTCCTTACATTGCTCTCCAAGGTGTGATAGTCATATCTTCTGGAAGCTGCTTCAAGTCAGGACCTAATTTACTGCCACCACATATCAATGGCTTAGAATTTTTAACCTTCTCTTTTTTAATGCCAATGTTTTCCCACATGCTAAAAATCTCATCAATCAAGTTCCAAACATCTCTAGTTCTAAATGCCAATTGGAAAATGTTATCAACATCTTTGAATATATCACTAAGAAGGTTGCATTTTCCACCTTTTGAATTGGGTTTCTCTTCAATTTGATAGCCTATTTCCATACAACATTCCCTTCAGAAATCTGCAGTAACATTTATCCTATCCCCACCACATTTTTCTTGAAATTCACTATGAATAAATCTAACCCTTTGGATGAAAGTCATAGACATCCTATATTCATTATCTAAATTATGATCCCATGCCACTAACTTTGCTTATGTATCTGATAAACCAGCATAAATGATACATTTCATTGTTTCAAAACGTGGGTTATTGGGATATTCCTCCATCAATTGTCTTTGAGATTCTACAGAATGGTTCCCATCAAGCACATAATAATTGTATTCAAAACATTTTGACTTATCAAATGCTTCTTTGTTGGGAACTTGAACTGGATCAACAAGAAGCACATAATTAACCACATGAGCATATGGATTATACCTCATCAATGTCTTCAAGTTGTGAACATGCAGATGGTGTGGCTTTCTGACTTGATATTGACATTTTCCTTCACTTGCCTTATAGGTTTGTCTGACATTAAGCTGAAATGTACGACCACCATCAATTAAGTTTTTCTTTGTCAAATTCTGTCGAATGGCATTTTGTTTTGTTTTGATAATTCCATCCTCTAAATCAGCTCCTGGTGTAATGATTTCTCTGCTTTCTTTTGAAGTTTCACTAGGTTCTTGACTGCTGGTAATGACTACTTCAAAATCTTCAACTTTAATTTTCTTCGTCATAACATTCTCAACAGATTTATTTTTGGGCATTGTTACTTTTGGTCTTTTACGGCTCTTCTCAGTTCCAATGTCATCTTCAGTAACGGCAACATATGCTTCACTATCAGTTTCAACTTCATTGCCCTCAAAAGTAACTTGTTTACCCTTGCTAGATTTATCCACTAGAGGCCTTTTTTTTTTATCCTTTGGATGTAGTTTTGTAGCATCATCAATTACTACATTTTGCTTGTTTTCCATATCTTCTTCTGATAATGAGTAAAAACTGTTGACAACTTTCATAATATCATGCTCTATAAAATGAATGCCTCCCAACCTAATTGAACAAATTTCAACAAAATTCTGCCAAACAAAATATCATTTGTCAATAAAAACAAAATTAAAAAAATATAGCGAGACACTTTCAAGAAAACAAAATACAAATATAAATAACAATACTTACAATTTTTTGTTTCATCTCATTTACGATTTGTTTACACAACGTTGTAGATACCTCTCTCGTGTCATACAATGAATATGTTAATTGATATTTAATCCTTTCATGTGACTTGGGAGCTTTTGTAAGTAAGTAAACAACTTCAGTGTCCGGTACCGAACACATATCTATGACTCTTCCCATCAGCTCAAAAATTCCATTTTCATTCGGTATATCAATATATAGATATATGTTCACATTTTGGCTTTCTCTTTCTTTCACATACCAGATTCTTGATGGGAATTTCACCTCTTTTGAATTCTTCTAGTCTGAAATCATCTTCTTATCATTTGAGGCACTTAAAAGATTTGTAGCCATGAGCTCAGGTGGAGTTCGTTCACCAATGTTTTTTGAAGATGCACCTTTAAGTGTCTTTGGTCTAGACATATTCACAGAAATCTTCTTTGATGAAATTTTCCTGAAAAATAGAAACACATAAATTAGTAAAAAACGAAAACATATTAACTTAAATCCACAACGAAAATATATCCTAATTTTTAATTTGTATAATCAGATAATTGAAATTAAAAAAATATTAACACTAAGAAATGGCAGAAGCCCACTGACACCACCCCGTCCATCCACAGAGTGGCGGGAAATTTCCCCACCCCTTACCCCACATGCCCCCTACCCCTCTTCCCCTCAACTGACCCACACCACCCCACCCCGCAATCGAATGGCCATCCAACCGCACCCTTACCCCCTTCCACACCTCCACCTACCCCCATAGCACCCCACCCCCCAATCACTTCCCCTCCACGCCCCCCTCCACCCCTTAGCCCCCCTACCAGCCCACAACCCCCATGCCACTTCACCCCCTTCCCCCTCTCCCCAACCCCCAACAGCCTACCCCCTTCCCCCCAACCAAGCCACCCCACCCCGTAATCAGACGGCCACCCCAGCCCATCCTTACCCACCTTCCCCCTATTCCCCCTAGCCCCCAACTGAACCACCCCTCCCCACAATCGGACTGCCACCCCAACCCACCCTTACCCCCCCTTCCCTCTACCCCTTAACCCCCACTCTCCCCTACCCCTACCTCATCCCCCCTACCTCACCCCCCCCCCCCCCGGACCCACCCCTCATCCCCCCCCCCTTCCTCTCACCTCACCCTCATCCCCCCCTCTTCCTACCCCTCCTCCTCACTCCCCTCCCCCCCACTACCCACACCCCCCACCACCCCTTGTTCCCCCTCACTCTACCCTCACCTCACCCCTCATCCCTCCCCCTCACTCCCCTTTTCCCCCCTCTACCCAGCCCCCCCACCCTCGTTCCCCCTCACTCTAACCCCCCGCCCCGTCACCCCTCATCCCCCTCACTCCCCTTTCCGCCCCTCCGCCACCTCACCCCTCATCCCCCCCTTCTTCCTACCCCTCCCCCTCACTCCCCTTCCCCCCCTCTACCTGCCCCCATCCCCCACCCCTCTTTCCCCTCATCCCTCCCCCTCACTCCCCTTTCCCCCCCTCTACCCGACCGGCCTCCCCCCTTACCCTCATTCCCCCTCACCTCACCCCTCATCCACCCTCCCCTCACCTCACCCCTCACTCCCCTTTCCCCCCTCTACCCGGCCCCCCCTCCTCACACCTCTTTCCCCTCACCCCTCATCCCCCCCTACCCACACCCCCTCCCCCTCCATCATCCCTCCCACCATTCCCCCTCACTCCCCTTTCCCCTCCTCCTACCTGACCTGCCCTCTCACCCCTCGTTCCCCCTCACTCTACTCCCCGCTCACCCCTCATCCCCCCCTCACCTCACGTTTCATCCCTCCCCCTCACTCCCCTTTCCCCCCCTCTACCTAGCCCTCCCCCCCTCTACCTAGCCCTCCCCCCTCACCCCTCGTTCACCCTCACTCATCCCCCCCCTCACCTCACCCCTCATCCCCCTCACCCTACCTCCCCCGTACCCCCCCCCCCCACCCCTCGGCCGCCACCCCCCACCTTACCCCTCAGCTTCTCCACCCTACCCCTAAACCCGCCCCCTACCCCCCAGCCCCCCCTACTAACCCCCCCGCCCTTCACCCCTCCCCATACCCCCTGCCACCCCCCCCCCAAACCCCTAAGCCCCCTCCCCTACCCCCTCGCGCCCACCCCCTTAAACCCCCCCCTAACCCCCTCACCCCTCACCCTACCACCCCCCCTTCCCCTACCCTCCCCCACCCCCCAAACCCTCGCCCCCCTCCCTTCCCCGCCCCTCCACCTTCCTCCCCTGCCCCTCCGCCCCCTCCCTTCCCCACCCCTCCGCCTTCCTCCCCCACCCCTCCGCCTCCCACTCCCTCCCTCCTGCACCTCCCCCTCCTCCTGCCTCCCCCGACCTTCGCCCCCTCGGATGGCCACCCGGGCGCGCCGGCGAGCCGCAAGGGTGGTGCAGGGTAGGTGGCCGCACCCCACCACATGCCACCCCGGTGGCCCAGGGTGGTCGTCTGATTCCCGGAATCGGACGGCCACCCCGGGCGGGCCGCCGGGGTGGCCGCCCTACCCCGTGCCACCCCGGGCGGGCTGAGGTGGCACGGGGTGGGCGGCCACCCCGGCGGCCCGCCCACCCCGAGAGGGCTGAGGTGGCACGGGGTGGGTGGCCACGCCCCACCCCGTGCCACCCTAGGCGGGCTAGGGTGGCGTGGGGTGGGCAACCGCGCCCCACCCCGCGCCACCCCGCCGGCTCGCCCAAGGTGGCCATCCGATTCCCGGAATCGGACGGCCACCCCGGCAACTCGTCGGCGCGTCCGGGTGGTCATCCAAGGGGGCGGAGGTCGAGAGGCGGGAGGAGGGAGGGAGCAGGAGGCGGAGGGGTGGGGGAGGAAGGTGGAGGGGCGGGGAAGGGAGGGGGCCGAGGGGTGGGGGAGGGGGGTGGGACAGGGAAGGGTAGGGTGAGGGGGACGGGGGGGCGAGGGGGGGGGGGGGGCCGAGGGGTTAGAGGGGTGGGGGGTAGGGGGAGGGTAGGGTGAGGGGTGAGGGGGTGGGCCGAGGGGTAGGGGTAGGGGGGGTTAGGGTGAGGGGTGAGGGGGTGGGCGTTAGAGGGGGGTCCGAGGGGTGAGGGGTGGGAGGAGGGGGGAGGGGGTGTAGGCCGAGGGGTGAAGGGGGGGGGTAGGGTGAGGGGTGAGGGGGTGGGCCGAGGGGTGGGGGTGGGGAGTTTACGGTGGGGGACCGAGGGGTGGGGGTGGCGGTTAGGGCGGGGACCCGAGGGGTGGGGGGGGGTGAGGGGGGGTACGGGGCGAGAGGGGAAAGGGTGAGGGGTGGGGGGGAGTGAGGGGAGCCGAGGGGTAGAAGGGGGGGAGGTAGGGTGAGGGGTGAGGGGGTGGGGGGGCGACCGAGGGGTGAGGGGGAGGTGTAGGGTGAGGGTTGAGGGGGGCCGGGGGGGGAGGCGTAGGGGGAGGGTAGGGTGAGGGGGGAGCAAGGGGGGAGGGTAGGGTGACGGGGGGACAAGGTTGGCAGAGGGTAGGGCTGGGGGTGAGGGGGAGCGAAAGGAGGGGACGAGGGAGGGTGCAGTGAGGGGGGTGGAGGGGTTGTGGTAAGGGTGGCACGAGGGGTGAGGGGGAGAGGTAGGGGTAGGGACGGGGGGGGAAACGAGGGGTGAGGTGAGGGAGGGGGGAACGGGAGTCGAGGAAATGAGGGGTGAGGTGAGGGAGAGGGGAAGGGGAGTCGGTTAGGGGCACAGGTGTGTGGGTCCAGGGGAGTGAGGTAGGGGGGCCGGGTAGGGGTTGGGGGTCATGTGGAGTAGGGAGGTGGGGCGAAAGGGGGGTTGAGGGGTGAGGGGGAAAGGGGTTGCTGAGTTTGGGGAGGGGCCCAGAAGGATGTGCAGAGGGAGTGGGTGGCCGGCCAATTGCAAAATGGGGTTGCCCTGGGCCCACCATGCTCACGGCGGAAATATTTATTAATTTGGTTGAAAAAAAATTAAGTTTATAAAAAAAAAATCTGGTGGCCGGTCGATTGCAGAATGGAGTTGCCCTGGGCCCACCATGCTCATGGCGGAAATATTTCTTAATTTGGTTGACAAAAAAATTTAAGTTTAGAAAAAAAATCTACTTCGTTAAACTAATTTAATATGAGAAGTTTCAATGAAAAAAAATTAACTGACCTTTCAATTGCGGAAATTCTTCGTTGAATATGTTGTTGATCCCAATGTAGCTGCTCCACAAATTCACTCCAAGTCTTTTAACGAACCTCAGAAAACCTTGATGTAACGTGAGTAATAGTGATAATGGAATATATAAGTGAAACTACGGAGATGTTTTATCGTATGGTGAATGCGGGATTAATTAGTTTTAATAAATTTTAACATGTTAATTTTTTTATGGCAATGAATGAAAATATGATAAAGCGAACAGTATGGAATTGTTTTATAGCAGGGTGAATGTGGGATTAACTTGTTTCAGAATGTATTATAAAAAATTTAAAAAAACATTCAATTGTTTAGTAAATATTATATACTTTAACTATTAAAATCATTTAGGTAGAAGTTGTAGTTTACAATTTTAACTTTAATGATTTATTTCATTAAAAAAAATTAAGTTTACATTTTTCATTAAATTGCATAATAAAATAATGAAGTGAAATAAATCTCACAAACTTTTAGGAGGGAAATATTTTCGCGAAATTTTTTGGGTGGAAAATTTTTGGAGGGAAATATTTTCGCGAAATTTTTTGGGAGGGAAAATTTCATTCTCTAAGCTATATAATATCTTTAGGAAACTCTCCATTTGTATCATTCAACATCTTCTATTTGAAAGGGATGGATTGTCCTGATAGTGAAGTTTTGATTTATACAGCATCAACATCTTCATCACGTAACAACTCTATTCATATGGATAAATATAGCGGGACTTCTTCCACTATGAATAGAAAGTCAATTCTTCCACTTAGTCATGATCCTAAGGACTATGAGAGCAGCACTGATGAAAGAGGGGATGGAGAATTTCAAATAAATAAAGAGTCACAGATTCCACTTAGTCCGAATTCGAAGGACTATGAAAGCAGTAGTGATGATGAGATTGATGACAAATTTCAAAAGAATGGAGTCTCACGGTGTCCACTTAGTCCTAATTCTATGGACTATGAAAGCAGCAGTGATGAAGAGCAAGATGGTGAAGTTCAAAAGAATGGAGTGTCACGGTGTCCACTCAGTCCTAATTCTAAGGACTATGAGAGTAGCAGTGATGAAGAGCGTGATAACGAATTTGAAAAGAATGGAGTGTCAAAGTGTCCACTTAGTCCTAATTCTAAGGACTATGAGAGCAGCAGCGATGAAGTGCATGATGATGAATTTCAAAAGTATGGAGTGTCACGGTGTCCAATTAGTCCTAATTCTAAGGACTATGAGAGTAGCTTTGATGAAGAGCAGGATGATGAATTTCAAAAGTATGGAGTGCCACGGTGTCCAGTTAGTCCTAATTCTAAGGACTATGAGAGCAACTTCTATGAAGAGCGGGATGATGAATTTCAAAAGTATGGAGTGCCACGGTGTCTAATTAGTCCTAATTCTAAGGACTATGACAGCAGCAGTGATGAAGCGCGGGATGATGAATTTCAAAATAATGGAGTGTCACGGTGTCCACTTAGTCCTAATTCTAAGGACTATGAGATCAATAGTGATGAAGAGTGCGATGATGAATTTCAAAATAATGGAGTGTCACAATGTCCTCTTAGTCCTGATTCTAAGGACTATGAGAGCAGCAGTGATGAAGGATAGGATGATGCACTTAGTCCTAACTCTAATGAGTATAAAGGTAGCAGTGATGAAGGACAAGATGATACACTTAGTCCTAATTCTATGGACTGTGAGAGCAGCACTGAAAATGCACATGAGGAAGAATATCCAATAAACATCGAGTCAAAATTTCCATTGAGTCAGAATTCTATGGACTATGACAGTAGCATTGAAGAAGGGGAAGATGAAGAATATCCTCCAAGTCAGTATTTGAAAAGCACAGTTAATCATAGTGTGGATAACATTCCTCTTAATGATGATGAAAATCTTTATACAAATGATGATCTAATGATGGAGATGTTGCCAATAAATATTGTATCGAGGAGTAGGAGCAGACCTTTTCGTATCAATGCAAGATGTTCTAGTTATACAAGGGGTAGAGTAGAATATCTAACGAGAAGAAGTTCTATCAGTGCACTCATTTCAAGTGAATGTTGCCAAAAAGATTGCTTGAAACATATGGATCTCAAATTTGCATTACAGAGTAGGGAGATATTTTTCAATGAATAAAAGCATGCAAAAATCATATTTAGTTGGGTGCATGCAATCTACATTGTCAGGTTATGATTATCATACTAAGACTTTATTTATCTGTAGAAAAGATTTCAAAATGTTTCATTCGATTGGGAATTTTCATCTCTCGAGAATTCAAGAAAATTTGGAAAAGGATCCCACATTTTATTCTGAAGTACGTCATAAAAGACAGTTTGGGCCATTATCAAACACTGCAATGTCATGGATGAAAGATTTATTTTCAAAGCATGGAGAGTGTATGCCAAATAGAGAGACAATACATATTCCAGATAATTTTTCGAGACGCAAAATCTACAACTTATACAAAGAATATGCAGAAGGTGCTGAGGGACATGGCCGGTTTATTACATATCAATATTTTGTGAAGATATGGAAGAAAGAATTCAACAATGTCCGTATTCCTAAGAAGACAAGGATGGGGATTTGCAGTACATGTGCTTCTCTTAAATAAAAAAGGGACAAATGTGAAGGGTCAGAAAGAGGTAGGCATTCATAACTTTAACTTTTAAAATTGTATATTCATTAAGTATGAAAACATATTTCTTAATGGCTTTCTTTTATGTTGTGTAGATTCAATTGTCAAAGAACTTCAGGAGCATCGCAAACAACAAACAAATGAATGGAAAAAGTTGTACAAGCATCGAAAGAAGTGTTATGATAATCTGAATAAATATTTGGGTTTGATAATTGATGGTATGGACCAAAAGAAAACACTTTTACCACATTTTGTTCGCACACCCAAAAATTTACAGGAGGAAAATTTTATTCAGTATCACTTGGTTGGTTATATGGTCTTCAATGGGAAAATTTTGCCAAAGGTGTACTTCACAGCTCCAAATATTCATAATGATGCAAATCTGACCATAACCATAATTCATGATGTGATTTCTCATTGGTCTGGTAATCTTCCTAAAGTTTTGTATCTACAATTGGACAACACTTGCCGTGAAAACAAAAATCAGGTTATTTTTGGATATCTAAACATGCTTGTTGAATTGAGAATTTTTTAGAAGGTAAAGGTTGGTTTCCTTCTTGTTGGGCACACTCATGACCATATTGATCATATGTTCAGTCATTTTTCAGTCACATTGAGGAGGAAGGAAGCTGGGAGCTTGCCATCATTAATTGAATGTATTAAGAAATCATACATGCTAGAGCCTACTTTTGATGTGTTGGAAGAAACTATTAACATGCAAAGGTTTATTATGGGATCATATGGTGAGGGGAAATGCATTGAACAACTTAATGACATTAGTTTCCAACATCAATTTCGTATCAAAAAAATTGATGGGAAAACACTAATATGGGGAAAGAAGTATTCATCTACTGCAGAATGGGCACTGTCATCAGGTTTGCAATTTTTGAAGTTCATTCCAGATCATCCAATATTTGCATCGAAATATTGTTATTACAATCAATTGGTGAAGTTCATAATGCACGCAAACAAAATAGAGATATAAATTATTTTGATTGCCTAGAAGAAATTAAAAAATGTATTAAATATACATATGAGTACTTTTATATTTCTGATTTAGTTTGGTGGGAGTCATTTTTCAATAATCAAAGTGATATTATTTCAACAAGAAAAAATGAAGATATACCTTTAAAAAATCCATTTATTTGGCCACAAAATGTGTCGAATGCACATGAGGAAATAAACATTGTTGAACAGCAACAATCTCAAGGTATCATTAATTCTTCACAGGCAGAGGAAAGAGAGATGTATATTGGTTCCAGAAGATCTCGTGCACAACGTGAAGCCATGGAAGACCTTTACAGGGGTTCAGTACAACATATTAAGGAGGGTTGCATGATTGCAGTGCTAGCAGATGGAGATCTCAATGGCTATCCATTCTGGGTTGCTAAAGTTATAAAGGTCTTTACAGAAAATGAGGATGTTACAAGTGTTGAAGTACATTGGTATGCCACAAATACACACCCATTCAATGGTGTGTATAAGCCAGAGATGGTAGTTGACAAAAAAAATGGTAGAAAGAGAAAAAGAAAGGGTACAAATATAAATCGTCACCGCACAGACATATTGAAATTGGAGGATGTTGACATACTTGTTTATGACTTCAATTTAACAAAGAGGGGAACTCTTCGCTTCAAGACAATAGAGATTCTGAAAAGGTTGTTACTAGAACGAACAATATTGAGATGGGAGTCTGCTGAAACTAGTCGTAGATCTAGAAGAATTTTGAAACCTGAAATGATGGGCATGCATGTGGACTCAGATGGGGCACTAGTTGATGAAAGAGAAGAATATGGAACATCTTCATCAGCATCTAGTCACTCATCTGAAGATGTGAATTCTGATGGTGTGCAAGAAAATATGAGTGATTTTGAATAATTGTTTAAGACAGTTTATCTAACTGATGTATGCATCGTATCTTGAAATAAAATTTTTTATTTCCATATGGTGTTAAATGAGAAGTTATGAGTCATTTTTATGTTGTTAGATCATTTTACTAGCATTTTTTTTAAATTTTGAAGATTGACCCTAAAAAAAATCATCATTCCAGTATAATCACTTTTTCGTTTTCAAGCTATATTTTGCACGAAAATTTTGTTTTCACTGCCATTTTTAAAACATGTTCAAAATTGTCCCTAAAAAAAAAAACATCGTTCCAGTATACACACTTGTCGTTTTTAGCACTATTTTTTTTTTTTTTTTTGGCGTTTTTTGGCCAGAGTTCCCGTTTTGAGTTTATAGTTCCTGTTTGAAAGTTTACACTGTTCACATGGAACCTCCTAAGTGGTGACACGTGTCACACTGATTTTCCCCTTATGCCCCCTCAAAACACCATAAATTATGGCCACGTGTCTTGCCATACCGCCATGTCATGTTGACGTCAGGAGCCACGTGTCCTTATCGGAGCCAATCATGTGCCACCATGTGCCTTAATGGAGCCAATCCTATTCCGCCACACGTCCTTATCAGAGCCAATCATGTGCCGCCACACATCCTCCTAGAGGAGAGAGAAAAGGTCATGTCTACCCTTGGTTTTGTGAGGAAATCCTTTGTAAACCTTTCTTTGGGTCCCCCGATGATTTTACATTATCGACCCATTTCCTTTGTCACACCTTTTAAAAGGTTGCGCTTTCATAAGTTTCAATTGTCGATTATTGATTGTTTTGATACCTTGATAGTCCAATGTGGCCT
This sequence comes from Pinus tabuliformis, assembly GCA_031772625.1. Lineage (NCBI taxonomy): Eukaryota > Viridiplantae > Streptophyta > Pinopsida > Pinales > Pinaceae > Pinus > Pinus tabuliformis. Next base: position 1,540,269,527 of record CM062818.1, read on the forward strand.
ACTTCGATGCGATGGATCCCAGATTATGCAACTGTCGATATGTGATCGTTGATCCACTTGGTGTCACTGATGTGCAATCATCGATGTTCCCTGACATCTGATATGCGATGTTCCGATAAGCCATGCTACAGGACCTCCGATATGTGATCTCTGATATCAAACCTCTGATATTCCTTCTTTCCTAAGGCTTAAATCCTTAAAACTTCAGAAGACCATATCTTTTGATCCATGAGTCCATTTTTGGACTTCCACATATCATTGGAAAGCTTGTTCAAATAAATTTCCATTGGATATGGTCCAATGTGGGATTTTAGTCCTTTTGTGGCTTGGAAGATGAATGCAAATTCCTCTTCTCTTATGCATTATTTTGAGATCATTTAGCACCATTTGAAGAAATTTGCAGTAGGTGATAATATTGGCTCCAATTAAGGACAATGCCTTGCTAGCAAGGTGTTGAGAACCTGCAGACCAGTAGCCTTCACCATTGGGCATGGAGCCAAAAATATAATGAATCTATAAAAGCATAAAATCTCCATGGAACTTTGTTTGTTGGGAGTCCTTTCCTCACAATACTGAAATGCAGAAATATAAACTCTAACAACTGGAACTTAAATGCTCATCTAGTGAGCTTATTTATATACAACTCTTACTTAGGCATGGGGCTCAATTTACCCAAGTGAGTTCAACCTTCCAATGGTACCAGGTTAGCATTTGGGTGTTGGGCCTAATACCTACATGGTGCTGAAATTTAAAAATCAAAACAAACATGTACCATGAAAAATATTCAAACAAAAATTTTGATATGTGCCCGCCACTTGATTATTGATGCTCAGATATTTTAATCTCCTCCATGAACCTTCTACTGGGGTTGTGTTCTTGAAAATCAGTGACTAAAATTTGGCATGCAAACCATAATAAATTCATACCAAAGATTTGACACATACCTTTATTACAAGCCACATAAAGATGTCATGTAGTCATCTATCCGATCATGGAAATGATGAGAAAAATTTATAGTTGTCTCCCTTTCTTGAATAGTTTCCAAGGAGGAATATTTTTACAACACACAACCACAGACATTGCTTGTCTCTTCAACTTTGGGTTCCTCTTGAAGCATTTGTTGTTGGTAGTCTTCTCCCCACTTGTTTGTAAGTACCCTTTGAACATCTGTCACAGTCTCATCCTCCTATGCATAATATGAATCATAAATCAGAGAATCTTCATCAACTTTACTACTAGCTTCTTGAACTTGTTCTCCATTTGAAGGATGTGGATTGTAAACTAGAGCCTCTTTATTAACCTCTTGATGGGCCTCCTCTTTTTTGTTGTTTTCCATGACTGAGACTATTGTGGTTCTGCATTGCTCGAATCCCCATCGAAGTCATGCACATCATAAGAAGGAGAATCATCAAATTCGGCAAAATAAGATCTCTGAGGGTTTGTTTGCAGCTAGAGACTCTTTATTAACCTCCTGATGGGCCTCCTCTTTTTTTGCATCTTTCCATAACTGAGACTGTTGTGGTTCTGCATCACTCAAATCCCCATCAAAGTCATACACATCATAAGAAGGAGAATCATCAAATTTGGCAGAATAAGATCTCTAAGGGTTTGTTTGCAGCTTGATAATGTCTCCTTCTTCCCTTTCTTAATTGTTGGTTAGTTCTTCTTCATGCAAGTATATGTTTTCTTGGAGTTAAGCCCTGCAAACATATTCAGCATGATCATTAACCTCAGAAATATTTTCAACATTAAAATGTGCACAACAATCTTCAAACAAAGCATCTGGTGGATATAATATTTTGCAATAATGATTAAATGCTATGTGAAATATCTTTAAGGAAGATATGTTGCCACGAGGTAGAACTTTGTACCATACTCTAAAATATTTTTTCTAAAGAATACATGAACAATTTCATTTTCACATCTTCAAAAACAATACCCTATTGTTCCATGCATTCATGAAAATCCTTGAGTTGTTGGTCTGGCCTTCTATCTGTGTTTCCACTTAACGTAGGAAAATAGGTATACCATTCACAAAATCAAGGAACATGATTGGGATAACTAGCAATAGAAGAAAAATCCAGGGGGGGGAATTGTTGGCCAAGAATGCAAGAATAGCCATTTTGAAAACCCCTTTAGGTGAGTGATCTCAAGTTCCGATGTAGGGGGAATTTTCTGTTGTTTAGCATTAGAGCGTGTATGAGGCCTCTTGAAATCCAGGATGATCAAATAAATATATAGATAGTGGAGTCGCCAGGATGTTTATAATAAGATTGAAACAATGAAGTTGCTAAGGTGAGAAATATTTAACCCACACTTCCCTTTCTCACCTGACAAAGAGAATGTAAAAATTGTCGTACCCAGGGAAAAATATTCTAATCTATTCCCTGGCAACGGTGCCAAAAATATGTTGTATATTTTTATATCACATGTCACACAAGTCCTTCAAAAGATATAGAAGCCTCCTAGAGACAGCCTTTGGGTTGATTGGAGACCAATGCCTAGGACATCTTAAGAGGAGTGATTTTGAAGGTTATCTGAGGGATTATTGTTGCACTCCATATTGTCATGTAATTGGAAAAATATAATTCAAGGGGCTTGGTTCAATAGTCCTCCATCAAGGTAAACTCAAGAAAATGCATGGATTTAAATACACAGGGGGTAAATTAGGTTAATATCAAAGAGAAATGTTTGGTTCTGATGGCTGACACACAACAATAGGTAGCCTTATATTGGCATTGTAGTAAAAATGAAGAGGAGGAAAGAAAGGATGGAATCTGATGCATAAGGCTGGATACAATATAGAATCCTAAGAAACAATGTTTCGACACAAGTATTGAAGACTGAATAGGTGAAAATGCAGAAATAGTGGAGGGCTAATTAAGGTCCCAAGATCTATACATCATGAATACATGTGTCACCAAATAACATTAAGTAAATTTGTGCACATTACAAGTACACAATTAAATATGTAGTTAACATAGGTACAATTACTACTTAGCAGCAAATGTACAACCATGAATAAGAGTGAAACCGGCAACTTCATTACACAATTTTAGAAGAGGGAAAACATACATGAAGTGAGATATATAGAGGGGGAAACATACTGCGCATTGCTTTGATTGGAATCACCAGAGAGTTTCATTAATCCTTCAAAATGAGTGCAATTCACCAGTCCATTTACATTCAACAATGTCTCGCTCGAGTCCCTCATGAACAGGAAAATATAACCAAAGTGGAACCACAGAATTTGGACCTCTCGGGTGCAGAATTTTGGAACCTTTGTTAATTGTTTCTTCCCCCTTTTTATAAGGAGAGGGGAAGCTTTGAAAATAGTTACAAAAATGTCTTAGCCTGTGCTCCAATTGTTTGATTGACTAGTTGTCTTGGCATGCAAAGGCTTTATCACCCAAATCATTGCAATATAATGATTCCTTCTTTAGAATACAATCATAACATAATAACAAAATTACATAATACAAAACATGGGAAAAATTGAATGATTCCTATAGCCAAAATATCTCCACACCACTTCCTGTGATGGCCTCTGATCAAGCCACGTCTTTGCCACAATGAGCCTCTTTCATTACTCAGTCGGCTCCCCTGTCACTTTCTGCCTTAACCGCTTGAACTTCCCACTTTCTAGAGCTAGGAGCAATTAACAGTGGTGGCCTTGGTGTTGCTTGGGAATCATAGTTGTCGATTCATCAATCTCTCTAAACCTCTTGTATTACACTATCAGAGCCTGATATGCCCAGTAAATTTTGTCATAATGTTATAACTTAGCTTATATCCCATTGGAACTTTTATTCTTAAAAACATTACAAAACAGCAAGTTTTGATGTTCCTTTTGCCCCCTTTGTTTAGCCCCCTTTCTGCATTTCTCGTCATAAGACTGAGGGCTATGACCAGAGGCTCATCCTTAAGGCACTAGGGTATTTTTTTTCCTTCATGGGGTCTATTTTCCTTTGTAATATGCTTTGCACCCCTTTGTTCTTTAACTCTTCTAAACCATACGCTAACCCAATATATTGGAGCCCCTTTCATCAAAGGTTCCCAATCGGGGAAATAACAATGGGAGTTGTAACATGCTCATTCTCTGATCATCAATATCCTATTTTGACATCATCATCTGCCACCTGGCACCTCCTGAGTCGTGACACGTGTCAACCTGATTTTCCCCTTAGGCCCCCTCACAATGCCAATATTAGACTACCTATTGTTGTGTGTCGACCATTGAAACCAAGACATTCCTCTTTGAGATTAGCTTGATTTACCCCCTGTGTATGTAGATCCATGTATTTTCTTGAGTTTACCTTGATGAAGGACTATTGAACCAAGCCCCCTGACTTATAGTTTTCCAAATACGTGACAATTGGAATGTAGCAGAAATCCCTATTAATAATCTTTAAAAGCACTCCTATCTATAATATGCCCTAAGAACTCGTCTCCAATCAACCTAGAGGTTGTCTCTAGGAGGTTTCTATATCTTCTAAAGCACTTGTGCGGCAAGTGATAAAAAAAGCTAGAACAGGAGGCGTACCCATACTCAGCTCATAAGCTAACATAACATGTACAGTGATCAAAAGGCGTGTCCACAGATGAAATTGGTGGACCCATGACTAGATCGCTGTCTATATGATCATGGCCATCATACATTGTGGTATTTTTATAACTCCTGAAATTGTAGCCCAGATGGATGAAACCAGATCTGGGGTCTTCTATATCATTCACACAACCAATCAATGTATGAGTCTAACCATGTGAATGAATGAGCTAGAGTCGAACATAGTAGACAATATTTGATTACTGGCCAATGATGTAAGCTATAAATAGATGTAAGACAAAAAACCGATGATGTTTCTTGTAGCATCCATTGTCCTTTTAATTTTATTTTCAGTTTTATTACAAAAAATGAAAAAAATCAAATATTATGTTGTAGCGGAAATAAAGGGAAAAGAAGAAATTTGAAAGAATTAACTTATTTTATTTTATTGACGGCTTTTGAATGTGAGAAACTCACAAGAAGTTTTGGATCGTCTGATCAACAGGCCATAGATCCGATGGTAATCGCGCGGTCAACTAGAACAAGATTTATTTCGGAAATTGGACACGAAGATGTATGAAATACAATTTAATCCACTGAAGTTTGGGCCAATCGCAGTCATCCATCGAAAGGGAAGGGATCTGATGGATATCACGTCGAAAAGTAATCGAGTTTATTTTTAAAATTTGACCTGATAAATCATTAACTGGCAGTTTTATTTCTTATCGGGTCCATATGGGAGTCAAAGGGTCGTTGAAAAAGCGGATGCGATAAGGTTTAGTTCAACAGGTTTAAAGTTGTGTTGAGTTCTGAAGGATCGGACCGTTTATTGAATGTGTGATCAGACGGTGATCACGCACAGCTCAGGTAGACATGATAAGTTTATGAACCAGAGTCTAAATCCTTTTCATTTCCGTGGTAAGCTATATTCCATGTAAATTAATCAATTTCATTGTTTTAGCAAAATAACCAAAGTTAGAGGCAAATGACTAAAACTCCAAAGGAAAGGTGATTGGTCGGGTTTCTTAGTGCTTCCACCAATCAGAGCACTCCCGATATATATGTGGGCCATAAGGGTTTCTTTATGTTTTATCCAATCAGAACATTTCTGATACATATGTGGGCCCAAGTCCACACACAGAGTTCTTGTAAAGTTGCAGTTTGTTGTGTTAAAACAGTATAACTGTCATCAAGACGTCTACAGGGTTACAACTTGTAGAATAACACTCAAACCACATACTCAAGCCACATATTCGAATAGCAAACAACCATCAACTTCTAATTTCTCTTACTTCCTGTTATTTTATTTTCTTGAGAATGAGGTTTCTTTTACCCTCTATGTAATATTCTATAATAACTTTTACTTTAGACAATTAGGAGAATAGTTAAGTAGTTTGACAATTTTGGTGATTACCAACTATCTCATAATGTATAAAAAGAGGAAAATTTACAGAGAAAGGGTTCGAACTTTGGAGAACCTGGAGACTAGGCCACTGTATTCTTGATAAAATTGTTGATTAATGAAAGAATCAGAAGTTTTCCACACATTGTTGGGTATGATTTTGTGACTTCTCTGTTATGTGTCATCATATGTTTTCTTCCTTTAAGTATGGTAATGAAGTTGCAGGTCTTTATTTTCTTGTGTAAATGAAGTTAAAATCCCTTAAAAGAGCGCTCCTATACTTGAAGTTCCTACCTCTACAATTATTCTAAGTTACAGAGAGTAGTTTCTGTGTAACACAGCATATTATCTTTAACTTCTCCAAGTGTCACAGATAGTAGATTATGTGTAAAATATCATATTGTCTATGAATTCTTCAAGCTTTCTTCATTCATCATTTATATTCAGCAATCAAATGGCATTCTAAGATTTTCATGTCACCTAAGTATTGAGGGTTTAAAACCAAGTCTTTTAGGTCCTTCATTTGAGAATACAACATACAATTAAGTGACAAACAAGTGACAATAATTATAAACATTAATGTCTTAAGCACAATTTCTACACAGCCAGGAAATTGGTTTCTTAAGGGACAGCATTAATTGGTGTTGTTGCCGGGAAGAGAAGACAAAAACACTTTTCCCTGGGTTTTCAATATTTTCCTCTTGTTTTTCAGTGAGGAGGAAATATTTGGTTGTTTTGAACAAAAGCAATAACTCTGGCTCCAAAGAGACCCCATACAAGGTCAGATACCTCACAACAGAAAGTTCAAGCCCTTTCAGATCCTGAGAGGCTACTTTCCAGGAGGGTTGGAAGGCCTAAAACTCCACTTACACCAAGTCCTACATCGTCTGCACGAGGCAGCAGTTCATCACATCTTTCACATTCATATTTTATTGACCAAGAGTCACCTTCTACATCCAATTCATTTCAAGAACCCAACTGTCAGGAACAGTCTTTAGAGTCTGTTTCTTTTTTAGTATCTGCTATAGTTATTCAGCCTGAACCTATAACTACATTACCACCTCTGCACACTCCATTTACTCCTCAGTCAGGTTCCACATCTACTGGTAATCAAGGTTCAGTAAATTCAAGAGCAAATATGGTAGCACCTACACTTTTGATGAATAAGTATGCACCTATTCAATTGCCACAACAGTTGAATAAAATTCCACAAGAATACTTGAAGATTCGTCCTCATTTCACAAGGGAGGATGAACAAAAAACGGAGAATCATATATAAGTATTTTGTAATTTCGTAGAAAACCTAAATGTTGAACACCTAGATGTTGTTCTAAGACTTTTTGTCCAATCCTTGGATGGAGAAGCAAGAAAATGGTTTAAAGGGCTTCCTAATAACTCTATTACAACATGGGAAGAGATGGAGCGCCTGTTCACCCAGAGATGGGGAGAAAAAGAGACCATGGGTATTCACTCACAGAGTTTAATGCTATCAAGAAGAAATCTAATGAAGGTGTTTCTAAATTCATCATAAGGTTCAATAAATTGTACAATAGTCTTCAAATGGAGATTAAGCCCCCTCCTGCTGGTGCAAAAATAACTTTTACTGGGGCTTTTGAGTCAAATTTTGGATTCACATTGAGGAAGAGGAGATCCCCAACCCTTGATTAGATCCAATCAGATGCATTAGAGATAGAAGCAAATTTGGTGGCTGCAGGTAAAACACCATATGCACAGCCTATCCAAGATAAGGGAAAGGCTAAAGTTGAATCCTCTCAAAGTCAAACATTAAAGGATATGAGTAATGTAATTAAAACTTTGTCAAATAAATTGATTAAATTAGAGTTGGAAAGTAAGAATTCTTAGAGGCAAGCACAACAGAACAGGAACTTTAATCCTCAATATAGAAGACAACCTCTGCAAATTTTGCAGAAGGAGAGAAAAGATCAAGATCAAATTCAAGCACCACTGTATATAGAAGCAGATCCTGATGAAATACCGGAGCATTCTAGGGACCATGATGATCAGATTTCCACATTGTATGCAGTAGATGAAAATGAACTAGGTGTTGAGGGAGAAGAATATGAATATGTTGAAACAGATGTCATTTATGATGATAATGTGATTGATGAGTATTGGAAGTATTTTTCTGATTTTATGCAGGCAGAACTACATAAGAAATATGACTTGAGATCAAGGAAAAGGTCTAGAAGTCAAGAAGATGAAGGTGAGTAGCAAGTTTTAGCTCCCTCATAGAAGGTGACTCCACAAGAACCACGGCCTGTAAAACAATTGAATAAAGGAAAGCAATAGAAGAATACAAGTAGAAAGACTCAAATGCTTCAAGGTGAGCCTTCTCAAGACAAAAGTGAAAAAAATCCTTTAGAAAAGCTTGTTTCCATTCCACAAGAGATTTCAGCCATGAAGAGAGGTGAATATGAAAATGAAAAGAACACTAAACAGGGTCATGTGTTTAGTTTAACTAAATAATTAGAGAAAATCAGAATTGAAGTGCCCCTCACATAGTTAGTCAAAACACCATTTTATCATAGAGATATTGTTGAGTTTATCAATCTAAGAGAGAATGTAAATATAAATGACACTGTGAACTTGCAGGAAGATAAACCAATAGTGATTTTTGGTCCACATGTGGAGGAGGTGGATTCTTCAACCCCTCCTTTCTACATTTCTCTATTGATTCATGATTTCCTCTTGCACAATTGTATGTTTTATTCAGAAGCTTCACATAATCTTATGCCATTATCAATGATGAAACAGCTAAAACTACAAGTTACTAAACCTTACAGGGACTTGTATTCTTTTGATTCAAATAAAGTCAAGTGTCCGGGGGTCATTAAAGATATGGTGGTGTCACTATCCCAGATCCCATCTAGAAGCTTGGTAATGGATGTAGTGGTAGCAGATATCCCTGCTAGGTTTGGAATGTTGCTATCTAGGTCATGGGGAGCCAAATTGGGTGGTGTTTTGAAGCTAGATTTTACATATGCTTTTATACCAACTTTTTGTAGAAATTCCCACTGTAGATCAACAGATTATGCAATATACTAAAGCAAAATACAATATATACTTCTACAACAAACTTGCGGAAACTTAATCGAATATGATCAAGATCAAATAGAACACATATAACTGAGAATGAGAATTCAATCACACATGAAACACAGAAGAATACTTTGGGGAAAGCCTCAACTAAAAACCCCAATCTCTGTATTATCATACAACTGGAAAATATGTTCAGATTACAAAAAGAATTAGCTCTCAAGCTATCCTGCTCTCTTTGCAATCAAACAATACTAATCATAGACAGTCAAAGGCTCTCACAACCTTCTCCTCTACCCTCCAAGCCTCCTATTTCCTTGCGCAGTTTTTCTTGGGGTCCAATGCTTCCACTTGTGTGAATTCCCACCTCACAATACTCACTTGGCTTAGAAATAACTGCACAAACTTGAAGGAGATAATTCCTTTTCATGGATGAGTTTCCTTTATAGGAAAAATCCTCCAACTGATAGTACATTGTCCCTTCCTTTAATCTCAACTGGGTCTCTGTCTGAACTGACATGCATGAGTTATTAATGAGAGAATATTCAGTTATCTAGAGAGCAGCAGTCACATGCACGCATGCATTAACTAACTGAACTCACAATTAATTCCACAAATTGTTGGAACTAATCTAACTGGACTTAACTCAGTTAACTGAGCTAACTAATTACAACTCATCCTTATCTCTTTAACTGATGGACAAAATTCCTCAATCAATGGAATAACTGTTGCATGTCCCCACATAGACTTTGTGTTTGATTTTATGCAACTAATTAACTCAAGATGAATTAATTTATTATTTTACAAACAGCTGCTAAGATCAAATTCGAATTTTACTTCTCAATTTTAGTTCAGGGACTAACTAAAATTGGAATCTATCCCGAAATGCTATTTTTAGCACTTCCATTTTTCATTCCTTGTTGCTATGTCCAACACTAGTACCCGAACTGCTATTTATAGAAATTTTATTTTTAGCATTTCTATTTTTAACATTTCTTATTGCCATTTTCAACTCTCCCTCTCAAAAAGAAAGGCATTCAACTCGAACTCGATTGTAATGTCCCTTAATAACAAATAATAAATATTAAATATTAAATAATAAACAATAAATAAATTAATAAATAATAATAAATTAATTACATGCTCTAAATAAATATAAATAAAAGAAATAAAACAAGAAAAACAGTAAAAATTAGTAAAACTATCAAAAAGTAAAAAACAAAAGAAATAAAACAAGAAAAATAGTAAAAATTATTAAAACTATCAAAAAGTAAAAACAAAAGAATGAAACAAGAAAGCAGTAAGTTGCATGTTGACACATGGAGTGTGTGCATGTGGTTCCCCTTCTAATGATTGCTCTATTTAATAGATGGGGAGGAAGATGAGAGGCACTCCATCATTCCAAGATTCTATCATTCATTCTCTTGGGAGAATAGTGTTCTAAGACAGAGGATTCACTGGTAGTAGTACATTGATTGAGGGCTCGGGGGTGGCCAGTTGTAGCAAGACCTTGTGCAATTGAGCCTAAGGTTGGGTGGAGAGTCGTCCCCAAAACCTTGTTGCAGTTAGCAGACCTCAACTGAAATCATAGGTAAGGGTGCTACCCATAGTTTTCAACTTGAAGTTAATTAGTGATAATTGCATGTTTAATATAAATTTCTTGTTAATTACATGTTTATTTTGGGTTGTTACACCGATCCTAAACCTTTGGAATGTTCTGCATGCAACACTTCTCCCAAGTGTTATTGCTCCAGTAACTCTAGAAACAAAAAATCTCCCAACTGACCTCTCTGTTGGGCTAGAAACACCCTCTGATGTTGAAGCTCCCTCTGCCACTGACAAGTGCTCCCTCTTTGACCTCTGAGCTGCTGCAACACTCCATGCATCTCGCACCATTACACACCTCTCTGTGCCATCCTGCACTGGTGTGACACTCCTGTGCCTCTCGCATTGCTGCAGCTTGCTACCTCTTCACAGTCTTGGGACTCTTGCACTGTAGCTCTCTCTACCACTCCATCTGCATCTGTCTCTACCCACTCAGCCAGTCCTGCCACTCCTCATCGGGACTCCCATAGCAAGGTCTAATCAAAGAGGTTGGGTACCTCAATGATCCTGCCCCTATTCCAGCCTTCTTGGGACTGTCACTCCACATCGCACTACCTCCGACCTGGAGGTATGGATGCATGTGATCCCTCTGCCCACCTAGCTCGAAATTTCCCCCTACTGGAGGTCTCTACATGAGTAGGTGCCTCCACTCGATCTCCTCTTGGCTTCCCTAGTTGTGGCTGCTCCACAACCTCCTGAAGCTGCTTCAACAATCGTGGCTCCTCCACAATTGTCTGAGACTTCGTCTAGCGCTGCATGTTGAGAGGTATTGTACTCTCCTTCTCAACCACCAAGTCTCCAACAATTTCCTTGCTCCTCAGGGCTTTGCATGCATCTTGAACCTCAAGAGCATACATGTTCTTGACTTATGAACCGATCTGCTTCACCTGTCTCGTGGTGATGTGTCTAAGGAAAACCTTTCCCTTATTGAAGACTACATTATAGGCTTTGTCTTCCAGCATCACGATCGACACCAAATTTTTCCTCAGTCCTGGTACATACTTCACATCAGTCAAGGTAATGCGAGCTCCATGCTCCCTCTAAAAAACAATCGTGCCTACACCTGAGACACTATACTTTTCTTCATTACCCATCACTATGAGTATCTGGAGATCTTTCTCCTCCAAGGTACTGAACAAACTCTTGTCACCGGTCATGTGGAAAGAAGCTCCATTGTTAAGAAACCAACCACATCCCACCATGTATGAAACCATGCATGCGAAGAGTATGAAATCCAACTCAAACTGTGAGGCTAGTGCCTCACCTTCTGATCCTTCCAAGGATCCCTTCTTGGATTTCTTCAGTGGACAATTTGTAGCAAAATGGCCCACTTCATGACAATGAAAGCATCGCACTTTCGATTTGTCGAACTTCTCCCCACCATGGGAAGAACCGGATTTGGGATGGGATGCCTTCCCTTTCCCTTTCCTCGCCTTACTCGCCAAGGCTAGATTTTCCTCATCATCTTGATTTGATGAGGATCCATCTCTGGTGCTACTTCTTATCTGCTCCTACATCAGATTCGACCAAACTTGTTCCCAATCTAGCAGTTTTTCTCTTCCATTAACCGAGTCTTGGTAGCTATGCCAGCTCTTAGGAAGACCGTGGAGTGCAAGACTCACCATGTCATCATCAGTGGCCGTGATCCCTATACTTCCAAGCTCATCCCTGCAGGTGGTGAGCTTGTTCATATATGTAGAGATCGTGTTTCCCTTTTCACACTTGATTTTCCGAAGCTTGTCTTTCAACGCCAACTTCCTCTGATCGTTGTTGTTCTGATATAGATCTTTCAATGTTTTCCACATCGAAAAAGGTCTCTCCTTTCCATGGAGGCTCGAGACAATGTGGTCTCAAACTCCCTCTAGGAGGATTCTCCTTGCTCTAGCCACACATTTCTTCCATTCCGTCAATTCTATAGCATCAGTCGGCTTGGGGACTTCATGATCAATGAAGTCATTTAGACCTTTATCCTCTAATACTTCTTCCATGCGATCCTTCCAGGCTATATAATTCAAACTGCCATCAAGAGCATATTCGAGTCTTAAACCGTTGAACACCATTGGTGAAATTGAGATGTGATAAGAACTCGATTTCTATATTCAGGAACTTCAACCTTCAAACTTCTCCCTTCTTGTATATTGTTCTTCGATTTGATCACCTATGCTCTTATACCATGTAGAAATTCCCACTGTAGATCAACAGATTATGCAATAAACAATACTGCTCATAGACAGTCAAAGGCTCTCACAACTTTCTCCTTTGCCCTCCAAGCCTCCTATTTCCTTGCGCAGTTTTTCCTCGGGTCCAGTGCTTCCACTTGTATGAATTCCCACCTCACACTATTCACTTGGCTCAGAAATAACTGCACAAACTTGAAGGAGATAATTCCTTCTGCATGGATGAGTTTCCTTTATAGGAAAAATCCTCCAACTGATAGTACACTGTCCCTTCCTTTAATCTCAACTGGGTCTCTGTCTGAACTGACATGCATGAGTTATTTATGAGAGAATATTCAGTTATCTGGAGAGCAACAGTCACATGCACGCATGCATTAACTAACTGAACTCATAATTAATTCCACAAATTGTTGGAACTAATCTAACTGGACTTAACTCAGTTAACTGAGCTAACTAATTACAACTCATCCTTATCTCTTTAACTGATGGATAAATTCCTCAATCAATGGGATAACTATTGCATGTCCCCACATAGACTTCATGTTTGATTTTATACAACTAATTAACTCAAGATGAATTAATTAATTATTTTACAAACAACTGCTAAGATCAAATTCAAATTTTACTTCTCAATTTTAGTTCAGGGACTAACTAAAATTGGAATATATACTGAAATGCTATTTATAGCAATGTTATTTTTAGCACTTCCATTTTTCATTCCTTGTTGCTATGTCCAACACTGGTACCCAAACTACTATTTATAGCAATGTTATTTTTAGAATTTCTATTTTTAGCATTTCGTGTTTCCATTTTCAACATTTTTGGTGGGGAAAAAAGGAGGTTGTATAGAGAAACTAGATTTGTAAAAACAATTACAAAAAACGGCGCAAGTAATTCACCTGTATATATTCAAGAGAAAGATGATTTTTCTTGCTTCGTGATGCATGACAATGCAGAGTTGGCTGAATATAACCAAAGGCAGCTTGCTTCAGCCAGTGTAAATACAGAGCTGCAAACAGAAGGAGTGTGGAAGTGCTTCTTTGATGGAGCCTATTCTAAAGAATGAACAGGTGTTGGTTTCCTTCTAATTGCACCTAGAGGTAATATGTTCCCTTTTTCTTTTAAATTGGAGTTCGAAGCAACAAACAATGTGGCTGAATATGAGTCCTTGATCATTGCCCTGCAAACAGAAAAACAAATGGGAGTCAAGTTAATTTATGTCTTTGGAGATTCAGAGCTAATTATAAAGTAAATAAAGAACCACTATCGGACAAAACACCCTAGGCTTAGGGCATACAGAAATGAAGTGTGGGATTTGGTTGAGAACTTCTTTGAAGCTTTCAACATTCAGTTCATTCCAAGAGATGGAAACATATTAGCAGATTCTTTGGTTGTGGTTGCTAGTACTTTTAGGCCTCCTATTAATCCGAAGCTAAGATATGAGGTTGAAATGAGGCACAGGCCTTCTATTCCTGATAATATAAAGCATTGGCAGATTTTTGAAGATGATCAACAGATTAAAGAATTTTTTACTACGATTGAAGATTTCAGGGCACAGAAATTGATCAGGATGAAGATGAAGCAAAAGAAGGTGCGGAGGTAAGTGGTTTGAAAAATTTTATAGTTGATCAAAAGATTATTCAATTGAAAGATAATACTCTGCCAAGGGGACTTGTCCCTCTTGAAAGGATTTTTAACTCCAATGATGTAGTTGTTAGTTCAAAGAAAATTCCACAGGATGAGCAGATTCAAGATCACAATATTGGAACTCAGGAGGAGCCCAGGTTAGTCAAATTATTCAATGGAGTTCCACCTAATTATAAGGAGAGATATATTAAACTTTTCAAGGACTATGTTGATGTTTTTGCTTGGTCCTATGAGGATCTTAAAACATATGATGTAAGTATTATTCAGCACAAGATTCCCTTGAAAGAGGGGATTAAACCATTTAAGCAGAAGCTCAGACAGATAAACCCTTTGCTTTTACCATTGATCGAGAAAGAAGTCAAAAATTTGCTTGATGCCAAGATTATAGTTCCACTCAGGTACTCTGACTAGGTGGCCAATTTAGTGCTTGTAAGGAAGAAGAATGGAGAGATAAGGCTATGTGTAGACTTTAGAAATCTCAACAAGGCTTCCTTGAAAGATAACTATCTGTTACCTAAAATGGATCATGTGTTGCAAAAGGTAACAGGATCATTCAGGATGTCAATGTTGGATGGGTTTTCTGGGTATAACAAGGTGGTTGTGGATAAAGAAGATCAAAAGAAGACTGCATTCACCACTCCTTGGGGAAACTTTATGTTTGCTATAATGCCTTTTGGGTTGATGAATGCAAGTACTATATTTCAGAGGGCTATAGACATTGCTTTTGTGGGAGATAAGTTTGTAGTGATATACTTAGATGACATCATTGTTTTCTCTAAGTCTAATGAGGAGCATCTGGACCATCTTAAAAATACTTTTGAGAAATGTAGAAAATTTGGGCTTTCCTTGAATCCTAAAAAGTCTATTTTTGCTCTGGAAGAGGGCAAACTGCTGGGGCACATTGTTTCTAGAGATGGAGTGAAGATAGATCCAGCAAGGGTGAAAGCTGTACAGAAAATACCTTTGCCCAGGAGTAAGAAGGACATTCAGAAATTTATGGGTAAAATAAATTTTTTAAGGAGGTTTGTGTCCAATTATGCAGAAATTGTAAAAGAAATTACTAATATGTTGAAGAAAGAGAATGAAGTGCATTGGACCAAGGAAGCCAGAGAGTCATTCTCCGGGATTAAAGAAGCATTACAAGCTGCTCCAATCCTAATAGGCCCTGATTATCAAAAACCTTTCCAAGTTTTTTCATTTGCATCGCCTAATTCAATAGTTTTTGTCTTGTTGCAGAAAAATAATGAAGAAAAGGAGCAGCGAGTTGCTTTCTTTAGCAATATTTTTAGAGATGTTGAACTAAAGTATAATATTCTTGAAAAACATGTATATGCTTTGGTAAAAGCCCTGAAAGCCTTTAGGACTTACGTACTGCAGTCACAAATAATTGCTTATGTGCCAAATGTTGTAGTAAAGGATGTCTTAGTCCAAAGTGATGTAGAAGGCAAAAGGGGAAAATGGATAGCCCAGATCCAAGAGTATGACTTGGACATAAAGCCCACAAAGCTGGTGAAAGGGAAAGGATTAGCAAAGATATTGACAGAGTCAAACTTTCAGGCATTGGGAATCAACTTGCTAACATTTGTGAATGAGGAGGCAATTGAAGAAGGTGAAGAAAGATCAGACCTGGGTATGAAGATCAGGTATAATTTTTTATGTTTAGAATGGTACAAGCACATAATCCATTATTTGTGTTTCCTCTCTTGTCCTCAATCTTTGGATAGAACAAAGTATAGAGCATTAAAGATCAAAGCCCAGCCATATGTGATTGTTGAGGGCAGATTGTATTGGAAGGATCCTATAGGAATTTTGTTGTTATGTTTAACAGAGGATGAGTTTATAGAGACCATTAAAGATTATCATGAGAAGTTATGTGGAGGACATTATAGTTTGAAGGCTATTGCACACAAAATCCTCCAGGCAGGGTTTTATTGGCCTACTTCATTTGGTGATACATATAGGTTTTTCAGACGTTGTCAGAAGTGTCAGCTTTTTGCTGAGAAGAAGAGGTTAGCTCCCTTGCCTTTGATCCCAGTCTTCATAGAGGAACCATTTAGACAATGGGGACTGGACTTTGTTGGAGAGATTAACCCACCTTCAAGTGGACAACACAAGTGGGTTCTCACAATGACTGATTACTTCACCAAGTGGGTAGAAGCTATACCCACTAAAAGGGAAAATGACCAGGTGGTGATGAAGTTCTTAGAGGAGAATATTTTCAGCAGATTTGGATGCCCTGTCAAAATCATAACAAACAATGCTCAAGTCTTCAATTCAAGTAATTTTATTGCTTTTTGTCAAAAGTATAATGTTATTTTGTCCCATTCAATAGCTTGTCATCCACAAGGAAATGGATTAGTTGAATCCACTAACAATACTTTGATGAAGATCCTTAAGAAAACTATTGCAGAGAACCAGAAAGACTGGGATTCTAAGTTAAAATTTGCTCTATGGGTTGCTAAAGTGACTACAAGAAGTTCCACAAGCAAATCACCTTTTGAGTTAGTGTATGGAACTCAAGCTCTGTTCCCAAGCCATCTTGTGAAGCTTGTGATTGCAATGATCCAGGAGGAAAAAGAATAGCCCAATGCTTTAATAAGAAGAATGAATAAGGCAGTGGAGTTGAGTGAAAACAGGGATAAGGTAAGAGACAACTTGATCATGTATCAATCAAAGATGAAAATTATTTTTGACAAAAAGGATAGAGAGATTTATTTTAAAGTTGGAGACCTGGTATTAAGGTGGGATACTAGAAGAGAAGATAAGGGAAAACATGGAAAGTTTGATCCTCTCTCGTATGGCCCATTCAGAATTATAGAAGCAAGGACAAATAATACATTCTTCCTAGAGAATCTTGATGGTGAATCTCTGTAGCTGCCTGTCAATGGGCAGTACCTCAAACATTACTTTTTGTTCTAAAGCATAAGCATCCTGTCATTGTACATACCAGAGTGAACTCATTGTAAAAATTCCATAGAAGTTTAATTGGCTAAGCAATATGTGACTCCATGCCCGAGGTGAAGGCACTGAACTGCGGTTCTTAGTGCTTCTGTGGCAAAAGCATTATCCCTAGGTGGAGCCAAATGTTGTAGCGTCCATTGTCCTTTTAATTTTATTTTCAGTTTTATTACAAAAAATGAAAAAAATCAAATATTATGTTGTAGCGGAAATAAAGGGAAAAGTAGGAATTTGAAAGAAATAACTTATTTTATTTGATTGACGGCTTTTGAATGTGATAAACTCACGAGAAGATACGGGGCGTTCGATCAACATGCCACAGATCTGAAGGTAATCACGCGGTCAACTAGAACAGGCGTTATTTTGGAAATTGGATGTGATGATGTATGAAATATGATTTAATCCGTTGAAGTCTGGGCCAATCGCAACAGTGCATCGAAAGGGACAGGATCCGATGGATATCGCGTCGAAAAGTAATTAGGTTTTATTTTTAAAATCGAACCTGATAAATCATTAACTGGCAGTTTTATTTCTTATCGAGTCCGAATGGGAGTCAAAGGGTCATTGAAAAAGAGGACGCGATAAGGTTTAGTTCAACAGGTTTAAATTTTTATTGAGTTCCGAAGGATCGGACCATTTATTGAATGTGTGATCGGACAGTGATCACGCACAGCTCAGGGGGACATGATAAGTTTACAAACCAGAGTCTAAATCCTTTTCAGTTTTGTGGTAAGTTATATTCCGTGTAAATTAATCAATTTCATTGTTTTAGCAAAATAACCAAAGTTAGAGGCAGATGACTAAAACTCCAAAGGAAAGGTGATTGGTCGGGTTTCTTAGTGTTTTCACCAATCATAGCACTCCTGATATATATGTGGGCCATAAGGGTTTCTTTATGTTTTAGCCAATCAAAACATTTCTGATACATATGTGGGCCTAAGTCCACGCACGGAGCTCTTGTAAAGTTGCAGTTTGTTGTGTTAAAACAATCCAACTGTCATCAAGACGTCTACAGGGTTACAGCTTGCAAAATAAAACTCAAACCACATACTCAAGCCACAAATTCGAACAGCAAACAACCATCACCTTCTAATTTCTATTACTTCCTATTATTTTATTTTCTTGAGAATGAAGTTCCTTTTACCTCTATGTAATATTTTGTAATAACTTTTACTTTAGACAGTTAGGAGAATAGTTAAGTAGTTTGACAGTTTTGGTGATTACCAACTATCTGATAATGTATAAAAAGAGGAAAATTTACAAAGAAAGGGTTCGGACTTTGGAGAACGTGTAGACTAGGCCACTATATTCTTGATAAAACTGTTGATTAATGAAAGAATCAGAAGTTTTCCACACATTGTTGGGTATGATTTTGTGACTTCTCTGTTATGTATCATCATATGTTTTCTTCCTTTAAGTATGGTAATGAACCTGCAGGTCTTTATTTTCTTGTGTAAATGAAGTTAAAATCCCTTAAAAGAGCACTCCTATACTTGAAGTTCCTACCTCTGCATTTCTTCTAAGTTACAGATAGTAGTTTCTGTGTAAGATAGGATATTATCTTTAACTTCTCCAAGTGTCACAGATAGTAGATTCTATGTAAAACAACATATTGTCTATGACTTCTTCAAGCTTTCTTCATTCATCATTTATATTCAGCAATCAAATGGAATTCTGAGATTTTCATGTCACCTGAGTATTGAGAGTTTAAAACCAAGTATTTCAGGGCCTTCATTTGAGAATACAACATACAATTAAGTGACAAACAAGTGACAATAATGATAAACATTAATGTCTTAAGCACAATTTCTACACAGCCAGGAAATTGGTTTCTTAAGGGACAACAATGTTAATGTATCTCAAGATACTATAGTAGAATCCATATGGTGTGAATGAATGAGTTGATTTCGAACATGACACGGAATATTCCAGTCGAAGGCCATTGATGCAAACTTGTTGCTGAGAGAAAGGAAACTTGCCATTGATGTATGCAAGCACCAATGTACCAAAGGTGTGTTTCTAATTCAACTTCCTAGATGATGTGCTGATGTCAACAAGAAGTAATCAGTCACAGGAGGGCCTTGTTGTATCCCCCATCAATGACATGAAACGAATATCATGATTGAGACAGAATGATCAAAATGATGTTGACATGGAACTGTATCAAGAAAGGTAGATATGAAATGAAGGCTTAAGAGTATTGTAGCAGAGATCAACTAAATGAATTCTCTTGAACACATCAGCAACACTAAATGGAGTTGGCAGCATTGACCCAAAACCGAAATGGAGGCTCTGAAAATGGTATGATAACCAAAAGACAAGCATATTACCCAACCCAAGGTGCTCGACCATAAGGGAGAGGAGAGGGACTCGGCCGAGGTTACGAGGTCGAGGAGAGCAAGGCTTGTGCTTCCGACCTTTAGGCAGATAATAAGGCGAGATATGCTTGCTCCCGCACCAAGGTAAGGTCCACCTGTAAATGAAAGAGAAGGTTGGATCAGTGCCTTACTCAGTGTCAGTTTAAGCTAGCCATGGAGATGAAGTGGAAGAGTTTCATGTTCAAGAGCAAGTCGATGCCATTAGCAAAATGGAATCTCTTGTTTTCTCAATTTCCCCAACAATACTGGTTATTACCTCTTTATTTTTAACAAGATTGATGAGGGTAACATATTCTTGATTTGTAAGTTCATCCTTCAAATGAATCCCTTCGAGGATATTTAACAGACCCTGAGAAGGAGTGTTTTGGCCCCGCCATGATAGACGAGTCCATTGTTATTTGATGTTTTTATGAGTCTAGGGACTAAGGTATTCCCTTAGGTCTGAAAAGGTAGAAAACAATACTCAAGAGAACCTCTTATCCATGCTGGACTAAGGTATTCCTTTTTCGTAGATAGTCTATCTTACTCCGGAAAAGGGTTAAACTTATACTAAGTAGACACCTTTTCATTTACTTTTATGAGTTCAAAAAGAAAAGTGCTCGATAATATTTTCATATTTTTGGAGTCTGAAAAGAGCTAAAAGAGGACTCCTACTTGAGGAATGAGTGGTATAAAGGGTAGCAACTAGTTCCGATCATGATGGAAATTCTTAAAACATGCAAGGTCAAGGGACTGGCTAATAAGACCACTCATCGTAGCGGTTCCTCGGGAAAGGGTAAACAACCAAGTGAAAGTGTATGATCGGCCAAGCAGATGGTGACGATGAAATGAAAAACCAAGGATCATCTGGAAAAAATGGGCCGATAAAAATGGCAATCACAAGGAATAAAATGAGAATGGTTTCATTTTTACAGATGGTTGAAACATGGGAAACTATGCTTGAGATTGGTTTCTTTTTTAGACAATCTTGAAACAGAGAAAAAATATGCTTGAAAGTGGTTTCATTTTTACACAAGCTTGAAATGGAGAAAAGCTATGCTTAAAAGTGGTTTCATTTTTACACAAGCTTGAAACAAAGGAAAACTATGCTTGAAATAAGTTTGCATGCCCCTAGCATAATGACTCAATTTGAGGTACATGGCCCCCAAACTTCATTTCATGCACCTAAGTAGACTACTGGCTACTAACAGGTGGATGGAATGGAGGTTCGTTTACGAGATCAATTGAAAGACTCGACTGGGAATTTACAAGATCTAATCAAAGGCTCTAATTAAAAGGGGATTTGTTTCATTTTTTAACAAGCTTAACAGAGGAAAATAATTATGGTCATGTGATGTGAGTTGACTCAACTCCCGCATTTAACCAAGATCTTTTTCTTTAGAGATGTGATTAGAATTGCATTTAAAAGAGCATAAATGAACATATATGCATGTTGTAAAGAAGAAGGAACATGACAAGAATAAGCAACATAAAACACAAGATGTTGATAATGGAGTTCGTCTAGGAGGGACTATATCTCTGAGCCCTAGTGTCAATATGGTGTAGGCCACTGCATTAAGTGCTGGAAATAGTGATGATGTACATGCATGTGTTTTCTCTATCATGCAAGGAATATGTCCTCACGCAGGAGTGGCTCCACGAGATGTTCTGCTACAAGAACTCTCATTCAAAAAAGGATTCCTATCAGCATGACATAATTTCACGTATGTTAATAATGAGCATCCCGCCAACATGGAATCAAAGGGATCTCAATTCAAACATACATGGTGACACATGAGTATCTCGTCAACATGACGATAAAGGTGTCTCAATCAAAACATGACAATAAGTACATCTCACATCAAGAAAAAAACAAGATCCCACATCAAACATCAAACAAGGATCTATACAGCGCAATGCATCTCAAGCAAAGAGACAAAGAAGTACATGATCACACTACATATACCTCACATCAAGGAGTTATCTGAAGAAGAGGATGATAAACTGTTGGATCTGGCTTGTACCATCAATCTCGCGGCGTCGAATATCATGGAAATCACTACTCACACATTGAATGCTGACACATGCACTCCACTTTGAAAAGTAGCCAAAAATGGAATGATCAAATTGAAAATCTAATTGCACCATCATATTTGTGGCATCGAATAGTGTAAAATCGACTGTCAAACTTCTGAATTCTGACAAAGTGAAAATCCGGGGCTACAGGAATATTTTAGATTCCCCCTAGATTCCTCAAAGATTCCCTCCTCCGGGTCATCTGAAGATCTGTTGCTCAGGTCAGGTAACTGATCTCACCATTGAGATCCTGGCAAAATTCTGAGAAGAATGAGTATAAAATTGGATGCATTCTGACCCTGGCGAATTTCAGCCTCCAAGGAATTTGAAAGATTCCCTCAAGATTCTTGAAGATTCTCCTCCACTGGGAATCTACAAATATTCTGCTCAAAAGGAAAATCCAACCTCGTCATTGTGTTCCCTGTAAAAATCTGAGAAAAATGACTGTAAACTTGATTACATTCTAATAAAAATCATTTTTACCTCCCCGAAGAATCTTCGGGCATCAGAGAATATTCTACCTCGAAATACGTGCAATCATGGTTCTTCTTCAGCACTGAAAATCATGGTTTCGTTGTATGTAATTATGTTCCCCATTTGGTTCCTTCATCCTGTTGGCTCTCTCCCTGTTCTGTTCTGCGTCTGTTCTCTTGTTCCCTGTTTTTCACCTCCATGTGTAAATGAAAAGAAGGGAGAGTTGGTTAAGGCGGAGATGACAAGGCGGGAGGTTGGAGGTTCAATCCCCATCAACCCCTCACTTGGAGAATTGTTTTAACGTTTTGAAAAATGTGTGGAGGTTTTTTTTACATACACGTTTAAACGATTATGTGTTTGGGCGCGTTTATGGGTTTGTTGTATTAAAGGGCAGAGTTTGGTACATGGGGCCGCCCGTTGGGGGCCGACCCACGTGGGTCGGGCGGGTTCAATCCCCGCCGGCTCCACAATTTTGGTTTCGTTGCTTTACGTATATAGTATAGTGGTTGGGTGTGGGTCAAGTCCACCGAAGGTGGCCCGCCCACCCCATTTAATTGTATTGTTTGTTATAACATGTTATGTGGTGGTTGAGGGGGGATTGGCGAGGGTCATGGCCCATCGACCTGTTTTAATTTTAAAAATTGTTTTAATATATCCAACCAATGGGGAAGGCGGGAGTGGCGGGGTTGGTGGCCCGCCACCCCTATTCATATATTTTTTTATTTTTTTTATTAAATAGAGGTATTTTTCAATTTTTTCTAATATAAGGGTTATTAGACAAATTAAAGAGGGAACAATTTTTCCCACTCTCGAGAGCTAGGTTCCCATGCCGGTTGACGGTGAATTTGCAGGACACTTAAACTTGGTCCACTGCCCAACTTTGACCAAAACTTTGACTGGTCCTTTCTCCCTCGTACGAGCTCAGATTTGAGTGTCGTTCACACCATTGGAATCAAGGCGATGATCACTTCGATGTGGTGCTGGTTTGGGAACAATATGGCCACTTTGAATTTTGACCCTTTCTAAGTCCTCTTAGACTTCTGTCTGTCTGGAGCACTTGCATCAATCCTCCCCACTGAGAAGATTTTGGTCCTCCAAAAGCATGAAAAATAATATGCCACTTCTTTGTACCCTGTCTACACTTACAAGTATCTTCTATGTCACCCTTCCTTCTCCTTCACCTTTATCCTTCGGAACCATAAGCGATGAGCTGACACTCGCAACCTCTACAAACCTGTAGTACATTGTTTTGCAAATTACATGCTTGACTTACATGACCAACTAGTGACCCAAGCATCCCATACTTGCCATGAGTTTATAACACATACTCGGTGGTCAAGTTTACATCGAAATGGAAACAATACCCCAGCTACGAAAACAAGGCCAACATATCATTGTTTCTTCAACAAGTGATGGAAAACACATCATCACTTCAACACATGATTTACGAAAATAAGGCCAAACACTATTGTTTCTTAACAAGTGATGGAAACAAAACATCACTTTCACAGTTTAAAACGCAACACAAGATAAGACCAAACATCATTGTTGCTACAGCAAGTGATGGAAAACACATCATCACTTTCACAGTTTAAAATACAACAAATGATTGACAAAAGCGCGACCATGACAAGCTAACATATTTAGAAACCATTTTTCACTTATCAATGTGAATGGGTCACCTCCTTGTGGTGGTTTTGCTTGTCGAACGTCTTTTTCAATTGGTTCATGCATCGATGCTTTGTCTTTAAAGCGCTGATATGGATGGAGCCTCCAACATGTGGCTCTTTGATGGCCACCACTGTTGCAATGACTGCAATAGGTATTCTTCCTCTAGATCTGCTTTACCTTCTTCTTTTCCTACTGTTGAGAGGGTCTTTCACGCCTCATCCTTTTTCGTGTTGTCATTCTCTTCCAACACTCGACAAATGTATGGTTATGTAAACCACAAAAAGTACATGTTTTTCGATTCCATGATTTACGTTCATCTTTAACAACATGATTATAATTGAAATGAGCATTTGAATATCGAGATTGGTTATACCTTTCCTTGTTGTCTCTGGTGTCATTATGGCGATGAGAGTTCGCCTCATCTCTTTCCCTACAATGGGCACTGCCATGGGATGATCATGATGTGTTCCCATCATTCTCTTCCCTTGACGATTTCAACAATGTCTTAGAAGCATCTAACACCTTCGAGCATTCTCCTTCAGTCTATCCCAAGCCTACAAATCGAGGTCTCTGCACAACCTCTAATGGCTGATTTATGCCTTGGTTATTAACACCAAGTTCTTTTTCCTCCTTGTACCTCATCCTGGTAAGGAGCCTCATGTTTGTCCCTGTAATTGGTATCTCCACATTTCCAACAGAAATCATACTATGTGAAGATGAAACTGAAGGGAAATCAACATTTTTTACCTCCACTGTCGAGTTGGAAAGAACTAATGAGGGCTTCTCATCATCTATTGTTGGTGGTTCGCTAACTATCATGGTGCATTCCCCAACTTCCTTTCCGACATACCCATATCCTACGTAAAGGGGTAATTCCTCTACTTTGATGGGGTTGACAATGCCTTGGCCATTAATGCCCAAGCCTTTTCCTTCATACCCCATTCTCTTCAGCAGTTTGGAGCCAATTCATGTGGTATGATTTTCAAAAACAGCAAAATCATCATCAAGAAACATACATGAAGACGAAGAATTAATTTTTACCTCACATGGGTCCCACTACAGCTTTTCCAAGGCCTCGTCCTTAGCTTGCAGTTGTCGTAGCAAACTATGTTTCTCCTCTTTCTCTTCCTGTAGGAGCATCTTCAATTCAACGTTATCTGCTTGAAGACTCTGGCTATTGTGCTTCAATTCTTCCAAGGCCTCTTTCATGGCTCGCAACTGAAGTTGCAATCGTTGCTTTTCCTCTGTCTCTTTTTGTAGAGCTTCATACATTATTTCCACCTTTTGGGACACTCTGAGCATGGTCTCATACATCTCTTTGTCATTCTCCATCATGCACATTCCATTGTTCACGCTCGCAATTCACATCCACACGAAGACCGCTCTGATACCAAACTTGATCCGAGTTGACTCAACTCCCGGATTTAACCAATATCTTTTTCTTTCATGATATGATTAGAATTGAATTTAAAAGAGCATGAACGAACATATATGCATGTTTTAAAGAAAAAGGAACATGACAAGAATCAGCAACATAAAACACAAGACGTTGATAACGGAGTTCGTCCAGGAGGGACTACGTCTCTGGGCCCCAGTGTCAAGATGGTGTAGGCCGCTGCATTAAGTGCTGGAAAGAGTGATGATGTACATGCATGTTTTTTCTCTATCATGCAAGGAATATGCCCTCACACAGGAGTGGCTCCACAAGATGTTCCGCTGCAGGAACTCTCATTCAAAAAAGGACTCCTATCAGCATGACATAATTTCACGTATGTTAATAATGAGCATCTCGCCAACATGGCATCAAAGGGATCTCAATTCAAACATACATGGTGACACATGAGTATCCCATCAACATGATGACAAAGGGATCTCAATCAAAACATGACAATAAGTACATCTCACATCAAGAACAAAACAAGATCCCACATCAAACATCAAACAGGGATCTATACAACACAATGCATCTCAAGAAAAGAGACAAAGAAGTACATGATCACACTGCATATACCTCACATCAAGGAGTTATCAAAAGAAGAGGATGATAAACTATTGGATCTAGCTTGTACCATAAATCTCGTGACGTCGAATATCATGGAAATGACTGCTCGCACATTGAATGCTGACACCTGCACTCCACTTTGAAAAGTGGCCAAAAAATGGAATGATCAAATGGAAAATCTGATTGCACCATCAGATTCGTGGCATCGAATAGTGTAAAATTGACTGTCAAATTTTTGAATTATGACAAAGTGAAAATCTGGGGCTATAGGAATCTTTTAGATTCCCCCTAGATTCTTCAAATATTCCCTCCTCCGAGTCATCTGAAGATCTGTTGCTCAGGTCAGTAAACTGATCTCACCATTGAGATCTTGGTGAAATTCTAAGAAGAATGAGTATAAAGTTGGATGCATTCTGACTCTGGCGAATTTCAGTCTCCAAGGAATCTGGAAGATTCCCTCAAGATTCTTGAAGATTCTCCTCCAATGGGAATCTGCAAATTTGTTGCTCAAAAGGTGAATCCAACCTCGCCATTGCATCCCCTGTGAAAATTTGAGAAAAATGACTGTAAACTTGCTTACATTCTGATAAAAATAATTTTTACCTCCCTGGAGAATCTTTGGGCATTAGAGAATATTCTGCCTCGAAATACATGCAATCATGGTTTCGCCTCAGCACTAAAAATCATGGTTCCATTGCACGAAACTTCGATCCCCATTCGATGCCTCCGTCTCATTGGCTCTCTCCCCGTTCCGGTCTGCCTCCATTCTCCCGTTCCTCGTTTTTCACCTCCATGTGTAAATGAAACGAAGGGTTATATAAACGTTTTTGGGTGGAAATAACAAGAAACCTATTGGGTGAGTTGGGTAATACATAGGTGACGAGGCAGGAGGTCGGGGGTTCAATCCCTCGCCAACCCCTTGCTTGGAAAACTATTTTAACATTTTGAAAAAGGCACGGAGGTTTGTTTTACATATGCGTTTAAACGGTTATGTGTTTGGGCGCGTTTATGGGTTTGTTGTATTAAATGGCGGAGTTTGGTACATGGGGCCGCATGGTGGGGGTCAGCCCATGTGGGTATGGCGGGCTCAATCCCTGCCAACTCCACAATTTTGATTCCGTTGCTTTACGTATATAGTATAGTGGTTGGGTGTAGGCTGGGTCCACCAGAGGTGGCTCGCCTACCCCATTTAATTGTATTGTTTGTTATAACATGTTATGTAGTGGTTGAGGGGGGGCCGACAGGGGTCATGGCCCGTCGGCCTATTTAATTTTAAAATTTGTTTTTATATATCCAACCAACGTGGAAGGTGAGGGTGGCAAGGGTGGCGAGGGTGGTGGCCCGCCACCCCTATTCATATAATTTTTTTTAGTTTTTTTAATTAAATAGAGGTATTTTTCAATTTTGTCTAATATAAGGGTTATTAGACAAATTAAAGAGGCAACAATTTCGCCCACTCTCGGGAGCTAGGTTCCCACGTCGGTTGACAATGAATTTGTAGGACACTTAAACCTGGTCCATTTCCCAACTTTGACCAAAACTTTGACTGACTCTTTCTCCCTCATACGAGCTCGGATTTGAGTGTCGTTCGCACCATTGGATTCAAAGTGACGAAAAATTCGATCTGGTGCTGGTTTAGGAACAATCTGGCCACTTTGAATTTTGACCCTTTCTAAGTCCTCTTGGACTTCTGCCTGTCTGGAGCCACTTGGATCATCATGTCACCTTGTTTCATTTTTTAATTAGCTTGACAAAAGAAAAGGAACTCTTCTCCAAGGACCTTGTTTCATTTTTTAAGGAGCTTGACACAAGAAAAAGAACTCTGCTTCGAGGACCTTGTTTCATTTTTTAAGGAGCTTGACACAAGAAAAGGAACTCTACTCCAAGGACCTTGGCTTATTTTTTAATGAGGTTGACACAAGAAAATGAACTCTGCTCCAGAAGCTTGTTTCATTTTTTAAGGAGTTTGACGCGAGAAAAAGAACTCTGCTCCAAAATCAGATCATGGTCTCCAAGAGACCATGGTTTCCAAGAGGTTCTCATAAGATGGGAGAACAACGCTCTGAAAGGGATCAAAGGATCCAATGGAAAGATCAAACTCCAATGTCCCTAGTAAATGATGCACTACATCACCTACTAAATCACCAGTAGACACGGGCATGGAACAAGTTTCCACATGATTAACCTATGGTGGGGGGGATACCACTTGCATATAAGGACCATTTAGGTATGTTGCTTGATTGGGAGTCAAATTAGGACAAATGAATGAAATTTGGTCAATGGTCACAATTATTCCTTCATGTTGGAAACACATCACACGAAAGAATGAAGAGACAAGACCTCCCATGAAATAAACATAGTCACACCCAAGGAGTAAATTAAAATCCAAAGGGACTTGGACTACCATCACATCGATATAGATAGTCTTTCCTCCCAAAATAATAGGTAACTTAGGAAGGATTCCTAATGGTTGACTGGTTCCTCTGTTAAAAGCCAATAGATTATGGGTAATGGGCACAAGCTGCGGGGAACCTAAAGCTTGTCAAGTAATTGAGGACAAAATACTAATATATGCGCCTTCATCTATGATTGTGCTTGGTATGACAACATTATAAGCATGTACTATGATCTGAAAGGGCACGTAAGGAGGAAGACAATATAGTGTCAGTTGAATCCAATCAAAGGAAGTGGCCATACTACTTGGAGGGGGTGTCGTAGGAATGGGAGGAATGCCCCCTTGTGTGATGGGAACCTGAGAACTACCCTCTAGTACTGTTGGAAAAGGAGGATTTCCCCCAGTTCATTGGAATCGAAAGAAACGATAAGAACCTGGGTGGTATGAATTTCACTCTCTGCGGGAAAGGTATGATCAAAAGAAGGTGGAATCAAGTCGACCATTTTCTCAACCAATGGTTGGTTAGAAATGGACTCATGGGAGTCATGTTCAGAGAGAGTGGGATTGACTAGAGATGGATTTTGATCAATCACTTTATCAACTAGTGGAGGATTAGGAGAAAGCTTTAGATAACCAGCTAGAAGACAAGGTTGAGAAGCTATAAGGTTTTCCAACACTTTTGGGGCTTCATCCATATGAGGACAAAGGTAAATAGGATGATTCTCTTCACATAAATTACAAGGAAATTTGACTTTACCCTTTTTCCCATGGACCTTACTATCACTGGTTGAGGGTAATCACCAGCATGATCTCCAGATGTTAATGGCAAAGGTTGATGTGAGCTTGTGTACCACACTTCTAATACCCTATGAATACTACGAAAATCTCTAATAATATGATCACCCTTACAAAGTATGCAAGGGAATTTAACTTTACAAGGCTGATTGGAAGATTCCTCCATACTAGTTGCATCCGTAGAAATGGTTACTTGGTTGCCCCCCTTCTTATTTTTCTTCTTCTTCATCATGCTTTCCTTCTTCTTTTTAGCTTCCTGGTTACTAGAATCAAGACTTTCACCAAGTGAAGATGAAGAAAGGGATGGAGAAACAATAGGTGAAAAAGGCAAAGGGTCAACTTTAGGATCAACATGAGATTGATATTTTTTAGGTGAAGGAGAACTTGGTTGAGAAGTAGTTTGGACATTCGGAACCATAGGGGTCGAAAATAACCAAACTAGAAAACCAATGGTAAATCAGGGAATGGACAATGTTTCCATATAAGAAGCACCAATATTACCAAAAGAAGGAAAAGGACGAGGATTCCTATGAGAGGGTTTCCCTTTATTGGTAGGCTCTGGAACTATTTCCATTAATCTCAACCTAATACCCACTAAGGAGTTTTTTCATGAAGAGGATGTTATTTCGCGGTTAATTAATTGATTTTATAAATTAGAAACATGGACAAAACAAAGGGGAAACTAGGAATAAAGATTTACCAAGAAATCATGAACTAAAATCTACACCTTGGCAAACCAAGGACTTAACGTACGTGGAGGAAATCTCCCCGAATGTTGGGTTTGGTGTATCACGATATACAAGGTAACTGACACGATTACCCATGGATGGAGAGAAATATATAGGGGGCTCCCAAAATATACTCGATGGTATGTGGGAGTTCACTCCATAGTAGTGTTGTCTAATGCGTAACCATTCGATGATAGCATTCCCATATACTTATCATGTGTGGAGCATCATCCGATATACCTAAAGGTAAGTGGAGTATGATCCTATACACTTACGTACATGGAACATGATATCACCCCTCAGATGTAACGCTGGCAAACAACAACAATTCGTACATTTAATAATGTCGAAACATGTCTCTAGCCTACACCTATAGATGTTTGCGTTAATGTTACAACTTCTCCTTAGGTTGATTTAATAAATTTTACTATTTATCTTTGATTATGTTTCAATTTCAAGGCTCAAAAATTGATGTCACCTGAACACACCTATGAAGCAACTAATATGACAAAAAGAAATCTTTTCAATTTTGATGAAAGTTATCTAGTGTAGGGAAGAGGTGCAAACAATGATGCAATAATCAAATATGCAGCCAACGAGAGCTTCCTAACTAGATCTTTCAATTTCATTATTCCAATTCAATTCAAAGGATTAAAAGATGTCAAACCATGCAATGTAATCTATGCATGATTCCCCTAACAACTATGCAAATGTAATCTATGCACAATTTCCTTTCTAGTTGTGAAAATGATAATTCTAACTATGCAAATGTGATTTATGCAAGATAATTCTTCAAAACAAACACAAGAGGATTCCAAAGAAATCAAACATAATATTGGATTTCATGAACAAAGGACTCAAACTGAAATTGGGTGAAAAATCCAAAAATCAAAAGAGATGTCACTCAAAGGCGATTAACACTCATACACAATTTACCCCCCCCCCCCAGCAGTGATTGAGGGGGGTAATTTTTTGCAAAAATATGCAATTTCACACTAAGAAATTCCAAATTCACACACAAAACCCTAGATGAAAATGCAAATATTTTTATTTTCAACACACTTAATGTTCTAAATGATGAAAACTAAGATGAAAATTTTCAACTACTGATTCAATTACACTTTTCAGAATGAGGACTAGAACAACAATTCATCTAAGTGACCAGCAATCAAACAAAATCAGTGTGCAAACAGCCAAATGATAAGAACAAAGAAAAATCAAAATCAATTCTTACCAAAGGCTGAAACAAGAGGGATTTAAGAAGAATATAATTTTAAGAGACGAGAGGAATTTTTGAAACAAGAAGGTCGCTTTTATTTGCAAATATTTTAAGAAGAATATAATTTTAAGAGCAAAGGAGGTTCACTGGACTGGCTTAGGTTCACAAATCTAGAAGCTCTACAAAGAGGCTTCCCCCTTAATTATTAACCACCTTAGTTTGAAATTTGGGAATGGGGCACGCATAAATATTTGGAAGGACAATTTCTCTGTATATGTTCCATTAGGCACGCACAAGAACTTTAAAGATATTTCCATTTGGATGTAGGAGAAGGGATTGAGAAAATTGAATGATATTTCCCTTTGGGATTGGACTGTTCGTTGGAAAGGTTGGTATATGCCTCCCCTCCTTGCTAAATTTTGGGTGCAATGGTATAAATTATTGGATTTATTGAAAGGCTTGGCTCCTATATCCTCTTCTTTATGGAATGTCGCTCTTGGTCCCTGAGTCCTTCCCTCTTATGTTTGGTCAATCTTGGTTATTCCCTTTGAGTTAACAAGCTCCCCCATCCTCCTCCTTGAAGAATTTTGTCTAAAATATTGAACAATGATTGTATACCAAATATTAACATTTTGTTTTGGTCCTTGGTGCACTAAAAAATCCTTACAGTTGAAAACCTTTGGAAAAGAAACATCCTTGGTCCCTCTTGATGTGCCTTGTGTCTTCGCTCTGAGGAATCCATTCCCAACCTCTTTCATCATTATTCCTTCTCTCTTAAGGCCTAGAGAATTTCCCTCTTTCCAATCCTCTCTCTCGATCATATTCTGATATCTTGGGCTGCCATGTTTGAAAAATGGAGATTTATCTAGCCCTGGGATCGAAAAGTCATCTCTCTCCCTATGTGTTTTTGGATTTCATTCCAAAAATTCATTTGTTGGGCCATATGGATTGCGCAAAACAAGTTTAATTTAAAAACATCAGGCCTTCCCCTCACAAGGTTGCGGCCAAAGCCTACTTCATGTTGTTTGAGTCCATTTCAACTCGTGGTTTCAGGGACAGGGACATGAAGGATTTGAATGAGGTTGAGCGGGCCTAGATTACTGTTGACAAGAAATTCTCATCATATTCTGCTAACATCCATAATCCAAACAAGCTTCATGTTTCTTGTCTCAGGCTAAAACAAGAGGAATTTTTGAATTGGAGAATGGAGATTCTCTTTTCTTTGATGGGACTTCTAAAGGTAATCCGAGAGACGCGGAAGTAAGAGGATTTCTCTTAGACCTTGAAGGAAAATTTGTGATCAAATTCGCATGGGGACTTAGAACAACAACTAATAATAGGGCATAGTTCCTTGCTCTTTGGAAGGGTCTAGAGGTGGCCTTAGACAACAAATTTTATAACTTAACAGTATATGGAGACTCTTTAATCGTTATTTTCCAACTGTTAAAGACCATAGGTTTGATTACCTCTCCCTCTCCTTTGTTCCAAAGGTTCTCAATTCTTCCATGCAATTTGAGAAGATCGAGTTTCATCACATTCTCTGGTAGCTAAATTCAGAGGAAGATGAACTTGCAAAGAAAGGTTCTACCTTGAAGCAAGGGAAACTCGAGTTAAATGATACAATTTACATTTTACTAATTCTTTAATTATGGCACTAGAATTTTATGCCTTCAAGCTTTGGGGCCTGGCTATTTTCAAGGGCTTTAACGTGGAGCCATGCTTTATTTTCCTCTAAATGTTTTAATCCGTGCTAACCTACACCACCCTCCCTTTGTTTGGCAGGTGGAAAAATATGAGTTTATCTTGTTGCAAGGTGGCCAATCCCACCATCCTTGATTATCGGTGTCCCTTCGATCTCAAACTTATTTATTTCGTGTCCTTCCATATTAAATGGCAACATAAGAATTTGAGAATTATGATTATTATGAGGAGGTGGTGTCAAATTTATTTATGCTTCACCTCGTGGAAGAAGGTTTGGCTCTCCTCGGTTGCGATGAGGGGCGTCGGGATGTAATCACAAATTTAATGGATCCATTAGATTTTTTGTCAGTGCTTAGTCTGGCCAATGTTCAGAGTGTGAAATATTCCTACTGGTGGTCGATTGGCTCATGTGCTAATAGGGTCTTGCTCTATATATCAGTTTCCCAATTTACCCTTCCTGCAAGCGAGTTTCAGGTTGTTGTTGAATTAGTTGTTGTTTGTTCTCTTTTCTTTTGTTAGTGCACAATTACCTCAATTACCTCAATTAGATGGATAATTCTCTTGAATCTAATGAGGCTTTTAGACAGGATTTAGACAGGATTTTGGATGCTTCACACTCTCTGTTGGTTT
This sequence comes from Pinus tabuliformis, assembly GCA_031772625.1. Lineage (NCBI taxonomy): Eukaryota > Viridiplantae > Streptophyta > Pinopsida > Pinales > Pinaceae > Pinus > Pinus tabuliformis. The sequence continues at coordinate 1,540,302,967 of CM062818.1, forward strand.
CCATTTTGAAGCTAGACGACATGGTGAAACATCGACATCTCTCTTTTCAGCCTTTTTCTACAGGGTAAACTACTTTGTCTTCAAGCAGATATGGATGCTGCGGTGGATGAACTTCGTGAGTAAATTCTTGTCCTCAACGAGTGTATGGAAACTTTGGAAATTTCTAGGTCCGGTAATTCGTGGAAGGTGGCGGACAAGGATGGCTCTACTGCTACTACTAGTGGGAAGAAGGTTCGTCGTTCCAGGGACAATGGAGTTAATGGGCCTAACTAAGATAGCTTTGTTGCCTGTTTTGAGGTTCTATTGTGATTTTTCCATGGTTTTATGTAAATTTTGCTACTTACTAGGGATTTTTGGTAAACTTTATAGTGAAAATATCTTTAGGATAACTTGAAAACGTTCTCCCAGATTTTGTAATTTTCATGAATATCTTTTGTTCTGCAGAAATTTTGTAAATGCAACCTTTGAAACGGTTTTGGTCCCTAATCCAGCCTTATTAATATAAATCCTAACTGTTTTAAAATAATAATAATAATAATCAAAAAATATTATTTTAAAAAAATAAAGAAACAAATTCAACCAAAAAGTCAAAATAACACAATAAAAAAAAAAATCCATTTAAAAAAACAAAACAAAACTACACATAATATAAATCCTAACTGTTTTAAAATAATAATAATAATCAAAAAATATTATTTTAAAAAAATAAAGAAACAAATTCAACCAAAAAAGTCAAAATAACACAATAAAAAAAAAAATTCCATTTAAAAAAACAAAACAAAACTACACAACATTTGAGACAAATTTGAAACAAAAATAGTCAAAAAAGAGGAAACATTATAAATCAATTAAACAAAATCAAAAAACTTAAACAATTACACAAATTAAAAAAACAAAACAAAACAAAAAAAACAAACAAACAAACTTAACATTAAAACAAAAAAATATTATCAAAAAAATTAAAATTAAAATAAAATAAAATTATGAAAAAATAAATTATTAAACAACAAATTAAAAAATAAATAAATAAAACAACTAAAAACGAGACCATTAAAAGAAGGCGTAGTCTACCTTATAGACGAAATAACTTTTTTTCACCGGAATTCATCAAAATCCAGCAATACAATTTCAGTATTTTTTGTTATTTAAAATACATTTTCGAATTTATATATGGATTCAGCGCCCTAAAAACCCATGTGACACTCAAATTATACATATTAAATCATTTAAATTGCCCATGTGACACTCAAATTATGCATATTAAATCTTTTAAATTGAATTTTTAAAAAATATCTGTCATATTTTGATTACAATTAGCCAGAAAAAAATGTCGTGAAAAAAGGTCATTTCGTCTAAAAGTTAGATGGAGTTGTCTTTAGTGCGATTTTTTGGATTTTCTATTACCGGAATCCGGCAGAAAAAATTGAGATGAAATCTTGATTTGTGTTATTTAAACTACATCTTTTACTGTATATATGGATTCAATACCCTGAAAAACCCTAGGGAACTTCTATTGTGCAGGGGTTACCCATCAAACTTGTGATTTCAATGAATTCTTGCCAGATTTTATAGAAATTAGACTAGAAAAATCCATTGGAGAAGCTTCCAAAGAGTCACATTAAAGACAACTTGTAAGTTAGACTATGCCTTAAAAAAATATGAATTTTACAAATTATTTGAAAAAAATGAACAAATAAAAACAAAAAATTAAGCATTGTTGGGGCCGAGTCAACCCTCGCCTACCCAGGCGATCCCAAAGGGTCATGGGCTAGGCAGTTAGGTCGTCGCTCCAGTCGCCCAGCGCGCAACCCCGTGCTGTCGAGCTAGGTCGGTTCTCGGAATCAACATGTCGCTCAGCCTGTGGTCCCTTAGTGTCGCCCAAGCGGAAAGGGGTTAAATAAACCCCAATCACAAAAATTGTTTTTTCATTTTTTTAATTGGTTTTTATTATTTTTTAATTACGACTTTTATATATATATATATATATATATATATATATAAACAATATAAAAAACTTATTGTATTAATAATAATATAAACCTTATTAACATATAAAACATAATCCTATAACCTTTGTACATTAACAAAGATTAGACTAGGTTAAGCAATTAAAATTTAAAAAATAAAAAAATAAAAATAAAAATAAAAATTTAATACAATTATAAAAATCAAATCTAATTAGCATTGCACAAAATCAACAAAAAAAAAAAAAATATTAGTAACGATAATAATTATATTTTAGTATCTCTTTAAAAAAATAATAAATAAATAAATAGCGCATAGATAGTAATACATTCAATAAATATAATATGATAATATTACAGGAATTAATTAAAATAAGGTTAAAATATTATTAAATAATCAATTGGTCGGCTTAACAGCTTAACAACCCACCTACTCCATATTTATCACACACTTTTCTCCTCTTTGTAAATCAGTCATGATGATGAGCCTTGGTCTAGGCTCGAAACGTCCACTAATAAAAAGATGAACACTGTGGAATATCTGAATTCAGTCTCTCAGAAACCACTCCACAGAAATCTACAAACCAATAATGCTTATGTGATTTATTTGCAACCTTCTTCAATATATATATATATATATATATATATATATAATTTTATTTTTATATTTATTAAAATATTAATATTAATATTTTAATTTGAGTTTGTTATTTTTTAATTATATCATACTTTTATTTATTTTTATTAAAATATGTTTGATTATTTATTTATTTATTATTTTTTAGGTGTGTTAGTTTTTTTGATATTTTTTAAAAAATTGATTTTTGTTTGAATTTATTTCTTTTATAGTTTTTTTTTTTATTATTTTAAAGAAAATGTATACTTTTTCTTTTTTTTAAGGGGTTTTCCTTTGTTTTTTTATTAAAATTTTATGTTTGATTTTTTTTTGTCATTTTTATTTTATTTTTATTTTTTTTCCATCCTTTCATTTTTTTATTATTATTTTTTATTATTTTATATTTTTTTGTTCCCATTTTAATTTTAACTTTTTAATTTTTGTTTTTATTTGTTTTTTAATTTTATATATTTATCTATTATTTTTCTTTTTAAATTTTGTTTGGGCGGCAAGGTTTGTGTCAATTCTTTATTAGCGACCCGACCTTATTATGTGTCAATTTGATAGTTGATTTTTAAGTTTTCGTTACAATGGACCAAGTCCACCTACATCGTGTATCAATTAAATTGTTGTTTTTTAAGTTTTCATTGAAATAGGTCAACTTTGCCCCACTACATGTTAATTTGAAGGTTGATTTTTAAGTTTTCGTTGCAATATGTCAAGTTGTCTTAGGCTAAGATTTTTAAAAAGTTTCACTTTTAGCATTTAAAAAAAATACTCTTGAGATAATGGCACTTTATTTTAGGAATTCATTTTTAAGGTTTTTTAGTCACATTATTCAATCTTGAAACTTTGTTGAAAACTTAAGGTTTTTTATTGTCATGATATTTTGTTTTATTTCCATGTGTGAAAAATGTTGAAATTTCAGCGTTTTCCAGAGTCGTGATATTTTATATTTAATGCCATGATTCATAAATGTCCAAATTTTAAGATTTTTTGGAGTCATGATATTTATCTTTAACTCCATGGTTTAAAATATTGAATTTTTTAGGTTTTTTGGAGTCGTATTATTTTATCGTTAATGCTATCGTTGAAAAATATTGGAATTTTAATTTTTTTTCGGAGTCATGATATTTTATTTTTAATTTCATTGATACAAAAATGTTGGAATTGTATCTAAAAAACATTGATGCAGCATCAATACTTTTAGTTTTCGGGGTGTTTTTCATGTTTTTTTCACAAAATTTTTAGTTTTTAACGCCATTGTTAAAAAAAATAAAAATTAAAAAAATTGGAATTGTAACATACGCAAAAAAAAAAGGTGTTGATGCAGCATCGGTACTTTTCATTTTTGGGGTGTTTTTCATGTTTATTGCACAAATTTTTTGGTTTTTAACATCGTTGCTTAAAAAATATGGAATTTCAACCTCAAGAAAAAAAATGATGTAGCATCAAAACTTTTCGTTTTCGGGGTGTTTTTTCATGTTTTTTTTTTCAAAAATTGGGGTTTTTGGGGCTAGAGTTCTTGTTTTGAGGTTACAGTTGTCGTTAAGTTGGTAACTTCATTATAAAATTTCATTATTCAACTAAATATTTCAAACTAGTGTGGTATGTTTTTAACTCAAACATTCTCCCCATTAAGTAATGTCTCTGCATTTTTAGTGCATGAACTATTGGAACAAGTTCTAATTCATGTGTGATGTGTTCTTTGTATACTTCTTAAATTCCTAGATACATCATATAGATTACTTGCCTACTCTGAGTAAAAACTCCATGCAAACCCTCTTTGCAAGCATCTATACATGCCACAAAATCTTCATTTGAGTCAAAAACCACTACAAGGAGAACACCTTATAGTGAATATTTTTGTGAAACCTCCTTGAAAAAATTATCACTTGTCTATTTGTAGTGGAGGTGGGTGGCTAGAGGTTTTCATAGAGGTTTTTCCATCAGTGCACCTCACTTACCACTATAACCCAATGTGCTCCAACATATATCACACAGTTATGGATCTAGTGAGCACCAATAATTGTATTATGATATAATAATAATAAATATTTTTTTATTTAAAGACAAAAAACAAAATGCATATTGGTGCTCTACATGAAATTAAAAACACCAATGTGAATATTAAATATACATCAAATCAAGTTTAAAAAAAATTGATTATTCAACAAAAACATTTAATTAAAAAAACTAAAATACTTTACCAATGTATATGAAAAACACCTAGCATTGTTGCTTATCTATATCACACTATAGATCAACTCTTACAAAATACAGATTTTCATGGTTAAAAAAGTAAACATAGTGAATTAGCGCACTCCAATGACCCAAACACCGTGATGTGTCCCTCTATCAGGCACACCACAAAAAAGGTAAAATAAAGACTAAATTACCAATCTAAATTGCATTATCACAATTCTTTCTATTCATCTAACTACTCACACAAGAACCAATGTTAACTCTCCTTGTATGACCACCCCATTTTTAATGCTCTGTAGTGCTCCTCTATTGATTCAATAGCTTCAATAGTCAGTTTGAATCATTTTCAATTTTTTGGAAAATAGTGCACATTTTTTTTTCTCTGTGAGGAAAACCAAACCTCCTCAAGTGGGAAGAGTTTAGGTAAATTTTTTGTTACTCTCAGGCCATGTATTTGGTAACTCCATGAATTCAATTTTCTATCAAGAGGAACATTAATATATACACATAGGAGAGAGCGACCCTTGCGATTCACATTCTAATGTCTCTTCATCTTCTTATTTTATATTTACATATTTACAATATATTTTCTCAATCTCGAGGGATTAGGTGTCAATATTCCCCCCTTAATCTAAAGGGGCGTTTATAAGTCCAAGCATCATTATGAATCTTTCAAACTTTTCACTTCCAAGTGCTTTGGTGAAGATGTCTACAATCTGCTCATTTGTGGAACAATGGTATAGGTGAATAGTCTTGGCCTCAACATCATGTTGAATCAAATGATACTTTGTATTGATATGCTTGGTTCAATCATGGAATTTTGGATTCTTGGCCAATTTTATTACAAAAGTATTGTCAATTAGAAGAGGAGGGGAGTGCACTTATTTCTCCTAGAAATCTTCAAGGATTTTCTTGATCCACACATTCTCGTTGGTTGCTTCTGCAATTGCCACATATTTTTCCTCTGTTGTGGAATCTGTTGGAATTGATTGTTTGTGTGACCTCCAGGAGACAACTCCTAATCCAAGACTCATAACATAACCTAAATTGGATAATCAAATTTCCTTTTCTCCATCAAATTCTAAATTAGAGTATCCAATCAAGCTAAATTCATCCACGTGTATATTTGAGTCTAAAGTCTTGAGTTCCCTTCAAGAACCTGAAAAGTATTTTTGCAATAGACCAATGACCCTCACAATGTTTTTGCATAAACCTGAAAAGGATTCCAATAGCAAATGAAATGTATGGTTTGGTAGTAGTGAGGTAGTTAAGACTTCATACAAGCTATCTACACTTAGTTGCATCCTCAAATTCATTTCCTTATTTGGATTGGAGCTTTATATTTTTTTCTGTTGGAGTGGACAAAGAATTGCATTCATCCATGCCAAATTTCTTCAACAAATCTCCAATGTACTTCTTTTGAGAGAGGAATATAATTTGTTGATGTTGGGTTACTTCAATACCTAAATAGTGGTGAACATATCTCAAATCCTTTCCTTAATTCTTTCTTTATGGATGCAATATAATTTTCATTATACCATGCCATTAGTAGATCATCTACATACACCACAATATGGACAATATTTTTGCCAACTTTCTTGACAAATAAAGTTGCATCATCAAGATCAAAGTGTTTGAAATCTAGTTTCAGAAGATGCTCAGTCAATTTTTCATACCAGGCTCATGGTGCTTGTTTCAGTCCATACAAGGATTTGATAATCTTTCATACTTTATTATCTTATCCCTTCACAATAAAACCTTCTGGTTGAGACATAAAAACATTTTCTTTTAGATATCAATTCAAGAAGGTAGTTTTTACATTCATTTAATGGACTTTCAATCCATTCTGAGTTTCAAAGAAAAAGAGAGTATGGATGGCAGCCCATTTTTTTGTGGGGTAAAAATTATCCTCATAATAAACCCCTTCTTTCTATGCAAATCCTTTTTCCATGAGCCTCACTTTGTACTTATCAAGTGAGCCATCTGATTTATACTTTTTATTGAAGACCCACTTGTTGCCAATTAGTTTGGTTCCAAATGAAGGGTCCACCAACTTCCAAGTTTCATTCTTTATAAGAACATCATACTTTTTCTGCATTTCTTATTTTCATTCATTATGAGAAGCATCTTATTTAAAGGAAGTTGGTTTGAAATTAGTAGAAAATTTTAATTTACAATCATAAGAAACATCCATATCAATAGTTGAATCATAATCATCTACATCACCTCCATTTTGTTGGGTGGAACTTCTCGTTCCTGTATTTCCAACCTCATTAGGATGAGCACTTTCAAGTGTCTTAGTGAGCCATTTTGGAGGACATTTCTAAGATGGTCCAGGTTTTTCCATTGACTGAGATGGGGTTGATCAATATTTAGCCTTCCAATTTTCTCAATCACATCACTCAAAGTGTCTTCTCGATCTGAAGAAGTAGTTGGAGCTTCATGAGGGGGAGAGAGTGCTTCAGAAGGAGATTCCATAGATTGATCCAGGATAGGGATCCCCCGTTCAAGATGTGGAATCTCATTATAAATTCCTAAAAATATTTTGCATGCCTTAATATGTCCAAGTGATCATGCTTCCGCTTAACAACATTGTCAGTCTTGGAAGATTCAAGAAAAAACACATCTCTAGACAGTATAAACTTTTTATTTATTTCATCGTAGAGACGATATGCTTTGGAGGTATATGAGTACCCAAAGAAGATACACTTTAATATCCTTGCACTAATTTTGTTTCTATGTTCCTTAGGAATCAAGGATAGCAGTTGGAACCAAAAACCCTGAGATGTCACTGAAGGAATGTGACCATACCAAATTTCATAAGGAGTCTTTTTTTTTAGAGTATGAGATGGATGTATGTTTTTAATATACATTGTGCATAGAATTGCATTAGCCCTGAACATCAACTTGAAATTTTTTAAAAACATCATTGAATGAACCAACGCATATAACTCGCATTATATAACCAGCATATACCAATGCATATGCTAATGGTTCAACACATATGTGAATGGTTTAAACCATAAGAGACTATTATTATATGTACGAAGAGAATAAATCATGCACGAAGACTGCTATTATATATACACAGAGAATAAACCAATATGCATATGAATGGAACAACCCTCCAATTATTCACTAGAGATTATTTAACGCAAAGAGAATATGAATGAATTGAGTTTTACACCACAGATCTCCAGAGAAGTAGAAAATCGAGGAGGATACAGTAACTTTTGATTCATTTTTCATAGGATTAATTTTGATGCATTTCATTCATCCCACGATCATTTGTTTGAGCTTCCACAAATTCGAGTAGTGACAATGATCCTTCCTAAGTCACCTCTCTTACTAACAGGCCTGACATTGACCAATCCCAATTCTGGTCTTTCAAATTGATGCATTATAGCTAGCATTAAGATGCATTGTTAAGGGTTGACCATGTTGGCCTTTCATTCTCATTTGGGAATAAAATGAGATGCATTTAAGTAAAATAGTGTGTTACAATAGGGCAGAAGAGAGCACGCATAATAGTATGTTATAGATAATAATGCAAAGGAACATATGGGTGTTAGAGAGACGGAAGAGAGGTTGTGTTTTGTCAGGAGATTAGTTAAACAAGGAGCAGATAATTAAAAAAGGAGTTACAAGGATGCGGAAGCCAAAATAGGACATGTGGACATGTGTTCTGATACCATGTCAGGCTAGGTATTTGGTAACTCCACGAATTCAATCTTCTATTAAGAGAAACATTAATATATACACATATGAGAGAGATACCCTTTGGATTCACATTTACATTCACAAATATAGTAGAGAACGTAGTAAACTAATGCACTTTTCTTCATCTGAAATTTTTGTATCAATAGATAACAACTATCTTACCACAGTATTAAAGGCATTTAGATGCTCTTTCACCGAGTCTCCATCGTTCATCCTTAGGTTATATAACTTTTTACACGAGAACAATTTGTTCACCAAAGACTTATATTGGTACAAAGTCCCTAACTTGACCCACAAATCCTTCATTGTAGCTTCCCCTGATACATTCAACAATATTGAATCAGAGATACACAACCGTATTGTGCTCTTTGCCTTTCGATCCAAATTCACCCAGTCTTCTGCTGACATTGTCGTTGGTTTAGTACCCAGATCTACCGTGATCCACTGACCTTCATCCACCAACATATCCTCCATCTTGAGTTTCCACAACTCAAATATCTGACCATTAACTTTCTCGATCTCTATCTTTCCATTGCTCGTCGTCTTCTTTCACCGTAAGAATTGATCTGGCAGACCTCCCACTGAAAGGAGTCTTCCACAGGCCCGAGCAAAACCCCACAGCAAAAAAGGTGTCCCCTTGAAGTCGAACCTAGCTCTAATACCAAATGTAGGTTTTAACCCTGTAAGAAATTATCTGCAAACGAATTCCTAAAAAACAAAATATACAATGACAAGAATATAAAACAAATACATAGAGATTTCCCCTGGATCCCAAAACGAGGACTACCAAATAGATTTTTCATTATGTTCATTTCAATGTTAAAATACATATATATACATGTTGAAGAATTCATAAACCCCAATCCATTAACCTTGGATTAGAACATAATCATAGTTCCCTTGACCAAATCTACAAAATACCATGGGAAGAAAACCATCATGCCAAAAACCGTGTGCAAAACCCATGCAAAAAACCATAGGTATGTCTACCCACCTAATATTGGGTCCAAAAAACAATTCCCGGGGCACTGCCCCCGACCCCGTACAGGGGGGCTTCCGCCCCCTGCTGCACTCGGCACAACAAACAGGGGGGGATATCGCCACCTCACCCATGTGACTAGTCATGGAAAGAATATAACACGCAACCAACAATGATCCGGTGATCAAAATTTAGCCCAAAAATGAAAGTTCCCAGAATATTTTGAAATCAGATTCAAATCATAGTGTTCGTCGTTCTAATTCCATCGACACTTGTTTCACCTCAATCCGATGTCGTATGACAAAGTTATGATGTTCCGATCATTTGGTTTAACAGCAAAAAAAATTTCAGGTTACTAACTAGATTGCTGACTTGGAATTGTGTACTGTCGATGTCAGCATGTTGACTGGGTGTACCATTGTTTCAAGGACTAATCAAGCTTTTCCAAGTGTCATTTTGTGGTTCGTCCAATTGTTTTTTTTATTGGGTGGATGTTTGTTTGCATGGACCAGTGAGAGGATGCCACATGGACCAACCACAGGCTACCACGTGGCACCTCAGGGTTGTCTAAAATTTTATGGGGTCGTCCCGCAGGCCAGGCGGGATCAAGTCCACAACCTATCAAACAACAGTCCAAGTCTTACCACTTCACCACACCTATGTTACTTAACCTATAAGGTTTGTAGGTTTATGTTAAAGACGAGTCAATGTGTGGTTGGGGGAAGGGGTCAAGACTAAGCCCTGGCCCCTGGTCACTGGCATCCCAACAAAACTCGGCAGGAGAAACAATGAGGGGGTTCAGGCCTAGCCCCGACCCATTCTCATATATGAGTCCACAGGATGGCGGGCAGGACTCTAAGCCCTAGCCCCAGGTTTTATGTCATTCCATTGGACCGTAGCAGAGCATGTAGGTGTTATGGTGGAGGGGCAGAACCCAAGGACTAGGCCTCAATCCCGTGACATCCACGTAACCATCGTCGATATGTTGGGAGCTACCGGTGGGGGCAAGTTTTTAGCCCGGCCCCTAGCCTTATGGAGATCATGTGACCGCAACATCCAAAGGTAGGTGTGGAGTGGCAGGGTGTGCGATTAACCCAGCCCCCAACCACATTAAAGCCGACGTGACGATGAGCCTGATGGTAAATGGGCCTAAGCCGGTGGGGGCAAGCCATTAGCCTAACCCTTGGGCCTATGGCACCAATGTGGCCCTAGTATTGCGCTAAGGGTTATTGAGCATTTAAAAGATTCGACAATTTTCACCTTTGGTGGGTGAAATTATCACCTTCTGAGAGGAAATTAGAGCATATTTGTCACTCTATTAGCCGATTCATCCAATTTTGAGGACAAATAACAACATAATGTTGGGGAGAGCCATAGAAGGATGATTTTTTGGCCTTTTGGAGCTCAAGAAGAGTCTAGATAGGGGTTTTTTGACATTTTGGATCTAATGGAGACCTCTATTTACTGATTGGAGCACATCTGAAGAGACTTTTTGCAAGTTTGAGTCCATGGGTGCCATGATCAATTAGTGTTTTGGAGCAATTATTGAAGGCTTTTGAGCATGGAGAGGACCTTGTAGGGGTTTTTTATCCTTTATATGTTTACTGCAACAATTGTGACTTGTATGGTATAACTCATGTTTGTCTTTTCTCACTATGTCTTGTTGAGGAAAGCTCTCTTTTTGTACTTCAATGTGGAATTGTAGTACTTGTATGCTCATTTTCAGATGGAGTATAGGGTCTTTGTAGGAGAACCCTTTTCTTGTTGATTGTTTCATGATTGACTATAGGTTGTCATTCTTTTTAGAGTGAGAGTTCTTTGCAAGAGAATGTTTCCTTGAAGCAAAAACTAGGCACTCATATTGTCAACAAAATTTATGTACTCTTCTTCACTGAATATATGGAGTGGTCTAGTTGTGTTAGATGGCTCAGAGATATAGCCCAAGAGGGGTGAACTCTATCACCATTTGTTATTGTTTCTCTTCTTGAATTCCTTTATGAGATAAATTATGATATGTGCTTATTTATAAGTTCACATGTAAACTAACTCATTAACCTTGAAGAGACCTTTAAAACTTGTGTTTTCATAAGACCCATTTTTACTTGCAAAGTGTCAGAGGACGATCACTTTTTAGGAAGGAGAAGTTATTATCCAATTTCAGATCAAAAACTTTCTAGTTAATGTTCATTTGCTATGAAGATAAATTCCATCCACCTATAAATGTCCATTTTCTACCAGGAAAGGTTAGTGGATTTTAAGCAAAATCACAAGATCTAAGTGTGAAAAAATGTTAGACTAGTTACTTGCAAAGTAAGAAAGAAAAGAGAATAAAATGGTTGAGAAAATGACTAATGAACGAAGGATACAGTGTTAGTTACACATAAAATATGATGAGGTGTTATTTTTTAATATGATTAAAATGTATAGACTCTTTGAGAGTCCAACCCATTATAATTAGGTTGGGCTTCCATGTCCATGTACTCATTATAACTCAAAAATACTTTCCCTAGTTGGTAAGTAAGTGAAAATTAAACTAGAAGACCCAAAATAGAAAATATCCTAATGGAGTGATCTATAAGTAACGAGAGCTATAAATTAGTTATAACTAATTAATAACTCTCACATGAAAAAACTAACTAGTTAAACTCCAAAATAGGACTAAAAGTCAACTTACAAGGGGAGAGAGAAAAATGGCAGTTAGATGCTACAAAGTAGGGAGGAAGTGAATACCCACTCTATGAAGGCCTATTCATGAAGTATTATAAATTTATGGAGAGGAAATAGCCCTGTTGTCCTCCAACTATTTTCTAGTCATCACTACATGTCATCCTAGGTGGCACCCCTGCTAAAAATAAGAAACCCTAAAAAATAGAAAACATGTTAAATGATAGGGAATCTCTAGTAATGAATGAAACGTGGTTATATGCTCCCCTAATAATGTATGGAATTGGTTCTAATGATGGCCCAAATGTAGGTCCTAATTAACTATTGAGTGCAATGTACCCAAACACCTCCCTAAAGCCTAATCAGTGAGTATGTTAGTGAATGAGTCTCAAAAATTCTCAACAATGTTATGTATTTATGTTCAACAACAAACAATTAATGAGTCTCTACAATTTGTAGCCATGTTCTTTACTCATAAAACTACTTGTGCAAGACAAAATATGAGAAGAGTGAGGTAAAGAGGTAAAAACATTAAGAAGAACCCCCCACCTCTCCCCTCAAAAAGTAATGCATAATATGTCAACTATGCAGTTGCAATGACGAAGGATGGTGTTGTTGATCAACCACATCATGAATTTTTCCTTGGATCTATCTAGTTCCATCATATGAGAATCCATTTTCTATTGGTTGAGCCTTGTTCTTGCTAACATTAGCAATTAGACCTTGTGGAGTGCCAAAAATTTGAAAGCTAGACCCTTGTGACTTGGAAATTTCACCCACCAAATAACTAGCTAGCTATAAAGTATGATGTTCCACTCATAGCATGTGATCTTTATTGGATGTTAATGCACTTCTAATCAGATCCTAAAATTCGATCATAAATTTGATATGAAGAGTATGCAAAATCATATTTAAGATCTCCCACAAAAAGAGGTGTTAGAGGAGTTGTTGTAGTAGGAGTAGTCCAAGGTATCAAATAATAATGCTTTGTTGCAGCCATGTGATTAGAGGAACCTAAGTCTAAAATCAATTTATTAGATGATGCAATAGAAATGAAAGCATGATCCATATCTAGATCCTCTTGTGGCTTGTCTTCAATATTCTTATTGACATTATCTAGAATTTATTCATCTAGATTATGTTGTTGAAGTAGTTTGGCCATTAGATCAATTGTCTTCACCATACAAGAATTCTCTAGATGGAACCCCATGTTGTAGTAGTTGCGCTTTTTTCTCTCCTTTTTTCTCTCCTTATATTTCCCTTGGTAATCTTAGTCTCCTTACTAAATTGAGGTATTTCTCCGTCTATACGATCAATATCCCTTGTTTTCTATTTTCCTTTCTTATTATCATCCTTCACAATAAGCACATAGGGTGTGGAAGGATTTATAGACCCAATGTATTTGAGTTGAGACAAAGAAAAAATATTGAGGACCTAGTGTAGAAAGTATATAAAGGATAAGTTGTCCCTCCTTCCTATCTACCCAACAATATTTTGCCTATGTCATCAAAGTCTTGAATCCTAAGAATATTTCATGTTGGATCTTGAAATGGTTGGTATTTAGATCAATCATATAATTCTCTAGATGATGTGCTCTCAAGTCATCTTTCTTGCCCAACAATTCCTCCAGTTTTGTCCAAACTTCCCTAGGTGTTGAGCATGACTCAACATGAAAGAGTTGATGAGGGAAGATAGAAAAACAAAGTATAGCATAGGCTTCATCCATTCTATTCAAGTATTTTCATTTATAAATGGTTGATTTAGGCTCAATTGTAGCAATAGAAAGATATTTACCTTCCAAACAAAATTTTTGTAAGGATTGAGGATCAATGTGAGTTGGTCCATTCTCTGTGAGTTATTCTAATATTGTCAAATCTACAATAAAATATCATTATGTTTCAAAAAATAACTTTTTCTGTAATACCATCTTCAAGTTTAAGCAAAATGATAGGAAATAAGTGTGAAAAAAATACTAGACTAGCTACATCATGCAAAACAAGAAATATGCAAGAAAAAAATTGTTTAGAAATTGACTAATGAACCAAGGAGACAGTTCAAATTACTCATAAAATTTGATGATATGTTATTTTTTAACATGAATACAATATATAGATTTTCCAAGAGGCCAACCAATTTGAATTAGGTTGTGGTTCCATGTGCATGCACTCAGTATAACTCAAAAGTACTTTCCCAAGTTGCTAACTAAGTCCAAATTACACTAGGAGACCCAAAATTAGCAAAATATCTTAAAATGGAGTGAGCTAGAAGTAAATGGAGTTAGAATCAATTAAAACTAATTAATAACTCTCACATGAAAAATAATAACAAGTTAAACTCCGAAATATGACTAAAAGTCAGCAAACAAGGGGAGGAGAGAGAAAAATGGCAGTTAGTTGCTCCAAAGTAGGGAGGAAGTGTTTACTCACTCTATGAATGCATATGCATGAGGTAGTCAAAATTAATGGAGTGGAATTATCGATGTCATCCTCCAACCAATTTCTCCACATGTCATCCTAGGTGGAACCCCTGTTAAAAATAATTAAAAAAACCATAAAAATAGAAATGTGAAATGATAGGGAATGTCTAGTAGTGAATCAAAAGTTGTCATATGCTCCCATAATAATGTGTGGAAAAGGTTCTGATTGTGGAAAAATTGTAGGCCCTAATGAGTTCTTTGTGAACTACTCACAAGATCTAAGTGTAAAGAAATATTAGACTAGCTACTTGCAAAACAAGAAAGAAGAGAGAATAAACATTAGTGAGAAATTCACTAATGAACCAAGGAGACAATTTGAATTACCCATAAAATATGTTGATGTATAATTTCTGAACATGAATACAATATATAGATTATTTGAGATGCCATCCAATTCTAATTAGTTTTGGGTTGCATGTGCATGCACTCAGTATAGCTCAAAAGCACTTTCCCTAGTTGGCAAACAATTCAAAATTAAATAGAGACCCAAAATTATAAAAATATTCCAAAATGGAGTGAAATATAAGTAAGTGGGGTTATAAATAAGTTATAACTAATTAATAACTCTAACATGCAAAATAAAAACCAGTTAAACTCCAAAATAGGCCTAAAAGTCAACTAACAAGGGGAGGAGAGAGAAAAATGATGGTTAGATGCTATAAAGTAGGGAGTAAGTGTGTACTCACTCTAGGAAGGAATATTCATAAGGTATTATGAACTAATAGAGTGTAATTATCCATTTCATCTTCCAACTAATTGTTGGGTTGTGTTATATTCTTTCCACGACTAGCCGACGTAGTTAACCGGGGGGTTAGAAGGGGGGCGGAGCCCACCCTTTGTTGCACCTATTGCGTAGTGGGGGGGGCGTCACAGGGGGTTTGACGGGTGCAGGTAACCCCACTCTATAGGGTCTGGGGTAGCGCCCCAGAAAATTTTGTTCTTGGACCTTATATTAGGTTGGGCAGACAACCTATGATTTTGTGCATGATTTTCGCACATGGTTTTGGACGCGATGGTTTTCAGTCCATGGTTTTGGACATGATGGCTTTTTGGTCCATGGTATTGGATGCTTCGACATGTATAAATATGTATTGTAACATTGAAAGGAACATAATGAAAAATCAAGCTGGTAGTCCCGGTTTTGGGATCCGGGGGAAAATCTCTGTGTATATGTATTTTATGTGGTATGCTCTCGCATTGTTTATTTTCTGTGTTTTAGAATTCGTATGCAGGTAATTTTTGTACGGGGTTAAAACCTACATTTGGTATCGAAGTTGTTTTGGATTCAAGGGGATGCCTTTGCTGCTGAAGGGTTTCACTCGGGCCTGTGGTAGACCCTGTTCAGTGGGAGATTTCTGAGATCAATTCTGGTGGTGAAAGAAGATGGCGAGCAGTGGAAAGATAGAGATCAAGAAATTTAATGGTCAGAGTTTTGAGTTGTGGAAACTCAAGATGGAGGATCTGTTGGTGGATAAAGATCAGTGGATCGCGTTAGATCCGGGTACTAAACCAACGGGAGTGTCCGATGAAGAATGGAAGAAGTTAGATCGAAAGGCAAAGAGCACAATATGATTGTGTGTCTCAGATTCAGTATTGTTGAATGTATTAGGGGAAGCTACGGCGAAGGCTTTGTGCAAAAAGTAAGGGACTTTGTACCAATCTAAGTCTCTGGTGAATAAATTGTTCCTACGGAAAAATCTGTATAACCTGAGGATGAAAGATGGAGACTCGGTGACAAAGAATTTGAATGCATTTAATACTGTGGTAAGTCAGTTATTATCTGTTGATATTAAAATTTCAGATGAAGATAAGTGCATCAGTTTGTTGTGTTCTCTACCAGATTCGTGGGATAGTCTGGTTATTGCAATAGGTAGCAATACAACTGCCTTGCATTTTGATGAAATAGTCTCATCCTTGTTGCGGAGGAGATGAGATGGAAAAATATGGAGAGCCAAAATGGTGATGCCTTGTCTGTATGAGGACGGTCCCAAAAAAAAAAAAAGTCATCGAGTGGGAGATTTAAATCTCCAGGAAAACCTGTAAAGGTGGTGTGCTGGAAATGCGGAAAGGAAGGGCACTACAAAAGGGACTGTAATTCTAAAGCTCCTGATAAAGGAAATGGATTTGATGATGCTCCTTCTGCAGAGGTGAAAACCACCTCAGATGAAGGTGGGGATGTGTACTTGGCTTCTTCAAGTACACATGTATATCATGAGGCATGGTTGATTGACTCAGGTGCATCCTTTCACTTCACTCCCCATAGAGAGTGGTTCTGTGAGTATGAGAAATATGATGGTGGCGATGTCTTCTTGGGGGATGACAGGAAGACTAGAATCATTGGTCATGGAAAATTAAGTTGAAGTTGCAAGGTGGAAGGGTTAGAACACTTCCACGTGTTCTGCATATTCCTGCATTAGCCAGAAATCTTATTTTTGTAAGCAAGTTGGATGATGCAGGTGTAAAAACTATGCTCGAGAAGGATACCTGCAAAATGGTTCGGGGAGCACTGGTATTCATGCGGGGAGTTCGAATTGGAACTATGTACAAGTTGCAAGGTAGCACTATTATTGATGGGTGCAACAGTTCTATGGTTCCTGAAAGTGGAGCAGAAAATCTAGTGGTCTCTGGAGAAAAGACCATGCTATGGCATCAAAGGCTTGAACATATTGGAGAGAAGGGCCTTCGAATACTTCATGGTAAAGGTATGGTAGAAGGTATGAGTAACGGCTCTCTGGATTTTGATTTCTGTGAAAATTGTGTATATGGGAAGCAGAATCGAGTGAGTTTCCCCTCTGGTGGTAAGAGGGCGAAACATATATTAGATCTTGTGCACAATGATGTGTTTGGACCTATGAAGGTTCCATCACTGGGTAAGTTTGTGTACTATGTACCATTTATAGATGACTTCTCAAGGAATACATGGATATATTTCCTTAAGAATAAATATGAAGTCTTTGACAGGTTTAAAGAATTTAAGGCTCTGGTGGAAAACCAGACAGAGAAGAAGATAAAGGTGTTGAGGACAGATAACAGTGGATAGTTTTGCAGTAAGGAATTTTAAGAATTATGTAAGATGTGTGGTATAGCACAGCAGAAGACTACTCCATATACACCTCAGCAAAATGGAGTTGCAGAAAGAATGAACAAGACGTTGATGGAAAGGGCTAGAAGCATGCTCAGTGGTGTCGGGTTAGGATAAGAATTCTGGGTAGAGGCGGTGGAGACTGCATGTTACCTGGTCAACAGATCACCTTCATCAGCATTGGAGGATAAGACTCCACAAGAGGTATGTACTGGTAAGAAACCATATCTTTCACATCTGAAGGTATTTGGATGTGATGCATATGTACATGTTCCAAAGGATAAAAGAACCAAGCTGGATAGTAAATCTGAAAAGTGCATCTATATTGGGTATAAGGATGGTTTAAAGGGTTATAAGCTTTGGAACCTAGTAACAAGGAAAGTTGTGTACAGCCGAGATGTGGTGTTCAGAGAGGTGAAAGATGTTATTAAACATGAAGTCCAACCAAAGGAACCTGAAAAGATAGAGTTTGAGCTTAAGGAGGAAGATTCAGACTCTACAACAGAGGAGGAATTAGAATATGAAGAGCCACAAACTCCGGGTGTGAAAAGATCAATTCGAGAAAAAAGGCAGCGAAAAAGGTATAGTCCATCTGCTTTCTGTTCAAAGTTTTCTTTATATATTACTGATGATGATCCCAAAACTGTGAAGGAAGCAGTAGATTCAGAGGATGGCAAACTCTGGAAAGAGGCCATGGTTGATGAAATGGAATCATTGCACAAAAATGAGGCATGGGATCTGGTGGAGTTGTCGACTGGAAGGAAACCCATTGGCAGCAAATGGGTGTTCAAGAAGAAGACAAATGTAGAAGGAAAGGTGGAGAAATACAAAGCTCGGTTGGTAGTAAAATGTTATTCCCAGGTGTCGGGAATTGATTTTGGTGATATTTTTTCTCCTGTTGCTAAGGTAGCTTCTATTAGATTACTTCTATCTGTTGTTGTTGCTTTTGATTTTGAGGTAGAACAGATGGATGTGAAGACATCATTTCTTCACAGGGATTTGGAAGAGGAGATCTACATGAAGCAACCTGAAGGTTTTGCGGTGAAGGGTAAGAAAGAACTAGTATACAAGTTAAAAAAGTCTTTGTATGGGTTAAAGCAATCACCAAGGATGTGGTATCATAAATTTGATACATTTATATGAGGACTTGGCTTCACAAGAAGTAAAGCAAATCACTATGTGTATTTGAAATTAATTAGTGACCGTATTATTTATCTGGTCTTGTATGTGGATGATATGTTGCTGGTTGGAAATGACAAGGAAATTATCCAAGATTTAAAAACCCATTTGTCCTCCAAATTCGACATGAAAGATCTTGGTGCTGCAAACTATATTTTGGGCATGGAAACTAAAAGAGATCGGAAAAAGAGGAAGCTTTGGTTAAACCAAAGGAAGTATGTCGAGACAATATTGTAGAGGTTTAATATGCAGGATAGTAAACCGGTGAAGGTTCCTATTACTGTAGGTGTAAATTTATCTATTGAACAATGTCCCAAGACACAAGAAGAGGAAGAGGACATGTCCCATGTTCCATATGCAAGTGTAGTCGGTATCCTAATGTATGTGATGGTCTATATTAGACCAAACATTGCACATGTAGTGGGAGTATTGTTACCAGGAAAAGTGTCTATTTATAACTGCTCTATCCCACTAAGGTGTGACAGTTGCCTTAGAAACAAACAGAGAAAAACTACTTTCGTATTTCCTTTATGAATTATAGATAGAGAAGAATAGAAAGGACCAACATGTGTCTTGCGCTAATCCTTTGATCCAATCCTTCTCTTCTTTGATAGTCTCCAGCTACCTGCTCTCTTGCTTGCCCAGCTTCACAAAGTACCTGTAAGATCACAAAAGAAGAGCACTATACAAAGACATGGATCTATATTCATAAACAACTTAGGATCAGATTTAAGTTAACCATACGAAATGTAACAAGCATCAATGATACAAAAGCATGGAGGAAAACTCAAATAGTTTTTATTGATAAACAAGAAAAGATCCAGGAGGAGTTACAACCAGTGGTTCCGACCCAGCATCAACCTCCCAGCAAAGAAGCCCCTCTTCACCTCAAACAAAGCATAAATCACCCAACAATCTGATGTTTGTCTCTAGAAACCAACAGCAATTCCTTACAATATGCAAAATTCCAGCCCCCTGGATCTATGGGATGAGGGATCCATATATAGATATTTGTAAGGAGGATGAGTCAGCTTGCGATTTGATTAGTGTCTTCTCTCTGTCAGTTCTTGCTTCCACTTGGAGACTGAAGGCCTCTTACTCATCCTTGGTCGAATTCAGTGAGGCAAGTGTCACAAGAGAAGATTCTAGAAGCTTCCATTGTCTCTCCACCTCGCGGAATGACACTGCCATTTGTCATTTCTCGCCCATCGCACCCCACAGAAGGGACTTTTGAAATGCAACGCAGCCTCACAGTGTATTTAGGTGCAATGCAACGCACCTAGCCAGTGGAGCAGCTGAAATGATCCTATTTTGACCAATTCTGAGCAGTTTCTGGTGGAGAACTTCCGGGAGAAGCTGTAATCTGTTGACCTTGTTCCTTTAGGGGTTAGAACAACACTTTTAGGAACTTAGGAGCCCTTGGTTTATGGACATTTCATGCTTGGAGTTGTAGGGCACAAAAATGTCTATAACAGTTGCCCCCTAAAGTATGAGGCCGTTAACCTTTTGGTGTCGGGTGAAATGCTTTATTATGAGGATCCGAAGTTCTTTCAATGCTGGGAGGAGACCTGTAATAAGATACAATACAATACATTATCTTCATACTGTTTTCATGATCTAGCTGAGGCGGGCATTCCCATGCTCAGCTTTATAAATTCATTTCCATGTACATAGGACAGACAATCGTCTGAGTGTAGACTGATGATTCTGATAGAGCCATCATCCTTTTGGTAGGATGATTGTCTGTGCTGCAATGTTGTACATTTAATGTCTTTATTTCCCTGAATATATATCACAGCCCGGATGGATGAAACTAGATCCGAGGTCTTCAAACTCGTCTGATCTTCACTTGAAGTACAAGTCGATCCATGTGAGAAATGTTCTGAAGTCGAACATGGAAAGACATCACTTGATTACCAAGTCAATGATGTAAACCGTTAACAAGCGTGAGAGGAATCACCGATAATGATAATGATCCTCAATTTACTGCAGTACAATTCACGTGGTGTGAATAAAGGACTTGGCGTCGAACACCACGCAAAATCTTTCGGTCGAAGGCCATTGATGTAAACCTGTCGCCGGAAGTGAGAAACTAGCCATTGAGGCATGCAAGCTTCAAAGTACTGAATGGGGTGTTCCTAGATCAACTTCTTGGATAATGAGCTGATGTCGACAAGAAGTGATCCATCACCGGAGGGCCTTAATGAATCCCACATCAATGACATGGAACGGAGCAAATGATTTTGATGGCGGTGAAAACGATCTGGTGATATAAGGTTCAGGGCGGCAGTCATGAAAGAATGGAGTATAATGTATGGTAGTGGGTGAGACACAGGTGACTTCTCTGGATGACTTCTCTTGAACATATCGGCGACACTTATGTGATGGATTGGTAGCATTAACCCCAAATGTGGATGGTATGGCGCGACCATGGCGATGTGACCGGTGAATGAAACAACCCAACCCGACTCGGACACGGAGTGGAAGTGTCATGTTCAAGAGCGACTTGCTACAAACAAAGTTTCTTTGAGTTTTCTTCCCAATTTTTCCCCAGTCATTGCTGACCAGTACCTCTTTATTTTTGTCAAGCTTGAGGAGGATAACATATGCTTGTTCTATAATTTGCCCTTCGGGTAAACCCATCGCTATGTTTTAACGAGCATAGCGATAGTGAAACTCGTTCTCGTCTGTAGACAAGTTTGTCACTATTAATCTTTTTAACAAGTTTAACGACAAAGATAACTTGGTCCTTTTCATTTTTATAGAGTCTGAAAAGGGACATAAAGATAACTCCAAAATTCCTTTTTCGTCATCTAATCCCTTAAGTCCGAAAAAGTATAAAACAATACAGAAGGGATGAATTTTCGATAGTTTTAACGAGCCGAACAAAACAAGCACTCGATCTTTTTTTGTAATAATCCCTTAGGTCCAAAAAGATTAAAATCTAGAGGAGGGATAGCATTTCCTGTCCCTTTAACGAGCTGGAAAGGCCAAGGACTCGGCAATCTTTTCATATTTTATGAGTCAGTTGAAAAGAGCTTAAAGGAGACTCGTCTTTTGAGGAACGAGTGATAAAATGGGTAGCTGCTGATTCCAGGTAAGGTTTGGAATTTTCCAATCACAGCAGTGTCACAAGGATGGCTAGTGAAATCACTTTTCGTAGTTGTTCCTCAAAATGGGTAAGCAATCAAATGGAGGTGAATGATCAGCCAATGAAAAGTGGAGGTGATGGTGCAAACACGACCAAGGCTTTAATGGTTGAAGTACTACATTCACGATGGTTATTTACCAGGGGATAGTTCATTTTTTAATGAGCTTAAACGCGGGTGGAAACATTTGCTCATGTCTTATGTTTATTTTTTAACGAGCTTGAACTATGTGCTAAAACTGCTTGATTAATCCAGTCGTATGATAAGAATGTCTCATATAAAAATGGCAACTTTTAGAGTTTTGCCCCACATCCTTTCTTTATGCAAGTTAGGAAACGACCAATCCTACGGGTTTAAAGGGTTAGTAAAAATTTAAAAAAATAAATAGTCGCTCTTTGCTTGCATTCCAAAAGGTTTGCATGCCCCCAGGTATAAAATAGAGTTTCAAGGTTACCCCTTCTTTAGTTCGTTAAAACATTTGTTTTGCCGAGAGAGGCCTACCTCTTACAGGTTACCCAAAGATTGTTCTATTCACAGCGCAAACAAAACACTTCTTCGGCGATGTATACCGAGATAAACAAAGGTGAGCTGCGGTGCTCGCCAACTCACATAACTTTGACAAGAGAATCTTGTTCCCGTCCAACTCCCTCTTCCAATCACGGACGGGAGTACGGAGGTCATATTCTCTCGCGGAAACCTATCCTATACCCGAAGTTTTCCTGCCGAAGCAAACCAGGGTGCATGCCCCCTGGGTTTCAGTCATATCCCTCCGAATCACTCGCGCTCATCGGGAGGACGAACTGGAAATTGAGACATTTCTTGCGTGAAAAGACCATTCAGGGATGGTATATGACTATTTGCTCTGTATGATTTGAGAAATGAAAGCTGGTCCACGAGCTTGACCACTCTTCCTTCGTGCGGAAAACACATTACTCTAAAGAGTGAGGAGACAATTGCTCCCATGCAATAAATATAGTCTCGTCCAAGCAGTAGATTGTAATCCAGGGGTCCTTGAACTACCATTACGTTCATGTGAACTGTTTTCCCTCTCAATGTTATGGGCACATCGGGAAGGATCCCTAACGATCGACTGGTTCCTTTATCAAAGCCTGTCAGATTTCTCATCTCAGGCAAAAGCGATGGCGAACCAAGCGCTTTCCAAGCAGTTGAGGAAAGGATACTCACAGAAGCCCCCTCATCTATGATGGTACCAGCCATAACCATTCTATATATTTGAACAATAATTCGGAATGGTACGCTAGCCGGTAAACGGGGTCTGCCTAGTTGATTCCAGTCGAAGGAGACAACTAGGTTTCTTGGAGGTGGGACCGAATAGACGGCCGAGTACGACTCTGACAAACTTCCTTCCTGCGGTAAAGGAACGGGTAAATTGTCCCCATGTTGGTTGGAGTCTGTGCTTATGAAAAGAATTTGGACGGTGTCATCGTTGTTCTCTTCAGTGATTGTATCATCTGAAGATGGAACCTCTGAAGGCAAGACCGGGTCAATTGCCACCTCGATCTTTTGACTTTCGCCTGGTATGGATTCAGATGGTTCATCTTCAATGACAGATGCTTCGACCGACCACCTGAGCGGGTCAGCCAGATTTTCAACTAGTGACGGACTCGGCAAGAGTTTTTTATATCCAGGAGGAAGTCGTAATGGTGAAACTGAACGATCATCCAAAACTCTTTTAGCTTCGTCTAAGAAGGGACAACAGTGGACGGCATGATCGCCCTCGCACAGTTTACAAGGAAATCTACATTTCCCTTTTTGTCCTGGGGCTTCACTTTCACTAGTTGACGGTGTGTTTTCAACATGATCATCAGAGGTTGACGACACCGGGTTGTGCAAATGAGGAGACCAGTCCCTTAAGATCTGAGGGATGCAAGGACAATCTCTGTGAAAGTGGTCTCCTTTGCAAATGACACATGGCGATTTAGGCCTGGTCGGTGCAGTGTGTGGATTTTCGTTAGACGACACTCGTTTGCCCCCATTCGCTTTTGGCTCCTTCTTCTTCTTCTCTTTCTTCTTCTTTTCCTTCTTCTCCTTAGGAACTTGACTTTTGGCTTTACCAGCCCCATCAAGCGAAGAGGAAGGAGGAGAGGAAGTAGAAGGCTGGTGGGCAACTCTGGACTCGTCTAATTGCTTATTCGATTGTTCAGGAATAGTGGTGTTCTGAACGACATAGGTTGAGAAGAGCCATACAGGCAAACCAATTGTCAGTCCTGGAAGCGACAATGTGGCCATATGGGGTGCACCAACATCTCCCCAAGAGGAGAAGGGACTAGGATTTCCTCCAAGGGGATTCCTTGGTTGGTTGACTCCATTTTCTCAACCCAAGATCAACGTAGGAAAGGGGTAATGAATATTCCGTTTAAAATAAATTTTTATACGCTTTGACACAACTTGTTTTTTCAGTTTTTAAGAGTCGAGAAAAAACAAAAGATGACTCTAGTCTCCTTCGATTTTTAATGAGCCTAAAGTGACAAGTGCTCAGATGGACCTTTTCCGTTAAGGAGTCTAAAAAGGAATGAAAGGGAGTATTCTGGAAGTCTAGGTAGAGGGAGTACCAAACCAATTGCAAAACTGCAGAATACTTTTTACGGTATGGCAGTCAATCTTCCTGAATGTTGTGTTTAGTGCATTGCAATCGATAGGGCGGCAGACACGGCTTCCTATGGATAAAGGATTTAATCCTATAGGGGTCTCCCAAAATATACTCGACGGTACGTGGGAGCACAAGTCTGTACTGACACTTATCGTCTCAAAGTGGGGGAATCACCGAACCATCAGTGAGGACAACAGTTACCAGGCTTTACGACGCCAGAATACGTCTCTAGCCTAGACCTCTAAATGTTGTGCGTTAAGTTCCAAAGCGTTGTTAGATTCATTGAATTTATTTTAAGTTGATCTTGCTTATGAAGTTTGCCTTTTGGGTTCACCACGAGATGTAGATGTAATTCCTAAAATGCAATCTAAAGATGATAAACAAACTTTTATCTCTTTTGTGCAATGAAAATCCTAGCTACAAGGGGAAAAGAAAGACACAATCTTTTCACAAAGAGCAAAGAGCACACTGTAAATGCACTTTCCTAAATCAAGCCAAACAGACTGTCTATATGCAAATGCACATGCATGTATTTGTTTTCGACTTTCTTAGTATTGATGCTAAAAATAAAGTTGATGTACAACTCTGAATTTCTTTTCAAGCGACAAATATGAACAAGCTCTTTTTTCGAAATCAAAAACCGAGATGATTACAACACCTTACGATTTTGAAACGAACACTTGTTCTTGACACTAGAAAATGACAAATTCAGACCAAAGGCAATAGTAACAGTATAATCGGCCATCAACAGCAATCAAACTTTCTCCTATGATCGAAATCGACACTTGCGACAGATCCAAATCAAAGGACGACAGTACGACTATTTTACTTTTGCAATGGAAAACTGTAAACGACTCAACAAACACACAAAAACATCTACAGTTCTTTTGTACAAAGGAGGCGGAATAACAGCAAGGAAAAGAGGTTTCAAACAGACATACACTGATCACAGGCAGCAAAATCCAGGGATAGAACTGGAAAGAATGAAGCACAAGAACCACAGCTGCACAGAGCTAGTCTGATCAGCGCACCTGTAACACAGAGAATCTGAAATGCAGCGCAAATTGCCCCTTCGGGAAGTGCGCTGAAATTCAAAATCTCTTAACAGTACCTGCGCTGGGCCAGAAACGAGACTCTGTCCGGGTTCTGGGTCACAATTTGCAGTTCATTCCTTGGTTTTTGGCCGAGTAAAAAGCAATTAGTAATGCAACAATCAGGGGTAGACCTAATGAGGGTATAAGAGCTATCACAAGGGCAATCAGATAGTTTGTGAATCAGTTGTTTAAATCATAAACAAATCCAGTAAATGGATTGAAGCAGCAGTTATCTACTTTGCATTTGTTATGGCAAATGCAGTTCGAAAGCTACTTATAAGTTTATGAAACAAACAACAAAGAATGATACACAAACAAACTAATTAGACATTCCCCAGCAGAGTCGCCATTTTGTTACCGGGAAAAGTGTCTATTTAGAACTGCTCTATCCCACTAAGGTGTGACAGTTTCCTTAGAAACAAACAAAGAAAAACTACTTTTGTATTTCCTTTATGAATTATAGATAGAGAAGAATAGAAAGAACCAACCTGTGTCTTGCGTTAATCCTTTGATCCAATCCTTCTCTTCTTTGATAGTCTCCAGCTACCTGCTCTCTTGCTTGCCTAGCTTCACAAAGTACCTGTAAGATCACAGAAGAAGAGCACTATACAAAGACATGGATCTATATTCATAAACAACTTAGGATTAGATTTAAGTTAACCATACGAAATGTAACAAGCATCAATGATACAAAAGCATGGAGGAAAACTCAAATAGTTTTTATTGATAAACAAGAAAAGATCCAGGAGGAGTTACAACCAGTGGTTCCGACCCAGCATCAACCTCCCAGCAAAGAATCCCCTCTTCACCTCAAACAAAGCATAAATCACCCAACAATCTGATGTTTGTCTCTAGAAACCAACAGCAATTCCTTACAATATGCAAAATTCCAGCCCCCTGGATCTCTGGGATGAGGGATCCATATATAGATATCTGTAAGGAGGATGAGTCGGCTTGTGATTTGATTAGTG
Source organism: Pinus tabuliformis (assembly GCA_031772625.1). Classification (NCBI taxonomy): domain Eukaryota; kingdom Viridiplantae; phylum Streptophyta; class Pinopsida; order Pinales; family Pinaceae; genus Pinus; species Pinus tabuliformis. The sequence continues at coordinate 1,540,329,677 of CM062818.1, forward strand.
TCTTATCTCTGTCATTTCTTGCTTCCACTTGGAGACTAAAGGCCTCTTACTCATCCTTGGTCGAATTCAGTGAGGCAAGTGTCACAGGAGAAGATTCTGGAAGCTTCCATTGTCTCTCCACCTCGTGGAATGACACTGCCATTTTTCATTTCTCGCCCATCGCACCCCACAGAAGGGGCTTTTGAAATGCAACGCACCCTCACAGTGTATTTAGGTGCAATGCAACGCACCTAGCCAGTGGAGCAGCTGAAATGATCTTGTTTTGACCAATTCTGAGCAGTTTCTCGTGGAGAACTTCTGGGAGAAGCTATAATCTGTTGACCTTGTTCCTTTAGCGGTTAGAACAACACTTTTAGGAACTTAGGAGCCCTTGGTTTATGGACATTTCATGCTTGGAGTTGTAGGGCACAAAAATTTCTATAACAAGTATTGAGCAGGTTTATGTCAAAACTACGGAAGGAGCACTAGACAGCAGTGAAGCGGGTTTTCAGGTATTTGCGTGGCACTAGTGATTATGGTTTGTGCTACCAAGGAAGACCAGGATTTGACAGAGTGTTGGATATTCGTGGCTTTGTTGATGCAGACTGGGTTGGAGATCTGGATCAGAGAAGATCTACAAGTGGGTATGTGTTTAACCTATTTGGAGGTGCAGTCAGTTGTATGAGTAAGAAACAATCTGTAGTGGCACTATCAACTACAGAGGCAGAATACATGGCAGCCACTCATGCAAGAAAGGAAGCAGTTTGGTTGCAGAGATTGTGTTCAAGTATGGTGTTAGTACAGGGAGCTATAAGGATAGACTGTGACAGCCAGAGTGCAATTTTCTTAGCAAAGAACCCTGCATATCATTCAAAGACAAAGCACATTGATGTTCAGTATCACTTTGTGAGGGATATGATAGAAGACAAAAAGGTGTTGCTGGTAAAGGTGGACACTTTGAAGAATACTGCAGATGAATTGACAAAATTTGCGAGCTCTGCGAAGTTTTCTTGGTGTAGAGAAACAATGGGCGTTGCAAGGTTGGATAAATGACTAAACTCTCCTATGGCCCCCTGTGGGAAGAAAAAAACAAGTGGGAGAATGTTGGGTTGTGTTATATTCTTTCCACGACTAGCTGACCTAGTTAACTGGGAGGTTAGAATGGGGGCGGAGCCCCCCCTTCATTGTGTCGATTGCTTAGCGGGGGGGGTCATAGGGGGTTCGAGGGGTGTAGGTAACCCCACTCTATGGAGTCTGGGGCAGCACCCCGGAAAATTTTGATTTTGGACCTTATATTAGGCTGGGTGGACCTATCTATGATTTTGTGCATGATTTTCGCACATGGTTTTGGACGCGATGGTTTTTGGTCCATGGTTTTGGACGCGATGGTTTTTCATTCCATGGTATTGGATGCTTCGGCATGTATAAATATGTATTGTAACATTGAAAGGAACATAATGAAAAATCAAGCTGGTAGTCCCGGTTTTGGGATCCAGGGGAAAATCTCTATGTATATGTGTTTTATGTGTTATGCTCTCACATTGTTTATTTTATGTGTTTTAGAATTCGTATGCAGATAATTTTTGTATGGGGTTAAAACTTACACTAGTGTCTAGTTAGCACCACATGATATCTTAGGTGGCACCCCTGTTAAAAATAGAAAACCTTAAAAAAATAAAATGTGCCAAACAATAGGGAATGTGTAATGGTGAATGAGAGGTGGCCATGTGTGTTGAGTCCCAAACTTGCATCTTCCCTATACACCTTTCTAGCCTTTTTTTTCATTTACCTGGACCTCCTAAGCTGCCAAATCATTGCATATTAGTTTTAAAAGAGCATATAAAGTGGTTTCCTAACTATGTTCTGTGTCTGCTGTTTGAATTAGATTTTTGCTCATTCAGCTGTGGAATCTTGTCACTTTCCGCAGCCAGTTCAACTTTCCGCAGCCTTTTTGTTAAAGTCTATGTTACAGGTGTCTTCAGACAAATCCAGCCACATGGGCAAGTTGCAAATGATGTGGACATGGACCGAGTCCTATTGGCTCAGTCGAATCCATCAAAGAAGGTCGTGGTCAAAGATAGTCAAGCGGTGGTCAACCTAAGAGTCCTACGGTGATAAAACTTTGTTTTTCACCACGTGAAGACTTGCGTGGTCGTTCCTAGATTTCCAAGGACATCTCAACACCTGTGGACTGCTCCATGAACCGAATCCAACAGCCACCCTCCATAGATTTAATCTTCACGGCTGCCATAATGCTAGATTCCTGGACGTGGTTGTTCACGTGTCTTTTATCAGTGCATATTTTAGGAAAGTAGTTATGTCATCCTCTGTTATATATAAAGCATTCTCATACGCATAGTAGCTAGCTTTTGTAAGGTAATTTTGACTGTTAACGAGCCCACTGTTCCGTGACTTTATTTCTGTGTTATGACTGCATTTCAATACATGAGAAGACTCTGTTTATAAGCTCAATTCGTGGTTGATTGCTGATTGCCCGAGGTTGTGCAGAGGGCCCCTGTACACACCAAGGTTTTGTTAATTGTTGTATAGTTTCATGCTTTATTTCTTTATGTTCCTTATGCCATAATCACTCACTGGTATATATTGCACTTCTTATGGTATTCACATTGATTGTTGTCCATAGTTTTTATGCTTTCTAATGTTGTTAACTGATCAATGCCTTTGTTTCAGATTACAATAGACAGCCCGAGAATTTGCACATAGTTTTATAATCACTAATGACATGGAATTATTCTTGTCCTTTTGTCGATTTATTTTTCTTAGTTCTTAGTTCTAGCACTGTTTTATTTATTTCAGTTTTGCTCATTTACTCTTCTGCAAGATAGATATTAAATTACTCATGTCATTTTCAGTTACCTCCGAAAGCCAGAGCGAGACGAATGGTGAGGGATTGAAGTATGAGTGCGTAGTTTGATATTAGTTTTTTTTTTGCAAGTTAGTTATTGAATTGCTCATGTCATTTTCAGTTACCTCCAAAAGCTAGAGCAAGACGAATGGTGAGGGATTGAAGTATGAGTGTGTAGTTTAATATTAGTTTTATTTTCTGCAAATTAGTTATCAGATTGCTCAAGTTGTTTATGATTACCTCTGAAAGCCAGAGCGAGACGAATGGTGAGGGGTCAGAATATGAGTTGATGTAATTTGATTTTAGTTTACTTTGCTTGAAATTTTTGGATTTCTTTGAGTTCAGTTTCTTTTATATTTATACAGCAGCAAGGATACTGGGTTTCATGGTCAATAGCTAACTATTTGTTTAATTAGAATAGTGGCACATTTTCATTCTCTTTTAGGAATTAATTTCATCATTGCATGTTTTAAAACCTTTTTGAAAATTTTGAAGTTTGGAAATCATTTTAAAGGACACCATTGCCTTGAACATTTTTATCCATACTTGACTTTTAGAATTGCCATCTCACATTAGGGAATCAATGAAGATAAACCCAAAAACAAACTAAAAAAACCAAAAACGACAAAAAAGTAATAAATCGGTTATCTTGCATATATAGTGCGCCTCACTTCAGCAGTTTACGACTCCCGGATTGACAATTAATATAGCAATTTAGGACACTCTAAATTGACCAAACAATATGTGCCCCTAATAATGCATGTAAGAGAGTATAATTATGGCCATATTTTAGGTCATGATAAGGTCAAATAATGAGTTCAATGTACCCCTACACCGTAATAAATCCTAATCGGGGGAGTATGCTAGTGAATGATTCTTAGAAATTCTCATCCATCTTAGGTACTCACGTACAACAAAAAATAATCAATGAGTCGCAAAAATTTTCAGCATTCTTATTTACCCATGAGGAAAATTATGTAGGACAGAATATGAGAAGAGTGAGGTAAAGAGGGAAAACCCAATGGGAAGAAATACCCCCCTCAAAATGCAATGCATACTATGTCAACTATGTAGTTTCTAGGAAGAAGGATGATGTTGTTGATAAACCACATCATGAATATATCCTTGGTTATATCCAATACAATCATATGAAAATCCTTTTACTATTGGTTGAGCCTTGTACTTGCTAATAGTAGTAATGAGAGCTTGTGTAGTACCAAAATATTGAAAACTAGTTCCCTCTGACATGGCAATTAACCCACTAGTTGAGTAGCTAATTGTAGAGTATGATCTGCCATCCATAGCATGTGTTTTGGATATATAATGGGATGTTGATGGAATTCTAAATCGTATCACAAAATATGATATGAAGAGTATATAAAATCATCTTGAAGATCTCCCTCAAAAAGAGGTGTTGGAGAAGTTGTTGTAGTAGGACTAGTGCAAGGTATCAAAGAAGAATGCTTTGATGAAGTCATATGATTGAAGGAACCTAAGTCTAAAATACATTTACTATATGATGAAGCAATAGCATTAAAATCATAATCCATAACTTGATCCTCTACAATCTTGTCTTCAGTTTTGTTCTTGACATTGTCTTGAATGTAATCATTTAGATTACGTTGTTGAAGTACTTCGGCCATTAGATTAATTGCCTTCACCATAAAATAACTCTCTAGATGGAACCCCCTATTGCAGTAACTACATTTTTTTCTCTCCTTATATTACTCTCCCTTGATAATAATCTAAGTCTCCTTACTATATTGAGATATTTCTTCATGTATATGATCAAGATCCCTTATTTTTTGCATGTCTTTCTTATTATCATCCTTCATTGTAAGTGCATAGGGTGTGGAAGTATTAAGAGCCCCAATGTATATGAACTTATTTTTCTCATGTATCAAGGACTTAATAAAATCATCCAAATATGGAATCTTCCAATTCGTACCCGTGAAGAGTTTAGCAGAATGGAAAGAAGATACAAAGATAGAATATTAAAGACCTAGTTCAAAAAGTACAAAAAGGATAATTTATTCCTCCTTACTATCTATCCCTCAAGACCTTACCTATGTTATCAAATTCTTGAATATTGAGAAAAAGTCATGTAGGGTCTTGAAATGGTTGGTAACTAGAGAAATTATCTCATTTTGTAGTTGATGTCCTCTCAACTCATCTTTCTTGTTGAAAAATCCTTCCAATTTTGTCCAAACTTCCTTAGGTGTTGAACATGACTCAACATAAAGGAATATATCAGGGGGGATAGACAAAAAATGTATCCCATAAGATTCACCCATCCTATTGAAGTATTTTGATCTCTCAATGGCTGATGTAGACTCAATTTTAGTACCCATTGTAATACTATAGAGTCCCTTATTACACAACAATAGAAGGACCTTTATCTTCCATTCAAATCCATTGAAAGGAGTCATGATTATTGTGAGATGGTACATTCTCTATGGGATGTTATAATATTGTCAAATAAGCAATAAAATATAAGTGTTTTTCACAAAATTGCTTCCTTACCCAATGTAATCCCATATATTCCTTTATTGTGCAGCGATAAAAGGATCTTTGGCTTCCAGTCAAAATAATTGAAAGGAGTGAGGATCACTATGATCTAGTACATTCTCTATGTGATGTTCTAATCTTGTCAAATATGCAATAAAAAATCACTATTTTTCACAAACTCGTAGTGAAAAATATTGATACTTTATTGCACTTTTAATGAGATTAGAACATCCCACAAAGAATGGACCGACTCATAGTGATCCTCACTTATTCAATTATTTTGACATGAAACCCAAGATCCTTTTATTGATGCACAGTAAGGGACTCTCTAGATTACGATATGTATTAAAATTGACCTACATCATTCATAAGTGATTTTGTGAAATATATTGAAATTCTATTGAGATTTGACAAGAATAGCCCACAGAGAATGGATCATTTCACAGTGACCCTATCTCCTTCAAATTATTTTGACAAGAAGGAAAAGATCTATCTATTGTTGCACAGCAAGGGAGTTTATAGGATTACAATGGGTACTGAAATTGAGGCTACGTCATCCATTGAGAAATATAAATACTTCAATGGGATGGATGAAGGTTATAGGATACTTTGTTTGTTTACCCCCCCCCCCCACCAATCAACTCTTTCATGTTGAGTCATGCTCAACACCTAAGGAAGTTTAGACAAAATTGGAGGGACTGTTGGGCAAGCAAGGTGAGTTGAGAGGATATTAGCTAGAGAATAAGCTAATTTCTATAGATTCTAACCATTTCAAAACCCTAAATGGCTTCTTATCAAGATTCAAGACTCTGATCACACAGCTAACATATTGTGGGATAGATAGAAAGGAGGAACAACTTGTCCTTTTGGTACTTTCTAAACTAGGTCCTCAATGTTATGCCTTTGTCTCTTCTTTGAATATGGTTAAAATCTCCATTGGTAATAATTGGAAGATGCCAGCTTTGAATGATTTTATTGAGCACTTGATAGATAAGAAAAATGAGCTCATACGCATTAGGGCTCTTAAGCCTTCCATGCCCTATGTATTTACAATAAAGTATGGTAACAAGAAAGGCAAGCATAAAACAAGAATCTTAATCATATATATGGAGAAAACTCTCAGTCTAGTAAGGAGACTAAGATTATCAAGGGAGAAAATGATAAGAAGGAGAGAACAAAGTGTAACTATTGCAATGAGGGGTTTCATCCAGAGAGTTATTCTATGGTGAATACAATTAATCTAATGGTCAAATTACTTCAGGAACATAATCTATATGACTATATTCCATACTATGTCAAGAAGAAGAATGAAAGCAAGCCACAAGAGGATCAAGGAAAGGATCATGTTTTAGTTGATATTGATTTATCATATAATAAATTGATTTTGGATTCAGGTTCCTCTGATCATATGGCTTCACTAAAGCATTCTTCTTTGATACCTTGCATTAGTCCTACTGCAATAGCTTCTCCCACAACTCGTTGTGAGGGAAATATTCAAGATGATTTTTCATACTATTCAGATCAGATTTTAGGATATGATTTAGAATTCCATTGGTAGCCCATTACAAATCCAGCTCACATTCCATGAAGGGAACATCATACTCCGCAATCATGTAGTCAACTAATGGGTGAAATTGCCAAGTCACAAGGAACTAGTTTTCAATTTTTGGGTACTCTACGAGCTCACATTGCTATTGTTATAAAATACAAGGCTCGACGAGTAGTAAAAGGATTATCATATGATGTTAATGGATAGATCCAAGGTCATACTCATGATGGGGTTGACAAAAAACACCATCCTTCTTCATAGAAACGACATAGTTGACATACTTCATAGCAACCACATACTTAACATAGAATGCATTGTATTTTGAAGCGGGGTTGTCTTCCCATTGAGTTTTCCCTCTTTACCTCACTCTTCTCATATTGTGTCTTGCATAAGTTGTTTCATGAGTACCTAATATGGCTACAAATTACCAAGATTCATTGTTTATTTTTGTTGTACATGAGTACCTAACCATGGCTGAAAATTGTCAACACCCATTCAGTAGCATACTCCCCAGTTGGGCTCCAGGGGGTGTTGGGGTACATTACATTTAGTATCTCATTAGGGAATCATTAGGAGCTACACTCTTTCCATCCTTAAACCCTATTCCATACATTATTAGGAGCACATCTGACCACTTTTCATTCACTATTAGATATTCCCTATCATTTGACAATTTTTCTATTTTTAGTGTTTTATATTTTTAGCAGGTTTACTTTTAGTGAGAGTGCCACCTAGGATGACATTTAGCACTGACTGGACACTACTTGGAGGATGAAATAGATAATTTCATTCCATGACTTCATTATACCTCATGCATAGGCCGTCCTAGAGTGAGTACACACTTCCTCCCTACCTTGTAACAGTTAACGGTCATTTTTCTCTCTCCTCCACTTACTTCCTAATTTGTAGCAATTAACCATCATTTTCTCTCTCCTCCCCTTGTTAGTTGACTTTTAGTCCTATTTTTTAGTTTAACTAAGTTTAAATGGTTAGTATTTTGCATGTAAGAGTTATTAATTAGTTCTAATTGATTTCTAACTCTGCTTACTTCTTTCACTCTTTTTTAGGATATTTTGCTAATTTTGTGTCTCTAAGTCTAATTTTGACTTATTTTCCAAATAGGGAATGTTTTGAGTTATATTGAGTAGGTACACATGGAACCCCAACCCAATTCGAATTAGTTCAGTTGTGTGCTTCTCTAATTTAACTTATGCATTCAACTTCTTAAACACAGATTTGCTACAAATAGGTTTTCCTTCAATCAACAACTTAACTAGATCCCAAGTCTCATTTTTATCCAAGATATCCATTTCTTCAACCATGTTCTTCTTCTAAAGTTTATTATCCTCTAAATCAGTTGTCTCCTTAACAATGCTAGGATCATCATCGGTAATGTATAAAACAAAACTAGAATAATGCTTAAGTGGAGCATACCTTTCTAGTTGTAATCTTTCTTACATTCATCTCCTCAAGGCTAGCTTCTGAGGTATTCCATATCTTGTTCATCTTCTTATATTGATTCAAATTCTCAACCCTACAACTCAAACTCTATTACTTTAAGTTCCTCTTCCATTGGTTGGCTTTCCTATTGTTAGAAAAATCAGAAAAGGAGAAAGATTTTCTTATGTTGATAATTACTTATGATATATTTTTGTTCTTATTAACTTTATTATGTTATTCTTCTATCTTTAATTCATAAAGAAATTATCAAAAATCAAAACACAAAGATAAAGACACCAGATGTAAGCACTCTTCTAGGGCTAAAACCCCCTCTATAGGAGAAAACCCAATCAAACTCTTCCACTAGGAAATTCAAGTTGAGATAGGCCAAGACCCTAGACCAAAAGACCTTCCTCCTCCACCAAGTAAGCCTTCCAATATGATTCATAAATTTTAGTAGTCTCTTGTTTTCCATCAACGTCATCCTAGCAATAACCCAGAATTTCAGCCCAGCGACAATCCTGAACTTTGACCCCAGCAACTTCATAATTTTGTCCCTTCCAGCAACTTAGAGGATTCACATGTGTGTGTGTGTGTGTGTGTGTGTGTGAGAGAGAGAGATAATTTTGACTTCTTGTGCTTGATAGAGACCTCCTTCTCCTTCGCTATCCCTTTTCATCTTCTTCCTTGAATTTCACACTTTTGATTGCCCCTGGCAACTGCAGATCGAACTTTATGAGTGAGTGCTCTAAATGAGATCGAGTTGTTTCCTTTATATAGGATATTATGCCCCTCAGTTAGGCCGACTTGTCCAGTTTGAGGCCAACTTGGTGGAGGAGGTATAATTAACCTATTTTACATTAAAATAAATTTATTTCTAGACAAGTGAAGCCCAAGAAGGGTCTTCTACATTATGACATGGACGAGGACACTTGATATAAACCCTAGAAGCCTACAATGGAGGATTTGACCTATAAACAATTGACCCAAGCATGAAACCCATGCATTAATAAGTCAATTTCTATAATAATAAAATTCAATTTTCTTTCTTTTGAAAAATACATTACATCATGACTCAAATACAATTACGAAGACCGACACTAGTTACATTCTTCAACTCCGATTTGGGAACAATTTCAACCTCTCTAAATAGTACATCCTAACTATAAGCAATCTCATTTGTTACTAGGTTCGAAAGTTTATAACCTTTTATGCCATTTTTATAATCAACATAGATCCATCTTAATTCCAGGTTAACCAAGTGTCAAGAAGGATCAAACCTATCAAGTTTAAAACCTCTTTTTGAGTGCAAAACTCGAAGAATGGCTTTCACCTCGAGAGATTTGATTCCTCTCAGTGCTTGGTAGATCCAAAGTTAAGTTGGATCTATCGTAGTTCTTAATAATATTATTATATTACATAAGTTTCACATTTTTATATATAGAGATATTCTTATTTTTAATTCTATTAAAATCCTAGTAGTACATATCATTACATATATATGCACTTGGAATGTTTTTTTGACATGTTTTATAATTTTTTAAATTTAACTTTTTAATGTGATATGTATAGCATTGATTATATATATATATATATATATATATATATATATATATATATATATATATATATATATATATATATATATATATATATATATATATATATATATATATATATATATCGAGAGAGAGAGAGAGAGAGAGAGAGAGAGAGAGAGAGAGAGAGAGAGATTCGTATTTCTACTTATATGTTGATTAATTAAATTTATTAATTATATGTTATGAAGTGTGATAGTTACAAATATGAATCATTATTATTTAAATTTATTTAAATGTGATGTGCATATTATGAATTTTTTTAGAAAAAAATTGTTTTTAATTTTACTAATAAAAAAAATATAATATAACAAATTGAATTGAATTGATTTATTAGTTTTATTAGTTTTAAATTGAGCCAATGTTATCTTTTATTATTATGTTATCTAACACACCATGACAACATCTCCCCCATGCTGGCCTATAGAGCACCTCTTGGCACAACCAATAAAGATAACTTTTTTCAAAATCATTATGCATCTTACTCCTTTTTTCCCTTGGAACATGTGTATGAGTATTACAACCAAAAACTCCAAGATTTTTAAGAGAAGGTATTTTACTAGTATGTGTCTCATATAGAGTCTTATCAACTAGTGTTGATGTAGATGATTGATTTACAAATTAGCATGTAGTATCCACTAACTCTACCCAACATTCATGGAAAAACCTTGAACCTAAAGCATACTTATTCCATTTTCCAATTTGTTGAGGTGTGTGTGGAGTAGTCTTCGATATTCCACGCTTTTCACAAAATCCCTCAAAGTCATTTTCATAAAACTCTTCACCATTATCTATTATCAACATCTTTATTTTCTTCTTGTTTTGGTTCCACACTTTTCACAACATTCCTCAAAGTCATTTTCATAAAACTCTTCACCATTATCTATTCTCAACATCTTTATTTTCTTCTTGTTTTGGTTCTTTACGAGAGAGGTATACTGTTTAAACTCCCAAAAACCTAATATTCCTTTTGAAGGAAATAAATCCATGTCTTCCTTGAGAAATTATCTATAAATGAAATATAATACATAGACTTACCTAGTGATGGAACATACATAGGTATTAAAACATCATTATGTATCAACTCCAAGATTCATTTTTCTCTTGTAGCACTAGTTTGGAATCTTACTCGATTATACTTTACCATATATACAATGTTGATAGAAATTAAAATATAAGGAGCAATCAAACATACCTTCCACCGTACATTTACCATGTAATGCTCAAAGGCCCTTCTCTCCAATGTGACCCAACCTTTGATACCATAGCATTATATTATCTCCGAGGACAATATGTGTCATTCCTTCTCACTGCTACCCCCAAGAACAACAGAATTATTACACCTATCAACATGGTTCATAATATCTTGTATAGCATTCCAATCTGAACTCTTCTCATTAACACAGTTGTTTCTCAAACCATCGTGCAGATTCCATTTTTAAATATAGTATGCATGCTTCCATCACTCATATTAGTTATGGATATCAAGTTTCTATCTAGATATAGGATGTGTAAGACCCTACAAAGAGTTATAGTCCTTCCATGTTTGAGTAGCAACTTCACCCTTCCACATCCTATGATTTTGTATGTTGAATCATCTCTAAGGAAAGCATCGCCTCCATTACACTTTTCATATTCACTAAACCACTAGACCCTATGAGGAGTCATATGAAATGAAACATGCAGTTAGATCAACCATACATCTTGATTTAAATGTGTACTTTTAAATGTCGTGTAAATATCATCTCCTTATTCTATGGAGGTTTTTGTTTCTTTGAAAGGGACATCATCAAATCCATTATTATTATCAACATCATTAAATATACAATATATATTATAATGACCATGTTTATCACATTTCCAACACATATACATTATTCTATAAACTAGACTTGACTCTAGATTTATATTTTCCTCCTAAAGTCTTATTTTTTCTTTCTTGGGGACTACTATTACAGATAAAACATCCTTGGCCATTCCCTCCATGAATTTTCTCCTTATTTCATGTGATAACAAGGATGCAACTACATTTTCAAACTTTATTTTGGATTGAATGGTACTGCCAATTGCACAACTAGCTTATGTCAACAGTTTAGCAAAGAACATAACAAGGTAATGCACTTATCTTCTTCCTCCATATTAATATCAATAGAGACAAGTTATCTTTCCAAAGTATTAAAGGAATTTAGATGCTCCCTCGTGAAGTCACCATCATCCATCTTAAGAACTCTGACTGATATAAATTCCATAACTTATCACATAGCCTTCTATTGTCTTCTCTATAGACATTCAACAAATATGAAAAGTACAGTTAATTCATACTTTTCACCTTTCTTTCCATCTTTTACCAATCTTCTTTCAACATACTAGTAGATGTTGTACCTAATTCCATAGAAAGCATTGTTATCTATTTACAAAAATACCTTCCATCTTTATCTACCATAACTCAAAGCTCTACGTTATAAAAAATCATAATTAACCATTAATGACCTTTTCGGCCAAGATATTTCTATTTGACTATGTTTTCTCTACACAAAGTAGTTTAGTTAGATCCTTACTTTGTATATGTAATTTGTGTTAAGGAAACAAGTGTACAATAAGTTCTTTCCATTCAAGCAATGTACCTACATATTCCAAAATTTGTCAAAAATAATAAATGAACATTAATCATGGCCTCCTAATTATGAATTATGTATTATGTGTACTTTTGTAACCCTAATTTCTATTTACAGCCAAATTAATTAAGTGTTGAGATTATAAAGAGGTTAATATGTTGGAGAAGGGGAAAATGACCATCTTGGTATCTAGGTACTAAACCGTGCATTGAAAATTTGTCTTGTATTTGTATGATCAATCCTTTTTACATAAACCCTTATTTCTAAAGTTGACTCTCTTGCTTAGATTTAATATTTAAATCTTGGTTGATTTCCCCATCCATATGTAGTGATGAGTTTGAAGCAAAGTTGAAGTTTTTAAGTAGTTCAAGCAAGGAGGAACCCAAGATCTAGTGAAAAAGATATCAATAGAACATTTAGGAATTAGATTTCTATTATATTTTGATTTAATATAAATACCTTATCCCCCCACTCACCTTCCACCCACCCACGTTCAATGTGTAATCTTTCTTTTCCAACATTGTTGATCACATTATTTAGGAAGGGACAGGTTACTTGATACCAATTAAGATTAATTAGTTATAAGTAGTTATTTATTTTGTCATGTGCTTATCTTTTTTATTTCTATACTTGATTGTTTAAAGAAGGTTGTGTTTCTCATTGCATGTATATTTGAAGAGAGGTTTGGAGCATTTGGAGCATGTGGAGTATTAAGGACTCTTTCATAGCTACTTCTAAAATACAAAAGGGGCTAGCCACCTATCCATAGGTACTTTTCTTCATACATCCTTGTTTGCATAGACATACAAGATTGATATAGAAATTTAGTTGCATCATCTTTTATTTTCTTTGTTATTGATTTGAACCTAATTAGTGAAGAATAATTCCCTATCATGGAATTGGTGGTTCCACTACTAATGAACTACATTAGTTCTTTCTTTTAGTGTTACCTCTTTTTATTTTCCATCCTCATAATTGGAATTGGTAAGTTAGTTGTGTTTTATTCCTTGTTTTTCCTGCTATAGAATCTAAATTTAAGAGCTTTCAAGCCTTTTTTTTATTTTTCACATTTTCAAGGCCTTATGGACTCTTTCTTTTAGGAATATAGACATACACTTTTCCTTTCAAAAAATTGTGTATATATGCATGTTTCCTTAAAGATAAGAGTGTACACACTTGTTTTCTTTAGAGAAAAAGCACATGTTCTTCCCATAAACTAAAATATTTTAGGTTTTCTTGGGTTTTGGATTTTTGGATTATTTTCCTACAAAACTGAGAATGTTTGATCTGTAGTAATAAAGAATTAAAATTTACCTCGGTTATGATCATTATCATTTTGTATTTTTAAGATAAAAGAAAACAAAATTTTCATTTTATGTCTTAGGATCATTTTGGTGGTTCATTCTAGTGGCATTTTCTTTGCATTGTTTTATTTTTTTGGATTGCGTCTCATCAATTTGAAAAGAAAATGGAACAAATACATTTTCTTGGATTGATTAAATTAGTTCTCTTAAGTTATTCCTTGTTTAAATTTTAGGGAAAGAATGTATAGCTCTATAGAAGGACTGGAATAAATGAGAAAAATATCAATATATTTACCATTTCCAATAGTATTTGTCTTCAAAACATTACAAATTTCACTCTCGTCTCCTTTAAATACATATAGATTGGAAAATTAATAATAATAATAATAAAACAAACAAACAAACAAACAAAGATATTTTAAAAGCAACCAGACTTTTCTTTATAGCAACCCCACATAGTCTAGGTGTAAAACCTTGGTGTAGGTTGGAGTGTAAACTCTCCAAGGTTATGAAATGAAACTAGAAATGATATTATCCCCTCTTGATTTTTCAATGTATATATGTGTATAGGATATTTAATGGAATTTGTAAGACCTTGAGGTGACACTATTTTAATGAAATTTAAAAGCTAGTACTAACTCCTATGTTACATGCTCATACATGAAAACCAAACCCATGAATATTTCACCTAGCTACCATAGGTTTTTGTTGAAATATGTAACTAGGTTTGGTCTTCATAATAACGTGTGTAATCATGATTTTATGTATATAATGTAATGATAAAAATAAATTTATTATTATTGATCTTGAGGCATGGTTTTCATGCTCAAGGAAAATTTATTTTTAGGTCTGGCTCTTATTGTGAGCTCTTAGTATTGGTCATTGTGTCATAAAGTCAATTGAGTCATTGTCATGTATTGAAGACCCATTTGGGCATGTTACATATTGTAAAAGAGAATTTAATTGAGTCATTGTAAGAGTAAAAAGACCCTCCAAGACCAAGTCTAAGTTTTACTAAAAAGTCGGACTTAAAATGAAGCAATCAACCTACACCAATATTACATGTCAGCCTAGGATCAAGACAAGTCGGCTTACAAGCATGGGAAGGAAGCATATATATAGGGCACTCAGCCTTATTCAAGAAATCATTCACTTAAGCACAAGAAGTTTGATCTAAACAAGAAGAGGAAGACTAATAACTAGCGAATGAAGGAGGAGGAAGAGCGAATTTTTTCTGATCTATTTTTGGGACACTTTTTATTCACACATGCGAGGAGATTAGGGTTTTGTATCTCTGCAACAAGTTTGAATTACAGTCATCAAAAGAGGGCCAGAACAAGGCAAGGAAGAGACCTATATTAAAGGTCAAAGTCACAAGAAAGTTAGCCCTAAGTCAAGTGAAGGAGAAGGAAGGTTGAAGTATTCTGAATTCATTCACACATGGGAGAATCACAGTCACATACACAAGGCCAAAAATTACAGAGAAAGAGGTTGAGAACTTCAAACTTGAATTGCAGGATCGAGGATGAGGAAAGAAGGAAAAGTTGCAACATCTTCAAGAAGAAATTGACTTCGAATTGAAGCAAGTATTGACTTGGTCTTGGAGGGGTTGTTGGTCAAGGGTCTAGATCATGGAATTCATCAATTGAAGATTCTATTAGAAGAAGGATTCAGTGGGTTTTCCTCTCAAGCTTGGAGATGTTTTGGCACTGGCTAATAGCCTATATCTTGTGTCCTTTGTCTCATTGTTCTTTATGGTTTGGTAGTTGTTTGATGAATTAGAACACATAATAATAAACAAGTCAAAGAAGAACATAAATAAGAAAAGAAAAAAGTCTTCACAAACAGTTATCATTGCTAGAGAAATCATCTCATCTCTCTACCCTAGATTTCTCAACAGTTTTCTCCTTGATGATTTCAAGTGGGAAGTACTTACGGTACTTGAGATGGACACTTAAAATATATTTTAGTGCCTCTGTGTGCCCATCTTTATATGAGTACATGCACTTAGATGATTGTCACATGAGTCACCATAACTAGCTTCTGCACCTTTATTAGTTGGAATGGGCCTTAATTATCCCAAGCCAACTTCTAGAAGGGTTTATGATCCACTCTTCATTGATTTAGTTTCAGGTCCTAACCACCTAGACTAATATTTGGGAGAGTATTTTTCCTATTGTTTGCATTTTACGAACTTTTTTAGTTGTGTACTTGGTAATTAATGAATAAACAACCATAGGTTGTAATTTCCTTTTCTCTATTCGCTATTTTTTTTAGTTCAAAGTCACTAGTAAACCACTCTATTATTTTTGGAGGACCAAATGTCTCTCTCCTAAACATATGGAGCCACCTCCTATCAAGCAAAGGTTGAAAAACCATGGCCCATAGTCAAGTGAGCTAGTAGAATAAACACCTACTACTTCGAACAATCCCATAAAGGAAGAACAATTGCAAGAAGAACATAAGCCTAAAGATTTTTCAATGGAAGAACTAAGAAATATGGATAGACCTAGAAGGGCGCCATCCCCTCCCTTGCAGGATAATTTATAACCACTCAAAATTGAACAAATTCCTGATATGTCCATGGAAAATTTCAAACCACCCCTTACTAACCAATGGAACCCACTTCTTTTGCATATTCATTATTTTAAAAATGGATATCCAATTGCAAATGAGTCCTCTACACCATTGATTTATGATGAATAATTCTAATAGTACTTTAGGTATTGGAGAGTGGCACCTCCCCCATAAATAATGCCTCTAGTAAGTCTACTAATCCCCCTATCTCATGTATGTTCATCACAAGTACTAATTCCCCTATCTCTAGTATTTCTATTAGGCCCATAACATTACTCCATTAGTAACTCCCAACAGTGGAATAGGAACTATAGGCTTTGCTCCTCAAAGTGTCATTCCTTTCTAATTTAGGGTGTCAACTTTCAATACCAATCCATCACCTTATTTTACCCATTTCAATATCTTAATGGGAATTCCATCTACCCTGTTGCCTACATTTCTATTCAGAAGGGTCTATTTGGTTGTTTTTCTCACTTGGGTGAGCAAAAACACCCTTCCTATAGTGTGAGGTTGCTATGTTAATGACAGAGAATTCATTAGAGTTAGTGTATAAAGAGATAACTTGCAATTAGAAAGCAAAGAAACAAGCATGTGTGGAAATAGATATAGGAAATAAATTTTTAAAAATAAATAAATAAATAAGAAGATAAGGAAGCAAGTATACTCTATATTGACAATGAACAAGGTCTTGGCCTTGGAGGATTAAACAGTGTTGAGATTGCAACAAGATGATGGAGCTTAGTGAAAAGAGTCACCTTCACTAAGTGGGCCCGCAGGCAAATTATGGCACAAGTTCTATTTTTGGATCCCAGCCGGGATGATCACAGCAGGAGTGACCACAGCAGGGATGATCACAGCAGGAGTGACCACAGCAAGAGTGATCACAGTAGGAGTGACCACAGCAGGAGTGATCACAGTAGGAGTGATCAAAGTCTATTTTTAGACTGGTTGTCCAAAATAGAAAAGTCAAATATTATTGTCTCATAATAATATTTGGACTATAAACTTGATCTTATTCTCTTGGAGCACTTCAGTTTGAGCTACAGATGTGGCCCATGCAGCTGTCAGAAGGAAGTACGCTTTTCTTATGAGTCAGTTGATTTGTTTCATGCATGACTTCAGTTAGAACTCAATCAGTTGAGTTTGGTGGAGTTGATTGTGGAGTTGATGGAGTTGTGTTCAGTTTGACTTGGTTAAACTAGTTGTAGTTAGTCTAATTGCAAATAGACTAATGATGAGTTGTTAAACTAATTATTAACTCATAATACAACTATAGAATACATCAGTTAACTCAGTTGCATGTCAGTGCATGTTCAGTTCAACAGGGACAGGTGTTAGAGAATCAGATTGCTATCAGTTGTGACTATAGTTGTGCATGAGGATTTGCACAATCAAGGGATTGAGTATGCCAATGAGTTTGCTCATGTATTTGCCCAGTATTATAGCCTCTGCTCATGTCCAACACAGTGTGAGTGATTCTTTGGAGGTGAAATACGAGTTTGGTAAACCATTCTCATTCATTCTTGAGCACGTATTGAGCAGTGGAGGTAGGCAAGCAGTGGAATAGATTTGGAGATCAGATCTTAGTTGTATTGTGTGTAACAGGTGAAGCTGGTACTGGATTGCTTGTGATAAGCATTGTACATTGTAATGTTACATGGTCTCAATCATTAATATACAGATAGTTGGGGTTTTTAGCGAGATGCTTTCCCCGGGTTACATACTGTGTTAATGTGTGAATGCTCTTGATGTTTTATTGTTATTGATGTTGCTATATTGATGATCAACGTAGAGGAGCTTATGTATTGTGTATGTATTCCGCAATAGTACATGATCAGGATAATCTCTATTGAATATGTGTTAAATTATTCAAAATTTCTACATGGTATCAGAGCTAGATAATTGTAGAAAAAGTTTCTACATGGTATCGGAGCTGTTGATCATCAGATCTACTATTCAGGAAGTGTTTACATTCTATTTCTTCAGGCAGAGTCTGTAATCGGGCTAGGTAGCCTCTGGATTCATCCTTCCTTTGAAAGGTGACATATCCGGTGAATGCCCATACAGTCAATCTATGTACGAGAAATATTGTGCTCTCACGAATTTTAGATCGGAAGCAGTTGAGTTTGAGCTGGTGGAAATCGAAGTTGCAGCAGTGTTGTTGAAATGTCTTTCAATGGATTGAAAATGTTATTCCAAAGCAAGAGCGACCCGGCACTCAAGGATAAACTCAAAAACAATAAAGGTGAGAATGGATCTTCATCAAAGGTATCTGATGAAGAGAAGTGCGCTTTGGCTGCCAAAGCAAAGAAAGGGAAGAGCAAGAAAGCTTCTCAGTCTGGTGCGAAAGGCAAGAAGCAGGACATGTCCAAGGTGAAGTGTTTTCACTGTCACCAGCACGGACACTATGCCACTAATTGTCCGCAGAAGAAGAAGAACAAGTAGGCTGCTGGATCTTCAGCAGGAGAGGCTCTAGCCTCATAGTTTGAGCTTGATTTTTCATTGATCGCATGCTTGGTTTCAAGTGTGATGGGATCGGTGTCGTTCTTGGACAGTGGTGCGTCTTTTCACATGACGGGAGATAGAGATTTGTTCTCTGATCTGGAGGACAAAGATCTTGGAGTGCACATCGAGATGGGCGATGATGGTAGATACAGTGCGACCGGTATCGGTACCATTTCCTTTGAGAGGGAGTCTGGTAAACCCTTCATATTGAAGGAAGTCATGCATGTTCCAGGATTGAAGACGAATCTTATCTCAGTGGCGATGTTAGAAGACAAGGGGTATGATGTTGTTTTCAGTGAGGGAAAGGCCTTCCTACGCAGCAAGACAACTGGTGAGACCCAGAAGATAGGGGTTCGAGTGAGGAACCTTTATCAGTTGCATGTAGATGGATGTGCAGAAATGGTAGGCAAGGCAAAAGGATTGGTGAGTCAGGATGATGGCGAGTTGTGGCACAGGAGATTGGGTCACCTTCACCATGGAGACTTGAAGATACTGCAGCAGATCACTACAGGGCTTCCTAAAGGCACACTTGCACAGTCAGATTAGTGCAAGGGGTGTACTTTGGGGAAGTTTGTGAAAGCCACCTTTCACGAGAAGGATAGTCGCGCCATGACGATCCTTGAGAGAATTCACACAGACGTGTGTGGACCTTTCTCAGTTGCTTCGACAGCAAAACACGGGTATTATGTGATTTTTGTTGATGATTTCTCTCGTAAGTGCTGGATCTTCTTCATGCAGAAGAAAAGCGAGACATATTCAAAGTTCTGTGAATTCAAAGCACTGGTCGAGAAGGAGTTGGGGAAGAAGGTGAAGGCTCTTAGGAGCGATAATGGTGGTGAATACATCGCGGACGAGTTCAAGGATTTCTGCAAGGCATAAGGTATTCGAAGAGAGCTCATAGCTCCCCATAACTCACAGCAGAACGGGGTAGCTGAGTGGAAGAACAGAACGATTGTGGGTGCTACACGAGCAATGTTGCATGATCAGATCCTACCCCTTCACTTGTGGGCGAAAGCATGCAATATAGCAGTTTATGTGCAGAACCGTTGTCCTCATAGGATACTTGGCATGAGTACACCCGAGGAGGCTTATTCTGGTAAGAAGCCTGATCTTTCTCATTTGAGGATTTTTGGTGGTAACGTTTACATGCATGTGACGAAGGATGCCAGGAAGAAGTTGGAGCCAACCACTGAGGTTGGGATATTTGTGGGGTACACTGATACGCCCCACAACTATCGTGTGTATTTGCCAAACAGTGATAAAACTGTCGTGTGACGGGATATAAAATTTCAGGAGGAGAAAGCCATGAAGTGTTCGCTTGAGAGGGAGCTACACTTGCATGCAGATGAGGAGCTATTAGTTCCTAAGGATGAGCTTCAGGATGTGGATCACCCACAGGACAAGGTTCATGGAGTGGAAGAGACCACTCATGCAGTGCCAACCATCAAAGGGCGAAAGTGCTTGACAGAAGCTGAGCGACTGGCTCAAGATGCAGAGAAAGTTGTAGGACCACCTACAGCCCAACGCAGGTAGAGACAGTCACCTAATCGGTACACTGGATACATGGCTCTTATGAGCAAGTGTGTTGTGACTGAGCCATCCTCTTTCGAGGAAGTTGTGGAGGATCCCGCATGGGTAAACGCCATGGTGGAAGAGTATCATTCTATTGTCAGAAATAGTGCATGGGAGATTGTTCCTAGACTGGAAGGGAAATCAGTGGTGGGTTCGAGATGGATCTACAAAGTTAAGCAGGCAACTGACGGGAGTGTGGAGAAGTACAAGGCAAGATGTGTTGCCCGAGGCTTTTCACAGATAGAGGGGATCGATTATGAGGAGACCTTTGCACCTGTCGCAAGGTATTCTTCCATACGGACGATTCTTGCTCTCTCAGCGCAGATGGGATGGCACACTCATCAGATGGATGTGAAGACTGCGTTCCTCAACGGAGTCATTGAGGAGGAGGTGTACATTGAGCAGCCCGAAGGCTTTGAGGTCTTCAGCAGCGAGTCGCATGTGTGCAGGCTCAAGAGAGCGTTGTATGGGTTGAAGCAAGCACCACGTGCTTGGTACACACAGATAGACAGCTATTTCACAGGACTTGGATTCTCCAAGAGCGAGGCGGATCCTAACCTATACCAGATTGTGGTGGAGGGTAAGTTGCTTATCATTGTACTATATGTTGATGATTTGATTCTAACGTGTGATGAGCTGTTGATACTGTCATGCAAAAAGGATCTTGCTACAGAGTTTGAGATGAAGGACTTGGGCCTCCTTCACTATTTCCTAGGATTGGAAATATGGCAGCGCAGTGGTGGACTGTTTGTTTCTCAGGGCAAGTATGCTCGGGAGATACTGGAGAAGTTCAACATGCATGGCTGCAAGCCTATTGATACTCCTCTTCCTGGAGGTTGGAGGAAGGAGGATGCCACTTCGGGAGAAGAAGCGGATGCCACTGTTTATCGACAATTGGTGGGGTCGCTGATGTATTTGGTCAATACACAACCTGATATATGCTATGCAGTTAACCAGCTTTCACAAGCTATGGTTAAGCCTACCAAGCTCTTCTGGAAGGCGGGAAAGCATGTATTTCGCTACTTGAGAGGCACATCGGGATATGGATCTTGGTACAGACAGGAGGATGCAGATTGGGCAGGGAGCTCAAGAGGCTGAGTATATGGCAGCAAGGACATCATGTACCATCATATCAGAGATTGTGTGCAGCGGAGGATCATGTTGCTTTCATACATTCCAACGGAGGATCAGGATGCTGATATTCTGACGAAGGCTCTCACCAGGAGAAAATTCGAGTACCACCGAGGTGGGATAGGGGTTGCTGATAATCCATATCTTTTCGAGAGGGAGTGTTGAGATTGCAACAAGATGATGGAGCTTAGTGAAAAGAGTCGCCTTCACTAAGTGGGCCCGCAGGCAAATTATGGCGCAAGTTCTATTTTTGGATCCCAGCAAGGATGATCCCAGCAAGGATGATCACAGCAGGAGTGACCATAGCAGGTATGATCACAGCAGGAGTGACCACAGCAGGAGTGATCACAGTACGAGTGACCACAGCAGGAGTGATCAAAGTCTATTTTTAGACTGGCTGTCCAAAATAGAAAAGTCAAATATTATTGTCTCATAATAATATTTGGACTATAAACTTGATCTTATTCTCTTGGAGCACTTCAGTTTGAGCTACAGATGTGGCCCATGCAGCTGTCAGAAGGAAGTACGCTTTTCTTATGAGTCAGTTGAGTTGTTGCATGCATGACTTCAGTTAGAACTCAATCAATTGAGTTTGGTGGAGTTGATTGTGGAGTTGATGGAGTTGTGTTCAGTTTGACTTGGTTAAACTAGTTGTAGTTAGTCTAACTGCAAATAGACTAATGATGAGTTGTTAAACTAATTAATAACTCATAATACAACTATAGAATACATCAGTTAAATCAGTTGCATGTCAGTGCATGTTCAGTTCAACAGGGACAGGTGTTAGAGAATCAAATTGCTATCAGTTGTGACTATAGTTGTGCATGAGGATTTGCATAATCAAGGGATTGAGTATGCCAATGAGTTTGCTCATGTATTTGCCCAGTATTATAGCCTCTGCTCACGTCTAACACAGTGTGAGTGACTCTTTGGAGGTGAAATACGAGTTTGGTAAACCATTCTCATTCATTCTTGAGCAGGTATTGAGCAGTGGAGGCAGGCAAGCAGTGGAATAGATTTGGAGATCAGATCTTAGCTGTATTGTGTGTAACAGGTGGAGTTGGTACTGGATTTCTTGTGATAAGCATTGTACTTTGTAATGTTACATGGTCTCAATCATTAATATACAGATAGTTGGGGTTTTTAGCGAGATGCTTTCCCTGGGTTACATACTATGTTAATGTGTGAATGCTCTTGATGTTTTATTGTTATTGATGCTGCTATATTGATGATCATCAACGTAGAGGAGCTTATGTATTGTGTATGTATTCTGCAACAGTACATGATCAGGATAATCTCTGTTGAATATGTGTTAAATTATTCAAAATTTCTACAAGGTACCAGAGCTAGATAATTGTAGAAAAAATTTCTACAAAGAGAATAAGTGAATTATCATTTCCTCCTTGGGAGGGTTCGTTGTGTTCCATCATAATTATCCTCTCCCTCTAACAAAGAAGTGTGTATGAGCTCTTCATAGGAAGAGGCTAAGCATCGGCTAGTGGTTATGTTTACACAAGATGAAGGCTTAAGACTATGGATCTCAAGGATCATCTAAATAACATAATCTTGTTTTCTCTTCTATTTTTGAATGTTATTTCATGGCCTTCAATTTATAGGCTATATTCAAGCTCTATTAGAACTAATTCTAAGTGTGAATGGTGCACCATGGATTGGGGTTCCACAAGTCTTGAAGAGACATAGAACCAAGGACCATTTTCAATGGTTATGGAGCTTGACCCAACCTAATACACTAGTTTTAAAGTACCCTTGATGGGATTTCATGCATTTATTTTCTAAATGTGGTTGATATTTTACATTGAGTAATTTGTGTGGCTATAAAAGGAGCAATAGCATGAATGATGCAGAACTCAAATTGTTAAGTCACACAGATGCATAAAAACCCATGTTCTATTATTTTTGGTGCTCTATTGAAGGTAGTGCATAATTGACATGTAATAGCACTCTATTATGTTGTATTAATTACTTTTTGAGGACCACATGTATATATCTAAGAGAAATGTTTATGTGATAATAGTTTCCCCTTAATGTATGAGGTTAGGAGTAGACAAAGAGAAAAAATACATCATCATTTTATATATTTTATGCTTGTAAACTAATTCTTTGTAAGGGAAAGAGAGGGAGATTATGGAGACAAGAACATCATTGGGAGGAGGAGAACCCACTTATACAAACAACCATACCTGGACATTATATTTTTTTATACAAATGAGACAAGCATGTCCCATGCTTGTGAAATGATCAAAGGGTTTTACAATAGTAGATAATATGTTGAGGGATCTTGTCTATGTTGGGTATATGTCATATTCTTTGCATGGCTAGCTCCATGCACAATTCATATGCGTCGAGCGCAATAGGTGGGTCATTGAGAAGGACTACAGGGCCAGGCTGGATCAATATTGTGGCTAGGATAGATCAATGTTTAATCTATTGGAAATAATACTGAGAGGGGGGGTGAATCAGTATTATCAAGTCAATATTTTTCATTTCACACCTAGATCATATATGCTACTTCAATTAGTGAAAACCGCGTATATACGCAACTACAGATAAGGAAACCAGCGTATACCATGCAAACTTATAATTTAATTTATTCTATAGATGTTGATCATTAATCTATGGATCAGAACCATATAAATAGTAACCAGGAACAGTAAAATAGAGCAGAAGACAATCACACACAAGAACACAAGATATAAGGTGGAAACCCAATGTGGGTGAAAACCACCTGCTACAATTCGTCTCTATATTCTTTTAATTAGAAACTTCTTTTTACAATGTTTCTGTATTGGTGCAGACTTATACCAGTACGCAAGCTTCTACCTGCAGAAGGCTACAACCTTCTCTCGTTCTCCATCTTCTCCTGGAAGGGAGCTACAACCCCCTTAGCTCTTGTACTAGTTCAGGTACTAGTATGTAGGTGCTGACCTACAGAAGGCTACAACCTTCTCTTTCTTCCAAGGACCACGTTTCATAAATTTTCAAACTGGATCCATGAATAACATCAATCAAACATCAAGAATCTCTACAAAAATCAATCTCCTTTTCACCAAACAAACACTGAATCAAATAGTCACTTCTTCGACAGCTGTACCCAGAACACAGTAACAGTAACCACACATCAATTCTGAACCCAGAACACTGTGGCAATAAACAGAAGTAGCTATAACATATTTCAAGAGACCTACGCTACTTCAACATTCAGAAACCTGCGTGCATACGCTTCTGTATTAAGACCAACCTGTGTATACGTTGTTTTGATTTGTTGAACCAGCGTGTATACACACCTCTGATGTGTCGAACATCTGTATAGATCTATAAAAGATAATTCACTCGTTCAAATATTCAGACATTAGTTATACCCAGATTATCAGATTTATAGATCAAGCGTGCGCCAAATATAACAGATCAAAAATCACTCAAAGATTCTACTATTCAAGACTTTAGATTTTGACCCATCAATAGAACTTATCCTTCTCCTTGCGCTTAGGTTCCTCCTTCATTCAGATCCAGCTATGTACCATAAACCAATCACCAATATTCCAGATCTAGCTCTTTATCAGATATTCAATCCTTCAGATCATATCCTTGCCTAATGATCTCCTTCCTCTTTTATAGTCTTAGGCCTTTCACAATACCACGGTCCAAAACCATAACAAATGAATACCATGGACCCAATACTTGGGATCAACACTTCGAACGAGATACCATGGTCCAAAACCATAGGTTCAAATACCAAGGACTAAATACCACGGACCAAAAATAAGTTCTCCCACATGTACGCGTTTTTCCTTGCGTGAAAGTGCGTGTATACGCATATGCGTCTTTTGATCGTCTAACCCATGTGTATACGCGGCTTGGTCAGAGGGAACATGCGTATATGTATTTTTCTTGCATTCTGAGAACCTGAACTGTGATCTGTCATCAGAGTGAATTGCCATCAAGGACAACACCTGTGCCATAGCGCCAAACCTGTGTCATAATGCCAACAATCTCCCCCTTTGGACTTGATGGCAACCCCAAGATCCTCAAAGTCATTCTCCCCCTTCTTCATCAAGGGCAAAAGGTTATGCTCCCCCTGAGTACATGTTGAATTCTCTGCTCTGCTGTGATGTCTATGCTCCCCCTAACTGTAGGCAAGATCTGCAAAAAGTTGTTCTACAAGAATAACCATGACTTATACATCATAAATGACCTTCTTATCACCAAAGACTCCATACATACATCCATCTCCCAACCAAGTGGGGATATACCAATATTGACTCATCCACCCAATCAAGTGGGGATCCACTAGAAGTTTACACATGACAACCAAGTACATTACATCATTCATCCCAGGCCTAGTGGGGAAACCAAAATAGGTTGTTACATGACCTTGATAATAAGAGACAAAATATCTAGACCAAGACTATGAAAGTCACCAATAACTACTAACAGCAGCATCTATCAATCACTATTCAGATCAGCAACCATGTTCTCCTTCTGTTCTCCCTCTGCACCTATTCCACCTGAAACCAACAACAGCTGTGTACTTGAACCAAGAGCTTCTAAGATAATGTCAACAATGCATTATTAGAAGTATATCTGCTCCCCCTGAACCTGTGCCAGATGGTCTCTGTTAGACCCATATCAGACTCTTTTCAACCTGAGTCTGATCCCACTTTGTTCCTTCAAACCAACATATACGTGACTGTATCCACATAAACCGACGTATGTACGCGGATCCTCCTCATGAAACTCGCGTACAACCACTTTTCTCTGAAACAGACAGGTTTCAACAGCAAGATGATGCATCAACTACTCCCAAGGTATTCAAATGTTTCCCTGGATAGTGGTTTGGTGAGTATATCAACAACTTGTTCCTTAGAGGGAACATACTCCAACTTGACCTTTTGTTCAAGCACTTGTTCCCGGAGAAAATGATATTTGATAGGTATGTGCTTGGTCTTTGAATGCATGACTGGATTCTTTGAAATGTTGATTACACTTGTATTATCACATAAGATGGAGATAGGTGGAGTACAAGTGATTTGAAAATCCTGCAAAGTTTTCATCATCCAAAGAAGTTGTGTGCAGCAAGATGCAGCAGCCACATATTCTGCTTCAGCTGTAGATAATGCAATTGAACTTTGTTTCTTGCTGAACTAAGATACTAATCTGGAACCCATAAAGAATGCACCACCACTAGTGCTTTTTCTGTCATCCAGGCTTCCAGCCCAATCCGCATTTGTATAAGCATGAAGTGTGAGATCTGTATCTCTAAGATACCATAAGCCATAGTTTTGAGTTCCTTGAAGATACTTGAAAATTCTCTTCACTGCCTAAAGATGAGTTTCCTTTGGATTTGCCTGAAATCTTCTAACCATTCCCACTATATGCATGATGTCTGGTCGGGCACCTATTAAATAGAGAAGACTTCCAATCATGGATCTATAGGTTGGTTGATGCACTGCTGCTGATTCATCATTTGCACTGAGGTTGCATCCTGTTACCATAGGGGTACATATTGGTTTCGAATCTTCCATGCCATATTTCTTCAAAATCTGCTTGAGGTACTTGGTTTGAGATAAAAAGATACCGTCTTTATTTTGTTGGATTTGTAAACCAAGAAAATATGTCAGCTCACCAAGCAAGTACATTTCGAATTCTTTCTGCATCACCAAAGAAAAGTTTTGACTCATGGCTTATTCATTGCTGCCAAAGATGATATCATCAACATACACAACAAGTATTAGCAATTTATCATTATCAATTTTTATATATAGATTGCTATCGGCTGATCCTTTTGAGAAACCTTGTTGATGGAGGTATTTGTCCAGACGATAATACCAAGCCCTTGGAGCCTGTTTAAGACCATAGAGAGCCTTCTTCAGTCTGCATACAAGTTTTGGATCATTTCCAAGGATGAATCCATTTGGTTTCTCAATATACACTTCTTCTTCTAAGTCTCCATTCAGAAAGGCAGATTTCACATCCATTTGAAATACTTTGAACTTCTAAAAACTAGAAAGAGCAAGGAACACTCTGATGGCCTCAAGTCTAGAACGGGAGAAAAAGTTTCTTCAAAGTCTATTCCTTCTTGTTGAGCATACCCTTTACAAACAAGTATGGCCTTGTTTCTAATAACTTCCCCATTTTCATTCAACTTGTTTTTGAATATCCATTTTGTCCCTATGACATTCTTATCTTTTGGTCTAGGAACCAACTCCCAAGTGTTATTCTTTTCAATATGCTCAAGTTCTTCATCCATTGCCTTGACCCAGCATTCATCTTTACATGCCTCTCTACATTTTGTGGTTCAGTGGAGGAGAGCAATGCCAAATAGCTTGACACTTCTGAAATTATTCTTCTTGTTTGTATACCTGCCTCTTTCTGCCACAGAATTTGAGTTTCTGGATGATTCTTTTGAACGTACCTGGATGGAGTCTTCTCTTCTATCCTTATTTGTTCTTCTGGTGCCTCATGGGTTTCTTCTTCATCATAAGTCTGATTTGATGTTGAAGGATAGTCCTCATCATATTTGAAATTTTCGGAATTTACATGCCTAGGAATGTTTCCTTCTTCATCAACCACTACATCAATGCTGTCAACAATTCTTCCAAGTCTTTTATTGTAACACTTATATGCTTTGCTGTGGGGAGAGTACCCAAGGAGAATGCCTTCATCTGCTCTAGGTTCGAACTTGCCAAGATTTTCATCAGTCTTTTTGATATAGCATTTGCTTCCAAAAATTTTGAAGTATTTTACTGTAGGAGTCTTACCATACCAGAGCTCATGAGGAGTTTGAGTGTTGTTCACCCGAACGTTTGTCTTGTTGATAATAGTAACTGCAACAAATGCAGCTTCACCCCAAAAAGTTGCAGAAGTTCCAGACTCATCCAGCATAGCACGAGCCATTTGTTGAATTGTTCTGTTCATCCTTTCCACTACTCCATTTTGTTGAGGAGTCCTTGCAGTAGAGAATTCCCTTCTTATTCCATGTTCTTCACAAAAATTGAAAAATTCATTTGAGGTAAACTCCCCACCTCTATCGGACCTGAGGCATTTGATTTTGTGATCTCATTCGTTTTCAACCAAGGCTTTGAAAGATTTGAACTTTTCGAAACCTTCATCTTTGTGCTTCATAAGTCCTATCCAACACATCCTGGAAAAATCGTCAATGAATAATATAAAGTATTCTTCTCCTCGAGGTGATATTTTCCAAGATGGACCACATACATAGTATGGACAAGTTCAAGTGGCTTGCTAACTGATCCTTCCTTCTCAAGGAAGTTAATTCTGGTTTTCTTACCAAACTGACATGATTTGCATATTTTATTGTCTGGAATTCTGATGTTTGGAAGCCCACGAACTGCCTGGTATTTGCATGCTTTCCTTATCTGAGAGAAGCTTAGATGCCCCAATCTTCTGTACCATAGCCAATGTTCATCATTCTTGCTCAGATAGCATTGTTGTTGTCCTCCCTTGATAATGTATAGATTATTTGGAGTTCTTATGCCTTTAATCACCATTTCTCCTGTATCAAGCTCACGAACAATACATCCATTTGATTGAAATATCACCTCATTTCCTTGATCACACATTTAACTGACACTCAATAGATTATGCTTTAAGCCATAAACATACATAACATTTCCCACTTTGACCTTTTCTTTTAAAAGAACAGAACCTTTACCTTTTATGAGTGCAGGGGTGTCATTTCCAAATGAGACCTTCTTCTCCTTTTCTAAGGTACTATATGACTGAAGTTTTTCTTTATCACCTGTCATATGTTTCGAGCATCCACTGTCGATGTACCATTGATTTTCCTGCCCTTCCGCATATAAGGCTATACCACATCTTTCGGGTTGCGGTTCTTTCTTTCTCCATGTTTTGGCATTTGAATCTTGCTCCTTCTGAGTCGTCTACCGAAACCTGCTCCTGCATTCAGAATCTTCATGACCGAAGTTGTTACAAATAGAACATTCTATTTCATTTTCAAGAGCATAAAAGTTATTGTAGGTCCTTTTCATGAGCCCCATCATACTCTTTTGTTTTTGAGCTTCTCTAGTCATGATGGTCTTGTAGGCAACACATTGAGCAGCTTTGTGTCCAAAGTTATGACAAGAGAAACATTGGCCATTGAGGAAATTCTTGCGATTATCAACCCTGCAGACCAAATGATTGTAGTTTTCATTGACATCCATTCTTGAGGCAAATTGAGAATGATTTACCTGCGGTTGGTTTTAGCTTTTGTTTATTATTGAAGTAGATTGCCCTCGATTTACTTGGTGATCTTTGTTCATTCTTGAAGTAAAATGTCCCTAATTTACCTGGTGATCTGCATTGTGCCTTTGTTGTTGATTGTCAACCCGTTCACTTCTCCTTGCTGCATCAAGATAACTTTTGGAGGTGGATGGCTTCTGCGCTTGAGATGCTTCTTCATTATATCTAAGACCTGTCTTGATTAGTGGAGAACGCTGTACTTTGATAATATCATCTAAAGTTTCAGATCCTTTAACAAATCTAAGATTAAGAGATTTTGTTTTCTCAATCTCTTTTCTAAGTCCCACAATTTCACATTCTAACTTTTCATGATGTTTTTCCCTTTCAGCAAGTTGGAATGTCAGTGTATCTATAATCATATTCTTTTCTTACAAACAAATTTTGAGTTTAGAAATTTCTTCATAAAGACCTTCTTCATCTATAGCATCCAAGAAATCATCATCTTCAAAAGCCATAAAAAGTCTGTAATTATTACCTTGTTCATCTTCATCACTATTTGAAAGTCTATCATTGTCTTCATGAGTGTAATAGCTTTTCTTATTTACATTCTGTTTTCTGTTCCATCTAACTGGTTCCTTACCTTTGTCAAGCTTATCTTTATGAGGACACTTGGCAGCATAGTGACCAACTCTTCCACAAGCAAAACATTTGAAAGGTAGCTTACCTCTGAATCTTCCAGAACCCCGTTGAAGGTTCTTGACAAAATTTGATTCTTCCTCTTCTTCTGACATATGTCATGAGTCATTGGAGTCTCCTTTTCCTAAGGCCTTGAATGCGGCTCATCTCCTGTCTGATGGTCCCCCTTTCCTCATTTCATAAGCA
Source organism: Pinus tabuliformis (assembly GCA_031772625.1). NCBI lineage: Eukaryota > Viridiplantae > Streptophyta > Pinopsida > Pinales > Pinaceae > Pinus > Pinus tabuliformis. The sequence goes on from CM062818.1 coordinate 1,540,360,426, forward strand.
GTTAGAATTCTGTGTAGCTGTGACATGGTAATGCTTTGTAGATTCTGTTTTTCTTTTATTGCAGAAACTTTTGATTCAAACTTAGAAGACAAAGATCTTAGAACCTTTTCAACCAAAACAACCTCTTTTATTTCTTCACCCAAGTTTTTCATACAATTAACAATCTCATATATACGTAGAAAGTAGTTAGCCACACTTTCATTGTTGTGCATTCTGAGATTTTCATACTGAATTCTGAGGGTTTGAAGTTTTTCTCGTTTTACCTGATCATCTCCTTCATAGCTCAGAACGATCTTGTCCCATATTTCTTTTGCGGTTTTGAGTTGCATATCCTTGATGAATTATGTTTGAGATAGACTCCCTAGTAGAGTATCGACAGCCTTTGCATTTGTTTCATACTGCTTCTTACCAGCTGGATCTGTAGGTGTTGTTGATGGAAATGTGTACCCTGTTTCTATGATATCCCAGAATTTTGTACCAAGAGATTGAAGATAGGCTGTGATTCTTACCTTCCAATAGACGAAGTTGGTCCCATCAAAAATTGGTGGCCTGATCGATGCTTCTTTCTCGTAGTTGGTCATGATGATAGATCTTCCTTCAAGCGATCAAGCTTCTTCTGAAGGACCTGCTTTGATACCAATTGTTGGAAATAATACTGAGAGGGGGGGTGAATCAGTATTATCAAGTCAATTATTTTTCATTTCACATCCAGATCATATACGTTACTTCAGTTAGTGAAAATCGGGTATATACGCAACTACAGATAAGGAAACCAGTGTATACCATGCAGACTTATAATTTAATGTATTCTACAGATGTTGATCATTAATCTGTGCATCATAACCATATAAACAGTAACCAGGAACAGTAAAACAAAGCAGAAGACAATCACACACAAGAACACAAGATATAAGGTGGAAACCCAATGTGGGTGAAAACCACCTGCTACAATTCGTCTCTATCTTCTTTTAATTAGAAACTTCTTTTTACAATGTTTCTGTACTGGTGCAGACTTATACCAGTACGCAGGCTTCTACCTACAGAAGGCTACAACCTTCTCTCGTTCTCCATCTTCTCCTGGAAGGGAGCTACAACCCCCTTAGCTCTTGTACTAGTTCAGGTACTAGTACGTAGGTGTTGACCTACAGAAGGCTACAACCTTCTCTTTCTTCCAGGGACCATGTTTCATAAATTTTCAGACTAGATCCATGAATAACATCAATCAAACATCAAGAATCTCTACAACAATCAATCTCCTTTTCACCAAACAAAAACTGAATCAAATAGTCACTTCTCTGACAGCTGTACCCAGAACAAAGTAACAGTAACCACACACCAATTCTGAACTCAGAACACCGCAGCAATAAACAGAAGCAGCTAGAACATATTTCAAGAGACGTATGCTACTTCAATATTCAGAAACCTGCGTGCAAACGCTTCTGTATTAAGACCAACCTGCGTATACGCTGTTTTGATTTGTTGAACCAACGTGTATACGCACATCTGATGTGTCGAACCTACGTACAGATCTATAAAAGATAATTCACTCTTTCAAATATTCAGACATTAGTTATACCCAGATTATCAGATTTATAGATCAAGCATGCGCCAAATATAACAAATCAAAAATCACTCAAAGATTCTACTATTCAAGACTTTAGATTTTGACCCATCAATAGAAGTTATCCTTCTCCTTGCGCTTAGGTTCCTCCTTCATTCAGATCTAGCTATGCACCATAAACCAATCACCAGTATTCCAGATCTAGCTCTTTATCAGATATTCAATCCTTCAGATCATATCCTTGCCTAATGATCTCCTTCCTCTTTTATAGTCTTAGACCTTTCACAATACCATGGTCCAAAACCATAACAAATCAATACCATGGACCCAATACTTGGGATCAACACTTCGGACGAGATACCATGGTCCAAAACCATAGGTTCAAATACCAAGGACTAAATACCACGGACCAAAAATAAGTTCTCCCACATGTACGTGCTTTTCCTTGCGTGAAAGTGCGTGTATACGCATACGCGTCTTTTGATCGTCTAACCCGCGTGTATACGCGGCTTGGTCAAAGGGAACCTGCGTATATATCTTTTTCTTGCATTCTGAGAACCTGAATTGTGATCTGTCATCAGAGTGAGTTTCTGTCATCAAAGTGAGTTGCCATCAAGGACAACACATGTGCCATAGCACCAAACCTGTGTCATAATGCCAACATAATCCATAGTGAGTTGATCTTACATAACTAATTTATCACCTCCAAAATAATTCCTTCATGTATGTCCAATTATAAGAGTAATTTTGTCACATTTAAGGATTTTGAATCCATCCCTTTCCTAGTTTTCCCTCTATGCCTCCATAATCATCAAGTAATGGACATCATCTTTGAAGATTGGAGGAATTCAATCAAAGGGTCCCCTTCCTCTTCATCAGAACAAAATTTTAAAGTAGTCAAATCCACCTTTAAAATATGGGTTAAATTCTCCTACACTCTACCTAATCAAAAAAAATTAGCTCTCCAATCACAGTTGGATGATTTGAAAGCTATAATGGATGCTTAAGAAATATTAGAAAGTAACCAAATAAAAGAATTCCTCCTTAGTAGCAATACCCACAAATCAGATGCATGGGGAGCTGAGCTAGGGTTGGAGTTGACGAAAGGGTTTTGGATTCAAGGTACTATGGCAGGGAGCACAGGGGGAGTGTTGCTCCCTCCTACAGTCGAGCAGTCACAGAAGGAAGTAAGGACACGGGAAAGAAACATTTCAAAAAACCTCTGGAGAAGATTTCAGAAGCACGAAGTCAGGGGACATCTGGGAGAAGTGGAGATCAAGATCAGGAAGGGAATCAACAGGAAACTAGCAAAGAAAAGGAGAATGGAGGCAGTAGTGAAAGACCGGCTTCCATAAAGACAACTGGGGTCTACAAGCCCAAGTCAGGCATTATTCCCCGGGTCGTATTGAGTGACCTAGCGATACAAGCACATAGGGATCATATGACGGAGCATGCAATCATATGCAAGTTCATGGGGCTATGGCCGACGGAGAGGGCGTTACATGTCTGGATAAGGAGCCATTGGAAGCCAAAGGGAGAAATACATTTACATCTGGGTTCTAAGGGCTTTTTCACAGTTGTGTTCACAAGCCTAGAGGACAAAGATAGAGTGTTTGAAGGGGGGGCCTATTTCTATGTTGCGGCAGGACTCTACATGCAGCCATGGATGATGAACTTTGTCCCGGAACGTGAAACATTCACATCAGTACCGGTTTGGATCAGACTATATTCCCTTCCTCTGGATTATTGGCTACCAGAATCTTTGAAAGCCATAGGCAACAAGCTGGGGCATTTTCTAAAGATCTTAGAGGCAACTCTGAAAGGAAGGTATACCTCCTTTGCCCGAATATGTGTGGAAATGGATCTATCTAGAGCCCTTCTGGAAGCGATAATTTTAGAAGTATACGATGAAGAATGGGTGCAGACTGTGGACTATGAGCACATACCATTTAGATGTCGCAAATGCCATGAACATGGGAATCTATATAGAGACTGCCCCACAATCAATAGGGAAGGCAACCAGAAAACAACTGTGGAGAGAGATCACGAGGGTTTCACCAAGGTCGAGAGCAAAGGGAAAGGGGGAAAGTGTCCACACAAGAAGGCAAATGAGGACAGACATACAAGACACAACAGCTTCAAGATCCTGGAGGAAGAAGAGGGGAACCAGGAGACAGTTCAGGACATGGAGAATGTAACAAAGGAGCAGGATAAGGTAGCTGACATGGAGGATATCACAGTAAACAACCAGTAAAAGGATGATCTACCAAGCTTGATGGAGATCAGTAGGGACCAGGAGATGACTCCAAGTGAAGTGGGAACAGAGGACCATGAGCTACAGGAGATTCTGGATAGGGAGAATCTAGATCTAGAGAAATTTCTGGAACAAGGAAAAAACATAGGAGTGGACTCCCTACCAAAAGAGGACTATGACAGAGTACAACAGCTCTTTCTTTGGAGGTCACAAGCGAAGGGAGTTGGAGTCAAAAGAAATCATGAAAGCCAGGAGCCAAGCGGGGTCAAGATGATGGAGAATTCTCAGGCACAATCTCCAAAGAACTCAGGTAGGAAAAGAGGAAGAAAGAGACAGAATGAACTGCTGAACGAATGTGGAAAACTGTTGATCAACTTAGGTAAGATGAAAGATCTCACCAGCTATTCCTTTACTAACCTTTCTTAATGAAGCTCACAACCTGGAACATTAGAGGCATAGGGAATAGGAGGAAACAAAGAAATCTTAGTAACAGAATGAAAGAAGAAAAACCAGACATGGTTTTTATTCAGGAGACAAAATGTTTGATGGAAAAGATAAGAGATATTCATAATAAGTGGTTATGCAAATATGAGTATTTAGAGGTTAAGGCAAACAACTCGGCGGGGGGGATTCTCACCTTGTGGGACCCACAGAAATTTGGAATTCTGGATGTTGAAGCATCCAGGAACTATCTCTCCCTGATATGTCAACCTGTAGGGGACAAGGAGATATACATGATTACAAATGTTTATGGACCTCAAAAGCAAGCAGACAAACTCAAGTTGCTCACCTCCCTGGAGGATCTAAGAGCAAGACATCCCATTTTGCCCTGGATCGTTGCAGGAGATTTCAATATGATAAGATCTCTTTCAAAAAAAAGGAGGCACTAGACAGCTAGGTAGAGACTCCATGGCCTTCCAGAACTTCATTATGAACATGGGTCTAGTGGATACTGAAACAATTAATGGAACCTTCACTTGGAACAACAAAAGGGGAGGGGCTAATCAAGTTGCTTCCAAACTTGATAGATTCATTATTTCAGAGGACCTCCTTCTCACAGGACCCACCATGACAGCCTCCATTCTGCCCTTTGGAGGATCAGATCACTGGCCTGTACAGCTGGAAGCCACCTTTATGGGCATACCGAGAAACAGACCTTTTAGGTTTGAAAATGCCTGGCTCTCACACCCTAATTTCACTAATAACATTGATAAATGGTGGGGAGAGGATTTGAATATTCAGGGCACAAAAATGTACATGCTCCAGCAGAAACTTAAACATATCAAATCTCATCTTAAAGCTTGGAACAAAAAGGAATTTGGAGATATCTTCAAAGCCAAAAGAGAAGCTGAGCAGAAGCTCCAGGAGATCAATCAGATCAACATCATAGAGGGCTTCACCGAAGAATGGCAAAAACTAACTGACTCTCTGCAGGAAGAATGGGAGGATCGATGCTCATAAGAAGAAATTTTCTAGAGGTAGAAATCAAGAATACAATGGATTAGAGAGGGAGAAAGAAACACAAAATTCTTCCATAAATCCTGTTGGCATTATGACACAGGCTTGGCACTATGACACAGGTATTGTCCTTGATGGCAACTCACTCAGATAACAAATCACAGTTCAGGATCACAAAATGAAGGAAAAAGAGGTATACGCAGGTTCCCCTTTACCAAACCGCGTATACACGCGGGTTCGCAGACCAAAAGGTGCGTATGCGTATACACGCACTTTCACGCAAGGAAAAGCGCTTACATTTTGGAAAACTTGGTTTTGGTCCGTGGTATTTGGTCCCTGGTATTTTGACCCGTGGTATTGGTCCAAGGTATCTTGTCCGAAGTGTTGACCCCAGGTATTTGGTCCAAGGTATTGATTCTAAGTGGTTTTGGACCATGGTATTGAGTAAGGCCTAAGACTATAAAAGGAGGAGGAGATCATTAGACAAAGACACTCATGCAGTGAATATCTAATGAAGAGAAAGATCTAGAATACTGGTCATTGGGTTATGGTGCATAGTTGGATCTGAACCAAGGAAGAACCTGAGCGCTTGAAAAAGGATAAGTTTTATTGATGGGTCAAGATCTTAAGGCTTGAAGAGAAATATATTTATGTGGTTTTGATCTTTTATTTGAATAATGGGCGCATGTCGTAATCTGTAAATCTGATGATCTGGGTATAACTGATGTCTAAATAGTTGTAAAGGTTAAATCATCTTTTACATATCTGTACACAGGTTCATTACAGCAAGGGCACGTATACACATTGGTTCGGCATTTCAAAACATCATATACGCAGGTTTGTCTTGAGGAAAGTGTGTATGCATGCAGGTTCGACACATTGAAGTAGCGTACACCTCATAAAATATGTTTTAGCTACTTATGTTTTTTTTTGCAGTGTTATGGGTTCTGGCTTGGATTCTGGTCACTGTTACTGTGTTCTGGTTACAACATTCAGAAAAATGATTGTTTGATTTAGTTTTGGTTGGTGCAAAGGAGATTGGTTGATGCAAATATATTTGATGTTTGATTGATGTTATTTATGGATCCAGTCTGAAAATTTATGAAACGTGGTCCCTGGAAGAAAAGAGAAAGTTGTAGCCTTTTGTAGGTCAGCACCTACGTACTAGTAAACACATTAGCTAGTACAAGAGCTAGGGGGTTGTAGCTCCATTCCAGGAGAAGCTGGAGAACGAAAGAATGTTGTAGCCTTCTGTAGGTCAGCACCTACGTACTAGTAAACACATCAGCTAGTACAAGAGCTAGGGGGTTGTAGCTCCCTTCCAGAAGAAGATGGAGAACGAGAGAAGGTTGTAGCCTTCTGCAGGTAGAAGCCTGCGTGCTGGTATAAGACTGCACCAACACAAAATTTGTAAAAATAAGTTTCTTATTAAAGAAAAATAGAGATGATTGTAGCAGGTGGTTTTCACCTACATTGGGTTTCCACCTTATATCTTGTGTTCATGTGTGTGATTGCCTGTTTTATTTACTGCACCTGGTTACTGTTTATATGGTTCTGATACATAGATTAAGGATCAACTAACTAAATTATAAGTTTGCAAGATATACATTGGTTTCTCTAAACACAGTTGTGTATACACACAAGTTGCATTAACAGAAGTAGCATATATAAATTTGTTTATGGAAATGAAATATTGTTAACTTGCTAATACTGATTCACCCCCCCTCTCAGTATTATTTCCAACAATTGGTATCAGAGCAGGTCCTTCAAAAGAAGCTTGATCGCTTGAAGGAAGATCTATCATCATGAGTACCTACGAAAGAGAGGGATCCATTAGACCACCAATCTTTGATGGGAGCAACTTCGTCTATTAGAAGGTAAGAACCACAACCTATCTTCAATCTCTTGGAACATATGTTTGGGAAATCGTGGAAGGAGGATACACATTTCCATCAGCAATTCCTACAAATACGGCAGGTAAAAAGCAGTATGAAACAAATGCCAAGGCTGTCAATACATTATTGGGGAGTCTGTCTCAATCAGAATTTGTCAAGGTTATGCAGCTCAAAACCGCCAAAGAAATATGGGATGAGATCATTCTAAGCTATGAATGAGACGATCAGGTAAAACGTGCAAAACTACAATCTCTCATAATTCAATATGAAACTCTCAAAATGTACAATGATGAAAGTATAGCTAATTACTTCTTACGTATAGATGAGATTGTTAATCGCATGAAAAACTTGGGTGAAGAGATAAAAGAAGTTACTGTAGTTGAAAAGGTTTAAGATCCTTGTCTTCTAAGTTTGAATCAAAAGTTTCTGCCATAGAGGAAAAGCATAATCTTCAGAGTATTACTATGACACAGCTGCATGGAATCCTAATTGCTTTCGAAATGAGAAAAGGGGGTCCATCAGATATGAGAGAAGTTGCATTCAAAGCTTCAGGAAGAGAAGAACTCAATGAATCAGGACATATTTCAGAAGGAGAGGAAGAAGCAAACTTTGTCAAGAACCTTCAACGGGGTTCTGGAAGATTCATAGGTAAGCTACCTTTCAAATGCTTTGCTTGTGGAAGAGCCAGTCATTATGTAGCCAAATGTCCTCATAAAGATAAGCTTGATAAAGGTAAGGAACCAGCAAAATGGAATAGAAAACAGAATGTAAGTAAGAAGAGCTATTATACGCATGAAGATAGTGATGGTTTATCAAATAGTGATGAAGATGAACAGGGTAATGACTATAGACTTCTGATGGCTTTTGAAGATGATGATTTCTTGGATGCTTTAGATGAAGATGCTCTTTATGAAGAAATTTCTAAACTTAAAATTTGTTTAGAAGAAAAGAATATGATTATAGATACTCTGACATTCCAACTTGTTGAAAGGGAAAAACACAATGAAAAAATAGAATGTGAAATTGTGGGTCTAAGAAAAGATATTGAGAAAACAAAAGCTCTCAATCTCAGATTTGCTAAAGGATCAGAAACTTTAGATGAAATTATCAAAGTGCAGTGTTCTCCTCTGATAAAGACAGGTCTTGGATATACTGAAGAAGCATCTCAAACACAGAAGCCATCAACCTCCAAAAGCTATCTTGATGCAGCAAGGAGAAGTGAACAGTTTGACAATCGTCAGCAAAGGCATAAAGCAGATCACCAGGTAAATCGGGTTCAATCTACTTCAAGGATGAACAGAAGCTACAACCAACCTTAGGTAAATCATACTCAATTTGCTTCAAGAATGAATGTCAATGGAAACTACAATCACCAGGTCAGTAGGTTCAATAATCGCAGGAATTTCTTTAATGGCCAATGTTTTTCATGTCATAACTTTGGACACAAAGCTGCTCAATGTGTTGCTTACAAGACCATCATGACTAGAGAAGCACGAAATCAAAGGAATGTGACTAGGATCATGAAAAGGACCTACAATAACTTTTCTGCTCTTGAAAATGAAATAGAATTCTCTATCTGTAACAACTTTGGTCATGAAGATTCTGAATGCAAGAGTAAATTTCGGCAAACATCTCAGAAGGAGCAAGCTTCATTGGGTCCCAAAACATGGAGAAATAAAGAACCACAAACAGAAAGATGTGGTATAGCCTTGTATGCAGAAGGACAAGAAAATCAGTGGTACATCGATAGTGGATGCTCGAAACACATGACAGGTGATAAAGAAAAACTTCAGTCATATAATGCCTTAGAAAAGGAAAAGAAGGTCTCATTTGGTAATGACACTCCTGCAGTCATAAAAGGTAAAGGCTCTGTTCTCTTAAAAGAAAAGGTTAAAGCTGGGAATGTTATGTATGTTGATGGTCTAAAGCATAATCTATTGAGTTTCAGTCAAATGTGTGATCAAGGAAATGAGGTAGTATTTCGATCAAATGGATGTGTTGTTCGTGAGCTTGATACAGGAGAAACAGTGATCAAAGGTATAAGAACTCCAAACAACCTATACATACTCAAGGGGGGTAACAACAATGCTACCTAAGCAAAAACGATGAACACTGGCTATGGCACAGAAGATTGGGGCATCTAAGTTTCTCTCAAATAAGAAAAGCATGCAGATACCGGGTTGTTCGTGATCTTCCTGATATCAGCATTCCAGAGAATACAATATGCAAATCATGTCAATTTGGTAAGAAAACCAGAGCACATTTCCCTGAGAAGGAAGGATCAGCTAGTAAGCCTCTTGAACTTGTTCACACTAATTTATGTGGTCCATCTAGGAAAAAGTCACCTCGTTGAGAATAATAATTTATATTTTTCATTGACGACTTTTCCAGAATGTGTTGGATAGGACTTCTAAAGCATAAAGACGAAGCATTCGAAAAGTTCAAAGCCTTCAAAGCTTTGGTTGAAAATGAATCAGATCGCAAAATCAAATGCCTCAGGTCTGATCGAGGAGGGGAATTTACCTCAGATGAATTCTTCGACTTCTGTGAAGAACATGGAATAAGAAGGGAATTATCTACCGCAACGACTCCTCAGCAAAATGGAGTGGTAGAAAGGATGAACAGAACTATTCAACAAATGGCTCGTGCTATGCTAGATGATTCTGGAACTCTTGCAACCTTCTGGGGTGAAGCTGCTTTTGTTGTCGTCACTATTCTCAACAAAACAAACGTCCAGGTAAACAGCACTCAAACTCCACATGAACTTTGGTATGGTAAGACTCCTACTGTAAAATACTTCAAAGTTTTTCGAATCAAATGTTACATCAAAAGGACTGATGAAAAACTTGGCAAGTTTGAACCTAGAGCAGATGAAGGCATTCTCCTTGGTTACTCTTCCTAAAGTAAAGGATATAAGTGTTATAATAAAAGACTTAGGAAAATTGTTGAGAGTATTGATGTTGTGATTGATGAAGCAGGAAAAAATCCAAAGCAAGTAAAAACCAAAGATTATGAAGAAGATGAGGACTATCCTTCCACATCAAATCAAACTAATTCTGAAGAAGAAACCAATGAGGCACCAGAAGAACAAATAAGGGTAGAAGAAAAGACCCCATCCAGGTATGTTCAGAAGAATCATCTAAAGACTCAAATTTTGGAGCAGAAAGAGGCAGGTGTGCAGACAAGAAGAACTATTGCAGAAGATTCAAGCTATCTAGCATTGCTTTCCTCCGTTGAACTGCAAAATGTCAATGAAGCATGCAAAGATGAGTGTTGGGTCAAGGCCATGAATGAAGAACTTGAGCAGATTGAAAAGAATAATACTTGGGAATTGGTTCCCATACCTAATGATAAGAATGTCATAGGAACCAAATGGATTTTCAAAAAATAACTGAATGAAAATGGAGAAGTTATTAGAAACAAGGCCAGACTTGTTTGTAAAGGGTATGCTCAACAAGAAGGTATAGATTTTGAAGAAACTTTTGCACCTATTTCTAGACTTGAAGCCTTAAGAATGTTCCTTGCTCTTTCTAGCTTTCAGAAGTTCAAAGTATATCAAATGGATGTGAAATCTGCCTTTCTTAATGGAGACCTAGAAGAAAAAGTATATATTGAGCAACCAGACGGATTCATCCTTGGAAATGATCCAAAACTTATATGCAGACTCGGAAAGTCTCTCTATGGTCTAAAACAAGCTCCAAGGGCCTGGTATTATCGTCTTGACAAATATCTTCATCAACAAGGTTTTTTAAAAGGATCAGCTGATAGCAATCTATATATAAAAATTGACAATGAGAAATTGCTAATACTTGTTGTGTATGTCGATGATATCATTTTTGGTAGCAATGAAGAAGCCATGAGTCAAAACTTTGCTTTGGTAATGCAGAAAGAATTTGAAATGTCCCTACTTGGTGAGCTCACATACTTTCTTGGTTCACAAGTTCAACAAAATAACGATGGTATTTTTCTATCACAAACCAAGTACCTCAAGCAGATCTTGAAGAAATATGGCATGGAATATTCTAAACCAGTATGTACTCCTATGGTAACGAGATGCAGCCTCAGCTCAAATGATGAATCAGTAGCAGTACATCAACCAACCTACATATCCATGATTGGTAGTCTACTTTATCTGACAGGTACCTGACCAGATATCATGCATGCAGTGGGAATAGTTGGAAGATTCCAAGCAAATCCAAAGGAATCACACCTTTAGGCAGTCAAACGGATTTTTAAATATCTCCAAGGAACACAAAACTTTGGTTTATGGTATCCTAGAGATACAGATCTTACACTTCATGCATATACAGATGCGGATTGGGCAGGAAGCATGGATGACAGAAAAAACACTAGTGGTGGTGCATTCTATATGGGTTCCAGATTAGTGTCCTAGTTCAACAAGAAACAAAGTTCAATTGCATTATATACAGCTGAAGTAGAATATGTGGCTGTTGCATCCTACTGCACACAACTCCTTTGGATGATGCAAACATTGCAGGACATTTAGATCACATGTACTCCACCCATCTCCATTCTATGTGATAATACAAGTGCAATCAGTATTTCAAAGAATCCATTCATGCATTCCAAGACCAAGCACATACCTATCAAATATCATTTTCTCTGGGAAGAAGTGCTTGAACAAAAGGTCAAATTGGAGTATGTTCCCTCCAAAGAATAGGTTGCTAATATATTCACCAAACCACTACCCAGGGAGACATTTGAATACCTCAGACAGAAGCTGGGAGTAGTTGATGTATCATCTTGCTGTTGACACTCATCTGTTGCAGAGAAAAGTGGTTGTACGCGAGTTTCATGAAGCGTATCCGCGTACATACGCCGGTTGCTGTGGATACAGTCGCGTATTTGTTGGTTTGAAGAATATCAATGGGCCAGACTCAGGATGAAAAGAGTCTGATATGGGTCTGATAGTAATCATCTTGTACAAGTTCAGGGGGAGCATATACTTCTAATAATGCATTTTTGGCATTATCTTAGAAGATCTTGGTACAATTTTACAGTTGTTTTGATTCAGGTGGAACAGGTGCAGAACGAGATCATGGTTGTTGGTCTAGATGGTGATTGACAAATGCTGCTGATGATAGTTGTTGATGACTATCATAGTCTTGTTTTAGATATTTTGTCTCTATGTCATGTATATCCTTTATTATCAAGGTCATGTAACGACTTATTTTGTTTCCCCACTATACCTGGGATGGATGATGTAATGTTCTTGTTTTATCATGTATAAATTTTTGGTATATCCCCACTTGGTTGGGTGGATGAGTCAATCTTGGTATATCCCCACTTGGTTGGGAGATGGATGTATGTATGAGTCTTTAGTGATAGGAAGGTCATTTATGATGTATAGAGACATGTTCTTCTTACAAAGCATCTTTTTGCAAACCTTGCTTACAGTCAGGGGGAGCATGAACAGCACACTTCAGCATATCAGAGAATTCAGCATGTACTCAGGGGGAGCATAACCCTTTGCCCTTGATGAAAAAGGGGGAGAATGACTTGGTGTTGCCATCAAGTCCAAAGGGGGAGATTGTTGGCATTATGACACAGGCTTGGCGCTATGACACAAGTATTGTCCTTGATGGCAACTCACTCAGATACCATATCACAATTCAGGATCACAGAATGAAGGAAAAAGAGGTATATGCAGGTTCCCCTTGACCAAACCGCGTATACATGCGGGTTCATAGACCAAAAGGCGCGTATGTGTATACACGCACTTTCACGCAAGGAAAAGCGCGTACATGTTGGAAAACTTGGTTTTGGTCCGTGGTATTTGGTCCCTGGTATTTTGACCCATGGTATTGGTCCAAGGTATCTTGTCCGAAGTGTTGACCCCAGGTATTTGGTCCAAGGTATTGATTCTAAGTGGTTTTGGACCATGGTATTGAGTAAGGCCTAAGACTATAAAAGGAGGAGGAGATCATTAGACAAAGACACTCATGCAGTGAATATCTAATGAAGAGAAAGATCTAGAATACTGGTCATTGGGTTATGGTGCATAGCTGGATCTAAATCAAGGAAGAACCTGAGCGCTTGAAAAAGGATAAGTTTTATTGATGGGTCAAGATCTTAAGGCTTGAAGAGAAATATATTTATGTGGTTTTGATCTTTTATCTGAATAATTGGCGCATGTCGTAATCTGTAAATCTGATGATCTGGGTATAACTAATGTCTAAATAGTTGTAAAGGTTAAATCATCTTTTACAGATCTGTACACAGGTTCATTACAGCAAGGGCACGTATACACATTGGTTCGGCATTTCAAAACAGCATATACGCAGGTTTGTCTTGAGGAAAGTGTGTATGCATGCAGGTTCGACACATTGAAGTAGCGTACACCTCATAAAATATGTTTTAGCTACTTCTGTTTGTTGTTGCAGTGTTCTGGGTTCTGGCTTGGGTTCTGGTTACTGTTACTGTGTTCTGGTTACAACATTCAGAAAAGTGATTGTTTGATTCAGTTTTGGTTGGTGCAAAGGAGATTGGTTGATGCAGATATATTTGATGTTTGATTGATGTTATTTATGGATCCAGTCTGAAAATTTATGAAACGTGGTCCCTGGAAGAAAAGAGAAGGTTGTAGCCTTCTGTAGGTTAGCACCTATGTACTAGTAAACACATCATCTAGTACAAGAGCTAGGGGGTTGTAGCTCCCTTCTAGGAGAAGCTGGAGAATGAGAGAAGGTTGTAGCCTTCTGTAGGTAGAAGCCTGCGTACTGGTATAAGACTGCACCAGTACAAAATTTGTAAAAAGAAGTTTCTTATTAAAGAAAGATAGAGACGATTGCAGCAGGTGGTTTTCACCCACATTGGGTTTCCACCTTATATCTTGTGTTCATGTGTGTGATTGTCTGTTCTGTTTACTGCACCTGGTTACTGTTTATATGGTTCTGATACACAGATTAAGGATCAACTAACTAAATTATAAGTTTGCAAGATATACGTTGGTTGCTCTAAACACAGTTGCATATACACGCAAGTTGCATTAACAGAAGTAGCGTATATAAATTTGTTTATGGAAATGAAATATTGTTGCTAATACTGATTCATCCCCCCCCCCCCCTCTTAGTATTATTTCCAACAAATACACTATGGCTCATAGGGCACATAATAGAATCACAAAGATTAACCGTTCACAAGGTATTGAACTTGTTTCTCACAATGATATGGAATCGGTCCTTGTACAGCACTTCTACAATATTGCAAAGGAACCACTGGAGGACAGATCTAGGTTCATTAACCATTTCACTCAGTATATCCTTCAACTGGTTACCAGAGAGGACAACCACAATCTCAACAGGCCAGTTTCAGAAGAGGAGGTCAGTGAAGTGATTAATGAAATGCAGAATGGTAAAGCACCAGGCCCGGATGGATTCAATGTAGACTTCTTCAAAGCCTGCTGGGAAACGGTCAAACATGATATCCTCAAGGTTGTGGAGGATTCAAGAAGATCCAAAAAGATACTGAAGGCTCTGAATGCATCCTTCATAGCTCTAATTCCAAAGCAGGAAAATGCCATGACTTCGGATGGCTTTCGGCTCATAGCCTTATGTAATGTGGTGTATAAAATTAGCTCCAAAGTAATATCCAATCGATTCAAACCACTTCTACCCGCTCTCATCTCCGAGGAGAAAATAGGCTATGTGGAGGGAAGACAAATCCTCAACAATATCATCCAAGCTCATGAGATGGTACACTCTCTCAAAAGCAACAAACAAGCTAGTATGATCATTCAGTTGGACCTAGTGAAAGCCTATGACAAATTGAACTGGTCTTATAGAAGAGCAATTCTAAGAGCCTATAGTTTTGACCAGAATTGGATAAGGTGGGTCATGGCATTAGTTACCTCAACCAGTTTTTCCATACTGCTTAATGGAGCTCCATCAAGGACCTTCACACCCTCCAGAGGGCTCAGACAAGGAGATCCGCTCTCACCATTCCTCTTCGTCCTCATGATGGAAGGGCTAGGCAGAGCGATTAAAAGGGCAAATGTTGAAGGACGAATTCAGGGTATCAAACTTACCGCGGATGGAGAGGCAAACACTCATCAACAATTTGTGGATGATACAATGTTGCAGGGCATACCCACAGTCAGGGAAGCCAGAGCAATCAAAAGCATCTTAAATGACTTTGCTATGGCAGCAGGCACAGAGGTAAGCCTTAACAAATCCAAAGTTTTTTTCTTTAACACTAATATTGCTATTCAGAGAAACATTACTAGAATTCTTGGATTTCAAAGGGAACAGCTACCTTCCAAATATCTTGGCATTCCTCTTACTGACAAACCTCTAAGCAAGAAAGTGTGGGAGCCAATATTAAATAAACTTCAGGACAAGGTCAGAAAATGGACATGCAGGTCATTAAATTTGGCAGGATGCCTTGTACTCACACAGGCGGTCTTGCAGGCCATTCCCATTTTTATGTTTTCAACTCTTCCTACTCCTAAAGGTATTAAGCAGTAGATAAGAAGCATACAAAGGGACTTTCTGTGGGGCAAAGGGGAAGAGAAAAAGAAGTGGGCTTTAGTAGCCTAGGACAAGCTTTGCAAACCCAAGAGCCATGGTGGATTGGGGCTTCACGATCCTAAGACCCTCAGCAAAGTTTCGGGAGCCAAGCTTTGGTGGAGATGGATTAAGGAACTGAATGCCCCCTGGGCTAAGCTTTGGAAACAGAAGTATGCCAAGTACTGGCAGGAGAAGGATCATATTAGAATGTCAGGGCAACTCAGGGGCTCCCATATTTGGAACCTTGCCTAGGATAATAAAAATATTGTTCAACAACATTATTTTTGGGAAATTCGAGCAGGGGACCTTGCTCAATTTTGGGAGGATAACTGGCAACAGGAACCCAACCTTTATAGGGATGAACTTGCAGCTCTCAAAAGTGACACAGACAGCAAAGGTATGGTTTTGGTAAAAGACTTTTGGGATCAGGGAAGGAATAATGGAAAATGGAGGAAGTGGAAGGATCTAGGATACAGTGATGAAAACCTGCTGAAGACCAAGGCAGAAGCTCTCACCCAGGAGCTAGAGCATAGAAGGATTCTAGTTTCTTCCTCAACGGATCAATTAAGATGGGGAAAGAATACTGAAGGTAACTTTAACCTCAAAGAGGCTAAACAGGAAGTCACAGGATTTAACTTTGTCAATCCTGATCAAGACTGGAAGAAACTTTGGCAAAGTCCACATTGGATGAAAATAAAGTTATTCATCTGGCTAGTGCATCAAAGGAAGATCTTAACTTGGGAGAATCTCCTTAAGAAAGGCTTCATTGGTCCTTCCAAGTGTTACCTATGTGGCACTCATGAGGAGACGATTGAACACCTTCTCAACCTCTGTCCTTTCACTTCAAAGGTGTGGGACTGGGTGGCCTCTATTTTTAGACAAATTGATAGGGATAGTCTCAGCATATCCAACACCCTAAAGAACTAGAGGAAAAACTTCTCAGGGAATGAGATAATTAATAAAGCCTGGATTTTGATTGCAGGTTTTCTCATCTGGAATGTGTGGAAAGAACGCAACAGTCGGATCTTCAAAAACAAAACAAACAAGCTGCAACACATAATTGAGCAAGTTCTAAGGCAGCTCAAAGACACAGTAAGAAGCTTGCTGAGGACCCTTCCTAAAGATCCTCCTCTGCCCCAAGAGGAGAGAATTATATTTCACTTGGGTCTCCAGTCTATCAATCCTCTGGGTACAAAAAAGGCAGTGAGCCTTATAAACAAGAGTGTTAACATTTGGAAGACCCCTCTTTATGGTTTCTTAAACGTTATTATTGATGGAGCGGCTAAGGGCAACCCAGCATTAGCAGGCTTTGGGGGTGCCATAAGAGATGATTAGGGACAAATACAGGAAATATTCCATGGCCACTTGGGGAAGGCCACTAATAACATGGCTAAGCTCATGGCATTAGAGCAATGCTTGGAAATCCTGGTGAATTCTAGTTCACACAATGTTATAATTGAAGCAGATTCGGAATTAATTATTAGAGCGGCTAAGAAAATTAGCAATGGAACCTCTCCAGATAAAGTGTCGAAGCACTGGAAGATTTTGCAGGTTTTTTACCGCATCTATGCTCACTTGCGAACCCTTAAAACTGTCAAATTTGCTCATGTGAAAAGGAAAGCTAATATGTTAGTGGATCGATTGGCGAATGAAGGAGTCACAATTAGGGACAAGGATTCTAGGTATGCTTGGGATTCGCTACCCCCAGGAAAATTGCGGGAGGATTGTCTCTATCAGGCAACACAGGATATGGAACCATGGACTAACAGGATGGATCAAAGGGACCCAGAAGACTAGCGGGAGGTTGGAGAACCCCACACAGTCTAACCCGCCTTGGTTTGGCTACTTTCCAA
The DNA here is from genome assembly GCA_031772625.1 of Pinus tabuliformis. Lineage (NCBI taxonomy): Eukaryota > Viridiplantae > Streptophyta > Pinopsida > Pinales > Pinaceae > Pinus > Pinus tabuliformis. The sequence goes on from CM062818.1 coordinate 1,540,377,975, forward strand.
AGTCTGGAATCCTTTTGATTGAGTGATGAAAGGTTTGACTCGGATAGCTCCACAGGATGAGGTGTCCCTCTTCATATGGCTTAGGTGGTGTATGACAGAGAATCCAGGTGGACGAGATTGGCTCAAGAACTACCCGTTGGACAGAATTGAAGGTCAACACATGGCGAAAGGACATGTTTGTTTTTTCCCGCGAGTCAACCTTTCCAATACCACAAGCAGTATATCGGGCGGGGTCCGAATGGTTTCTGGTTTTTTTGAGTTTGGCTCCGATTCCACTCTTCGAGCGACACGTAGCAGAGCGAGGAGAGAGAAAACCACCCTCATTGGGCAGTTATCTCTCGCGCTTCTCGTCCTTCCGATATTCACGAAGACCGTTGGATCTTAGTCAGTTGATCAATGGTGGCGATGTGTTTGTGCTAGTTGGTCGGACCCAAAAAAAGATTAGAGTGTTATGCTTTTAATTTCTGTCGAGTCCGTTTGACAGTTTTAAGCTTGGCTTGTGGTGGGACCTCTGGTGGACCCACGGCGAGTCATTTGTGGCCTTTTGTGACCTCCAGTTCGATGGACTAGCCCTCCAAGGAATTCTAGGCTCATTTGAAGCATGGCAAAGCTTCCAGATGACCTTGTGCCTTGATTGTTTGGTGATTCTCCCTGGCTTTCCTGTTTAGGTTTCTCTTGGTTTTGGATGATTGGTTTGGTTCGGCCTGCCCGGCTGACTATTGAACTCTCACAGAGCGGGTGCGGCTTCTTGTAAATTATGTATATTTGGTTGAGTTTAATAGAAGGTCCTACTCTTACTTGATCAAAAAAAAATACCCACAAATCATTTAGGAAGGAAGAACAAATATAGTTCTTAAAGTCAAAGTTTATGGATTTAGTGTGGGGACAAGAACACTACATTTTTCCACATGCAAGCCACAAGAAAAACACTGAAAAATATAGTAAAAGAAATATTCCTAGTTGATGGTTCTGAGTTGATGAACTTCCTAGTTATTAAGGTAGCAATGTGTTTCCACTATGAAGCTCTCTACATTAAAGAAGAAGACATTGACTAAGATTTATTTCTTGCTATGCTAAACAATATACCTTAGGCTTATCACAAAGGAAGAGAATGTGGAGCTTTGCAAAGAAATAGAGGAATCAAAGATAATAAAAGGAATTTGGGGGCTAACTCCAAATAAGGCCCCTCATCTAGATAGGCTCTTTATCTGCTTATTTGACACCAAATAGCCTATTATAAATTATGATTTGAGGAATATATTATATCATGCTATTAACATAATTTTGATGTATGAACACCTTTCCCATTCCCCAATGACCTACCCAAACATCTTTTTCGAGTACTATGAAAATACCATTTGGAGAAAACTTCCTTCTGCCAGTGATACTTCCTTGATATCAACCTCTAAATCATTTTTGCACCCATGGAAATATTCATTAAGCTTGGATATTTGATCCCTAATCATCCACTTTCTTTAGGAGTTTAAACAAATGAGATGAAACTCTTTTGTATTAGTTTTGTCTCCATGCAAGAGAAATTTGCAAATTCATTTTTCAACTTGCTGCATCGCATCCATAGGAGCTGACATAGGAAAACAATGATATATTGGAAGGGACAAAAAATAGAGTTAATAAGAGTAACTCTACTCGTTGGTTTAGCCATTACCATCTCCATTACTTCATTTTACTTTTGGTTTTGCCCAAAATATCTTGTCTTTCTTTGCTTTTCTTTATAGAGTAAATCACCTCTTGGACATGAACAATGTTGCCTATGATTTTCCATTCATGCATGAAGCTACCTTGATTGTCAGAGATATTTTGGAAAGGATATTTCTTAACTTATTGGACATTAAATTTTTTGAGTACTTTATAGGGTTTACAGAAGAAGAAAAAAAAAATTGATGGAATTTAGAAAAGAAAAAAAAAATGAAGGATTAGCTTCTTTGAGGATAAGGGTAAAAGATGTGGAATCATTATTCCCATATGTGTGTGTGTGTGTGTGTGTGTGTGTGTGTGTGTATTGTTTCTGGGAACTTGGAAATGGAGTTGCAGAAAAGCAAGAAATTCAAGGAATTGAGACAGAATACAAAATGCTTGGTAGTTGGTTTCTCTTCAAATCAAGGCCTCTATATTTGTTGCTTCCAAATTTGGAGTGTCAATGGAATCAGCACAAGGGGAGTTCAAAGGAGAAGAAACAATCAATCATCATGTGAAGAAATTGAAACAGAAGCCCAAATACCACTTTTACCCATGTATAGAATGATAAGGCTAAACAATCATGTGTTTCATCAAATACAAGTACTTTTAACGCTTTGCAAAATAGAATCAATATTATGAGTCTTTTGTAGAATCTACACTAACAAAAGCTTATAGTCATCCTCTGCAAAGGACACTTTTGAATTTCGAAAACAATTTATCAAATCTCTACTCAACTTTTGAATATTATCCTACTACACTACATATTTTTGTATTTCTACACTAGCTAGTGAGATTACAGTTGTTTTAATATAAAATATACTTATCTTTTCTGAAAACAAAAGGATTCAAAATGTTTAAAATTTTGGGTTTTTTTTATATTAATGTTGTTTTCCTATTTAAAAAATAGTGTTGGTTACAATGGTTAATATACTATTAGAATAAATTATGCAAATCTAATGACTTCAATATTAATAAGTTATTGTTTTTGAAGAATAATTTTATATTGTTAGTTTAATATCATTATTTTTTTACAAATATGTTTTCACCTTGGGTGTGTATAATGTTGTATGATTGTCAAATACATGTATGAATAGTTTTGTGATCTATTTACAAAACAAAACAAAAACCCACTTTCTCAAAGCTTTAAATTTGAAATATTTTTCTTTAAACTATATTGTTTTTTTTTTCTCAATTATCTTAGTTTTTATAATTTAAGCATTTGGAAATCACATTTTAATAACCATATAAGGGAAAATGCATATTTCTTTAAAGCAAGTTTACTATACTAAATAATCACATGGTCACATCCAGGCTAGTGATCCGAATTGGATCATTATATTGTTTGAAATTCATCTCATGCATTTGGAGTGGAAAAAGTGGAGGAATCAACACACGGGACCATTTTTACCAACGGGACCCAGTTTGGCAAAACAGGGTCTAAAACCTTCCGAGAGAATTTTGAGACATCAAACGACGTTTTTTGGGGGTAAAACTTTGTCGCTTTAGCGCCACATCATTTCATGCTATTCCACACACACGGATCTTTCCAATGGCACAAGAAGCGGGTCAATCGGAGTCTGTATGTAAAAGTTATGTCACTTAAAAGTTGACCTTCTTTTTTTCACATCTATAGTTTGGGAGGATGTCATGTCAACCCCCATTATTCATGGAAAAAAGGCTAGCCACGTGATTATGATCTAAAAGACTCTAGAAGAGTTTATATTGTAACTTTAGTTAAGAGTTGATTAATTAACCACTAATAGGCTATCAGATTGTTATAACCAAGGCACTAGGAGGAAGAGACATTCCATTCTTTCGAGATCATTTTGTTCCATAGCTTAGCAAGGATAGCTAGAAGAGATTGGAGGTAGAGCACATAGAGAGGATTTGTGCACTATAGTAGCCTACAGGCCATAACCATTACTTCTTTGTACCTGCAACCATAGTTCCAGATAGTCGAAAAAACAAAAAACAAAAAAACAAAAACAAAAAAACCGAAGCAACCTCACCTTGTTGGCATTATGATTCAGGTGTTGTCCTTGATGGCAACCCATTCAGGTGGTAGATCACTATTCTTGATGATCAGCTCTCTATTTTTAAGAAGGACGCAGGAAATCTGTTCAGAAAGTGCGTCCCCGCAGGTATACCATGCAGAACCCGCGTCCAGGGACGCAGGCCAGCCGTTCAGGGGTGCATCCACCCAGTGCACACATTTCAAGACAGAGAAAAGCACGAGGGGGTTTCTTGTGTGGTATCTAGCCGACGGTTTTGTGTTTCTATGGTGTCGGCTCGTGGTATTGTTCCATGTTTTGGGGAGGAGCTTGCCTATATAAAGCAAAGGAGTTCATTTGGATTAATCATCATCTTTGGTTGAATATCTTTTGGTGTGATCTAGTCCAGATCTATGAGGGCGAATCTTCTAATGGACTGTGATCTCTATGGCGCATGATCAGATCTGCAGATCTGACTGTTTGGGCTAGTTCTGAAGTCTTCATATCTTTTATATCTGAAGGGACGCAGGTTCAGTGAAGTGCAAGTGCGCCGAGACGCAGTACAGTAAGGGCTCAGGTGCGTCTCTGAAGCGAAAGACGCGGCGCGATAGTATTATTGGGTGCGTCTCTGAAGCAAAAGACGCGGCGCGATAGTATTGTTGGGTGCGCCGGTACGCAGAGCAGTTTAAAGGAACAGTGCGTCGGTACGCAGAGCAGCAGAAGGTAAAACTGCGTCCAGTCGCAGGCCACAGAAAGAAAAATTGCGTCCCTGTCTTAAGATGATCTGTTGACTGTATTTTTCTGTTCATAAGGTGTTCTGGGTTAGTTCTGTGATTACTGATCTGATAACTGTAGTGGACTGTAACTGTTGTATACTTGTTGATCATTTGATTCTTCATGAAAAGAAGTAGGGGGTTGTAGCTCCCTTCCAGGAGAGACTGGAGAACGAGAGAGAGTTGTAGCTCTCTACAGGTTGCAGCCTGCGTACTGGTAAAGGACTGCACCAGTACAAAATCATTGTAAAAGAATTTCTAAATTGAAAGAAGATAGAGACATATTGCAGCAGGTGGTTTTCTCCCACATTGGGTTTCCACCTTACATCTTGTGTTCTTTGGTGTGACTGTCTATTTTCTTTGTTCATGCTCATTATTTTATGGTACTGATATGCAAGAATAATTCAAAAGATCAAATAAGGAAGATTTGTTAAATTGTTGCTAGATAATACTGATTCACCCCCCCTCTCAGTATTATTTCCAACAATTGGTATCAGAGCAAGTCCTTCAGGAAAGCTTGATCGCTTGAAGGTAGATCGTTCATCATGAGCAACTACGAGAGAGAAGCATCAATCAGGCCACCGGTTTTTGATGGCACAAACTTCAATTATTGGAAGGTAAGAGTTACTGCATATCTTCAATCTCTTGGTACAGAAGTTTGGGACATTGTAGAAACAGGTTATGCTTTTCCTTCAGCCACTCCTACAGATCCAGCTGAGAAAAAGAAGTATGAAACAAATGCAAAAGCAGTCAGTACTCTATTAGGAAGTATATCCCAAACAGAATTCATGAAGGTAATGCACTTCAAATCAGCAAAAGAAATATGGGACAAAATGATCACGAGCTATGAAGGAGATGAACAGGTAAAACAAGCTAAACTTCAAACTCTCAGGATTCAATATGAGACTCTCAAGATGTATAATGATGAAAGTGTAGCTAATTATTTTCTTCGGGTAGATGAGATTGTTAATTGTATGAAAAATTTGGGTGAAGAAGTAAAAGAGTCTATAGTAGTTCAAAAGATTCTAAGATCATTATCCCCCAAGTTTGAATCTAAAGTATCTGCAATAGAAGAAAAAGAAAATCTCCGTGTTCTCACTATGTCTCAGCTACATGGAATTCTAACTGCTTATGAAATGAGAAAGGGAGGTCCATCAGACAGAAGGGAGGCTGCTTTTAAGGCATCAGGCAAAGAAGATCACTATGAAGCAAGCCATGTTCCAGAAGAAGAGGAAGAAGAATCAAATTTTGTCAGAAATCTTCAAAGGGGTTCTGGAAGGTTCAGAGGTAAGCTACCCTTCAAATGCTTTGCTTGTGGGAGAGTAGGTCATTATGCTGCAAAATGTCCTTATAAGGATAAAGGAAAGGAACCAGCTAGATGGAACAAGAAACAAAGTGCAAATAAGAAAAGCTATTACACCCATGAAGATAGTGATGGCTTATCAAACAGTGATGAAGATGAACAAGGTAATAAATATAGGTTGTTAATGGCATTTGAAGATGATGATTATGAGGATGCTGTAGATGTGGATAACCTTTATGATGAAATTACTAGGCTCAAGAGATGTATAGAAGAAAAGAACATGATCATTGATACTCTACAATTTCAAATTGATGAAAAGGAAAAACATCTTGAAAAATTAGAAGGTGAAATTGTTGGTCTTAGAAAAGAAATTGAGAAAACAAAAGCTATTAATCTCAAGTTTGTCAAAGGATCTGAAACTTTGGATGAGATTATCAGTGTGCAGCGGTCTCCACTAAATAAGACAGGTCTGGGCTATAATGGAGAAACTTCTCAAGCATCCACTTCAAAAAGTTATCTTGATGCAGCAAGAAGAAATGAGCAAAAGCACAATGAAGATCATCAGGTAAAGCAGGGACAAACTTCAAACAGAAACTATCAGGGGCAATCCAGCTTAAGGGTGAACAAAAGCCACAACCAGCCACAGGTAAAATCTTCCTAGTTTGGTTCAAGAATAGATGAAAATAGAAATTACAATCAGTTGGCTGGTAGATTCAATAACCGCAGAAGCTTCTTCAATGGACAATGCTTTTCTTGCCATAACTTTGGTCACAAAGCAGCTCAATGTGTTGCGTATAAAACAATCATGACTAGGGAAGCTCAAAAACAAAGAAGTATGACAGGGATTACAAAAAAGACCTATAACAGCTTTTCGGCTCTTGAAAATGAAGTTGAATGTTCTATTTGCAATAATTTTGGTCATGAAGACTTTGAATGCAGAAGCAGGTTTCAGGAAAGAAAGGAACAAGAGCGGAAAAAGGAACAAGCCTCAGGAACCAAAACATGGAGAATAAAGGAACCTCAAACAGAAAGATGTGGGATAGCGTTTTATGCAGAAGGACAGGAAAATCTATGGTACATTGACAATGGATGTTCGAAGCATATGACAGGTGATAAAGAAAAACTTGAGTCTTATTCTATTTTAGAAAAGGGAAAGAAAGTCTCTTTTGGAAATGATACTCCTGCAACTATAAAAGGAAAAGGTATTGCTCCTTTAAAAGAAGATGTTAAGGCTGGAAATGTTTTGTTTGTTGATGGATTGAAGCATAATCTACTAAGTGTCAGCCAGATGTGTGATCAAAGAACCGAGGTTATATTCAGATCAAATGGATGTCTTGTTCGTGATCTTGATACAGGAAAAACAGTTCTCAAAGGGAAAAGAACTCCAAATAATCTATACATATTTGAAGAAGGACAACAACAATGCTATCTAAGCAAGGATGAAGAGCACTGGTTATGGCATCGAAGATTGGGACATCTAAGCTTCTCACAAATAAGGAAAGCATGCAAATATCAGGCAGTTCGCGATCTTCCAGATATCAAAATTCCTGACAACACCATATGCAGATCATGTCAGTTTGGAAAACAAACCAGGACTAACTTTCCAGAGAAAGAAGGATCAGCTAGCATGCCTCTTGAGCTAGTACATACAGATGTATGTGGACCATTCAGGAAAAGAACACCTAGAGGAGAGGAATACTTGATATTATTTATTGACGATTTCTCCAGGTTTGTTTGGTTAGGACTTATGAAGCACAAAGATGAAGCATTCGAAAAATTCAAATCCTTCAAAGCCTTGGTTGAAAATGAATCAGGTCACAAAATTAAGTGCCTCAGATCCGACAGAGGTGGGGAATTTACTTCAAATGAATTTTTCGATTTCTGTGATGAACATGGGATAAGGAGAGAATTCTCTACGGCTAGAACTCCTCAGCAAAATGGAGTTGTTGAAAGAATGAACAGAACAATCCAACAAATGGCTCGTGCTATGCTTGATGAATCAGGAACTCCCACAACTTTCTGGGGTGAAGCTGCACATGCTGCGGTTATTATTCTCAACAAGACAAATGTCCGGGTGAACAGCACTCAAACTCCTCATGAGCTCTGGAGTGGTAAAACTCCTTCGGTAAAGCACTTCAAAATCTTTGGGAGCAAATGCTATATCAAGAATACTGAAGAGCAGCTTGGCAAACTTGATCCTAGAGCAGATGAAGGCATTCTTCTTGGCTATTCTCCACATAGCAAAGCATACAAATGCTACAATAAAAGACTTGGCAGAATTGTTGACAGCATTGATGTAGTGGTTGATGAGAAGGGATACATTCCTAGGCAAATACATCGTGAAGACATCGAAGAAGATGAAAGCTACCCTCAAAAACAGAATGATGAAGAAGAAGAACCTCAAGAAGAATCTCAAGAAGAACCTCATGAAGACACAGAAGAACGAACAAGAATAGAAGAAAAGACTCCATCCAGATATGTTCAGAAGAACCATCCAGAATCTCAGATCATGGGACAGAAAGAAGCAGGTATACAAACTAGAAGAACAGTTGCAGAAGCTTCAAGCTATTTGGCATTACTCTCCTCTACTGAACCACAAAATGTGAAAGAGGCATGCAAAGATGAATGTTGGGTGAAAGAAATGGATGAAGAACTTGAGCAAATCGAAAAGAACAACACTTGGGAGCTGGTTCCTAGACCAAAGGATAAGAATGTTATCGGAACTAAATGGGTCTTCAAAAATAAATTGAATGAAAATGGAGAAGTAATTAGAAACAAAGCCAGACTTGTTTGTAAAGGGTATGCGCAGCAAGAAGGAATAGACTTTGAAGAAACTTTTGCTCCTGTTGCAAGACTTGAGGCCATCCGAATGTTCCTTGCTCTCTCAAGTTTTCAGAACTTCAAAGTATTTCAAATGGACGTAAAATCAGCCTTTCTGAATGGAGACTTGGAAGAAGAAGTGTACATTGAACAGCCAGATGGGTTCATTCTTGGAAATGATCCAAATCTTGTATGCCGATTGAAAAAGGCTCTCTATGGTCTCAAACAAGCCCCAAGGGCTTGGTACTACCGGTTGGACAAATATCTTCATCAACAAGGTTTTTCAAAAGGTTCAGCAGATAGCAATCTGTATATAAAAGTTGAAAATGACAAATTGCTAATACTTGTTGTGTATGTAGATGACATTATTTTTGGCAGCAATGAAGAAGCTATGAGTCAAAGCTTTGCCTCGGTCATGCAGAAAGAATTTGAAATGTCCTTACTAGGAGAACTGACATACTTCCTTGGTTTGCAAATCCAACAAAAGGAAGGAGGAATCCTTTTATCTCAAACCAAGTATCTCAAGCAGATTTTGAAGAAATATGGCATGGAAGATGCAAAACCAGTATGTACACCCATGGTCACAGGATGTAGTCTCAGTGCAAATGATGAATCTGCAGCAGTACATCAACCAACCTACAGATCTATGATTGGAAGTTTACTATATTTGACAGGTACCCGACCAGACATCATGCATGCAGTTGGAATAGTTGGAAGATTTCAGGCAAATCCGAAGGAGACTCATCTTCAGGTAGTGAAGAGAATTTTCAAATATCTTCAAGGGACTCAAAATTATGGCTTATGGTATCCTAGAGATACAGATCTCACTCTTCATGCTTATACAGATGCAGATTGGGCCGGAAGCGTGGATGACAGGAAAAGCACAAGTGGTGGTGCGTTCTTTATGGGTTCCAGACTGGTATCTTGGTTCAGCAAGAAACAGAGTTCAATTGCCTTGTCTACAGCTGAAGCGGAATATGTTGCTGCTGCATCTTGTTGCACCCAACTCCTTTGGATGATGCAGACCTTGCAGGATTATCAAATCACTTGTACACCTCCAATCCCTATCTTATGTGACAACACAAGTGCAATCAGCATCTCAAAGAATCCGGTTATGCATTCAAAAACCAAGCACATACCAATCAAGTACCATTTTCTCCGGGAACAAGTACTTGAACAGAAGGTCAAGTTGGAGTATGTTCCTTCTAAGGAACAAGTTGCTGATATTTTCACCAAACCGTTGCCCAGGGACACTTTTGAATACCTCAGGCAAAAACTGGGGGTTGTTGATGCATCATCTTGTTGAACCTCTTCTTATTGGTGGTACAGGCTCAGGGGGAGCACATAATGCATTGTTGGCATTATGAAGAAGGAGATCTTGGAAATAGCTGCAATATGTCTCTATCTCTTTCATGGTGGATTTCTGGTTATTTGCAGATCTGGAGGAGCATGAGCGTAGGGGGAGCATACCCTTTGCCCTTGATGTCAAAGGGGGAGAATGAAGCTGAAGATCATGAGGTTGCCATCAAGTCCAAAGGGGGAGATTGTTGGCATTATGATTCAGGTGTTGTCCTTGATGGCAACCCATTCAGGTGGTAGATCACTATTCTTGATGATCAGCTCTCTATTTTTAAGAAGGACGCAGGAAATCTGTTCAGAAAGTGCGTCCCCGCAGGTATACCATGCAGAACCCGCGTCCAGGGACGCAGGCCAGCCGTTCAGGGGGTGCGTCCACCCAGTGCACACATTTCAAGACAGAGAAAAGCACGAGGGGGTTTCTTGTGTGGTATCTAGCCGACGGTTTTGTGTTTCTATGGTGTCGGCTCGTGGTATTGTTCCATGTTTTGGGGAGGAGCTTGCCTATATAAAGCAAAGGAGTTCATTTGGATTAATCATCATCTTTGGTTGAATATCTTTTGGTGTGATCTAGTCCAGATCTATGAGGGCGAATCTTCTAATGGACTGTGATCTCTATGGCGCATGATCAGATCTGCAGATCTGACTGTTTGGGCTAGTTCTGAAGTCTTCATATCTTTTATATCTGAAGGGACGCAGGTTCAGTGAAGTGCAAGTGCGCCGAGACGCAGTACAGTAAGGGCTCAGGTGCGTCTCTGAAGCGAAAGACGCGGCGCGATAGTATTATTGGGTGCGTCTCTGAAGCAAAAGACGCGGCGCGATAGTATTGTTGGGTGCGCCGGTACGCAGAGCAGTTTAAAGGAACAGTGCGTCGGTACGCAGAGCAGCAGAAGGTAAAACTGCGTCCAGTCGCAGGCCACAGAAAGAAAAATTGCGTCCCTGTCTTAAGATGATCTGTTGACTGTATTTTTCTGTTCATAAGGTGTTCTGGGTTAGTTCTGTGATTACTGATCTGATAACTGTAGTGGACTGTAACTGTTGTATACTTGTTGATCATTTGATTCTTCATGAAAAGAAGTAGGGGGTTGTAGCTCCCTTCCAGGAGAGACTGGAGAACGAGAGAGAGTTGTAGCTCTCTGCAGGTTGCAGCCTGCGTACTGGTAAAGGACTGCACCAGTACAAAATCATTGTAAAAGAATTTCTAAATTGAAAGAAGATAGAGACATATTGCAGCAGGTGGTTTTCTCCCACATTGGGTTTCCACCTTACATCTTGTGTTCTTTGGTGTGACTGTCTATTTTCTTTGTTCATGCTCATTATTTTATGGTACTGATATGCAAGAATAATTCAAAAGATCAAATAAGGAAGATTTGTTAAATTGTTGCTAGATAATACTGATTCACCCCCCCTCTCAGTATTATTTCCAACACACCTTCCAACTGGGTTTTCTCCCGAAAGGGTTTCCCAAAGAGCATATCTTGTGTCTTATGTGTGTGTCAGAGTTTATTTTGTCATTCTCTACTTTTCTACATAATTTCCATTTGCATGCATGCACTCATTACAGTTAAATCTACATATCTTAAAGTTTAATAAAATTGTAATAGTGTATAATCTCATATTTTTAATATAATATTATCATATATGTTGTGACGAACTGTCAAATGGAATATCCACGTGTTATATGGAATTTATACCTACGGATAAGTACATCTTCCCTAAGTGGGTAGTTACACTTAGAACAACAGAAGTAAAGATGTTTAAACTTTTCCTACAATAGACAGACAAGATAAAGGAACCTACTTGTGATCCTTCACTTCCTTTGATCTCCTTTGAATTGCTCTCGTCGCTCCCGCTCAAACTGAATTCGCTCAATTGGTACCTTCCAATAGAAACATAAGATGATAACAATCAAAGCATATGATCAATCTACTGTAAACAAATGGAATCGACAACATTTGAACATACATTCATCATAGGTATAGACAAAAGTATTGGAAAAGGAACAAACAACTTTATTGATTGATAGAAGGAGAAGTTACACCCAATATGGTTTGATCTCGTGTCACTCATCCAGCTTAGTCCAAACCCTCATCACACCAATAGCACATCAATCCAGCAGCATAACATTACTTGACAATGATTTCAAGTCTCAAACCAATAGTATTTCTCTATAATATCCAAGTTCTAGCCTCCTGATCACTATGATGAGTGGTCAATTTATAGGGAAATGCAAGTGGTTTTGTCATAAATTGGGCATTGAATGGTTTTCCATAATTGGATAGTTAGTTTCCATGGAGAAAGGGATGAGAGGATAGAGGGTTAATTGATCCATAGCCTATCCAAAAATGATCTCATAAGATGAGATAAGAGCTGGGCATCCTTCCAAAATACTCTAGAATCAAGGAATATTCCCAGAATCCTATGTCAATTTCGCTCATCCTCGCCCAGCGTAGGTTAAAGTGGGCCTAAGTTCACTGCAGCACAGGTCTAAATGGGCCTACCTACTATGCAAAGCATTTTCCCCTGACCAAGGCTGCGCTGGTGTCCCAAAGAGGCATTTCAGTAGGGTTTCAAACTAGGAAACTTTCATGGATGAAAACATTCAATATGATGACTTGTCTAGGGCATGTAGCAATTGAATTAGGGTTTGATGAGCCCTATTTGTATTGATCTAATTATCGGGAGTGATGTACCCAAATAGACCTATAACAGTTGCGCCCTAAAGCATGAAGTCGAAAATGATAATATTGAGTGATATGCTTTATGATGTGATAAGGAGGATCTGAAGCGGATGGTGACCTGCATCAATTACAATACATAATATCATGATATCTTTGAATTTTTCATGAATTGGTAAGGTAAGGCATACCCATACTCAGCATATAAATTTTTCATTACATGTACATAAATCAGATAGTCTTCTACAGATATAGCCCCATGATAGGATGACCATCTATGTAAATCCATCGTACAAATGATTTAGTACTCTCCTGAAATCGCAGCCTGGATGGATGAAACTAGATCTGGGGTCTTCTATCTCATCCAATCGTTCGCTCAAGTATGAATCTAATCATGTGAAAATGGGATCTGAAGTCGAACATGGGAAGACACAATCTGATTACTAGCCAATGATGTAAGTTGTTAATAGACGCGAGAGAAATCACTAATAATGATAATGATTATCAAGGTATTACAGTACATTCTGCATTGTTTGAATAGATGTTTTGATGTCAAACACCATACAAAGTATTTCGGTCGAAGGCCTATGCTGTCAACATGTTGCCGGAAGTGAGAAACTTGCCATTAATGTATGCAAGCCTCAAGGTACTAAAAGGGTGTTTCTAAGTCAACTTCTTGGATAATGTGTTGATGTTGACAAGAAGCGACTCGTCGCGGGAGGGCCTTAATGTATCCCCCATCAACAACACAAAACGAGTGTAATGATTTTGAAGACAGAATGTGACTGACAACACAATGTTCAGGAATGCAGTCATGAAAATGAAGGTTTATGAGTATTGCAAAGGATGAAGTTTACATAGTGACTTCTCTTGAACATGTCGGCGACAATGAAAGAATTGGAAGCATTGACCCAAAACCAAAGTGATGGATGGTGTGAAAGACCATAGGTATAATAACGATCAAGAAAATAACCCAACCCAAATAGCCACAGAGATGAAGTGAAAGTGTCATGTTCAAGAGCAACTTACTACCATAAAGTGATTTATCCCTTTTCCCATGTTCCCTAGTCATTTTTGACCAATACTTCTTTATTTTTTTAAACAAGCTTGAGGAGGATAACATATGCTTATAGTATAATTCCACCCTTCGGGTGAATCCATCATTATGTGATGTTTTAACGAGTCTAGCAAAGATGAAACTCGGTCTTGTCATGATATACAACTTTGTCTCTATTTAATGTTTTAACGAGTTTAACAGCAATGAGAACTCGGTCCTTTTCATATTTAGAGACTTTGAAAAGGAAAAAAAAGAAAACTCCACAAGTTCTTTTTCGTAAATTTGTCTCTCAAGTCCGAAATGTGTCAAATAATACAAGAGAGAAGCTATTGACCATGTTCAATCAACGTATTCCTTTTTCGTAAATAATCTATCTCAGTCCAGAAAAGGGTTAAACTTATACTGAGTAGATGTCGTTTCCAATCCGTTTACGAGTTGAAAAGGAAAAGCATTCGGTAATCTTTTCATATTTCAAGAATCTGAAAAGAGCTTAAAGAGGACTCTAGGGGGGTTCCTTTTTCGATGTTTAACAGAGCTCAAAAAAGAGATAAAAGTATGCTCTGTGGTCAAAAGTACAATTTATGATCATGCACGTCAAATTCACTATGTCAGTTGTAAACCTGCTCAAAGAACCACCAAACGGATTAAACATACCTGTTTCATTGGTAAAAATAGGTAAAAACTATAGTTTATTCATTTAATGAACATGAAATAACCATAAAACAAGAATTTACCAAGTTATTTTTTACCATTCTGTTTTGTTGCTCTGAACCAATTTTTACCTCAAACTTCAGCAGTTGATTGCGAGAGCTTCTGTGGATCATTCTTAGTGTTGTCAGGACCAAGTAGGATATCTACCTCTCCTATTTCATTTAAGGTCATTCTTTTTCAATTTCGGACAAAAATTTTAGGGTTTTTGGGTCCCTAGGGAAAATATACCATGCCCTGGGATCAGCACACCCCAATGCATCGAAAACTGCACTACAGTGTAGTCAAGAAGAAGGGGAACTACTTTGCAGCGCACTATCTCAAGACCAAGGGTGCGTTGGGCACAATTTAGAAATTTGTTTCATCATCCTTACCCAAAATCTCTTCAGTTTTTTGCATGAAATGGATCCTAACTAAGCCTATGGTGTGATTTCAGACTTTGATCGAATCAGAATGGCTATCACTTGGCATGAAAGAGAACATGAAGAACAGGATATGGTTTCCCTAAATGATCCTAGTACTGTTGAGGCCCTCAAAGATTGTGGGTTACTCAAATATTTCAGGTTATCTGGGATGAGGCAACAGTTAGAACTATTGCAGTTCTTGGTTCATTCATGGGATCCAGCGGAATAGGCTTTTCACATAGGGGAAAAAGTGCTTCCTATATTGATCGATGATATTTACTTTCTCACAGGATTGTCGAGACGTGGTGCCCCCATTTCTCTTTCAAGTTCTTCCCGTGGGGGTGAATCAGTGAGGGACTACATTCGACAATTATGCCGGCTAGGTACACAGCCTAGAAAAGATGGGAAGATAAACATCAGGGATGTTCGTGATTTGCCCTTGCGAACAATCCTCTTTACTATCGCAAAGTTGGCAGGTAGTGCAACACTTCATATGGAGAATAGATCATACATGCAATATGCGCTTGAGTTTCTTGAGCCAACTATATTCAACTAGTGTGAGGCAGTGCTCTCTTTGATGAAATATCAGCTAACTAGTAAAGAGCGGTAAGACGAAAAATTTTGGCTATGGTTTGATCTTGATTGCTTTTACTTTGGAGAGAATTCCATTGATGCAACCTCAGCATGTGTCACTGAGTTTAACTGGTCCTAGGGATCCACAGATGCAGAGATGGGTAGAGTTGATGGCTAGACATGTTGGTAAGTCATCAATCTCATTTTCTACCACATCCTTCAGTTGGCTCCGTCAACAACATATTGTCATCAAGGAGCATCCATATGTAGGGATGGATTTTTGTGGAGATCCAGATTTGAGATTACGAGTGGGTGCTCAATGGGGTGCTATAGGTAAGTTGTTTTGACCATGTATTTTTTATTTTTTGATTTTTTACATGTTTTTGTGTTTTTCGATGTTTCCAAGACTAAACTAAAAGTGTTCTTATGTATACAGATGTTGGCACTATTCGACCAATGGGTCATCAATAGGATTCGGGTGAACTAGTGAGGAGAAATGTCGAAAGAGAAATTCTCCAGGATTTGGATCTGACCGAGACATTGGTGGAGTTGCAGTATCATATAGAGGGTTTAACCCTCGGTATACCAGATGTCCGTATCGAGGAGTTATCGATGAGACTACAGCGCCATACTATTAGTGTACCTAGCCGTTGGATGAGGCTATTGTGCATGATAGCTCGGGTAGTGACTTGTTATCATGAGCATCATTAGATCTAATTAGGATGATTTACTGCATGCATTTTGAGGTTTTGAGGTCAGATGACCAACATGTCTTGGACACAAATTTTTGTAAAAACTTTGAACATCTATCTATTTTACTTTCAATGTTTTTGTATGGTTATGTGTAATCCTATTCAACTGTTGATGTGCATTGAAAATTTGCTCTTTACATATGTCATAAATGTCTGTTTAACACATAATTCGCTAAAGAATCAGTCAATGTGTTAAAGTTTCTAGAAACGTGTTGATATTGAATGTAATCAAAATGTCTTTCCAAGAGACGAACTCTAAGGAACATATGATAAATAGTTGGATTTCGAACGATATAAACATTCGTAAGTTGTAGTACGACAAGTTGTGAGTCTAGCCTAATGATGATTCAGTGAATGCCAAGCGAAATGGCATCAGAGAGGAGTTCGATCAATGCGTTATACTCAAGCGATATTGTTCATAGAATGACCCATACAAATCCCTTGAAAACTCACTAACTCACCACTTGGAGCGAATATAACCCATGCTGCAGAAGATGGGTTATGCGTACTATGACTAGCACCATCAGCATAACCAACAAATGCTTCCAAAGATTCTGACATCTGCAACAGATGCAAAGCGGATTACGAACCACATAAAAAACTCTAAAAGTCACACTGTGACACACACACGCAATCAAAGCATATATACAGTGTTTTTTACTACGCACAATCAAGCATAGTAACGTTTAAGATACAACCTGTTTCGGGGCTGCGACAATGAAATTCCACCATAATCAACCAACTTGTAAGCGCCTTTTTCCAAAGCACGCTTGACAACATAAGGGCTTATCCATAGTGGTTCAAATTTTCCTGCTCCTAATTTATCGACTTCCTGATCATAAAGCAAGACCAGGTCTCCTTCTGAGAATATGCGAGGCTTGACATTGCAGTTATATTGCACCTTAGTTCGTTTCTTATGTTCTTCGTTGGCCAATGCAGCTTCACGACGTGTTTCATCTAGATGGATGAGTTCTAAGAAACGTGCTTCCTCATCAGAAGTGTCAGGTAACAAGTCAATTGCGAGTTTTAATGATGAAATTTCACATTGTATTGGCAAGATTGCCTCCAGACCATACACCAATTGAAAAGGTGTGAATCTAGTTGCGTTTCTTACTGAGGTTCGGTAAGCCCACAAAGCTGAGTACAGGATCAAATGCCAGTTTCGTTTGTGAACTCATATCATTCGTTGAAGCATTCGCTTAAGGATTTTGTTAATGGCTTCAACTTGTCCATTAGCTTGTGGATAATGAGTAGAACTATCATGTGAAAGTCCTAACTTGGCAGTTAATTCAGTCATCATGTGATTGCGAAAATGTGAACCATGATCTGTAACTATGGCTTGTGGTACACCAAACCGTGCAACCACATGATTGAATAAAAAAGGTTCAACTGTCTCACCACTGTTGTTTAATGTAGGCATCGCCTCAACCCATTTCATAAAATAGTCAACGGTGACAATAATATACCCATGCCCCCTAGCCGAGGGAGGGTTACATGTCATGAAATCAATGCCCCATTTTGCAAATGGTCCAACAGCGACGACAAGATGCAATGGTGCAGGTGGTAATCAAGTTTTACGGTCAAAAATCTGGCATGCATGACAACTTCTGACAGCAATAATGCAATCGTTAAATATGGTAGGCCAGAAGTAACCAGCACGGAGAATCTTCTATGTGGTAGCATAACCAGATAAATGTCCACCACAAGCACCAGAATGGCAATCATTTAGAACTTTCTCGACTTCCTCATGTGTGAGGCACCTCCGTAAAATTGTATCGATACCGCGACAGTAAAGGGTGTCGCCAATGATCAGATAATCTTTGGCTTGATATCGAATACGTCGTTGTTGCAAGTGAGAGGTATCGGGCTGGAAAGTTTGGGTTTGGAGATAGATCAGTATATCTCCATACCAAGGGTCAGATGACGAGATCAGAAACAGAGACTCATCCAGAATTGATGGTTCTGTTGTTGAGTCGATGGTAGTAGAGGGAAGGTCACAAAGAAGCTCGGAAAAAACTAGAGATTTCTTTGACTTGGATTTGATGAATTCCAAATCAAATTCCTGCAAAATGACGATCCATTTTGAATATTTTCCCCCCAGCAATTGATGTGACAAGATGTATGTCATAGGGTTGCAATCCAAAATGACAGTGGTCTTTCGGAGTAGGATATAATGGCGAAATCTCTGTACAGCTTGAACGGTAGCCAAAGCTAGCTTCTCAATGTAAGAATACTTAACTTCCGTATCATTGAGATTACGACTCAAATAATAGATCGGATGTTCAATCCCATCTTCTTCTTGGACTAAAACCATAGCAATGGTTGTATCTGCAGCAGCGAGATATAGGAAATAGTCGTTCTGATAATTAGGGGAATACATTAGTGATGCTCGGATTAGGGTATCTTTGAGAGCATCAAAGGAAGCTTGCGCAACCTGGTCCCAATGGAAGGGAATTCCCTTTTTCAAAAGACGAGTGAATCCTTTAGCCATTTCATCATAGTTGGAAATGAATATCCTTCAAAAGTTAGCCTTCCCTTGGAGTCTCTGTAACTGAAGTAAATTGGAAGGTGGAGGCAGATCAAGAATTGCCTTAACCTTCAAAGGGTCGAGTCAAATTCCTTCTTTGGACACTACAAAACCAAGCAAATGACCAGAACCAACACAAAACACACATTTATGTGGATTGAGTCGAATTTTGTAGTGTTGGCACCGTAAAAATATGGCTCTCAAATGTTGCGGGTGATCCGCCCGCTTCCGTGAATGAGCAGGTAAATCATCTAGATAGGGTTGAACAATTTGTTTGATGTTGTGGAAGGCATAATTCATTACCCTCTGAAAAGTTTCCCAACGTTATTCAAACCAAAAGGGAGTTTCCTGTATGCGAATGTGCCCCAGGGACAAATAAAGACAGTTTTATATTGGTCTTCTGGGCGGATATTGATCTGATTATAGCCAGTAAAGTCATTCATAAATGACTTTATTTCACATACGGCACATTCATCAATTATCTGGTTGATAAAGGGAGTGGGATAGTTGTCTTTTGGACAAGCATGATTAACATTCCTATAATCAACACACACTCGTATTGTTCCTTGTTTCTTCATGACAAGTACAATATTTGAAACCCAAACGGTAAGAGGAACGGGGTATATGAAACCAGCATGCAAAAAAAATTCAACTTCTGCTTTTATGGCAGCAACCTTCTTCGGATGAATAGGATGGAGGCATTGTCGTACCAGTTTGACATCAGGATACATTTTAATCTTGTGTTCAACTATACTAGAATCAATACCTGGCATTTCCTCATATGACCAAGCAAATATATCGTGGAATTCACGAAAAAGAGCACGGTAAGTTTCAAGTTCCGATGGAGAACAAGATTTGCCAACATGGATGTTTTCTACAATTCCAGGTTTGGTCAAAATATCGATAGAAATGGTTTCTTCGATATTTGATAAGTTTCGTTCGGAATCGACTGTGTCTATAAATACAGAATTCGAAAGGAAATCAATGATTGAAGGGTGATTTAGTTCATTTGGAATATCTTCTATGTGATTTGGAAGATGGGATCGATGATGATAATCTGCCCATGGTTCTTCTTCTATCATCATTGATTGGATGATTCCTTCATCAATAGAAAATGTACGTGAAAAAGGATCAGAGGAAGTACCATATTCTAATGAACGATCAACCCATACAATTGGTGATGATGGATTTGGATTTGTCGCGCAAGCCAAAAATATTGATTGCTATGCGAGCTCAATTGGGCTTAGTGGCATGGTTTCATTATGCATATCAACTTCGAAATTATTGGAAATCTTCCATGAGTCAGATGAAGTGGAAGATATCATGTTACAAGTCTCAACTTCTGCAACTTCTGTCGTTTGTGATGGTGACGGTAGTGAAAAGGTGCCAATTAGGGAAGAATCTTTGAAGAGGCCTACTCCAATATTCTGAATAGATAGCGAAGGTCCGTGAACTCACGGAACGCTTCCAGTTGCCTGTGAACTAGAGGTGAAGAAGGCGAGTTGATCAATTATTGTGATTTTGCCTTTATGAAGGAAAGCGATCATACAAAAGTATGTCGAAACCACAACAGCCATAGCGTAAACCCACGATCTTCCTAGCAAAATATTGTAGTCAAGGAGTCCGTCAACGGTCTCAACTTCAACAATTACAGTTTTTCCCCCTAGTTCTATCTACAAGTTACTTAAAATTCCACAAGGTGTATAAGTGCGATCGTCAAAAGATTTTAACGTCGTAGGCAATCGTGACAAAGGCAGTGAGCCAAGTGTTTTCCAGCAATTCATTAACATGATACAAGTAGATGCACCCTCGTCAACAATGGTTTGGTGAATAAGTTTATTCAAAGCATTTACTTGGATCAAGAATGCCAATTGTGCTGGTAATTGTGGCGTATAACTTGCATGGTTAAAAACCACAAGATTGGAATCCGTTGGATCAATTCCACCAATTGCTAACAATAAAGCATGCTTTTGGGAGGGACAATTTTGAAGCACCTCAAGCGTCGACATAGCAGAAGGTGATTAAGCCAAATCTTCTACTATGTTATAATTTTGCATTGCTCGAGCTCGAGGGTTGAATGTAGATTTATGAACAACTCCCTTAGGCGGTTTTATTGTTAACTCCGGTGTAATGAGTGGTGGAATGGAGTCAAACAAAGTCAAAGTCAAAGTATTGGGTTGATCTATAGCCTGGTTATTCGACAACGATGGTGGATTACCGTAATCTTTACTTCGTGTAGTCACCAAAACATCAGTCTTAGGCTTAGTGGTGGATAGCATAAGCACTTGTGAAGTGGAAGCATGATCTGTAGCAACCAAATGAGTCTCTGGGTTTGGAAAAGGGTCTGTCAACACAACGGATGTACTAGAATTCTTAAGAAGTTTTGAGACTTCAAAGCGGTGAGGGCAGTCTCGCGTAAAGTGCTCATCATTACAAATTAAACATAGGTAACGAGGTTTCCTAGCCGGAGAAGAGGAATCAGATGATTTCTCTTGAGGGGGGGAATTTTGTTTCTCTTTGGTTTCCCATTTTTTCTTGCTTCTAGGTTGCTTTTTATTTTTAACATAGTTATCGATCAAACGAGAAAATGAACTGGTACCCCTTTTTTTGAGGTAGCAAAAAGTCACCCGATTTTGAAAAGTAGTGATGCCAGAATACACCTTTTTTTAGCATATTTTTTGCACTTTAAATTTTCTTATGTATCAAGTATGAACATTTTTTTTCGATGTTAGTGATTTTCATGTTGATTTTGAAAAGTGTTGATACAGCATCAACCCATTTTTTTAGAGGGCTTATTTTTGACAGTTTAAATTTTTTTATGTATCAAGTGTGAACATTTTTTTTGTTAATGATTTTCATCTTGATTTTGAAAAATGTTGATGAGCATCAACCCTTTTTGTTTAGAGGGCTTAGTTTTTACACTTTAAATTTTATAACGAATTAAGTATGGATAATTTTTTTAAATGTTGGTAATTTTCGTGTTAGTAAAAAAAAAAAACATGTCAAAAAAAATCAAATACAAAAAAAAATATAAAAAACAAAAAACCTATAAAAATGTAAAAAAACATAAAACATAAAAATATATAAAAAACATAACCAAGAAAAAAAAACAAAACAAAAAAAAAACATAACAAAAAAATTAAATTAAAAAAAAACATGTTAGTAATAAACATAAAAAATATAAATATAAAAAACATGACAAAAAAAATCAAATACAAAAAAATATATAGAAATGAGAAAAAATAAATAACTACATAAAAATTAATTGAAAAAAAAAAAAAACAACAACAACAACAACAAATAAATAAATAAAAATATTAAAAAAAGAAATATTATTTTTTCAAAAAACATATATAATTTAAAGAAAAACAAATTGATCTACACAAAAGAAATCTAAAAACATTTTTTTTAAGTTAAAAAATAATAATAATAAAAAAACCTCGTTACAAAAATATATATATATATATATTTAAATAAACAGAATAAAAAATAAAAAAATAAAATAAAATAAAAATTTAAGAATTATTTTATATATATATATATATATATATATATATATATTAAATTATTTAAATAAACAGAATAAAAAATAAAACAAACAAACAATTAAAAAATAATTAACTAAAATAAAACCAATCAAAATAAATAACTTAAAAAAAAAAAACAAAAAACAAAAACAATATTTTAAAAAAAGAAACAATTAAAAAAAAACCATTAAAAAAAAAACAATTTAAAAACAAAACATTTCAAAAAAAAATCGGCCCACTCCTCACCCTCACCTCCCTGCCGACCCCTTCTCCTCCTGAGCCCTCCGCCAACACCCTCTCGAGGCCTCCCCCACCCGGCCTCCAGCGCACTCCCCACCATCACCCCATTGCCTCCGCTCCCTCACCCAGCACCCCTCCGTCCCTTCACTCCCCTCTCCCCTCCCCCACTCAGCGGCCACCCCAACCGCCGCCCTCACCCCTCTCCCGTCCCCCTCTTACCCCCTCCCCTCCCCGGCCACTCGCTGGGGGCCTGGGCGGGGAGGGGAGGGCGGTAGGGGGACGGTCAAGAGTGGGGAGGGGAGGCAAGTGAGGGCGAGGGGTGCGGTGGGGGCCATGTGGGGAAGGGGAGAAGGGAGCGGAGGAGGGAGAGGGGCAGCAGGGGGGCAAAGTTATATTTTTTAATTGCTTTTTTATTTATTTTTTTTATTTTGTTTTTTTATATTGTTTTTTTTTTTTTTTAAATTGTTTATTTTTTATTTTTTATTTTCTTTTAAACTTAAATTTTTTTAATTTTAATTTAAGTTTTTTTTAAATTTTCTTTTTATTTTTTTTTAATTTTGTATTTTAATTTTTGTATTCAAGCTTCCGTGATCCATAATGAATTAAACAAAGTCTTTCGGTAGAAATCACATGAGAGAATTTTTTTTGGTAGACGTGTTTTGAACCAACAAGTGTGGTTCATCATCAAGACCAGATGAAGAGGCAGACCATAGCAAAGGCTTAAATAGAGAGCAATGTAGAGACATAATTTCAGGGAACGACTATATTTGAACAATAATGTTTAATTTAAATATTTTTTATTTTAAGTTAAAAAATATATATATATAAATTAAAAAAATTGAAGTTTTTTTTTATTTTAAATATTTTTTATTTTAATTTTAAATTTATTTTTTTCATTGTTTTGAATTTTTTTTAGACATTTTTTTTTTGTCGACGTGTTTTGAACCAACAAGTGTGGTTCATCATCAAGACCAGATGAAGAGGCAGACCATAGCAAAGGCTTAAATAGAGAGCAATGTAGAGACATAATTTCAGGGAACGGCTATATTTGAACAATAATGTTTAATTTAAATATTTTTTATTTTAAGTTAAAAAAAAATAATTAAAAATAAAAATAAAAAATTTGAACTTTTTTTTATTTTAAATATTTTTTATTTTAATTTTAAATTTATTTTTTTCATTGTTTTGAATTTTTTTTTGACATTTTTTTTAAATGATGTTTTATTTTTTGTTTTTTTTTCAAAACTTAAAAAATTATCTTTTTTAAATTTTTATTTATTTTTTCTTATATTATATATTTTTTTTTGTTTATTTTTTATATTTTTGTTTTATTTTTTTACATTTTTATTTAAATTTTTCATTTTTACAACTTAATTTTGATTTTTTATTACATTTTTATGGTTTTTTTTGTTTTTTAATTTTATTTTTATATTTTATGAATTATTATTTTTTTGTCATGAATTGTCCCCTTTGCTACCCCTTGGCCAGTTGGGCCTCAGGGTCAGGGGAATTTTTTTTTTAAGTTTTTTATTTTTTTTAATGTTGTATTTTATTTTTTTATTTTTTATTTTTTATTTTTTTATTTGGTTTTTATTTTATTTTATTCTTTTTTTGTTTTTCTGCTTCTTTTTTTTTAATTTTACATGGTATGGTTAATTTTTTTTTACATTTTATAATTCCTTAATGTCATTAATATATATTTTTTATATTTGATTTTTTTGTTATGTTTTTTTTTATATTTTATTACTTGTTATTATTTTTTATTTTATTTTTTTCAATATTTGAATTTTTGTTTTCTTTTTATTTTTTGTGTTTTTTTTATTGTCTTTTTTTTTCAATATTTGAATTTTTGCATTTCTATATATTTTTTATATTTGATTTTTTTTTGCCGTGTTTTTTTTTATGTTTTATTACTTTTATTTTTTAATTTTTTTTCAATATTTGAATTTTTGTTTTTTTATGTATCTTATATATATATATATATATATATATATATATATATATATATTTGTAGGGTACGTGTCGATGCTTGTCTAGCAACTCGATCCCATTATGTGCAATTTGATAATTGATTTTAAATTTTTCGTTATAATGAATCGAGTCTGCCCCACAATGTGTTAATTTCATGGTTAGTCTTTAAGTTTTCATTACAATGGGTTGAACTCACCTACACTGCGTGTCAATTTGATAGTTGATTTTTAAATTTTTTTTGCAACGTATCAAGTTGTCTTAGGCTAAGATTTCAAAATCACTATACATTTAGCATTTAAAAAAATTACTCTTGGTATAATAACTCTTTCATTCAGGTGTTCATTTTTTAAGTTTTTTTAGTCATAAATTTTTTCCATAATGTCATGCTTAAAATATTTTACAAATTTAAGATTGTTTTGTAGTCATAATCTTTGGTTTTAATTCCATTGTTGAAAATTGTCAAGATTTTTAGTGTTTTTCTAAGTCGTGATATTTTATCTTTAATGTTATGGTTGAAAACAATTATAAATATTTTTTCTTAGCACCATGCTTGAAAATTGTTGGAATTTTAAGGTTTTTCAAAGAAGTGATATTTTAAATTTAATGTCATGCTTAAAAATCGTTTGAATTTTAAAGGTTTTCAAAGACGTGATATTTTATCATTAATGTCATGCTTGAAAATCATTGGAAATTTAAAGTTTTTCATTGCTAAAAAGTGTTGAAAATGTACACTGACCAAAAAAACGTTATTTCAGCATCAACACTTTTCGATTTCAAGTGTTCTTTGCATCAAACAAAATGGATATTATTGTTTTTTACTGTTATTTTTAAAAAATATTGAAAATTTACTCTGATAAAAAAAACAAACTTTATTCTGGCATCAACACTTTTTGATTTCAAGGTGTTTTTTCATGTTTTTTTTTTTATTTTTGGGCTCGAGTACCTGTTTTGAGGTAATAGTTCCCGTTTGATCGGTAACTATGTTTTTTACTTTTCTCAGATGACACGGTATTTATTTCAGAAGCAAGTTTATTATCAGGTACATTAGAAGTTTGATTTGAAATAGCAATTGTTTGACTAGATGGTCTACTTGTTGTTTGAGTGCTTGAAGAACCTATCACACCGTCACCGGCATGAATGTCCTTACTGGATGGAGGTGGTGGAACAGTGAAGGTTGGTCTAGGTGCATTTGGAATCTTATCATAAAGCATGCCAGACTGGGTGTAAATCAAGTCTAAGTATTGGGCACAAGAAATTACTTGCTCTTCGGTAACAACTCCTCCTTTAGCCACACCCTCAGTGATAGATGGAAAAAAGGATTTAATAAACCACTCAGCTAAAAGTTGATCAGGAACAAAAGTTTTGACCATTCGACTACGACGACGCCTCTCATGAATATGATCAGAAATTTGAGTAGCAGTGGTTTGTTTAAAGTTGGTCAACAGTTCCGTTCTAGTTTCATATCTGATGGGTAACTGGAAGTGGGTTAAAAATGTAGTGGCTAAGGATGTGAAGTTGTCAAATGAAGATCGTGGTAATTCAATATACCACTTTGCAACCGGACCAGTGAGCGTTCGCTAGAAAAGATGTAATCTTACTTAATCATCATTTAGAAGTTGGATGAACACCATAAATGAAAAGTCATAACATGATTGGACGGATCTTCTCCAGGGTTTCCATTGAATTTAGGAATATCAAAAGGCAATTTGTGTGGAATCACCGGCCACCAAGGTGCATAAAGAATGGGATCATTGGTAAGCTGATTTAAATCTGGTAATTCAAGTATTACGACAAAAGGCAATTTTCGGTTTAGGTCAGGTTGAGCGTAACTAGGGTAAGATGGAATTGCTTGGGCAATAGGCCTTTGCATACCAGCATAAGGAATTTGTTGCTAGTAACCTTGATAGGGGTAGGTTTGTTGAACATATCCAGTATAAGGTGGTTGTTGGGAACCAGGATAGATTTGTTGTTGTCCAAACCCAGCATAGACTTGTTGACCAGGACCTAAGTAAGCTTGATGTTGACCAAACCCAGCATAGGCTTGTTGACCAAGTTTAGGATAAGGTTGGTACTGTGGAATTGTTGTTGTTGATATTGTGGTTGACAGGGTT
Organism: Pinus tabuliformis; assembly: GCA_031772625.1. Lineage (NCBI taxonomy): Eukaryota > Viridiplantae > Streptophyta > Pinopsida > Pinales > Pinaceae > Pinus > Pinus tabuliformis. The sequence goes on from CM062818.1 coordinate 1,540,404,464, forward strand.
GTTGATGCAACCGTTGTTGCCCACCAATATAATTTTGACCAGGTTGTGAATAAATTAGACCAGTATAAGTATGATTCATCTCAATTAATGGTAAACTGGCCTGAGATTGTTGGATTCCAGACACAAACGGTTTTTGTAAAATGGCCTGAGAAGATTGAGTCTGTAGACCTGAAACTTGAGGATAAGATGTTGAAGGACCACCTTGCAAAGGTTGAGATTCAATCAACTAATTTTGCGACTGTGGTAAAGTCGTAACGATATACGTAGTAGGTGTGAATGAAATAGATTGCATTGGTTGTGATGGATACACAAGCCTTGGTTGAACGGGCATTATAGGTTGTCATTGACAAACAATCATTCCAGAATAAGTTGGACCTAAAGATGACGGTATACTACCATATGATGGCCCCCCAGAAAATGGAGGATAAGCAGATTGGGCATATTGTTCTCCATATGGAGGTAATCTAGTGTAAAGTGGATACATTGGATGGTAACCAGATGGACCAGCTTGATATTGACTCGATGGATCAAATTGTTCAGTATCTATAAATGAAGAACTAGGTAAAATTCCTATGGACGACATGGGTGAAGACCATGGACTAGAAGAAACACTGGAGTGAGTTCCAGATAATGATTGGTAACCCAGTGGGATGGGCAGACCACCATACAAATGTGACTCAGGTGTTGTGGTAAACATCGAAGAAGTAGCAATAGTGGATGTTGTCGCAGCGGTAACAGATGATACAGAGTGGGATGTTGTTTTAGCCATAGTCAAATGACCCAATAAATGTCCTAATGAATCTACGAGAGTTTGAAAATAAACAGGATCAAAAGGAGTAGTTAACTGAGGACCAAAAGGATAAAGATAAAGCCCTGATCCAAAATGAGTTGGGGTTCTGGGTAAAGTTTCTTCTTCAGATTCCTCTTGAATAGCAATCAAACCGAGTGGAAGGATTTCACTGTCAGGTCCGTAATAAATTTCCGGTGTTTGACACTGCGGTAAAGGAGAAGTCCCAACAGTTACAAATGTTTGAGGATAAACCGGTTGATCGTCTTCCGATATGGGAACAACTTCTGATTGTTCAACTTCGGGATCCAAGTGTTCTGGTAAAAGAACAACGGGTTCAGGATGAATTTCTTGAACAACTTCTGGTTCAGAAGTAACTTCTAGTTGAACTATGATAGGTTCGGGATCAACTTCCAGTTGAACATATTCAAGTTCAGAAGTAATTTCTTGTTGAACAACTTCAGGTTGAGGATCAACTTCTTGTTGGACAACTTCAGTTACCATTTTACTAAGTTCACTTTTAGTGTCCTCGAGTAATTGTAAAGGTTCCACTTCAGTAGTAGATAAACCAATAATAGCAGGAGTAACTGGAATCGCAATACTTACCAGTATAGGTGACTTTGGTAAATCAGATGAAGAACTAGAAGTTTGTGATTTACTGAACTCAGTTAAACGAGACCGCTTTTTCCGACTAGGTGTAGCTTCGGGCAGTAAAGGCAGTTTACTCGTTGTCCTATGCGAACGACGGGGTAAGGGTTGATTTTTCTCCACGATTGCTGATTGATTTTATTACAAAAATAAATAAACAAAAATAGTGTAATCTAGGCAAAAGGATTACCAAGTAACTGTGAACTGCAATATACTTCCTCGGAGAAGCCAAGGACTTAACATACGTGTAGGTAATCTCCCCGAATGTTGTTTTCGGTGTATCACAGTATACAAGGCGGCCGACTCGGTTACCTATGGATGGATAGCAACCTAATGTAGTCCTCCCAAATATACCCGAAAGTACATGGAGGCCCAATCCGTGTTAGCGTTGTCTAATGCAAAACCGCACAATAAGAGCATTCATTTATACTTTTCGTACTATAACACCACCCGATATACCAGAAAGTACGTGGAAGAGCTACGATATACTTACGTACGTGGAATGATGTATCACACTCGGAATGTATCGCAGCCCATTAGCGACAGCTGCTATGTTTAACGACACTTAAACACGTCTCTAACCTAGACCTCTAAATGTTATGCGTTAAGTTACAATGCTCCATTAGGTTAATTGAGATAAATTTTAGTTCATATTGTTTCAAAGTTTGTGTTTCAGGTTCACCGCGTGATGTTTCTGAAACTCCTAGAATTCAACTAAGATGAAAAACATTCTTTTCGATTTAAACAATGAAAACCGTAACTAAAAGGGATAGAGCAATCAGAATTTTTAAACAAAGAACATATAGCACATCTAATGCAACTTTCCTTATTACATTCCTACAAGCACACACAAACTTCCAAATGCATAATGCATGTTTTTCTTTTCATTCCTTTAATGTTTAGATGAACATAAAGAAACTAAATGCACAAACGATGAGTCAATGTTTTTCACAAGAAACAAAGACTTTATGACAGTTTCTTTTTCAAAGAAATGAAGACTTTATGACAATTCTTTTTCAGAAAAGACTAATCGATGTAAACTAACTTTGACAATGAATTGATAATGATAAAGAAATCTCTTAAGAAACACTAAACAATCAAGGTCAAAGTAGGGCTAGGAGAAGAAATGAAAATTGATTTCAGAGCCATAGAAAACATTGATCTTTCAGCAAACAACATCATAAGCAAATTTGGAAAAAACCAAGCAAAATATGGGTTTTTTGGCTTGACAGGGATCAGCGCAACCCTGAGTGGGAGACAGTGCGTGCAGAGCACTGTCTCTAAGCCAAGGGTGCTCTGCAGCGCACTATGTCAAGACCAACACTGCGATGCCAGAGAGCACAATCAGCAGACATTTAAGCACACTTTTTTGACCAAAAAAACTTCAAAATGACCGAAAAGAGATCAATGAAGTCAAGCAAGGTCTACTAGGATGTAATATGATAAGGGTAAAGTACCAAGAGCGATGGTTTTTCCTTAGTATGGTCGTCAATTTGTTATATGGAATTTATACCTACAGATAAGTACATCTTCCCTAAGTGGGTAGTTACACTTAGAACAACAGAAGTAACGATGTTTAACCATTTCGTACAATAGACAGACAAGATAAAGGAACCTACTTGTGATCCGTTGCTTCCTTTGATCTCCTTTGAATTGCTTCCGTCGCTCCCACTCAAACTGAATTCGTTCAATTAGTACCTACCAACATAAACAGAAGACGACAACAATCAAAGCATATGATCTATCTATTCTAAACAAATGGAATCGACAACATTTGAACATAAATTCATCATAGGTATAGACAAAAGTATTGGAAAAGGAACAAACAACTTTATTGATTGATAGAAGGAGAAGTTACACCCAATATGGTTCGATCCCGTGTCACCCATCCAGCGTAGTCCAAACCCTCATCACACCAATAGCAGATCAATCCAACAGCATAACATTACTTGACAATGATTTCAAGTCTCAAACCAATAGTATTTCTCTATAATATCCAAGTTCTAGCCTCCTGATCACTATGATGAGTGGTTAATTTATAGGGAAATGCAAGTGGTTTGTCATAAATTAGGCATTGAATGGTTTTCCATAATTGGATAGTTGGTTTCCATGGAGAAAGGCATGAGAGGATAGAGGGTTAATTGATCCATAGCCTATCCAAAAATGAGCTCATAGGATGAGATAAGAGTTGGGCATCCTTCTAAAATACTCTAGAATGAAGGAATATTATCAGAATCCTATGTCAATTTCACTCATCCTCGCCTAGCGCATGTTAAAGTGGGCCTAAGTTCACTGCAGCGCAGGTCTGAATGGGCCTATCTGCTATGCAGAGCAGTTGCCCCTGACCAAGGCTGCGCTGGTGTCCCAAAGAGGCATTTCAGCAAGGTTTCAAACTAGGAAACTTTCATGGATGAAAACATTCAATATGATGACTTGTTTAAGGCATGTAGCAACTAAATTAGGGTTTGATGAGCCCTATTTGTACTGATCTAATTATCGGGAGTGATGTGCCCAAATAGACCAGTAACACCACGGCAATTTACGAATCATTTGGTATCAAAGCATGTTTCTTTGGGTATTTGTGGATATTTGCAAAGGATTTAGGTCGGTGAGGTCGAAAATCATAAAAATCGAATCATGGTCGACAAATCTATAAACGAACCTCGTGATCTTGCAAAGGTGAGGTTTTCGTAGCTCGAACAACAAGTCGCAAATATAAACTGAAATGTAAACCTCCTCCTTGAAGCCCTAAGCAATATGTTGGGGATATTTGGAGAAGATGGGGGCTCGAATGCAGAGGACAAATCATAACGGGGATCGAGAAATCTGAAATATAGAGAACCAACCAAAGAAAAACCCCAAAAAAGATTAACATGGTTCAAGTGTCGTGAATCAATCCCTGTTTAAAATGGAAGCAAAAGTCGATATCAAGTTGTACCACGGCAAAATCGACACTCTGACGCTAAACCACTGGTTGCAGTGACTGGAAGTTTATTTCAGTATCCATCAAATCAAGGAAGGGGAAAAGATTTCATTCGCATGGCTGAAATTAGAGGCTATGCATTGACTTGGTGGGAGAGCCACACGGAAACCCCGAGGTTGGAGGGAGAACCTCCTGTGACTAAGTGGGAGAATTTCAAAACCCACATTAAGTCACAGTTTTATCCCCATTGGGTATGTGGAGGACCAGTGGATCTTGTGGCATTACTTCAAGAAAACGTTGGGCCAAAGCATGTAGGAGTACACCACGGAATTCAGGGAAATGGCTATAATGTTGGGTTTCTCTCCAAATAACCTAGATGTACTCCTCAAGTATTTGGGGGATTTGCACCTCCATCTACATGAGAAAGTGATGTTGTTCAAGCCCAAATCGGCATACGAGATTTGTGTACAGGCACAGTACCTCGAGAACATAGGTCTGAAGAGAGTGTAATCAAGTGGATCGAAGCAAAAGGAGCAACAAGAAGCTTCTAAGGAGGGGAAGAAGAAGCAAAAGGGGGGAAGGTCAAAAGATGGCAGCCACACCACACCAGTGCAAAGATCCTAGCAACCACTGCAACATTAATGGTCATACAAAAATAAAATGTTGAAAGCTGCATCCAAAGCTAAACCCGAAGAACAAGAAGAAGAATAGCATGACCACTGATTCGAGCAACCAAGTTGAAAGCAGCTCAGATGTGGATGAGAAGATCGTATGTACATTAGTATAGAAGGAGGTGAATTTGAGTAGCCTTCAGCAACAAGAAGAGAAATAAATGACCAAACTCTTCCATATAAAGATACAGGTCAAGAAGACAAAGATTGATGCTCTGTTTGACTCAAGATCGCAAGCGAATCTCATTGCAGTAGAGTTGGTCAAGAAGTTGGGGTTGGAAGTTTGTGATCGTCCAAACCCATATCCATTGGGATGGGTAAATACGGATGCAAAGCTGAAGGCAACTAAACAATGCAAAAATAGATTTGCTATCAGTGTTGATTTATTGATGAAGTAGATCTAGATGTGGTTTTGCTAGATGTATGTGGAGTCGTGTTTGGGAATCCATACATGTACATGTGTGATGCAATATTCATGAAGAGAGCCAACCAGTGTTGACTCGTCAATGATGGAAAATCGTTCATCATCAACGTGCACAAAGACAAGTTGAAAATCTCACTGATAAGTGCCAACCAAGCCAAGACATTGATCAGTTCCAACTAGTATGTTTTATTGTTTTTTAAAGAAAGTCGGTCTGAAGAGGAGTCAATAAGAGGAAAGGCATCCCTGGAGGGGTGTACTAAGAAACGGAAACAACAACTGGAGGAGTTGTTACAGACATACAAGGATGTGTTCTGAGAGCCTAAAGGGTTACCACCTGAGAGAGAAGTGGAGCATGAGATCCAATTATTGCCAAATACCGGGTAGTACAAGAAATTTGTTATAGAAGCAAGTGAAGTGAAGAAACAGTTGCAACAACTTCTAGAACAGGGTGTCATTCGACCGAGTACATCACCATGTGGGTCACCCAGCATCATTGTGCCAAAGAAGCATGGGACTTGGCGGATGTGTAGAAATTACTGGGCGTTGAATAAAATCACGGTCAAAAACAAATACCCCCTACCCACAATTGATGATCTACTAGATCAGCGGCAACAAGCAAAGTACTTCACCAAGCTAGACTTGAAATTTGGATCAGGGAAAATTTTAGGGGCTAATATTTGAAGATGGGCTAATTTTCCATGTCTTTTCCAAAAAAAAGATTCGCCAATTCTTGTTTTTTCCTAAAAAATGATTCGCCCAAATTTTATAAGGAAAAACATTTTACCTTAAAAATCGCCAAAATTTTATAGAATATATAAAATCATTATAAGTTTGAATATTTTTATTGATATATCACCAAGCATTTTATAGTTTGCATATTATGGATTAGTAATATTTGCCAAGGTTTCTAATCTTTAAGATAAATTTACATTCTTAAAATTTTCCCTGATCTGGATATCACCAGGTTCGAGTCAAAGAAGAAAATACAAGGAAGACAGCCTTCAAAACTAGGCAAGGTTTATATGAGTGGTTAGTCATGCCATTTGGCTTATGTAATGCACCAGCCACATTTATGAGATTAATGAATGATGTATTGTGCATTTTTATAGATTCATTTATTATTGTCTACTTGGATGACATATTGGTATGTAGTGCCTACCTAGGAGAAGCATATGTCACATTTGAAGCAGGTGTTGGAAACATTGAAGAAGCATCAGTTGCTAGCAAATCTCAAGAAGTGTGAGTTTGTGCAACAATCTTTGGTGTATATGTGGTATGTTATTGGTGGAGGAGAACTGAAGATAGATCCTTCCAAGATAGAGGCCATCATGAAATGGATGGTGCCTACTAATGTTTTTGAGGTCAGAAGCTTCATTGGGGCAACACAGTCCCTGAGGAAGTTCATGGCCTCATTTTCAACGGTAGCAGCATCGCTCCATGCCATTACAGCGAGTGGCAAGAGTTTCCAGTGGGAAAAAGGTCAGTGGAGGGCTTTCAAGGAGTTGAAGAAGATTAGTCAAACACCGGTTTTGCGATTACCAAACTTGCCGCAGCCCTTTGAAGTGGAGATAGATGTGAGTGGGTATGTTATGGGATTTTTCTTGATGTAGGGAGGAAGGCTTGTATGCTACCATTATGAAGTATTTCATGGGGCAATTCTTAACTACCCTAACTACGACAATGAGCTCTATGCCATGGTGCAAGTTGAGAAGAAGTGGAAGCACTATTTGATGGGAAAGGAAACAGTGATCCACATAGATCACCAATCATTACAGAACTTGCAAGCCCAGAGTAAGCTACCGCAGACCAGGCATTACAAGTGGATGGAGGTTTTGTAGCAGTTTCATTTGGTGATCAAGTATAAGACGAGAAGCACAAATAAGTTGGCTTGCATGCTTTCAAGGCCACCCACATCAAAGATCACAGCTTTGGCGACTCTTATGCACATGGAGCCATTCACCCATGATGCATATAGATATACATATTCAAAAGATGAAGACTTCGAGGAGGTGTATCAACAGTTGCAAAGTCAAAGTCATGTACGATGGCGATAGCATGGTTGACTACCATCTCGAGGATGGGTTACTCTATAGGCTAGATAAGCTATGTGTTCCTAAAGGTGAGTGATTGCAGCTGATCAGAGAGGCTCTCACCTCCAAGTTTGCAAAGCACTTTGGTGTAGGGAAGATCATGGCTAACTTGTAGAGGTATGTATATTGGCCCAAGATGCAAAAGCAAGTAGTTAGGTTCATAAGATGATGCATGCTTTGTTGTACCAGCAAGCTTAGCAACAGGGAACAAGGTCCATATCATCCCTTACTTGTACATACCCGTCCTTGGGAAAGCATTTCCATGGACTTTGTGGGAGGTTTACCGACAACTAGGAAGGGACATGACTACTTGTTCGTGATAGTTGACAGGGTCAACAAGTTGTGTGTTTTGATGCCCTATAAAAAGACCATCAACAGGCAAAATGCAGCAAACTTGTTCTTTGGACATGTCTGGGTGCACTTCGGGATACCAAGGAGCATCATTTTAGACAAGGATACAAGATTTCTTAGTGCATTCTGGATGACCATGTGGGAGAAGATGGACACAAAGTTGAAGAGATCTACAACATTCCATCCACAGACAGATGGGCAGACAGAAGTAGTCACCAGGAATTTGGTGCAGCTTCTGAGAGGATACAACTAGAAGCATCCGAAGACCTGGGATGAAAATTGGGTATTTATACAACATTCTTACAACAAAGCAATCAACACTTCAAAAGGAAAGTCCCCATTTGAGACTTGTTTTGGATATTTTCCACTTTCACCTTTGGATATTACATATGGGCAACAAGGAGGAGTGAGGGAAGATCTTACAGGAGATGGTTTGGGGGCTAACAAATTTATAGAGAAGATCAGGCATATCCATCTACAGGTACAAAAAACACTAAAAAAGTCACAGGAGAAGTATAAGGTCAGGCATGATCAACACAGAACAGAGAAACCATTCAAGGTGGGAGACAGAGTATGGTTACAATTGAACAAGGAGAAGTTGCAGGGGCTTGGTAAGAAAATCAATGCTCTGAGGTATGGTCCCTTTGAGAACTGGAAAAGGTGGGTGATAATGCCTATCGACTCAATTTACCACCATATATGCGCATTTAGTCAGTTGTGAATGTAGAGAAATTGAAACTATATGAGCCTTCCATGCTAGATCAAGAAGAGGAACAAGTCCTACCTTTTGTGGAGGATTTGGCACTAGATACTTAGGTAGAGTTGACAAAAGACAGTTTTGCAGAAGAGGTCCAGAACTACAAGATAGTGGTAACATGGCCTTTAGCAGATTGGATTGAAGGGACAACTTCCAAGCAAAGCTAAATGTTACACCAAAGAGAAGGTGGAGGAAAAATTTCATCACATCATTTAGTAGAAGCTTTTGGGGACCAAAAGCCTCCCAAAATGGGGAGGTGTGATCCAGATGGGATCATTATATTGTTTGTCATCCATCTCAAATGCATTTGGAGTGGAAAAAGTGGAAGAATCAGTTCACGAGACTATTTTTACCGGCGGGACCTAGTTTGGAAAAACAGTCCCTGAAACCTTCAGGGAGCATTTTGAAGCATCAAACGACATATTTTGGAGATAAAACTATGTCGTTTTAGCATATCGCCATTTCATGTTATTCTACACATAGAGATCTTTCCAACGACGCAAGAAAAGCGTCAATTGGAGTCTGTATGCAAAATTTATGCCACTCAAAAGTTGAACTTCGTGTTTTCACACCTATAGTTCGAGAAGATGTCGCGTCAACCCCTATTATTTATGGAAAAAGAGCTAGCCATGTGATTGTGATGTAAAAGACTCTAGAAGAGTCTATATTGTAACTCAAGTTAAGAGTTGATGTAGTCAAAATTAACCATTAGTAGGTTATTTGGCTCTTGTTATAACCAGACCACTAGGAGGAAGAAGCATTCCATTCTTTCGAGAGCATTTTGTTCAATAGCTGAGCAAAGATAGTCATGAGAGATAGGAGGTAGAGCACACACAAAAGATTTGTGCATTGTAGCAGCGCACAGGCCACAAGCATTACTTCTTTGTACTTGCAACCATATTTCCAGACATAGAAAGAGAGCGAAACAACCTCACCTTCTAGTTGGATTTTCTCCCAAAAGGGTTTTCCATGGGGCATATCTTGTGTTTTATGTGTGCGTGAACTTATTTTGTTGTTCTCTATTTTTCTGCATAATTTTCATTTGCATGCATGCACTAATTACAGTTAAATCTACAGCTCTTAAAATTTAATAAAATTGTAATAGCGCAGAATCTCAAATTTTTAATATAATATTATCAAATCAGTTGTGACGAACTGTCTAGTGGAATATCCCTGGCAGTTTACGGATCATCTAGTAAAGACCCTAATTCCAAAAATTATAGCGCATAGATGGTGAGAACTACTACAAGGAGCCAAATGCTAATTTAATGAAATCTCACAATCACCAAAACAAAAGATAATTCATCTCAAGTTAGACAAAATATTGATAAGGATTATTGAGTTTAAATGCTTTCCAAAACAAAATATAATCCATCCCTACTTACGATAAAATATAGATGATAATTATCATTGACTTTAAGTGTTCTTGAAAGCAAAAGATAATCATTCCAAGTTCAAAAAAATATTGATAATAATGATTTACTAAATTTGAATGTTCCTTGTAACAAATGATAACTCATCTCAACTTAAACAAAACATCAATATAGTGATTATTATATTTAAATGCTCTCCTAACCATGTACTCATTGTTGCAATGTGCTCAATCTCTTCTATTAGCTTTGTTATATTTGAATTAAGCTTCCCATATCAATTTATATTTGATCTTGCAATACATTTTATAAATCAAATTTGTGGTATTTATGCTTCAAACCAACCTTCCAAATTGATTCAAATAGGCAATGACATTAAAAGCATTGGCATATCCTACATATAGTGTTTTAAAAAAATTGAAGATAAATAAAGATTCAAATAGGCAATGACATTAAAAGCATTGGCATATCCTACATATAGTGTTTTAAAAAAATTGAAGATAAATAAAGAGAATCTTACACCTCACTAGAAAATGCTTAACACCAAGGGATGATGATAATAGTTTTTATTAAGAATCAAATTTACATCTTCTTTTTAATATGCTAATTAGAAAAAGAAAAAAGAAAAAATAAATCAATAAATCCAAATATTCCATACATAATATCTTGTTAATTTACATTAAGGATGGATGAAAAATATGTGCATATAATTCTCAACTTTAGTGACTTGCATAAGTTTGATTTCACGGTCTTACTAACAAGAACAAAATCAAAAACATCGCAACTGTTTATTATTCCTATAAAAAAAAATTAACAGTTTATAAAATGAGGGGAAAATTTAGGGGAAAAGACCGGAAAGCTTGAGGCAAAGAAAGTGAAAACGGCTTCCAACAAGCTTATCCCTGGGACGTAAAAATAAAAGCTCATACATAAGCTTATCCTTGGGATGTTGAAAAGAAAAGCTCATCCGAAGGGATAAAAGCTTTTGTTATGGAAAAGTTCCACAAGCGTACTTGGAATAAGGAGCTAGGAAGAAAGAAAAATTACTATATTGAAGTGTTTAATCCCACTCATAGTTATCAACCAAAAGCATACATAGAGGCCAATATCTCTTGGAGAGCCAAAATTCTTATTGCTTAGTTAAGGACTAATTCTCATCAACTCCGTTGTGAAACAAGGCACTGGAAAAGGCCAAAGGAAGTGTGGGAGGAAAGGGTATGCATTTTTTGTTCTTCCGGAAAAGTGGAAACAGAAAAACATTTCATTTTAGAATGTGAGGCCTTCAAAGACAACAGGGAAAGTTATGCAAATATGCTGGCAGCTAGCTCTTGGGATAATTTATTTAGCGAGGGGTTTGTTGATAAGCTGGGAGCATTTATTTTGAAGCTTCACAGAAAAAGGGCCGAATACATCAAGCAAATGAATAAGCAATGTCTCATAGGCTATCTTTAGCCTCGTGGACGTTAAAATAATTTCTTCTTTCCAGGAGATGGGCAAAAAGCTTCCAAGACTGAAAAAAAACGTTCAAATGAGCAACATGCACACAATTAGAAGAAAGCTTTAGGAACGATGTGATTAACATATAACAGAATGAAAGGATTCCGAGATACTAATGAATGAACCAAGACAGTTTCAGTGCCATCGGTTCCTTTCTTTTCTCGTCCTTCTGGAAAAACAAATCTCAAACTCACTTCGAAAGAGGCACTCAAATTCCAAAATCACGTCAAATTTCCAAGAGTTTGTTTCATCTGGAGCCTCCATTTCGCAATTTTAACCCCCCAAGAAATGCCAATATGTTGTTGTTAAACACATTAAATATAACTTGAATGGAACATGGTTTATTATTAATATTATCTAATTTTAACGGTATACATATTTTACCCCACATATTCTACCCCTTCTACCTCTCTAGTTTTGAACTTGTGACTTCTTTTCTACCCCTTCTACCTCTCTAGTTTTGAACTTGTGACTTCTTTTCTACCCCTTCTACCTCTCTGGTTTTGAACTTGTGATTGAAAAAAGCATTTTATATTAAAAGTGTACGCATAACACAAAAATGGATCTTCTTTTGGATTCAAAATATCAACAACTTTCAAACAACAGTGGAAAATCCGAGTTCTTTATCTGCAAAAACACACCACAAAAATCTAAAATCTACCATATATAATCTGTATACGCAGCATAACCGGCACGAGCAGAAGAACATACCTTCCCGGACAATTCATTTTAACTTCAAACCTGGTAGGCACCGAACACATGCCCATTTGATTTGAAGTGGAATATTATTTCAAACGGTAATTATTAGAAAATATTGAAATTTAGCGAGTAAAATTAGGTGGAAAAAAAAAACAAAAATATTAATACTGCTGTCCCCTGAGAGCTATTCTTTATCAGATTTTTATAAGTTTTTTTTGTTTCTATAATTAGTTTCTGTAATATAAATGAACTAAGATCATATAAAATGAAGTTATGCTGATCAGACGCTAATTAGCTGTCTCGAAAAAAAGGTTTGAAACTAGTCCCTTAATACTGTGACCTCGTGTGCCTGAAAACCACCAGTTTATACATCTGGTTTCGGCATAACAATTTCCAATGGTAAGTATAACTAGTAATATAACTTCCACGTTTGATGCAGCTCATTTTGTACCAAGATAACATAAAGGCATGGCAAGAGTTAAATCTCTCATCTTTTTCAAGAGCCAAAAAGCTTAGGAAATAAGAATTTCGGCCTACAGTAACCACCAGTTATGAAATTGAGAAAATAACCTTCTATTATACATGCTCAAGTGCAACGCATCAGACGTATGGTAAGTCATATCTGAATTCGTCTGCTGTTGGTTTTTGGAGGCTATAAAGAGCAGTTCCTTGCATATCACTACTTTCTGTTAGAGTTATGTGAGGGAAAAGCAGCTTCTACTCTTTGCTTGTTCACAAGCGCTCAGAGGTTACACCAGGCTTTTGGCATGATGGATGTCATTATCATAGTAAACTTTCCACTATGCCAAGATGTCTTCCAGATGACATGGAAAACTCTACCCATTATGAATATCCTGTTTTTAAATCGGACTCTGGTCTTATATTCTCTCCGTTACTTTCTACTTCAGTAGTCTGGGATTGGTTCTTGTGCCAATTCCTTGTCAACCAAATCGTTTGCCACAAACCACCATTTGCAAAATGGGGGAGGAGGATGCGTCCCCAATAAGGATAAAAAGGCCCTAGCACTTTCATGAATGAAAAAATCAATGCTATGGCCAAGAGGTGCCAAGGAAAACCTCCTTCCTGTCATCAACACTTTCCTGAATCAGTTAAATGTGAGCAAAAATCAAAGCAACTCTTATTACAAGCCAGAAATAACGACATCCGAAAAGCACAACATTAACCCAAAAAGAACACTACCTTAAGATTCTGGGAGAGTTCGATTGCAGTTTCCTTCAATATTTCTGCAAAAACACAACCAGCTAACAGGCCAAAAGGTATAAACAGCTCCTTATTTTGTGCTACGCAGTAAGATGCCTCCATAAAAAATGTGACAGCTAAAATGGGAATTAAGAGCCGCTTCGCTACACCCAGTATAGGTTCAAATAAATTATGTATCACTCTCTCACCAGCTTTCTTCCATGGAAAGTTTCTGACAGGTTCAGGACACACTTCCCACAATTTTATCGGTGTATTCTCCAAGTGAATATTCTCGGTCTCTTGCAACTCACTAGATAGATCTTTTATCGGTGTATTCGTTGCAGATTGAAGACGTATCTTCAAATTTCTAGATACAAATGATAAGGAAGAGCTTGAAGAAAATGAACCCTTTTGAACATGAGCCATGCTCCCCTACAAATGAAAAGCAAAACAAGCATCAAAAAAAAACTCTAGGCCACCTAATGCATGTTTGGTCACAATGAAATTTGGAAAAAGAACTAAGAAAAATCAATGATAAACTTCAGATATATCAGATAAAAATGCAATAACTGTTAAAGCAACTGTCAAATATTCTAACTTATTCAATATATCCTTTGCTTTCGCTGCCAAAGTCCAAATCATAAAATCTAGGATTGTTTATTGATGACCCGAACACAGGGCGCCTCAGGTTACTTAGGCAACTCAAACACAAAATGATCTTGTAACAACCTACTCGACGCTCCGTATTTTGATATGTGATATTGTACATATGTTAAGTGGTTATGAGATGCACACGTGTGGTAGGTTTGCTTCAATACCAAGTCAAGAGAGTTGTTTCCATGTAATGTTGTAAAAATATGTAAGATTTTGCAACATTATCTAAAATTTCTAACAAGCATTCAAGGCCGAGAACCCAGTAGAAAACCCATAAATAACGAAGATGCTACGAGTCTAATTTTATCCATTCGTGACTCAAAGAAAAATGTAATATTTTCTAACATAATAAAATAAATGCAGAGCACTGAATAATGAAGGGGAACAAGAGGGGGGGCTATCAGCCTGACACCTGGTAGACCTTGTAAAAAAAATGTTAAACATGAAAGGGGATCATGCCTATCCCAATGAGCTAAATATGACCCCACAGGCAATAGTTTATGCCTAAAATGTATGCTTTAAAGGACAAATTGGGAATTAGGTTTTGAGCTGCCACCTCGCAAAAGCATTCAATCTCATACAAAAGGTAAAAATTTCCTTCTAACCACACCACTATGCATTTTATTTTCCTAATGTGGAGCATCTCTCAGTCAAGACCATGAGGTATACTCCAAATCAAGGCCACCCATGCAGCTATTGACTTATGAGATAGAATTACCTCCATGGGCAGCATAGCTATTGACTTATGAGATAGAATTACCTCCATAGGCAGCATAGGAGCTATGTAGTGAATTTGGTGATGAGAGATGGTTGACTAGGCCTGAATGGGTGTTTTTCTCTCTTTGAGAGTGAACGTATTTTGGGTTGTTTTTGTTTTCCACTGTAATTTCTCTCGTTCCGAGGGAAGGAAGCAAGCTCGAAGGATATGGGTCTTTGAGTAGTAAATGCTTGTTTAGAGAAGAGACTTTCAAGTGCCTAGTTGGGCAGGGCAAGGTAACGAACCGGCCAGCAAACCAGACCAATGGGCTGGTTTGTACCGGTTTGGTACCACTCCATGGCGGGTTGAACTCCTTGGCAGGTTCAAATCAAGACCAGCTGGTTGGGGTCGGTTTGTAACAGTTTGGTTACTGGTCTAAACTGACCCAAACCAGCTGGTCTTGATTTGATTCGGCCAATGAGGTCAATCCACCATGGACTGGTACCAAAACCCACAGACTTCACAGGGACTTATAGGCTGTTTTCGATAAAAAGTGGTAAATTCTCTCCCTAAGCCTTCACACTTTGCTATAAAGGGAACTCTCCCCCTCCTGTTTACCTCACACCTCTCATTGTGAGCTTTTGTGAGCTTCCTAACTTTTGCAACAACATTGGGTTTTTCAGCAGTAGTCTAGCAACGGCAACCTTGGAGTTGGTTTGGCATCATGGAGATAATTTGGAGTTAGTTTGGAGCTGTCCAGTGGAGATTACATCATTAGGAAGAGGCTACAACCCATCTTTTCATTCCCAGGTATACTTTCCCTCTTTTGAAATTGTAGATCTGAATGTTGTCCTTGTTTTTTATTTTTTATCTTTCAAGTTAATATCTGCGCCTCTTTGTTCTTAAATTTAAAATAGGATTTTCATTGAAATTTGTTGCATGTTTTTTTCTTCAATTTGTAGATTTCTTTCCATTTAAATTTCATCATCCATGGCCCAAAATCCAAGGACATTGGACGGACCCATTGTGATGTTATTGACGGCTAAATAATTTGCAAATATTGCGAACGCTCTATTTATAGTGTTATGAATGTAAATTATTAATAATAAATAGTTAACAATGATTAGTATACTAAAGAGGCATGTCTCTTAAGGACATGACCATTCATGAAAGGGCACCTGCCCAGGGATATAAGCAAACCCTCATTTGTAACAATTTCATCTTGTCATACCTTCTGTACATTTCTATATAAATATACGACTTGTCCCATAATGGATATTACATATTGACATCTTCTGAGTATTTTGCGCGTATATGAACTTTGTTCATAACATTTGGTATCAGAGTTGTTCGATTATTTGGCCGCTCAACCACTGCACGTAGCCAGTGTGATCTGGCCTTTGGCCATCAACCCTTTGTCAAGTTGGTTGTTGTTGGAATTCAAGCTTTTAGCCAGACAAGTTTTGGAGGTTCTCCATTTTCGCCATCAAGCCTTTGGCCTAATAAAAAAGAAAACAGAAAAAAATTAATAATATATAGAATAAATAAAATTATAAAAATAAAAATAAAAAAGGAAAAATAAGTCCAAAATACAAAAAATAAAAAATAAAAAACAAAAGTTATAAAAGAAAAAAAAAGTAAGTTATATATTAAAAAAAAAACCATAGCCACCCGGAGCCATTACCTCCGCCTACCACCTTCTCCAGTACATTTCTATATAAATATACGACTTGTCCCATAATGGATATTTACATATTGACATCTTCTGAGTATTTTGCGCGTATATGAACTTTGTCCATAACATTTGGTATCAGAGTTGTTCGATTATCTAGGCGCTCAACCGCTGCACATAGCCAATGTGATCTGGCCTTCGCCCATCAACCTTTGTCAAGTTAGTTGTTGTTGGAATTCAAGCTTTTAGCCAGACAAGTTTTGGAGGTTCTCCATTTTCGCCATCAGGCCTTTGGCCTAATAAAAAAGAAAAAAGAAAAAAAAAAAAAAATATATATATATATATATATATAGAATAAATAAAATTATAAAAATAAAAATAAAAAACAATAAAAAAGGAAAAAGAAAAGTCAAAAATATAAAAAATAAAAAATAAAAAACAAAAGTTATAAAAGAAAAAAAAAAAAAAGTCAGTTATATATTAAAAAAAAACCATAGCCACCCGGACCCATTACCTCCGCCTACCACCTTCTCCAACCACACACCGCTGCAAAATGAAGTCGCAGTCGCTACCACGAACACCCTGCCACCCTGTGTTAGTTGTTGCCACCACCATTGTCATCTCTATCGCAAGCTTCCACTGCGAGTCTCCTTGTTGACCGCCCTACCCACCATCTTCTCTCTCTACAACAGCCACCGCATATATACTTTAGAAAATTGTTATGTCATTCCACATAAAATTAAGAGGGATTGTCACTTGTCACAATAATTCGTTTTCTTGTTCTTTGGATTATTTTTTAGTACACACAACTGTCACACGACAATTCTTTCTTGTCTATGGAGCGAACCATAATTTCTGAAGGTCACCATAATATCAATTAAATGCCACAAGTCATACAGACATGACTTATTCATACGGTACGAAGTTAATTCAAGAATTGGTTAAGTTAGGGTAATATATAAAAGGTAACAATTTGGTAGTTCGAATCCCCTGTTATCAAATCAAGGCACAACCGAGCTCTCGCTGAATCTAGTTTCCACTCAAACTGACACCTTGCTCATGTGGTAGTTTTGGTTTAAACACCACCCAAGTTAAAGTTATATATAAGATATTTAAGATTATATAAAAGATATAAGTAATACCAAGGTTGCAATTAAATAAATATATATATTAGAAAAAACAAATTGTTATAATTTTATTATAAAAAAAATTATTATATAAGTTAAATGGGAGACTTGACATATAAAGTCCAAGGGAACTTGAAATATATATATATATAAAGAAAGGGTTATAAAAAGAATCACTACTAAAGTTTTCAAGGTTTATTAAAAAAAAGGGTTACTTTTACACTGTAAGGTTATTTCGAAAAAGTAAAATGGAGACCAGTGATGGAAGATTTCCTAAAACTTTTAGTAAATGTGTTAGTGCGCTATTTAAAATCAAAGGATCACTTGCAGGAAAGGATATTATAATCTCTATCAATCCTACTCAAGATAATAATTATGTTAGTACTAAATGTGCTAACCAATTAGCGATTCCTGAATCAAATATAATTGAAACGATGGATTCGATGCATAACAAACAATATGGCATAAGCAATCTACAACTAAGTATTGGAGATTATACTTATATCTTGCAATTCATCGTTAAAATCTTATATTGTGACAATAGTGATATAATTCTAGGTTCGCCCTAGATGGAATCAATAGGATCCTTCATCCTAAATATGAAAAAAATTTAACATTTTCCTACAGGAAGAAAAAAATAACACAACACGACATTACATTAAAATCAGATTTAGTAACACCAGAAGGCATACAAGATATCTCAAAAGTAATTTTTCAAGAAAGTGAAAAAACCATACATAATATGCAAAGAGAAGTTGACAAAATCACCGCTGACAAAAATGAAGAAGTTTATCGGCTTAAGGACCATAGTGAAAAATCACTGATGCAAATCAAGAAGCTTAAGAAGGACAAGAAGTTGCTAGAAAACAAGGTACAATAGCTTATCGAGAAGGAAGCATCGAAATCTTCAAGTGTAGAAATTCAAGTGGAAGAAAAAGGAATGAATATTGATGCGAAGAATATCACAACTCAAGACGATGACAAGCCAGTTGAGGTAAAAACATATTTCGATGTTGTAGTTCAGACGATGAAAAATCCAAATGAAGATTTTGTAACCAACTCAACAACATCAATGTTTGAAGTAAATCAGGAAATTGCCACACACATGATAAGGGAAAATCAAACCACAAGAACTCTTTATCGACATATGAATCACAAGAACAAACAACTCAATCAGACTGCATCTCTGTATCACTCAAAACAGAAACAACGTACTTATGTTCCGAAGACTACTAATGTCAGTGCAATTCAGCCTTGTGATAAAAATTCACAGGAAGTATCCAATAACCACAAGATTCAACAAATTTAGGATGGTCAAATCCCTTCTCAGTTCGACAATTTTATTTATCACTCTGAGGATCCTATTATCTTGTATCATCAAAGATTTCTTAAAGTTTTGAATAGATTACAAGACAAAGAAACAAGAGGACACGCCTTGTCGGCAATAAGCTTTGAGGACAAAGCTTCTTTGAAGAGGAAGGCAATGTTATAAATATAAATTATTAATAATAAATAGTTAATAGTGATCAGTGTACTGAAGAGGCACGTCTCTTAAGGACATGACCATTCATGAAAGGGCCCCTGCCTAGGTATATAAGCAGGCCATCATTTATAACAATTCCATCTTCTCATACCTTTTGTAAATTTCTATATAAATATACTACTTGTCCTATAATGGATATTTATATATTTCAGAGCTTCTGACTATTTTGTTGCATATATGAACTTTGTTCATAACATATAGGTTGAAACAACACTCGGCTAGTGTAAGAGGCCAAGTGACCCTGTGTGGTGCACTGAAACCCACCAAAAGTGGGTGACCCCTAGGAAAAATTCCCCCCCGCCCCATTGGTCAGCCAACTAGCCAGCAGCCCTATGATAATCCAAAGATAACTTTACTTTAGAGCTCTCCATCTATGCTTTGATCAGTGCTCTCTCTTATCTGGCATATTCTTTAAGGAAGGTGGGTCATCTATCAAAAGGTACACTAACCATTTATTTAATCATATGCTTTCATTTAATGTTGGGGGCATACTAATGGTACAACTTGAGTGGGCCTAATGGTTAAAAACATGTGTTTCCTCCTAAGAGGCTATGGGTTCAAATACGGGGGGGTAGAGTATGTACACCTCCATAGACTTTAGCAGTCAAATTGATACATGGAGGCAGGTCACATGTCCCACAAACAAGGGGGTCTCATACACCAATTTGGTGTCTGACTTGGTTGTGACCTTAAAATTAGATTGTTTTATTAAAATGGATCACAAGCCAAGTTGGATGATTGACCATTCTTGATCGTACACTTGTTCCCACGCTTCACCTAGGAACTAATCCAGTGTGACCTCCCTTGAGGTCCTTCCTTCAGGAGGGGCACTAATACCTAATTGATATAGTGTGCCCAAGGTAGTACATACTTGAAACCTTCCATGTTTCTTTGTTATCCACCTCCATCCTTTAGGTTGATTGTTATTGGACATTGACACTGGCACGCTATATCCTCATCTCTAAGTCAAGGCCTAAAACTTTGACCTAAGAGGTTGATGCAATCGAAAGAAAGATAAAAGCATATGAAGCCACAAATACAAAAACTGAAAAATGCAAAAGATGGTTGGGACATAATAAGAACATGGGAGAAAGCCTAGCATGATCTCTATCCCTCTTATTAGCCATCACCCAGTTCCTAAGTCTTTCATGTTCTATCTAAAACAAACAAACTTATAAATGCCCCAACATTGATGAGCAATAAACTACTACAAGTTTAAGAGGTATTGGAAAAGCATAAATCAAGTTGGATCACCTAAGTTATTCAAGAAAGAAAGACAAATCATTAAAGTAAAAGGCACATTAGAGGGATGGAAAAAGCAGGCCAAGGAAAGGGGTAACTTATGCCTCCACGATTGCTCCCTCTTCTCATCATTATATTCAAGATGTTGGACCTCCCTCAGCTGGTACCATGGCTATGGCCATCTTCCTTAAAGCCTTTTCCATTCCATGACCACATTATGACATGCATCCATGGATTGATGGGTTTACCTGCAAAATGTCCTTCCCCTTAGGGGTTGAAAGCACCTAATAGAGCTAATTGCATAATCATCCCTAACAAAAGTGTGGTAACTTGTTTACAACTCTGAGCTAGAAAGACATTTCAAGGCAAAATTTTATGTGAAGCATTCTTGTGCCCTTGACATTGAATATGACATGTTACCCACCAAAAGTGGGTAACCCACAGGAGAAAAAATTTCAACTCATTTGGCAGCCAGCCAGCCATCAGCCCCACGATAGTCAACACATAGCATTGTGACAGAGTTCTCCACCCATTGCTCTGGTTTTTTCCCTCTCCCATTTGGCATGCTTCTTGAAGGAAGGTGGGTCATCACTTGACAGGTTCTCTAACCATTTTTGCAATCTTGTGATTTCATTTAATGTTATGGGCATATTAATATGGATCACGAGGCAAACTAGATGATTCACTGATCTCGATTGTATCCTTGTTCCCACACTTCACTTGGAAGGTTAGTCTTTGACTATAGTCTAGTGGGACCTCCTTTGAGGCCTTAGGGTTTAGGAAGTGCACTATTAGGAAGGCACTAATTGATATAGCATGTTCAAGGTAATGCATACTTACCACCGTCCATCTCTCACAATTATCTATCTCCATTCTTCAGGATGCTAGTCATTGGTCATTGGGAATGGCCCCTTATATCCATATCTTTAAGTCAAGGCCCAAAAACTTGGCCTCGAGGGTTGATGCAGCGGAAAAAGCAGTTAAAAGCATATAGTGTGTTGTACACCTAATCCGCTACGGATTATGGTGGGGATATGAAGAGTCAATGGAGTCCAAGAGACAACTTGGAATATGAAAACCAAGGGTCATTATACATTGTATTTAAATGTATATCATTGTGAATAATATGCATCTCACGATTATCCAAATTTGTCTATCCATTTGTGTGTAAGTTTAACATGGTATCAAAGCGGGCGAATTCATGCCCTGCTCAAATCTGAGACAATGATTTTGTGGCCTCCTTAGAAATCGAATTATTGTGTGGTCTTTCTCTAATTGTGCGTTCTACCATTTAATTAAAATGCCTCACCTATCCCCATGCCTGTTAGTTATGCGTTTCTCCTTATCAGAACTACCACCTTATAGACCATTTTACTTTGTGCATGCCTATTTCATTGTTGCTATGCGCCTATCGAACTGACCTCTCAGCATGAATCTTGTTGATTTCTCTGTGGGACCATTTCTCTCACAGATTCCCTAAATCCAACGTTTGTTTCACCGTCCACATGCATGTTTCACAGGTAGATGCACCTATCCCTCATCGCCTACGTTACTTGTTAGCACAGCACAATTTTGTGGAATCCCTGACATACGTTTTTTGCTCTATTGTAAGTTCTTGAGATCTTTCGACACCTTGGTAACATTATCGAACTTGCCCATTGTATTGGTACAGACATGAAAATTGGCTTTGTAACCATAGCCATGACTCCTTTAATCTAGTTAAGTTTACAATCTTCTGGTGCTTCCAATTTTGACTAGACCCTCCACTACCAAGAGTTGTTGATGCTCTCTTAACCGCGAGGATTCGAATACTACGCAATGAATAGTGTGTATGAAATTGATCAAAGCTTGAAAACTTCAGATCTATCCGTTTAGACTCTGAGCTCGATAGCTAAGTCCATGATATTGCCTACTTGGAGTTGTTTCCCTTTCCCTCCATTTTCTCTATAGTTTTCCAACCGCACAAAACAATAGGCATTTACAGAATACGTGGGAGACATATCTTTGGAGAATATGCAAAAGACATTGCCCTGCAAATTCGTTCAAACCTTGTTGGAGAGACTTTGTGGGAAATCACGACCATTATGGAGAATATATCAGTTGTTATTGGGGTTTTGGTCATGGAAAAACTCCATCATGAATCAATTCTCTATTTTCTAAAGGAGAGAGGAAGGGTTTAAATCAAAAACACAGTGCAAAGTAACAACAATTCTTCTTCATCTTCAATTTCTAATTGACCTCCTTAGTGTTAATTTTTCTTAGGGCTATATTGTTCTTTGCTTTAGATAATTGCATTTCATTATTTACACATTTAATTCACCCCACAACACCATAACATTATTCAGCAACATATGCAATTATATAGAAAGAACAATATCATCATCAATGCAGCAGAACATAAAAGAACAATATACGAAAAGCATTCACACATAGAAGCACCAGGATTGGTCGGAGACCAAGGCAAAACCCCACAAGGGAGAAACCCTTTCAAATTATTCTTCTTATTAGATTGTCATAAAATGTTCAGCAGAGAGAGAGTACAATGATCCATATCTTCAACTACAAAACTTATCCAGCAAAATTAACTAAACAACATCCAAGAGATGAACCCAGCAATATTGATAATAAAAACCTTGATTCAGAAGCTTGCAGTCAACTGTCAATATTTGCGGTCAACTATCGAACTCTACGGTCAACTGATAAAATGAAACCCTAGTTTCCAACCACACGGAGAGAGTGTACGTGCGTGCAATTGAAACCCTCCAACCACACAGATAAGCCTGCATGCCCACAGTTGCAACCGAAAATTCCCTATGGCTACAAATCAAAACCCTATCAATTTCATACCTGTACAAACCAATCTCCACAAACCAACCTCAAACTTGTGTGAGCCAAAACAAAGAAAGAAGAATGATTGATGATCTCCAAATTAGGGTCACTTGACTTGTATTTATAGCCATCCAAGGGCGTCCAACTTCCTTTTGGGCCGACCTATCCTTTTTTGTGCACGTGGGGGTTTCCATATTAAAATATATTTTTCCTTAACCAAATTAAATTCTTCCAAGGGCTAGTAGGGGTCTTCCTTGATGAGGAAGATTGTCCAAAGGAGGGAATTTATCCCTGAGCTGCCAAAATTAACTCCTAGCAGTGGTTCTCTGTGGCATGAAATATATGTTCTAAGAAATCTTCGAAATAAATAGTCTATTAATGTGAATTTGATTGCTCGAATCATTCTCCATCTCGTTAGTGGTCGCTATTGTCACGAGGAAAGTGAAATCACTGGTTTGAAGTTCGTTTATATATGCGTTGGTTTCAAATTAATACTTCGAGCCTATGTATGCATTGGACATTCACCCAATGTATGAACTCTGCATGGGAATGGAGTGTTGAATACAGCGTTGTAGAGCATTCAATCTCCAGTTGGATAGTCTCCAAACAAGACTTACATTGCGGTGCGTTGGTTCATTTTTTACTTTTTACGTTGAATTTCATGGTATGTGTATTGAGCTTTGAATTGCATATGTTGAGCAATATGTCATATGTATTGGTTGCCTATGCTCTAGCATTGAATCATAATATACGTGGGTTGATTGAATTATATGTGCATTGAAACTCTTGTAATGTGCATTGAAGGGATAGCGTTGCATTAGTATTCATTTGAGAATTGTTTAATATATGTATTAAGACTTTTATAAATATATGCCTTTGCATTGTATTGTATGATTAGAGGGCGTGAATCTACATTAGTTGGTGCACTGGTGCATACAGTTCTAAGTTACATTGTTTGTGCACATTGAAAAGTTGTATGTCGTATTGGTATATTGGTGTTTGCCTTGAGAATCAAAGCATTTATATATGTGTTTGTCGTGAGGGTCCCTTTCATTTATGTGTTGCAATGCGTTGTGAGCCTGAGGCCTAATTCCAAGCATTGAATACTGTAATTTCTTCATTCTTGGGAGCAGTACTTGTGAGATTCACCTGATTTGTTCAATAAAAAACACAAAAATTAATACAGTGTTAGAGTTCTTGAAGACTCTCATACTTTGTTCTGTTGATGACACGGTCAAAATCAGCAAAATCACTCTTGTTGATATTCAAATTTGTCTATAATATGCACACGAAAAGATTGAGTTTCTACAACTAGAATCACGGCTATAGCAAGATGAGTTACAATAGAAAAGACATCATTCTAAACTGGTTTTTGTTCAGAACAATCCTCTATTTGAGACGGACTCCCATCAGCAAACAGAAACTAATCAAATTAGTGAGGTTGAGGTTGATTCAGTGCCCAATGCAAGAGCATATTTGCATGCAGATGCAGAAGCTCAGGTTACACTGCCCAAGCCCATCATCAGACCTTGGGAAGAGCTTGTCAACAACAAGCACAGAACCCGTCTTGGATATGACAAGGATGTGTCATTTCATATTCTAGACTATTCCAATCCCATTCAATTTCAAAGTGTTGGATTTCTTCAAGATGGTTCATCTTCACTTGTTCTACATCCTACTCCTATTCCTCAGCCACACATTGTCAAATGCCAACACTGTAATCGAGTTGGCCATGTGAAAGATCATTGTTTTGATCTTCACCCATGTGAGCATTGTCATAAGCACACTCATCATTCAAACAGATTCTTCATAAACAA
This sequence comes from Pinus tabuliformis, assembly GCA_031772625.1. NCBI lineage: Eukaryota > Viridiplantae > Streptophyta > Pinopsida > Pinales > Pinaceae > Pinus > Pinus tabuliformis. The sequence goes on from CM062818.1 coordinate 1,540,429,462, forward strand.
GCCTCCTGCAAGAACGAAGATTCACCTTGGATGGATTGCTTCTTGGCAATGGGTTTCAACAACCAAGAAGATATTTTGGTCATACCATAGAATTTGTTCTCGAGTATTGATACATCTTGCAATTGAGTTTTCTTCATCTTCTCACCTTGTATTTGACAGGGGGGAATTGATGGTCATCTACAAGCTTTTAAGATAAATCAAGCAAGCCTGAGCCACAACTTGAGCCTGTTGCCTAAGCCTAGAGCCAAAGTCAGCCATACCCAGATTCAAAGTTGTAGCCAGAAAAGCCCATGAGCATGCAATTTGGTTGGTGGCCTTCCTTAAACCACCACATGTTAAGACCTCAATGTTCTCCTTTTTTCAAGAATTAGGGAGCACTTCCTCTAGCAAAAGACTTTAGCTTCTAGCCAGATTTGGAACTTGTTGATCGCTGGGGTGGCACCTAAATATTTTTGAAAACTCCATGCCCAAGGATGTACCAAAGGCTGCTTGTACCATCAGAGTTCATCATATCACTAGAGTTTTTAAACTCTACTTCTTCTTCTCATCTTCTTCTATAGTACCCAGATTCCACAAGCCCTACGGGGATGACATAAAGTGATGATAGTATGATGAGTTTGAGCCATGTAAACAGGCCTAGGTAGCTTGGAACCTTGTCATTAAGTGAGTCTACTCTGGGAGGTTTTTTTCACTTGGTTAATTATCATTTTCCTCCAAGAATTTAATAATTAATTGATTTTTTTCCTCCAAGCATACCCACAAAGTCAGAGTACGGCTTGATGGCGAGGCCTTGGGTGAGTCCTAGTGTCTAGAGTCATTGTATATTACCATACTAGATCACTCGTAAAATTTCATGGAATTTGGTTAGGTCTAGGGGTTATTTTTTAAATTTTTTTTAATTTCCCGCAGGGTGGAAATTGGAATAAATTCTGAATGTAAATATGTAATAAGTGATGCCTAGAAAAGTTGCATGGAGTATGTGTGCTCAAAATTACACCTCTCACCCTCAACTTTCTACTATGACACACTTTGAGAGGTAAAAAATGTGTTCTAGACCCTCAAAACCCACTTTTCCTAAGTTTAGTGGGAAATCTGGCAATAAATTAAACCAGAAATAAATTAAATGGAGAGAAATAAATAGCTCCATGTGACAAAATGACATGGAAATGACTTGGAAATTATCTCAAGTCAAAAGAATGAGTCAAAGGACAAGTTGGAGGATGATTTGGCACCTTGCATCATAAATACATGGCCCACTCAAGGAAATCGAATTTATTGGCATTAATGCAGCAGCTGGTGACTTGGAAAATTGAATTATTTGGAGAGTTAATGCACATGTGAGATATTTGAAAGATATTGGTTGAGATATTCTTGGGAGTTTGTCTCCACTTATGTTCCCTCTCCTTCACACTTGGCATCATCATGTGTTAAAATTGGCAACTAGGGCCAAACCCCATGTGGGTCATCTTATTTATGGCAGCTGATATTTTTCTTAGATCCCTCTCATTAAAAGGTGCAGAATTGATCTAAAGATCATCCGATTCCAATAAGTATTCATGGAGTTATGAATTTATTTGTGTTATAAGACAATTCGTCAAGGTCGGCCAGCGACCAAATATAACCCACATGTGCTCAACGTTTTAGAATAAAAGGAGATGACTTGATAGTCATTTCTACACACACTTCTATCTTGATTTCTCTCCACTTGTCTTGGGTTTTAGTGGAAGAGAAATCTAGGAGTGGAAGACCTAGACGTTGGAGGATTGAGGTTGCCCTAGTTGCAGTCAACAAGAAGCACGCTCTCATAATCTAGAGGACGCAGTCAAGTGAGAAGCCCTAACGCTACAAGGAGGACAACCCTAGTATCTATGCTATCAAGAAGAAGCCCTAGCCTATACGCTGGCCTCTACGCAGCCAAGAAAGAGGCTGCCCTAAACAGCATGGGAAAGAGAGGTTGTTTGGGTGCTCATGTAGGGAGAAAGGCCGAAGTTTGAAGCTTAGGGCCACAGCAAGAAGAGGCAATTCAGCGTGGGTGAAATAGGATTGTTCTGAAGCCATTTCAAGAAAACTGAAGGGATGAAAGGAGGCTGAGTATCTTGCTAGAAGGTCAAGGAGAAAGGGAGTTGTTTGAGGGCTCGTAGAGGGTGGAACAATCCTCTAGAAAGGTTGTCGCAGGCCTGTTCTAAGGGTTGTAGGATGCCACTGTAATGAGAGGAGGGCAGAGCCATTATTAAGGGCTAGAAGGCTGCCAAGAATTACAGCGAAGGGGACAGCCTTCCCTTGGAGGACAACCGCATTAATTAAGGGCAAATTTGGGCAAATTTTAGGGGTTGTTTGGCTGGGTGTGTAAGGGCTGCCAGATGCCCTAACCAATCACCACATAAGCAGCAGTGAAGGCAGCATTGGAACAACAGTGTTGTGGACAGCTAGGCAATGGAGCATGGTGGAACCATGATGCATGGACAGCAAGACAACAAGGCTACCATATGCCTAGAACAACAATGTTTTGGGCATGACTATTAGGTACAGCGGTGCAGCAGTACAGCTAAGACAGCTAGGCAATGGTACATACATATTTGGAGCAGCGTAAGTATGTTATGTTGCTATAGGGACAGCAGCAACTTTGGGTTGTTGTAAGTATATTGAGATAACAAGCCGTGATGGGACATCAGTAATAGCAGCAATGATATTGTGCCACAATGATGGGACAGCAACATGATGAGACAGAACCATGATGGGACTGCCATGTCATTGTGCAGCGGTGGCACAATGGTACAGCATGGTGCAACATGGCAAGCTTGGACAACATGACAAGCATGGTGAAGTATGGCAAGCATGGACAGCATGATAGATGTGACAACCACATGAGACATGTTGTATGACAACATGGTTCAACCATGGCACATGGGACAGCAATGCAGCATTAGGTGCAGCAGTCATGAGGTGGTACAACACAGTGAGGTGCAGCATGATGACGAGATGCAGCACGATGATAGGTGAAGGAGTCACCTTGGAGAATCAGTTGAAGTAGCATGTCTTCAACTGATCTCATGTATCATCTTCTTAGAGATGATCTATGCTCTTATCTAGATAAGTCAAAGTGTTGACTTCTGTTGTAAATGTACCATCTTTGTCTCTCTCTCTGTTGAACTATTGAAGAACATATAAGAAGAATTGATCAAGGGTTTCCCCACATTGGGGTTTGTCCCTGGCTAGTGCCACATCTTGTGTCCTCTTGTCTTGGCTTATCTTCTGCAATTTATGTTTATGTTCTATCTTCAGTTTACTTTAATGTTGATGTGATTGTTAATCTGGAAAAGATATAGAGCTAACTGTGAAAATTGAAATAAATTGCTCTAAGCATAGAACATACCTAAAATTAACATCATGGCACATCGAATTATCCTCAAGGAGGGACCACGCAATTCCCCAAGGCATTTACGCTGAGCTCATTAGAAGCATCTATATGAGGTGGCATCACATGGTTTGTTCTTGGAGTTTGACTTGAGTTAGCTCCTTGATTGGTTCACACTTGGATTTGCTCATCTTCACACTTGGAGAATTCGATTTTGCTTGAGGATTTCATGGTGCCACATATGGAATTCGATTTGCATTGGTGTCTACTTCATCCCTCCACTTGGAATTTGATTTCCTTCTTGGGATCTTCTCCATGGCCATTTGTCACTTGGTTGTTACATTGGGATTTGCTCCCATCTCTCTATATAATAGAGTTTTGAACTCTCATTTTGTATCTTTTTGTTTCTAGCTATTGTGCTTGTGGAAACACTGCTACTTTATACACTTTTCAAGAGTTTTAATAAAAAGACTTTGGGGGTCCATTCATAGGTGTTCTTCCTTTAGAGCATGGTGCATTGTGAGCTATCGATAAAATATTTTCTATGCTTTGAATTATTTCATTTTCCATATATTCTTGTAAACTTGCTATTGCAAAGTTATCTTGTATTAGCATTTGATTTGAAAGTAGGCTCTAGATGTTGAAAGTTCTAGTTTATTTTCAAATAAATTTCTAGAAGTTTCAATTCATTGTTTGCTTATCTAAATCTATATGGACTAATGTGTGATTTGAGTATTGTAGAAGAATTTTTGTTGGATCAAGTGAGGGGAAGTCTTTGGGAAACCAACCCACTCTTGAAGCAACTTCAAAAGAACTCTCATTTGTTATTTGGATTTTCATAGTTTATCTTACGAAAAAGAGATTCATTTGGGCATAGCTTGTATACAAGCAATCATTTTAAAATTTAAATCTTTTGAAATAGTGCTTCATTGATTTTATATTAGCTACTTGAGAGCTTTTCTACACTAAACCAAGTGATGGGGTTCACTCCCATCACTTGATTTGGTTTCTTGTATACTATTTGTATTTTATCTAGTTGTTTATATATTCTCTCTACACTAATTTGTCTCTTGATTTTGCAACCCATAGGTAGAGTGTTGGTGACAAGGGGATTGAAGAAAGATTACTCAAACTCTAACCATTCTCTTGTAGGACCTCTCAACCCCTTTCAAAGTTGATTTCTTGAGGAGGTCATGGACAAAGAGAGGGTTACTACTTGGCAAGGCCGTGAGCATTTGAGGAGAAATCTCTCACTTGGTTTGGTCGTGGGCATTGAAGAATAGTTCCTCTCCTTTGCAAGAATTCATCATCCATTGGAGGCTAATCTTTTGGACATCAAGAGACACCTAACACCTTCATTGAGAGCATTCTTATTGTATTTTCTGATTTTGACTTTCAAGAAGGAGATCTAGTGCTTGAGAAGCCTCATATATTGTAAAGATCCCTCTTGAAGCTTTAGTTGAGATCCTCTTGAAAGTTTCTCATCTTTGTAATCATCTAATAAAAACTTAGTTTTTCTTGTGGGAGCTTGGGTTTTCACCCAAGGCATCATTTGCTCCTTATTTTAGAAGGAGGATTTTGGGTGGATTGATCTTGCATGTTTCTCTTTAGTTTTCATTTTGCATATCTTAAGAATTAACACAATCTCACCATCACATTCTAATTTTCTAGATTTAATTTTGCTACTAGTTTCCATTTTTATGCTTGGCATCTCAAGTTTCTTTGCTTTTAAGTATAATTTGGAATTTTACTTTGAAGCAACTTATTTTATTACATGCAAGCATTTCATTTCATGTGGCAAAGTTGATCTAGTTAGTTTAACAATTTGCTTCATGTTGGCCTCACAATAAGCTTATTGTTTACACGTTCATGTGCTTATGAGGCTTATGTTCTTGTATCTTGCACTATTTTGAGCAATTTTCCAAGTTATCTTGTTGAGCATATTTCCATTTAATTGAAACTTTCCCCTCATGCAAAGCAATAGTAATCTTACTTGCATAGCATATTAGGCATTTCAATATAGTTGCATTTTAACTTAATTTACCTCCAAGCATAAGCTTGGTTGAAAGACATTTCTTAGGGACCCGTTTCTTTCATCAACTTGAGGGACATAGACCCTCTTATGTGGTTAACATGATGACCTTGCAGTCATCAGAGCCACAGTCTCTGCAGCGCCGGAGGCATCGGGTGTGTTGGGTAATCCAAGGGAGGTATCATTAATATAGCCTTCACTGTCTTTCTTTGGACCCCTTCCACAACTCACATAAGAGACTTGTTTCAAAACAGTGGAAAGAAAGGTCACATCTAGACTAGGCATTTAGATTAAAATTTACCAAGATAATTGCATTCAATCTTAGTTTAAGTGCATTTCATGCTAACACATCTTGCTATTTTACTTGCAAATTATTTTATGTACTTGTCATTGATGCAAATATCTTGAGTTGATTATCTTATTTAGGCAAGTATCATCTTGTTTCACTTTTGCAAGTAAAGTTTAATTTTTCCTTTGCAAGTCACTCTATATTGCTTCCATACATGCTTTGGATTTGTGAATGATTTTATATTTTGAAAGCATTTCTTGAAAGCAAATTTATATCTTGCATATGATATCATATCTTGCTAACATCTTTTGTTTGATTGATAGGGTTACTTGTGTTTCAATTTGAAGCACTTCATTTTTCTTGAGAAAGTATTATTTTATTTTAAGCAATATTTGAAGGCATTGGTTTTATGTATGCAATTTTTTTTATTCATGTGTTGATGATTATATATTTCATTTCATATTGCTCATCATATTTGCTCATAATCTTAAAAGTAATCCAATTCACTCTAACATCTCCTAGAGACCTCACATCCTTTTAACTTAGTTTTCCATTTAGGGACCACCCCCCTTAGCTGACCTAGGAGAGAGCTTAAACAGAGAGAGTTAGGAATAGGTGACAGCCCCATCTATTTAATTTGCCACCAACCACACCTTGTGGGGTTAAGGTCTTTTCTCACTAACTTAGGTGTGTGTGATAGGCGACAAAGCAACAGCACTGTTCCAGGAACTGCATCAAGCGTTTCAGGTTGAGACCTCAATGGTCTCCCTTTTCCAAGAATTAGGGAGCACTTCCTCTAGCAGAAGATTTCAGCTTCTAGCCAGACTTGGAATTGTTCTAGGAACTGCACTAAGCGTTCCAACATTGGTGATCATCCTTAAACCACCACCAATTGAGACCCCGTGTTCTCCCACCTTATACCATCATTTCATAGATCAAAGTCAGTTAATTGTTTACATGAATTTTTTACATTTTGTGTATTTCAACTCTCTTCTTGGACTCATATATACCCCTTTGGATTAAGGAGGGGAATGTTGGACACCTAATCTAAGGGTTATGGTGTGGAATATGAAGAGTTAATGGAGTCCAAGAGACCAATTGGAATATGAAAACCAAGGGTCATTAAACATTGTATTTAAATGTATATCATTGTGAATAATATGCATCTCGCGATTATTCAAATTTGTCTATCCATTTGTGTGTGAGTTTAACATAGAGCCACAATGAAAGAAAATGTAAAATGTGAAATATGGTTGAAACATTGATTAGTGTATGGGGAAAAGCCTAGCATTAGCTCTACCCTCCTCATTAGCCATCACCCAGTTCCTCAAAGCATTGAATGCTTCATCTCAAATAAAGGGACACTTGAATGTCCAAACCTTGATGCGTGAGAAACTACTAAATATTAATGGAGTATTGGTAAAGCATAAAGCAATCTTCGACTCTTGAGCTATGCACCAAATAAAGACAAATCCTTAAAGTAAAAGGCACACCAAAGGGGTGGAAAAGGTAGGCCGAGGAAGCGGGTAAGTGACGTTACCAGGATTCGAATTCAGATTTGGATACAAATCTGCCAATGTTTTAGAAGGTCGGGATCAAGATACGCTAAATTTGCAACATAATAAGTTTATGTCAGACTTGGTCGACTACTAAATAATCGTGCAATTTAATAAATAATCATGTTATTCAACAATGGGTTTTTCAATAATGTTTCAAATGTGCCAACACACATTTATTAATACATATGCACATGTTGTTGTGTGACCGGCACAACTTCCTTTTCCTTTTCAGAAGCTTTGATCAAGCCGCATTTTCGGTGGTCTCACTTACTAGGAACGGTCCATTCTTCGAAAGTGGGTCTTTAACATCAAGTTTTCCGATACACATTTATTAACAAGTCTGCACATGTTCTTACCCCACTGGTTCGACCAACACACCTTCCTTTGCAGACTCTTCGATCAAGTCGCGATAGAACACATTTGATTTTGTCGGTGTTACCGTGTTGCTTACTACGAAGTATCCACTCTTCGAAAGCGGCTCTTGAACTGAGCACATCCCAACCGATCTGGATCCAAATCCGTATCTGATCCAGGGATCCGCGAATCCAACTACCCAGGACCCATGGATCCAGTAACATAGGGGGTGACTCACGCCACCAAGATTTGTCCCTCCTTACATCACTACACTTAGGATGTTGGACCCCCATTAATTGATCTCCTAGTTGTGCCACCTTCCTTGAAGGTTATCCCATTCCATGACCACCATTCTCACACACCTATGGATTGATGGGCTGACATGGGACATGTCACTCCCCTTGGGGGCTAGAAGGACCTACTAGGGTTGATGATCTAATCATCCCTAACATAAGTGAGGTAAGTTGTTTTCAAATCCTGAACTAGTAGACATTTGAAGGTGAGTTTTGTGTGAAGTATTTATGTGCCCCTAACAGTAGATATGGTCCACTATGATGCTTTAATGGTTTGATGTCCTTGTTGAAGTTGATCTCACTTGATCTTCAGAAGTTTTGTTCAGGTGGTTTCACATTATGGCAAAGACCCCTTAAGGGATATTTCGACTCTTTTTCAGCACCTTCCACGGGGTACTTTGCCCCATTCTGAGAGCATTATTGACCTTGTGACCACAATGTTGCTCCTCCAAAGATGAGTGTTGGGCCTTGAGCAACTTCCACATGATACTACGCCTCTTGATGAGCCTCCAAACACTAACACACTAAGCTTGAAAGTTGAAAGCTTAGGGGTTGGACTATTTGATGATGTGCCCATATGCACCATGGACACCCCTAAGCTGGCCTTGGCCCTATTTGATGAACGGTACCTTATTCCAAAACCCATATGAGGATGGTTATCATTAAGATGACATGGTAGAGCTAGCACATACCTCTTTGATGACAACACTTTCCCTTGGAGAAGCAACGTCACTCCCACATGCTTGAAAAGGGCAATGTAGGGCCTCTCTTAGATGATGTCATGGTGGAGGAAGCACCTTTGGAAATGTACACATGTACCTTGGGACTTTCTTGGAGTGAGGAACACTCTTGGACCCTTATCTCAGTTCCTTGATACCTTATTACCTATTTTGGACGATGATGTCATGGTGGAGATCACTTTTCTCCCACACGTGTGGGTTGTTTTTGGCATTTTGTTATGTTTTAGATCTATTTCAAGGTCAACTTGTGACCTTTGACCTAGTTGAACACTCAAGTAAACTTTTTTATGGGTTTTGCTTGTAAAATTAGTGAAATAAGGCTTGGTTACCCTTATAAATAAAAGGGAGCCTTATTCACTTTTCACCATCATTCATTCATCACACTTCTCTCTCTTTGGAAGTGTGCACTAGCTCTTTATCTCTTTTCTATTTGGCTGCAAGGTGATTTATGTGGTGTGAATTGCTTTTGGAGGAGGATTTTTTGCTTAAAGTTGGTTTCTTGGGATTGATTGAAGAGATTCTTGTGGAAATTTTGTATATTACTTATATTCTATATTTTGCATGCTATATTAGGTAAATTAGGGTTTCTACATGTGCCATGGTTAAAATTGCTAAATTTATGTAGAAATCTAGATTCTTTGTACTATGCAAAATTGTTTTCCTTGAATCCTTCAAGAGAACTCTGAGTTGTGCACCACTTAAATTTAAAATCTCCTTGTTAAAGAAGCAACTAAGATTTGAAGAAGAGGCCTTGGCCCTCACACCCTCTTCATCAAGGCCATCCCCATTGAATTTTCCCTAGGTAACTTCATCGCCCATTTAGATATAGGTGGTGGTGATCAATCTCTCTGCTTTAACTATTTTCTCTCTATTCTCTCAAAATTTCTAGATATCTAGAGTTAAGGTTAGGGTTTCTTTGGAATATTTCTAAAAATAATTTTACTTGATGTGTTCTTGTCCTCTAACTAGGAATTGCATTAAATAATTGTCAAAAAGCAAAATCTAGCATTTATTGCACTGTAAAACCTTACTTCTAGGTCTGACATCATCATTATATTGTTGTTTTATGCATGTTTCAGCCATAAAAACTTAATTGTAAACCATGAACTTGCATATATAATTGATAGTCTTGATGCTCTATTGATCTATCATCATAAGGCTATTTCTTCTGACTGTTATATCACATTCCATACCCTGTCATTGAAGATCTATCAAACCCTAACTTATAACAACCCTCTAATTTGCTTAAGGGGTCTAAGGACAGAGTGCTTGTACTTCAGTAAAGATTGTCACTAAATATAGGCCTACTAGATTTTGCAGTAACATGGCATGTTGTCACAAATATTAGCAGGCCTAGTGCAAAGCCCTACTAGGTAAAACCAAACCTTAGGCAACAAGAGAAATGGTTGCCATTGTTACTTGAGCAACCTTTCTCCTACTCTTTAGTGATATTTGACCAGAAGGGAGGCTTTCCTAAATGCTCACCTAAAGGATATTCAATGAAAATGGGTCAAGGTGAACAATATGAGGTCTACTAATTGGGATATATTATTGTTGAAGCCTAAAGGCCTCAATAATCTATGCCAAAGTTTAGGTACTTTATTCCTAGACCAATTAGAGAGTTGTTATAAGTTAGGTTTTGTAGATTTTCAATGATAAGGTGAATGTCATATAACAGCGAAAGAAAAGGTCTTTTAATGACTAATCAACAAGGGGCTAAAGACCTTTGAATAGATACCAAGGCTTTAAGGTTTAAAATGGAGTTTTACAGCTGAAATTATGCATAAACAGCAAGGGAATGATGATGTCAACCCTAAAATATATGGTTTAACATGCAATAACGCTAGATTTTGCTTTTAGATATATTATTAATACATTCCATAATTTAATAGCAATCAAACATCAAATGTAAATTACTATTTAGCAATTTTCCACATAAAACGCTAGCCCTAACCCTAGATTTAATATGAATAAGATAGAAGGAGAAAAATATTAAAGAAAGAGGGTTGATCAACAATACAATGATTAGTTCCTTGTTCTAAATTGATTAATGGAGTCTTTTAGGGCTAAATCAATAAGAACAGCCTTGTGCAGGTTAAGGGGGGATGATTAGGACATCATCTTTAAACCATAGCGATTTCCTTGTGAGGGGAGATTTTAAATTTAAGGAATGCACACTCAGAATTCGTTTCTAGGAAAACAATTTTAATATCATAGAGGAGAAAGATTTCAAGAAAAATTTAGCAATAATATCATAGCACAATTAGAAACCCTGCTACACAAATATAGCATGCAAAATACACAAAATATGCAGTAAACTTCCAAAATTTTCCAAGAGAGACATTTTAATCAATCCCAAGAAATCATCTCGAAACAAAAGAACCATCTCCAAGAGAAATTTGCACCACAAAAATATCATATTTTGCCCAAGTACAAACAAGAAGACTAATTCGCACTCTTTTGGAAGAAAAGAGTGATGAGTGAGTGATAATGAGAAATTAAATAAGGCTACCTCTATTTATATGAGGTCTAACAAGCCTTATTTTCATAATTTTACAAGCAAAACCCTAAAACAAGTTTGTGTAAGTGTTCAAAAAGTGTGAGGTCACAAGTCGACCTCAATATAGCTCAAAAACATAACAATAAATGCCAAAATAGCCCACATGTGGGAAATAATGTCCTCCACTATGACGTCATCCTCCATAAATGCTCAATATGCCACAAGCAAGTGACAAAATGGATCATGAGTGCTCCATACTCCAAGAAAATCTCAAAGTACATGGGTATGCCTCGAAAAGTGCCTCCAAAACCATGACGTCATCATAAGTGTGCCCTACAATGTACATCACCCTTCTAGGAGCAAAAGGAGTGACGTAGCACCATCATGCTCAAGCGTTGGGATCCAAAGGTGATGTGCAAGCCCTCCCATGTCATCTCAAGGATAACCAACCATCATCTAAGCTTCAAAACAAGCAATGTCCATCAAACAGTGTCAAGGCTAGCCCGGGGTGTCCTAGGTCCATGCAGGCACATCATCAATAAGACATGTTACCCACCACTTTGTGGGTGATATCCACAGGAGAAATTTTTTCTCCATAATGAGCCTCAAACAGCAACCCCTTGATGCCTCCTACTAACTCGTTGAGCCATTTCTCTGCCACCTTAGCCAGCCATGTGGTCCCTTACCCACCTATATTGATCGTATGTTTGAAGGTGGGCCTCCCGAATCTAATGGTATGTCTTGTCATTTGGTAATTGAGTATTGGGTTTACATATCATGGATACTTATGGGTATGGATTGGTGGGGGGATTTGGCGGAAAGAGTGGGCTTAGTTTGTGTTCCTATCCCCTTGATCTCTTTTGGTTGTTACCCTTGGATCTTAGTCCCGTGGGATCTCCTTTATTGACCATTCGGTTCTAGGATGGTACTACTTGGAAATCCCTGACTTTGAGTACGTAGTCCCGCTCCTTTACCTACACATATTACTCCCTTTCCACTCACTATACCTCCATTCATATTTTCTCCCATCTGGGTCCACATTCCCATTTTGGGTCCACATAGGGCTAGCCTCCCCATCCCCTTGCCCCCACCTTGGGTCAGGCCTAAAATGATGCCCCGAAGGTTGAAGCAATTAAAAGAAAAAGTGAAAAGCATAATTGGCCACATTTAACAGGAAATTGTACCACAAAATGCAAAAGATGGTCGGGACAAAAATAATTAGCACATGGGCAAAAGCCATTACATGAGCTCTACCCCAATCATTGGCCCTGGTTCCATAGGCCTTAGAAGAGCCTCCTCTATTATTCAGGAACCCATGATTGTCCCAACCCCTGGAGGGAAATGAACCGCCCTACCTAAAAGGGGGTAATCACTGTTATATCTTACACATCATGCTCTTGTCCTTTGAGCCCCGAGCAGTTAATTAAAGAAAATTCATAAAAGGCAAAAGGTATATGAAGAAGGGTGGAAAAATCAAGGTCGAGGCACCTCATGTACCACGACTGCTCCCTCCTATACATTACATACCCAAGTGTGGGCTTCCCTTTATCTAGCTACCCCTATTCTCCACTATGTGGCCCAAGGTTGCCCCTCTCATTCCCTATTTCAAATCACTTAGTTGTCACTTGCCACCCCCATTAGAGGGATCTACCTTGGACATACTATCCCCTTTAAGGGTTGAAACCACCTAATAAGGTACTTGGCTAACCCCCTTTGGAGCCTGGAGACACCAGCACATGCCAAAGCCCATTACGGAAGGGAATGCCATTATGAAGTGTCCACTTTGTTATCCATGATTTGTAAGCTCTTTTACCCGATTATTTTAATGACTGGTTATACTGGAAGCCTAGGGGACACATTGGATCTTATGCAGGATTGCAAGTGGTTTCCATTTGGGTTTGGTCTCCCTATATGGGATCCTAACCCCAGAGCTCTACATTGGCACATGTAGGGTGTGCATAGAAAGTTATTGGCCTCCACAACAGCAAACAACACTCCTCGGATCTTCATGGATGCTCGGATATTACTAGCGATCCACTTTTTGGATGATGATGATATGCTTGGTACATTATGCCCAGCATGCCCCACAGGAGCCCCACACTCTTGACAGGTGTCCCAGGACTTGTACAATGTCATGGCAGCATTCATTCCACCACTTGGACCTTTGCAGAGGATCTCTGATTCATATGGAGACCCATGGGGTCATCTATGTGCCCTCATACCCACTGGGAGCACTACAGGTCTACTACTTGGAGAACAAGGGGTCACCCCCTTGTCCATCATATTCCGAGGAATTTATTCCTCAATATGGCACTTCAGGATGTTATTGAGCCTTTGGAGGGCCCTACGACATACACACATTATTATTTGGCCCCTTGCGAGGCTTACTTTTACACTATGAGCTAGTATGGTGGGCTTGTCACCATTAGGAGTTATTATTTGCACATTATTTTATCTTTAGGGGCCCATAGGCTAATTCGAACTCCTTAGGAGGCTATATATTGTTAGATACATTCATTTGTATCATCACTTGACTTGGGAGCTCTCTATCTTTAGAGAACTTCGCATTTTTTCCTTGGTGGATATTTTTTGGAGATGGATGAATTTTGATGTATGGATTTGGGCTATTCTTTTTGTCTTGGAACTTTGTCTTGTAAACGAAATGTTGGTTGGATATACTCTATAACGTTGTAAGTAAATTTTAATGTTATTATTCTAGTTGCATACTGCTAAAATTAGGGTTAGTTGTTGCATGATTGAAAAGTGGAATTGAGCACGTTTTAGCTAATTTAATGTATGGGCCAATGTTATATGAATGAAATGTCCTAGAGATTATTTGTCTCGATAAGCTTGCATTGTTTTCTTTTAAGTATAAATGTTTGAAGGTCACTTTTCTTTTCTTTCTCTCAACATTGGATGAAGTTGACTTTCTGGGCCTCCTTGATCAAGAAACCAAGTTCTCGCTCATCATTAGCCTTGACTCCATATCCCCAAGTGAATTAGGCACTGATCCCTAAAAAAGGTGATCATCCCCTTCACCTTTTTCACCATTTTCACCTTTTTCACCTTTTTCCAGGTCTAGCCCTCAAAGGTCACCCAAGGCATCAATTTCCCGAGAATTGACCCAAGGAAAAATTTCGATCTCCTACAAGCTACTGCACTGGTGGGTCCCCTCACTCTCCTCCAAATTTGAGGCAATTCTAACGGTGGAATCTCTGGGAATCCCAAGCCCTAGCTCTAGGATCAAATTTTGCCTATGCATCCCCAAGGTTAGACCTCAACAGGATCAATTCAACCTTTTGAAGTAAATATTATTGTTTGATCCTTTCCTTTCACCTTGTCCAGGATAGGAACATCATTGGTTACTACATTGCATCCCCGAACCTAGGTTGGGTCCACTTGGCCCCGTGTGGTCCCACTTCTCAATAAAGATTATTTGTCAAGGACCATTTGGGAATCCAAGTTTCCCAAGGATTATAGGGATTGAGAAGCTTGTTCGTAAGCCTATCCTTTCTCCCTCAACTCTCCAATCCTCACCCCTGATCCATGGTGGACAAAGTCCCTTGCTTAAATAAAAAGCAAGCTCTATTCTTCACTCCATCCTTGGGAAAGGGTTTTCAAGGTCACTTCTCACCTATCCATTAACATATACTTTACAAGTGAATCCCTACACTACCGGGACTCCTCCCATCGATGAAAGTTCGTAAAGAGCAAGGAGACTTAGTTGTGGTGACAATGGGCTAAGCCTCCACAGTTGCCCTTAACGTGGCAGTTGCCCTCTAAGGAACCCCTTTAGGTCCCCTGCTAGTTTGAGTGGTAACATTTCTGGCGTCGTTGTCGGGGACACGAGACGTGTGTTTTGTTCCTCGTACGACATATCGACATATCATTATTGGCGACTCCATTGGAAGAACGAAGCCCTAGTTCTTCATTGAACTTTAAGGTTGATGCTTGTAGGGTGAAGCAAGCATTTTTCTAGGCATCTTTAATTTCACCCTGGCGACTCCTACATATGTTTCATGTATACCTCAAATAGGCTATCATTCTTTCATAAATTTCTCGCTTTGGACATTGCTAGCATCCCTGGACATCCTAATCATGTCGCGAGAAGGATGCTACATGGGATGCCCGTGTTTGATGGTGACCCAAGCTCCGCAATTGACCATGTGGAAAAATTTAATGCACATACTTCAAAGGAGAAAGTGGTCCACTAGGATGTCCTTATGTTGTTATTCTTTAGTTCCCTCTATGGTCATAACTCATGGTTGCAAAATCACGAACCTAGGAGCATCTCATCTATTGAGGAGTTCATTGATGGTTTTCTTACACATTTTCAAGTATGCCCCGCATTGAGCATTCAAGAGGAAGCCTTCATCGAGAATCATCAAGACCCTAAGAATCTAAGTAATGAATGGGAAGATGAGTCCTCCTTGGGTCCACAAGATGAAAAGGATGATTTGGAGAACACATATGTTGGGAAGGATGAATCCATGGAAAGTGAAGTTGAGACTAACCTTACCTTTCTCAAGGATATTACTCTTGATGAATATCCTTTTGAGAACCTTGAGGAAGGTGATCCCATTAGCCCCTTGGAAGATGACATTGAAGATTACTTCCACATTGAAAAAGGGAAATGGGAAATTGTTGGTCCTCAATTTGATTGTGCTCCCATTTATGACACCGACAAGGAAGATGAGGTTGAGAGTGGTCTCCCCTTTCTCTTGGGCGTTATAAATGATGACATATCCATCGATACCCTTGAGAAGAAGAATCATTATTTTCCCTTACATGAAAAGGATGATTTTGAGGAGGAAAAACTCGTTGAATATAATACTTCACCCCCCCCTTTTCCTTATCCTCTTGTTCATCACTTCAAATCTTCCACGAGTGATTCCCTCACCCCTTTTCAAATGATCCTGAGTGACCATGAGCCCTTTCCCCCTTCTAAGTATGATGTCAAGGAAGAACCCCTCATTGAATATACTTTATCTCCTTTGACACACCCTCAGGATTATGATCACCCCACAACCTCCCCTCTCCAATGTGACCATCACCGTGAGCAACCTATTTGTTGCACTCCTCCCTTCCCTCACCCTTCGTTCCCCCCTCATCACGACCTTGTGGCATCTACAAAGCATAAGATTGTAAGCAATGATTGTGATAGGGAGTTCTTGAGAGTGATCTTTTATTCCACCATTGTGTGCTTAAAGGAAAAGCCTTGGACCTCTAAAATGACTAGTTTTCTGTCTCCTAGGACCTCCCTCTACCTCGAATGGAGATCATATTTTCCCGCCTCCCACCCACTTCATCCGCCATGTGACTATGTCCACATTCGATTTGGGGATTGCTACATTAGTAATCATACTGGCAAGGGGCATATGTATATTGATGTGATGATATGTTGGTTGCACTGGATTTATGATTACACTTAGTATTAACATTACTATATGCATGTTAGTGTAGGATGCATTGCACGTTGATTTTCTCATTAGAACTAACCCCATATGATGTTTCTCATGATAGATTAGATTGCATTTATATTTAAGAACAGAAAAAAAATTGCATATTTTATTTCTTGTTGGTTTATGGGCTAACATTAAGCATGGGTGATCATCAGACAACGTGAGAAGCATGTTGCCCCGTGGCTTTGATCTTTGACATGTGCAGATAACAAGTCTACATTGACCAAGAGAGCCTTGTCCACTTCAAGAGAGATCACGTCCCATTGGAGCCAGATGTTACCCACCACTTTGTGGGTGATATCCCCAGGAGAATTTTTTCCTCCATGATGAGCCTAAGACAGCAACCAACAGCCCCTTGATGCCTCCTACTAGATCGTTGTGCCATTTCTCTGCACTTGAGCCTATGATGTGGTCCCTCACCCACCTGTATTGATCGTATGTTTGAAGGTGGGCCTCCTGAATCTAAAGGTATGTCTTGTCATTTGGTAATTAAGTATTGGGTTTACTTATCATGGATACTTCTGGGTATGGATTTGTGGGGTGATTTGGCGGAAAGAGTGGGCTTAGTTTGTGCTCATGTCCCCTTGATCTCTTTTGGTTGTTACCCTTGGATCTTAGTCTCGTGGGATCTCCTTTATTGACCATTCGGTTCTAGGGTGGTACTACTTGGGAAACCCTGACTTTGGGTGCGTGGTCCCACTCCTTTACCCGCACATATTACTCCCTTTCCACTCACTATACCCCATTCATCTTTTCTCCCACCTAGGTCCACATTCCCATTTTGGGTCCACATAGGGCTAGCCTCCCTATCCCCTTGCCCCCACCTTGGGTCAGGCCTAGAATGATGCCCCGGAGGTTGAAGCAATTAAAAGAAAAAGTGAAAAGCATAATTGGCCACATTTAACAAGAAATTGTACCACAAAATGCAAAAGATGGTTGGGACAAAAATAATTAGCACATGGGCAAAAGCCATTAAATGAGCTCTATCCCAATCATTGGCCATCACCCCGATTCCATAGGCTCTAGATGAGCCTCCTCTATTATTCAAGAACCCATGATTGTCCCAACCCTTGGAGGGCAATGAAGCGCCCTACCTAAAAGGGGGTAATCATTGTTATATCTTACACATCATGCTCTTATCCTTTGAGCCCCGAGCAGTTAATTAAAGAAAATTCATAAAAGGCAAAAGGTATATGAAGAAGGGTGGAAAAATCAAGGTCGGGGCACCTCATGTACCACAACTACTCCCTCCTATATATTACATACCCAGGTGTGGGCTTCTCTCTATCTAGCTACCCCTATGCCCCACTATGTGGCCCAGGGCTGCCCCTCTCATTCCCTATTTCACCTCACTTATTTGTCACTTGCCACCCCCATTAGAGGGATCTACCTTGGACATACTATCCCCTTTAAGGGTTGAAACCACCTAATAAGGTACTTGGCTAACCCCCTTTGGAGCCTGGAGACACCAACACATGCCAAAAACCACTACGAAAGGGCATGCCACTATGAAGTGTCCACTTTGTTATCCATGATTGTAAGCTCTTTTACCCAATTATTTTAATGACTGGTGTACTGGAAGCCTAGGGGACACATTGGATCTTATGCAAGGTTGCAGGTGGTTTCCATTTGGGTTTGGTCTCCCTATATGGGATCTTAACCCCAGAGGTCTACATTGGCACATGTAGGGTGTCCATACAAAGCAATTGGCCTCCACAGCAGCAGACAACACTCCTCGAATCTTCATGGATGCTCAGATATTACTAGCGATCCACTTTTGGTATGATGATGATATGCTTGGTACATTATGCCCAGCAGGCCCCACAGGAGCCCCACACTTTTGACAAGAATCCCAGGACTTGTACAATGTCATGGCAACATTCATTCCACCACTTGGACCTTTGCAGAGGATCTCCAATTCATATGGAGACCCATGGGGTCATCTATGTGCCCTCATACCCACTAGGAGCACCACGGGTCTACTACTTCGAGAACAAGGGGCCACCCCCTTGTCCATCATATTCTGAGGAATTTATTCCTCACTATGACACTTCAAGATGTTATTGAGCCTTTGGAGGGCCCTACGACATGCATACATTATTATTTGGCCACGTGGGAGACTTATTTTTACATTATGAGCTGGTATGGTGGGCTTGTCACCATTAGGAGTTATTATTTGCACATTATTTTATCTTTAAGGGCCCATAGGCTAATTCAAACTCTTTAGGAGGCTATATATTGATGTTAGATATATTCATTTGTATCGTCACTTGACCTGGGATCTCTCTATCTTTAGAGAACTTCACATTTTTTCCTTGGCGGATATTTTTTGGAGATGGATGCATTTCGACATATGGATTTGGGCTATTATTTTTTTGTCTTGGAGCTTTGTCTTGTAAACAAAATGTTGGTTGGATATACTCTATAATGTTGTAAGTAAATTTTGATGTTATTATTCTTGTTACTGCATACTGCTAAAATTAGAGTTAGTTGTTGCATGATTGAAATGTGGAATTGAGCACGTTTTAGCTAATTTAATGTATGGGCCAATGTTATATGAATGAAATGTCCTAGAGATTATTTGTTTCAATAAGCTTGCATCGTTTGCTTTTAAGTATAAATGCTTGAAGGTCACTTTTCTTTTCTTTCTCTCAACATTGGATGACGCTGACTTTCTGGGCCTCCTTAATCAAGAAACCAAGTTCTCGCTCATCATCATCCTTGACTCCATATCCCCAAGTGAATTAAGCATTGATCCCTAAAAAGGGTGGTCATCTCCTTCACCTTTTTCACCTTTATTCACCTTTTTCCAGGTCTAGCCCTCAAAGGTCACCTAGGGCATCAATTTCCTGGGAATTGACCCAAGGAAAAATTTCGATCTCCTACAGGCTACTGCGCTGGTGGGTCCCCTCCCTCTCCTCCAAATTTGAGGCAATTCTAATGGTGGAATCTCTGGGAATCCCAAGCCCTAGCTCTAGGATCAAATTTTGCCTAGGCATCACGAAGGCTAGACCTCAATAGGATCAATTCAACCTTTTGAAGTAAATATTCTTGTTTGATCATTTCCCTTCACCTTGTCCAGGATAGGAACATCATTGGTTGCTACATTCCATCCCCGAACCTGGGCTAGGTCCACTTGGCCCCGTGTGGTCCCACTTCTCAATAAAGATTATTTGTCAAGGACCATTTGGGAATCCAAGTTTCCCAAGGATTATACGGATTGAGAAGCTTGTTCATAAGCCTATCCTTTCTCCCTCAACTCTCCAATCCTCACCCCTTACCCATGGTGGACCAAGTCCCTTGCCTAAAGAGCAAGCAAACTCTATTCTTCACTCCATCCTTGGGAAAGGGTTTTCAGGGTCACTCCTCACCTATCCGTTGACATATACTTTACAAGTGAATCCCTACAATATCGGGACTCTTCCCATTGGTGAAAGTCCGTAAAGAGAAGGGAGACTTAGATGTGGTGACAGTGGGCTAAGCCTCCACAGTTGCCCTTAACCTAGCAGTTGCCCTCTAAGGAACCCCTTTAGGTCCCCTATTGGTTTGAGTGGTAACCACTCCAATGCCCAACCTCAGTGGCTCAGCATTTCAACATCTAACGGTATTCATGAGTCAAGTACCATGCGTAATCATCTCATAGCCCATGCTAATCTTTGGAGGGGCAACACTACATCATCAAGGTCAGAAATACTCTCTGGATAAATGACATCTGGAGTGTTATTGAATGGGATCGAGACCAACTCTCAAGGGGTCTTTGTTACTGTGATAACAACACTTGACAAAACTTCTCAAGATCGAGTGAAATCAACAATCATTAGGGTCGATAACCATTAATGCATCATAATGGACCATATCTAATGTTGGGGGGACAAGAATACTTCACACAAAACTCATTGTCATAAGTCTAACTAGACTAGGACATGTAAACAAGGTTTTATTTTCTTTTAATCAGGAGAATTAGTAGACTTGTCTCCTGTCACCAAGGAGACCTTGGATCGAGTAAATGGGACTGCCACTATACTCATGAGCCTCATACAACTGGCCACAAGCCTCATTAGGCAAGTAAACTGAGTTTCGAACTTGGGCAGGGCCCCTATATTGGTTTGCAAATGCCTTTCGATGCAGGATGTCCATCGTTTGACCTAGCCTGATGGGCTGGACATGTAAACAAGTTACCTCACTTATATTAGGATGATTAGGTCAGCAACCCTATTACGTGTTTCCAGCCCCCAACGGGAGTGACATGTCCCAGGTTAGTGCAGAGTGGGAAAGACTTCGACGTAGCTGCCATATGCCCACAACCATGTGACCAGCTAATAGGGGTACAACATCCTTAGTGTATAGACGTAGGAGGGAGCAATCATGGTGGCATGAATTACCCCTTTCCTTAGCCTCCGTTTTCCACCCCTCTAGTGTGCCTTTTACTTCTTTATGATTTATCTTTGTTGGGTGCATAGCTTAGGAGCCCGAACTTGCTTTTTGTATTTTTTCAATACCTCTTTAAGATGAGGCAATTTAATGCTCGTTGAGGTTGGGACTCAAGAATTCCTTTCTTTAAATAAAGTATTGAAAGCTTGAGCAACTAGGTGGTGACCAATGAGGGTGCTAGAGCTCATGCTAGGCTATTTCCCACATGCTAAATAATCTCTCAGCCATCTTTTGCATTTTACATTTTTCTTCCATTGTGGCTTTCTTAAGCTTTTACCCTTCTTTTAGCTGCATCAATCTCTGAGGCCAAGTTTTAGGGCCCAAACTCAAGAATGTGGATGAAGGTTGCCAATCTCAATGACCACCAACACAAAGAACAGAGTTGGGTAAGAGGGAAAGACGGAAAGAGGTAAACATGGATTTCCTTGGACATGCTACATCAATCAATGCTTTTCCCCAATAGTGCCCCTAATCCCTTAGGCCTCCAAGGAGGTCCCACTGGATTAGAGTCAATGACTAACCTCCCAAGTGAAGCAAAGGAACAAGAATACAATTTAGATCTATCAATCATCTGGTTTTCACTGTGGCCCTTATTAGCATGCATATAAACATTAAATGAAAGCACATGATTGCAAAAATTGTTAAAGTACCTACCACTGGATGACCCACCTTCCATCAAGAAGCAATGCTAGATGGGAGAGACATCTGACCAAAGCAATAGGTGGAGGATCCTAGCATCATGTTATTCATTGAACATATAGGGTTGTTGGCTAGTTGGTTGTTTAAAGAGGAGAATACTTTCTCCTAGTGGTTACCCACTTTTTGGTGGGTAACATGGCCTACTATGATGTCAACAGGTGCTTAGCTCGAGTGGTAGGAATGGTGGTTTTCTATCCCATCCACCCAAGTTCAAGTCCCAGGAGACATAGTCCGTCATATAACGCTGGACGACAAGCATCCCATTGGAGTCTAGGATCTCAGCTCCAGTTTCGGTGGTCTCCGAAAGTCTCGGTCTTAGGCTAAACTATCAGAATCTGATATATGTGGCTTACGAGTTGTTGCATATATATGGGAAGGTTGCTAGTTCCCTATCAAAGTTTCTTTGAAAACGTGGCCTACTATGATACTTTAATGGTTTTTGTCCCTAATGATGTTGATCTCACTTGATCTTGAGGGTATGTTTCAAGTGGTTCATCACACATGCAGCAAAGATCCCTTGAGAGATGGCTTGAGAACACATATGACTCTACAGCCCCAACGCTGCCCTCCTGAGATGAGTATTGGGTTTTGAGGAGCCTCAACATAGTTGTATGCCACTTGCTACACCTCTAAATGCTAAAACGTTGAGCCAAGAAGCCAAGGCATTGGCTTGATTGATGATGTGCCCAGATGAACCCAAGACGCCCCCAAGCTAGCCTTGCCCCTGTTTGATGGATGTTGCCCTGTTCCAAAGCCTAAAGGATGATGGAGACCACTTGAGATGGTTTAGGAGGACTAGCACATTATGTCTTGATACCAATGCTTGATCCTAGGGTTGCCACATCACCCATGCATGCCCTAAGAAGATGACATGAAACTACTTGATAATGACAACATGGTGGAGGAGATGTTTTTTGTTGATGTACCCATGCACTTTGGTGATGTCCCTTGGAGTGAAGAGCACTCTTGAACCCACATTATCACTTGCTTGATGGAAATGTCCATTTTTGGAGGATGACGTCGTGTTTGAGAGCCCTTTCTCCCTATCATTTTGTAAAGCTATCTTAAGGTCGGCTTATGACCTTTGGGCCTAATTGAACGATCAAAGGAAACTTTCAAGGCTTTTGTTGTAAAATTCTGAAAAGTGACTTGGTTGCCCTCATATAAATAGAGGGAACTCACTTACATTGATTCATCATCACACACATTGCTACATTTTCTCTCAAGCGAATGCGCACTAGTTATTTTTTCTCTTGGTCACTATGGATGAATGATGGAGCAAATTGTCTTGGGAGGGATATTTTTGCATGGAGAGACTATCTTTGGATTGATGAAGTGATTCTTGATTGAATGGTGTAAGTTTATTGTCATATTTCTCCCATTTTGCATGCAAAATTCTAAAATTAAGATTTCTATTGTACCATATCAAAAAGTGCAAAATATTTCATGAAATTTTGTTTCTATATGTTATGCAAAATTTGTCATTCAAGAATCCATCAAAGGAACTTGTTGCATGCATCCTTTGACCTTAAATCTCCTACTACAAGAAGTCGTTAGGGTTTCCAAGAGAAGATAATTAGTCTTCCAACCTCTTCATCCAAGTCCTTTTATCATTGACCCAACCCTCTTTAAATCCATAGCTCAATTGAATAGAGGCACTAGTCTAGTTATGGAATCACCTTCTAAATTTACCTCTTTCCTTATTTCTTGGTAACTAAGGTTAGGGTTTGGTCTAGATGTGCATTTTCTATCAATTTTACATCTATATGTTATTATCTTATTCATTAGAATTGATTTTAATAAAATTTAAAAAGGTAAAATTTAATAATAATTGCATCCTTTACACCTAATTATAGGGTTGATGTCTAGAAAGTTATTGTTGTCAAATACATTTTCAATGATTAAAAACCTAAAGTACCTATCCCTTGCTTACCTCTCTTATAGCCTTAAGTCCTTTGTTGATTTTATCATTTAAGAGACTATTTCTTTGTTGTTATATGTTATTGCATGCTATAAATCTGCATACCATAAAAACCTTGGTTTATAACAGCCTTCTAGTTTATTGGGGTTGGTGGAAAGTGTACTTGAACACTTGTAACTCTTATCTTAGCCTTCAAGGTTTTGCCAATACCTTCTCCCATAACCATTGGACTCTTATCACCTTTAGATCCTCCTTTGTTGACGATCTGTTTAGGTGATTTTATATGCAAGTCCCTTGGAGAGTCATTTGGCTTGGAACATTGACAATCCAACCTCTAAGCCTTGCCCAGGAAGCTTCCCTTGTGGGGATAACATCCACCACTAAATAGCAGGAGAGAGGCCATTGAGGTGAAAGTGGTGGTTGATCTCATTGTTGCCATAAGACCTGAGATGCCTAGTGAGGCTTTGCGCTAGGCCTGCTAAATTTTGCAGTAACAATGCACCAAAGAATGTGATAGGGCATATAAGAGCAGAAATGTTGAAACAATTTGAAAATTTTAAAGGGGAGAAGACTAGGGAAAGGGAAATAAAAGAAGAAGTTGCAAGGAAAGGGCAACTTTTACTTATGAGAGCAAGTGGTAGTGATGATTTTGAACTTGAAAACTCTTCCCCTATCCATTCCAACAATGTCTATGACCGCTTCCATTATGTTCCTCTCCCTCCTAAGTGTCACAATCAACCTAAAAAAAAGGAACATTAAGAGATATTTCACACCTTCCCCTGGCTCTGCCTCTACTAGTGGCAAGTGCCTCTCAGTCTCAACCAATTCTAACTCAACCCACCTTAGATACCCATTGGAAGAAGTAATGCAAAGAATTTTCTTTTGAATACATTTCCATATAGTGGTATGATGCAGATATCCCTTCAAGGTTTCCTGCTTACCATATTACCAAGTATGTGGAAATTTTTTATTGTTGCGAGAAAGGGATTCAAATGCCCTAGTATGCACGACTTCAAGGAGATCTCTTTTGCAAAAGGAGATTTTGTCCATAGATGAATTTTTGAAGGAGTTTAAGAGAGCCATGGGCCAAAACAGGTTGTTCCATCATGTCAAATGGGTGGATTGATGGAAAGAACATACCATCATAAATTTCCTTGTCTCTAGCCCTCAAGGAACCATGTTTTTTAAATCAACTGACGCATCTGATAGGGTGAAAGATGTGAATCTATTATTGACGCTTTTGGAAGAGATAATTAGGGCAGTGGGGGAGCAAAATATTGTTCGAGTCATCACAAATAATGCCTCAAACTATATTCTTTCTAGAAAGATGTGAAAATCCAAATACATGACCATATTTTGGACCCCATGTGCTGCATATTGCAAAGATCTCGTGCTTGAGGGCATAGGCAAAGTGGATTGAATAAAGAACATTGTAGAGCATGCCAAGTGTCTCATAAAATACATCTACAACCACTCACC
Organism: Pinus tabuliformis; assembly: GCA_031772625.1. Taxonomy (NCBI): domain Eukaryota; kingdom Viridiplantae; phylum Streptophyta; class Pinopsida; order Pinales; family Pinaceae; genus Pinus; species Pinus tabuliformis. Next base: position 1,540,454,576 of record CM062818.1, read on the forward strand.
AAGAGCAAGGAGCTTGTTAGGCCTACCATCACAAGATTTGCAATTCACTTCCTCACATTGTTATCTCTCATTGCCCAATCACAAAACTTGCATAAAATGCTTTCCATTGATGATTGGAATGTGTCTTGATGGACTTACAAAGAAGATGGGAAAGACACCAAAAAGAAAGTTTTTAACAACACTTTTTGGGAAAAAATATCAGTGATTGTGAAAAATGGTGAGCCCTTTGTTAAGGTGTTGCGGCTGCTAGAGGGAAATTGGGCATGGCCTATATCTATGAGGCCATGAATCAAGCAAAGGAGTAGATATAGGCAACCTACAAGGATAGAATAGGTAAGTATGGGCCTATTTGGGAGATCATTGATAATAAATGGAACTATCAACTGTCCATTATGTTATACATGCAACTGGCTATTTCTTAAACCCAAGGTATCATTACAAAGCTCAGTCAAGAGAAGATAAAACTAGGGAGGTCAAAGATGGGTTCTAGGAGTGCCTGGAGCACATGGTCCTCAATGATTCCAAGCAATTGGAAACACATTGACGAATCAATGCTTTCACTAGGGACACAAGTACCTTTGGCAAAAACCTAGCAAAGATTGCTAAAGATGTGGACCAACTAAGAAATCAATTCCATTTTTTTTTTAAATTCAATTGTTTAAAATTCAAACGATAAATACTTAAATTTTTAGCCAAACTCACAATCTAAATTGTTAAACAATGAACTAACAGACTTTGTCTTTGCAGCACATTGATGGGTGTCATTTGGCAGCCAATGTCCTCAATTGCATAAGTTTGCAGCTAGAGCCCTTAGCCAAACTTGTAGTGCTTTTGAGTGTGAACATAATTGGTTTATTTTTTAGAGGATTTACACAAAGAAGAGAAACCATTTGGAACAAAAACAGTTAAATGATCATGTCTTCATGCAATACAATCTCAAACTAAGATACCAACAATTGCATAACAAAAGAATTGATACAAATCCCATTGTGTTCGATGATATTGATCCAACTTCAAAATGGGTGGAGGAGACTCAAATAGCAAATTTTGATGTTGAAGTGATATCAATGCAATGGAGTTGGAAGGGTTGATCACAAAGTAGATCTAGTAGTCAAACCAGGAGCTTGAAGAAACGAAGCACCAAGCATGGCACATGCAAGCACTAGTTGTGCAGCTTGGTCAACTCGTGCTTCTGCTAGGCTTAGTACTACTATAGCAGTTATTGGAAATATGGTAGCCATGATTGGTATTTTCATCTTGAGAAGAAATGAAAAAATCGAATTTATATTTTGTGCTCCTATTGATCAAGTCGGCCTCATATTGTTTAAGTTAGTTGGGCCCCTTGGAGGCCCCCATTGGACCCCCTTCAAAGACTATATAAAGGAGACCTCTCCTCCTCATTTTGATCATCAAAGTGTGTCTTTGTTATCTTTGATCCAGTGAAGTTAGAAGTATAAGGGGGGGGCCAAAATCAGAAGAAGGTCTTGGCAATTGATCTTGTTCTTGCTTATTGGTTTGGTTATTATCTTGATGTTGTTGTTTCTGATGTATTGATGAACTCTAAACTCTCTCCCTCATAAGAAAAGATTTTTGGGTATTCCCCTTGTGGGTTTTTCCCTAGCCTTAGCCAAATTTTTGTGTCTCCTCTCATTGTCTCATGGTTAATTTTACTACTCTTTCATGTTTATTGGTTGAAATTGTCTTCTGCATAATGGCTTAATGATATTGAATGTTGTGGAATTAATGCTAACTAATCATTGGAAGTAGTTATTTGTCGAAGAAAATTGTTCTAGCTTGAACCCTAGAAATATCAACAGCAGCTACTACTGCTACTGAGGTTGCAAATGTCCTTGAGTCTGACGATTCTAAGCCAAATGATGTTTATGTAGCTCCTATTGATGATCCCCATTTCTAGTAGTGGTGAACAGTTTAATGAGTGATCATGTTGATCAATGATTTATAGTAGGCCAGTGGCCCAATAGCTTGTAGCATGGTTTTTGTACTATATAGGCCATTTAGAACTTCATTGATTATGTATTTTGTTATTGATATATATTGCACTCGGTGCCATTTTGATATATTCACCCTTACATGATATATAGATGAGAAAACTTTGCATATTTTGTCTCTAATGGTTGGAAATCATGGTTTAGAATCTTAAAAATAATCTTTTTATTAAATTAATTATTTTATGTATTTTTTTAAAACCAAATCATTGAATCTAACTCGATCCGATTTCAGTTCGAAACCCAGTTTGATAGGTGTTAATTTTAGGCAACAATTGTATGTTCTATGCTTAAGAGAAATTTTACTTCAAATTCTTTATTAGCCCAATATCAATATCCAATTTAGCAATCACATCAACATGATAGTAAAATGCAAATAGAACATAAACATAAACAGTAGAAGACAAGCCAAGACAAGAGGACACAAGATCTGGCACCAGGCAGGGACAAACCCCAATGTGGGGAAACCCTTGATCAATTCTTCTTTATTCCTCAATAGTTCAACAAAGAGAGAGATAGTATAATTTTCAAATCTGATAATTTATAACAGCAGCAAAAGAGCCCTATCTAGAAAAGTCAACACTGGTCAACAGGGCAGATTTGACCCTCAACAATTTGGTCAACTTCAATCAACTTCAGCATCCAAACAGCAAGATGAATCAGCCCTCAAAACAGTCAAATTCAGCCAATCAAAGTTTGGTCAAACAGTCCCCCTGCAGCCAGCCCTAACCATAGTCAACATTGGTCAAACAGTCAACGGTTTGCCTCGATTTCTGTGCCCAAAAATGTGGCCTACCCAAACAGAGATAGCCCTCACAAAAACATAGTCAAAGGTGGTCAACGCATGGTCAACGCAGTCAAAACAACAGTTTGTAAATTTGGTCAAACCTGGTCAACGTCCAAAACAGAGATTTATCCTTCCTTTCCTTCGCACGTGTGGAGAGAGTCGCTGCCCAGAAATCCGTACCCAATCAATGAGGAGAGAGAGATGTGTGAAGATGAGTGTGTCCAAATGAGGCTAAGTCACCTTCTATTTATATGTAACGTTGAGGATGAATAGACGTGACTGTTGGGCTTCTGAGCCTACATAAGTTTGTTGGCCGACCTTGACAATTTGTCCATAATCAAAATAAATTAATAACTTCAATTGTACATGTCAGAATCGGATGATCTCTAGATCAATCCTACAACTCTCGGAGAGAGGAATCCAAGAAAAATATCAGTTGTCATAAATAAGATGACCCATGTGGAGTTTGGCCCTAGTTGCTAATTTTAACACTCCCTCTCAACTAGGGAGAACTCCATCTGCCAATTTGTACTATCTCTGCCATCAATGCACTACTCTGCTCTGTTGAACTATGAAGAAGAAGAAGTGATCGAGAATGTATCATACCATTCTCTACTGACCCGAAGTCAGTCCCAATCAAAAGAGAGTGTCTCATACCACTCTTACTGACCCGAAGTCAGTTCCAATCAAAAGAGAGTGTCTCATACCACTCTTACTGACCCGAAGTCAGTTCCCATTGATCCCAAATCAATATTAGTCATCCTAGCATAGGGAGTACGGTAGTACACGATGCGTCCATCAGTAGTACTATGGTCCCTATCCTCATTTCCCTACTCATTGGCCAGATGAAAGGTACTTCCCATGAGTCCCATATTGCACGGGTAGGATGTCTCAGCAGGAGAAGGATGAACCACTCATCCTACCTACATCATACATGTCGCTAAGGGATATCACAGGGGAAGGCTAAACCACTCACCCAATGGTTACTCGCCGCTCCAAGAAGTACCCCAAGCCCCCCGGAGCTCCCAGAGCTCAATGTCCATCTCATATAGGACCCTCATAAGAGGGTCTCTCCACGACTCCAAGTCATTCTCGAAAGGCCAAGAATTTGACCTTCCCCAGGGGCTTTGTCAGAATATCGGCGACCTGCTCATCAGTCCCAATGTGATGGAGCCTTATTGCTCCTCGTTGTACCATATCCCGGATAAAGTGGTACCTGATATCTATATGCTTGGAGCGATCATGAAACACGGGATTCTCTGATAATCGAATCCCACTCTAGTTGTCACAGAGGATCACGGTGGTATCCAGCACATGTCCAAACAGCTCATTAGAGAGCTTCCTCAACCAGGCAACTTCACAGGAGACCACACTAGCAGCTATGTATTCAGCCTCGAAGATACTCAAGGCAACCAATTTCTGCTTCCTGCTCATCCAAGATATCGAAGTAGAACCCGAAGAAAAACAACATCCAGAAGTGCTCTTGCGATCCACCACACTTCCAACCCAATCAGCATCAGAATAACCATGCAACCTCACATTTCTGGCAATGTATCTTAGTCCATGAGTGATTGTGCCCCGAAGATATGTCAAAAAATTCTTGGCGGCAATCCAATGTATATGATGAAGCTCAACCATGTATTGGCTCAATGTGTTAACTACAAAACATATGTCCGAACGGGAATTCACCAAGAACATCAATGCTCCTATGAGTTGACGATACTCAGAAGCATTTCCCAATTCAAGTCCAACAGCGCTACCACATTACTTCTTAAAGTTAAGTTCCATCGGAGTAGTCACAGGCTTGCAGTCCACTATCCCAAATCTTTCCAATATCTTCACAACATATTTTCCTTGAGAGACGAAAATTTCACCTAGCTTTTGTCAAACCTCCAACCCTAGGAAATAGTGCATCGGTCCTAAGTCCTTCATCTCAAATTTAGAAGCCAACTCCCTCTTACATTTGTCAATGAGAGGGTCTGCACTTGTCAAAAAGAGGTCATCCACATAAAGTACCAAAATGAGAGGTTTATCAATTTCAACCTTAAAGTAAAGGTTCGGATCGGCTTCACTTCTAGTGAATCCCAGCTTCATCAGATAGCTATCGATCCTCTCATACCAAGCCCAGGGTGCTTGCTTCAACCCATAGAGAGCCTTCTTCAACCTGCATACATGAGATTCCCAATCATGAACCTCAAATCCCTTGGGTTGTTCCACATAGACTTCCTATTTGATCGAACCATGCAAGAAGGTTGTCTTGACATCCATATGATGTAGGTTCCATCCTTGCAAGGCAGCAAGGGCTATGATCGAGCAGATGGTGGTGTATCGGGCAACAAGTGCAAATATCTCATTGTAATCTATACCTTCCTTTTGAGAGAAGCCTCGAGCAACAAAGTGAGCCCTGAATTTTTTTGCACTTCCATTAGCTCCATGCTTGATTTTGTAGAGCCACTTAGAGGTGACAACCGATTTGTCCTGAGGTCTAGGAACTACATCCCAGACATCATTCTTCATAATTGACTCGTATTCTTCATTCATAGCATCCTTCCATACTTGTTGCTTCACAGCTTCTTCGAATGATGAAGGCTCATTTTGAATGATAGTGCTCATGGCGGTCAAATATCCTTGATACCTGTTCGGCTTCTTGCTTTCACGGAAAGTCCCCCTTGCTGCAATCTGTCTCTCGGCATCTTTGAGAGTCTCCTTAAGCCATGAGGGTTTCCTCTTGGAGGAGGAAGGCTCATGAGGAGGATCAATAGGATCCATAGGTTCATCAACATCAGGCATCGTTTCGTCCTCTTTTTCACCCTGATTTCCAATGTCAGCTTCTTTGTCCTTCCTTAGGATGGGAAGATTGTTGATCTTCTTGAGGGCCATATCTTCGTCAAAGGTGACATAATGACTTATCTCAACTTCCTTTTAACCAACCACATAAATTTATATCCCTTAGAATTTTCACTATAGCCCACAAAGATTCCTTTCTTCCCAGATGCACCTAATTTGCTTCTTTTCTCTTTCGGCACATGAAAATATACAAGGCTTCCAAAATTCTAAAATGAGAGACATTGGGTTTCTTACCAATGAACATTTCTTCGAGAGTCTTGGAGTACAATGCTTGATGAGGGCATCGGTTTTGAACATACACGGCAATATTTGTAGCTTCAGCCCATAGAAACTTCGAAAGGCCTTGATCATGAAGCATGACACAGACAGCTTCTACAATAGAGCGATTCTTCCTTTCAGCCACACCATTCTGCTTGGGAGTGTATGGCGTTGTAGTCTCCCTCTTAATGCCAGCTTCTCTGCAATAATCTTGGAATTCATTGGATTCGTACTCGGTCCCATTATCAGTCCTCAATATCTTGATTTTCTTCTCGAATTGGTTTTCGATCAAGGCTTTGAAGTGTCGAAACCAAGTGAACACTTCATCTTTCTTCTTCAAGAAGTAGATCCAGGTTTTGCAAGAATAATCATCCACAAAGGTGAGATAATATAAGTATCCTCCCAAGGAGTTTATGGGCATCATACCAGATATGTCAGAGTGGATCAATTGCAATATGTTTGTGGTCTTGCTATTACTTGAGGGGAATGGTCCCCTTGTAAGTTTTCCTTCGGCACATCCCGGACATACACCTTCATGCTCTACTTTGAACTCAGGCATACCTGTCACCATCTGTCTCACATCGGGTAGGGCCTTATAATGAAGATGGCCGAACCTCCAGTGCCATAGTTCAAATTGTAGAGATGTGTTGCAAGACATGGTTCCCAATGAACTTCCTCCAACTTGATACAAAGTGTCAACCCTGAACCCAAGAGTAAAAGCATCTTTAAAAATTCTTTTCCAAACACGTACCTTTCCATCGATAAAAGCCACCCTGAATCCTTTATCTTCCATTGTCGAAATGGACACAGGTTCTTCTTGAGGTTGAGTACATATAGTACTTCTTGCAAATGAATAGTGTTACCTTGATTCAATTGAAGGGTAACATTCTCTACTCCCTTCACGGGATAGGTGGCATCGTCTCCAAGGATGATCTCCAAGTTTGTCTCCTTTTCTATCAAATTAGAGAGGGCTTCCTTGAATTCGATGAAGTGCCTTGAGGCACCACTATCAATCAGCCAAATTCCCAAAGTGTCCGGGGGAGAGGCAGTGGAGAGGGCTGATATAAGATAGTACTCTTTTTGCTTATTGTTAACAACATTGGATTCTTCATACCTGGAGTTCCTTGATTTCTTGGAGGGTCGACCATTTCCTTGATGTCCCGCATTCCTTTTTCCTTTGCCATTGGACCTGCCATTCCTTTGATCGTTGTTGTTGAAGTTGCCCCTGGAGTTGTTATGATAGTCATCATCTCGAGGTGTGTCCCTTCTATTAGGACACTCCCTTGCATAGTGCCCAAACTTATTGCAAACAAAGCATCTTCCCTTTCTTCCATTTTTGAATCTCGGTCTTCCTTGACTTTGCTTCTTTGAACCTGCATTGTTCTTCCTCTTGGCATGAGCGGAGAATGCAGTGGGGTTGCTTCTATTAGAAGGCATTTCTTGTTCCATCATTCTTGTTTCTTCTTGAATGCATCTCGACATCAATTATTCAAACCCTGGAATTCGATCATTGTTGAGTATAATAGTTCTAAATGCATACCACTCAGGTGGGAGTCCTCTAAGGGTGGTGAGAGTAAGTTCCCTATCAGGAATGACTTCTTCAATCGAGAGTAGATCATTCTTGATCTCAGTAATCCTCAAGAAATAGGATTGAATTTCCTCGTCCTTTGCCCTTCTTAGTATCCTTCAACTTATTCTTGAGAAATAGAATTTGAATACCATTACTAACCTTAAACATGTTGACCAACCTATCGTAGATCTCCTTGGAGGTATTCAATTCGAAGATATAGGCCACCAGATGCTTGTTAATGGAATCCCTGATAATATTCTTTACCTTGACTTCAACCCTAATGTACTTGGTCTTCACAGTAGTCGATGCATTTGAAGGAGGTTCAGGGATTTTACCCTGCACATAATCCATCACTTCTTTTTCTTCCAAGGTCAAGTCAAGAGACATCTTCCATCCATGATAGTCAGATTTATCATGGAGCTTGTCTTCAGCCGAGAAGTAGGATGAGGAACCCATTGAGTCTTTTGTCCTTGTCCAACTATCTTTGGTGATTGCTCTTTCACGCTTGCTTGGGCTTTGTCTTCACCTCAGCTCTAATACCATGTTAACTTTAACAACAATGGTATGCTCTATGCTTAAGAGCAATTTTACTTCAATTCCTTTATTAGCCCAATATCAATATCCAGTTTAGCAATCACATCAACATGATAGTAAAATGCATATAGAACATAAACATAAACAGTAGAAGACAAGCCAAGACAAGAGGACACGAGATGTGGCACCAGCCAGGGACAAACACTAATGTGGGGAAACCCTTGATCAATTCTTCTTTAGTCTTCAATAGTTCAGCAGAGAGAAAGATGGTACAATTTACAAATCTGATAATTTATAACAGCAGCAAAAGAGCCCTAACCAGAAAAGTCAACGCTGGTCAACAGGGCAGATTTGACCCTCAACAATTTGGTCAACTTTAGTCAACTTCGGCCTCCAAACAGCAAGATTAATCAACCCTCAAAATAGTCAAATTCAACCTAGTCAAAGTCTGGTCAAACAGTCCACCTGTGGTCAGCCCTAACCACAATCAATGCTGTCAAACAGTCAATGGTTTGCCTCAATTTCTATGCCCAAAAATGCGGCCTACCCAAATAGAGATAGCCCTCACAAAAGCACAGTCAAAGGTGGTCAATGCATGGTCAATGCAGTCAAAACAGTAGTCTGGTAAATTTGGTCAAACCTAGTCAACGTCCAAAACAAAAATTTATCCTCCTTTCCTTCGCACGTGTGGAGAGATTTGTTGCCCAGAAATTCGTACCCAATCAATGAGAGAGAGAGATGTGTGAAGATGAGTGTGTCCAAATGAGGCTAAGTCACCTTCTATTTATATGCAACGTTGAGGATGAATAGACGTGGTTGTTGGGCTTCTGAGCCTACATAAGTTCGCTGACCGACCTTGACAATTTGTCCATAATAAAATAAATGTATAACTTCAATTGTACATGTCAGAATCGGATGATCTCTAGATCAATCCTACACCTCTCGAAGAGAAGAATCCAAGAAAAATATCAGTTGTCATAAATAAGATGACCCATGTGGAGTTTGGCCCTAGTTGCCAATTTTAACAATATGTGACTAGTTCCAAGTTTTAAAACTATGGTTTCCCTAAATGTTCAAGTTGTAATCTTTCTCATTCCAACAAGTAAGTTGGTAGGTTTGGGAGTATATTTTGCAGCGAGTTGAGATAATTGGTTGGGTGTAAAATCTCTTTTTTCCCATGTCAATTCATAGCCTTGACCAAGGGTGGCAATCATGAGGGATTGCACATGGCTGGGAGGAAAACAGTTTCACATAGTTAATTGACTCCATGCAAAATTTAAATAAGTGTTTGATTTGAATTTGTGAAACCTCTTACCTTGTACAGGGAAGGGAGTAAGGGGGGCAAGGCAAGAAGGTGTTGGAACCCTGTGCCCACGCAATATAAGTGGCATCATATCGAAATGTTGTCATATGCACTTTGGCTAAGAAAAAAATCATTTGTGTTATCTATGTTGAAAAGAAAAATCATACTACTTAGCTAAAGGGGAGAAAGAGCAACAAGATTTTCATTCCACATTTTGTAATGAGGAATGTGGAAATGTGGAAATGTGGAAATGTGGAAATGTAGATAAGAGAAGAACAATTTGGAAACTTGGCTCCACATTCTGCATCAAATGTGTGATGCAAGAATCTGATGACTTAGCCATGAGAAGAAATAGCAACAAGGCTTCCCACATTTTGCATTCCACATAAGGAATGTGGAATTACGAAAATACAAATAAGGAAATAACAACTCGAATGCCTGGCTCTGCACTCTACATCAAATGCAACAATGCGAGAATGTGGGAACTAGACGATGGGGAGAAAGAACGAGACTCTTTCCATTTTGCGCTTTGCATCAATATTATCATAATCAGACCAAAACTAATGGACCGGCTGGTCCAACCAATTTGGAGGCAAAACTAATCCAATAGGTTGCCTCGAAATGTTTGGTTCCATACAATGCGACTAAGGACTCTTGGAACTCAAATTTTTTTAACAATAATTTATGAGTGGGACCAATGTTGCACAAAGTAGGAGCATTTTTTGGAAGCGAGGTGTCAAAAGCGTCATTTTCCAAAAATCTAGGAAGCGAAGCGTCTCGAAAGCATCTATTATATATACATATTTTTTTATATTTTATTGCATTTATATTCAAAAAAAAAACATCCAAAATACCAAATTAGTTGTAGAAGATATGAAAACATGCATATTTGTACATAAATCAAGATAGATATGGCATCCATTGTACATCAATGATTAATTATTTGAGCATCAACCATCTAGAATCTAGATTTCTCTCCTCTTGTCTAGCCTTTGCCTCTACTTTGATTCTCTAGGGATATTAGTCAACATTGCCCAATTTTTATCAAACGACCTAATCCGAGCCTTATAATATGGCAGAGAAAGCTTAACATGCCCGATCAATGGTTTTAACTTGAGTGAAGGGTACATTTTTGCTAAGTGCATGAAAAAGGAGTTCAACAATCAACACCACCAACACTAGGGTACATATAGGGCTTGGTGCTCTTGATAAAATGCCAACCGCATACCCTCATTCATGATATAATCTAATGAAATGCCACAATCCCATTGATCCTAAAATCCTGAAAACTATTAAGTCTAATGAATTTTGAATGGGATATGAAATTGTATTTTCTCCATATGAAGTTTGATGAGGTTGGAACCACTCTCAAAAATCCCGAGTCATTTCATGGTAATGTTAAAAATTTAAGTAAAAGGATGAACATGAAAGATAAAGGAGAATGCCACTTTTACTTTAAGAATTTAACATTACCATTAGGGAGCATCAAGGGGGCACCTTGGAAGTGTTCAGGAAGCATAATTCCTCACATAACAATTCGAAAACCAAGTCAAGTGCAAAAATAAAAATTAAAAAAAAACCAAGTCCGAGGAACCGTCCGCCCTTCTCCCAGATCTGCTTGCAATCTACGGCCGATCCGTTCCAGAATAGCGGATCTGGTCATCGGGATTGGGTCCCCAAAATCGCGAATCTGGATGTCGCAATTCCATTTTTCCAGCAACCGTGAATATATTATTAAAAAAAGGCAGAACCATGGATCCGAATTTTGGATCCACGATTTCGTCTGAGGATTAGTGGTGGACCTATCCGGGATGTGAATCCGCCTCGAAATCCGGGGGAGGGGGGAAGGATCCTGCAACATTAAGTGGGGCAGCCTAATAATCAACCCTAGGGCCCTACTAATGCTATGTAATTAATGGTAATGTTAAATTCTTAAAGTAAAAGAATGAAACTGAAAGATAAGGGAGAATGTTTGAGAGTGGTTCCAACCTCATTGGATTTCATGTGGAGAAAGTAGAACTTTAGATCCCACTCAAAATCCAACAGACTTAATAGTTTTTGGGATTTCAAGATTCGGTGGAATTGCAATGTTTCCATTGGATTTTTTCATGAATGAGGGTATGGAACTAGCATTTAATCAAGATAAACAAGCCCTACCTCAATATTGGTGACATTGATTGTTGAACTCTTTTGTCATAACCGTAGTAAAAATGTAGCCATCATTCAAACAAATTCTCAATTTGGCGTGTTATGATTTTTCTATCTTATTTTAATGCTTAGCGGGTGATACTGATGATGAAGGTCCCACTATAGGCAATGAATTTGACCATATGTAGTCATACTATTTTTTTTGGACTCCAAAGGCCATTTAGAGCCTTTTGTTAATTTATTTTTGATTGAGAGATGGATTGCACTTGGTGCTATATTGGTTATATGCACCCTTGCTATATATATGAGAAACTTTGCATATTTGTGTATAATGTTTGGTTTTATATGGATGCAGATGAATATATATCTTTTTCCTTTAAAATTGAATAATTATGTATGTTTTGGTCGACCAGTTTTTTGGTCTGGTTTTTTCCCAGTTGCAGTCCTGTTGGCATTTTTGGGGTCAACCAGTTCAATGACTGGTACAGTTCTGATAACATTGCACTGCATGTAGAATGCAGAAATGTATACAAGGGAAAAACAACATGGAAACTCGGCTACGTACTCCCCACCAGATGCGGCAATGCAGAAATCCAAGGACTTAGCCACGGGAAGAAAGACCAACATGATTCTCCACATTCTACATGCAGAATGTGAAAATGCACAAATACAGATAAAGGAAAAAAAACTATAGAAACTCAGCTCCAAACTCCACATTCAATACAGCAATGCAGGAATGCAAGGATCAGCCATGGGGAGAAAGAGCAACAAGACTATCCACATTCAGCATTCTGCATGCAGCATGCAGAAATTTTAAAAAGAAAAGAAAAACAGGTGTTATTATCTTCCCACATTTATATCAAGATCACATAGGCTAGATAGATATACTAATATTATGATGAAATCTGTTAGTATTGAAATTTGAAGACCAACACAGGTAGAATCTTCAAAGATTTGACAGATAGCCTAGCAAGAAGGTACTTTTCTGTATACCAATTAATATATGAGTAGATTGTGGAATCCCTTAATCACTGTAAGAATGAATTGCACATGTAGTATGCATATGCTTGATGAAATGCCTACTAGTGTTTAATGTGAATGTTGCTCAACTACTGCATTTAATCTTAGTAGACAATTGGCTTAGTCAGCGGTGAACATTGCTAAAGCGCTGAGTTAACACTCTTCACATAATTATAGTTTGTCAGTCATTTTATGATGAGACTGTACATATTATTGCAGAGTCAACATGTGCTGTCCGTAGCCGCATTAGGTGTATTTCAATTGTTGATTTTGAAGCATACTTTGTCATGCTAGAGCACGAAATACCTTAGTTTTCATCTTGATGAGATACATGTGACTGTATTATGACTGTAAATCAGATATGATCTAAATTATGTAATGAAACGACATAATTTTTGTGTACTTGTTATTGGAAGGAACGTGGAATACTAACCAAGAATTATGTTACTATGGGCTTGTTTATCCATTGGAATAGAATGTTTTTTTGTTGTTCTTTGGTGAACCTATGCATTAGATGTTCAATACTCTACCAGAATATTTTGCATTCATAGTTGTTTTCACCCTATTAAATTAGAAGTCAAGTATGTCAATCTTGTGAAGAAGTACCCCACTAGACAGGGGAGTCAAATACATATCAGAGCATCAGTTGCAGAGTTGTAACCTCTGAGAGTGATTTATCGAAGTCCCTGTTTCAGCATGATGGCCCCTCAGTCATGACTATTGCAGAAACCATTGTTCACAATTTGAGCAACACACTGTTGCATGTCGGCATTAGAAATTTTACTGAGAAGATGCTAGATGATGAGGAGATCTGTGTGCGGATCACCATAATCAAACCCATAGAGAGCAGACCTGTGTAGTTTTGGTAAAGGTGATGAGTTCAAGTCTCAATGAGTTCATAGAGGAAACTGAGTAGATCAGACAATTTCCTGAAAACCCGACCACAGTCTTCGACACATTTCTTGGGCACTAGTTCTCAGCGTTTCCAAGAACAGAAGGCAGCACAATAACCAAGAAGGGAGACCCAAGAGGACTTGAGGACCATCCAAGTGGTAGCATGCTTTTAAGATAGTGTCAAGGCAACAACATCATAGGATACAAGAACAAAGCACCTAGAAGTCTTGAAATTTGGCCAAGTTTGAGCCATCCTAGGAGTAGAGCTCAGGATTTAGATCTCAAAGTCAAGCTCATAAAGCCTACTTGGAAATTAACACATGAAAAATCTGAAAGGCAAGAACTAGATAGGAATTCCAAGCAAGGTATTCACTTTGACATCTCTCTACAAAAGAAGTGTTCACCAATTGTAAAAGCACCCATGTTGCCAAACATTGTAACTCTAGAGTGGCACTACCATGCATGTTCCACCACTCAAGAGAAGACAGACTCCCTCAATCTCTAATTCCATGGTTGGTTCCAAAGGCAACAATGTCATTGATATAGTGGCTCAATTGTCTCTATAACAATCACTACAACTAAGCAAGGTCAGTATTCCTATAAAACATAGAGTCACAACTCAACCAAAACAAATCAGCAATAATCATCAACCCAACCGAACCTCCAAAAATCAGCAAACAATCAAATGGTCAAACATGCCTATCACAAGCATCAATCCACTCCAGACACCGCATCCACTGGAACAAACCAACCACTTATCAAAGGTCCTCCATCACACTTGTAAACTAGAACACATACTAGCCATCAATGAAGTAGATCCTCCACCTATCACAGGTGAAAACACATCAGCATCTACTAGAACAAAACAACACATCAAAAGTCCCCCCAAGCATCTCACCCACTAAATATAAATCCATAGCAGCCAACTAACATGTAAATCCACTACCTCATAGATAAAATACTAAAACCTGGAACAAATCAATCACCTATCACAAGTCATGCTAACCATCACAGCCGCTAAAAACAATCCATAATAGCTATCTATGCAGTAGATCTACTACCTATTGCAAGTGAAAGCGTACTCTCATGAGTCATAACAAGAGCAACTAAAGTTTCAACCAATCAAACCCTTTATCTCAAGCACACTAGGGTTTGACCACCCAATCAACCTCAATAAAGGTCAAATACCACTGCTAGGTACAATGCAGTAGAAATAGCAACTCTCTCTTCTCACCAAAAGAGCAATCTCAACCAAAATAGCTCTAATACCACGTAGAATTTTAGAATTCCATTTATAATGCAATTCTAAAATTTCTCCTCACAAAGAGGTTTCTTGGATCTTAACCCTATATATTTCCAACCTTTGAACTGAACTGAAACATAAATAAACAGTATCAACAGCATACATTGTTTCACTTCTCAACAACTCCAATACACTAGGCAGTCCAAGAGAAAAGATACCAAAAATATGCCAACAAGTTTCAGCCCTTAGGGACAAGTTCCAAGCATAAAACCAGATATGGAATCACTGCCATTAATGCATATTTATAGCAGTAAATCTACCATATTATTTTATATATTAATGTTAAATCACTCAAAATTTTCAACCTTCACTTATGTCAAATCAGCATGATAAACTAGTGCTAGAGATTACCAAACCAAGAACTTAATGAGTGTTGAAAATCAAATCCACAATTCACACAATTTTGCACCATATATGTGTATAAAGATGAAGACCATTGCTGTAATGTTCCCAAGAGATTAATTGCCCAAAAGACGCAGTAGCCTATCGATCCTCATAGGCTATAGTCATTGATAAATGGGAAAACCCCAAAATACCCAACACTTGGGCAGCGAATGGCAAGTTTTGGGACAGCTGGGGCAAAAAACCAAAATTGGGGTTTGGTGTGAACCTCACTAAATCAATTAAGGAGGAAAAATCCACTCAAAGAAATCTATAAATACAATAGGGATAGATTCATTTGAGACATCATTGGATTGAATCATTCATCTCTGTTTTTCTTGAGCCTGAGGCTCTGAGGGTTTTAAGACCCCCTTCTCTCCTACTAATTTCGGTGGTGAAAGATTCCACCCTAGTTAGTAACTTAGTTTTATTTTCCTATTTCTTTTTTGTTCTGGCACAAGATTATTGGAAGATTATCAATCCAATCAAAACCCTCTCTAAGGAAGCATCTGAAACAAGTTAAATCGGATCTAATTCTGAGGTCAAACGAAGTGGTTGAAGACAAACAATAGCGAGGTTCTATTTTGAAGGACTCCTGAGGCCAAGCGAAGTTCATTCCAGCCAAATTTTGAAGGACTCCTATTTTGTTGTTACAAGCCAAGGGTTTTTGTGGGTTTTGGGATAGTCCGGACATCTTGAAGCATGCTGAGACCCTTAAGGCAACTCAGCCGGTGATTTATCAATCAAGGCACTCTGAGATTATGTTCGTGGGCAGATCAAAGGCTTCAGTAACCCTCCTGTGAGAATTGTGAAGGATCCTGAGATACCTTTCACTGATCCAAAGTCAATGAGGCTTGACTCTCGTAGCAAGACAGAAGGTCGAAGATCGCATTCTGATTCGAAGCTAGTTGTGAAGGCATAGATTCGTGCTGAGGTCAATCATGGATCTAAAGCAGCTTAAGGAATAATTCAAACAGAATTGGCATAGAGTCTATAGTTGTGGAAATTAATTGAACTCTGGTTAGGGTACAACTGTATTATTAAATTTACTCTATCAATTATGTATATATTGTGTATGTATCTATGGGACAATAATATTGTATTGACGTGGATCTGTTGAACCATCGTATTGTTCTCTTAAGGTTACTGCATTAATTGAAGAATTGGATCTATTGCATGATAATGTTTTCTCTATTGATTCACTATATCATTGAGAAGTCAATTCTATTCAATGAAGGATACAATAATTGTATTGAATTAAATTGTTGTTTCAAAGGGAGAAGATTTGTCAAAACCATAGTACCCTAAGAAACCCTAGGGCAAAAATTACCCTAGATCACTACAATAGCATTATCCCAAGGGAAGTACAATCCTCTAACTGTGAATGTTTGTAGCTCAAACAGGTATTTCCATGAGGGTGTCTACTTATGGAAATCATCATTAAATGTATCCTATGCTTTTTCTAGAAGTTCAATTTATTAATTAATTAATAAAGTGAATGTTTTTTTATTAAAGTGGCTTTTAATTAATAAAGTGACTAAAGGGGGTCACTTAATGATTTAGGTAAAAGTGAGCCATTGATCTCATGGTTAGATCTTAACCGTTGAAGATTAGGTTTTTGGCTCATGTCAAAGTTATAAAAGAAGGAGAGGACAAATGACAAAGACACACAAAGAGCATTTATTTCACAAGTCACGTGAGCAAAGGAGAAAATCAGAGATTTGATTTTCAGCCATTAATGAGGATTTCAGCAGTAGTTCAGCAAGGAGAACGCAACAATTGAATGTCTATGAATGCTTCATTTGGTGTCTTTACCTCTAAAATCAGATGTGGGCTCTTGTTTTGCAAATACACAGCTATGTTGCATGCCTTGGCCCACAAAAACATTGACAAACTTTGATCATGGATCATGGCCTTCACCGCATTGATGATAGTCTGGTCCTTCCTCTCTGCAATCCCATTCTGTTGTGGGTTGTAGGCCATTTCCTTCTACCTCTTGATCCCTTTCTCCTTGAAGAAATCAGTGAACTCATTTCGTACATCCATAAGAATTGGAGGGCAAGTGTTGAAATTTCTAAGTCTATCCGTTAGAAATTTAATATGTATTGTTCTGGTTTATTTCTTCTACTTGTTAAATTCGAACAAGTTATTTAAAACATATAAATAACGAAATAAACATAATACAGTCTCAACATCTACAGATCAACAGCTGAAAGAAAACAAACACAAGTGACACCGTTATTTTTGGACAAATGTCCCCGGAAAAACCCAATGCGGGAAAACTAGTGCAGCTATTCTAAGGGTTTATTATTATGCAGTATTTCCTAGAGTACAATTGAGTGCCAAACTGGGTCACCCGACAGAGAAAAACAAGCGGCAGTAATACCTCTCTATTCAGAAACAGGTATTCATAAACCCTGTCCCACGAAACCCTCTCCAGCAACTCTGAAGCACTGTGTTAGCCTCCTGCTGCTCTGCGTCAGCCTCAAAACCCTTTGCGTCAACCTCAAAACCCTCTGCATCAGCCCTCTGAGGCACTACGCAGCCTCTGGGACCCTCTGTGTCACTCCTGCAACCCTCTGCGTGGATGACGCAGGCCCTCTGGCCTTTGCATTGTCTCTGTTGGGCTCTGTGTGGCCTGCTCTGACTGCTACGTCTCGCTCTCTACCTCTACGCTGGTCTCTCGGCACTATCTTTGCCTCTCTGTCCAGTACTCACTGCCCCTCATTGTTGATTACTGATTCAACTTTGCTTAGCAACCCCACTCTAGCAAATCGAATAACTGATCACTCTGGTGTATCTTCCAACTGACCCTCAAGCCTCTTCTTATACTTTTCTCGTTGGTCCTCCAATGGCCGAGATTAAATCTCTAATCAACAACTAAGATTAGATTTGGCTTGATCCATGACTTTTGGAACCTTCTAACCCAATTTTATATTAATACCCATTAATATTTTATTTTTCCTAAGTTTAGACTTAGGAACTCCATTAAAAATATTAATTCATTTAATATCTCCCAAACCGATTAGAATTTGCCCAAACCATTTCTAGGTCTTGGAGATCTCATGTGCTTTAACCTCTCCACCAATTTTCATGGCTAGAGCACATCCGATGCTACCCCAAATCAACACTCCCTCTTAGCGAGGACTATGCTCTAATAATACTCCACACTGAGCATCACCCTGATTATCTGACACCGGTACTTGTGTTGATGCTAGGCCTCCCTGCCCAACATCCTCTGTACTGCTGCCCATGGCCCTGCCACTGCCATTGTTGCATCCATACGGCAACTCCCTCTGCATCTGTGTTGTTGTTTGTCCTTTCTCCCAACATTGCATTTGCACTACAATCCCCTCTCATCATGCCGCATCGTGCTACTGTGAACTGCTACTACACTACAACTCAGTTACTGAGAAGTAAGTAACTGATCCACCCAACTTCTGACATCCCTGTCAGGCTAGAAACACTCTCGATGTTGAAGCTCCCTCTGCCGTTAACAAGTGCTCCCTTTACTAACCTCTACGCTGTTGCAACAACTCCCTGCATCTCGCACCGTTGCACACTTCTTTGTGCCATCTTGCATTGCTGCCGTGCCTCTCGCACTGTTGCATCCTGCTAGCCTCGCGCTGCCCGGAGACTCCTGCACTTTAACACTCTCTGTCGCTTCATCCGCATCCGTCTCTACCGACATCCACCAATCCTGTTACTCTCTCTTCGAGGCTCCCATAGCAAGGTATAATCCAAGAGGTTGGGTACCTCAAGGATCTTGCCCCTCATCGCCTATAGTCCTCCTGACTACAGCTCGATGTCTCTCCACCTCTTCTCTAGAGGTACATGAACACTCATGGCACAATCGTCATCCTCGACCATCTCTGCTCTTCTCTTCGACTCCCTCTGAGTCGTTGCTTCCCTCCTGTAAGTTCTCTGCTAGACTCCCTCTGAGTCTCGATTTCCCTCATGGAAATCAACCTGCCAACTGTCAAGTCGCACCTCTCCGATCTTTTGTGCACCTACAACACTGATCCGGATTTCTTGGCTAGAAATCCACCTCGGTAGAAACTCCCTCTACCTTGGTTTTGCCCTGTTAGGTATTGTTCTGCCCATAGTACCCCACCAACTTCACTCCCACAAACTGCCCACAGCTTCCTATGCCCAGCGACTAAAGGAATGAGCCTCTAGGCTCTGTGCAATCACAGCACTGGAAAAACAGCTCCCTCAACCAACTACGTCAACCCTTCTGGTCTCTGCGTGGCTCTGTGTGAGTCTCTTTCTGCCCTCCTCAGCCTCTGCGCTGACCTTTCTCTAGCCCGGACTGATGACATAGTGCCTCTGTGTCAACCCTTCCTCTGTCGCTTCTGCAAGGATCGGCTTTTGTCATTCGGGACAGCTGATTTTGCTACAAATGCTCTGCTTAGTTGATGCCATCAGCTCTCCTGTGATCTGCAACCACGCTCTGATACCATGTTGAAATTTTTAAGTCTATCCGTTAGAAATTTAATCTGTTTTCTTCTGGTTTATTTCTTCTACTTGTTAAATTCAAACAAGTTATTTAAAACATATAAATAACGAAATAAACACAATACAATCTCAACATCTACAGATCAACCGCTGAAAGAAAACAAACACACAAGTGACACCGTTATTTTTAGAAAAATGTCCCCGGAAAAACCCAATGCGGGAAAATCAGTGCAGCGATTCTAAGGGTTTATTATTATACAAAATTTCCTTGAGTACAACTGGGTGCCAAACTAGCTCACCTGACAGAGAAAAACAACCAGTAATAATACCTCTATTCGAAAACAGGGATTCAAAAACCTGTCCCACGAAACCCTCTCCAGCAACTCTGAAGCACTGCGTCAGCCTCCTGCTGCATTGTGTCAGCCTCAAAACCCTCTGCGTCAGCCCTCTGAGGCACTGCGCAGCCTCTGGGACCCTCTGCGTCACTCCTGCAGCCCTTTGCGTGGATGACGCAGGCCCTCTAGCCTCTGCGTTGTCTCTACTGGGCTCTGCGTGGCCTGCTCTAGCTGCTGTGTCTCGCTCTCTGCCTATGCGCTGGTCTCTCGGCACTATCTCTACCACTTTGGCCAATAATCACTGCCTCTCGCCGCTGATCACTAATTCAACTTTGCTTAGCAACCCCGCTCTAGCAAATCAAATGGCTCATCACTCTCGTGTATCTTCCAACTGACCCTCAAGCCTCTTCTTATACTTTTCTCGTTGGTCTTTCAATGGTCGAGATTAAATCTCTAATCAATGGCTAAGATTAAATTTGACTTGATCCATAACTTTTGGAACTTTCTAACCCAGTTTTATACTAATACCCATTAATATTTTATTTTTCCTGAGTTTAGACTTAGGAACTCCATTAAAAATATTAATTATTTTAATATCTCCCAAACTGGTTAGAATCTGCCCAAACCATATCTAGGTCTTGGAGATCTCATGTGCTTTAGCCTCTCCACCAATTTTCATGGCTAAAGCACATCCGAAGCTACCCCAAATCAACAGCAGGTTGCCTCAATTTTCGTTTGTTGACCACTACGTGTCAACGACCATTAGCAGTACACCCCCTTTTTCGCAAAAGGGATAGTGCCTGATCGATGTATTCGTGTCATCCAGCTATCATCATCAGCCTAACTTCCAATATGTTATGTAAACCCATTCTGCATAAGTATAATGTAAATAATCTCAGCAGACCCGTGTCATGTATGTAACAACCTGGGTAAACCTACATTTCTAGTGACGATCTCCATTTTAGGAGGTTTTTCGTCTCATCGATTCATTTTCGAATGATCGACAAAGTTTTTCTCTCCAGTCTTACCCCAAAGCTGGAATGGATTTTGTCGCTAGGATCTTAGGCGAGTCCTAGTGTTCCAGATCGAATCTATGTAAAATTGATTTGGGAATAATCCTAACTATTTGGTTAGGTTATTTTATTACAAATTCTTTGGTCTCCTGGATTATATTTGTGTCGCAAAAATGGGTAGTCTGTGAGGGTCTTTTACAAATGGGTTTTCCTCCTCATGATGTAAAAGAATATGAAAATCATGATGTAAAGTGTTTTGAGGGTTTGAAAAATAATTTATCTCCTCATAGGTTAATAAATGAAGTTTTCTAACCAAAATTAATTAAAATCCCAAGCCAGAAATTTAATTAATTCAAGGTCTTAGGTAAATTTAAATTCTCCAAAGGAAAAATTCGTCGATCCTAAAAAAAAAAAAAAATTTAAGAGGTCCAAGGACTCCGGTAAATTAATTATTTTGATAAATTTTAAACCTTTGATCCCTGGCGTTAAGTCAAAATCAACTTTTTTGGGAAATTAACTCAAAAACTTAATTTTTGAGTTAATTAAAATGCATTTAAATGAAAATTTCGAATTTCCTCAAAAAATAAAATATTTCAAAAGATAAAATTAAAAGAATTTTTGGTCTTCATCAACAGTCGAGATTACTTTGACGAATATCACTCAAACTAGCCGTTGGAGGATTTATCTCTAAATAGGAAATCATTTTTCAATTGATCTATCTAATCTTCAAGTCGTGTGCTTAGCAAAAAGCTCTGGTGTAATTTTTTTTGGATAATAAAGAAAGACTTTGGCGTCAAATTCTGCTAGTGTTACTCTTCACGGGAATATTATAAGATGTGTTGTTTTCATGCATAATTTTTTCAAAAGCCATTGATGATAGCTTCTGAAGAGTGATTTGAGTACAGGTATAATGCTCAGTCGCTGGGGTTTGAATAATAATTTGTCTAAATTTTATTAATATTTTCTTGTTCTATTTTTTATGGTTGGATTGAGTTTTGTAGGGAAATCTTGATTTTAGATCCTCAAGCATTAGGGAAAGTTTTCAGTTGGACCAGCCAACTCCGGATCATTATTTTCTGAAGAGCCCAACTAAATTAGCTCTAGGCTTATCATAAGATTTTTGTTGATGATACACAAAGGGTTTCGAGTTAGCACCTCCTTTAAAATTTATAAATTTAGTTTTTGTGCGGCATAATGATAGATATGGCTACTTAGAGCTTTCAGTTTGTCAATATTGTATTTTTCTAACTTTTGGGGTTTTGGATGTTGTTTTATTTTTATTTTTATTTTTATTTCTTTTTTTCTTTTTTTCGTTATCCCACATTCAAAACTTGAAAAAAGTTTCTCTAATTTGTATCTATACATACTAACCCATTCCTTTTTGTATATATAATTTCTTGGGTTTTTATTTTACATTTATTTTTAACTTGTAAATTATTTTACTAGCCCATTTATATTTCCTTTGTATACATAGCGTTTAGGATTTTTCTCTTCTTTTCTAGCTTGTGTTATTGCAGATATCTTCCTTTTAATATCATTGTGCAGCTGGGTATGTTTCAAAACCAAAGAGAAAGTGGATTTTCAGAAATTTAGTCACCGCAAACCATAGACGGCTAGGGTTTTTCACCTAAAATTTCACCACTTTTTTTTTAAGTCCGTCTAGCTAGAAGAAAAAATTTGAGGCCAGGTTTTGACCGTAAGATATGGAGAGATAGCAGCTCAGATTATTTTGCTTAGCTGAGGGCTTAATCAAGCTCGAGAAATCTAGAAATTCATGGCATTTGCTTTAGAAATTAATTCTGGGTGAACTGCAGGATTTTGCTGCTCTTTGTGACTTAGCCCTGGGCACTTTAAATTTGATTTTCTATTTGAGAGCTAGTGTTCTGTGGGTGTAGGAATTAATGGCGCTCTTGGAAGAAGTTACCTTGTCAGATTGAGGCTAAAACTTGGCCTTTGCATTTGATACACCAGGTGCCAAATAAGGCTACAGTGCCTTGTCAACTCAATTCTTCTTCGTAGCCACCTATTTGCAGGCTGTCACAGGCTTCAGATCTGAGGCTCTTTACAACAATAAAACCCTAAACCAGTGATAAAAGAAAGCCGCAGGGCATTGGAGACTGTTCTGCTCATATATATAATTATATTGCCATACTATACACTATTGCAGGTTTGAAGCCAGGTTGTCTTAGCCGCAAGCCTTTACAAGGTCTGCTCCTTATTGCATATTGATTCTGGGTGTTTCCAAAGGCTTTTCGTCCATTGTACAAAGGCATTCAAAGTTTTTTTTTCTTGCAATTCTAATATTATCTCAGCTAATATTTTATTCGAGTATAAACTCCATGCTACAGGTGACTGATTTCATTTTCTACAGTGCTTAATCTCAAGAAGAGTAACATCAGTTGGTTGATTTTAAGTTGCAGGAAAACTTTTATGACCTATCACAAGTGCTCTTAAAATCTAGTTAACTATTGTACATTAGCTCTTCTATACATGCATTGGTAACTAGAGTGGATTGTCATATATTAAGTTACAGCAGTCAAATCCTTGGTGGCAGTGACAGATTTGAGGCATTTGGAAATCCTTTGTATATTTTGGCATAGGTTCTTGTTTTGCATGATGCCACTTGTTTTTAACTGTTAAATCATAAGTGGGAAAGCATCCTAAATAAGTACATAAATAAAGCATTTGCTCTCACTGTTCAACTGCACTGTCTCATTAAGCAGTCCTGAAGTGCACTAACAGTTTGTTTGCAGCACTTGTTCCTAGGACTGTTGTCTACAGGTAGGGTCATCAAAGGAAGACTTAGGGCCAAGCGTTTGGTACTACTCTCATCCTCTCATCAATTGTTTTTAGTTACAGCACTGGAGCATTTGTTCATGGTGACATATAAAGTGTTTAAACAGCCATTCAATGATCTGATATATATATTACAAGTGTAGCAGTGCATTCTTTGTAGCCTGCTTTGACACCTTTTGCATCTAAGTTAAATTCTAATGTTGAATCCTATCTGTTAACATGCAAGTTTGATAAATTCTCCACAAGGTAAGCAAGGAATCAATGTTTGTTCTGCTCCTAAGAGTACTCACACTGTTTCTAATTACTCCTTGCATCATTTATTGCACTTAATGTAGTGGTTCAGCATTGGCATTAAATTTTTGCATCTTGAGAATGACTTATGAGCTCTTTATATCATTAGGTGGACTGATCTTACTAGACAGTAGTATTTTCTAGGGCCTGATATAAAATTTTCAGAGGTTTGATATCACCCTACAGTGGTATTTCTACATTGATGTGGGTTCATGTGTATTAGCTTTTTGTTTCTCTTGCATATTGGTGGCTAATTTGAGAGCTGATGTCATCATTAAGCAGACTGATATCTCTTTACAGCAGGGTTCACTGTAAATCCTCTTGTGCATTTAGCAGCTTGAAAGATATTTTTGAAAGCCTCTTTCTTTCTAGGCTTGTCACTGTTTTGGGCTTGCTACTTCAGATCGGATTTCTTGGAAGACTACTTCAATTTTTTTGAAAGGGTCCCTCTCTGATTTATTTTGCTAATATTCTTCTAGCAACATTTACCTATTTTGTGACTTGACATTTCGTTTGCAAGTGTTTTCTAATTGGAGCATTAAGGCACTGGTCAATCATTCCTTACATCATTAAGTGTCGCATAAATAATCTAATCAGATATATCTCACATTGCTCATTTATCAAGCTTGGCTCCTAATTTCATTCAAGTTACATTGATGAGTAGTTGCATCTCCTAAGACTTGTTGGTTCCCAACAAGTTTCCCTTTCATCTATAACCTTTAGGGACTACCCCCTTGACTTAGGTAGGAGAGAGTCTAAACGGAGTGAGTAGTGATCAGGGTGACAGCCCCTACTTTGAGCGTTGTTGCAGTGCCTAGACACTTTGTGCAACAACATTTTTTGGCGCCATTGCCGGGGATATTTTATTCTTAGTATTTCAATGACATTTCCTGATCATTCTTCTCATTTCTCATCTCTCATTCGAGCCGGCAAAGCCAACGCTTCTTGGCATTGCCACCAAGGACCAATTTATTGGACTTTGGCTTTACGGCATTTCATCTCATTTTTCTGGCATCATTTCGTCTCTTCATTTCTCACCATCCTAACTCTTGTCATCTCTCTCATCTATCTAATCCTTTCATCTTCACTTTCTGCAACTCGACATTCCGGTTGGTTCCCTGTTTGGGTGGCAACTCCACTTATTCAATCATTTAATCCCAGACAAGGAGCCCTCTCTGAATATCCATCCGCCTCCATCCACTAACTTTTTGGTTTGGCCTTTGAAAACTTTGTGAGAGATTCATGCTCAAGTGGCGACTCCACTTCTTCCATTTCTTACAAGAATTTCTGCTAGAAGCTCGCTTCTTGTAGATGTTTTGATTTTCTTGAGCATGGATCTCTCTCTCTGATATCCATTTGGCCCATCGCTTTCCGGTTAAGCAGGTCATCATGGATTTTGACTTATTTGCTCCTTGTGATTTTACTAACATTCAGGGAGCTCTGCATGGTTATTCTTATGTTTTGGGTGAAACCATCGATGAATTTCCTCCTTTTCAAGGTAACAATACTTTTACTACCGAAACCCACCTTCAGAATGTCAACCTCTGTATAAGCAAGTGTCGCCCATATTCTAAATATGAAGATGTGAAGATGAATATTTTCGTTCTCACATTATTTGGAGATGCTTTAGATTGGTTTACTAAGTTCCCTGATAACACTTCTGATTCTCTACAATCAATCATCGATGCCTTTGAAGATGGATATGGAGATGAAGAAAAGGTCAAAGCGAAAGATGAAATAAAGGAAACTAAGTTGAAAATAATTTCAAGGAGTTAATTCAAATGGTTAAAGACATACAGTTAAATCAAGCTCAAGTAATCAAGAATGCAGAAGTTAATCAGGCTCAACTTATTAAAGATATGGAACTTAATCAAGCAAGATTAACAGTTGATCATGCCAGGGAAATTAATTCTATGCAAAGCAAGTTATTAGCCCTAGAGGAAAAGATGACGATCATGGAATTCAATCATTCAAATCAAGTGACTGCCATGGAAGCAAGTTATCAAGAAGAAATAAGTTCGATTCAGAACAGATTGTCAACTATGGATGAAGAAATGACCATCATGAGATTCGATTATAATAATCAGTTAGCTACCATGCAAGCAAATCATAAGAAAGAGATAAACTATATGCAAAATTGTTTCATGGGCATGAAAGCAAAGAATGATAAAATTATAAAGGACATGGAAGTTGGTCAAATATCTCTTCAAAATAAATTATTGGCCATAGAGGAAAAGCAGGTACCATGTGTCATAAATACAGAGGGAATAGATATCATCGAAAACAGATTAAAAATAATGGAAGTTAATCATTCTAATCAGATGTCCATTATTCAGAATCAAATAAAGACTATACAAGCTAATCATGTCACTCTGCAAGAACGATTTGTGAAAACTGAACTCAATCAAGCAAAGTTAATAGTAATACATGCCAAAGAAATGAGTTCATTACATAAGAGGCTGGAAGAGAGGAAATCACAGGTCCTGTTTTATTGTGAATATCCCGAGAAAGAGGCTAACTCCATTAACGAAAATTTAACTAAGAATGACATCATCAAGAAGAAATTAAAAAAGATCAAGTTATAACTCATGACACCTGTGAGACTGATCCATCATTCTTGACAGAGCAGATGCAAAAATGAAGAAAGACATAGTCATGCATATCTTACATACTTCATCTGAGAGTTTTCAAGCAGAATGTTCCACATCATTAGTGATACATCCTACCACAAAGAAAAAACGCAAGAGAAAGAGAATGACAAAGCAATTTGATGCATCTGATGGTCGTGAGCAGCTTGACTTTCGGATAGGAAAAAGTCCTACTGTGCAGGATTGGACATGGCACATCCAAGAAACAGCGAACAGATATGCCGGAAGGCAAGTAAATGCTCAGTATGCACTATATTGAATGCATTTGATGCCATAGGGTATCTTTGTATTGTATTACTATCCTTATACCTTGTTATTTCAATGTTTCATTTTGTAGTTAGATTTGTGTTTTTCATGTTATTAGGATAGTTAATAAATGAAGAGCTTATATTTTTCCTATGCTTAATGTTATATGATGACTTTTGCATACAAGCTACTTATGTTATCTTGTGTGTTGCGTGGATGCAAATTCTGGATTCTCACATTCTTCCAGTGCAGCAACGTGTCCCAAAGTAGAGCCAGATGTTGACCACTATGTGTCAACGACCCATAGCAGTACACCCCCTTTTTCGCAAAAAGAATAGTGCCTGATCGATGTGTTCGTGTTGTCCAACTATTATCATCAGCCTGACTTCCAATATGTTATGTAAACCCATTTTACATGTGTATAATGTAAATAATCTCAGATTCTCAGCAGACCCGTGTCATGTATGTAACAACCTAGGTAAACCTACCTTTCTAGTGATGATCTCCATTCTATGAGGTTTTTCGTCTCACCAATTCATTTTCGAATAATCGGCAGAGTTTTTCCCTCCAGTCTTACCCCAAAGCTGGAATGGATTTTGTCGCTAGGATCTTAGGCAAGTCCTAGTGTTCTAGATCAAGTCTATGTAAAAGTGATTTGGGAATAATCCTAACTATTTGGTTAGGTTATTTTATTACAAATTGTTTGGTCTGTTGGATTATATTTGTGTCGCAGAAATAGATAGTCTGTGAGGGTCTTTTACAAATGGATTTTCCCCTTTATGATGTAAAAAATATGAAAATCATGATATAAAGTGCCTCGAGGGTTGGAAAAATATTTTATCCACTCATAGGTTAATTAATTAAATTTGTTGGCCAAAAATTAATTAAAATCCTAAGCCAGAAATTTAATTAATTCTAGGTCTTAGGTAAATTTAAATTCTACAAAGGCAAAATTCGTCGGTCCTAAAAAAATTAAATTTTAAGAGATCCAGGGACTAAGGTAAATTAATTATTTTGATAAATTTTAAACCTTTGATCCTTGGGGTTAAGTCAAAGTCAAATTTTTTGGGAAATTAACTCAAAAAATAAATTTTTGAGTTAAATTAAATGCATTTAAATGAAAATTTCGAATTTCCTCAAAAAAATAAATATTTCGACGGATGAGATTAAAAGAAATTTTGATCTTCATCAACAGTTGAAATTACTTTGACGAGGAACACTCGAACTAGCCGTTGGAGAATTTATCTTTAAATAAGAAGTCATTTGTCAGTTGATCTATCCAATCTTTGAGTCGTGTGCTTAGCAAGAAGCTCTGGTGTAATTTTTTTTGGATAATAAAAAGACTTTGGGGTTAAATTCTGTTGGTGTTACTCTTCACAGGAATACTGTAAGATGTGTTATTTTCATGCATAATTTTTTTCAAAAGGCATTGATGATAGCTTCTGAAGAGTGATTTGAGTACAGGTATCTTGCTCAGTGGCTGAGATTGAATAATAATTTAAATTTTGAACGTAATAGCAGATATCTCTATTTCTCTGAATTTTATTATTATCTCCTCGCTCTATTTTTTATGGCTGGATTGAATTTTGTAGGGGAAATCTTGATTTTAGATCCTCGGGCGTTAGGGGAAGTTTTTAGTTGGACCAACCAACTCCCGAGCCGTATTTTATGAAGAGCTCAGCGAAATTAGCTCTAGGCTTATCATAAGATTTTTGTTGGTGATACACAAAGGGTTTCAAGTTAGCACCTCCTTTAAAAATTATAAATTTCATTTTTGTGCGGCATAATGATAGATATGGCTACTTAGTGCTTTCAGTTTGTAAATATTGTATTTTTCTAACTTTTGGGGTTTTGGATTTTGTTTTATTTTTATTTTTATTTTTATTTTTATTTCTTTTTTTTCTTTTTTTCGTTATCCCACATTCAAAACTTGAAAAAAGTTTCTCTAATTTGTATCTATACATACTAACCCATTCCTTTTTGTATATATAATTTCTTGGGTTTTTATTTTACATTTATTTTTAACTTGTAAATTATTTTACTAACCCATTTACATTTCCTTTGTATACATAGTGTTTAGGATTTTCCTCTTCTTTTCTAGCTTGTGTTATTGCAGATATCTTCCTTTTAATATCATTGTGCAGCTGGGTATGTTTCAAAACTAAAGAGAAAGCGGATTTTGAGAAATTCAGCCACCGCAACCCTAGACGGCTAGGGTTTTTGACCTAAAATTTCACCACTTTTTTTGGAAGGCTGTCTAGCCAGAAGAAAAATTTTGAGGCCAGGTTGACCGTAAGAGATGGAGAGATAGCCGCTAAGATTATTTTCCTTAGCTGAGGGCTTAATCAAGCTCGAGAAATCTAGAAATTCGTGGCATTTGCTTTAGAAACTAATGCTGGGTGAACTGCAAGATTTTGCTGCTCTTTGTGACTTAGCCCTGGGCACTTTAAATTTGATTTTCTATTTGAGAGCTAACGTTCTGTGGGTGTAGGAATTAATGGTGCTCTTGGAAGAAGTTACCTTGTCAGATTGAGGCTAAAACTTGGCCTTTGCATTTGATACACCAGGTGCCAAATAAGGCTACAGTGCCTTGTCAACTTAATTCTTCTTCGTAGCCACCTATTTGCATGCTGTCACAGGCTTCAGATCTGAGGCTCTTTACAACAATAAAACCCTAGGGCCTAAACCAGTGATAAAACAAGGCCGCAGGGCATTGGAGACTGTTCTGCTCATATACATTGCCATACTATACACTATTGCAGGTTTGAAGCCAGGTTGTCTTAGCCGCAAGCCTTTACAAGGTCTGCTCCTTATTGCATATTGATTTTGGGTGTTTCCAAAGGCTTTTTGTCCACAGTACAAAGGCATTCAAAGTTTTTTTTCTTGCAATTCTAACATTATCACAGCTAATATTTTATTTGAGTATAAACTCCATGCTACAGGTGACTGATTTCATTTTCTACAGTGCTTAATCTCAAGAAGAGTAACACCAGTTGGTTGATTTTAAGTTGCAGCAAAACTTTTATAACCTATCACAAGTGCTCTTAAAATCTAGTTAACTATTGTACATTGGCTCTTCTATACATGCATTGGTAACTAGAGTGGATTGTCATATATTAAGTTACAGCAGTCAAATCCTTGGTGGCAGTTACATATTTGAGGCATTTGGAAGTCCTTTGTATATTTTGGCATAGGTTCTTGTTCTGCATGATGCCACTTGTTTTTAACTGTTAAATCATAAGTGGGAAAGCATCCTAAATAAGTACATAGCTAAAGCATTTGCTCTCACTGTTCAACTGCATTGTCTCATTAAGCAGTCCTGAAGTGCACTAACAGTTTGTTTGCAGCACTTGTTCCTAGGATTGGTGTCTACAGGTAGGGTCATCAAAGGAAGACTTAGGGCCAAGTGTTTGGTACTACTCTCATCCTCTCATCAATTGTTTTTAGTTACAGAATTGGAGCATTTGTTTGTGGTGACATATAAAGTGTTTAAACAGCCATTCAATGATCTGATATATATATATATTACAAGTGTAGCAATGCATACTTTGTAGCCTGCTTTGACACCTTTTGCATCTAAGTTAAATTCTAATGTTGAATCTTATCTGTTAACATGCAAGTTTGATAAATTCTCCACAAGGTAAGCAATGAATCAATGTTTGTTCTGCTCCTAAGAGTACTCACACTTTCTAATTACTCCTTGCATCATTTATTGCACTTAATGTAGTGGTTCAGCATTGGCATTAAATTTTTGCATCTTGAGAATGACTTATGAGCTCTTTATATCATTAGGTGGACTGATCTTACTAGACAGTAGTATTTTCTAGGGCCTGATATAAAATTTTCAGACGTTTGATATCACCCTACAGTGGTATTTCTACATTGATGTGGGTTCATGTGTGTTAACCTTTTGTTTCTGTTGCATATTGGTGGCTAATTTGAGAGCTGATGTCATCATTAAGCAGACTGATATCTCTTCATAGCAAGGTCCACTGTAAATCCTCTTGTGCATTTAGCAGCTTGAAAGATATTTTTGACAGCCTCTTTCTTTCTAGGCTTGTCACTGTTTTGGGCTTGCTACTTCAGATCTGATTTGTTGGAAGACTGCTTCAATTTTTTTGAAAGGGTCCCTCTCTGATTTATTTTGCTAATATTCTTCTAACAACATTTACCTATTTTATGACTTGACATTTCATTTGCAAGTGTTTTCTAATTGGAGCGTTAAGGCACTGGGTGATCATTCCTTACATCATTAAGTGTCACATAAATAATCTAATCAGATATATCTCACATTGCTCATTTATCAAGCTTGGCTCCTAATTTCATTCAAGTTACATTGATGAGTAGTTGCATCTCCTAAGACTTGTTGGTTCCCAACAAGTTTACCTTTCATCTATCACCTTTAGGGACTACCCCCCTTGACTTAGGTAGGAGAGAGTCTAAACGGAGTGAGTAGGGATCAGGGTGACAGCCCCTACTCTGAGCGTTGTCGCGGTGCCTAGACACTTTGTGCGACAACACCGTGCAAACTGAAATTTTCAGGTTTGTTGTTCATTCGATTAATTTCTCAGAGCCATTTTCCTTGTAAAGGAGCTCTTGTAGGTTTTGAAGATAATTTGAAATGATGAACTAATCTAGAAGAGAAAAAATAATTATGCATTGTGTGTGATTGCTTTTCTCGTTTTCCGCTGCATGCAAGAGTTAATAATTCCAGCAAGTAATTAGATCTGAATTGTTTGCTCAGATAGCTAGTTTTAGGATAAATTAACACTAACTCTCCAAAACCCTAGCTAGGGAAAAACATGAAAACCCTAGCTAGGGAAAAACATGGAAACCCTAGCCACCACCAAAGATCCCCAACAAGAAGCATAAACACCAACAAGTCCCCATTGGCTTCAATAACAAGATTGTATCACACAAGCTCTCCACACTGGCGAAGTTGGCTTCCTTAGGGTTTGCAAACCCTAGCCATCTTGCATTACACAAATACATGGCAATACAACTTAGTGCTAGCCTCCAATCTACATGTCCATCCTAGGGTTTAAATCCTCAAACCCTAGGTTTTCCACTCTTACATCATCACAAGAGCCCAGACCTCCTCTATGATCCTTCCCTCACCTTACATCCCAAAAGAATAAGGCTCCAAATTCGGGCAAGGTTTAAGCTCCACTCTCCATGTCTTCAAGACCTCCATGGATCATCAAGAATACAAGAACTCCATAATCTTGCCCTAGCCTTACATCCCAAAAGAACAAGGTTCCAAAGTCATGCAAGGCATTCGATCCAATCTCCATGTCTTCTACCAGGGTAGAAACCCTAATACTACAACAAGAGCCATAGGAACCATCATCATCATCAATATCATGTTCTTCTCTAGGGTTTACATGTATAGCACAAACGTTAGTCCTCACAAGAGAAAACCCTAGCATCACACAAGAGCAATCTCTCCAAGAACACTCAAAAAGTCTTTCTTTCCTCTTATCTTTTCCTAAGGTTTTCTCGTGAACCCTAACTCTCCAAGACAAGTACAAGGAAGAGTATAATGCAAATGGGTAAATACAAGAGCTTTCTCCTTTTTCTATACAAGTAGGTGAGCAATGCTAACATAAAAATAAGGACATGTATCCATTCAACTAACCAACAAGGCAAACCCACATGGAGCACTCTATAATACAAGGATGCCATGTGTTAAACTAGGGTGTATAAAACCCCCAAAGTGAAATGTCGCCCAAGTCATGATCTTGGGCTCAACGCCCATCTTGCAAGATGGTGCACTCTCCAACAAGATGTTAGTCCAACACCCTCTTCCATGGTAATCTACCATCCAAGTGTCCTCGTGCAAGGCGCTTCTCCTCGAACCATGTACCACATGTTGTCACATCTAACCAATGCTACTCTGACTTGTAGCAATGTGGTCACAAAGTTCCAATGCTCCTCAACATATATGTCTAGGTCCATTACCAAACCTTACCAAGTATGCTCCTTGACCCAAGCATCCTCAAGTCAAGTGTCTAACCTCCAAGATATATCTCACATGGTCCCAAGCAATGTTATCTGAACTAGAATGGAATCGGTGGATGTTAAATTTTGCAATTTTGAAATTAATTATCTTAGATCTTCAACCTTTAAGTGCAGACAGTAACCAATAACCATATAGAAGACAGTCAATGAACAGTAAGACAATAGATTTGGTCCAAGACCAGGGAAAAACCCCACTGTGGGGGAAAACCCTTTAAGAATATTCTTCTATTAGATCTTCATCAAATGTTCAGCAGAGATACATAAGCAAAGTACAAAACCCTTTTCTCAATGACAACAACATTACCCCTTTTCAAACTAGGATAGATCTTCTGAAGTGTGAGATCTGATCACAAATGTAGAATAACAGATCCTTCAATCCTTCAGCAAAGATTACAAGTGCAAATAGGAGATCTACAATAGGTCTGCCAGCAGATGACAAATAAGCCTTCACAATAAGATGATCTGGCCACAAATAATAAGTAAATATCCTCTAGGTGCGAGAAAATGAGACTTGTAATAGGAGATCTACAAGGGAGATCTGCCACCAATGATAATACAAGATAGAGATCTTGCCAATAATACGAAATCTGCCAAACAATAATGCAAGAAAGAAATCTCCAGAAATGCGAGAGAGAAATCTCCACTAGATTTGCCAATGATGAAACGAAATAACAGGCTTCCAATAAATCTGCTAACAGTGAGAGAGATAAAATATTGATGCAAGGGCTTTATCACCAATGCGAAAGAGATCACCAGTGATGACAAGAGATCTGCCACTGATAATCAAAGATTTGCCATTGATAATAAGAGATCTGCCAATGATGATAAGAGATCTGCCACTAATAATCAGAGATCTACCACTGATAATCAGAGATTTCTCACTGATAATAAGAGATCTGCCAATGATGATAAGGGATTTGCCATTGATAATAAGTGATCTGCCAATGATGATAAGAGATCTACCACTAATAATCAGAGATCTACCACTGATAATTAGAGATTTGTCACTGATAATAAGAGATCTGCCAATGATGATAAGGGATTTGCCATTGATAATAAGAGATCTGCCAATGATGATAAGAGACCTGCCACTGATAATCAAAGATCTGTAAATCTAAAATAGATCTGCTAAAAATAAGAGAGATAAATTACTGATGCGAGGGCTTGATCATCAATGTGAGAGCTAGTTCACCAAAGCAAGAGAGAGCGAACTCGATGATTTGCAAATGAAGGCTTTTCTGCAATATATAGGAATCTTTGAGACAGATCCCTAACTTGAGTTAGATTTTTGGAAGCTCCTAGAGTGATCCATTTTTGCACATGTCGAATTAGATCACTTAAGTGATTTTATTTTGCACTTGTCAAAATACCTTTATAAAACAATTTTGAAATAACTTTTGCACTTATAAAAATAATTTGCACTTGAGAAATAATTCACTTCAAGGGTGAAAAGGGTTAAATCAGAGTGTTTTCATAGGGAAATTTCTCCCTTAGTTGCACAAAATTCAACACTCTTAGTTGCACAAAATTCAACACTCTCTCTCAACTAGGGAGGAATTTCCATCAATAGTGTCAAAACTGTTGTACTTGTCAAATCATCATGGCTCATGTTGAACATTCTCAAATCTAAAGAAGAATACTCATGGCAGGGGAGCCTTAGCTACCACCCTGAATCCAAGCTCAGCCAAATAAAGGCTAAGAAACCATTATCGGGGAGTCTCAAGCTCCAACCCGGCCTAAATATCATCAGGGAGCCAGATGCTTCCACCCGGCATCAGGGAGCCACATGCTACAACCTGGAACAAATACCATCGGGGAGACTCATGCTACCACCTGGAATGAATACCGCTCAGTCATGAAGACTAAGAAACCACTGCTCAGCCAATGAGGCTAAGAATCCATAATAGCTCAGCACATAGGCTAAGAATCCATAATAATTCAAGAACACCAACATCTTCGAACTTGAGCGAGATACTACTTACCATGACTGGTAAGGATCACAATCCGATCTCAAGTAGCCAGCACCCATTGGCCAGATGGGTGGGAAACAAGATGCATGATTGGGGCATACTCTTGATTAGAGGTCCCTCATCCCCAGGAGCTCACTAGCTCAATTCCTTATCTCTAGGAGCTCAACCAGGGGGGAAGAGCACACATCTCAGTGTTCTTGATCAGCCGAGTCCCGAATCCGGAGCGGGTACTGTAGGAATTTACAGGGTAAGTTCCTCAGAAAGAATACCAAAAGGACACCGCTCACAACCAGATCTCAAATCAATACACCAGTATTTTTGACGTGGTTAAAACCCTCAGAGTGCAAGGAGGGAAACAGTCCACGGCCTGTCCCAACGTGGGTACAGACAATTTATTAATCAAAGAATGAAAATTTACATAAGCTTCTCTCATGCACGGATTACCCGAACAATGACCCTCCATGCGCTTTAAATAGAACTCATGGACCAATCGGGTGTCAAGCCACGGATCAAGTGTCGGTAATACCGAGGTGAGAGTGAACCGTCGGATCACTACATATCGTGACCGTCGGATTGTAAGTTACAAAATGTACAACGGTAAAGAAACACACTTTACCTAACTCTAACCTAACTCTATGCTAGACCAAGTTGAACTTAACTATATCCTATGTGTCGGAATATCCTAACATCCCCCCTTAAGAACAACTTGGGATAGGATTGAAGGATTTACAAATATGACACAATAGGAGAAGGAAGGAGGCACTAGAGCCTATCCCCCCTTAGTGACAACTTCCTGAACTCCAAGCATATATCGAAGTTTAGTGAACTTCGCCTCTGTGAGAGCCTTTGTGAAGATGTCTGCAACCTGATCATCCGTTGGACAATATTGCACTTCAAGAACATGGTCATGAATGAGCTTTCTGATGAAGTGCATGTGTAGTTCAATGTGTTTGCTGCGCTGATGCTGGACTGGATCTTTGCATAGCTGAATGGCACTTTGATTATCACACCAAAGTGTGGTTGGATGCTGCTGCTCAAAGCCAAATTCTGATAGGATCTGACGAAGCCACAAGGCTTCCTTACTAGCTTCCACGGCACCACGATACTCTGCTTCTGCTGACGAAAGAGAAATGGCAGCCTGTTTCTTACAAGCCCATGTAATAGGTCCTGAACCAAGAGTGAAGACATAACCGGCAGTAGACTTCCGATCATCAAGGTCACCAGCCCAATCAGAATCAGTGAAACCAACTAACAGAGGAGTTGCTTTGGCACTGTAATGAATCCCAAACTGTACTGTACCTCGAACATAACGAAGTATTCTTTTAGCTGCTTTCCAATGACTTTCACGGGGGTTTTGCATAAAACGAGCAACAAGGCCAACAGCAAAGGAAAGATCAGGACGAGTATGGGTTAAATACAAGAGTTTTCCGACAAGTTGACGGTATAAGGTAGCATCAACTTCAGGAGAAGTACAAGAGACTGAAAGTTTGACTCCAGACTGAAAGGGAGAAGGGGCTGGCTTACAGTCTTCCATGTGAAAATGACGAAGAATATCACAAGCATACTTGGACTGGGAAAGGAAAATACCTTCTTGGGATTGCAAGACTTGAAGACCGAGAAAATAGTGTAAGTGTCCTAAGTCTGTCATTTCAAATTTCTTTTTAAGGCTGGACTTCACATGGTTTATAAGGTTGGGATCACTACCAGTAAGAATAAGATCATCAACATAAAGAACAAGGATGATAAGAGAGTTGCCCACTTTCTTGGTGTAGACAGTATTGTCAGAATGACACCTAGAAAAGCCAGATTCTAAAAGAAAGCTATCCATTTTGGCATACCAAGCCCGAGGAGCTTGTTTGAGGCCATAAAGGGATTTCTTAAGTCGACAAACGAGGCTGGAGTCTGTTTGTATGAAGCCAATGGGTTGTTCCATATAGATTTCTTCCTGCAAGTCCCCATGCAAGAAGGCAGATTTAACATCCATTTGATGGACTTCCCATTTTAAAGAGGCAGCAAGGGAAAGAACAAGGCGGATAGAGTTCATTTTGGCAACTGGAGAGAAGGTTTCAGTGTAGTCAATGCCTTCAACCTGTGAAAAGCCCTTAGCAACTAGACGAGCCTTATGTTTATCAACTTTCCCATCTGGTCCATACTTGGTTCTGTAAACCCATTTGCATCTAACAAGTTTGCGTCCCTTTGGTAGAGGAACAAGATCCCATGTATCATTTGTCATCAATGAATGATATTCTTCATTCATAGCTGCTTCCCAATGTGGATGGCCTGAAGCTTCTGCAAAAGTGTCAGGATCATGATTTACTGGAGCTTGAGCCAGTAAAGAAGAGGCTCTTTCAAACTGAGAACGTGTACGTCGCTGATCTGTAGGATCACCGGCAAGATCACCTGCTGCATCCCGAGTAGCACGGACCCATCTTGGAAGTTGAGGATCCTGAGAAGGTGGGGGAGGATTATCATCCTCGCTTTCATCATCAGAAGAAGAAATGTTTTCAAAGATAGAAGAGATAGGAAGAGGTGGCACATCCGCCGGACTAGGCTCGCAGGCCGATTTATTTTCATCAAATTTTACATCTCTTCTAATGATAACATTTTTGGACTTAAATGGAATAAGTCTATAACCTTTTACATCTTCAGAATATCCAACAAAAGTACATTTCTCACTCTTAGGTTCTAAAGCTTTATGCTTTTCATCTGGAATATGGGCCCATGCTTCACTTCCAAACACACGAAAGTGACTTACATCTGGTTTAATGGAACTCCAAGCTTCTTCTGGAGTGATATTCTCTAGAACCTTAGTAGGAGTGCGATTGATTATATAATTTGCACAATTAATTGCTTCGGCCCAAAAACTAAGACTGAGTCCTTTAGATTGCAGCATACAATTAGCCATTTCCTTTAAGGTGCGATTTTTCCTTTCAGCTACACCATTTTGTTGTGGAGTGTATGGAACAGTATGTTGCATTTGAATTCCATTTTCGGTGCAAAAGTTGATGAATGCGTTTTTAACATATTCTCCACCATTATCAGTTCTTAGCTTAAGAATTTGATGTCCAGATTGTTTTTCAACAAATGCTTTGAAGGCCAAAAAAGTGCTAAATACTTCGCTCTTGAGTTTTAAGAAGTATACCCAAGTGCGTCTAGAGAAATCATCAATGAAAGTTAAGAAGTACTTGCAGCCAGAGAATGAAGCAACAGGAAGAGGACCACATAAATCACTGTGCACAAGCTGTAAAGGGGCTGAGGCGTGCCAAGAGGCACGTTTGTCAAAACTGTCCCGATGATGTTTTCCGAGTACACATCCGGAACAAACACCATCTTTGCAAGATACCATAGGAAGACCTGTCACCATATTTTCTTTACATAGATGCTGAAGGGAGCGATAGTTTAAGTGACCAAACCGCTCATGCCAAAGTTTGCTCACTTCATCATTATGAGCAACAAACACTGAGGGAAGATGGGATGACCCAAAGTTGTGAAACTTATACAACCTTTTGGAATCATCAGCAAGACCAGTAGCTAGAATCTGTTTAGGATCTTTTAGATCCTTGATTACAACATCATGAGGTGAAAATTCAACAATTTTACCTTCACCTGAATGAGTTATCTGATAGACAGATAGAAGGTTGCAGGATAAGTTTGGAACACATAATACATCATTGAACTGACCATTGTCTAGATGAACAGTTCCAGTCCCTACAACATTAAGAGATCTATCATCACCAACATATATATTTTTGGTGTTACAATCATTTAAAGAAGAAAACATGGCTTGGTTTTTGGCCATGTGACAAGAGGCTCCAGAATCAATGAGCCACTCATGAGAATGAGAAGAAGAAGAAGATACATTTAATGCATAACCAGACTGAGATGATTGACGATGACATGCAGAAAGTGCCGTTCCGGAAGTTGAAGTTGAAGTAGGCTCCAGATGGATGTTATGTTTCTTCATTGCGGCTTCCAAGGCTTCCATCTTCTTAAAGCATTTAGATTCTAAGTGGCCATCTCGATTACAAAAGTTACAATGTCTGTCAGTCCTCTTCCATTTGTTTTTATTGGTCTTGTCATTTTGCTGAAATGATCTTTCATCTTGAGGCTGAGTTGGTTTAGGACCATTCCTTTGAGGATAAGACTTCTTAGGATTCTTTGAATTTGGTTGCTGCTGGGCGGCTAACGCTTTCGAGGAAGAGTTTCCAAGATTAAGAAGACCAAGGTGTAAGAGTTTTTCTTGTTCTCTTATTAAGGAATCACAAAAGGAGTCAAAGGAAGGGGGTTTGTAGTCTTTGCCTTGACAAATGAAAGCTTCCCTTGTAGAATGGAAAGTGGAAACAAATACAGAGTAGGCTGGTCCCAACTTAGTAAGGATGGAATAAATAAGGTTACCATCTTCTTTCTTAACTTTAACACCTTCCAAGAGATATCTAAGGGTCTTGAATTTGGACAAGAAATCTTCAATGCAAGAAAAATTATTAGGATCCAAAGTAAGCAACTCATTCTCAAGTTGATGGGCTCTAATTTCATTTTTAATCCCAAAAACTTTAGCAAGTTTTTCTAATGCTTCATGAGGAGTTTCAATTTCTGCAATGTGGAATCTAAGATCAGGAGAAACAGACATTCCTATCAAACCACGTGCTTGATCTTGTCTATTTTCCCATTTTTCGGCCTTGTCTTCATCTTTGGGTTTCTTCTCTTGGTCTGTGGCTATTCTGAAGAGACCTTTACTTCTAAGTAAATCTCCCATGTAGGCTACCCATTGGAAGTAGTTAGTGCTGTCAAGAATGACTTGGCATGGACTTTCCATTTTTTGAAAAAAAAATCCTGAAGCTGAAGATGCTGAAAGTAAGTGGTCCAATGGATAGATCTCGAAAAAATAGGCGGTTTTAAAAAAAACGGCTCTGAAAAAGGCTTCCAGATGAAGAAGATATGGCTTTTTGAAAAAAAATTGTTGACGTTGCCGGCAAAGTGCGCGAATGTGCGGGAATGAAAAAATCCGCCCCCACAAAATGGAGACTTGAACCCAAGACCTCTACTCTCTTAAAAAGTCTTTGAACCAATTGATCTATACAAAATATTTGAGAGAGAGAGAGAGAGAGAGAGAGAGAGGGGGGGGGGGGCCTCGATTTGCGTGCTTGCCTTGGGAAGGCTCTTTTCCCCTACAAAACACAAAACACAAAACCCAACACGAATATGCAAAGAAAAACGAACCTTACGGCTCAAAGTTAGCTTTAGCCAAAAAACTAGAAATTTAAAAAAAAAATCTCAAAGTTAGCTTTTAACCGAAAAACTAAATATTTTTCTCAATGTTTCTGATTTTCCAAGATCACACTAAGGTGCAGGGAAAAGAGCATACGCATGAGAAAAATCCTTTCTTTCTGTTTCTGATTTGCCCAGATCGCACAGAGTCGCAGGGCAAAGAGCATACGCAGAAATGAAAGGTATAGATCCGGGAAAAAAAAAGGCTAAATAAACCGAAGCCGAAATAAGCAGAGAGAAAATGACAGTAAACTGCAAAAAAAAACACTGTATACCTCCCGATCTGAAAAATGACGCAGCTAGGGCTACCGGAAACCTTTTCGCGTGAAACGAAAGGGGTTCCTCACTGAAACAGATGCTCCGAACGCAACAGAGCAGTCCTCTCGGCCCGAAAGCAGTCAGAAACAGCAGATCTAGGAAACGACAGCCGCATGCAGTTATACCGGCTTCAGATTTGGATCACCAACGGACGCGGCCCTCAAATAGCTCTGATACCATGTAGGAATTTACAGGGTAAGTTCCTCAGAAAGAATACCAAAAGGACACCGCTCACAACCAGATCTCAAATCAATACACCAGTATTTTTGACGTGGTTAAAACCCTCAGAGTGCAAGGAGGGAAACAGTCCACGGCCTGTCCCAACGTGGGTACAGACAATTTATTAATCAAAGAATGAAAATTTACATAAGCTTCTCTCATGCACGGATTACCCGAACAATGACCCTCCATGCGCTTTAAATAGAACTCATGGACCAATCGGGTGTCAAGCCACGGATCAAGTGTCGGTAATACCGAGGTGAGAGTGAACCGTCGGATCACTACATATCGTGACCGTCGGATTGTAAGTTACAAAATGTACAACGGTAAAGAAACACACTTTACCTAACTCTAACCTAACTCTATGCTAGACCAAGTTGAACTTAACTATATCCTATGTGTCGGAATATCCTAACAGGTACATCCCTTAATCCAAGCATATCTCTGAAGACTATAAATTTCTTCTTCAACAGTGCTTTGGTAAGTATATCAGCAATATGCTCATCAATCTGAATATGGTGGAGTCTCACTGCTCCTCTCTGTACCATGTCACAAATGAAATGATATTTGATTTCAATGTGCTTGGATCTATCATGAAATACAGAATTCTCAGACAATCAGATCCCACTCATATTATCACTGAATATCACTGTAGTGTCCAGGACTTGCTCAAATAACTCTCCAAAAAGTTTTCTTAACCAGACAGCTTCACAACTAGTTAAGCTAGTAGCAATATACTTGGCTTCAGTAGAACTAAGAGCAAATGATTTTTGTTTCCTGTTCATCCAAGAGATCATGGCGGATCCCAAACTGAAACAATGTCTTGAAATGCTTTTTCTATCAATAATGTTGCCTGCCCAGTCAGCATCTGTATAACCATGCAGCTTTATATTGCTAGCAGTATATCAAAGACCAAAGTTAATTGTCCGATGTAGATATTTAAGTACATTTTTAGCAACAACCTAGTGATTATGTAAAGGCTTGGTCATGAATTGACTCAAGGTGTTTACAACATAGCAAATATCAAGACGAGTGTTCACTAGGAACATCAATGCTCCAATGAACTGATGATACTCAGATGGGTTAGATAAATCAGGTCTAGCTTCATCACCACAGAGTTTCTTGAAGTTCATCTCCATGGGAGTGCTCATGGATTTGCACTCTACCATTCCAAACCTTTCCAATAGCTTTACAACATACTTCCCTTGGGAGAGAATAATTTCGCCAGGTCTCTACTAGACCTCCAAGCCCAAAAAGAAGTGCATCATCCCAAGGTCTTTCATTTCAAATTTAGAGGCAAGCTCCCTCTTACACTGAATCATCAAAGGTTCATTACCTGTCAAAAACGGATTTTCAACATATAATACCAAAATCAAAGTCATACCTTCTACAACTTTGAAGTAGAGGTTTGGATCAGCACTGCTCCTCGTGAATCCCAATTTTACTAAGTAGTTGTCAGTGCGAGAATACCAAGCCCTAGGGGCTTGCTTTAAGCCATGGAGTGATTTCTTCAATCTGCATACATGGGTTCTTCAATCGTGTACCTCAAAGCCTTGAGGTTGTTCAATATATACTTCCTCCTGAAGAGCACCACGGAGAAAAGTTGTCTTGACATCCATCTGATGGAGAGTCCACCCTTGACTAGCAACTAAAGCAATAATAGAGCGAATGGTGGTATAGTGAGCAACAAGAGCAAAGATGTCTTCATAATCAATTCCCTCTTTCTGAGAGAATCCTCAAGCCACAAATCTTGCTTTATATTTTTCAATACTGCCATCCATGCCATGTTTTATTTTGAACAACCACTTTGAAGTCACAACTAATTTGCCTTAAGGTCTAGGAACAACTTCCCATACATCATTTTGCATAATGGATTCATATTCTTCTGTCATGGCATCCTTCCATACTTAGTACTTCACTACTTCTTCAAATGATTAAGGTTCACTTTGTATGATAGAACTCATAGCAACAACATAGTTTTGATATCGACTGGGCTTCTTGCTTTCTCTAAAAGTGCCCCTGGGAGCAGTATGTTTTTCAGCATCCTGTAGAGTATCACGAAGCCATAGAGGCCTTTTCCTATATGGAGGAGGATCTAATGGATCCATAGGTTCAACGGGTTCATCTAGGTACTCATGATCAGGTTCATGAGTAGAGGGATCCACATCATCATTTGTTTCTTTAGAAGAGATAGAAGGAGGACTAATTCTTACTTTTTCAAGAGTTGCATCTTCATCAAATGTTACATCTTTGTTGAAGTCTATTGTTCTTTGACCAGGTATATAAATTCTAAATGCTTTAGAATCTTCACAATAGCCCACAAATATACCTTTCTTACCTGAAGCCTCAAGCTTGTTCCTCTTTTCTGTTGATACATGAAAATCAACAGGACAACCAACGATCCTTAAATGCTTGACATCAGGTTTCTTGCTTGTGAATACTTCTTCGAGAGTCTTGTCATATAATGCTCGATGAGGAGTCCTGTTTTGTACATATATGGCAGTGTTGGCAGCTTCTCCCCATAGGAACCATGGCACATTTTGATCATGTAGCATGGCACGAGCAACCCCCATGATAGTTCTATTTTTTCTTTCTGCCACACCATTATGTTCAGGATCATATGGTACAATGGTCTCTTTCTTGATACCGGCTTCTCTGCAAAAATCAATGAATTCCTTTGAAATGAATTCTCCTCCATTATCTGATCTGAAGACTTTGATTTTCTTTCCATTTTGGTTTTCAATCAATGCTTTGAAATTTTTAAACATATCAAAGGCTTCATCTTTGTGCTTTAGAAAGTATATCCATGTTTTTCTAGAGAAATCATCCACAAAAGTGATATAATACAAATATCCACCTATGGATGTCACTGGCATAGGTCCACACAAATCTGAATGAATTAGCTGCAAGATGTCATGAGTTTTGTTACTGCTAGAGGGAAAAGGCCCTCTTGTTTTCTTTCCACTTTCACAACCAAGGCAAACACCATCATGTTTTGATTGGATTTCTAGCATTCTAGAAACCATCTTCTTTACTTTGGGCAATGCCTTAAAATAAAGATGAACAAATCTACGGTGCCATAACTCGATCTGATTGAAATTGCATTCTTGAGCCATAGCTTTAATAGGTCTCCCATTGACCTTGTAAAGCCCTTTGACTCTCGATCCGAGTAAAAGCATTTTTCATGTTTTTTTTCTTTGGCAAGGTTAACACCTTTCCTTTTATAAAAGCCACCTTCATTATTTTATCTTCTAGAGCAGATATATATCCAAGATTTTTTTTAGACCAGGTACATATAAAACATCTTGAAGGTAAATAGTTTCTCCAAGATTCAAATGAAAAGAAACTGAACCAAACCCTTTTACAAGGCATGTGGTGTTATCTCCAAGTATAACGTTTAAACCAGTCTCCCTCTCAACCAAATTAGAGAGGACTTCTTTATAACCAAAGAAGTGCCTAGAGGCACCACTATCCACTAACCAATTATCTAAAGAATCTGGAGGAGAAGCACTAGACAAAGCTGAAATCAAAAAGTACTCAGATTGAGAAGCAGCAGCATTATTTTCATACCTTATATTTTTGCATACCTTTTGAAGATGAGCCTCTTGATCACGATCACTGTGAGCATTGCTTCTTCCTTCATATCTTCTTCCTCCATAATTCCTCCTTTTTCGATCAGGAGACTGATTATTGTAGTTGCTGCTACTCCTTTGATTATAAGAGGATCTTCTTTCTAGACAATCTCGAGCATAGTGCCCATGCTTGTGACAGTTAAAGCATTCAACATTCCTCATGCTCTTCTTGAAAAACTTGGGTTTGGACTCTAAACATGCCAACAATCTTGTCATACATTTCCTTAGATGTCTTCAGTTTGGAGATACAAGTAAGAAGATGATCTTTCAAAGAATCAATAATAATTTTGCGGGCTTTGATCTCACCTTTCTTGTATCTTTCTTTAGTAGCAGCAGGGGCATTTTCAAGAGGCTGGGGTACACCTCCTTGGACATACTCTAGAACATCTTCTCCATCCAAGTTGGTGTCCAGCCTGAATTTCCAAGCAACATAATTTGAAGCCCCTTGTCAATTTCTCGTTGTCCTTGAAGAAGGATGTAGCCATCTG
This sequence comes from Pinus tabuliformis, assembly GCA_031772625.1. NCBI lineage: Eukaryota > Viridiplantae > Streptophyta > Pinopsida > Pinales > Pinaceae > Pinus > Pinus tabuliformis. The sequence continues at coordinate 1,540,499,327 of CM062818.1, forward strand.
AACTGATATACTGTTGTATTTTGAGCAGCAAATAAGGTCTTTCGGCAGATAATTGCCTTCAACTTACTGTTCTTGAGCTTATCTTCACAAATCACCACAGATCTGATACCATGTTAAATTTTGCAATTTTGAAATTAAATATCTTAGATCTTCAACCTTTAAGTGCAGACAGTAATCAATAACCATATAGAAGAAAGTCAATGAACAGTAAGACAACAGATTTGGTCCAAGACCAGGGAGAAACCCCACTGTGGGGGAAAACCCTTTAAGAATATTCTTCTATTAGATCTTCATCAAATGTTCAACAGAGATACATAAGCAGAGTACAAAACCCTTTTCTCAATGATAGCAACATTACCCCTTTTCAAACTAGGACAGATCTTCTGAAGTGTGAGATATGATCACAAATGTAGAATAACAGATCCTTCAATCCTTCAGCAAAGATTACAAGTGCAAATAGGAGATCTACAATAGGTCTGCCAACAAATGACAAATAAGCCTTCACAATAAGACGATTTGACCACAAATAATAAGTAAATATGCTCCAGGGGCGAGAGGATGAGACTCGTAATACGAGATCTACAAAAATTGATACAAGGGAGATCTGCCACCAATGATAATACAAGATAGAGATCTTGCCAATAATATGAAATCTGCCAAACAATAATGCAAGAAAGAAATCTCCAGAAATGCGAGAGAGAAATCTCCACTAGATCTGCCAATGATGAAACGAAATAACAGGCTTCCAATAAATCTGCTAACAGTGAGAGAGATAAAATACTAATGCAAGGGCTTTATCACCAATGCGAAAGAGATCACCAATGATGACAAGAGATCTACCACTGATAATCAGAGATCTGCCACTAATAATCAGAGATCTGCCAATGATGATAAGAGATCTGCGACTGATAATCAAAGATCTACCACTGATAATCAAAGATCTTCCACTGATAATAAGAGATCTACCAATGATGATAAGAGATCTACCACTGATAATAAGAGATTTGTCAATGATGATAAGAGACTTGCCACTGATAATCAGAGATCTGCAAATCTGCAATAAATCTGCTAAAAATAAGAGAGATAAACTACTGATGCGAGGGATTGATCACCAATGCAAGAGGTAGATCACCAAAGCAAGAGAGAGAGAACTCAATGATTTGCAAATGAAGGCTTCTCTTCAATATATAGGAATCTCTGTGACAAAATCCCTAACTCGAGTTAGAATTTTGGAAGCTCCTGGCATGATTCATTTTTGCACATGTTGAATTAGATCACTTAAGTGATTTTATTTTGCACCTGTGAAAATACCTTTATAAAACAATTTTAAAATTACTTTTGCACTTATAAAAATAATTTGCACTTGAGAAATAATTCGTTTCAAGGTGAAAGGGGTTAACTCATAGAGTGTTTTCCTAGGGAAATTTCTCCCTTAGTTGTACAAAATTCAACAATGGAACCCACCAGTTCAACCAGTTTGGAGGCAAAATCAATCTGAATTAGTGCTCTGGACCATTTTAGGTCGATTTGGTATCAAATCGACAAGTTCTATACAGTGTTGCACCGTGTAGCTAGGGATAAACCTAATTTTAAAAACAACAAATTAACTTATTTGCAAGCATAATATCTTACCCTAGATCCCTACTAATGTTATTTAAATACACCCTTCCCCCTCCATTGCACTCACCTTAATAATTAATGGTAATATTAAATTGTTAAAGTTTACTTGAATTTTTAACATTATCATTAATTGTTTCAAGATGTTTTAGACTCGTTCCAACCTCATTGGATTTCATATGGAGAAAGTAGAATTTTCGATCCCATTCAAAATTCAACAGACTTGCCCACAAGGCATATAATAGACGGTGATGGGGTGTATTATTAAAGCACTCCATGATGTGAAGGTCACTGGTTCGAAACTCCGTGGGCAAAAATCCAACTATGTTAAAGGTTGTTGTGGCCCAGGCCAAGTGCAATCCCCGGGTGATTTTGACGGCTTAGATGCCCCTAGGTCGCGGTTTCTCAAGCCAAAAGTTAAGCGTACAGTCATCTCATAACTCACACAACTTGGCAAAAAAAAATCAACAGACTTAACAATTTTCATGGTTTCAAGATTGGCAAGATTGCAATGTTTCCATTGGATTCTATCATGTATAAGGGTATGGAACTAGCATTTTATAAATAGCACTAACCCCTCTATGTACCTTGATGATGGTGGCATTGATTGTTGAATTCCTTTGTCATGACCCTAGTAAAAGCATACCCTTCACTCAAGCAAAATCACTCATTCGACAGGTTAAGTTTTTCTATCTTATTTTAATGCTTAGAGGGTGGAATTAATGATGAGGATCCCAATATAGGTGGGTTTTTTATGTTGTGTTGTTATTTGTTGTAGCATGATTTTCTTCGGGCTCTAGAGGCCATCTTTGTTGATGTATTTTTTATTCATAGATGAATTGAACTCACGGTCATTTTGATTATATGCATCCTTACTTGCTATAAACACTAGAAACTTGCATATTTGTGTATAATGGTTTGGATTCATATGGATGCATGTGAATATATATGTTTTTTTCACAAAATTTGAATAATTTATGTATTTTTGGCTGACTGGGTTTTTTGGTCTTGGCTTTTTCAGATTCCGATCCAGTTCACAATTTTGGGATCAACCAATTCGATGATGGTCCTGGTTCTAAAAACATTAGTCCCAAGCTCCACCAGTTAAGTACCCAACACTCCTCCCCAGCAGGCACCTCCACTAATCAAACAACCAACTCCCCCATTATGTGCACCCAATAGGTTAGTCAACATGACAAAAGGAGTAACAACCTCCCATGTCAGGGCACCATGCCAACACACAAACCAAGGTCAAACATCCACCCAAAATATGCCATCCATATGTCCATGAAGTATTGCCAAGGGGTTATGAGACATAGCACTCTCCTAGCAAGGTGAAAACATTTTTGGAGTAACCCCAAAAGCCAACAATTAGGCACCCTTATGGATGCAAAGTCTAGTCACAAAAGCACCAGCGTATTCCGAACCAAAAAAACACTACAACCAGCAATGTAATTGAGTGGGGGAGATTCACACCCACTTTGATACCAGACCATGCAGAAATTAACAAGAGAGTGAGGATTGAATGGAAGCAACAGAAAACCCTGATTCTGCAAGAAAATGAATGCTAAACCAGCACTAAGAGAGCAACTCTAGAGAGAGAAGTTACCCAAGAATAATTGCACTAGAGCGAGAGAAAATAGCCGAGTACAAGATCTCTTTCAGAAAGAATCAAAGAATGATCTCCTGATATGAATAATACAAAATAAGAGTTGGTGTATATATACATAATTCATGTAGTAAGGCGCTTTTCCCAAGAGGGGTTATGGGCCTACGTTGACTAGGCCAGCATCAACCAAACCTAAATATAATAATGAGATCAGTCTTAGCCAAAAGTGAAGCTTACATCATTTCTTCTTGGGAAATAATGTCACTAGTAAATATGATTTTAATCTTCATCCTTTGGTATATTTCACTCATATTAATTATTTTCTCAACACCTCGATATTATAAGTAAAGAACATAGAACATTCCTTTTTGGTTAAACTGAGTCTTAAATTTTTCCATGGTGGCCTCTGTCTGATTGATTAAGCTCATCCCAGGCATTGCCCTTGGTCGGTACCCTGGATGCTATAATGATCCGATTGTCTCTGTTGAGATTTTAATGTTCGCGAACCTAATGAAAATGAGTGGAATTCCCCAATTGGGATAACCATGATGCCGTTTGAGCTATTGTCAATTGTTGAGTAAAGTTCTCTGAGCACACGCCTTTCGCCTTCCGTGACTTGACCGTTCTAGTACTCCTGCATTTTTTTTGTTAGGCTCCCTAGTAACAAGGGTAAACGTCAAGAGCTTCAAGAGGTGCTTTCCCAATCAGCGGTCAAGAGTTCAACCTAGAACCAAAACACTTGCAGAGCACAACAGCATTAATGCCCTAATATCATGAGTGTGAATTAGCGAAACTCACGGCCTCATAAACTCAATCATAATGGAGTGAAGTGACCAATGAAGTTCTTTTTAGCCCAACTACCAAACAAATTTAAGAGACCAAGTATAGGCAGAGCAGCCAAATCTAAGAAAATGCCCACAACCCAAAAAGCAGGAATTGATTTTCACTCATAAAATGCAAAATGCCCAAAACTCTAGTTTGTTTTTATTTATAACCCAAAAAACCACTACAGATATCAGAGATGCCCAGAACACTAGAGATATATGCTAAATCAAAAGGTTTGAGAACTACCTTGAATCCAGCAAAAGAAGAGCAAGCAATCCTAGAGGTGTTTGCTGCTGCAAGCCGAGCATTGGTCACCTGAGGGAGATGCAAAACGTAAGTGGATAAAGCCATCTTCTATTCTGTTTTTCCGTGTCCAGAGAGAAACTGATTATCTAAATGTTAATCCTTTCCAATGGAAATAAGGTAACATGAAAACTCGTGGTTACTTTTTCTACAGCACTGTCATTCATATATACCGAGAATGATATTGCTTCATCTAAACCATCATTTAACGCAGTATATTAATGGTTTATGTAAGTTAATCATTTTCCAGTAAGCACATATGATATCTCCGACCCTTTCATCTGCAATCCAGCCCTATTTATTCATTTGTTTTTGTTTTATTTTTTAACTATTTATCATTGTTAATATTTTTTTAATTCTCTATCATTTTGAGTACATGTTGAGGTGTTTTTTCTTTTTTAAAACCTCTCGAGGAAAGAATTCGGGAAATCCAAATTAAAAGCATCTTTCGTTTTTTCCTTTTACCTATCACATAAATGACACATGTTGTTTTTTGGTTTTTCTCTCTTCATTGTAATAATAGCAAGTGTATTATTTTTATTTTTATTTTAAAAAAATAGAAGAGTTAAAAAAATCAAAATTTAAAAAATATATTATTATAATTTATAAGGTTTGCTATTATTTTTATTTTTATTTTAAAAAAATAGAAGAGTTAAAAAAATCAAAATTTAAAAAATATATTATTATAATTTATAAGGTTTTAGATAGAGAGTGATCATGGTATTTTGTTAAGACATTCTTTGATGTGAAGTTACAGGGGTTTTGTTAATACACTCTTTGATGTAAAGTCATTGGTTCAATTCCCAACCCGATCAGGATGATATATTGGACATGATGAAGATGTAGTTCTGCTAAACTTACAAAATATATATATATATATATATATATATATATATATATAATAAGGATTTAATAAAATTAGATTAATTAATTTAAATTTATCAAATTAATAAAACATAAACAATTTTTTTCTTTATCAAGTAAAAAAAAAAATGAATTACATAATATGAGTTATTTAAATAGTTGTGATGGGTGGTATAGTTAGTTGAAGTGCCCCACTAAGTTTTTGGCTCTTTGTCATGAGAAGTGGATTCAATTTATCTTAAGTTTATCAAGATCAAGTCCCTTGTGTTGAGTAGGTTAGGCTATAATATATATCTAAATAGAAAATTTAAAAGGTTAAAAACTGCATTATATAATATAAAAAATTTAATTATTAATGTATATATAAATAACATGATTTCTTTAATTATTAATGTATTGTAAATAGATGTGGATTCAATTTCTCTTAAGTTTATCAAGATCAAGTTCCTTTTGTTGAGTAGATTATGCTATAATATATATCTAAATAGAAAATTTAAAAGGTTAAAAACTGCATTATTTAATATAAATTCTTTAATTATTAATGTATATCTAAATAACATGATTTTTTTAATTAGATTTTTTGATGCGATCGTTGAGCTCTGGAGCGCTGCCATGAAACCCTAGCTACGCTTTGGCGCCTCTGCGCCCTTACTGCTCTACGGCCTGTGGCTTTGGGCCCTCTGCCCTCCTTTTCTATGCTCTTTCTTGAGTTCCTGCAATTCAGAGCACTCATCTACTGCTGGGAGGGACTAGTAAGCCGGGCTCGCCCTCATGGAGGTCCTGAGCTCGCCCCAAGCAGGGCCTTCATCAGTCGAAGCCTTCTCTCGGCGCTTGGTCAGCTTGCCGCAGAAGAAAAAGAATGAAGCAACCAAGTTTGTCAAGAGGCTGGAAGACATTCCTGAAATCTCCCTGCTGCCTGAGACCCCGATTCAAGTCGCCCTCTCCTTGGCTGAGCAGGCTCTTGTTGGCCAGTTCACCGGTCTATGGCCTTCTCCTAAGACCACTGAGACCTGGGTTAACAAGAACTGGGCTCCTCTGATCAAGAGCAGCATCACCTCTTACTTCTTAGGACGAGGGTTCTTCCTCTTCGAATTCACCTCAAAGGATGACAAGGACCTGATCTTTCAGAATGGCCCCTATTTCATGGGCCCCCAGGGCTTGTACCTCAACAGATGGACGCCGGATTTCGACCCTGCAGTAGATGTTCCCACGGCTATCCCTGTATGGGTCAGACTCCCTAATCTCCCAGTTCATTGCTGGAACTAGGACTCGCTGAAACACATCGGAAACGCCCTTGGGAAATTCATAGATAGGGCAAACAACAAAGATCAATACGACTGTGCCCGTATCTGTGTAGAAGTAGACCTAGAGGTGGGTCTCCCGGAAGCCATCAAAATCAAAGTAGGAAACTGGACCCATTTGCAGAAGCTGGACTACGAGCAGTTGCCTTTCAAATGCCGAAAATGTCATGTCTACGGTCACTTCGCCAGAGGATGCCCAACCAATGTGGAACCAGAAAAGGGTAAAGAATAAGGTTGGAACCAGGTCAAGCGCGCCAGGAAAATCCAAAAGTAGGTTGGTCCAAACGGAAGAGGTCCTCAGGCCCCTCCTCAGCAACCCCCTCCTAGAATGGATCAAGAAAATCAATTCGCTCCTCTAAGCTCGCAAATAGAGGAAACTCAGGAACCAGAAAATCAAAAATCAACCCCACCCTCTAAAGGTACCCCCAAAGGTTCTGGAAATGGAGTTGAGCAAGCTGGAAGTGGTGTTCCAGCAATAGATATGGCACTTGCTAAGAGCTCCAAAGGAAACTCTATCGAAGTAAAGGAAGATGAGCATGAATTGGATTGCTCGGAGGAAGAAGGGGAAATAGGAGAATCCCAAGCTTCGATAAGGAGATCCACAAGAGGTCGTAAATCAGATCGAGAAAAAAGAGAGCAGGAAAATTTCAAGGATAAGCTCCAAGGCAGCCAGCCAACCCTTGAGAAGCTACTAGCATCAAAAGCAAAGACGACGAGAAACTAGCCCCAAGGCTCCAAGGGAGCCAACCAGAAATACAAATGATGAAGATAGTCTCCTGGAACTGTAGAGGTATGGGGAGCAGAATCAAAGAAGAAGCCATCAGAAGTTTAATAAGAATAGAAGCTCCTGACATACTTCTCATCCAGGAGACCAAACTGGAAGACTCTGTCTTCCTTCAGGCAAGTAAGAAACTCTGGAACAAATGTGAGGCGAAAGCAATCTCAGCCCGAGGGGCTTCCGGTGGGTTGGGCACTCTTTGGAATGCTAGCAAATTCTCAGTCATTTCTGAGACCCTCAATACTCACTGGCTGTTTTTAAAATTGCAGCACTTAGATTCAAAAGAGATCATCAGTCTCTTCAATGTGTACATCCTTGTGAACGCTGTGGAAAAAAAGGCTTGTTGGGACTCCATTAGAACCCAAGCAGATCTCGTTAATCTTGAGAATACCATCATAGCAAGAGATCTTAACCTCACCCTCTTATCAGCAGACAAGAGAGGAGGCAGCATTGTTCGAGATCCAGCAAGGGAATGGGCAGAGGACCTTATGCAGGACTGGGACCTGCTAGACATCAAGCCAATCTCTGGTAAGTACACTTGGACTAATAAAAGAATTGGCCCTGGCCACATTGCTGCCAGATTGGATAGATTCTTACTTCAAAGCTCTTTTCTTCTACTTGGATTAGAGGCTAGAGTTCATATTCTCCCATGCAACACTTCTGATCATAAACCCATCAAGCTGGAACTGGTGTTTCAGCTTGACCTAGGTCCAATTCCCTTCAGATTTAGCCCACTCTGGGCTAAGGAATCGGACTTCATGCAATTAGTTAAGGGCATCTGGATGCAGCCAGTCAAAGGCTCCCCCTTTTTTGTCTGGGAGGAGAAGCTCAGAAGAGTGAAAAGGGCTTTAAAAAGCTGGGCCAAAACTCTACCCAATCCAGCAAATGAAAGAAAAAATCTCCAACGCATTCTGGAAAATCATCATCTCCAAGCTGAAACAGCTGACATAACTAAAGATATTCTAGACAAAGAAGCCCAGCTCCAGCAAAACTATCACAAGGCTTGTCTAGCAGAAGAAGAGTACTGGAGACTTAAGTCACGCAGCCTTTGGCTTAAAGTAGGGGACAGGAACTCTTCCTTCTTCCATAAACAAGCTTAGGCAAGGAAATGTACCAATTCCATTTCCGAAATCAAAGATGGCACTATTACTCACAAAGACAATGCAAGCATCAAAAAAGCTGCCTCCCTTCACTTTAAAAGCCTGTATAGTGAAGATATAAATCTGGACCAAATCTCTGATATGATTGACGTGGTTCCCTCCTTGATTACTGTTGAAATGAATCACCTTCTTGAAGCTAAAGTCACCAAGAATGAAGTCAAGGATGCCCTCTTCACCATGGACCCAGACAAAGCCCCTGGGCCAGATGGATTTACAGCCAGATTCCTCTAATCTTGCTGGCCGATTATGGAAAAAGATCTATACAAAATGGTTATTAAGTCCCAAGCTTACCAGAAAATCGAAGGCAGCACAAACTCTGCTTTTCTTGCTCTCATCCCCAAAGAGAAAGGAGCCAACACCTTCAACAGGTTTCGACCAATTTCGCTATGTAATATTGGTTACAAACTGATTACTAAAGTCATCGCTAATAGACTTAAGCTCATCCTCCCCAAAGTCATTCCGGAAAGCCAAGGAGGATTCATTCAAGGGAGACAGATAGTGGACAATTTCATTATGGTCCAAGAGGCAATCCACTCAAGTCTGAGTCGCAATGAAAAAGGTATGGTTGTCAAGCTCGATTTAGCAAATGCTTTTGATAGAGTCAAGCATAGTTTTATGCTGAAAGTCTTACACAAATTTGGATTTGGGGAGAAATTTATAAATTGGATTCGGGCCTGCATTTCGGAGCCTTGGATTGCTCCTTTAGTAAACGGCAGAGCTGCTAACTTTTTCAAAGCCACGAGAGGGCTCAGGCAGGGGTGCCCTCTCTCACCCCTTCTATTCGTTCTTCAAGCCTCTGTCCTCAGCTTCTATTTGGAAAAAAAATGATGGACCAGGAAATTGTTGGGCTTTGTATAGCAAGAGGAGTTAAAAACATTAATCATGCCCTCTTTGTGGATGACACCTTGTTATTGGGAGCTACCTCTGTGCTTATAGCCTCCAGATTTAAAGGAGTCTTGGACGAGTTTTATATGATCTCGGGAAGCAGCCTTAACAATGGCAAATGCCATATCTATTGCTGGAACACCACTTCTAGCTTACTCAACTCCATTTCCAGAACCTTTGGTTTCGCAGCCTCCTCAAAATGGACTTCCTTCAAGTACCTTGGCCTTCCTGTATTTCTTAAAAGAGCCTTCAGCAGAGATTGGCTCCCCCAATTGGAGAAATTCAAAAACAAGTTGCTTGCCTAGGGCTTTTCCTGGCTCAACATTGCTGGTAAGTCTGCCCTTATTAAATCAGTCCTTAACAGTCTTCCCTTATATCAATTTTTAGTTCTTCTAGCTCCCTCTGGCATTCTCAGAAAAATGGAGGAGATCATTCGGAAATTTTTTTGGAAGGGGGGCAAGCAAAATGAGAAAAAGATTTTGTTTTTCAGCTGGGAATCCATCTCCAAACCGCTCTTGGAAGGAGGTTTGAACTTCAAAAATCTTGGATATCAAAATATCGCTATGGGAGTTAAGCTCATCTGGAGAATTATTGCTCCTAACCCTGGCTAGGCACATCTAGCTCTTTGGAAAAAATACTTTAATGGCAAGCGCTCCTGCTGTCTAGACCATCCTCTGTCGCTCCTGAATATGCCCTTCTAGAAGCTTTGTACCAAAGCCTGTCTGCTCATAAATACTCATATGTACTGGGTCCCAGGCAATGGAAAAAGGATCAACCTTTGGTCAGACAGAATTATGAAGAATGACTTGTTGGGAGACTGTCACTCTCTTCAAACGTTGCGCAGTTGGATGAATGATGTTGGATTGCACTCCCTGTGGGATATCTTAGTTTGGCAGGATTCACGCTGGGCTGGCTGGAAACTTGAAATGCCCCCAAATTTGTCTATGGAACGCGAGGAACTACTCTCCAAGCTTCACGGATTGGCTCCAACGCGGATGCGTAGCAAGGATTCAAGAGGTTGGGGTGTGGAGGCTCATGGTTATTCCGTTGCTCGGGGGTACGCCAAGCTCTGTGAGCGCCCCCATGTGGCCACGAACCCAGAGCCATGGAAAGGGATATGGCATTATCCCTCACTGCCAAAAATCGATTTCTTCAATTGGCTATTATGCCATTCCAAAATCTTGACAGATGATAATCTTCAGAAGCGTGGCTTCCACGGCCCTTCAAGGTGCAGACTTTGCAAGGTAAATCAGGAAAGCGTTTCTCATTTGATGCTTGAATGTTCCTTTACATTGCAGATCTGGACCAAGCTGCTGGAAACTTTGAGTTCCAACTTCGTGTTGCCTTCCTCCACTGCTAATTTTTTTGTCAAATGGCTGCAAAGGTACCCTAGTCCTCCTCCAAAAAACAAAATTATTAGAGCTGCTTGGTTTATTCTCCCTAAAATTACCTGCTGGCATATTTGGCTTGAGCAAAACAAAAGGATTTTCAGAAATAGCGAACAGGATGTCAAACTAGTGGTACTTAAAATTAAATACCAGCAGAGTGCCTGAGAGACCATAAAGATGATTTATATCTCACCCAACAAGATAAAAATTGGGGATCTTCTCTCGATCTACAGTTCCAAAAATTGGCAAAGAGTATCTCCCTCCCAAAAGTTTGGCAAATAAGGGCTACAGCAAAAGAGTTCCAGGGATGGATGGCAAACCAACAGAGGCACTCTCTATTTTTTGATGGGGCTGCAAAGGGCAATCCTGGAAGAGCTGGTGCTGGAGGAGTTATATTGAATCCAGCTGGTTTTAGGATCCACAGTTTTGCCTGGGGTTTGGGCATTGCTTCCAGCATTCAAGCTGAGGCTTTGGCTCTTTTTCAAGGACTCAAGATTCTGAAAGTGTTGAACATCAGGGAGGCTAATGTTATTGGAGACTCTCAGGTTATTATTAACACTATGGTGACCCATTCTAAGCCAATGGACCTAAGGCTAGCAAGGCTGATTCACAGAATTTCAGACCTTGGAGACTCTTTCCAGAACTTGAATTTCTATCATGTGTTGAGAGCCAATAATAAGGAGGCGGACACTGAAGCTAACAAAGCAGCCCTTCTTACGGTTGGTGCCCTGCTCAGAGGCGGATAGGAAATATGGGAGCCAATTCCTTAATTTAGAAATTTGTCATGTTTTATTGCCTTCTATTAAATCAGTTTGTTTGTATCCAAAAGCTTGGGAAAATCTCTGAAATTGACCGCATAGTAGCAGCAAAAAAGAGATGTGAGCTAAACATAATTGTCACGGTCTTGCAAGGCTGTTCGGCACTTCTGGATTTAGACTCACCTTTTGTAATCCGCTCTTTGGCATTAAGGCCAAGTTTCTAATATATCCTCTACCCGTTTCTGTAAAAAAAAAAAAAAAACAAACAAACAAACAAAAAAACATGATTTTTTTAATTATTAATATATAGTAAATATGTGAAGAAGAATAGTTTGAGAGGTTAATAATTGCATATTGTTCTTCCATTTAATATTGGGATTGACCTTGGCCTAAGCTCAACCTAGCTCAAAAAAAAACAATAATTATAAATTATTATTTTATATGTTGTTGAGAAATGTTTTATAAATTCAATTCACTTAATAAAATATACTAAATTATATCAATAAAATTATTAAATATATTTTATATTAATATGTAAAAACGTCATATATATATATATATATATACACACAAACGCACATTAAACTATGTAATAAAGTTGTATTGTTTGCCCTAAGAAATGGAAGCAAATTAGTGTTGATCCATTTTAACCACGGATCTTACAAGAGTCGCGAGGGATCAAATCTCTTGAAGTGCAAACTTTTTTATAGTGCAAAACTTAAAAAAATTTGCACCTCCAAAGATTGCATCCCTCTAGGGACTTTATAGATGATGATTAAGATGAATCTCTCTCTCTCTCTCTCTCTCTCTCTCTCTCTCTCTCTATATATATATATATATATATATATATATATTCATTTTTTAAATTGCATTTTTGAATGCATTAATAGATTCAACCCCTTGAAAATTCCTTGAATACATGGAATAATTAAACATGCAATTCCAACAAATATTTGCTCCATTCAAAATTAACCCTTAATAAAAGGGTCAAAATGTAAAATAATGATACTTGAAATGTTATAACAATAAAAATTTAATCTTTTAATTACTTTGTATAATATATAGACACTATTATCAGCCCCAAGGGTTAGCTTAGTTGGTCAAGTTCTCGTTGCTAAGTACCTCGCCAATTGGGAGGTCACAGGGTCAAATCTCCTTGACACCCTTGGGGTTAGGCCTTGCTTGTTTGGCTAGTGGGTAGCCTTGCCTAAGATACATAAATTCCTTACATTAATGAAAGGTTGTTATAAGTGGAAAGTAGATAGAAATTGGATGATAAGAATGATCAATTGGGATTTGTTTGCTCATCCAAAAGTTATAGAATTCAATATTGCAGTCTCGAATGATGAAAGAGACTTCTGATAGAACAATGGCATAATTATATGCAAGAAAAATATTGTTGGATCTCCTTCTATGAATAGAAAAAGAAAATTCAAAGCATTCAAATGGTGGAAGGATAAAAAGCCAAAAAACTGGAAACAACAGTTTACAGCCTGAGACACAAATGGAAAAGCCTAAATGGTAGCAAGATTGAATCAAGATCCACATTTCCTCCCTTAAAAGAGATTGTCCTAGAAGAAGAAAATAAGCAATTATGAGCCATTCCCCTAGTCCTAAAAGAGGACCAGACATTAACTAATACCGAGGGTAGACTGCAAACTATTAGTGAGCAAATTAACTGGACAAACATTTCCCTCAAAGGAATGGTAGTACATGTTTTTGTAACAAATGATTATGCCCGAAAAAGGCATATAGATGTTGTACAAACATAACTCTATAGTTTCTTCATTAAATGACTTCAATTATTCTATTTCTGAAATCAAGGAGAAAACAAAAGAGATAAAATGATAACTTCACGAATAGACCAAAAGAATAAAACCAACAATGAAGAAATGATAGACGGATTGAGTATGGCATTCCAAGCCATGGGGAAAATTCTTGAAGAAATTAAGACAAAAACTGAAGTTATCCAACAAAGTATCACCATTAAGAAACAAGAAATAAATATCCCTATTCCTTACCTTTTCAGTCATCCAGTTACCAATATTACCGCTATTGCTCAAAAAGGCACAAAAAGATTTCTCTTCCTTTTCCCTAAAGAAGAATTTGAAAAGGGACCTTCCTTGCAGCCTTCAAGAGAAATCCTCACAAGGAAGAAAAAGGGAGAGAACACGCACTTGTAACACAAACTCATGTTCTCCCAGCCAAAGAACCATTGCCTTCGAATCTGGCCAGACCACCTGCCCTTGATCTCTATGGGAAAGGAAACTACCAGATATTGAGTTTTGTTGAAGATTGGTATCCGAAATGGAATATTAATGGTCGATTTATTGGCCAAATAAAGAAGGTTTTGGACAAAATGTTTGATTCTTATAAGATTATGTGCATGAAAGGAAAAAACATAAATAGAAGCATGAGAATGTATAATACAATGTTTTACAAGAACACTATCCAGATGGTGGGAAAGTGAATCTTCTTCAACTTTAATAGACAAAATGGAGAAAGAAACTTTAAAGGATGATAGTGGGGATGTCATCCACCATGAAAATGGTGATTCTGTGAGCAATATGATAGGATTTGTCACTTCCATGATTCTAGAACATTGGTGTGGCACGGAAAGCATGCACTCATATTAATGAATATGAAATGCAAAAAGATGTCACATTATGATGATTTTCACAGAGAATGGACACAAAGGACCTTTGAAGTAAAAGATAGCAAAAATTTGCTATGGAAGCAACTATACGTGGCAATTATTCCAATAAAGTTCATAAAATATCTCAAAGCACAGGGAAGTCTTTAAGTTTCCCGATGAATCATATACCTGGGGTGAAATTTATTATATCATTACTAATGCCTTGGTTGGCTTGTGTACAAACATGAAAGTAAGCAAGTCCATTCAAAAAAGTCTAGACTTTCAAATAGTAAAGCTATTTGTGAGAAATATGGATTGATGATTGATTATCCCATAGGAAGAAAGAAGAAGGATAAAAGAATCCTCAGAGGAAAAGGTATACAAACAAGCCCTACTTCTCAAAGAAATATCCTCAAAAAAAGGAAGATATAGAAAAATACAAAAGAACCATTATTATGCTCTTGAGGATATCCATTTACAAACAACTAAACAACAAGCATGGCAATCAATATCTTGTTGGCTTTGTGACCAAAAGGGTCATCTTGCAAATAGATGTCCACAAGGACACTATAAGGAAAATACCTTCTAGCGGAGGTTATAAAGAAGGTTTTTAATGTTATAAAACTGGCAAAAATTGTCAAAAAAAACTTTGCTACAACATTTGTTTGCGGTAGTAGATGTTTTAGAGGAGATGATAATGGAACTTCGTCACAACTGAAAAATATGGGTGGCAGGTTTTAGCGGTGCGCTTCATGGAAACAATAGCACAGGTGGGTTAAATAAATAAAAGCACTGGGGTTTCATACATAACCAAAAGCCCTGAGGCGTTGAATGCAAAGAATACTAGTGTCTAAAATGTATACAACCTTAGTGCGTATACATTAACAAAATTCCCCGGAATGTTCTTTTCAAGAACAACAACAAGGCAGGCAAAAAAATATTGCAGACTTGGTACTTTGATTTAAATTCGCAACTCCGATGTTTATGATTTGCATAAAAGCATTGGTGTGCTACTCATATAAAAGTACCAGTGTTATTAATTTGAATGATGCACTGGGGCTGGAAATGATATTTTGTAGCACTGGGTTATTATTCTATGAAAGCACTGGTGCTTTAAGAATTATAGTGCACCAGGGCATTAAATGCAAACAACATCGGTGCTTGAAGAATATAACGCCCCGATGTTGTAGTTTTTAGAAAAGGCACTGGCCATGCAAAAAATCTTGAAGTAACACTGCTTTTAGATAAAATAACGCACCGATGTGTGTTTATGTTATAGATGCACTGGTATTTTATATGAGACTTTCTCTTTTTTAGAAACATCGACTTGTGACAATGCAATTATTATGATTTTTTTAATTCATTATTCATTGCAAAATCGACATATATCTTATAACAATATTTATATAAATTAAATTTTGATTAGTGCATTTGTATATGATGTTTGGATTAATTTTTTATATCATCATATTTTGCATCTCTTCATTATAATATTTAATCATCCATATATTTAATCAATGGTGTAACATTTCACAACAACATTGGATAACACAATAGAATAAATTAAAATGTATTTTAGTATATATCAATAAGAGACTCTTTGTCATACAAAATGGGATAGTTATTGGTAATCCCTTGTCTTTCAATTGGGACACTATGTCCATTACATTAAACAAAATGTCTCATTTTCACAGATAATTATTTCAAAAAATACAACAGCTTGCATTGATATTCAAATAGCTCATCATTCTTCGTTGGAACTGTTGTCAGTGTTCGAGCTACTTCCACGACTTGGGTTATTTGGACGAATGTTTTGTTGATTGCATTAATTGTTTTCATCTTCTTGATCATGTTCAATTTGCAAACATAAAAATAAAATGTAATGAGTGTGTCTACATTGGTGAGAATGATGAAAATTGAAATAAATAATATACATCAATGTAAATCGAATAGCAATGTACCATAGCAAGAAGTGACTCATGAACTATACACATGGTATCAAAACCAAGTCTCATGTCTTGTTGCAATAAGTCTTTTGTTGGCTTAGTTCCATACTTTGTTTCCTGCATGTTTTATACTCCATTATAAATCATAGATTTAATATAAAGGATTTTTTTATTCTATTAATTATAAAGTCAAAGAAGTAAAACAACATGATTGCTTACAAATTCCACAATTAATTTTTTATATGCCAACATATACTCAAAACCCATATTTAACCCAATGTCAATCAATTCTTCCGATGACTCTTCTTTGTATGTTAGCACCTATTTGAATATATTCAAGGATTAGATCTAAGACTTTTGTGATCCATAGTGTGGAATAGATGTCTTTCCGATTAATCACATAATCAGAATTTGGCGACGTTTTGAACCAACTAATGTGGTCCATCCTCAGGACAAGGTGAAGAATCAATCGATCTCAAGGAATAAATAGTATGGATGCATCATTGCCCAGAATTAACTGTTGAAAACTAGCCGTTGGTAAATTAGTTAAATTAGTTACTAAGGTAAGTAAAATATATAAAAATAATAAAATATATTTGGTTAAAAAACTAGCTGTTAGGAAAAAATAAATATAATTATTAAAATAAATATAAAATAATTAAAATATTATATATTTGTTTAGAAACTAGCCGTTAGGACTAAATAAATATTATATTAATTAATTAAATTGTTAAAATAATATATATTTATTGGTCAACGGTTGGCTGCCCTCTGTCATCACTGTTGTCACCGTTGTCTATCGCTTTCGCCGAGACTGCTGCAATATGTTGGACATGGAGTTAGAAGAGGTGGACTACTCCGCCGACCCTAACCCCTATGCCCCTATCTGGTGAAGCCCTAACCCTATGACGACTTTCTCGTCTACTGGTCACCTGGAATAGTCTAATCCGCTCCTTTTCGTTTCACCTCCCGCCGTCACCCTCCCCGGGCCATCTTCCTCTGGCCTCCCCTTCGCCGCCCTCTCCATTGATTCCCCGGAGCTCGATTGCCCTCCGCTCTCGCCAACGACTCTACACCTGCTTACTGCTTGCTCATTGTCCTCCCCTCCATTTGAGCCCTCGCCTTCAAGGGGTTTGTCGCACCCGCCGCCTTTCGTGCTCCCCTCCTCGGTTGGTAACAACTTTGCGCCTGGACACACCCTGCCTAAGCCAACCGCTCCTTCCAACTCTGTAGCAGCAACAATCCCTTCTTCCATCCCATCTGGTTGTTTTGATACCCCTATCATAAAAGTCCAACACACTGCGCAACACTCTCAACAGGAGCACCAGGGCACCCCAAACCCCCTGCAGGATCATCCGACTAAGCCTCGATCGGGTAAGAGGAAAATCAAGTGTGTGAAGGCCTCTAGTAAGGACCTGACCCTCAAATTTGGGGAAGGGTTGAACATGGGGGAAGTTGTCGACACGGTTGGTAAGGTACTCATTGGTAGGGTTCAGGGCCAAGCATATTCAGCTGAGTGGCTCAGACTCTGGGTCAAGGAGATATGGGGAAATATCTTCAAGGATCTCCCTGAGGTGCAAACTTTGGTTCGAGGATGGTTTGCACTCCACTTTCTGCAGGAGGATTATACCAACTGGGCACTTGCCAGATACTGGCACATTGAAATGGCTCTGGTCATGCTTAAGCGCTGGAGCTCGCTTTTCGACCCTGAGAGGGAATAGATCGGTGCAGGACCGTTATGGGTTAGGCTGCCTGGGCTCCCTTTACATTACTGGTCCGAGGACGTTTTTGTTCGTATTGGGAATGCACTTGGCACCTACTTGGACTATGACATATCTTATATCAAATCTGGCAACCGGTCTCTGGCGCGCATTTTGGTCCATCTTGATACTAGAGAAGGATTAGAGGAAAAAATCACCCTGCAATGGAAGAATTTCACTAGGATTCAAATCTTGAACTATGAAGGTGTACCATTCAGATGCCGCAAATGCCACAAGGTAGGGCACCTCTACAAGGAATGCCCCTTGGTTCGGAAGGACACGAATACTACTAAGGAAGCAGAGGGTGTTGTAGCTAGGGCATCTGCAACTGCACCTAGGCAGACTCCTCTGGTTACTTCACCGATGACAAGGAAGGGAGCATTGACTCAGTTGCCTACTTCGAGTGCTCTTCGCCCTCCCTCCCCGTCGATGACTAGATCAAGGCTGTTGCCGAGGCTGCTCGAACCTCAGGTACTCCTCCTCACCCTAACTCTGTTTTTGCATCTACTCTTACTTGTTATGCATTGCATTTTCATACTACATCTGCATCGGTTCAGGACTTCTCCTCACTCCCCATCCCCTGTCCCCTCGTCTCACACCTTCCGGTCCTCTCGACTACTCCTCCCTCCTTCCCTCCCATGGATCATTCCTCTACTGTTGATTCTTCATCATCCTTCCCTGGTCCCCCGCACCCTTACAACCTCCGTCCCCGTTTCCCCCACCCTTCTGTCTACTCTGATTCCTCTGGGTTGGGACTGGCCTCTCCCTCATGTGCTCCCAAATCCACTAGAGGGCATAAATCCCATCTATCAAAGGCCATCCTATTAGTCGGGGCTGAAGTGGCTTCGAGCAGACAATCATCTCTTGATCGGGTACTTAGAGCACTGAATACCCTTCCAAAATCCCCCCATGAAGTGGCTCTCTTTTAATTGTCGGGGTCTGGCAAGCTCTCCCAAAAAGCTAGCCCTCATATGACTTTTCGAATCTGAGCCTGTAGACATTATTTTCCTGCAAGAAACCCTGGGGTTGGTTGATCATATTTCTCGCATGCTCCAATCTCTGAAACTGGAATGGACCTTCCAGTCCCTTGATGTCATGGGTCGATCGGGTGGACTAGCCCTGGGTTTTAACCCCTGCACTATTCACCTCAAGGCCTCTTGGGGTGGTGTTGGTTTCATCAAAATGGATATTTTTTCCTCGAACTTGGGCATGGATCTCCGGATTGTTAATGTATATGGTCCTTGTCACAATAGAGAGGTCTTCTGGAACCATCTCTTAAATCTCTCCGTTACAAATTCTGATAATATCATTTTGGGCGGCGACCTGAACTTCTCCATTGGATTTGGGGAATCATGGGGGTCAAATGCTCAGGTGGATCCTCTTTCGGATGTTATGGAGCAGTTACTTGAACAACATCATTTGACAGACATTCCTATGGTAAAGCCACAACCTACCCGACAAAACCGCAGAATTGGGGAGGCTGCCCTTGCCAGGCGTCTGGACCGCTTCCTCATCAAGGATTCCCTGCTGCACAGACTATCCCTATACAGATAATGGGTTGGTTCTGGAGGTATATCAGACCACTCCCCCATTTTCATGGAGATCACTGGCCCCTCTCAGAAACCAAGGGCACCATTTAAATTTAACTCTACCTGGTTATTGGACCCCTCATATACTCAACTGGTCACCGGCTTCTGGTTATCAAACCCACCATCCTCGGGGAGAACCTTGGCAGAAGGATTCTATGCCAATCTCACTGATATTAAGAGACTATCCATTTTATGGGCTAAGGAAAAAAGAGAACGGGATGAACAAACCCTCAGAACTATTGAACAAACTTTGGCCACTCTACTGGATGAACAGGGTCAGGGTTTCACTTCGGTAGAGGCTAAGTCCCACCTCATTGAGTTGGAAGAACAACGGTCAAAGATCCTAAGGGAGAGGGAAGAAACCTGGTGCCTCTGGAGTCGAGCTGTTTGGTTAAAAGCAGGAGATGAGAACACAAAATTCTTTCAAAATTTTGCTAAGGGAAGAAAAGTCAGCAATACTATTTGGAATATGCCCATGGAGGATGGGGGCATGGCAACCTCCTTTAACCAGCTATCCCATCTTGGAAATTCTCACTTCTGAAATCTTTGCAAGGCCCCTCCAGGTGCCTCTCTAGCTGAAATTGTTCGGATTGCAGGTAATTTCCCCAGATTTGCTGACCTAGATGAGGCTGAGGAGCTCAATTCCCCTATCTCTCTGGTGGAACTGGAAAGCACCTTGAAATGGTTTAAAAAAGATAAAAGTCCAGGGCTGGATGGCTGGACTATTGAATTTTACCTTGCCTTTTATGAGACCATTGGACAGGACCTACTCAGGGTGGTGGATGAATGCAGGACATTAGGGCGTATGTATGAGGTCATCAATACCACCTTCATTGCACTTATCTCGAAATCTGACTGCCCTTCATCTTTCAATGACTTTCAGCCCATATCACTTTGTAATTGCCTCTACAAGATCATAGCCAATCACCTCAAACCCATTATATCCTGTCACGTATCCCCTGAGCAATTCGCTTTCCTCCAAAACAAACAAATCCATGAGGCTATTGGCTTTGCGCAAGAAGCCCTTTAGTCCCTGAAAACTAAAAAGCTAAAAGGGGCCATCCTCAAGATTGACCTTGATAAAGCATTTGATCGGGTCAGTTGGCTATACATTAAGATGATTCTTACACATATTGGCTTCCCCCCCCCCTTCATCGATTGGATTATGTGTTGGATCACCTCGACCTCCTTCAGTGTTCTCATAAATGGCTCAGCATCACATTTCTTTCATGCTGAGAGAGGACTTCGGCAAGGATGCCCACTCTCTCCGCTCCTCTTTTTTATCGTCATGGAAGGCCTTAGAAGACTCATTGCATCTGCCAAATGGGATGGGCGACTACAGGGGCTCAAAATATCTGACCAATGCTTCCTTACTCATCTGCTCTTCATAGATGATGTGCTCATCTTCCTCAATGGAAGCATAAAGGACACCTCTACCTTCTATGAAATACTCACACTCTTCGCCTCGGCTACTGGTATGGAAGCAAACCACACAAAATCTACCATTACTCTCTCCAATGCATCCCCTCAAGAAGCAAGGTTTGCTCAACAGAAATTTCCTTTTTAGAGCCATCATCTGGAGGATGGCCTCAAATATCTGGGATTCTGGATCAAGCCTCATTGCTACAGGATTGTTGACTGGATCTGGCTCGTGGTTAAAATTGAAAAACGTTTACAAAACTAGAACCACATGTTCCTCTCCAGAGTTGGTCGGTTAGTCCTCATCAAATCTGTCTTGGAGGATACACCAGTCTACTGGATGTCACTGGCTTGGATCCCTAAGGGAATCCTTTCCTGAATACAGAAGATTTGTTGCAGATTCCTTTGGAATGGGTATAAGGAGGGCAAACCATTTTCCTAGGTGGGCTGGAAGCACATTGCTCTACCCAAGAAATGGGGTGGATGGGGACTGAAGGACTTATCTGCCTTCGCACATGCTCTTGCTGCCAAGATGGGATGAGTCATGATCACATTGAAAAACCTTTGGACTAAAGTTTCTTATCATAAATATATATGGCCACATCATCTCATGGATTGGATTCGACTACCATCCTAGTCACGAACTGGGATATCAATGGTCTGGAGAGCAATTTTACACACCTTGCATACTATCAAAGATGGGCTAGCTTGGTGAATCAATGATGGCACTTTGGTCTGTATAGGTATAGACCCCTGGACGGGAGGTGGGAATATGTATTGTTTACCCCCTGACCTCATCTTGTTTCTCAATCAGAGGAATATCAAGGTAATTGCACAGGTGGCTGATTTGGAGAACAACTCCATTTTTTAGCAAGCTTGGTTATCAGCGATATAATTAGATATCCCTAAACATTGGCAGCGGGACTGGGAAGTTTATGTCAATGCCCTGACTGAATCCCATGTCCGTATCAAAGAAGGTATAGACGAACTCATCTGGACTCTGACTGATCATGGCTTATACTCCCCAAAAGTTGGTTACCCCATCATCCACTCTGCGCACAGACCACCAGCACTTGTGGACTGGTGGGGAAGATTTGGAAGCTCAAAGCGTCACCAAGAACGAAATTATTCATGTGGAATGTGATCCGGAACAAGACTCCAACGGGAGATAATCTTATGCATCGATCCTATTATGGCCCGAATTGGTGTGTGCTATGTAAACATGCTGAGGAAACCAACGATCATCTGTTCCTACATTGCCTGATGAATGCTCAGCTGTGGATACATGTCTTAGATATGCTCTCCAAACCTATCAGATAGTAGGGCCAAACTGCATCTGAAGCATGGGATCTCTGGCGAGCTGCGAGCAGCGACACAAAAACACATTGTCTACCTCTCCTCGTCTGCTGGTCAATCTGGCTGGTAAGAAATGGGATTATCTTCAAGGGGAAAGAGGCTAGATGGCATCATATCACTGCAAAAATCATTGTTGCCTTCCATGAACTACCGGACGAGGATCACTCTCCTGTAAACCGAATAGTATCCCCTGAATTGATTGATTACTCTATATCACAGGGGTGTGGAGGGGGGATTTTACTCCATCTATCTGAACACCACCACTACAAAATACAAATGGGGTTGGGAGTGGGAACAAACAATTTTGTTGAACTGATCTCCCTCAGGCATCTTTTGCATTTTGCACTGGCACATTCATGCAATAAATTACAGATCTTTGGTGACTCCAAAATCATCATAAATTGGTTCAATAACATTAATTCATGCCATGCACATTCACTCATAAACATATTGGATGAAATTCAGATCTTCAAAGCACAGTTTAACTCTGTTACCTGTCAACATATTTACAGGGAACGTAACTCGGCTGCTGACAAATTATCCAAGGAGGCTACGACACATCCCAGAGGCCTGTGGTTGATACAGGAACAAATTAGTGAAGAACTATATCAATACTATCACCATCCCTACATCGGTAGGGCATATCCTAGGGCGGACATGCCCTAATTTATTTTTGTTTATTATTAGCAGTTTATAGCACAACTATTGCCATGTTTATGTTATAAGATTTATCAGTATACATACCCTGCGCGGTAATATATATATATAGAACTATCTCTTTTTCAAATGGTTTCGGCCATACTTTATTTTTTATTACTACTTGAAGGCTATAGCCAGCAGAATGCATATGCCACGGGCATTTACTACATGTAATTTTTCAAATTAATGGAAAGTTACGATTTTTCCTCGGGAAAAAAATATATATTTATTTAAAGCTAACAGCTATAAAATATTTATGTCAATTATTTCAAGGTAAGTGAAAAATTATATCGAATACTTTAAATCCATTTTTGAGAAAATATTATATTTTAATGTTTTAATAATTAATTAGATATTATCATATTAAAAAAAATAATAATAATTAATTAGATATTATCATATTAAAAAATTCAAGGATTGTTGTTGTAAAACAACTTAAAATATACAAAAATGAAACCTTGAGTTATTATATTATAAGTAAATATTAACAATTACTCACAAACTTTGGTATAAACCCTTTTCTTCCTTGTCGTCTTGTTTATGTGTTGAATGAGTTCTATTTTGTTTTCTCTTCTGCAAGAAAATACTTGAAAATAATATTTAATGCTAAATTATTTTTTTATGTGTACAAACTCAATCACGATTACATACATTTGAAGCACCTTATTGTTGAGTAGCTCCTCCTCTGATGCAATTATGTTTGTTTCTTTGACCATCTCCTTGTACACTTTTTCGAACATTCCTACTGGCATGTTTCGCATATCAGCTGATTGATCCTTTGGGATTTTCATAATCTTCCTAAAAAAAGTAATAAACTATTTTTATACTGATATATGAAAACTAAATATAACAAATATGATACTAACAAATAAATGGTTTGTAGTAATACATACATATAATTTTAGAAAATCATTTTAATTGGGAATATTACCTTTTGAATGATTTTTTTGTTGGTGTTGTACGTTTTTGCTATTGTCAGTTTGACAGGTCCCATTGACCATTGCTATGGAAACATTTCATGTAGTTTAGATATAATTTGGTTCTTGGAATCATTGGATTGCTTTTTGTATTGTAAGTGGAAAGTACATATATATGTTCATTCTATTATATCCCTCACAGTTTTGTAAAAAAAACTACCCCTTCCATTAACCTCCAACACCACTCGAGATGGGCTAAGAACCAATTCATTATCATTTACATGTTCTATAATTTTTCTTTTCTTAAAACCACATTGATCTTTTCCTTTGTTGTTGCTCCATGTAAAACATTAAACATATATGAATTAATAGGTTGTTTTAAACATGTTATCTAATATTCTTAAGTAATATTTTAATGAACAAAAAAAAAATCTTGTTGAATAGTATTTTTTCATTCAACTCATTCATCATTTTGCAATTTTTCTATCACACTTTTACGCTCTTCTGCACTTATATTAGAAATAATCTGATCGACTTTCTTCGTTTTGTAGCTCTGCATGACACACACTAACCAATACATATTAGTTAAATTTACATATAGTTCAAAAATATTAATTTTGTAAATAATCTACAAAGAACTTGCCTTTTCTATTTTTTTGGATGTGTTATCATTGTGTCGATGAGTATTTTAGTTACTTGACAACTTCTCAGACATCTTTTTTATCAATATACAACATGCATGATTCAAAACAGAAGCCATTAAATATATTTTATACATAAATAAAATAATTTTCAACCAAAAAGAGCTCTAGTAACCAGTGTGTTTATTTTATTAAATGCACCGGGCGTTTAATTGTTCAATACCGATAATGAAAATAATTTTAAATTATGACGATGGGATTTGTAACGATAAAAGTACCGCAATCACAGTAAAAAACCGAAAACATAATAAATAAAATAATAATAATAATAATAATAATAATAATAAAATAAAAATTAAATACAAGTCACTTAACAGTGATATTTGGCAAAGGCAAGTTAGTGTGTTATATTACACCGGGCACACCAATAAACAAACCCCGTTTTGTAAAAATAGACAGGGTCGACATGATTCGATGCGATATGTAACGATAGAAGCACTGACAACACCAGTGCATTATATTACACAGGGCGCACCATGAAACATATGTCATTTAAAAAAATGGACAAGGCCAACATGGTTTGTATCTAATTCAATAAGTGATCCCCCTACTTAACATGTTAAACACCCTATATATAGTAAGTACACAAACTCATTAAATCTAAAATACCTAAAATGAAAAACCCTAACTATGAAGTGGTAGAGAGATTTAAACCCTAAGGTGAAATTTTGCAATCACATAAGCAAGAGGAAGCAAGGGTTTAAGGTAAGTATCGAATTTTTTTGTTTTTTCTCTGAATTTTAATTAAATCTAAATAGAAGCAGAGATCGTAAAAAAATTTACTAGTAAAATCAATAGTAATTTTTATTTTTATTTTATCTAAATTCTGAATAAATCTAACAGAAATTGTAAAAAAAATTAATAGTAAAATTTAAAATTTTTGTTATGTGTGGTTTTGAGTGAATCACCATACCTTTCAAATTTTGATCTTTTTGTAGTTTCAAAATATTCTATTGCGCCACAATGCTCCTAGTATGTCTCTTTTGCAAATGATCTCTCTTTTAATTAAACCCTAACAAAAATTGCAATTTTTTTTAGTAAAATCAACAATAAAATTTAAATTTTTTACTATGCAAGGTTTTAAGTGAATCACCATACCTTTCAACTTTTAATCTTCTGAATAGTTTTGTTGCTCCAAAATATTATGTTGTTGCATAGTGCTCCTGCTATGTCTCTCTTGCAAATCCCCCTTTGAAATTTTGAGAAAAATAATGAAATAATGAATAACTTATTACTATTTAAAAGATTATGAAATTAGATTTCGAAAAAACAATTGTCGTTCATTTAAAAAAAAAAAAAAACCAATCGGGGTGTGAGCTGCCCTCATTGGGCTCGTTGCCACCCTCCGCATGCATGTTGCACTTGGAGAGGTGACAGTGCGCATGAGAAGTTTAACAACCATCCTTAAGGGTGGCAGAGTTATTATGACAGATGTTAAGGCAAGGTTTCCTTCCGATTTGTTGGGTAAGTTGATCTGCGCCCTTCGCCTTCTGTGGATTTGGTTTGGGTTGGTCATTCTGGGCAACTCGAGGTCATCATCTACTCTAGGTCATGGAAGCGGTCACTGGTATGTCTCCACTCTTAATTTAGCTCCCTCTCCATGTATGGATCCGTGTATCTCTCCTCCGGTCTATGAGCTGAATGGTTTTATGCTTTGGTGGGATTGGAATCGGAATTTCCTAGAGCATGGCCTTGAATGGTTTTTGGTTTGGGTTGAGTCTTTGGTCTTCTATGTCTCGGTGTCTGTGGTGTATGGGATTTGGTTATCCCGCATGGGCTCTTACAGAGTTTGGCCGACAGACTGTTTTGTATGTTGTGGTACTCCCTGATCGAGTAATTATGGAATTGTAAGGGTTTGGATCTATGGTAAATTTGGTCTGATTCAAAGGCATTATGGCTTTGTGTGAGCTCAAATTCAAGCCTTGTTTGTTTGTATCCTCCACCATGACCTTAGTCGATATAGGTTCGAGGTTAGGAGAGCCATGTTGGAACATTTTAGGGATAGTCCTGACCTACTGTATAAGGTATGTCGTGTTTGACTCTCTTGTCTAGTTGTGGGACAGTCCTAGTCAAGAGGCAGCTCTTGGCTTAATTCCTGTCATTATAGGCTTACTTATGGACAAGCGGGTTTGGTATTTGCAGCATGGTTTCACTGAATTTGGTTTAGATGTAAGGGGTTTTGTGGGTTGCGGACTCGGGGTAGCTGTCGGCTCAAATTCTTGTTCTTTTCTCTGTGTAACGTTATGTTGGCTGATTTGACAAATTATGAGATGCGCTTGGATAATTCAGGGGTCTTGACTGTGGATGGTGTTGTTAGTCAGTTCAGGCTCGTTAGTGGGCAATGGTAGAAGTGGGATCGTAAATCTGTGTTGGCAGCCGGTTGACAATATGATTCAGAAATTGTTCCTTACCTATTTGGTTTCATTTGAAATTGCTTTGACAAGTCTGCAAAGCCAGAGCGACCCTTGGCAACGTCGTGCTTCTAAGTTGCGACCTTGTTCGGGTCGACCTCTAGAGATTGACACAAGTCAACATTTGATTGAAGGTAAGAACGATTGTGGGGGTCATGGTTGTGGGAAGCAGAGGAAAGCCTCCCCTTCTCAGACCAGTTAACCCAGTTATTCTGGGGGGACGGGACGGGGCCACAAGTCGACCTCTCATATAATAGAGGAAGCTGCTCAAGCATATCACTCTAGCAATTCCAATCCGATCAAGCACCTTATTGCAGACTGGGAAGCAGAGATTCGACAGACTAAGGAGGATTTTGAACTTGATTTAGACGATTGGAAAACTTTGATCCTGGACCCATGCCACACTCATGGCAAATCATCTTAATACAAGCAGACAATACATTTGTTTTGGATGATGAAGAGCATTCTGGCTAAAGCTTTAGAGCAGTTTCCTCCTGATATGCATTTGGCCTCCCATGGACACCCGGACTACACCAAAGAGTTTCAAAAGATTCAGTTTCAATTGCAACAGCAAAATGGTCGGCTCAACCGAATAGAGCAGCATATCCCCTGTATTCCCCACACGGAGTTGCCAGGTTCCACTGTGAAGGACCTTGCATCAATGGATTCAGCTGATGATGAGTAGCGACAATGCATCTTTGATTATAGTTTTGCATGAAACAATTTCAAATTTCTAGGCATATTAGTAGTTATGTTTATAGATATTTAGAAAATAGGAAGAACAAAGACTCTCAGACATACATAGCATGGCTGGTTAGACTCATTATTTTTTGTTTCTGGATGACATATTTTGCGGTTAGGTGGCCAACAGACTTGGTTTCCCTCAGGACAGGTTGAGGCCACCTAACCTTTAGACATATGGATGTAACCTACTTTATTTTCGAAAATTAATGGAAAGGTACCACCAAGCTTACAAAAAAAAAAAAAAAAACTCGAGTTTTTTTTTTTTTTTTTTTCCAAACATCGGTGCATTCTATAGTAAAGAGCATTGTTGCGTTTAGAAATAAAGCACGCCGACTATGATAAATTACAGGTGCGCCAATTTTTTTTAAACATACCAACATAATAGTTTTTTTTCCAAATCTCGAATGGTGCGGTTAACATTTTAACGCAATGGTGCAATTTGTATTTAAATGTATTGGTGCGGTAATTGTTATAAGAGCATTGACATGATAGAATTCATTTTTATTTTTGAAATCCCAAAAACAGGTGCAGATCGATGTTGTTTTTATTTAAACGCATCCATGTTGTTTTTATTTAAATGCATTGATGTTGTTTTTTTGCAAGAGCACTGATATGATAAAATACTTTATGTATTTATTTATTTTAGAAATCCCAGAAACTGGTGCAATAATTATTTTAACACCTCGGTGTGGTTACAATTTAAATGCATTAGTGAAATTAGTCCTGATAAGAGCATCGATAGGGTTTAAAAGCTATGTGAAAATGTATTTTCACATAAAATGGCATATTCATCTCAAATTATCCTTTAGGACGCATCCACATGTGTTACAGTAGTTCATAATATACATTTTCGCTTAAAGTCATCTTATTCTTGAAAAATAGTTTGAAAACTATATTAAATTCAGATTGTGGTTATACAGTTCTCAAAATTAATTTTAGGTATGTACGCAAAAAATTATTTTTGACTTTTCTCAAATGATGGGAGAAAATATCATAATATCAAATGGTCAATTCTTCAAATTCCAACTCATTCCATATTGCAAGTCCTTTGTGGAGTTCTCCTTTTCCATCTCCAGTAAGTTTAGATTTTATTTATATTTCGATTATCTAATTGGTTTTTTTTATCCATGTCAATTTGAATAAAAATGTATCCAAATTTGCAGGATCCTGATTCATAATCGAGTTCAGATGCATAAAATATTCCTCCATTTCAAAAATGTTGGAAGCTCTTATAAAGAGTGGCATATCACAAGCAATTGGTAGATGAAAATGGACAACCGCTTAACTCTTCCAATTGGAACATGGCATCTTCCAGTTGCAATCCTGGATCAATGATGTGTTGAAAGCTCAAAAATCTTTGCCTCAACATCAGGGAAAACCACCCAATCAGGAACTTAGGGCAGCTCCTTTTCTGTTTGGATGGTGGCTCCGATTGGGTTTATGGGATCAGTTTACCTTAATAAAAGATATAAAAGTAGATGTGATATATAATTGTGGGGCTGATTATGTAAATGAAACTAAAACATATAGACTTAAAATATCTATCTCGGGAAATCTTTTTCTATATGTGTGAATTATAAAGATCTCACATTAAACATGACAATATAGATCATTAAATCCTTTATGAGGTTAAAACAAATAAAGATAACTAATTTAATTAAATAGTTAATTAAATTAGTTGTTGAAACACATCACGCATATCAGATATCATTGTTCATTCATATACTTAAAAGATTTCAATTAAACACATCAATAGTAATAAAGCTTAATTGCTAGCAAAAATGTATATTTTAAACACAAATACAATAACTATTCAAATCATAAACAAAGTACTAGTATTGAGATAATAGTACTCGATAAACGTTAACTCTGTTCATAAGTGAAATAGTAGTGGTTCCTCTTTCTATTAAGATTCCTTCAAGCTACAGTAGTGCAAACCAGAAGCTTTCTCACAAAAATCTAGAACCCCTTTCTTCATTACAATGAAGGGGATTTATAGTTCGTAATCAAAATACAAATATAGAAAAGTGTCATTGAATAATGAAGTGGTTTTAACAAACTATATTGAAAATAAAGTAAAAGACAATAATAGATTGCAGTTGCGACAACTTGACTATACATTCGTCGTCAAATCTTGCATATATCTATTGTTGGCTTTAATTCAGGTGGATGATGCAGTCCTATACGCATCTGTGTAGTGAATAATGCATCATTAAGTTCTGAAAGTAAATGAGTGGTTATGTTGGAGAGACGCCTCAACATCAGCCACTGATTATGCGGTTTGACTAGGAAATGCCAATGGAATTCCAAGTCAATCTTTGACAGATTTGAGATTCTCTAGGTCTTCTTTTTCAGTGATTCTTTCCATGATTTAGTCGACAATTTCACATCTGGCCTATAAAGACAAATACAAGGATAAGTGGAAACTTTCTAATTGAAGAATTACTCAGAGCGAATAACCAATTTCATATGAATCGATGTCTTTTATGAGAAAAATATTAAGAAATCGTTACGCAATAATGAAATCATTGAGCACTTCGAAAATCATAAACTCGTTACATTTGACCATTAAATGATAAAACATGGATTCACATGGGCTTTGGTACACATCAACACATCGAAGGATTTTATCAGAGAAATTTTATAGTTACAATGTTGAAACATGTGATATTCTCATCCTCCAATAAGATTATAGAGTGTAGTGGCTAAAGTTACAAGTGGGAAGAGATATCGGAGGTCCTGTCTGAGAGGTTTCATATCAAAGGATTGAAAGGATAACAGTCGATTGCAAGTCCTGATATGAATGTTGTGAAATGAGTAGCGGGAAGTGTATTGGAGATCAAAGGTTTTGGAAATATTGGAGATCAATGGTCAGAGTATAGGATATGTATGGGTTATCGCATTATCGATGATGTCACATATCAGAGGATGAACGGGAATGAATATCGGAGGTCGTCATATCGGAGGATATCAGAGGATCAAAGCGAGAAGGGATGTTAGAGGTTGGCGGATTGGGAAATATCAGAGATCAACAGATGGAGGATATCAGAGATCAGTGACATGAGCATCACATTGAAAACACCAATATTGGAATCTATGATAATGCTACGTGGCAATCCTATGGGGTCAAACATTTGTTATTATATTTGCAAAGGAGCGCTTTTGTCACTTTTAAGCTTAAACATTTGAAACTTCAATTAGGGAATGGTTTAATCACAATTTTTCTTAAGAGGACATGTTACCATATTTGAAATACCCTTTTTCCAATAAGGGATTTTAAACAAAAGCCAATGTTTGCAAATATGCGTCATGGACCTAAGCTCCAATATAAAGGTTTCGATAAGGAAAATTTATCATTTTAGTCAAGTTTTTGGAAAAATGAAACTAATATTATCTTATTTTATTGAAACTTAAAGGATTTTATCCTAAATTAAAAAGGATCCCCCATATTTTATTAGTTATACTATTAACCATAATGGGGGGGTTTTTGAGTAGTACAACAATTGGCGACATACTAGGCGAAATAGTTATCTCTGTTAAAAATAAATGAAGCTTTAAACAATTAAACAAGAAGACTTAGAAAGGTAAAAATCTTGAAGTTTTGATTGATAAAAGTTACTCTGAATAAAAGAACTCATTATCTTGTGAATTATCTCATAACCTGTTTATTGATGAAAATCTTTATTACCCATGTTGGTCATTTAATCAGTTATAAAGATAAAGTTAAGAACTATAGAAGCTTAGCTTTTAAGATAGACCTATTTGTCACTGGTAGAGCCACTGCTGCCAACAGGCGTCCATAGCCTCGACAGGGTTACCATTTAACCACAGATATACCAGTATCCCATCCACTTATAGTAAAATTCTTAGGGGTTTTTTAATCTTTTCTTTTAAAATTTTGTTTTAAAGTTTGCTTGAAAGCCATTGTCCTGGCTTGGTAACTAGATTATGACAATGTCATTCACAAGTTATAATGATATTGAACAATTCGGCTCGTGATGAGACCTCTTGTCTTATGGTTATATAACTGTAAGACATTATCCTGATTTGGTGGCTAGTGTTGATAATGTCAGTATCATTGGTTTCCCATGATCATGGTAAGTCAGCTCATGATGAGACCTCTTATCTTTCAAGTTTTATATATTTTTGAATTACACTCTAAAAATTTTAAAATTAGTGGATGGGGAGGTATATTCACTCCTTAAGAGTAATGGATGACAATTGAAGCCAAAAGATGCTAAAACTTCAAAATAGCCTTTACTTTTTAAAGAAAACCTTTTCATGACCAATCATAGGATAACCAGACTTTATAAAGTTTTCAAGTTATGAAACATTTACAATTTAATGGATATAAAGATTTCAGAGCTTTGTAATAGATGCAATACTAAACTTCAAAGTTATAATGAGTCTTTCTAAGATCTCTTCTCTAATCATTCAAATTTATTGTAAATGATGAGAGACCCCAATGTGAATACAAAAGTGTATTACCTAAAACTTTGACTTTGGTGCAATCTAATTGAACAATTTGGACAACAAATTTTTGTGGTGTTATATTCAATTTAAGACATACCGCATAAGGCATGACATTTGATGATGCACCAGAATCTACTAGACAATTATGAACATTCTTGTTAAAAATCTCAAAAGTCAATAAAAAGGGAGGAGTATGAGAATTTGATCTATCTCTGATCAAAATGGCATCTGATGAATCAATCTTATCTGAAGAGACATTAGGGGGTTTGCTTTTCCCTTTTGAGGCCTTTGCAGTGACAACAGTAGGTAATGGAGATGCAAGAACTACATTCAATTCTTTAAATAAAAGATTCTGCTGATATTTTAATTTACTAACCTCATAAAGAGAAATGTTGGCTTTGACCTTTTTCATGTCCTCGACAATATTATATTCCATAGTGTCAGAGATTATCAAAGTCTTGGATGAAGAAGGAGATTTAGAAGTAGTCGGAAGAGAATCTAAAGAAGGAGTAGAAGACTTCTTAATTACACTTTTGTCCTTATTAGGGAGAGCAGGGGACTTCTGCTTTTGATTTGTTGGAGATGGATCAGCAAGTCCCTTGATGGTAGGGCCTCTTCTTCTTCTTCATTTTCTAAAGTAGTTAGGATGAAATCCCATAAACCATAAGCTTCTGCTAATTCTTCTTCTTGGGATTCTTCAACAGATAAAGTTGATTCTTCCTCTTCATCATCTTGATCAGATTCAACATTTGATATAATGGTAGGTGGTTGTGACTGTGATGGTTGAGTCCTTTTGAAAGGCCGAAAGGGATTTTTAGAGGTTTCAACTACTGCTTTTTAATTTCTACCATTTCATTAGACATTGTATTAAAAAAAAATTGTAATCCTTCCAAGTCAAAATGATCTTTGGGATATTTCTTCTTGGATTCATCCTTAAAAGTAACTTTTTTGGTTTGCTTTCTTTCATCAAGGGAAATTTTCTTTTCAAGGGAAAGGATTCTCTTTTCTACAGATAGAGCTTCTTTCATGTTATCAAGAAATATTGTTTTGTTGGCTCTATCTACGAACATAGCAATGTTTGAAGGAAGAGAAGAGATATACCATTCAATATGTACATCGGTCCCTGGTCTAGAAGTGGTTGGGATCTTATTCAGTAATTTGTTGAATCTGGAATTAAAATCTTTGATTCTTTCATTTGGATTGGTCTTAAGATTTGATAAGTCATTAATCAAAGTGGCAGTTGTTCGATCATCACCAAATTTCAACAAAAAATCCTCAAACATATCCCAATTTGTTATTGATCCAGAAGGAAGAGAAAAATACCAGGATCCTACAGATCCTTCAAATGTGTATGGAAAGAGTCTGACAACACAATCTTCTTCAGTGACTCCATTTAGATTGATGGCTAACATGAAATTATGAAGATGTTCCTCTGTAGGGAGGCCATCATCAGGATTAAACTTAGGAAGCCACCTCTCTGGGTGTTTAGGAAGAGGGTGTAATGGTGGAGCCATCTGTACTGCCCCAGGGTTATTCCATGGTCTTTGGGCCATTCTGGGAGTACTAGGAGCAGAAGAAGTAGTAGAAGATGAGGGGGATGGTGGTGATTGAGTCGTTGTGGAAGATGTTCCTGTAGTACTACTGATTATAGTTTCACTAGACGATTGTGTTTGAGGAATGTGAATGGATGGGATGAGAGGTTGATTAGAAGAAGGTAAAGAGGTAGAGGAAGTGGAAGGACCAAGAGAAGGAGTAAGAGGGGAAGATGGTGATGTAATATCGCTAGCAGAAGAATGAGTTTCTGGAGTAGTTTTCTTTCTCCGATGAGTGGTTAATGGGAATTCAAAAGGTTTAAATCCAAGTTTTTCACTCTGGGATCTAGTTAATACACTAGAAGACTGTAAGGATGAGGAAACACTTCCTTCAGATATATCACTTTGGACATATTTTTCTCCATAAATAGAAATTCCTTCCAATTTTTGGATCAAAGACTAAACTTCAGGAGGCTCAGTTGGTATTTGAGAAGAAGTTTGGCCAACTGACTTTGGAAGTGTGCTAGGAGTTTTGGTGGATTTTTGAACAACTTCAGATCTTGGATTAGGAGATTTGGAATGTGATCTGGAAGTTGGTGGTGATTTTGAGGGAGACTGACTCTTAAAATGACCTTTTGGTTTAAGAGTGGATCTTCTTTCCATTCATAGTCTGAAGGCCCTCCTTCTAGTGCAAAAAATGTTGAAGGCTCAAAAATCTTTGCCTCAACATCGGGGAAAACCACCCGGTTGGGAACTTAAGGCAGCTCCTTTTCCGTTTGGAATGGTGGCTCTGACTGGGTTTATGGGACCAGTTTCCCTTAGTAAAAGATATAAAAGCAGATGTGATATATAATTGTGGGGTTGATTATGTAAAGGAAACTAAAATTTCTAGACTTAAAATATCTATCCCGGGATTTTAGATTCTCTCAACCTTCTTTTTCGATGATTCTTGCCATGCTTTAGTCAACAATTTTACATCTGGCCTGTAAAGAGAACTATAAGGATAAGTGGAAACTTTCTAACTGAAGAATTACTCAGAGCGAATAACCAATTTCATATGAATCGATATCTTTTATGATCAAAATCTTAAGAAGTTGTTACACAATAATGAAATCATTTAGCACTTTGAAAACCATAAACTCGTTAAATTCGGCCGTTAAATGATAAAAACGTGGATTCACATGGGTTTTGGTACACATCACCACATCGGATGATTTTATCGGAGAAATTTTATGGTTGCATCGTTGAAACATGTGATATTCTCATCCTCCGATAAGCTTATAGAGTGTAGTGGCTAAAGTTACAGGTGGGAAGATATATCAAAGGTTTCATATCGGAGGATTGAAATAATATGGACATCATTTTCACACAAAGAATGCCGATGATGGATACATGACACAAGACTTTGTAGTGCAAGTCAAGTTCAACCAATCTAGTCGTGCTAGCCACCGCGATCAAAACCTAATACAGGGAACGTTAGGTTACATCAGAAAGATACAATAGATCATTCAAGTGGACTTCTTCATTCCAATGTGTTATTTTTAGGTGCAAGTGGTGGAACACCATTGATCAATAATGTAAAGGAAGATCGCGATAGTGGGTTGATATCTATCAACTCTTAAAAGATATGGCATGAAGCTAGGGAGCCTTATGTTTTCTCCAGACGCTCTAACCATGTGTTTTTTTTTTACCCATATGTGTTGGATAGGGATTGGTGGTTCGTATTAAGACACGACCCTAGATCAAAACATATTTTTGAGAACAATAGTGTTATCATGCCAAGCAAGGAAGATAATTAGGGTGATGACAACGAAGAGTGATATGTACTTGTGTTATTTCATCATTTATACTATTGTTGTATGTTTTTGTTTTCTTTCTTTCGCTAATTATATTGTTTTTTATTCGCCATGTTGCCATTTTATATAATTGGTAAAATTCACAAATGTTTTTGCACGTTTTTTTTGAAGTGGAAACATTTTTACACTGAAAACTAAGTATTTATAATTGTGTAATTTATAATTTAAAAATTAAAATTTTAACCTATTTGTTTAATGTGTTTTAATCTAATTTACAGTTGACTTCTTCTATAGGCTTTGGAAACACATCAAGATGGATCAAAACATTGCACTTCTAAGCATGAGTCATCAATTTATAACTATAATTTAGTAAGATATCAATCTAAATGCACTCATATTATCTCCTTTCTCAAATGACATTGTGAGTATCAATCTAAAATAACTCACAAAGTGATAGAAAATGGAGAAGGAAAATCATATCTGTGTTATATATGTGTACTAAAAGGCCTACTACAACCATTGTAAAGTTTTTCAATATAGTGAAATAACCTCCCTTATTTTCAGTATGCAACATATCAACATAAATATAGATGCAGTTTAAAACATGGTGTACAATATCTATGGTAATAAGGATTCAAGGTGACAATCATTCTAAAATAGGAAAATGAGAAGAATATAACCAAAATGAGAAAATAGGGAATTTGGAAACAACATTGAAGATTTATTCTAGATTTAGATACTTATTGGTTTATTAATAAGTTCACATGTTTTTTATTTGCGTTTATTTCAAAATCAATATAAATCATGTAGTCATAAATCTACGAGGACTTTAACAATGAAAAAATTGTGTATTAATATGTAAGATTAAATTCTTGACATAAGAGGTAAAGTCATGTTTACTATACTTAAATTCCAGTTCTTGCAACATTATGTAAACCGAAAGGAGGTCTTATGCATGTATAAAATGTTGATTACATATTTTTATGGACCATAACAAAAACAAATGGGCTTACATGGATGCATGAGGGGTTTTAAGTTTTTTTCTTCATGGATAATGGAAGGGTTTTGACTTCTGTTTTCAATGGTAATTATAAATAAAAGTTGAATTAATAAATATTTTATGGCTAAGAATTAAATGATAAATAATGTGATGGTGATTAAGAGACATTTGTTTGACTTTCTAATAGACTTGATGATGCATTTTTTTCCTATTTAGATTATGCAAAATAAATATCTACTTTTATGTATTTATAAGTAAAATATTTATGTCTTTATCATTGTGAACATGATGTAATAGTAGCTAGGAGAAATGTGAAAACATGAATTTTAGTGACTATCTCGTGATAAGTATGTGGAAAAAATAGTATTTTGAGTTGTTCATTAAGAAATAATCAAATATATTATTTGTTAAAAAGTTAAATATAATATAGTATTATTTTTGTATTATTTAATGCATATTTATTATTAAAAAGGGGATAAATTTAAACCTCAATAGCAAATAAAGAACCAAAATAGAACCAAAATATTATATCTGTATTACTAGAAAAAAGTTCACTTTTATCTTTAAAGGAGAACTTCCAATAGAGTAAATCCACAACTACAAGTAAATTCACAAACCTTATTTTACATTTCTTGATCCTCATCTTTAGAGCGAGAAAATTCTAATTTAAATTAGTAAGAGTTGCTATAAATATTATATTTATATTGCTTGAAGATCTCATAACTTTTGTGATATATATATATAGATATAGATATATATATATATATATATATATATATATATATATATATATATATATATATATATATATATATATATATATATATATATATATATATATATATATATATCTATATCTATATATATATATATATTTTAATCCAAATTAATTATAAAAAAAATTGACTTGAGTTTTTTAAATTCAACAATAGATTAAATTTTATAAATCAATATAGATTCATCTTAACAATGAATCTACCAAAGAGTCTGTAGAAGGTTTTGAGCGCTGGAGCAGCCATGAAACCCTAGCTGCGCCTTGGCGCCCTTGCTGCTCTGCGGCCCGTGGCTTTGGGCCCTCTGCCCCCTTCTCAGCGTTCCTTTTTGAGCTTCTGCGGATCAGAGCGCACGTCTTCTGCTGGGTGGGTCGATTAAGCCGGGCTCGCCCTCATGGAGGTCCCGAGCTCGCCTCAGGCAGGCCTACCTTCATCTGCCGAAGCTTTCTCTCGGCTCTTGGCCGGCTTGCCGCAGAAGAAGAAGAGCGAAGCAACCAAGTTTGTCAAGAGGCTGGAAGATATTCCTGAAATCTCCCTGTCGCCAGAGACCCCGATTCAAGTTGCCCTCTCCTTAGCTGAGCGGGCTCTCGTTGGCCAGTTCACCGGTCTATGGCCCTCTCCTAAGACCACTGAGTCCTGGGTAAACAGGAACTGGGCTCCCCTGATCAAGAGCAGCGTCACCTCTTACTTCTTAGGTCGAGGGTTTTTCCTCTTCGAATTCACCTCAAAGGAGGACAAGGATCTGATCTTTCAGAATGACCCCTATTTCATGGGCCCCCAGGGCTTGTATCTCAACAGATGGACGCCGGATTTCGACCCTGCAGTTGATGTCCCCTCGGCTGTCCCTGTATGGGTCAAACTTCCTAATCTCCCAGTCCATTGCTGGAACCGGGACTCACTGACACACATCGGAAATGCCCTTGGGAAATTCATAGATAGGGCAAACAACAAAGACCAATATGACTGTGCTTGTATCTGCGTAGAAGTAGACCTAGAGGTGGGTCTCCCGGAAGCCATCAAAATCAAAGTAGGAAACTGGTCCCATTTGCAGAAGCTGGACTACGAGCAGCTGCCTTTCAAATGCAGAAAATGTCACGTCTACGGCCACTTCGCCAGAGGATGCCCAACCAATGTGGAACCAGATAAGGGTAAAGAAGAAGCTTGGAATCAGGTCAAGCGCGCCAGGAAAACCCAAAAGCAGGCTGGTCCAAACGGAAGAGGTCCTCAGGCGCCCCCCCCCCCCCCTAGAAAGGATCAAGAAAACAAATTCGCCCCTCTAAGCTCGCAAATAGAGGAAGCTCAGGAACCAAAAAATCAAAAATCAATCCCACCCTCTAAAGGCACCCCCAAAGGTTCTGGAATTGGAGTTGAGCAAGCTGGAAGTGGTGTTCCAGCAATAGAGGCAATGGCTGAAAGTGGTGTTCCAGCAATAGATATGGCAATGGCTGAGAGCTCCAAAGGAAACACTGTCGCAGTAGAGGAAGAGGAGCATGAATCGGAGTGCTCGGAGGAAGAAGGGGAAATAGGAGAATCCCAAGCTTCGATAAGGAGATCCACAAGAGGCTGCAAATCAGATCGGGAAAAAAGAGAGCAGGAAACTTTTAAGGATAAGCTTCAAGGCAGCCAGCCAACCCTTGAGAAGCTCCTAGCATCAAAAGCAAAGATGGCGAGAAACCAACCCCAAGGCTCCAAGGGAGCCAATCAGAAATACAAATGATGAAGATAGTCTCCTGGAACTGTAGAGGTATGGGGAGCAGAATCAAAGAAGAAGCCATCAGAAGTTTAATAAGAACAGAAACTCCTGACATACTTCTCATCTAGGAGACCAAACTGGAAGACTCTGTCTTCCTTTAGGCAAGCAAGAAACTCTGGAACAAATGTGAGGCAAAAGCTATCTCAGCCCGAGGGGCTTCCGGAGGGCTGGCCACTCTTTGGAACGCTAGCAAATTCTCATTCGTCTCTGAGACCCTCAATACTCACTGGCTGCTCTTAAAATTGCAGCACTTAGATTCAAAAGAGATTATCAGCCTCTTCAATGTGTACATCCCCGTGAACGCTGTGGAAAAAAAGGCCTGCTGGGACTCCATAAGAATCCAAGCAGATCTAGTTAATCTTGAGAATATCATCATAGCAGGAGATCTCAATCTTACTCTCTTGTCAGCAGAAAAGAGAGGAGGCAGCATTGTTCGAGATCCGGCAAGGGAATGGGCAGAGGACCTTATGTAGGACTGGGACCTGCTGGACATCAAGCCAATCTCTGGTAAGTTCACTTGGACTAACAAAAGAATTGGTCCTGGCCACATTGCTGCTAGATTGGATAGATTCTTAATTCAAAGCTCTTTTCTTCTGCTTGGATTAGAGGCTAGAGTTCATATCCTCCCATGCAGTACTTCAGATCATAAACCCATCAAGCTGGAACTGGTGTTTCAGCTTGACCTAGGTCCAATCCCCTTCAGATTCAGCCCGCTCTGGACTAATGAAGCAGACTTCATGCATCTAGTTAAGGACATCTGGATGCAGCCGGTAAACGGCTCCCCCTTTTTTGTCTGGGAGGAGAAGCTCAGAAGAGTGAAAAGGGCTTTAAAAAGCTGGGCCAAAACGCTACCCAATCCAACAAATGAAAGAAAAAATCTTCAACGCAGTCTGGAAAATCACCACCTCCAAGCTGAAACAACAGACATAACTAAAGAGTTTCTAGACAAAGAAGCCCAACTCCAGCAAAACTTCCACAAGGCTTGCCTAGCAGAAGAAGAGTATTGGAGACTTAAGTCACGCAGTCTTTGGCTTAAAGTAGGGGACAGGAACTCTTCCTTCTTCCATAAACAAGCTCAGGCAAGGAAATGTACTAATGCCATTTCCGTAATCAACAATGGCACTATTACTCACAAAGACAATGCAAGCATCAAAAAAGCTGCCTCCCTTCACTTTAAAAGCCTGTATAGTGAAGACAATAATCTGGACCAAAGCTCTGATATGATTGACGTGGTTCCCTCCTTGATTACTATTGAAATGAATCACCTTCTTGAAGCTAAAGTCACTAAGAATGAAGTCAAGGATGCCCCCTTCGCCATGGACCCAGACAAAGCCCCTGGACCAGATGGATTTACAGCCAGATTCCTCCAATCTTGCTTGCAGATTGTGGAAAAAGATCTATACAAAATGGTGAGTACATCCCGAGCTTGCCAGAAAATCAGAAGCAGCACGAACTCTGCGTTTCTTGCCCTCATCCCCAAAAGGAAAGGAGCCAACACTTTCAACAGGTTTCGCCCGATATCGCTATGTAATATCGGTTATAAACTGATTACTAAAGTCATTGCCAATAGACTTAAGTTCATCCTCCCAAAAATTATTCCGGAAAGCCAAGGAGGATTCATTCAAGGGTGACAAATAGTGGACAACTACATGCTGGTCCAAGAGGCAATCCACTCAAGTATGAGTCGCAAGGAAAAAGGTATGGTTGTCAAGCTTGATTTAGCAAATGCTTTTGATAGAGTCAAGCATAGTTTTCTGCTGAAAGTCTTACACAAATTTGGATTTGGGGAGAATATTATAAATTGGATTTGGGCCTGCATTTCGGAGCCTTGGATCGCTCCATTAGTAAACGACAGAGCTGCTAACTTTTTCAAAGCCACGAGAGGGCTCAGGCAGGGGTGCCCTCTCTCCCCCCTTCTTTTTTTTCTTCAAGCCTCAGTCCTCAGCTTCTATTTAGACAAAAAATGATGGATCAGGAAATTGTTGGGCTCTGTATAGCAAGAGGTGTTAAAAACATCAATCATGCCCTCTTTGCGGATGACACCTTGTTATTGGGCGCTGCCTCTGTGCTTATAGCCTCCAAATTTAAAGGAGTCCTGAATGAGTTTTGTTCGATTTCGGGAAGCAATTTAAACAATGGCAAATGCCATATCTATTGCTGGAACACCACTTCCAGCATGCTCAATTCCATTTCCAGAACCTTTGCTTTCGTAGCCTCCTCAAACTGGTCTTCGTTCAAGTATTTGGGCCTTCCTGTTTTTCTTAAAAGAGCCTTCAGCAGAGATTGGCTTCCCCAACTGGAGAAATTCAAGAACAAGCTGCTTGCCTGGGGCTTTTCCTGGCTCAACATTGCCAGTAAGTCCGTCCTCATTAAATCAGTCCTTAACAGTCTTCCCTTATTTCAGTTTTCTGTTCTTCTTACTCCCTCCGGGATTCTCAAAAAAATGGAGGAGATCATCTGGAAATTTTTTTGGAAGGGGGGCAATCAAAATGAGAAAAAGATCCCGTTAGTCAGCTGGGATTCCATCTCCAAATCGCTCTTGGAAGGAGGCTTTAACTTTATAAATCTTGGATATCAAAATATCGCCATGGGAGCTAAGCTCATTTGGAGAATTATTGCTCCTAACCCTGGCTGGGCTCATCTAGCTCTTTGGAAAAAATATTTTAAGGGCAATCACTCCCGCTACCTAGACCATCCTCTGCCGCTCTTGAATACACCCTTCCAGAAGCTCTATTTAAAAGCCTGTCTGCTTATAAATACTCATGTCTGTTGGGTCCCTGGTAATGGAAAAAGCATCAACCTTTGGATAGACAGAATTATGAACAATGAGCCGCTAGGAGACTGTCCCTCTCTCCAAGCATTGCGCAGTTGGATGAACGATGCTGGAATGCGTTCCCTGTGGGATATCTCAGCCTGACAGGATTCACACTAGGCTGGCTGGAAAATTGAAACGCCCCCAGATTTGGCTATAGAACGCGAGGAACTGCTCTCCAAGCTCCACAGATTGGCTCCAAGGCGGATGCGAAGTAGGGATTCCAGAGGTTGGGGTGTGCAGGCTGGTGGTTATTCCGTTGCTCAGGGATATGCCAAGCTGTGCGAGCGCCCCCATGTGACCACGAATCCAGAGCCTTGGAAAGGGATTTGGTACCACCCCTCTCTGCCAAAAATCGATTTTTTCAATTGGCTGTTATGCCATTCCAAAATCTTAACTGATGATAATCTGCAGAAGCGTGGCTTCCATGGCCCTTCAAGATGTAGACTTTGCAAGGTAAATCAGGAAAGCGTTTCACATTTGATGCTAGAATGTTCCTTTACTTTGCAAATCTGGTCTGCGCTGCTGAATACTTTGAGTCCCAGCTTCGAGTTGCCTTCCTCCACTGTTGATTTTTTTGATGAATGGCTGCAAAGGTACCCTGGTCCTCCTCCAAAAAAAAATATTAGAGCTGCTTGGATTATTCTCCTTAAAATTACTTGCTGGCAGATCTGGCTTGAACGAAACAAAAGGATTTTCAGAAATTGCGAGTAGGACGTCAAGCTAGTGACAATTAAAATTAAATGCCAGTTAAAAGAGTGCCTGAGAGACTATAAAGATGATTTAAATCTCACCCAACAAGATAAAAATTGGGGCTCTTCTCTCGACCTATAGTTCCAAAAATTGGTAAATAGTATCTCCCTCCCAAAATCTTGGCAAATAAGGGCTACAACAAACGAGCTCCAGGGATGGATTGCAAACCATCAAAGGCACTCTCTATTTTTTGATGGGGCTGCTAAGGGCAATCCTAGAAGAGCTGGTGCTGGAGGAGTTACTTTAAACCTAGCTGGTTTTAGGATTCAGAGTTTCGCCTAGGGCTTGGGCATCTCTTCCACCTATAGTTCCAAAAATTGGTAAAGAGTATCTCCCTCCCAAAAGCTTGGCAAATAAGGGCTACAACAAACGAGCTCCAAGGATGGATTGCAAACCATCATAGGCACTCTCTATTTTTTGATGGGGCTGCTAAGGGAAATCCTGGAAGAGCTGGTGCTGGAGGAGTTATTTTAAACCTAGCTGGTTTTAGGATTCACAGTTTCGCCTGGGGCTTGGGCATTGCTTCCAGCATCCAAGCAGAGGCTTTGGCTCTTTTTCAAGGACTCAAGATGCTGAAAGAGTTGAACATCAGGGAGGTTAATGTTATTGGAGACTCTCAGGTTATTATTAACACTATGGTGACACGATCTAAGCCAAAGGACCTAAGGCTAGCAAGGCTGATTCATAGAATTTCAGACCTTGGTGACTCTTTCCAGAATTTAAATTTCTATCATGTGTTGAGAGCCAATAATAAGGAGGCGGACACTGAAGCTAACAAAGCAGCCCTTCTTACGGCTAGTGCTCTGCTCAGAGGCAGACAGGAAATATGGGAACCAATCCCTTAATTTAGAACATTGTCATGTTTTATTTCTTTCTGTTAAATCAGTTTGTTTGTACCCACAAGCTTGGGAAAATCTCTGAAATTGATCACATAGTTGCAGCTAAGAAA
This sequence comes from Pinus tabuliformis, assembly GCA_031772625.1. Lineage (NCBI taxonomy): Eukaryota > Viridiplantae > Streptophyta > Pinopsida > Pinales > Pinaceae > Pinus > Pinus tabuliformis. Next base: position 1,540,542,833 of record CM062818.1, read on the forward strand.
AGATGTGAGCTAATCATAAATGTCACGGTCTTGCAAGGTTGTTCGGCACTTATCGTTTTAGACTCATCCTTTGTAATCTGCTCTTTGGCATTAAGGCCAAGTTTCTAATATATCCACTACCCGTTTCTGTAAATGAATCTACCAAGGGTCGAGAGGGATCAAATCTCATTATATGAAAATCTTTTTTAGAATGCAAAACTTGAAAAAAATGTACATGTCAAAAAAATTAATCTCTTTTAGTGATTGATAAATCTATGATTGAGATAGATCGGTAGTGGTTTTCTATCTCTATATATAGATCGACCATAGTGTAATATTTCATTGTTTAAATTATATTTTTGAATAATTTATTATTATTATTACTCTATATTAAAAATTGAATGAGTTACACATTTTCGTCTTATTAAGAACTAACTAAATTATTTTCCCTTTAAGTATTTTTTCCTTGTGAGTATTGAAACATTTTACTATTAGGTTAGAATGAATATTAATGAACTATCTAAGGAATAGAAAAATATTTATGGTAATTTTACAATTATAATTTCAACCATAATAAACTTTGTAATTTATAAAAATATCTTTGCATTTTTTATTATAAAATAAGTCGTTTTGCATGTAATTTCGTATATAAAACTTTGATATAAGTTCACCAATACATAATCTATAATAAATATTATTTCATAAAAATAAACTTTCATGATGATACTGGCTAACAAACATAAACATCATCTAAGATACACATTCAAATTCACTACCATCATCTAATTATATACACCTCTTGCACGTATAAACATCATGATTAGCTAGCACACAAATCTAATAATCTAACAGGGCATCATCTCTGTGATCACATCTAATAAAGCACAAACATTGTAATCTAGCATCATCACCATACACATCCTTAAATATACCTCTCATGACAAATAATTGTTATCACACATATATCTATCTGCAAGCACATTACATGAACATATCTAGCATGACCTAACAATATACACATTGTCACCAACATATCTATATATACAAGTCAAATAACTACTATTAAATATCTAATACAACAGACGTAGTAGTGGCAACCTCGTCTGTAGCAATTGAAGATGGATGGTTAAGTATTGCCTCAACAATCAAACTATAAGGTGGAGGAGAAGGTGGTTGGTTCACTCTCTCAAGAGAAACATGATGAACCTCCGTCAGAACTGGGACATGATCATCAGGAAAATGATGAGGAGGTGGAGTACTACCAAAATGATCATTGAAACCATGATTATGATCTGATGGGGTAGTACTACCAAAAGCTTGTTCATCACCCTCATCATCATGATCTAACGGGGTAGCACTACGTGAAGACTCATGTGATGTATCTTTTGGATGCCTTGCATCTCTCCTCGCTACCAGTAGTATGGTAACTTCGATGGTATGACAGATATGACTCATCGTATCGCGCGAACAGTCCGTAAAGTGCTCAAGGAGCCTAGAATATGCCATGATGTCTCCATCCCTCGCAGTGTAGACTCCCTCCTCAACCAAAATTCTAGACAGTCGGTCGTAGCAATCCATCCTAAAGTTGAGACTAGCCCTACGGACCTGCATGCCCGCGCCCCTCTGCATCTGAGGATGTGCCTCACCCTCTGGGGCCTCGCCCATCTCTTCATTTGATCCCTTTAGTGGGGGAGGAGGCATGTCCCCAACGAATGTGCTAATGTCTACAAAATATATACTACACAACAATAATTAGACAAATTCATTAAACATTTTAATAAAACAAGTTAAAGAATGTGTTAGAATAAATTTTATTCTAATTAATTAAGACGAAAAAATGAAACTAGATTAATTTAAAGAAAACATTAATATTACCTTTATCATCTGTAGGCCCATCTAGTGTGAAGAGGATTTTAGGACACTGTCTCCAGTCCATCCCCATGTACGGACACAACACCAAGACAAACATGTGGTCAACCACACTAGCTAGTAGCGCCAGTGTCTCGACGAAGATCCTAGTTGGATACTCTGGCAGGCCCCTCTTGCGAATCATCTCGCCCCACATGCGCATCTTCACCTCATTCATCAGCCTAGGAGGGCGACGGTCAAAAGTAAGCCTCATCTCTGGAAACCTCTCAAAAAATAAACAAAAAAGATTTGAAGCAAAAGGGAAGTTCATCCTCCCATATATCATAGCTAGACATCTATCTAAAGCCCTACAAAACCGCTGTAAAAAAATGGCAGACCATTTGATACATCATGGTGCCAGCATCAAAGAATCGACATAAAACAAAAGAGGGCAACTAATGCACTGTCCATCGCTAGTATAGTGTGCAATGGTACTCACTAATAATGAGAAGCACCTAACCTCGTGTGCACCAAAAGAAGAAATACATAGTTGTCCACCAGACACTTGGAAATATGTTAGATGGACTACATGGCCCTCGACATATCACTGAGAGTAGACAAGTTGGCTCTCTGTTGCAACACCATGCAGAAAATCAAGGGACTCGGGAAAATCCTCCCCTCTCCTAGATAAGTCAGTGATAATATGTGCTCCTCATAGGGCCTATACCACATCTCAGGATCAACACGGAAAGCCTGTTGGTGGACATCCCACCGACGGATCAGGTGTGCCAACAAGCCAGAGTGCGCCTTCAAAGATGTAACCAATCATAGTACTTAAGGAGGACAACATTCCTCAAGAGCACTTGGATCATTGCACTAATAGGGAGAGGGTATAAATCTCTCTCCCTCTCTTGTGTCTCCTATGGTCGGATCACATTATATTGATCCGCCATTTCCTCCTGCTCTTGTTGCAACTCCCTCTATTGACATCTCTGGTACATGATTGACATATAAAATACATTAGCCTCGTACATAAAGCATATTTTTTTATTAAATGAAAAATGTATTTATAAATATAGACATATAACTTTCAATTAAAAAAAATAAAAAAATCCCTGGTGTGCCAAAAAAATAGTAATGCTCTGGATTTGGTGCGTTATCAAGGAAAGAAAGCATCGACAAATGGTGCATACATACATATGATGCATTGCTTTTAGTTCGCATACATACATTTTGAACACGGTGAGTTGAGACAACCTTACGCATCAATGTGTACGTATAACCTTTACGTACTGATACAGAACACATAGGTTATCGAACACATCGAGCTATATTTTTTAATATTACGTTTGCAGTGCATTTGGTAAACGCACTGGGATTAACTTAAAAAGATACACACCGACATACAATTTATAGCTTTTCCCGTGCATTTTAATTTTCCAGACCCACCGACAACATCGCAGTGCGATAGGTTCTCGCATTGAATTGTGGTGCACCCTGTAAATTTACAAGGTAAACCGCTACTAGTACGAGAGGAACATGTCGAATGCACCATGCAGGCAAACAATATCGAAAACAATGGATTTTTCAACCCTAATTTGTAATTATAATCTGCTAAAAAATTAAATTAGAGAGAAACATAGACATTTTCTCATCAAGGAGGCATAGTTGACGCATAAATGAGAAAAACAAATTTCACCACCATTTGAGAAAATCTGAAAGTCGCACATTGAGCACGAGATGGAAGGATGGTGAGCAAGAGAAGCACTGACGACAGGGTGCTTATGTGAGGCAAGAATGACATCGGTGCTTGAGATCTCTACAACACTGCAAATGGCAAAAATGAAATTTATGGTTGGTAGGTTTTTCTTATTTAACCATTTTTAAGTATGTTTTTGTAACAACACTAGCGCGTATTATTTCCAAGAGAACCACATTTAAAAAATAAACAAAAACCCTATAGCGGTGCTCTTGTTAAGTACGCACCGGGGTGTTTCAATACATGAACCAATGAGTGCTTCGTGGGAATATAACACTGATATGGTGAAAAAAAAATAGGACCAACACCGACATTTTTTAAATTTAACCTTTGTCTAGTGCTATCGAATAGTGTAAGCATCAGTGCGTTATATATAGGTGGTGCATCATTGTTTTTATTTGTATAAAAAATAACGCTTCGACGGTGCATCACTCTCTACTAAGCACCAGGGCTTTTAGTTCAATTAACTACACCAGCGTGTAAAATCTAATAAGCACACCGTTGTTTTTAAGTTTAAAACTTCACAATGGTGTGCTATATAGTGTACGCACCAGAACATTAATGTACTGGTTTAGCACCATGTCACCATCACATTATAGCACTAGATTGCACAAAATGAATTTTACGCTCGAGATTTTTGTAAATATAACCCTTTTCCAGTGTTATCAAATAGTATACACACTAGTGCGCTTTTGTACTTAGTGCATCGTGTTTTTTTTAATCTACCATGGTGCACCATGTTCTATTAGGCACTGCTGCACTTGTGTGTTATAGACGCACCATTAAAAAAACATTCGCTCACCCAACTCCGCTAGTGATGTCCGCTACAAACAGATTTTTGCGTTATTTTTATAGGGGCTTTCGCAAAAACCTTCACTAGAGGGTCTTTTCCTTGTAGTGGGAGAAGAATTAAGAAAAAACAGAGGAAAAGTTTCACAAGCCAAAGCATAACAATTTAGAAAGCAACAAAATTCAAGACAAATGATACACAGTCGGTGCAATAGATGTGGGGCTATTGGCCATTCTACAAACCAGTGTCCACATGCCCCTTTCAAAACAAAAGAGAAGAAGTACACGTGATGAAAGAGAATAGTTGTTCCTTTAATTCTGATACTTTTGAGTTTGAATATAATTCAGATTATTTTTTTGAATTAGAACAAGAAGTTTTGTCAGACATAACTAGAGAGTTTCTAGACAAAGAAGCCCAACTCCAGAAAAACTTCCACAAGGCTTTCCTAGCAGAAGAAGAGTACTGGAGACTTAAGTCACGCAGCCTTTGGCTTAAAGCAGGGGACAGGAACTCTTCCTTCTTCCATAAACAAGCTCAGGCAAGGAAATGTACCAATGCCATTTCCGAAATCAAAGATGGCACTATTACTCACAAAGACAATGCAAGCATCAAAAAAACTGCCTCCCTTCACTTTAAAAACCTGTATAGTGAAGACAATAATATGGACCAAAGCTCTGATATGATTGACGTGGTTCCCTCCTTGATTACTATTGAAATGAATCACTTTCTTGAAGCTAAAGTCACTAAGAATGAAGTCAAGGATGCCCTCTTTTCCATGGACCCAGACAAAGCCCCTAGACCAGATGGATTTACAGCCAAATTCCTCCAATCTTGCTTGCAGATTGTGGAAAAAGATCTATACAAAATGGTGAGTAGATCCCAAGCTTGCCAGAAAATTGGAGGCAGCATGAACTCTGCGTTTCTTGCCCTCATCCCCAAAGGGAAAGGAGCCAACACTTTCAACAGGTTTTGTCCGATATCGCTATGTAATATCAGTTATAAACTGATTACTAAAGTCATTGCCAATAGACTTAAGCTCATCCTCCCCAAAATTATTCTGGAAAGCCAAGGAGGATTCATTCAAGGGAGACAAATAGTGGACAACTACATGCTGGTCCAAGAGGCAATCCACTCAATTATTAGTCGCAAAGAAAAAGGTATGGTTGTCAAGCTTGATTTAGCAAATGCTTTTGATAGAGTCAAGCATAGTTTTCTGCTGAAAGTCTTACACAAATTTGGATTTGGGGAGAATATTATAAATTGGATTCTTGCCTGCATTTCGGAGCCTTGGATCACTCCATTAGTAAACGACAAAGCTGCTGACTTTTTCAAAGCCTCGAGAGGGCTCAAGCAGGGGTGCCCTCTCTCCCCCCTTCTTTTTGTTCTTCAAGCCTCAGTCCTCAACTTCTATTTAGACAAGAAAATGATGGATTAGGAAATTGTTGGGCTCTGTATAGCAAGAGGTTTTAAAAACATCAATCATGCCCTCTTTGTGGATGACACCTTGTTATTGGGAGCTGCCTCTGTGCTTATAGCCTCCAGATTTAAAGGAGTCCTGGACGAGTTTTGTTCGATTTCGGGAAGCAATTTAAACAATGGCAAATGCCATATCTATTGCTGGAACACCACTTCCAACATGCTCAATTCCATTTCCAGAACCTTTGCTTTCGCAGCCTCCTCAAACTGGTCTTCGTTCAAGTATTTGGGCCTTCCTGTTTTTCTTAAAAGAGCCTTCAGCAGAGATTGGCTTCCCCAACTGGAGAAATTCAAGAACAAGTTGCTTGCCTGGGGCTTTTCCTGGCTCAACATTACTAGTAAGTCTGTCCTCATTAAATCAGCCCTTAACAGTCTTCCCTTATTTCAATTTTATGTTCTTCTTGCTCCCTCCAGGATTCTCAGAAAAATGGAGGAGATCATCTAGAAATTTTTTTGGAAGGGGGGCAAGCAAAATGAGAAAAATATCCCGTTAGTCAGCTGGGATTCCATCTCCAAACCGCTCTTGGAAGGAGGCTTGAAATTTAAAAATCTTGGATATCAAAATATCGCCATGGGAGCTAGGCTCATTTGGAGAATTATTGCTCCTAACCCTGGCTGAGCTCATCTAGCTCTTTGGAAAAAATATTTTAAGGGCAAGCACTCCTACTACCTAGACCATCCTCTGCCGCTCCTGAATACGCCCTTCCATAAGCTCTGTTTAAAAGCCTGTCTGCTTATAAATACTCATGCCTACTGGGTCCCTGGTAATGGAAAAAGGATCAACCTTTGGACAGACAGAATTATGAACAATGAGCTGCTGGGAGACTGTCCCTCTCTCCAAGCACTGCGCAGTTGGATGAACGATGCTGGAATGTGTTCCCTGTGGGATATCTCAGCCTGGCAGGATTCACGCTGGGCTGGCTAGAAAATTGAAACACCCCCAGATTTGGCTATAGAACGCGAGGAACTACTCTCCAAGCTCCACGAATTGGCTCCATGGCGGATGCGAAGCAAGGATTCCAGAGGTTGGGGTGTGCAGGCTGGTGGTTATTCCGTTGCCCAGGGATATGCCAAGCTGTGCGAGCGCCCCCATGTGACCACGAATCCAGAGCCTTGGAAAGGGATTTGGTACCACCCCTCTCTGCCAAAAATCGATTTTTTCAATTGGTTGTTATGCCATTCCAAAATCTTGACTGATGATAATCTGCAGAAGCGTGGCTTCCATGGCCCTTCAAGATGTAGACTTTGCAAGGTAAATCAGGAAAGCGTTTCACATTTGATGCTAGAATGGTCCTTTACTTTGCAGATCTGGTCCGCGCTGCTGAATAATTTGAGTCCTAGCTTCGAGTTGCCTTCCTCCACTGCTGATCTTTTTGACGAATGGCTGCAAAGGTACCCTGGTCCTCCTCCGAAAAAAAAAATATTAGAGCTTCTTGGTTTATTCTCCCTAAAATTACTTGCTGGCAGATCTGGCTTGAACGAAACAAAAGGATTTTTCGAAATTGCGAGCAGGACGTCAAGCTAGTGACAGTTAAAATTAAATGCCAGTTAAAAGAGTGCCTGAGAGACTATAAAGATGATTTAAATCTCACCCAGCAAGATAAAAATTGGGGCTCTTCTCTCGACCTATAGTTCCAAAAATTGGTAAAGAGTATCTCCCTCCCAAAAGCTTGGCAAATAAGGGCTACAGCAAACGAGCTCCAAGGATGGATTGCAAACCATCAGAGGCACTCTCTATTTTTTGATGGGGCTGCTAAGGGCAATCCTGGAAGAGCTGGTGCTGGAGGAGTTATTTTAAACTTGGCTGGTTTTAGGATTCAGAGTTTCGCCTAGGGCTTGGGCATCGCTTCCAGCATCCAAGCAGAGGCTTTGGCTCTTTTTCAAGGACTCAAGATGCTGAAAGAGCTGAACATCAGGGAGGTTAACGTTATTGGAGACTCTCAGGTTATTATTAACACTATGGTGACACAATCTAAGCCAAAGGACCTAAGGCTAGCAAGGCTGATTCATAGAATTTCAGACCTTGGTGACTCTTTCCAGAATTTAAATTTCTATCATGTGTTGAGAGCCAATAATAAGGAGGCGGACACTGAAGCTAACAAAGCAACCCTTCTTACGGTTGGTGCTCTGCTCAGAGGCGGACAGGAAATATGGGAACCAATCCCTTAATTTAGAACATTGTCATGTTTTATTGCTTTCTGTTAAATCAATTTGTTTGTACCCACAAGCTTGGGAAAATCTCTGAAATTGATCACATAGTTGCAGCTAAGAAAAGATGTGAGCTAATCATAAATGTCACGGTCTTGCAAGGTTGTTCGACACTTATCGTTTTAGACTCATCCTTTGTAATCTGCTCTTTGGCATTAAGGCCAAGTTTCTAATATATCCACTACCCGTTTTTGTAAAAAAAAAAAAACAATGAATCTACCAACAGTCGAGAGGGATTAAATCTCATTATATGAAAATCTTTTTTAGAATGCAAAACTTGAAAAAAATGTACATGTCAAAAAAATTAATCTCTTTTAGTGATTGATAAATCTATGATTGAGATAGATCGGTAGTGGTTTTCTATCTCTATATATAGATCGACCATAGTGTAATTTTTCATTGTTTAAATTATATTTTTGAATAATTTATTATTATTAATACTCTATATTAAAAATTGAATGAGTTACACATTTTTCGTCTTATTAAGAACTAACTAAATTATTTTCCCTTTAAGTATTTTTTCCTTGTGAGTATTGAAACATTTTACTAATTAGGTTAGAATGAATATTAATGAACTATCTAAGGAATAGAAAAATATTTATGGTAATTTTACAATTATAATTTCAACCATACTAAACTTTGTAATTTATAAAAATATCTTTGCATTTTTTTTATAAAGTAAGTCGTTTTGCATGTAATTTCGTATATAAAATTTTGATATAAGTTCACCAATACATAATCTATAATAAATATTATTTCATAAAATAAACTTTCATGATGATACCGGCTAACAAACATAAACATCATCTAAGATACACATTCAAATTCACTACCATCATCTAATTATATACACCTCTCGCACATATAAATGTCAAGATTAGCTAGCACACAAATCTAATAATCTAACAGGGCATCATCTCCGTGATCACATCCAACAAAACACAAACATTGTAATCTAGCATCATCACCATACACATCCTTAAATATACCTCTCATGACAAATAACTGTTATCACACATATATCTATCTGCAAGCACATTAAATGAACATATCTAACATGACCTAACAATACACACATTGCCACCAACATATATATATATATATATATATATATATAAACAAGTCAAATAACTACTATTAAATATCTAATACAACAGATGTAGTAGTGGCAACCTCGTCTGTAGCAATTGACGATGGATGGTTAAGTATTGCCTCAACAATCAAACTATAAGGTGGAGGAGAAGGTGGTTGGTTCGCTCTCTCAAAAGAAACATGATGAACCTCCGCCAGTACTGGGACGTGATCATCAGGAAAATGATGAGGAGGTGGAGTACTACCAAAATGATCATCGAAACCATGACTATGATCTGATGGGGTAGTACTACCAGAAGCATGATCATCACCCTCATCATCATGATCTAACGGGGTAGCACTGCGTGAAGACTCATGTGATGTATCTTTTGGATGCCTTGCATCTCTCCTCGCTACCAGTAGTATGGTAACTTCGATGATATGACACATATGACTCATTGTATCGCTCGAACAGTCCATAAAGTGCTCGAGGAGCCTAGGATATGCCATGATGTCTCCATCCCTCGCAAGGTAGACTCCCTTCTCAACCAAAATTCTATACAGTCGGTCACAACAATCCATCCTAAAGTTGAGACTAGCCCTACGGACCCACATGCCCGCGCCCCTCTGCATCTGAGGATGTGCCTCACCCTCTGGGGCCTCGCCCATCTCTTCATTTGATACCTTTAGTGGGGGAGGAGGCATGTCCCCAACGAATGTGCTAATGTCTACAAAATATATACTACACAACAACAATTAGACAAATTCATTAAACATTTTAATAAAACAAGTTAAAGAATGTGTTAGAATAAATTTTATTCTAATTAATTAAGACGATAAAATGAAACTAGATTAATTTAAAGAAAACATTAATATTACCTTTATCATTTGTAGGCCCATCTAGTGTGAAGAGGATGTTAGGACATTGTCTCCAATCCATCCCCATGTACGGACACAACACCAAGACAAACATGTGGTCAACCACACTAGCTAGTAACACCAGTGTCTTGACGAAAATCCTGGTTGGATACTTTGGCAGGCCCCTCTTGTGAATCATCTCGCCCCACATGCGCATCTTCACCTCATTCATCGGCCTAGGAGGGTGACGGTCAAAAGTAAGCCTCGTCTCTGGAAACCTCTCAAAAAATAAACAAAAAAGATTTGAAGCAAAAGGGAAGTTCATCCTCCCATATATCATAGCTAGACATCTATCTAAAGCCCTACAAAACCGCTACAAAAAAAATGGCAGACCATTTGATACATCATGGTGCCAGCATCAAACAATCGACATAAAACAAAAGAGGGCAACTAATGCACTGTCCATCGCTAGTATAGTGTGCAATGGTACTCACTAATAATGAGAGCCACCTAACCTCGTGTGCACCAAAAGAAGAAATACATAGTTGTCCACCAGACACCTGAAAATATGTTAGATGGACTACATGGCCCTCGACATATCACTAAGAGTCTACAAGTTGGCTCTCTGTTGCAACACCATGGAGAAAATCAAGGAACTAGGGAAAATCTTCCCCTCTCCTAGATAAGTCGGTGATAATATGTCCTCCTCATAGGGCCTATACCACATCTCAAGATCAACACGAAAAGCCTGTTGTTGGACATCCCACCAACGAATCAGGTGTGCCAACAAGCCAGAGTGCGCCTTCAAGGATGTAACCAATCATAGTACTTAAGGAGGACAACATTCCTCAAGAGCACTTGGATCATTGCACTAATAGGGAGAGGGTATAAATCTCTCTCCCTCTCTTGTGTCTCCTATGGTCAGATCACATTATATTGATCCGCCATTTCCTCCTACTCTTGCTGCAACTCCCTCTATTGACATCTCTGGTACATGATTGACATATAAAATACATTAGCCTTGTACATAAAGCATATTTTTTTATTAAATGAAAAATGTATTTCTAAATATCGACATATAACTTTCAATTAAAAAAAATACAAAATCCCTGGTGTGCCAAAAAAATAGTAATGCTCTGGAATTGGTGCGTTATCAAGGAAAGAAAGCATCGACAATGGTGCATACATACATATGACTCATTGTTTTTAGTTCGCATACATACATTTTGAACACGGTGAGTTGAGACAACCTTACACATCAGTGTGTACGTATAACCTTTACACACTGATACGGAACACCTAGGTTATCGAACGCATCGAACTATATTTTTTAATATTATGTTTGCAGTGAATTTGGTAAACGCACTGGGATTAACTTAAAAAGATACACACCGATATACAATTTATAGCTTTTCCTGTGCATTTTAATTTTCCAAACCCACCGACAACATCACAGTGCGATAGGTTCTCGCATTGAATTGTGGTGCACCCTGTAAATTTACAAGGCAAACCGCTACCAGTACGAGAGGAACCTGTCGAATGCAGCATGCAGGCAAACAATATAAAAAACAATGGATTTTTCAACCTAATTTGTAATTATAATTTGCTAAAAAATTAAATTAGAGAGAAACATAGACATTTTCTCATCGAGGAGGCATAGTTGACGCATAAATGAGAAAAAACAATTTTCACCACCATTTGAGAAAATCTGAAAGTCGCACATTAAGCACGAGATGGAAGGACGGTGAGCAAGAGAAGCACCGATGACAGGGTGCTTGTGTGAGGCAAGAATGACATCGGTGCTTGAGATGTCTACAACACTGCAAATGGCAAAAATGAAATTTATGGTTGGTAGGTTTTTCTTATTTAACTGTGTTTCAGTATGTTATTGTAACAACACTAGTGCGTATTATTTCCAAGAGAACCACATTTAAAAAATAAACTAAAACCCTATAGCGGTGCTCTTGTTAAGTACGCACCAGGGCATTTCAATACATGAACCACACGAGTGCTTCGTGGGAATATAACACTGATATGGTGAAAAAAAATTAGGACCAACACTGACATTTTTTAAATTTAACCTTTGTCTAGTGCTATCGAATAGTGTAAGCATCAGTGCGTTATATATAGGTGGTGCATCATTGTTTTTATTTGTATACAAAATAACGCTTTGACGGTGCATCACTCTCTACTAAGCACCAGGGATTTTAGTTCAATTAACTGCACCAGCGTGTAAAATCTAATAAGCACACTTTTGTTTTTAAGTTTAAAACTCCACAATGGTGTGATATATAGTGTACGCACCGGAACATTAATTTACTGGTTTAGCACCATGTCGCCATCACATTATAGCACTAGATTGCGCAAAATGAATTTTATGATCGAGATTTTTGTAAATATAACCCTTTTCCAGTGTTATCGAATAGTATACACACTAGTGCGCTTTTGTACTTAGTGCATCGTGTTTTTTTTAATCTACCATGGTGCACCATGTTCTATTAGGCACCGGTGCATTTGTGTATTATAGACGCACCATGAAAAAAACATTTGCTCACCCAACTCCGCTAGTGATGTCCGCTACAAACAGATTTTTGGGTTATTTTTATAGGGGCTTTTGCAAAAACCTTCACTAGAGGGTCTTTTCCTTGTAGTGGGAGAAGAATTAAGAAAAAACAGAGGAAAAGTTTCACAAGCCAAAGCATAACAATTTAGAAAGCAACAAAATTCAAGACAAACGATACATAGTCAGTGCAATAGATGTGGGGCTATTGGCCATTCTGCAAACCAGTGTCCACATGCCCCTTTCAAATAAAAAGAGAAGAAGTACACGTGATGAAAGATAATAGTTGTTCCTTTAATTCTGATACTTTTGAGTTTGAATATAATTCATATTATTTGTCTGAATTAGAACAAGAAGTTTTGCTTATTTCAAATCATTGCAATTGTTAACATCTGAATGAATGTGAATGCATCACTCAAGAATCAAATGAAGATGAATCTCTCCCGATAAAACAAAAAAATTGCTTGGGTCATTTTAGAGATGATGGAGATGCTCAGATGCTAGCATCAATAAAAGCACTACCAGAAGGAGAAATGAAGTCATAATTGTTAAATTCATTTATGAAAACAACGGTGAAAGCCCAAAAGTGTGCAAAACAAAGTTCGAGATCCTCTCACAAAAGGACATGTTTGTAGATGCCTCTTTTGAAAGGAATACAACGTCCTGCTATCAAACATAATAGAAATAAAAGATTGAAGCCACTCATTCTGAATGATCTTGGAAAAGAAATATACTGCCTTAAGAAAGAAATTTCTGAGCTAAAATAGAGAATGGAAAAGCTTGAAAAATAAGGAGATATTGAAGATGTTGAGAAATCTAGGGGCAACTAAATTAGGTGATTTCTCTTACTTTGATAGCTGCTTGTGATGTATTTTAAGTTAACTTGCTTAGCTTCTTCTTTTTCTTGATTATTATTATGTTTACTATCATCAAACAACTACCAAACAATGAAGATCAATGAGACAAGAGGACAAAAAATACAAACTGCAAGCGAGGCCCAAAACCTCTCCTCTTGAGAGGAAAACCCACAAGAACTCTTCACTTCTTATAAAACCTCAAATGACGAATTCCAATACCTAAGACCCTTGTCAAAGACCCCTCCAAGAAAATCCAACTTTCCTTCTCGACCTAACAGCTTCCAACAACTTCGACCTACCCAACAACATCTGCAATTTTGACTTCCACGACTACTTCTGTATCTTTGATTTGCCCAACAACTTTTGCAATTTCGACTTCCCCAACAACTTTTCTACAACTTCGACTTTCCCAACAACTTTTGCAATTTTGAATTCTCCAACAACTTTAGAAACCTTAACACAAGAGAGAAAGAGGGAGAGAGAGAGAGAGATCCAAAATTTGGATCTTGTTTTTCTTCTACTTGTCCTTGATTTTCGTCCTTTTTCCAGCTTCTTTCTTGAGGAGATCGAACTTGCTTGTCTGGATCTTCAAATGAGGTCAAGTTCCTTCTTACATATAGGCTTCTTATAGGCCGACTTGTTTGACAAGGTCTTAGAGGGTCTTCATGACACTTTTGACTTTACAATTTATTTTTTTACAAGATACAACATACCCAAAGGAGTCTTACACGTATGATAATGACTCTTTTGACTTCATAATTCTATGACAAACCTAGAAGCACTCAATGGGTGCTTTACCTACGAATAAATTTATCTTGAGCGTGAAACCCATGCATCAAGAATGACAATAACAATTTTGTGTTCTCTTTAATACTAAATATATAAAACCATGATTACAATAGACATTACGAAGACCGAACCTAGTTACATATTTCAACACTCCCTCTTAACTAGGTAGGTATTCATAATGCATACACAGTACTTGGGACATTCTCATATTGAAGAATTCTCATAAGAAGATTCAGATTGGTAAGCTATCTCATAAGCTAATTTCTCAGTGTATACCAGTACATCTCTTCATACCAACCATCATTGTCAAATAGCAAGGCCTTGACTAACAACTCTATCTCTCCACAAGATTAGAGCACATTGTTGGTGAGACAATGACAGATAGATACCATCGTCATTGTCTCTTAAAGCACATGCCCCACCCGGATGTTCACAAGGTATGTCCTTCTAGGGAAATTCTTGTCTTGGAATAACACATCCTCAAGGAATTTCCTCTTCGACTACTCTTTTCTATTGGATCCCCCACCACATCCTCAAAGAGTATCATAATCAATCTCATATTCTTACCCAATCCTCCATTATCTCTTCATAACATGAAGACAATAATGATGTGTCTATCTCTCCCTCTCAACTAGGGAGTATATACTCATTCCTATAAAAGGAATATACCAATATTCCTTCTTACCTAGGAAGTTGCATAAGCTCCCTCTTAATTAGGGAGTTGTTTCCAACTTCAACTATCACTCTTTGGTGGAGATCATAGTACTATTAGCTGCTAGTAGGGCTCCTCATATTCTAAATCTTCTTCTTAGGGAATCAACCATCTTTTCCATCACTTCCCTTCAACGAATCATAGTGTTGAACCAATAGTCATGTCATATGTAGTATACCTAGGGGGTAATTACCATGGGTCTCTCAATACCATACATCCATTACAATAGGCTTATCACATTATTCCTTAATTACTTGTGGTCCCTTACATAATGTGGGTTAACCACTTTATTTATTAAATATGGCCCATCACATTATTACATTATTCCCTTAAGTACCTCCCTTTGTACCCCATATTATTCCTGCTAGGTATATTACATTCCACCCCCCTTAAACATGTTTCATCCCCGAAACATGAGAAGAACACAAATAATAAGATATACTCAAAAGAGTAGTCCACTGGTACCATGCACGTGCATCTAGCCATCCCAAAGAAAGGTGAAAACTCAATCTAGTTGGTTCCTCGCTTGCTTCAGATGGAAGTTGTTTCTGGTGGTTCCTCTACGTCGATGTGTTGTGGGTGTCTTGTCGCACCTCTCTGTGTGTCGTATAGGGGTTGTTGTCCTTATTGCTAATTCTTTGCCCCCTTGTTGGTTGTTTTCTGGTTGGGTGGTGGGGGTGTTGATATGATGAAGGTTTAACTAATGGTGTATCTTTCTTCAATTAGCCATCGAATGGAACCTAAGTGGTATTTGGTACCTATTACGATGTCTGCGGATATTGTTTGTCTTCCATTATTACTTTCACCACATACTCTTCATCTGATGTGTCAATACCATTAATGTTTTCTACTTTTGCCTCCCTGGACCCTCCCTGTTTACTGATGGAAATATCTTGCAATATAATTTTCTTCTTTTTATACCAGAGCTTCAAGAATTTCTTCTACACATTAATATTGATAGTACCAACGGATTCCATCCAAGGGTATCCCAAAAAAACATCCATATTATCCATATCTGAAGTATAAAAACCAGAATGTAACACATACTTATCCACAAAAATTTTCAAATCTTTATAAATTTGAACATCCTCATTATCAACCTGTGTGTTTTCAATGTGTTTTACTGGAACTTGCAATTTTTTTTCCAAATTAACATTAATAAAATTATGTTGGCAACTAGGATTGATAGACACAATGATCTTCTCTTTCTGAATATATCCATGAACTTGTAATAAGGAGATACCAGCAGAAAATAACCCCTTATGTTTCTCATTATCCTGTTTTCTAGCATGAGACCATTTGTCTAAAATGACTTTTTCAAATTCTTCATCAGGAAGGCTTACCAACTTCTTTTTGTCAAGTGAGTCCCACCATATGGCCGCCTCATCTTTAAAATTAAGCCATGCTAGATTTTTCCAAACTCTCGGCCATGCGGACTTGTGATTTGTAGGAATTCTTCAATAGTAGGGCCATTACCTTTTCCTGTGAAAAAAACATCTTGATAGAGCTCTAAAATAGAGTGAGGGTTTTTTTTTAAATCACTTACTTTGGCGAAAACTTAAAATGGACATAACTTGGTCAATATAACTCAAAATCCTTATTATAACCTGTTTTCGGAAATGGAATAACCATTTTGCATCTTTTTGTGTGATTGAAATCCTGGTTTGGGCACTCTAAAAACTTAGATTCGCACTGGAACTGTCCTATCATCGTAAAATTTTCTAGAAAAAAATAGTTGATTTTAAATTAGCGATATCACCCTCATCTGGACTTCAATTAAGCCGATTTTTTTTATTATAAATTGGTTGATTTTTCAAGAGGCTCAGGTTGATAATCTATTTTCTAAAATTCTGTACAAAAAATGCAAAAAATGACAGGGGAGTCGTCGTCCATGAATTGTTGTCAAAACAATTTCTGCAACACAATTGATTTTAAATCAGCAATATCTCTCTTATCCATACACCGAATCGGCTGATTTTTTTTTTTGAATGTGGGTATTTTTTTGCAAGGAATCCAGATATGTTTTTTTTTGCAATTGTTTACCAAAAGTTTCATATTTTATTTGCGAACTCGCCACCCAAAAAAATCCCGCACAAAATGAAAAATAAAAATAAAAATTATCCCCTCTCCCCAAGAAAGTGCTATGATACCGATTGTAATAGATCTGAAAATATAATAAAATTCTATGCTAAATAAATCCAAGAGCCAATACACAAATAAGATAGAACTTCTTCTCTTTATTAATCAAACCCTTGAGGTAGGGTAACACCATACAACTACTCCTTAAGGAAGGAGAACACTCCATAAGCCATACGCTTGTCAATACAATAATACTTGACATGTCTCAATGGAGAGTCTCTAACCTCTATATAATCTTCATACATACAATACCATGGGTAATTACCATGGGTCTCTCAATACCATACATCCATTACAATGGGCTTATCACATTATTCCCTAACTACTTGTGGTCCCTTACATAATGTGGGTTAACCACTTTATTTATTAAAGATGGCCCATCACATTATTACATTATTCCCTTAGCTACCTCCCTCTATACCCCATATTATCCCCCCTAGGTATAGTACATCATCGTTTCCTTCATTGGGAAGCGACCTTCTGGTCCATATCTGGCTATCCTTCATACAACTACCTCATCCAAGTCATGTTTCTTTTAGGATCTTCCATCCAATATCATGAGTACTACTTGTAGATGTATTCTACAACCCTCTTCAGGTAGCCTTGTTTTAACACAACCTAGTAGATCAAATATACAAAATCATGATTACAATAGACATTATGAAGACCAAACCTAGTTACATATTTCAACAGAAGATGGTTACAAGACTGACTTATGGGCTCGACAAGAAATAAGGGAACTAAAAGGTCAAGTGAGAATGTTAGAACTACAACAACCCCCACTAGAAGATGCAAGAGAATAAGAGGTCCAGAATCCCAATATTAGTCTCTTTTAAGCACAAGATATAGAACGACTCAAGGCCATGAGAATTATGGCAGTTCAACATCAAAAGTATCATGTTCTAATTGATCTAAAAAAAAATTGCGAAGTATTCAAACTAAAATCCTTTATTGATTTAGGATCTGACCTCACTATTTTGCACAAATATTTTATTCCTTATGTTTATTGGCATAAAGATTACCACCCTGTGGTTGGATTGGGAAACCAAGAAATGAGACCGGAATATGCAGTTCCTGAACCTACTCTATGCATTGGAAGACATTGTCTAGATTTGAGATTTTTCTTATCAGAGATTCCAGTAGGCTACATACTTGGAACCCCATTTTTAGCAGTTGTTGAACCCAAAGGGTCAACAAGGACAAGAGAGGGGAAAGCAACATATTTCATGAGTGTCCCAGAAATTCTTGGAGGGACAAAAATAAAATAAAAATGGCAAAAATAGTTCCTCCTTTTATATCCACTCCTCAGCTTTCCACAATGGTTCATGTTGCAGATTCCATCCAGAGGAAAAGGAAGAAAATAAAGGAAATAAAAACTCTGAGAAGTAATATCAATATAGAAGAAAGGCTCAAAGATCATAAAGTCCACAAAGAAATCTCAAGACTCAAGTCTCTATTTGAAGAAGAGGTATGTTCAAAAAGCTCAATTCCCTTCTGCAAGAAAAATAAATATTTTGTTGAGCTTCCCTATAGAACATTATATGAAGACAAACCATGTAAGCAATGAGCAATCCCTATCAATGTTTAACATTAAAAACTATGTGAAGAAGAAATAAAGGGTTTGTTAAAAAAAGGCTCGATCAGAGAATCTAATATCTCATGGAACTATTATGTATTCTATGTAAATAAGCATTTAGGGAAAATCACAGGGGTACCAAGATTAGTTATAAATTACAAACCCCTAAATAAATTTTTGTTTGACGATACTTATCCTATACCAAATAAAACCAGTCTAATCAATTAGAATTGTTGGAGCTAAATTCTTTTCAAAGTTTGATTTGAAATCAAGATTTTGGCAAGTGGAAATTGGTGAGGAGGATAAGTTTAAGACTACATTTAGTGTTCCAATTGGCCATTATGAATGGAATGTTATGCCTTTTCATCTGAATAATGCACCTTCAAAATTTCAGAAGGTTGGGGATCATGTATTGAGGCCCTATTTTGACTGGTTAATAATGTAAATAAATGATATATTGATCTTTTCCAAATCTATCAAAGATAATTTCAAGCATCTCACCATTTTTTTACAAGTAATTAAATAAAGTGGGATAGTCATTAGCAAGAAGAAAATGGAAGTATTCCAAACTAGCATCAAATTCATTGGCCATACTATCTCAAATGGATAGATTACTCTTCAATAAGATGTTGTCGAGTTTACCAACAAATTTCTAGACGTGACCTTATACAAAACTCAATTGCAACAATTCATAGGCAGCCTTAACTATGTAAGTCATTTCTATACACATTGCGCTAAGCATAGAAAACACACCAAGGTAGTCAATGATGATCTTCCAAATATTTCAGAAATTGATGCAAGAAACATAGAATGGGGTGCAATTCTTAAACAAGTAAAAAGAATGAAAGAATAAATCACACAATTTGCTTCAGGAACTTGGATGGAGGTTGAACAAAATTACGCAACAATTGATAAGGAAATAAAGGTTGCTTTGAATGCACTCGATAAGTTTGAAATTTATCTTATCAACAAAAGGTTCCTTCTCATAACTGATGTGGTTGCAATGAGTAGAGTCCTAAATAAAGAAATAAAAAGGGCAAGTGAAGTGAAATTTTCCAAATGGAAAGTATTTTTTCTAAATTTGATTTTGAAATTGAATATATTAATGGAACAAAAAATTCTATTCCAGATTTCCTTAGTAGAGAACAATTGAAATCAGGTGAGCATGATAAGAAAAAATCAAGCAAGCGTCGTAAAAAATCATCAAGAGAGTGTGTCAGGACATCATCAAGCGAGCCATTTCATTGCATGATAATAGTAACTGAGTGGAGATATATTCATGAAGAAATTTGAGATATTCCATATAATCTTGAATGGAGACAATACTCGAAAAATTGGGTCCCTACATGGCAACTTAGAAGTAGATATGTACTAGACACAAACTTGCAATCATCAAGTGCACATGTACATCTGGTCTTAGAAGTCAGATCAAGATCAACATCCGAAAACACAAAAAAAAAAAAAAAATGTCTCTTAAAAAACATATATAGTAAAAGAAAGGCATGTGCACATGAAGGGATTATGTAATTGAACCTACATTTATGTTTGGCATCTAAAGTACTCATCAAAATCTTGTTACTTAATCGCAAAAGTAAACGCATTCGTCCCAATGGGGACTAAGATTGGGTTCCCATGAACCATAATATGGAAGAAGGTAATTACAAGAGAAACAAGAAATTACATCCAACAATTAGCTTAGGTCACGATAACACAACTAACAAATCTCAATAATTAAATACTATTAAACATAAAACCGAATGTGCCAAGATTTTATGACACTCACAATATGTGAAAGCATAGACCGTGATTGTTTGACTATCACCTGTCTTTCGGATCCATGATTTCCTGAACCAATTTATCCACCATAGCTTTAATGAAATATTTCATTCAACCGACTGTAATCTCTAGCTTAACATGCTCATTGAATATCTGCTTCTCAATTTCCATATCCTCTTTTTGCAATTGCATAGTTAGGACAAATTTCTCTTCATTAATATTAACAAAAGCAATTAGCCATTTGCTAATTTAATCCATAGTAAAATCAATTATATAATCAAATTCTCTTTCCTTTGACTCTTTTAGACTTTCCAATTCAGCTATGAGCATATTCCTTCAAATTAATTCAGAATCACATATGATGTGTGGACCGTTTATATCCTGAACAATTTGTACCACTATGAGAAAGGTATCACCTCTTATAACATTTATGCTTTCACATTCATAAATAATGTTTTCAAGTGTACATATTCTTTTACACTATCCAAATTTTGATCTACTTCATTCGATTAGAATTTGGGAGTCCTTTGATTTTTTTGTCTAAATCAGACATTAAACCAAGCCTTTGACTAAAAGTAAGTCATTGTCAATGAAATGTTTGTCTTCTTGAACATTACTTTTAACCAAATCGACAAATGAGTTAATTCCCCGTGCTAAATGCATCAAATAGGAAGCTGCTTCACATGCATGTTCAATAATTTCCAATATTTGGCATATATTAGCAATAATATAATATTTCACTGCATTGAGGAGTTTGAGAGATTTATTAAGTCTATGGGATGTGCCAGGAGTAGAAATTATCGATGGTGGTTCCCGTATTGCTAGTGGAGTCATTAACAAAGGACCCAGCTTTAGAGCATATTATAGCTCTTTTATTATTCCTTTCAGTATCAGGTTTTCTACTCCCAATTGGCCAACAGACTGTGTAAGTGTGTTACTAGTAGCCTGATGCAATTGCATGAGTATGTTGGCTGAAACCCCAAACAGATCAACATCCATTTATACTTTATCAATAACCTTTTTATTATGGACCTTTACTTTTTCAAATTTTTATTGCCCTTGTTATAGTTTGCATCTTGCAAAGTGATAGGGAAACCATCGAAAGTAGTGCCTTCTTCGGAAATTTACTCCATTATTTTCTGATTTTCTTTTAAACAACTACTAACCTAATAAGGTAGTGTAGCTATCTAAATTTCCAAGTTCATAGCTTGTTTAATGCTTCTTGTTTTTAGAGGACTTTTGGATTTGGCTTATTCAGTTGTGTGTGTTCTATTTGGAATGAATGTCTGAGGAGGCTCTTCGTCATCTTTGCCACCTGATAGCTTACCGTGAATCAGTATTGCACTTGCAGTATCCTTTCACTTTCTTTGAATGTATGATGAAGTCATACCAGTACCAGATGTGCAAGGTGGAGATTGTTGCATAGGATTTGAGCCTCTTTTCCTATTATTTGTTTCTATGTTGACGTTGGATCCTTCAACAATTACTCCAATATCCATTATTGGTTCTTATTATTGCTTGGAGCATTGTGACCCTCCTTGATTTCCTAAGTAACTCTTGTAAACAAGTTCTTGTATCTGACAGAACCTAGGTGTGTGGTAAATAGGCTTTCTGGATCAAAGCCTCGACAAGCTTCAACTTCTCTTAAGTTAAAAGAATGCAAAGACTCTGCAAGATTTGCAACGTGAGCCACATTCTTCACAATGAATTGTCCAGCAGTAAACGACAAAGAAATAAATTGATTTTTATTTTTCTGTTAAAATATAACTAACCAATCATGGTATTGTCTACAGACTTTGGCAACAAAATACCTATCTATAAAAATTCTTGGCATCAACAATGGTCTACCTTTAAACCCATAAATTCAAATAACCATATTATTTTCTCTTCCTTCATGCACCCCTTTCCCCACGTGAAAACTTGCGCTTGGGAAGATATTCTATGGGGCTCTTGTCCAATTATCATTGAAATGATTTTCCTTAAAAATACATCTTGGATTAGACAAAAAAATAAAGTAACTTCCTGCTTCCACAATATGGGATACCAAAACCGCATCAATTCTTCGTTATTATTGAATTTAGGTTTGTGGGGTGAGTCATGAAATACATGGCTCGAGATGATGGTTGTTATCAGGTATGCCATCATAAAGAATCTATTGCTTCTGGACAAATTGACTAAATGAAAAAGATAACTCATTTGAAATAATATTAGCCCAATCGAATAAATAATCTTTTTTTATATGAATAATATAGTAGATAGAGAATGGATTTTGGGACATTTGTTGTAGTTTCTCATCCGATTAGACGGAAACAGACGCAATGAAAGTATCTAAACGACTGTCTAAACAAAGAAATATCTAGAACAAAAAGATCAAAAGGAACTTGAGAAGTTGGTGAAACGAACTCTTTAATAATGTTCATGCGGCCTACTTGTGACTCCAGAGAGCTATTTGCTTATGATAATTTTAGGCACATATTTGGTTCTAGTAGCTTGAATATGCCTATGAATGCCTTGGAAGTAAGAGGAATTGGAGTCTTCTTCACTGCTAGCATAATTGTTCTTTTGTTTGAATCAAAATTGTTTGCGCACAAATAAATGATTTCTATGAAATCAAACACTTCTGGAACACATGCAACATTCGCTAATCCGCTAGAACAAATCTTATTTATATTCTTCTCTTTCGTTGACAGGTTCACATATCATTCATGCGCAGTAAACCACTGAAAGATCTCATCTCCAAGAGTAAGTGAGTTAATCGTATTAGTGAAAATAGCTTCTTTCCTTCCTCTGCTAGCCATTTTCACTTTGTACTTTCAAAATATTCTCTCAATCAGTAACGTTTTTAATGCCCTTTAAGTGTAGATTTCTCGATATGCTAAATAATCATCATTTGTTACTATTTGGTGTGTGAAATTTGTTTTACACGACATCCTCAATAAATAGAAATTCAAGGTATCAAAGTCGGTGTTTACAGGAAGTAGTGGAAATAAATCTCAGAATTCCAAAACCATCTCTTCCATTTACTTCACACTTTATTGTTGCTTTAATATCATCGATATACATACCCTAAGTGTTAGAAGTTTACGAACTAAATTAAATGTGAATTCTTTGTGATAATGACATCTAGCCTACATGTTGTCAATAAGCCGAAAGGCGTGCAAGAACAACCACAAAGAAATATTGTGCAAAAAGTGAGATGATAGTTGGCCTGGTAGCCATTATTATGTCGATGTCGTTTGAGTCTATTTGATATAAATGACTTTATGTACGTGGAAACACTTTCTGTTTCTGACTACGTATTGATTCGCTGATTTGCCGAAAAATTCTGATACGTTTTAGCATTGAGTTAGTGTCATTACGTGAAAGACAAAAATGCGGAGGACACACTCCACACACACAAAAAAAACTTCTTCTGTTGTACATAATGCTAATTTGTAATTTTGTGCTTCTTCCACATTCCTTGCAATGAAAGCTTCATTTGCATCTTCTTAATGATGTCAACTGGAACATTATAGCTTAAATATCATCTGTAGAATAATCGGATAAACGAATCCCTATACATCTATTGAAAAAAATCATAATTTATACTCCACGTCGATATTTACACATATTTGTTTTATAACTTTGCTCAAGATTCTATAAAATATATTTCACAAGCAATACAAAATATATTTCATCGAAGCGCGGAGGTGCGGAACAAGCTTTCATTGTACTTATTCCACACATTTGCATCTCTACACCTCACATAATCAAAGATTCTTTTGTATCTCGTAGTGAAATTGATGTATTAATTTTGTGGGGACTTAAGTTTGTGGTCACAAGCTTTAACAATTTCAATAGTCAAAGATAGAAACGAAGGTCAAAAACATCAATAAGAATTACAATTTGGAACCTTTGGCATCAACTAACACTTGGTACTGTTCTATAGTTACCATGAAAAGTGCTTCATTGAGAAGCTTACGCTATATTGAAGACGAAGTAGCATTTGTTGAGCATATAAGTTTAATTGAGTTAATTTCATTGTGTGTATTTGTGTATGAGTAGTGTTATGAAGAAAGCTTTCATTATGCTTCCTCCACAATCAGGGAGCTTCTACCATCGTAAATGATGCTAATTTGTAATTTTGTACCTCAACGTTCACATCGTCAAGTTAATTTCCGCGTTGGTGTAGCAATTTTCATGTAGCTTGTCTTGTGCTAAATGCATCTCACTATCCTTGGAATCCATAGATTTGAAAGTCATTTAATCCTAGACCTATTTGGTTGTTTGCATATATTACTCTCGAATCAATGTCATAATTGCTTTAGATCGATCCGAAATCATCTCTGCAAGTCGGACCTTCGCATTTCACGCAATGAAATTCATATTAAGCAGTTGGATTAAATGGAACCAAGGTCAACACTTAGTGATATTATATATGAGCTTCTTCCACACTTGACACAACGAAATATTCATCCACATAGTGAAAGATTCCTCACATTCTCAAACCCTACACAATGATCATTGCATAATGCATCAAAATAAATGTTATTAAGCACTTGTCCTGGTTATGCATCGATTAAGCCTTAATTAATTTTTAAATAAACGTTAGTGCCCATCGTAGAAGATTGATTAACTTTATGGGATTCTTGTGTACAATTGTATATTTATGTGCCCTAACTAATTGTTTTTTTCTTGTGTTAAAATCCTAGTTTTCCAGGTTATTTCTATTTGCATTATTGTACATTTAATTTCTGTTGGGTTATCTAAATTACATTGCATGTGATGCATAATCCTTACACAACATGTAGAACCACATTACTTTCCATGTTTATTTATTAGACACAGGGTATAGATGAAGATAGATTGGGGATGTGCACAAAAAAATAGAGAAAGAGCATACTTGGATTGGATTTCGACGGATATGGGTGCTCTGAAAAGGTGTACGAAGGGAAAAATGTGTCTGTATATATAGTACTGAGTATGTATAATCATGTAACATATCTCTTATGATGTGATTTTCACCAAAAGTTTTCTCATATTCAAGGTAAAGCATTTGTAGATTTAAAGGAATAACTATCATTTGATCCCTTGTGCAATTGCACAAACATAAAGGAACTTGGTATTTTACCTAATTGATGCATGCAACACAAACATAGATTCAAAAAGTGAATTCATATATAAAAACAACATTAGAATTCTACACAAAACTAATAAATAGTGTCAGAACTGGAACAAAGGAATCAATCTTGGTGCTTGAGAAGTCTCGAACAGTAGCCAACATAGTTACAATAACAATAACTGTATTCAGATTCAAATGCCAATCACCATAAGTATGATTAAAATGAATACACAGATTTACCAAATATCCGAGATCCAAAACTCTTGTTGTGTGTTCATTTTCATTGTGATCAATTACACAACATTAGATACAATTTAGAAGCTCAAAAGCATATGCTCATAAACATATGTTCAATCAATGTTGTTGGACAATGCTACAAAATCCATAGCTATACAAGTTCATATGCAAAACATTATCCGAGAATTCTTCACAAAATTGGTAAACAATACCAGTATTAGAACAAAGTAATCAAAAATTCATTTTCATTATGATCAATTACTGTTATGCAACCAGCTCACAAAATAGAAGAAAAGATAGATCAGCGACTTCAAAATTAGTCTCTTCGAGGGGGCAACCTCCTTCACATTATACAAATGAACAATTCTTGGATGATACAATTGACAAAACCTCCTTTCTATATATAGGAGTCTAAGGGGTCACAATATAATCAAAGCCAACATAACAATAATAATATAAGGGCACAACAATAACAACAGTGGGCTTCTATGGGGCACAATAATAACAATATGGGGACAATAGGGGCACAACAATAACAATAAAGGCTACAATGAAATAGTAATGGGGGAATCACTAGTATTATAAGGACCTAACATGCCCCTCTCCTTAAAAAAAGTGTTGTCCTCAACTCTTGAGTAGTTTTGGATGCTTCTGTATAAAATTCTCATCCTCCCATGTGGAATCTTCAGCGGGTAAGTTCTTCCACTTGATGAGATACTCCGAAATTGATCGATTTCGTAGCTGTCGAGTTCTTGTTTCTGTGACTGCTTCAAGTTCCAATATGATTTGTCCTTCCTCGTCAAGTTCTGGCAATATTGTTTGCACTGGGAGCTTGTCACATATAACCTTCTTTACGCATGAAACATGGAAAACTGGGTGCACTTGGGAAGTTGCATGAAGCTCCAATTTGCATGCCATAGTACCAATATTTTGCAACACCTTGTACGGACCATAATACTTTGGTGATAATTTGTTATCCTTATTAGCTTGCTTGAGGGACATTTGTTTATATGGTTGTAGCCGTAGAAATACCCAGTCACCTACATCAAATTTATTTCGCTACGATGTTGATCTGCCTATTCTTTCATTGTATTTTGTGCCAAAAGGTTATCCTTTAAGAGTTGTAGAACTTGTTGTTGATGCTTGATGTGATCTTCCACTGCTTGAACCTTGGAATTTTCTCTTATATAGGATGTGATGGATGATGGATGATATCCATAAAGTGTCATAAATGGGGTCTTTTTTGCTGCAGTATGGAAGGAAGTGTTATACCACCATTCAGCCAGAGGCAACCATTTGACCCATTGTGTATGTTTATCAGATACAAAGCAACGAACATATCCTTCCAAACATTTGTTACTATCTCAGTTTGCCCATTAGATTGAGGATGATAAGATGAGCTATGAGCTAACTGAGTACCAAGATAAGAAAATAATTTTGTCCAAAAATTTCTAGTGAAAATGGGATCTCTGTCGTTTACAATAATCTTTGGGTTTCCATGTAGCTTTTGAATTGTTTCCACAAATGTAATAGAAATTGTACTGACTTTAAATGGGTGAGATAATGCACAAAAGTGTGCATACTTGGTAAGTCTATCAACTACCACCATGATTACACTCTTTCCTTCGTACTTAGGTAAACCTGTGATAAAATCCATTGAAACCTCCTCCCAACGTTGACTTGGAATGGATAAAGGTTGTAATAGACCCGGGGTCTTAATTGTCTCAACTTTATTTTGTTGGCAAACCAAACATTTCCCCACAAACTTTTGAATATCATATTTAAGGCCATCTCAAAAAAATTCCTTCTTAACCCTGTGGTAAGTTTTTAAAAATCCTCGGTGCCCTCCTAAGGGAGAGGTGTGCAATTCCATAAGAATATTTTGTTTGAGTTGGGAATTCTTACATGGGTATAAGCGATATTTGTACCATAATGAATCATATTTCCATCTAAATGTATCATATGTACTGGGATCTTGTTGTAACTTTTCAATAAGTGCCCACACTTCTTCATCATTCTTCCATTCATCCCTTGCTTCATTTATCCAATATGGTGGGATAATAGAAATGGCGCAAAGTAATGCTTCCATATCCTCATCCTTCCTTGAGAGTGCATCTGCCACAACATTTTGCTTCCCTTTTTTATAGATGATTTCAAAGTCATAACCCAACATCTTTGTGACCCATTTTTGCTGCTCTTCTGATGATAATCTTTGTTCTAAAAAGTATTTAAGACTCTCATGATCTGTTTTTACCTTGAAGTGTCTTCCCATTAGGTAGGGTCACCATTTCTTAAGAGCATGTAGTATTGCCAACATTTCCTTCTCATAAAAAGATTTGTGTAAATACTTTCTTTTGATTGGACGACTTTCGAAAGCGATGAGTCTTTCTTCTTGCATTAAAACAACACCAATTCCTCCTGAGGCATCACATTCCAGAATAAATGTTTTTGTGAAGTCCAGTGTAGCTAAGCCCGATGCTTGGCACATTGCCTCTTTAAGATGTTCAAAGGCCTTCGTTGCTTCTGGAATCCATGAAAACGCATCTTTCTTCA
Source organism: Pinus tabuliformis (assembly GCA_031772625.1). Taxonomy (NCBI): domain Eukaryota; kingdom Viridiplantae; phylum Streptophyta; class Pinopsida; order Pinales; family Pinaceae; genus Pinus; species Pinus tabuliformis. Next base: position 1,540,571,122 of record CM062818.1, read on the forward strand.
CTAATGTTGTTAGAGGTGCTGCTATTCTCCCATAATTCTTAACAAACTTGCGATAATACCCTGTCAACCCGAGAAATCCTCGTAGATGCTTTATGGATGTGGGGATTTTCCATTCCTTAATGGCTTTGATTTTGCCAAGGTCTACCTTAACACCTTCATGAGATACAATATGACCCAGATACTCCACCTCTTGTACTCCAAAGAAACATTTGGAGCTTTTTGCATATAATTGTTTCTTCTCCAATAGTTTGAGCACCCTGTCAACATGTTGAACATGATCCTTCCAAGGCTTGTTGCATATTAGTTATCATCAAAAAATACTAACACAAATTTTCTAAGGAAGGGTTTGAAAATGGAATTCATCAAACCGTGAAATGTAGAAGGTGCATTGGTAAGGCCAAAAGGCATGACCAAAAATTCATAATGACCCTCATGAGTTCTAAATGTTGTTTTCAGAATGTCTTCAGTCTTCATTCCGATTTGAAGATATCCTGAATGAAGATCCAACTTGGTGAAGTAAATTGATCCATTCAATTCATCCAATAATTCATCAATGATAGGAATGGGAAATTTATCTTTAATAGTGAGCTTGTTGAGCTCCCTATAATCTGGACACATGCACCATGATCCATCCTTCTTGTGCACCAATACTACTGGAGCAGAGAAAGAACTTTGACTAGGTTGAATTATTAGGCCGATAGGCCTTCCTTTGGTTGAGTTTTTTTGTGTACCTTTTCATTCTCTAGCGTCCAACTGGCATCTGGTTACCTTGACAACTAGCATATGTTCTCGGACTATTCCTCCCTCACCTACTTTCCAATTTCTGCTCCTCCTGCTTTCCGCTTTCTCTTCCACGACCTGCTGCAATGATGTTTCCGGGCTCTTCCACGACCTGCTGCAGTAATGTTTACCATTTCTGTTGTTCACCCTACTCTGCACGACCTGTGTTGCTGGCTAGCTCTCCGTTATTCACAGGGTTATCGGAGTTATTCACAGGGTTATCAGAGGTATTTGAAAAACTTGGTGATTCCATCAGGGTTATCGGAGGTATCAAATGTGCTTTTCATTCCAGCAAATGTGCTTTTCATTCAGAAGTTGTTCGTTCAGCTGCTCAGAGTTCTCTGGTTCTTCTGTTCAAAGTTCAGTGGTTAGTTCAGACTGGCTTTTCTGATCCCATTTTGTCTCTTTTTGCTTACAGCGTTATAATCTCAGTCCAGGGGTTTGTTGTGGGTTTTTTATGGTAGGTACAGGTTAAATCAATTTTCTGTGTCGAATAAATCAGTTCTCTGCCTCGAATCTGTAAGCCTTGCAGGTACGTTTCAGCTTCAGTTTAGAATATATTTCCATTTTAATGTAAGCTGTAGTTGAAAGCGATTTTGCCCATTTATCTGACTAGAAACAGTGTTTTGAAATTAGAATCGAAGCACATCATTGTTTTTTTGATTCATCACTGTCAAGGTTAAAGATGATGACTGGGCGCATTTTCATAATTTACTAGTAAAAATTGCTAACCATGATCGATTGTGGCGTATTGGTTACAAATAGAGATTTTAAAGTACTTTCCTACATAAACTTATCTGCCACCAAGCTTGGATATCTTCCGGATCAATAGCTTCCCTGCTTTCCAGAACAGAACAGAAAATAAAGAAAGATTACTAACTAGGGTGGAATCTGTTAACTGGAGTTAAAGTCATCTATGTCTATGCTGCTGCTGTTTGATGTTATTTTAAAATTGAAACCATGAAGTCTTCATTTCGATGTTGATATTGTGCAGTGCTATGCATCTTCTTCCTGGACATGGAAAAGGCCGCCAAAGTTCGCTTCATGGATGCTTAGTTTGCGTGTGGTAGGCCGTCATAATGAGTCTGAAGGTTGATTTCCTTGCTTCGAAATTATTTTAACTCAGATCAAAACCTTGTGTCATTCCGGGATTTCATGGCATAGAAAACACGGCGTGTTGTCATGCTTTAGATTTTGTTTTGTTATGATTGTAAATGTCCTCAGTAGAGCTCCGTCACGGAGATAAACGTCTGACTCTGTCAAGAACTGCGAGGTTTTTATCATATTATGGTGTATACAGCACACAGATAACACCTTCCCTATTTCAACAAAGTTTGAACTGTGTTTAGTGAACTCTCCTGTTGATTTCAAGAATCTGCCAAAAAGACTTTGGACGGGCATTTGTTTGAATGCTTATTATAATCTTTTAAGCTCTTCCTGCGGTGTTATCATCTTTCATGGCCAGCAATGGGAGGTTTGAAGTTCAAATCTCATCAAGCCACTTTTTCTAATACTTTTGGTGCCAAATTGCACTAAAGATTGAGAAAATAATCTACAGCTTTCCTCCATAAACTAAATACACATCCCAGAGCTACTTTTTCGTTTCAAATTTTGTCTGGTCTTTGCCTTTTTCTCTTTAACGTTTGGATAGTAGTGATTTGCAGTATTTTATAGTGAACGAAGATAGAAATTTACACAGTTCAACCATTTTACGGCATTCTGAATGGTTTCGCTAGCTCAAAGCATAAGTAACACTGTAGAAGGAGGATCAGAGAAGTAAGCATACAGAAGAGACCAAGAACCCGTCAAACTCGAAAGTGTTTTTTGTTCTTCTGACTTTTGCTACATTGGGCTGTGCAAGAGAGAAATAGGGTTATGGATTCATTTTAATAAAACAGGTATTAAAAATTGTATTTGAAATCTTCTCAGAAATGATTTATGAGTTAGATAATGAGCTAAAAAGAATAGTAAATACATTTCCAAACCTGAAAACGCTTTGTATTCTATATATTTCAATACATTTTGACCAGAAATTGTTGGCATATGGGTAAGGATCGCAAGCCTTTGCCACCAGGTTCCCGGAATCAAATCCATAATTCGAATAAGCAGCCGATTGTGAATAGATGTCAATTCCATCAAAGTACCCGGGATTGGAGTGTTGGTTGAAGCTTGTCAGCTTTCCCCAAATTTCTCTGGTAGTCAGAGAAAGTTTTCTTGGATAGTGCAATAGTAGCAAAATGTTATCATCTTCTAGCAGATTTGGCGACAATGACTCTGACCAGTCCCAAGGATTTGCAGCATTCTCCCCACAGGAGGGTAAAATACGTACTACCTAGCATACATAGAAACCACTCTTTTTGTGGGTTTTTCAATTGTAAGTAGACTCCTTCAAAACGAATGCTGAGAAAAGAGAATCCAGGATAAATCTCAAAGGACTCAGGGTTGCTACTCATAAAAGAGATACTTCTATCTGGGCAAATGGAGAACTTTAATACCCCACTCACATTCACCATTTTGCCAGAAGCCGTGTTTGGATCTACATCTATGATCCAGAAAGACTACAAAATGATAGCTGAAAGGTTTTGGGGGAGGGTGTTATTGGAATTAATAAATGGCATAACAGGAGCAGAACCCTTGTCTTGCTTCCAATCCCTGTTTACAAAAGAAAGCTCATTCTGAATGATATATCTTAGGTTTGGATTGGAAGGCAGAGCTAAAGCCTCTGATAAAAAAGAGCGACATTTTTCCTTCACTTCATTAAAGCGACTGTAAGTGGGAGTGGGAATATAATTTTTGTTAGTTTTGAAGGTAGATGGAGCATCGAATTCCAGTAATTTGTAAGGGGATGAACTAGCCTCATTGCAGTTGCGGTGGTTTAAAGTGGTTGTTACCTATTTTTTTGTGGTTGATGTGAGTAGTTTTGTGAGCGTGGCCTCAATGCAGAGTGTTCTTTGTCTTCTGTGCTTTTATTGCATTGTCTACAAACCCATTCTGGTGAAAATTGGGCTTGCTAGGAATTTAATGCAGGACCTGCTCTACCAATGAGCTACCTGCCCTTTTGATGATGGGCATCTTTACCGGTTTGATATCAAGGTGTGAATTGGTACCTCCAGCATTCCACTGGGTTAATGCCAAATGGTGTAGTAGCACATAGGTAACTTTTGCAGTGATGTTTCGGGGGAGTAGTTCAAGTTCTGCTGATATTCACCTTCTTCTGCTAGCTAAAAGCGTGTTTTAGGTATGGTTACTCAAGGTTGAAGTTATGATAACGAGAAAGATCAAGGCCTAGGTTTTGGGCTGAGTTCTTTGTATGTTTAATATGCTACATGTGCCTCTTGTTAGAGTTCCTTCTTGAATACTTACTTGAGTTGGTGGAACTCGGAGTTCATAACACTTTCCAGCTTATTTCAAAATTCATTCCATATTTTCATGCAGCATTGCCTCAAAGTTTCCATGGCGGAATGGATGTCGGTACTGGTTGCCTTTTCTCCAGACCAATCCCGGTTCAATTATGCAAGTACTCTTCTTAATAGCATATGCTGTGTTGGGTGCCAAATTATACATTTCTGTTATTGAAATTCAACTCAAGAATATGGTAATATGGTCATATGTTTATTGTGTTTTCTATTTTCCAGTTTTGGTCTGCCAATCATGTACACGATCTTTTTTTTCTTATCTTCACAAGATAAGATAATGCATGCTATGTACGTTTAGGACTTCCTATTTTAGTAAAGCCTATTTTTAGATTTTGCTATTGATAACAAGTTTCTGTTTTTAGCTGGGACCATTCATGCTTACTTCTTAGTGGCAGAACTTCAGGTTTTGATACTTCCTGTCTTTTTAGGAGGTCACTGCTATTTTTAGCAGGTGCCATTCTGGGGAATTTCAGTTACCATGTGTCTTGGTCATTCTTTTGGCACTCCAGACTTTGCACTGGCAATGAGATGTTTTCTTGATTCGTAAAGTTTCCCTGTTGGGATGACATGGAACTAAAGAATCTACCATGCACTTCATTTCCATTTTCTTATACATTTGGTTAATGCATATATAACTTTTCCTGAGTTCCAATATGATGCTCACTAAAAACAAACAGATAAATCTGATGCAGCCTTGCACCAATAAGTAAACAGTGTAACGATATAATTTAAAACAACAGCATTGGTCCACAATAAAAAAGCCTTCAAGAGCCATCCATTTCCTCCAACTGGCTACCTCAAATTTAATATATCTATATATATATATATATATATATTAATTAATAAAATAATTTAGACTGTAGATGTTATGTGGTTTCCAACATTCATTATTTTCTATTTTTAATATTTTTTAGAAAAATACTTGTACTTTTTAATCTTTTATAGAAATTCAACAATTCCAACTTCATAAGTCTATCGGCCTCTCCTTGTACCTTTTGGGACAATTGCTAGTACCAACCTCTAGCATTTCTACAACCATACATTCAATTTCACTCTTTTGGGCATAGGGATATATGTAAGGCCTGATGTTTGGAGGAACACTTCCTGGAATCAAATGAATAGCATGATCATGATCACGAATAGGTGGGAGGCATTTGGGAGTCTCAAATACCTTGGAATGATTGTCCAAGACTTTTTGGATATCTGGAGAAATAGATGATTTTGATGTGGGAACCTTTAGTGAACATAATTGTGAAATTACGCCTTGTTGTTATTTGTTTAGAAACTTTGTCATTCTGTTAGAGCTTATTATCTTTCCCGGTTTCCTTGTGATACCCCTTAATTCAACTTCCTTTGGATAGCTTGATATTATGGCACTTTCTAGAGGAATTTATGGTTCCTCCACTTGCAACCATCACTTGACACTGTGGTGCTGGATATAAGAAGCAATTCAATTCCTTGGCTGTCTTACAATGAATAAAATTATGGGTACTGCCTGAATCAATCAACACTATTACTTTTTTCTTCTTGATATGTCCTTTTATCTTGATAGCCTGAGGAGTGGTAATTTAGGCCAATGCATTACAAGATATGGTCGGATTCATTTCTTCTTTCTCTAGGGTTTGTTCCTTATGTATATCCTCTTCTTTTGACATTTATTGTTCCTTTTATTCCTCCTCTTCACAATATATGTAATATAATTTCTTCTCAGCACACTTATGACCTTTAGTGTATTTGTTATCACAATCGTAACAAAGCCCTTTTGCTCTTTTTTCTTCCAATTGTTGTGGTGTCAACCTTGTAGGTTGTGGAAGGTTAGGGGAAACAACAGTTCCATCTTTGTAGTTGTGAGTGGTAGGCTTCCTTATTGCCATAATTTTTCTTTACATTTTTCTTGCCAACCTGAATGCCTTCTCTAATGAATCAGGTTCCCAAAGTCGAACCTCATGTTGGATGTTATCCTTTAATGTCCCTATGAACACATCAATCCTATGCTCATCTGGAATATCTTTTACCCTTATATTCAACTTTTGGAAATCCTCAATGTGCTCCATCATTGAACCCTTTTGTTTGAGATTTATCAATTGGCTAAAAAAGTTGTTACTTTTTGTATCCTCATAATGTGCTAACATTTATTCTGTAAAAATTGCCCAAGTGACAATTTGTTTACGAGAACAAAGCCATTGATACCATACAAACTGATTTGGTTGCAAATATAAAGTTGCAATGTGTAACTTTTGTTTGTTTTTCACATTATGGAGATCGAAATATTGCTCCATCTGTAGTATCCATGTTACGGGATCTTTGCCATCAAGCTTTCTCATATCGATCTTTGAAACATGGTGGGTCTTCAATCCAACGTTAGAGTTTATGAGATCATTATTAACATTAGTTTTGTTCTCATCATGAGTTTCCTTTATTACACCTTCACCGTTAGTAAGCATTTCTTGTAGCAACTTTGTCAAATCTATCTTCAAATCTTCCATGTTGCCTTTAAGTTTTTCTTTTATATCATCCATCTTAGCTTCCACGCCATTCATCTTGGCTTCTATGCCATCCATCTTAGCTTCCACGCCATCCATCTTAGCTTCCACGCCTTTCTTTAAACCATCCATCTTAGATTCTATTACTTTTTGTGAGAGTGAATTTTGTTGTACTTGGTCTCGTAATTTTGATATATCATGTTGCATTTCTTCCTCTTCTTCATGAGTCATGCTAGAGATTTCAGGTTACTTACTAGGTGTTTCCATTTCCTTTCTTCAGGGCATCAATTAATGATAATTATGCTTCACTATGCCCTTTGAATTCCTTCAAACTAATTTTTCAAATCAACTTATCAAAAAAAAAAAAAACTACACACCTTTTTTTGCTTTGTAGGAGCTCGATATTGAATATGTTTTATCTCTGTAATTTCAGATCTCCAAGGTTTGAATTTTTTTCCTACTGTATTCCTCTAAGTCCTCTTTCCAACCATGCAAGTCTGATCAAGATTGGATTCTCCAAGAAAGAGTCATGCCAAATCTCCCACAATGACCTTATTATAGACTGGTTCAGTAGAGCGAACTTGTACGAAGTTCCACGTGTCATTGTTTCGACCTTCAGACCTGAAACCAATACAAAAAAAATTAAAAATCCATCCTCTTTCTGTAACTTTTTACGAAATTTCAATCTGATGCTCAGAGATAAAGTTATGACGATTTTACCCAGGTCACATGTTTGAGATATAATTCGGGAGCTTGCAAAAACCCTAACTTCTTAGGATCCTATCTCCTAAAATATAGCGAGACAAGATCTGAAGTTCGTGCCTGAGGTTCATCCAGATTTTGGTTCAAATGGGTTTTAATTTTAGCTTCTGAAATGTCGTAGAAAAAAAGTTATAGCGAAAATGCCATGATGTCATGTTTGTAGCAACGAAACCCTAGAATCCAAAGCTCTGATACTAATTGTTATGCAACCAGCTCACAAAATAGAACAAAAGATAGATCCACGACTTCAAAATCAGCCTCTTCAAGGTGGGAAACTCATTTACATTATACAAATGAACAATTCTTAGATGATACAAATGACAAAACCTCCTTTCTATATATAGGGGTCTAAGGGGTCACAGTATAATCAAAGCCGACATAACAATAATAATATAAGGGCACAACAATAACAATAGTGGGCTTCTATGGGGCACAATAATAACAATATGGAGACAATAGGGGCACAACAATAACAATAAGGGATATAACAACAATAGTAATGGGGTAATCACTATTATTATAGGGACCTAACAATTACAGAACATTAGATAACATGTAAAAGCTCAAAGCAAATTCTCGAAAACATATGTTCAATTAGTGATTTTTCCCAACGTCACAAAATCCATACCTATACAACATGTCATGCAAAACATTATCTCATAATTTTTTACATAAGTGGCAAACAAACTCATAATTGGAACACAGAGTAATCGAAATTGAAACGAGGATTGGATACAGAGTCATGGTCCATAGAATAGTCTTTGTTGTGTAAAGCATTTATCAAAATCCTGATACTTAAATTGAAAAAGTAAATGCATTTGTCCCATTGGGGACTTGGACTGGGCTCTCGTGAACCATGGATATCATTGTGATCAATTACAGAACATTAGGTAATATATAAAATCTCAAAGCAAATTCTCAAAAACATATGTCCAATTAATGTTTTTGCACAACGTCACAAAATTCAAACCTATATAACATCTTATCAAAAACATTATCTCAAAGTTCTTTTCAAAATTGGTAAACACACTCATAATTGGAAAACATCGTAATTAAAATTGGAACGAAGATTGAATACAAAGTCATGTTCCAAAGAATAAACTTTGTTACAGAAAGAACTTATCAAAATCTTGATACATTTGCCCCAATGGGGATTGGGATTGCGCTCCTATGAACCATAAAGTCAAAAATGCACCTGTAGGGAAAAACAAGAAACTGCATCCAAAAATTAGATTAGTTCACGATAATGTATCCAACAAACTTGAATAATTAAACACTATAAACATAAAAACGAATGTTCCAAGATTTAAAAACACTTACAATATGTGAAAGCATAGACCGAGATTGTTTGACTGCTAATTGTCTTTCATATTCACGATTTCTTCAAGGAATTCCTTCACTTTAGCTTGAATGAAATATTTCATCGGAGGGACAGTAATCTCCTGTTTGACACATTCATTGAATATCTCCTCCTCAATGTCCCTAGCTTCTTCTTGTAATTGCGCAACCAAGGAAGAGTACTATTCATTAACACTAACAAAAGTAATTTGCCATTTGCTAATTTCCTTTGCAGTGAAATGAATTATACTATCGAACTCCTTGCCTTTGATCTTTTTAGCTTGTCTAATTCAGCCATTAGTGTGTCCTTCAAAATTAGTCCACAGTAACATGTAATGTGTGAACCGTTTAAATCCTGAACCATCGTTATCGCCTTGACATAGGCATTAACTCTTCTACTTTTTATGCTTCCACATTCAGAAATAATGTTCTCTATTGTTTTAATTCTCTCAAACCATCCAACTTTGATATGCTTCATTGATTAGCATTCGAGAGTCCTTGTTTCTATTTCTCTATATTCAATAATTTGTAATCTTTCATATATATTACTGATAATGTACGATTTCTTTGCATTAAGGAGGTTGACAAGTTTATCAAATCTAAGGGATGTACGGGGATTAAAAAATTTAATTGTGGTGTGCGTATTACTAGTGGAGTCACTAACAAAGGACTCGAATTTAGAGCATCTTCTAGATCTTTTATTCTTTCTCTTAGTCTCAGATTTTCTACTTCTCGTTGCCTAATAAAATCTGCAAGCATGTCACTAGTAGCTTGATGCAATTTCATCAACCCTATCGTTCCAACATGTTGTAGCTACTACAACACCCCCAAAAAATTTTGGAACCCCCTAATGATCGTATCATCTTTTGTTTGAAGTCATCAAAGTCACGCTTGGTCATGTTTTCTTAAGTGTTCAAAGTTTCCTATGAAAAAACCCTAAGTGTTAATGCACTTTGTTTTCACAAGCCTAAGGTAACTTTATAGCCTAGTGCACTTCCTAGAAACAGGCTTAGTTCACTTTCTTGGAGAAATCTTATCTCACTTCCTAGAAGCAGTGCTAGTGCACTTTCTAAAAGAAAATCCAACACATACTTAAAAGCAATCCAACCCTCCTTGTCACATGAACATGTGATGGGCGCACTCCCTTGATGTAGTGCTATCACACTCTCTAGTGGCAATCATCACACCCTTATCTCATGATCTTGTGACATGCGCTAGACACACTTTCAAACCCCGACCTACCCACACGTGTGGCTCTCCCTATAGAAAGATCTCAACCATAAGCTCATTCCACATGTATTTTACTCATTGGAGCTCTCTGCACTTTTGGAGCACAAGGCCAACCTCTCACTCTTGGTTGCAAGTGCGTTATCTTCTGGGTAAGTTCCTCACTTGCCGCACTTTGAAATTGTGTTCTTGACTGTGTCGTTTTAGTTCTTGCATGTTTGGTTTTAGTTTCTCTTTGCATTTGTGGATTGTTCATATTCTAGTCATGATTTTGATTGTATATATGTTTGTGTATGCCAAGTCTTTTCCATTCTTATTATCCCTCTTGCTTGTTCTTATAACAACCCAACCCACATTTACTCGCTTTTGCAAGCTCACCAGGGTAAACATGAGATGAGAGTTACTATGCATGACCCAACATCCAAGTTCCGATTATGGAAGTGGGGTCTACCATCTTGAAACATATTGCAACCTCTTAGGGACACTCGATCACCCTGATGTCAAACAACATCCACTGATGATCTTTCCCTGAGTTGTAACTATCTTTTTACCTGACTTTACATCCTAGTTGCACACATGCGGTCTTGTCCATGCAGCCAGAAGGCTCCAACCAAACACACAAACCGTGTACATGTGGCTAAAGTTGATATCTTCTAGATACGTGCCTACAACCACAAATTCAATGCCAGAATTTCAGGGCTGGCCTACAGGCCACTGCCCAGAACTACCCAAAACTTTCTAGAACCCAGTCTATGATGATCACAAGTCTGCATAATCTATACCTAGGCTCATATCTTTCCAAACACATGATAAACATTTAGATAAACACATGGTAAACATAATATTTTTAGTTCATGACTGCTTATATGTTCATTTTTTTCCTTGGTTTCATCAAAGAATTATCAAGAAGGCTCATTTCCCTCTCAAGCTAGTTGCATCAAATAATATTTAGCTCATGCATTCATATAACATTCAATAACTTATCAAACCATGAACAAGATCCATAACAAGAGCACAACACATAATAAGAATGTACCATGCTTATAACCAACATTTGACCAGAATGAATCCATGACAAACCAATCATAAAATCAACACAATAACCAAAACACGTGCTTATTGGTCTCAATAAGAAATAACGCATAATAACACATGCATAAAGCCAACCAAGTCAGAGACTTCCACATACCACTCGACCATAAATTGGGGTGAACCAAATCTTTCTTTTAGCCAATTAGCCATGTTCCATATTCCAAGCATGAATGTGGGATCACATGGGATAACCAAAACATAACCAATCATGGAATCCAAAGGCTAAACCACCTCTACCCTCAACCACAATGATTTCACTTAATGCGATCTAGAAATCACCAAAACCAAAACAAGCTTGGATGCATTAGACTTTCTTCACCATACCCAGAGGAATTTTCTTGTCTCTAACCATCTGTCAAGAGTTCCATAAGAAAACCATCTCCACCCTCAACCCTTGGGAATTTTCTTGAGGCCAGCTCAACCTGGATCCAAAATCTACCAACCACCCAAAGTTTAACCAAAATAAGGAACCCACTACATCATGGCTATCCAAGAAAAGGAAAATACAAGGTTCTACACCACTGTCAATCCAGGCAAATCCCATGTCAATGATAACAAACATGAACAATAAATTAATGCATAGACCATGCATCAAATTTTTGCATGCTAAATCACACATGCACACTATTACATGAAAAACCACAACTATTTTTGGCCCTTGCTTGGTGCTGTCCAAACTTCCTCTTGCGCTCCCTTGCTTTCGTGCTCCTTCTTCTCCAAGTGAATGCTAGAATGTCCAAGAGTGTGTGTGTATGTTCTCTCTCTTTTTTATTTTTCTTTTTCCTTTCCTTTTTCTTCAGTTCCCCTTGCATACATATTCTTGTCCCTTCATCATCCTTTTATCCTATTTTCCTTTATTTCTTATATTAAATCCCCATTTATTGCCTTTTGCCTTTTCCAATGCCAACGCTGATTTCCATAGCCAATAATAAACCACAAGTGACTTCCAAACTAATGTTTTCCACTCCATTCATCTTGGAATACATCTCACATGACCTTGGTTTGATTTATTTACATGGAAACTTAACCTAGGGCTGTTACAACTCTCATCCAACACTTAGTCAATTTCTGAGCAAACTCTTGTTTTCATGCATTATGTCAGCTCCAAACTCTTCAATCTAATCACCAGTGCATTGTGCTCTTCTAGGTAGTAAACCATCAAACCCTTTCTCCTTAGATTTGTAACCTACACCCATCACAAGGCTAGTCTCTCCTCAAGAGCGCATAACAGAATTATTGTAACAACCCTAGTCAAAAATCCATGTAATAAAGTTAATAAATGAAAAATAATAACCATGGTCATAAGACACATATTCCAAGCTGAATGTTGGGCAAAAAAATCGTGATGGGGATCACTTATGATTAATTTATGTCTATCGAAATTGACAAAGGCAATGGAAAAGGCTTTGGAAAGGCAAAGTGGCATTTTATTTATGAAAATAATGGAAATTAGGAGAAAAGAGAGGTGAAAGGTCACACGTTGCATGCGAGGAGGAAAATGAAGGAAAATAATGGAAAATTGAAGAAAATATAGACATCATTAATAAAAAGGCTTTTGAGGATTGGTTTGTAGATTTTTGCCAGTTTAGTTTTGGAACTTTCATTTTCTACTCTCTCTCTCATACTCTTGGACACTTAGAGTTTTCTTGGAGCACTCTTGGAGGAGTGTGGAATACTTGGGATTTGGAGCAAGAAGGCAAAGGAAGAGAGGGAAAGCGCAAGAGGACATCGGGATCAACAACTACAATGAATTTTGCTTGTAGGTACCGAGTTGCATGTATGATTTCCTTGCTAGTTTTGGCATGCATCATGGCACATGCATGTGGCTTATTGGTTATGGTTTGTCATTAGCATGGAGGATTGCCTCGATTGACAGTGGTTTTGCCTAGCATTGCCATTTATTGGATAGCCATGGTGTTGTGGGTTTCTTTCCTTTTGTTTTCTGGTTGGTTCTCATGTTCCTTTGGTTGTGGGTTGAGTTACTAGTTCCTAGAAGCCTTGGTTAGACAAACACTTTGGAAGCCCTGTAACAACTTGGGTTGAGTTACTAGTCCTGGAAGCCTTGGTTGGAAAAACACTCTAGAAGTCCTTGGTCGTTTAAGTCACTAGTCCTGGAAGCCCTGGTTGGATAAACACTCTGGAAGTCCGGCAATAGTTGTTGGTTGAGTTACTAGTTGTGGAAGCCCAGGTTGGAACAAACACTATGGAGCCCTAGACAACTTGGGTAGAGACCAATCTGGTGATGGTTAGTGATGTCCGACCATGAGGTGGAATCACTGGTTGAGGGTTGAGGTAGTTTGGCCTCTGGAATCCTTGGTTTGGTTTTGTTGGATTTTTCCATGAGATCCCACATTCATGCTTGGAATATAGCACAAGGGTGATTGGTTGAAGGAAAGATTGTTCAACCAATCTATGGTCGGGTGGTATGTGGAAGTTGCAAACCTGGTTGCATTTTGCATATGTTAATAAGAGCTTATTTCCTCTTGTATTCGATGGGTAAATATTTTTGTTCATATGTGGTGATTATGGTTGTTATATCCTTGTTATTTTTGTTGGTTATATGTTGGTTGTGAGTATGTTTTATGATAGTCTTGAAGTATGGATTTCATCATGTTTTCATTAGAAAATGAATAAACAATGAATATATGACCTAATAGATGATAATGCAACTATTGTTATAAGACATCAATGCTTCCTTATGATTCTCAGATAATTATGAGACCCTTATGCTTAGATCTGTTGTTATGACATGTAGAGTGCATATTTGTGACATGTTTGACAAAATTCTTGTCATGGCTAGTAGGGGTCCAGTCAATTCATTGATAAAGTGTTTGCATTAGTACCTTTGTTTTGATGTTAATTACCATTTCTGAAAGTTTCATGAACTTCTAGGCAGTGGCCTGAGTCTTGGCCCTAAAAAAGTGGCACAAAATCTGGGGTTGCTAGCTAAGAACTAGCTGAAAAAGTCCATAGTCGTTGGCATGCCCTTGTTTTGGGAGCGACTGGAGGGTCCCATTCTCATGCATGCCTTATCATGGGAGTGACTGAGGCTCTAGGGCAATGAAATGTCAAGTCGTCTCAGGGGTTGGTCACCTGGAAGGGTTGGTTGGCTCCTGAAGGTTTTGTAGAATCTGTGGAAGGTCAGAAAGGTTTTTTTTTGTGGGTTCCACTTCCTTAAATATACGTGGGGAGTTGAATCACATCATAGTAGCCTATTTTCACATGTTTACCTCGAGGGACCGATTAACTTGGGTAAATGTGGGAGGAGGGTGTTACAGAGTTGTATTAGAGCACGGTTCACCCCTTCGATTGGATGGGTGGTGTGTTGGTCATGCATTCATGTCGGTTGCATATATGTGTTCTTTATGCTTATAGTTCATGAAATTGTTGTGTATGCATGGTGTTGGTCATGGTTGCAGTGGTGTCGCCATGTGAAGGTTGATGGTGTGTTGTTGGATGTGCTCATCATGACAATATGTCGGTTATGCATTGGCTATGCATGCCAGTGCTTATATATTGTTTTGCATACATGGATATGGTTGTAGTTGTCATGCATGAGGTCATGGTATGTGGTTGGTATGGTCATGCATCGATGACTAGATAATGCTTGAAATGATGATTAATTTTGTATATGATTATGTTTATATATGTATTGCGCTAATCTGGTTGATCTGCAGACGAGATATCCTCCCCTGATCTATACCAAGGTACGTTGGTTTGTTTATAATTTGTTTTAGTTGACATGATATACCTTGCAGGAATAGAATAACAAATATGACTAACAAGATGGTAGAATACAATTCATGAGATTCTCCTTATAGATCAGATGAGTAGCATGGTGAGGGATACTCTCCTGACATAACAGACAATTTGAGAAGTTTGAAGACAAAAATAAGGAGTTGCAAAGAAGATAATGACCGAATCATTCAATCACAAGAGAGACTTGCTAAGGCACATGAGAAACAAACAAAAGTTAATGCAATTATCCTTTAGAGCTTGTCAGACTTGCAGAGATAGGGACCACTTAGAAGAAGTCATGGACATAAGGATAGGACTAATGGAGCATATGGTAGTAGGTCACATGGTGGACACAGGTTGGATAGAGATGACACGGTCAGAGATGGCAAATTCTTGGATACACCTGATAGATGAGGCAGTGGACATGGGCTTTACTCTAGTTCTGGTTCAGACAGGTATCATGGTCATCATCGTTATCATCCTTACAGAAGGAGTGACAGAGGATATTTTTCGAATGAGTTCAAGAAAGAAAAACCACCTACATTTGATGGGGAAATGAAGAATTAATAGGATGTAAAAACATGGTTGCTTGGTATGTATAAGTCCTTCAGATTACATGATTACTAAGCGAACATGAAGGCCAAGATAACAACATTCAGTCTTGAAGGTAAAGCAGATATCTGGTGGGAAGATGTAAAGAATGTCAGAGGCATTTATGAAGAGGATTTGACTTGGAATGAGTTTGAGAGACTATTCAGGAAGAAGTATCTATCAGAGAGATACTATGGTGACAGAGAAAAGGAGTTTTATGAGTTGAAGTTTGGATCGATGACCGATGAGGAGTACACTAAAGGATTCTTGGAGTTATTAAGGTATGTGCCTTACCTCAAGGAGGAGAAGGGAAAGATTCAGAGATTCATCAGTGGGTTGCCAGTAGCGTTCAAGAACAAGATTGAGTTTGATGAGTCTAGATCATTGGAGGAGGTCATCCAGAAGCTAAAGCATTGTTTTGAGCAATCAAAGTGCAGATATGATATGAAGCCGGACTAAAAAGGTAATGCAAAAAATAAAGGAAAAAGGGACAAGAAGCGAACAAGACCTTAATATACAAGTAACAAAGAGAATGAAGCCCCACATAAGAAGTTCAATGCATTTGATAGAGGACAGAGATTTCGGTATGAGGAGCAGAACAAGGATGATGGTTGGAAGCTCTTATAGTGTTCGACTTATAGAGGAGAGCATCGTAGGAGAGATTATCCACAAGATCAAGGTGGTAGACCACAAATCTACAATGCTTAGGAGGCAGAGACAGTGGGAGATGTTGGACAGAGTATTCCATGGATTTATGCAGCACTGGAGAATAGGAGGCAAATTACTAGGCATCTATTATCAAGATGGACGATAAGCTTTGTGATCAAGTTGTTTCTATTTTGGTTGACCTTGGATCTAATTATAATTATGTTAACCCTGACTTGGTGGATAAGTGTGGTTTGAATAAAGAAGTGCATGAAAAATCTTGGTTAGTGCAGTTGGCTACATGTACAAATAAGAGAGTTCATCATTGGGTAAGAGCTTGTGCATTTAAGTTGAATGGTATGCCTACATCAACACATTTGAATGTATTGTCGTTGGGATCATACAGTATGTTGTTGGGTATGGACTGGTTGTATCTTCATAGAACCAAGGTGGATTGTTATGACAAGGCTATTGAGTACCTGGATGACAATGTGGAACAAAGAGTCTTGCAGGGTATGAAGAAGCAATATCAGTTAGAATGGTGACAGCTATGCAGGCGAAGCACAGTCACAGGAAGGGGTGTGTGTTAATCGCAATGCATATTTCCAGTGACAAAGGTAAGGAAGTTGAGGATGCGGATGTCTTGAGCAGGTACCCAGTTCTACAAAAGTTTCAGGATGTGTTTCCGACAGATATTTCAGAGTTGCCATCTCACAGGGAAGTAGACTTTTCTATTGAGTTGGTACCAGGGGAAGCACCAACATCAAAGGCACCTTACATGATGAGCACACCATAGTTAGTAGAGTTGAAGTTGTAGTTAAAGGAAATGATTAACAAGGGATACATTATGCCAAGTGTGTCACCTTGGGGAGCACCAGTGTTGTTTGTGAAGAAGAAGGATGTTACTCTTAGGTTATGCATTAACTACAGGCAGTTGAACAAGGTAACCATCAAGAACAGGTATCAGTTACCGAGGATTGATGACTTGTTTGATCAGATGAAGGGAGGAGCAGTGTTCATGAAGATTGATCTGAGATCAAGATATCATTAGGTACGCATTAAAGAATAGGACATCTACAAGACTGCTTTCCAGACCAAGTATGGGAATTATGAGTTTGTTATAGTTCCATTTGGTTTGACTAATGCTCCAACTAATTTTATGCGCTTGATGAATAGTGTGGTGCATCCTTATCTAGACAGATATGTTATTGTATTCATTGATGATATATTGGTATATTCTAAAAATGAGGAAGAACATGTCGAACATTTAGCAAGAGCATTGAGATTTTTAAGAGAGCATCAGTTATATGCCAAGCTTACAAGATGCAGTTTCTTTTAGACAGAGGTACACAACTTGGGACATGTGGTTTCCAAGGAAAGCCTAGCAGTGGATCTAGAAAAGATAAGGGCCATCATGGAGTGGGAAGCTCCTAGGAATATGGATGAGATAAGATCCTTCATGGGGATAGTAAGTTATTACATGAGGTTCATCAGGAACTTCTCACAGATTTCTTATCCTATTACATCATTGCAAAGGAAAGTAAGAAATTGAATGGACAGAGGAATGTGCAACCAATTTTGAGCAGTTGAAAAATGCTCAAGTTTTAAAGATTGCAAATATGGACAAAGATTTTCTGTTATATACAAATGCTTACAAGAGAGGGATTGGTGGAGTCCTTATGGATGAAGGATAGGTAGTATGCTATGAGTCACGAAAACTTAATGATCACGAGTAGAATTATCACACACATGATCTTGAGTTGGCAACGATCGTCCATGTTTTGAATATGTGGAGGCACTATCTTCTTGGCACGTGGCTCATCTTGATGAGTGACCACAGTGGATTGCGGTATCTATTTGACCAACCAAATCTGAATGCCAGACAAGCTAGATAGTTGGCCACGATCAACGAGTTCAACTTGTTGAAATGTGGCAACAAGAATATTCCAATTTGAATTTGTCCTTGAATTAAAATTGAGATTTAAAATTCGAATTTAGTCTCACCAGCTGGTTGAAAAATAATTAATTAATTCATCTTGAGTTAATTAGTTGGAGAAATTCAAGTTAGAAGTCTTTCTGAAGTCATGCAACAGTTATCCCTTAAATTAAGGATATTATCCCTTAATTAAGGAGATAAGATTGAGTTGTAATTAGTTAGCTCAGTTTACTGAGTTAAGTCCAGTTAAATTAGTTCCAAACTGTTTGAGGAACTAATTGTGAGTTCAGTCAGTTAATGCATGCATGCATCCAACTAGTGTACTCCAGATAACTGAATATTCTCTCATCAGTAACTCATGCATGTCTATTATGAGAAAGACCCAGTTGAGATTAAAGACAGGGACAGTGTACTATCAATTGTATGAGTTTTCCTATAAACAAAACTCATGCATGCAGAAGGAATTAATTCCTTGAGTATTGCGCAATTTTACAGGGTGTGAGTGATCAGTGTTACACTTGGTAACAACAGGATCACCCAGGAGAAACAACGCAAGGAAATAAGAGCTTGGAGGGCAGAGGAGAAGGCATATGAGCAGTCTATTTTGTTTGTGAGCATCTGTGAGGGATTGTATTGAGAGCTGGCTAGCTATGAGAGCTAAGCTTTGTGTAATGCTGATATATTTCCACTTGTATGATAATATAGATAGCGGGGTTTTTAGCTGAGGCTTTCCCTAGAGTATTCTTTTGTGTTTCATGTGCATTGATTCTTCTTCTGGTTATATGTGTTCAGCTTGATCTTGCTCAAATCTTTTAAGCTTCCACAAAATTGATTGTAGAAGTAGATTAAAGTATTTTTCTTTAGTTATATTGCATTATCAGGTTAATCTATAGTCAGAATTTCTACATGGTATCAGAGCTATGAACAGTATACTGAGAAGAGAATTCAAAGTTTGAAGTTCAGGGTTTCAAGTGCAAAAATCGAATTCTTATCATACTTCAAGGTTGGCCAATGGTGTTCAATGGCTTGAGACTCGAGTATGCCTTGGATGGTAACTCAAATTATATAGCATGGAAAGATTGCATGGAGGTTGTATTAGAAGACAACGGCTTGAAGGAATTCATTGATCAAGAAATCCAAAAGCCAACTTCAACTAATGCACAAGAGTTGGTTGAGTGGAAGAAGTGTGTGGCGAAGGCGAGACGGATCATCCTTGAGGGAGTTCAAGACCATATTGTCTCGAGTCTCCATGGGAAGGATACTCCATTTTTAATGTGGAAGACGTTGAAGGACCTCTGCCAAAACAGTAGCGACCAGAGGAAATTGGCTCTCAAGGATAAGCTTTGAAGAAGCAAGATGGAGCAGGGCGATACTATTTCCACATATTTGAACAAGCTCACCACCTGCAAAGATGAGTTTAACAGTGTGGGAATAACTACTGCCGATGATGATATGGTGAGCCTTGCTCTCCTTGGCCTTCCAAAGAGTTGGAATAGCTACCAGGACTCTGTGAATGGAAGGGAGAAATTGCCGGATTAGGAACGACTGTGGCCAGATCTGATGCAGGAGGAGATCAGGAGGAGCACATGAGATGGTTCTTCATCAAAGAATGATGATGAAGAAAATCTGGCCTTAGCAAGTAAGGCAAGGAAAGGGAGGGGGAAGGCTTCTCATTCCAAATCGAATTCTTCTCATGGAGGGAAGAAGTTTGACAAGTCTAAAGTGAGATGCTTTAATTGTCACAAGATGGGACATTATGCGACTAATTTCCCATCGAAGAAGTCGAAGAAGGGGTCCACAAAAGGATCAGAAGGTGAGGCATTAGCCCCTCAGTTCGAAATGGACTTTACCCTCATTGCATGCATGGTGTCATCAATGGTGGGTTGTGATTGGTATCTTGACAGTGGAACCTCCTTCCACATGACCGACGATAAAATTTTATTCAATACCTTGGAGGAGAAAGACCTCAAGATGCGCATAGAGATGGGTGACGATGGAAAGTATAGTGTTTCAGGAGTGGGCACGGTTGCTTTTCAGAGGGAGCATGGAGCTCCTCTCACTTTGACAGATGTGAAGTATGTGCCTGGACTGAAGAAGAACTTGGTATCGGCCCCGATGTTGGAGGACAAAAGCTACGTTGTTGTCTTCAGTAAAGGAAATGCGTTCCTAAGACACATAGCCACGGGTCAAACCAAGAGGATCGGGATTCGAGTGAAGAATCTCTATAAACTAGAGGTAGATGATTGTGCAACATTGAGTTTGAAAGCAGAATTGGTGCAAAGCCAAGACATTGGCGAGTTATGGCACAGGCGGTTGGGCAATTTGCATCATGGGGCCTTGAAGATAATGCAGCAGATATCTACAGGACTTCCCAAAGGTAAACTTGAGCAAGTTGACACATGCAAAGGTTGTACCTTGGGAAAGTACGCCAAGTCTTCCTTTCATGATCGAGACAGTCGAGCAGAAGCAATCTTAGAGCGAGTTCATACTGATTTGTGTGGACCATTCTCGATGGCATCCACAACGAAGCAAAGGTATTATGTGATTTTCATTGATGATTATTCTCGTAAATGTTGGATTTATTTCATGCAGAAGAAGGACCAAACCTTCTCAAAGTTTTGTGAGTTCAAAGCTTTAGTCGAGAAAGAATCAGGGAAGAAGATCAAGGCCTTGAGAAGCAACAATGGTGGAGAATATGTCTCTCAAGAGTTTAAGGACTTATGTGCAGCAAAAGGAATTAAATGAGAGTTGACAGCACCTCATAACGAACAACAGAATGGGGTGGCTAAAAGGAAGAATAGAACGATTGTAGGGGCAGCTCAGGTGATGCTGCATGACCAAGGCCTACCACTTCATTTGTGGGTTGAGGCATGCAACACAACGGTCTATTTGCAGAATAGAAGCCTACATCGCATACTTACGATGAAGACACCAGAGGAAGCTTTCTCCGGTAAGAGACCAGATGTGGGTCACTTCAGGATCTTTGGCTCATCGGTATATTACCACGTGATAAAGGATGCACGGAAGAAGCTTGAGCCGACAACCGAGTTGGGGATACTTGTGGGGTACACTGATACACCTCACAACTATCGGGTGTATTTGCCTACCAGTCAGAGGACAATGGTTCGCAGAGATCTCAAGTTTGATGAACAGAAGGCCATGCGAGTTTCCCTTGAGAGGGAGCTCCAACTAGAGGCTGTGGAGGAACTGTTGGTTCCTAAGGAGGAGGAGCCTCAGACTGATGCGGAGCAGCCGCATGCAGAGGATCCAAGAGTGGAGACATTCACTCAAGCAGAGTCTTCCAGAGATGGACAGAAGCGCACAAGAGAAGCTGACAGATTGTTGTCGGATGCGAGAGAGAATGTGGGAGAACCATCTTCTCAGCGTAAACAGAGGAGGTCACCTAAGAGGTACACTGGATACATGGCCCTTGTTGGGGAATGTGTTGAGACTGAGCCATCTTCCTTTGAGGAAGCAGTGCAGCAGCTGATTTGGATTGATGCTATGGTGGAGGAGTATGACTCCATTGTTCATAACAGTGTTTGGGACGTGGTTCCGAGACCAAAGAACAAGTCAGTTATGAGTTCCCATTGGATTTACAAGGTAAAACAAGCTATTGATGGTAGTGTGGAGAAGCATAAGGCAAGATTTGTTGCCCATGGTTTCTCATAGGTCGAGGGGATTGACTATGATGGGACTTTTGCTCTTGTAGCAAGGTACTCATCTATCAGAACGATGTTGGCACTATCAGCACAGATGGGTTGGAAGGTCCATCAGATCGGAAGAGCACATCACGAGGGATTTTCAGCCTTGGGTCAGCTGTAGTTTCTTGGTACAGCAGGAAACAGAGGTCGGTTGCACTCAGCTCAGCAGAGGCTGAATGCATGGCTGCAAGTCAGACAACATGTGAGGCCATCTGGATGTGGAAGATCCTAGTTGGTTTGTTTGATCAAAGGATGGATCCAACTGTGATCTATTGTGATAATCAGAGTTGTATCAACTCTCCGAGAATCCAGTATTTCATGATAGGTCTAAGCACATCGACATCCGGTATCATCATCTCAGAGACTGTGTAACGAAGAGGATCATGTTGTTGCAGTATATTTCGACCAAGGAACAAGATGTTGACATTTTGACTAAGGCATTGTCAAAGTGTAAATTCGAGTTCCATAGAGACAGGATCGGGGTGACAGATAATCCTTTTCTTGTTGAGAGGGAGTGTTGAAATGTGGCAACAAGAATATTCCAATTTTAATTTGTCCTTGAATTAAAATTGAGGATTAAAATTCGAATTTCGTCTCACGAGCTGCTTGAAAAATAAATAATTAATTCATCTTGAGTTAATTAGTTGGAGAAATTCAAGTAGAATTCTTTCTGAAGTCATGCAATAGTTATCCCTTAAATTAAGGACATTATCCCTTAATTAAGGAGATAAGATTGAGTTGTAATTAGTTAGCTCAGTTTATTGAGTTAAGTCCAGTTAAATTAGTTCCAAACTATTTGAGGAACTAATTGTGAGTTCAGTCAGTTAATGCATGCATGCATCCAACTAGTGTACTCCAGATAACTGAAGATTCTCTCATCAGTAACTCATGCATGTCTATTTTGAGAAAGACCCAGTTGAGATTAAAGACAGGGACAATGTACTATCAGTTGTATGAGTTTTCTTATAAACAAAACTCATGCATGCAGAAGGAATTCATTCCTTGAGTATTGCGCAGTTTTATAGGGTGTGAGATTAGTGTTACACTTGGTAACAACATGATCACCCAGGAGAAACAACGCAAGGAAATAGGAGCTTGGATGGCAGAGGAGAAGGCATATGAGCAGTCTATTTTGTCTGTGAGCATCTGTGAGGGATTGTACTGAGAGCTGGCTAGCTGTGAGAGCTAAAGCTTTGTGTAATCCTGATATATTTCCACTTGTATGATAATACAGATAGTGGGGTTTTTAGTTGAGGCTTTCCCCAGAGTATTATTCTGTGTTTCATGTGCATTGATTCTTCTTCTGGTTATATGTGTTCAGCTTGATCTTGCTCAAATCTTTTAAGCTTCCGCAAAATTGATTGTAGAAGTAGATTAAAGTATTTTGCTTTAGTTATATTGCATTATCAAGGTAATCTACAGTCAGAATTTCTACACAACTTTGAGATCAGGTAAATTAAAGGTAAATAGAACATGGTTGTAGATTCTCTTAGCATGTGGATACAGGTAAATCACATAGAAACTATGAGTTCTTATGGGACAAATTTGCAGGATCGGATCTTACAGGAAGGGCAACAAGATGACAGGTATATGGAGCTTATGCATAGGTTATAGCATGATATAAGTGATCAAGATGTGTACTATCATCTCACAACAGATGGTTTGATCAGATTTAGGGACATGATATATGTTCCAGACAACAATGATCTCAAGAAGCTTACCTTGAGAAAATTTCATGCTAATCCATATTCAGGGCACCTAGGATATCAGGAAACATTGATAATAGTTAAGAAGTTTTATTATTGGCCGAATCTGAAGAGGGAAGTGGAAAAGTTTGTGGCTATATGTTTGAACTATCAGTAGGTGAAAGCAGAGTGTAAGCATCTAGGTTGTCTACTACAACCAATTCTGATTCCAGAGTGGAAATTGGAGGTCATTACCATGGACTTCATTATAGGTTTTCCAAGGACATCTAGACATTATGATTCTATCATGGTTGTGGTTGACAGGTTGACAAAGGTAGCACACTTCATTCCAGTGAAGTCTACATATTCAGCTAATGATGTAGCACAGGTCTTCATCAAAGATGTAGTGAGGTTGCATGGTGTACCAAAGAAGATTGTGTCAGATAGGGATTGCAAGTTCACTTCTAGGTTCTGGAAAGAGTTATTTGCAGCTTTGGGTATAGAGTTTGCCTTCAACACAACTTATCATCCACAGAAAAATGGACAGACATAGCAGGTCAACAGGATATTGGAGGATATGTTGAGGATGTATGTGATGCATCAATAGCGGAGGTGGGAAGAGTATCTTCCACTAGTTGAGTTTGCTTACAACACTACCAAAGATATTTGAGGATGAGTCTGTTTGAGGCATTGTATGGGTGAAGTTGTAATACTCCCATCAGTTGGAGTTGTTAGAGTCCTATATTATAGAGATCTTAGTCATGTTAGTCTTTCTATTTATCTGAGGTTAATTTGTAAATATCAGTCATGATGTCCAAACTATGATGGCTTAAAAAGGTCTAGATTGGGGTTGAGTGTCATGCAAAATTTGTCTACTTCGCTAAAATTTAAATGTCTAATGTCATGAAGGATCATGATTAAAGGGCTAATCATAGGGAGTCATTGGTCACCATGGAAGAGTGGTGAAGGGTCATGCCATCAAAAATTTTGGTCATCATGAGTTAGTCACCTAAGTCTAGAGGTCAAGTTACATCAAAGCAATCATGAGAAAGGATTGGGCACAAATTTTGTAGGAGTTTGAATTAGTTTAGATGTCATTTCATGAGTGGTCATGACCTCAACAAGCATACAATGATTAAGAGGATAGTCTGCTGCATTTTGCCACGTGTTGCGCTTCCAAACAAGGTGTTGAGCATTCATCATTACAATTTGAAACAGATATTTTCACCATCAATTCCACTCCAAGCCACTTTGGTAGGTTATTTGCACTGTTGCCTTCATCCAACATCACTAAGTTCTTGTTCATTTGCATCGGAATCTTGTGGTGTTATCATGCTACGTTGCTGCGCAAAGGGGGCAAGGGCATTGCGTTTCCACATAGTGCTATGTTTCTTGCCATTCGAAGATAAAACTCCTCTCACAGGTGCAATGTAACACCCTCCTCCCACTTCTACCCAAGTAATCGGCCAACTAGGGTAAACATGTGACAACAAGTTACTATGATATGATTCAACCTCCTAAGTCACCTTAAGGAAGTGGAACCGATGGAAACACACCATACAGAACTTCCACACCAGCAACATGACTCCCAGGAACCATCCCAACCTCTCAAGTAACCAACCCCTAGGTCCCACTGAGTTTTTAAACCATTAAACTCCTGGAAGCTCCCTTTATATGGGCATGCATGTGTCCAAGAGGCTCTGGACGGTCCCACAACATGGGTATGCAAATTTCTAGGGACATTTCTTCCTAGTGTTGTTCCTTTGTCTCTGAGATTTGAGCCACTTTTTTAGGCCTAGAGCCCAGGTCACTGCCTACAATTCAATGACACTTTCAAAACTGAAAGATAACAACATAATAAGGAAACAAATGCAATTACTTGAACAAGCACTTGACTCGACCCCTACTAGCCATGACATACATTTCGTCAAACATGTCACAATTATGTAATCTACAAGTCTTAATAGTAGGACTGAGCATAGGGGTCTCATACTTATCTGAGGTTCACTACGAGGCATTGTTTCCTTATCACATTAGTTGCATTATCATCTATTAGGCCATAGATACATTGTTCATTCAATTACAAGTAAAAACATGATGATAGCGATACGTAGTCACTGTCATAATACATGTTCATAACCAACATAATAACAATAGAAATACCAAGGAAATAACAACCATATAATCCACATATAAACCAGTATAATACTCATGAATTAACAAGGAGAAATAACCTCATATTAATGATGCAAAAACCAACCCGGTATGGAACTAACACATTCCACCCGACCGTAGATTCGTTGATCCAAGTCTATCTTCATCCAATCACCCCTGTGCCATATTCCAAGCATGAATGTGAAATCTCATAAAACACATCAATCAAAAACCATCCAAGGCTTCCAGAGGCCAAACCATCTCAACCCTCAAAAAGTGATTCCACCTCACGGTTGGACATCACTAACCATCACCAGATTGGTCTCTACCCAAGATGTCCAGGGCTTTAGAGAATTTGTTCCAACTTGACTTCCAGGACTAGTAACTCAACCCACGGTTGTTGCCGGGATCCAGAGCATTTTTCCAACCAAGGCTCCAGGACTAGTAACTCAACCCACAACTTTCTACCAGTTTCCTGAGCATTTGTCCAACCAAGGCTGCAGGACTAGTAACTCAACCCACCAAGGGCTCCAAAGTGTTTTCCCAACCAAGGCTCCAGGACTAGTAAGTCAACCCAAGTTTTTACAGGACTCGAAAGTGTTTTTCCAACCAAGGCTCCAGGATTAGTAACTCAACCCAAGCCATTACAAGGCTTCCAGAGTGCTTGTCCAACCAAAGCTCCAAGAACTAGTAACTCAACCTAACCTAAGGAAACATGAGAACCAACCAGAAAAACAAAGAAATGAACCCACAACACCATGGTTATCCAGGAAATGGAAAGGCTAGGCAAAACCACTGTCAATTCAGACAATCCTCCATGTCAATGACAGATCATAACCAAGAAACCACATGCATGTGTCATGCATGCCAAAAATAGCAAGTGAATCATACGCGCAACTCGGTACCTACAATCAAAACCCATTGTATTTGTTGATCCCGCTGTCGTCTTGTGTCTCACTGCTTTTCCTTTGCCTTCTTATTCCAAAACTCCAAGTATGCCACACTCTCCAAGAGTGCTCTAAGAAAACTCTAACTATCCAAGAGTATGAGAGAGAGATAATAAAGAGAGATCTCCAAAATTGAACTGACAAAAGTCCTCCCCTGACCAAGCCTGCCCACTGATCCTCGGAAGCCTTTTTATTAATGAGGCCCCTATTTTATTCATTTTCCATTATTTTCCTTCATTTTCCTCCTCACACACAACTTGTGACCCTTCACCTTCCTTTTCTCCTAATTTATATAATCTCTATAAATAAAATGTCAATAAATGCCTCATGCCTTTCCAAAGCCTTTGCTAATTTCCTTTAGCCATAATAACCGAAATGAACACCCACTAGGATGTTTTTTCCCACCATTCAGCTTGGATTATGTGTCCCATGACCGTTGTCTTATATATTTTTACATGGATTTTAAACTAGGGTTGTTACAGAACCCTCCCCCTTGGGGGAACATCGTCCTTGGTGTTCAATGACACCGATAACCAGCAAGACCCCTGAAAAAACATACTTCCCATGGAGCTTTATAACATAGCTCGTTGCAGTATTTACAATGACCATTTGCTAAAACATGACAAACATACCGTTTACTGGAGCTTTATAACACAACTCATTACGACATTTACAATAATAACTACATATACACACATACACATTTGCTTCACCCAACAAATAAACATATTATCTATGGAACTTTATAAATCCAGCTCGATACAGTATTTACAATAATACACACATATGCACATTTTCTCAACCAACAAATAAAAGGATGTGATGTCTGCATCTGCAACAAGGGAATCCAGAGGCTCACACCTCCACCCTCAAAGTGATACCAAGATTCACCTCCTTCGCAGGAAGTCTAGAATCCACTACAAGGTCAAATCTGCATCCAATGTCCAACGTTATAATCCTCTGCCACTTGTCCTCTCAATGAATAGTTATCGACTCATTGCTCCAGGGCACACTCCCAATGTGCATTTGATTCCATCTAGCAATGCTAATAAAAAAACAAATATATCCCTGGCCTTCCCTTCTCTGCTACACAGTCCCTCATGCAATCCGGTCACCCCCATTATGTGCAGTCACACACCTTCCAAGTCCCGTTGGCACCCCCATCCCGGGTAGTCCATCCCTCGGCAAGGTTTCCTCACATTGGAAGGTCCAAAAACCAAGACATATCCATGCCTTAAAACCATCACATCAATCATAACATGCTCATGCTAATCAATGGACAGTATTGGGTACCAGTGTCCCACAATGGCCCTTCTCCTAAATGCTTTACCAACATATTGTTGCCTATTCCAATTCCTTTTGTCGTTGTTGCTAATGCTTGTTGTCAATTTCGACCACCCAATCAAGCATTTCATGCTTTCCTGTACCAAGAACATAATTTCCATTAAACCCAAAATAAATTGAAATAGCTTCAAATCATACCTCATTGGTAGCTTGTCAATAAGATACACTTGCAATCTTGTTTACTTCCTATCACAATAAGTCAAACTAGTGTCTTTGATCAAATCATCATGTATAAACATATCACATTAGTTTAGCTCAAAACACAACCATCATAGATCAAAATCATAAATCACATGTAACCATCATAAACCAGAATCATAGATCACATGTAATCATCATAGACCAAGTTCATAAATCACATGCATAATAAAACTAAAATAAAATATTGATACTTATCCTTACCTTTGTTCTTTCCGTACACACGCCGAATCGGTTGCCACACTCGAGAAACACCCAATGCCTTCTCCTCAACCATGTGCCTATACACATAATGTGCATCACACACATACAACCACACATAACATACAACACCACGCAATACATGCACCTACACCTAACATACCACACATACACCTACACCCAGTGTACAACACAACACAATACATACTCCTACATCCAGTGTACACCACAACACAATACATGCACCTACACCCTATGTACAACACAATACATATACATACACGAAGTACAACACAACAAATACACATCACGATACCACAACTACACAATGCACATACATAGTAATGCATGCCCGCAACACAACATGTATGACCTGCACACAATACCACATGTACACTAGTACCATATGTACAACATGTACATAGTACCACCTGTACACCGCACCACCTGCACGACGTGTGCACAACATCACATGTGCACAACACCACTTGCATAATGTGTACACAACGCCTGTACATCACACCACCTGTACATGTACACAATGCCAGACGTACACAACACCACATGCACGACGTGTACATGATACCACATGTACACAACACCATATGCACGACATGTACACAACACCACCTGCACACAACACCATATGTACAACATGTACACAACACCACTTGTACAATCATGCACACGACACTGCATATCCAACATGCACAGAGTACAATATGTACACAACATCGCATATCCAACATGTACATAGTACCATCTATACTCAGCACTGCATATGCAACATTCACACAACACTATATCTACCACCCTGTACATAACATTGCATAAACAACATGTACACACACACTATATACACAAAACTGCATGAGCACAACATCACAGATGCAACATGTACAACATATACAACATATGCACAACAGTAGTACCAGACATCCAAAACCACACTGTCTCTATCGAGCAACCTTTCTTCTAGTGTCTTATCCAAGCTTGTCCCAACATGCCGCAGATCACACTGTTTTCATTTCGTTGATGTATTCCCTTAGAGTTACCTAACATAACATAAACATAGGCATAATACAAGCATACAATATCAATTCATACCCACATGATATTGACCTCGTATATTTGTCATGACTACTCTCCCCACTTGATTCCCCATAATACCAGGAACCTCGTCATGTCATTCACCTGCATAAGCAATCATTCCTCCACGAGAATGATCTCTAACAACCTTGTCGGACAGTGACATAGATACATGGATACATACATACATATATATAAATATTAGCATAAAACAATCATGATCCTATTAGACAACGACATACATGCATACATACATACATGTATACATATATAAACATCAGGATAATCATGGTCATAACATAATTACCAAATATCATAAGGTCAAGGTTAAGAGAACTCCCTTTATCTGTTCACAACATGCACAACATTAAGAATAACGATTCCCAACATAGTCAAGGCATTTGACACCTCAAGTCCATTTACTTTACCTTTATCATGTTTATACTACCACTCTCCCTATACCACACTGGACCCAACCAGTACAACCGGTTGTCTTATTCTTACCTTCACCTGCCTTTATACATGCATCAACTTCATCCAAGTCTTTCACTACCTGTTAGGTTTCATTCAGCTCTCCCTGAGCTCCATTAACTTTCATCTTTCCCAACCAAATTCCAGTACTCAAAACATAAAAGGCAAGACAAGAAACAAACAAGAAGAAAACCATGAAAATCAATATCAATATGACACCCCAAACAAAGTGGCAAGGCCTTACACCAGACACAATCAAAACCCATAAATCAAGCTCAAACAAATCACAAAAGATCAAAAGCACAAGACTGGAAACAAACATCATGACTAAATCCCCATGGTTCCTAGTGCTTCCAAAGGAAAACTCAACCTGAGCCTTCTTCAGAATTTGATGGCAATCTCTTTACCATGCAATCCTCTGCATCATATTGCCATAAACACACAACTGTCAGCGCATAAATAAACATAACAATACACCAGTTACCTTACCTTGTTGTGCCAAGCACATTTCTTGCAACTGAACACATCCACGCCATCTCTCAAGGGACTCCAATCCTTTGACGAATCTAGCCATAACTAGAACCAACTGTTATACCTGTCAAATACATATTTATGAATATAACACATATCCTCGTAATGTCATACAAATTCAAGGTTAAGAAGATTTCCTGTATGCAAAGCACTCATTTGTTTGGAATTAGGGTTTCCAAACATAGCCAAAGAAATTTTCACCCAATTCCTTTCTTTTACATATTCCTTGTTGTAATCTAGTCTTACTATGCACTATAACATCACCCAAACTATTAGTTATATAAACACATCAACTATTACCTTGTCAAGCTAATACCAAACATGTTGCCCTGTAACTGCTCACACATGTCAATCTCACGTTCCAAAGATCAAGACATCATGTATATTAATTTGAAATCAACCTTTACCAAGTCTAACAACCATGTCACACTCAACAATCAACTCACATTCATCAGTCATAATACATAATGCTACAACTATCACCTACTTACACTCAAGTACATATCAGTTGTCTCAACATAGATGTAATAATACAAGCATCTTAAAACAAGGTCATTTCAACAAGAAATATTATAAACACATAATCATATCATTCAAGTAATCAAACATTCAGACAACATATAGACGACATAATAGACACCAAACACTCAAACGCCAAATAAACAACATAGTCAAACATTCAAACACCAAATAGACGACATAAGAAAACTCATACCTTAATGTATCTCAGGGGAGGCTATCTTGTCTCCACAATCAATCTATATTAGCACGATATAACTTCACAACATATCAAATCAAACATAAACAAGGTCATCATATCCATAACAATAACTAGCTAACATGTTCACATCATAAGCTCATAAACAATTGTCATTCATGCATAACAATCACATATGCACAGTTAGTCTAGATTAGTACACACTATCACAAATAAGTCGACTCATACCACCATAATCATTTGCATAGACCAATCGAGGATAGCATGATACGTGTAACATCAAGATCTTTAATGCAATGAACATAACCATCATGCATATGACCATAATGCATATAACAACATGTTACTATCATTCATGACCATTGAAACATGTGCATATGACTACACTAATCAACTATCATTTATCGTACATGTAACCATAACAACAACAAAATGACAAGTATATAAGTAACCCTAATTATTATAACAATTATTAGCCACATACCTACATGCCCACCATACAAACCTATATGATGATTTGCTTTTACCCAAAATTCTAGTGTTGCAATCTCGCTCTAGTTATCTACATCTCCTGCTCTATCTCAGCCAACACATCAACATCATAACAACCAACAACATCATGATGGCCTAAATAACATACAATGACCTCACAATGCATTTTTGTCCTACTATACATGCATAACCATAACCATGACAATGCATAACAACATATAGACATTAACATGCATAAAAAAATGCACATACAACCATACACTCATGAAAACACACACCACAGCTACGCCATCAACCTTCACATGGCGACATCACTACAACCATGATCAACACCATGCAAATGCAACAAGCACATGGAATACAAGCATAAGGAACACATATGCAACCGACATGAATGCATGACCAACACACTGCCTATCCAGTCCGAGGGGTGAACCATGCTCTGATACCACTCTGTAACACCCTCCTCCCACATCTACCCAAGTAACCATCCAACCGGGGTAAACATGTGATGAAAAGTTACTATTGTATGATTCGACCTCCTAAGTCACCTTAAGGAAGTGGAACCAACAGAAACACACCATACAGACCTTCCACATTAGCAACAGGACTCCCTGGAACCATCCCAACCTCTCACGTATCCATCCCTTGGGTCCCACTGAGTTTTTAAACCACTAAACTCTCAGACGCTCCCTTGATATGGGCATGCATGCGTCCAAGGACTTTTCTGCCCAATGTTGTGCCTGTGTCTTCGAGATTTGAGCCACTTTTTCAAGCCCACAGCCCAGGTCACTGCCCAGAATTTAATGACATTTTCAAAACTAAAAAATAACAACATAATAAGGAAACAAACGTAATTAATTGAGCAAGGACTTGACTGGACCCCTACTAGCCATGACAGGAATTTCGTCGAACATGTCACAATTATGTAATCTACAAGTCTTAACGACAGAATTGAGCGTAGTGGTCTCATACTTATCTTAGATTCACTATGAGGCATTGTTTCCATATCACATTAGCTGCATTATCATCTATTAAGCCATAGATACATTATTCATTCAGTTACAAGTAAAAACATGATGATAGCCATATGTAGTGACTGTCATAATACATGTTTATAACCAGCATAATAACAACAGAAATACTAAGGAAATAATAGCCATATAATCCACATATAAACTAGTTTAATATTCATGAATTAACAAGGAGAAATAACCTCATATTAATGATGCAAAATCCAACCCGGTATGGGACTACCACGTTCCACCCAACCATAGATTGGTTGAGCCAAGTCTCTCTTCAACCAATCACCCATGTGCCATATTCCAAGCATGAATGTGGGATTTCATAAAACACATCAATAAAAACCATCCAAGGCTTCTAGAGGCCAAACCACCTCAACCCTCAACTAGTGATTCCACCTCATGGTCAGACATCACTAACCATCACCAGATTGGTCTCTACCCAAGCTGTCCAGGGCTACAGAGCGTTTGTTCCAACCCGACTTCCAGGACTAGTAACTCAACCCACGGTTTTTGTCAAGCTCCATAGCATTTGTCCAATAAAGCCTCTAGGACTAGTAACTCAACCCACAACTTTCTACTGGGCTTCAAAGTGTTTGTCCAACCAAGGCTCCAAGACTAGTAACTCAACCGGGCAAGGGCTCCAAAGCATTTGTCCAACCAAGGCTCCAGGACTAGTATCTCAACCCAAGCTATTACAGGGCTCTAGAGCATTTGTCCAACCAAGGCTCCAGGACTAGTAACTCAACCCAAGCCGTTACAGGGCTTCCAGAGCGTTTGTCAAACCAAGGATCCAATAACTAGTAACTCAACTCAAACTAAAGAAACATGAGAACCAACCAAAAAAACAAAGAAATGAGCCCACAACACCATGTCTATCCAAAAAATGGCAAGGCTAGGAAAAACCACTATCAATCCAGGCAATCCTCCATGCCAATGACATATCATAACCAAGAAACCACATGCATGTGCCATGCATGCCAAAAATAGCAAGGAAATCATACATGCAACTCGGTACCTTCAAGTAAAACCCATTGTAGTTGTTGATCTCGCTGTCCTCTTGCGCCTCTTTGCTTTTCCTTTACCTTCTTGCTCCAAAAATCCAAGTATGTCACACTCTCCAAGAGTGCTCCAAGAAAACTCTAAGTGTTCAAGAGTATGAGAGAGAGAGCTCCAAAACTGAACTGACAAAAGTCCTCCCCTGACCAAGCCTTCCCACTTGTTGGGTCAATTTACTAGGTAAATTAACACAAGTATTTAATTATCAATCCAGGATTGTAAGCTTGGAAGCATGTCCAAAATCTATGGATTTCAGTTGTAGCCAATTTTAGAAGAAATGCATATTACAAATATAAAGTTTAACTAAAAATTTCTAATTCAATATGTAATAAGTAGGAGAAGTGGCTCCTAACTTAGGAGAACAAGATTGACCTTCTTCTACAATACTACTTCATGAACATAAATCAAAACCACTAATGAACAATAGCTCAAGATGCATAAAAGAATAATAGAAGAGGCTCCTAACTAAGGAGGTCCTTGTTGTTCTTCATTATAAATTCATTCATCATTAATGTCATTGTTAGAAAACTAGAAATTCAGAAAATCACTTAAAAGCAAGAAAGATGAATTATAGTTTCTAATATCTGATCAGATAGAAGGAGAGTTTAACTTAAACACTGGTTTGACCCTTCATATGCAAATTATAGTTAAGATTAAGATTCATCAGCAATCATAACATATCAACATACATCTAATTAACTAATTAAACATGAAACAAAACTAGTTCAAGAAATTGCAACTAAATTAACCAGAAAGTGCACTTAGCTCGGTATGGGGGCCCTCCACCCTTGCCTCACACACTGAAAGTACTTCTCAGCTACTGAAACTCAATCAAGCATTCACCATATAGAACAACAGAAAAGAAGATGGAACTGGTCTCTTTGATTAACTCACAAAGTTCAAAAATCTCAATATGAAATTATACAAATTCTCCATGTTCATGCCTTCAATGTTCTTGGCTTAAATAGAGAAATATGAAACAAACTTAACTAAAATGTCTCTAACAGCTATGTCTATCCTTATCCTATCTATCTAGGTCGAGTTCATCCATCCAATCACTCAAAATCTGGAAAATCCCATAAAATCCTAAATTTGGCCTATTTCTTAGGGATTTCTTGAATGACTGGTCATGTTTGACTAGCTTTGACCGGGTCTGTTTAAGCTCGGTTTGACCGAACCAATAGGAACATGTCCATTCTTAGTTCCCAGGCTTTCTAGAAATGTGCTTAGTTCGTGCCCAGGTGTCCTACAAGTATGACATCAATGAAGCCATTACGAGAATTTTTAGTCTTGTCCAAAAATGCATTTAAAATCCAATTTTTTGTAAAAACATCTAAAAATTGCAAAATTTAATTTATATACTTGGATATGCATAAATTGGTCAAAATAGGTTGTATATGGATGGTAAATGGATGGATAACAGAGAAATTAAGTGTTTTTAATTAAGCAAGATTGGATAAAAAACAAGGGCCAACATTCCCCCCTTATTGACGTACAAGCACGTCCTCATGCTTGCTTCTTTCTCTTGGACCTTCTGAGCTCTGATGTAGACACTGTACCTGATCCAGATGCCTCCTGCTGTGCTGCTTGCAGTAGATAGTCAATTCCTTTGTACTACTCTC
This sequence comes from Pinus tabuliformis, assembly GCA_031772625.1. Taxonomy (NCBI): domain Eukaryota; kingdom Viridiplantae; phylum Streptophyta; class Pinopsida; order Pinales; family Pinaceae; genus Pinus; species Pinus tabuliformis. The sequence continues at coordinate 1,540,606,367 of CM062818.1, forward strand.
CCTTGTAGATTGTAGCCATGACTTTTTGTCTTTCATACTTGTTCTTCCATGAGTTTTTGTCTTTAAGCCACCTGAAAGCTTGCCTGGAAAGAAGATTATTCTTTATTTTTAGTTTTCCAACTTCTTCATTTAGCTTTTCATTTTCCTTGATCAATTTTTCATTGTTTTTCTTGTATGTCTTGTTTTCTTTCTTCAAATGCCTCTCTAGAATTTTGCTTATTTCCAATTGATCTGTTAACTCTTTTATTTTGCTAAGGTGCAACTCTTTCTCTTCTTCTCTTGTGTCTTTGGCAAATGAAGTGGCTTCAACATTATCAAAGTATGAATCTCTCTCCAATGTCTTTTCATAGCCTTCTTTTTGCAATCACTCAATGATTTCATCAACTTGTTTTTCTATAGAAGGTGTTTCAACAGTTTGTACCTCAAGGTTTTTTTCTTTACTACTTGTTTCTGCTGCAAAAAGGTTCATTATTCTTCAAAACCCATAAAAAAAACATTGCTCTCTGTGTACAAAGATTATAAAAACATTTTGACCATGTTTTTATTGCTCCTTAACTCATAATTCAATCTCTGTTTTTTTGCTAAATTTTATCAAAAATCCCTTCTATGTTTCCGTGCATGGCTAAGAATAACAGGAAAACATTCTAAGGAGGATAATGCATCCTGCAATTTATGAATTAAGATTGTTAGAGGAGTTTCCTTCCGATCTTCAGCATTCACTGGAAGATTAGTCTAGTAAACAACTTGAACCTCTTCAACGCCTGATGAAAAAAAGCTGACTCATCATCTGTTATGTTCTATTTGGACAAAGCTCCACATGAAAAATAATTTAGTAAACATGCAATGACCCCATTTTCAACAAACTCAAAAGTGGAAACACCATCACCTTTAATAAGTTCTGCAAGTGTCTCATCTAGAACAACCAACAGTTGTTCATCATCGGCAGGTACAAGCCTTCCTGCTTTGTCCTTGCCTTCCAATTCATCATTTAACTCCGTGCAAAGACTCTTTAAATTGCAAAGGCTTTCTGTCATTCCTCCATCAACCATCCTTGAATTTGCAGGGAAGTATGTATCTTTGAACTATTTAGCATGAGCATATATGGTTGACCGAAGATCTGTCTTAATTATAGGAATTGTTTCATCTCCAGAAGGCAATGGTGAACCAACTCTTCCAGTATTTAAACCTCCAGATTCTTCCTCTCCAGCTGTTTCACTGTTTGACCTATCCGAATGCAGAATATTACATGTGGAATTTGGGACAGATGATCCTGAAAGACAATCTTTCTGCGAGGCAAAGACCTGTACTGAAGATGAATTTGACAGATCTGTTGATATCAATGTATCTATTGCATGAACAAACCCTTCTTTCATGAACAACTTGGGAAAAGTATCAGGAAGTTTTTTTATAAGAAATTCTGCTATCTGTAGAGCAGGGACCAAAACATGGGGATATTTCCATGCTAGAACACTGGCCAAAAAGCTTGATATGTTTGTCACGTGAAGAAAAGATATGAGCATTTCAGCATTTCTAAAATATACCAACTTGCTAATGATGGCAATAGACTTGTGTCGAATAGGAGTGTTCCTGCTTGAGCCATAAACATGGACTAGGACATGAAAAAGATCCAATCCAAATTGCAAGAAAAGCTCTGGTTAATCATGCAACATCTTTTCACGAGTAGACATTTATCTCATAGTTCCATTTATCTTCACCTGTATCGAAAATTCTCATTGTGCAAATGGATGGAACGAATTTGCCTCCATATATATATGAGAATACGGAAAAATTATGCCCACTATGTGTATAAAAATAGGAAAAATTCTGCTCTTTGTATGTATCAAAATAAAAAACTCTCTGTTTTCACATACAACCATGCGTGAGGAAATTGCTCAATTACCTAATCTGGAAGTGATTTTGTGGATATTTCTGAGATAACTTTAGACATCGCCATTTCAATCAGAAATCTCCTTTGATATTTCCAAGGATTCATTCATTAAATCAATGGCAAACACGTTTTTAATGGTGGCAAACGCTCATGTTTTTCAACTGAAGTTTAACTCCTTTTTAACATGACATATTTCAAAACTTAACACGAGTTCCTTCCCTTGAAATCCGTTTAACAGTGTATGGCAATCTGGAGGTGATCTCTTACCTTTTTTTGCGGGATTTCTGGAGTCTACTGGAGTGCTCAGTCAATCTAAATGCTGAGAAAATCTCGGTCCTCTATCTTCTCGAAAACTGATGTCTTCTTCCTTCCACGGCTGCCTATATATTTTATGTTTCTTCCTCTGTTCAGGGTTCTTGCTTTACGCAACCCTCTCTCTTCCTTGTTTTTGTTTTTCTACTTATCTCTCCTTCCACGAGGGTGTTGTATGCATGCGCATGAATGCACAACGTTCTGCACCTCTACCTGAGCGAAATTTTGGCTATGATGGTGGAAAAATGTTTAACATAGAGCTTGGTTTGCGTTTACACAGTGAGTAATAGCAGTAGTTTACACAGTGTTTGAAAGAGTTTGACCGTTTCACCATTCCAGCACACACTCTGACTTGCGTATCTTTCGCTGCCCATGTGTCCATTTGACAGCGTTTCTCTTCGTCCTTTCCTCCATGGTGTATATGCCTGTCTTATCATCGTAATTCCTCATCACCCACATTCTTAGAAAACTCACCTTTCTTTCTTCATTATTTTACATGCCCATACTTTAATCGAAATGCATCATAATTTCATTGCATCATTTCAACTGGGGTTATGTCATTTGTATTGTTTGTCATTTTACATTGTGCGCTCCATACCTTGGCCATATGTATATTGCGCTTTGCAGCTTAGGTTTTCAACTTTTTATTGTTTAATTTAATTTTAAAATGACCCTAGAATGGTCATGTTTAAAATTAAATTTTTATCATGACACTAACCTTTGTTGTTTTTGTAGGTCAACAAGGATTTGAATATTGAGCCTTTAATTCTTGATCCATATGCTTAAGAAAATAATTAGGATTAATGTGATGTTTTTTAAAAAATGATTGGAATGATGGTTAAATGTAGGAAAGGGTAATGAATAGGTGATGATAATGAAGGTAGTGGTAGAATATAGGTAAAATGTAATGGAATGCATATTAAGTACTAAATTAGTCTTAACAACTTGCAACAAAAAAAAAAAAATTGAAATTTTAAGAGCAAAATTTTCACTTACTATACTTGTACTCCCATAAAATATTTGATGTCAATGATGTCCTCCGGTCAAATGATGGTCGAAAATGTCTTTATTATCATAATGATGGCTCTTCCAGGATATATTGAAATGTAGAGACTTATTTCTGCTTCATGTTTTCGCATCTGACATTGATTCAGGATCTTTGAATGTTGATGTTGTTCAGGTCCCTTCTGCAGTTTGTAATTGATGTTTCAGGTCCCTTCTGACATGTACTTTTCAACAATATTTTATGTTGTTTCTGTCATATAATATAGGTCTCTTCTGCATAATGATATCTCAGGTCCCTTCTGCACAATATTTTCAATGATGTATCAGGTCCCTTTTGACATGTAATTCAAGTTTCTTTTGCAATTCAGTTGCTCAAACTATTTACATAGTTTTATTACAAACTCCCCCCTTGGTTATGTTAAGACTTATCCTCAAGTCTTGCATTTCTTGGAGGATTATTTTTTCAAAATCAAACACAAGTAAGAGTAAAACAAAATAGAGAATTCATATTGGCCAAACAAGTTGGTTATCCGATATGAATTCGAGTTTGTGTTGTGCCAGTTTCCTGGATTTTCACAACCAAACTCCTTTATTATTTTTGATCTTTTTCTATTTTTTTTTCTTTTCTTTTCTAAATGGAGGTGGGGTGTAATGGAGTTGGAAAGTATGAAAAACTTATGAAAATAGGTTAGGTTGAAGTCATGATCTAGTAGTAAATGGATAGATAGATAGATAAAAAGTCTGGACTTCAACATGCATGATCACGAAGCTTAACATACAATATGGATGATGGATGAAATCATGAAAAATATGGCTTTTGAAAGTCTTCTTTGGCAACGGATGTGACTTAACATGGTACAAAACTTGATTTCTTCTTCTGATTATTAGCTTGATGGCTTTTTCCTCGATCTTGATTCATGTTGTAGGGTTGTTGGTGTTATTGGTCAACTACTGAAAGCAAGCTTCAAGAGTTTCAACATTAGGTGAATTCCACTTTATTTTCACTTGAATATTTTCATTTCATATTCATAGATATGAATTTTTAAAAATTGACTTTGAAAAGTCCTTTGTCCTTGGAGTTCACTCCTTAAATCTCCCCGAGACGTGGAAAAATGTAGCATTTTCCTGCAATACAATATTAGATGATGGAGGAATAGAGGTGTAAATTCTCTCTTATTCCAAGAAATATGTAAAATAATTACAAGCAATTTTTGAAAAACAAGTCCAATGATGATATACAAAGAAAATGTATTTGTTTACCCCTTGAGGAATGGTGGCCAACCTAGACCTCCTAGCAGTATTTTGTTCACAAAATCTTTGTTTTATGTCCAATTAGAGTGATTCCAAAGCCAAGTTGAAGTGAATTCATATGGCTACTTCCAGTATAAATAGGTTTTCAAAATGATTTGAAATGATATGCTAAAAATGATGAAGAGTAACCTGTTTGATAGAGTTGCTTGTGAATTTTTTACTAGACCAACAATCACTATTTAGAGTGTAACTTTTTAGTTAAAGATTGAATTGATGTGATTCCACTTGGATATTAACGTAAATTCATTTTTTTATTTCCAGTAGAATCAGGTTTTAAAAATTCTTAGACTTGATATCACAAAAGTGCTGATGAACAGACTTAGGAGGCAGAGTTTCACTGTGTTAATTTGAAGACATGCAGTCACTAAATGTGGCATAACTTTTTCACTTGACCTCCAACTAGGATGATTCAAATTTTGTATTGATCTAGACTTGAATATATATCTCCCATATAAACAAGTTTTAAAAATAAGATGATTTGATATGCAAAATATGCCAATGAACAGTTAAGATCTAGAATTGTCACCATGCAAATTTTTCAAGAAGCGGTTAGTATTTCAAGAATAACTTTTTCATATGATACCCGATTGAGGTGATTCAAATTTATTTGGAAACTAGATTGCAAGGGCTATCTTCCCTATGAATATTAAGTAAAAATGTTTCCATTAGACACCTCAAATATAGGCTATAATAACTCTGTCCTCAAAATTTCTCTTGAGATCTAGTGTTTATTTTTACCTTGTCTTTTTCATTTGTGATCCAAATTGAAAAATAGGTTTAAAAACTAGTTTTCAAGATATTATTTATTGCATTTTGCCATAAAATCCTTCCAAATGAGTATTGAACAATGATTTGAAGAATTATTCATGAGAGTTTGAAACAAAATTATTATGGAAGTCTTATTGTGAACTCATTCTACTTATTTATTTATTCTATTCTATCATATTCTATTCTAGAAAAATAAGTCATTCTCTCAAGTACAAAAGAATTTCCAATGCATTCATTTGTGTAACAAGATCATAAGTAGACTCACATCCAAGTTTGAAAAATACACCTTAATGAATACTTGGATTTGAAAAATTAGTTGATCATAAAGATTTGATGCTAAAGGATGTTGAAAAATGGAGTGGTATTGTGGCCTAATGACTAGTTGAAACCAAGTTTGAATGTGATCTTTAATTTTTTGATTTTGCTCAACTATCATAGCACAAAGTTCTTGTTGTGGAACTTGTTCAAAATCATGAATGCACAAGGGATCTTCTATAAATTTTTCATTTTCTAGCTCTATTATTTGAACTTCATTGCATGTGATCCATAACTCATTTATCTCCTTACAAAGATAACTAGAAAAATCTTCTAGGTTCTCTTCTTGTGGATCCTCTTCATGGATGCTTTGTTCATCTTCTACATTTTGAAATGAAGATCTATCCCTAATGACCATTCTAAATTGTGGACAAGGGTTTAAGAAGATCCTTGTGGTGGCATACCCCCCTTCTCTAAATGAACTATTTAACATCATGTTTTGTAGATCTTTGTTTTGCAAATGAATTTTGTAGTTAGTGAGTTTTTATTAATGGTTGGGGGTTTTGTTTTGGGGATCTACCTTTCTAATTTCTATGTTTAAGCATGAATAACCGTAATGAAAATTGTTTTTTTAATGCTTTTTTTAAACAATCTTCCAAATTAACTATATTGAAGTATGCTTCCCTGGCAACGACGCCAAAATGTTGGGTCAATTTACTAGGTAAATTAACACAAGTATTTAATTATCAATCCGAGCTTGTAAGCTTGGAAGCATGTCCAAAATATATGGATTTCAGTTGTAGTCAATTTTAGAAGATGAGATATAAAGATTGAAAGATATACATATTGCAAATATGAAGATTAACTAAATAATTTCTAATTCAATATGTAATAAGCAAGAGAAGTGGCAAATAATTTAAGAGAACCAGATTGACCTTCTTCTACAATACTACTTCATGAAGAGAACTCAAAACCACTAATGAACAATAGCTCAAGATGCATAAAAGAATAATAGAATAAGCCCCTAACTAAGGAGGTCCTTGTTGTTCTTCATTATAAATTCATTCATCATTAATGCCATTGTTAGAAAACTGCAAATTCAGAAAATCACTTAAAAGCAAGAAAGATGAATTCTAGTTTGTAATCTTTGATCAAATAGAAGAGAGTTTAACTTAAACACTGGTTTGACCCTTCATATGCATATTAGAGTTAAGATTATGATTCATCAGCTATCATAACATATCAGCATATATCTAATTAACTGATTAAACATGAAACAAAACTAGTTCAGGAAATTGCAACTAAATTAACCAGAAAGTGCACTTAGCTCGGTATGGGGGCCCTACATCTTTGCCTCACACACCGAAAGTACTTCTTAGCTACTAAAACTCAATCAAGCATTCACCATATAAAATAGCAGAAAAGAAGATGGAACTGGTGTCTTTGATTAACTCACAAAGTTCAGAAATCTCAATATGAAATTATATAAATTCTCTGTGCTCATGCCTTCAATGTTCTTGGCTTAAATACATAAATATGAAACAAACTTAACTAAAATGTCTCTAACGGCTATATCTATCCTTATCCTATCTATCCAGGTCGAGTTCATCCATCCAATCACTCAAAATCTTGAAAATCCCATAAAATCCTAAATTTGGCCTATTTCCTAGGTATTTCCTGAATGACTAGTCATGTTTGACCAGCTTTGACCGGGTCTGTTTAAGCTCGGTTTGACCGAACAGATAGGAACATTTCCATTCCTAGTTCCCAAGCTTTCCAAAAATATGCTCAATTCTTGCCGAGGTGTCTTGCAAGTATGACATCAATGAAGTCATTATGAGAATTTTTAGTCTTGTCCAAAAATGAACTTAAAATACAATTTTTTGTAAAAACATCTAAAAATTGCAAAACTTAATTTATATACCTGGATATGCATAAATTGGTCAAAATAGGGTGTATATGGATGGTAAATGGACGGATAACATGGAAATTAAGTGTATTTAATTGAGCAAAATTGCATAAAAAAGAGGGCCAACACCACTTATCCTCATAATACTTTTTATTAATGAGGCCTCTATTTTCTTCATTTTCCATTATTTTCTTTCATTTTCCTCCTCAAACGCAACTTGTGACCCTTCACCTTCATTTTCAACTAATTTCCATTATTTTCATAAATAAAATGTCAATAAATGCCTCATGCCTTTCCAAAGCCTTTGCCAGTGCCTTTTTCAATTTCCTTTAGCCATAATAACCGAAATAAACACCCATTAGGATGTTTTTTCCCACCATTCAGCTTGGAATACGTGTCCCATGATTGTGGTCTTATATATTTTTACATGGAATTTTAACTAGGGCTATTACATGTAAACTCAAGCTATTTTTTTTCCTTGGTCGTGAATGAATTCTAAATTCCATGCATGAGCCAACCAAAAGCATAGAAAGCATGCAAAAATAGTTAATTAATCCTTGCTGTAATTTTGTATTTTGCTGCACTTTTCTCTGTTCGCTGCGCTTATTCCTAATTTGTTGCGCTTCCTCACAATCCTCTATCTTCTGCATTTGACCTGACCAAGACCGCATTTTCCTCTATAGAGCTTCCATAAGAAAGATGCGTCGTATGTTCAAACTAAATTGAAGCCTCCCTCCTTAACTGTTTGTGCTTAAGAAGCATTTGAAAGCTCATTGCCTTGTGCGCTGCGTTTCTAGCATTGCACCTGTCCCTATAAATTTTCTGCCACCAATATCAAAATCTGCAAGTTGTTTTAGGGTTTTTATGAAGAAAGTTTGTGTTGATTAGTCCTTTGTGTAGATTTTGCTTAACTTGAAGAGTCCTTATTGTCATTACTCTTACATTGTCACACAAAACAAGTTTTCCTTAAACCCTAGACTATTCAATGCTACAAAACAAAATCATGTCAGCTCCATACGAAAAGAAGCACAAGGGAGGTGCTATTGTTCATTTTGAACCACAATATCTCTCATATATCAACTCAGACCCAGCTATCAAAATGGATTTTGAGCAGGTGGGGTGTATGAGGTTTTGTGAAAAGATTCAAGGGTACAATTTACAATTGACTAAGGAGTTTGCCAAAAGCTTTGATGGATTGGAGGCTAAGATTGGAACACTTACCTTTCCAGTCACTAAGGTCACAATAACATCTGCAATAGAAATTCCCCTCCACGGGGGACAATAGTTCAAGTGAATGCCCCTTGATATCACCCATTAGAGAGATTTTTTAAAACATGAACACAGAGACAATGAGTATGGGTCAATTGTGCCTAAAGAGTATATATTGGAAAATTACAACAAGATTTTGCAAGTTATTCAAAGGTATTTCACATGTGAGGGAAAGATTGGAAGAGTTTATCAATACCACTTCAGACTCTTAATGCATTTCACTGGAAAAAGCTCCTTAAATTTTCCTTTTTATCTATTTAGGAGTCTTTGCAAGATGGCAGATAAAGTATAAGGAAGACAAAGTTAGGTTGAACCAAGCCTTTTCCATTTTTCCTTGATTAAGTTGTTAGTATTGGAGGAGTTGACCAAAAGAAAACAAGCATGGCAATTGTTTGTTGATTCTTCAAAATTAGTGGATGATTTTCCAACTAGTCCCTTGAGCAAGAAGGAAACGCCCTTAGTATTGATAAAGGACATTTAATCACTAGTTGGAAGTTAAGTGAAGAGGCCCTTATCTATAGTGCAGTCTACAAGAAAGAAGAAAGGCAAGAAACTACAATGTTCTCCAGAGGTGGTGGTTGCCTCTAAGAAACCTCTCACTAGGTCTGCTGCCAAAATTTTTCCCTTGGCATAGACATTCAAGACCATGGATACCATACCAGAAGTTGAGGTGATTGATGATAAGGTCAGGGAGATTGTAGAATTACAAGAACAATTGAAGAAGGCCCATTTCATGATTGCATAGTTGCAACAAGAAAATAGGAAACTAAAGAAGGCTATTTTAGAAAAAACAACTCAACCTAGTGAAGATGTGCCTATGGTTAAAGCTACACCATTTGTTGTCAAGTCCAAGGGAAAAGAGAAATTAATCAAAGAATATGTTAAGAAGGCAGAAATACCAACCACTAGGATTACAAGATCCTCTTCTAAGAAGCTTCAAATCGAAGAAGAGAAGATAGTGCAAGAGGAGAAGATGGGGTAGATGAGGGAAAACACAATTTTAGTAGGTTGAGAAGGAAACTGAAGGAGGCTCACAGAAAGATGATTGAACTCAAGCAACAGGATGAAAAGATGAGGAAGAAATGGAGTGATCTTATGGTAATTTATCACCCAGCCATGGATGATGCCAGATATATGTTGAACAGATCCCTTCCACTTCACAGGAAAATGAACAATGTATGCAAGCAAAACCTATATATGAGGAAAGTGTTGAAAATAGCAACAAGAAATGCTATAAATAGCATTTCAGGTACCAGTGTTGGAAATAGCAACAAGGAATGATAAAATAGAAATGCTAAAAATAACATTGCTGTAAATAGCATTTCGGGATACATTCCAATTTTAGTTAGTCCCTGAACTAAAATTGAGAATTAAAATTCGAATTTGATCTTAGTAGCTGTTTGAAAAATAATTAATTAATTCATCTTGAGTTAATTAGTTGGAGAAAATCAAACATGAAGTCTATGTGAAGACATGTAACAATTATCCCTTTGATTGAGGAAGTTATCCCTTAATTAAGGAGATCAGGATGAGTTGTACTTTGAGTTGTAATTAGTTAGCTCAGTTAACTGAGTTAAGTCCAATTAGATTAGTTCCAACAGTTTGTGGAACTGATTGTGAGTTCAGTTAGTTAATGCATGCATGCATGTAACTAGTGTACTTCAGATAACTGAATATTCTCTCATAAATAACTCATGCATGTCAGTTCAGTCAGAGACCCAGTTGAGATCAGAGGAAGGGACAGTGTACTATCAGTTGGAGGAATTTTCCTATATAGGAAACTCATCCATGCAGAAGGAATTATTTCCTTCAGGATCGCGCAGTTATTTTAGAGTTTGGTGAGTTGTGTGAGAGGTGAATGCACAAAGGTGGTAGCGAGAGGACCCAGGAGAAATTGCACAAGGAAATAGGAGGTTTGGAGGACTGGGGGAAGGCATATGTTGTGTCTATTCAGTCTATGAGCAGCATTGAGGGATTGTACTGAGAGCTGGATAGCTTATGAGCTAAAGCTTTGTGTAATCTGGAGATATTTCCACTTGTATGATAATACAGAGATGGGGGATTTTAGCTGAGGCTTTCCCCAGAGTATTCTTCTAAGTTCATGTGTGATTGATTTCTCATTCTCTGTTATATGTGTTCTATTTGATCTTGCTCAATATCGATTAAGCTTCTACAAGTTTGTTTGCAGAAGTAGATCAAGTATTTTGCTTTAGTATATTACATTATCAGGGGAACTACAATGGGAATTTCTACATGGTATCGGAGCAAAGGTGATCAAAGCGAAGAACAATATATAAAGAAGGGAGAAGTTCAAAGTTTGAAGTTCCTGATTATAGAATTCGAATTCTTATCACATCTCAAATTTCACCAATGGCATTCAACGGTTTGAGACTCGAGCATGCCCTGGATGGCAGCTCGAATTATATAGCTTGGAAGGATCACATGGAAGCGGTATTAGAGGACAACAATTTGAAAGACTTCACTGATCAAGAAGTCCCCAATCCAATAGCTGCTAATGCCCAAGAATTGGCAGAATGGAAGAAATGTGTCGCTAGAGCGAGGAAAATTATTATGGAGGGAGTTTGAGACCACATTGTCTCGAGTCTCCATGGGAAGGAGACACCATTTTCAATGTGGAAAACACTAAATGATCTATATCAAAACAACAACGATCAGAGGAAGCTAGTTCTGAAAGACAAGCTTCAGAAAATCAAGTGTGAAAAGGGCGACATGATCTCTACATATCTGAACAAGCTCACCACCTACAGGGATGAGCTTGGAAGTGTAGGGATCACGACAGCCGATGATGACATGGTGAGTCTTGCTCTCCTCAGTCTTCCTAAGAGCTGGCATAGCTACCAAGACTCAGTAAATGGAAGAGAGAAACTGCCAGATTGGGAACGATTGTGGTCGAATTTGATGCAGGAGGAGATAAGGAGAAGCACTAGAGATGGTTCTTCATCCAAGGAGGATGAAGAAAATTGCGCCTTAGCGAGTAAGGCAAAGAAAGGGAAGGAGAAGGATTCTCATTCCAAATCGATTTCTTCCCATGGTGGGAAGAAGATTGACAAATCGAAAGTGTGATGCTTTCATTATCATGAGGTGGGCCATTATGCAACAAATTTTCCATTGAAGAAATCCAAGATGGGATCCAAGGAAGGATCTGAAGGTGAGGCATTGGCCTCTCAGCTCGAATTGGATTTTACCCTCATTGCATGCATGGTTTCATCGATGATGGGTTGTGGTTGGTTTCTTGACAGTGGAGCCTCATTCCACATGACTGACGATAAGAGTCTGTTCAGTACCTTGGAGGAGAAAGACCTCAAGATACTCATAGCGATGGGTAATGATGAAAAGTATAGTGTTTCAAGTGTGGGCATGGTTTCTTTTCAGAGGGAGCATGGAGCTCGCATTACCTTGACAGATGTGAAGTATGTGTCAGGACTGAAGAAGAACTTGGTATCGATCGCAATGCTGGAGGACAAAGGCTATGATGTAGTCTTCAGTAAGGGAAAGGTTTTCCTTAGACACATCACCACGAGACAGGTGAAGCAGATCGGTTCACAAGTCAAGAACCTGTATGCTCTTGAGGTTCAAGATGCATGCAAAGCCTTGAGGAGCAAGGCAACTGTTGGAGACTTGGTGGTTGAGAGGGAGAGTACATTACCTCTCAACATGCAGCGCCAGAAGAAGTCTCAGACAATTGTGGAGGAGCCACAATTGGTGAAGCAGCTTCAGGAGGTTGTGGAGCAGCCACAACTGGAGAAGCCGAGAGGAGACCGAGTGGAGGCATCCACTCATGCAGAGACCTCCAGTAGGGGGAAATTTTGATCCAAGTGGGCAGAGGGATCACATGCATCCATACCTCCAGGTGGGAGGTGGGGCGATGTGGAGTGATAATCCCAAGAAGGCTGAAATAGGGGTAGGATCCTTGAGGTACCTAGCCTCTTTGATTAGACCTTGCTACGGGAGCCCTGACGAGGAGTAGCAGGACTGGCTGAGTGGGTAGAGACAAATGCGGATGGAGCGGCAGAGGAAGCTTTAGCATCAAAGGATGTTTCTAGCCCAACAGGGAGGTCAGTTGGGAGATCAGTTACTTACTTCTCAGTAACTGAGTTGTAGTGCAGTAGTGGGCAGCACGATGCAACATGATGAGAGGAGGTGCAGTGCAGATGCAGTGCTGGGAGACAGGACTAGCAGCAGCATGGATGCAGCTGGAGGAATCAGTGTGATTGATGCAGTCAAAGATCAAAGTGACAAAGGCTAGAGCAATCAGATACTGAAGAGCACAAAGGTGCATAGTTTTTCAGTCGACAGAGACAATAGCAGTCAGAGACTTTGATGACAGAGGCATCATTCTGATTCAGGTTGGATATTTTTTTATTTTTAGAGTTGCTGGAGCAACAACACTAGGGAGAAGTGTTGCATGCAGAACATTCCAAAGCTCCAGGATCGAGTTCGAGTTGAATTCCTTTCTTGTTGAGAGGGAGTGTTGAAAATAGCAACAATAAATGTTATAAATAGCATTTTAGGTACCAGTGTTGGAAATAGCAACAAGGAATGATAAAAGAGAAATGCTAAAAATAGCATTGCTATAAATATCATTTCGGGATACATTACAATTTTAGTTTGTCCCTGAACTAAAATTGAGAATTAAAATTCGAATTTGATCTTAGCAGCTGTTTGAAAAATAATTAATTAATTCATCTTGAGTTAATTAGTTGGAGAAAATCAAACATGAAGTCTATGTGCAAACATGCAACAGTTATCCCTTAGATTGAAGAAGCTATCCCTTAATTAAGGAGATCGGGATGAGTTGTACTTTGAGTTGTAATTAGTTAGCTCAGTTAACTGAGTTAAGTCCAGTTAGATTAGTTCCAACAGTTTGTGGAACTGATTGTGAGTTCAGTTAGTTAATGCATGCATGCATGTAACTAGTGTACTTCAGGTAACTGAATATTCTCTCATAAATAACTCATGCATGTCAGTTCAGTCAGAGACCCAGTTGAGATCAGACGAAAGGACAATGTATTATCAGTTGGAGGATTTTTCCTATATAGGAAACTCATCCATGTAGAAGGAATTATCTCCTTCAGGATTGCGCAGTTATTTCAGAGTTTGGTGAGTTGTGTGAGAGGTGAATTCACACTGGTGGCAGCGAGAGGACCCAGGAGAAACTACACAAGGAAATAGGAGGCTTGGAGGACTGAGGGAAGGCATATGTTGTGTCTATTCAATCTATGAGCGGCATTGAGGGATTGTACTAAGAGCTGGATAGCTTGTGAGCTAAAGCTTTGTGTAATTCAGAGATATTTCCACTTGTATGATAATACAGAGATCAGGGATTTTAGCTGAGGCTTTCCCCAGAGTATTCTTCCGTGTTCATGTGTGATTGATTTCTCATTCTCTGTTATATGTGTTCTATTTGATCTTGCTCAAAATAGATTAAGCTTCTGCAAGTTTGTTTGTCGAAGTAGATCAAGTATTTTGCTTTAGTATATTGCATTATTAGATGATCTACAGTGAGAATTTCTACAGAAAGAACTAAGAGCCACTAAACAATAGTTAAAGGAATTACAAGACAAAGATAGGGGCATATTAGACCTATTTCCTGAGGCAGACAAAATTTGAATGCTGGAAGGGTGAGCTAACACAATGTTGTTTTTTGGATTTTACCTAAAAAGTATGCTTGTTTGTAGGGTTGGTTTCCAGATGAAATGTTTTTGCAAAAAGTTTCCTCTAGCAACCACATTAGTCAAAACTCTGAAGCTATTTTGAAGAAGCAGTTGTGTAGCATTTTGTGCCCTCGCTAGCATTAGGGTTTTTGATTTGAAGGTGGACACTTGGCATTTTTTAGGAAGGGAACCTTGAAAGGGGTATATGATAAGGTCATTACAATGTTAGTATCATCATAAGTGTGTGCAACTTGTCTACAAACATCCTCACCACTTAAGCAATAAGAAGAAGATGGCATTGTGTTACTGAAGCAAGCGTTGTGTTTTTGCCTACAGGAAGATTTGTCGACTTTTGAGGTATTATATAGTAAAGCAAACTTTCTGAAGGGGAAGGCGTCCATATGTAGGTGTTGCAGCCATCAAGCATCTCGGGAACCGGTCAAAAACATCTAAACCATCAAGCATTGCACTTTTACGTTGCGCTTCTGCATTTCTGAAGAAGTTGGAGTTTGCGTTGCGATTCCATACATAGTTTTGTTTGACCGACTTATCTTGGTCAAAACATCATGTAATTTGTTTTTTAAGTGTTAATAATTGTCCTAAAGCCATCACTAACTCAAGAACTCATTTTGAGGCTGAGAAGTCAACATAAAGTGGTTAAGAAAGATCTAGCTGTGCAGTTACTAGACTCTAAGCATCAGTTCTATTTTCCTTGCAGAAAATAGAAATAGTAATCCAAATGAGGAATTCGACCCCTAAAGGTTAGAACTGATTGATTTTTTTTTTCTATTTATGATGGAAATGCAATTGCGCAAAATCTTAGTCACATTATAAACACATACTCATATCATTCAAGTAATCAAACATTAAGACAACATATAGACGACATAATAGACACCAAACACTCAAACGCCAAATAAACACTATAGTCAAACATTCAAACACCAAATAGACGACATAAGAAAACTCATACCTTAATGTATCTTAGAGGAGGCTATCTTGTCTGATATATCAATCTATATTAGCACAATATAACTTCACAACATATCAAATCAAACATAAACAAGGTCATCATATCCATAACAATAACTAGCTAACATGTTCACAACATAAGCTCATAAACAATGGTCATTCATGCATAACAATCACATATGCACAACCAGTCTAGATTAGTACAACACACTATCACAAATAAGTCGACTCATACCTGAATACCATAACCATAATCATCTGCATAGACCAATCCAGGATAGCATGATACGTGTAACATCAAGATCTTTAATGCAATAAACATAACCATCATGCATATGACCATGATGCATACAACAACAGGTTACTATCATTCATGACTATATGAAACATGTGCTTATGACTACACTAATCAACTAGCATTTATCATACATGTAACCATAACAACAATAAAATGACAAGTATATAAGTAACCCTAATTATTATAACAACTATTAACCACATACCTGCATGCCCACCATACAAACCTGTATGATGATCTACTTTTACCCGAAATTCTAGTGTTGCAATCTCGCTCCAGTGATCTACATCTCCTACTCTATCTCAACCAATACATAAGCATCATAACAACCAACAACATCATGATGGCCTAAAATTCATACAATGACCTCACAATGCATGTATGTCCTACTATACATGCATAAGCATAACCATGACAATGCATGCATACCAACATATAGACACTGACATGCATAAAAAATGCACATACAACTATACACTCATGATGACACACTCCACAACAACGCCATCAACCTTCACATGGCGACATCACTACAACCATGATCAACACCATGCAAATGCAACAAGCACATGGAATACAAGCTTAAGGAACACATATGCAACTGACATGAATGCATGACCAACACATTGCCTATCCAGTACGAGGGGTGAACCATGCTCTGATACCACTCTGTAACACCCTCCTCTCACATCTACCCAAGTAACCGTCCAATTGTGGTAAACATGTGATGAGAAGTTACTATGGTATGATTCGACCTCCTGAGTCACCTTAAGGAAGTGAAACCGACGGAAACACACCATACAGACCTTCCACATCAGCAACAAGACTCCCAGGAACCATCCCAACCTCTCATGTAACCATCCCTTGTGTCCCACTTAGTTTTTAAACCATTAAACTCTAGGACGCTCCCTTGATATGGGCATGCATGCGTCCAAGATGCTCTGGACGCTCCCACAGCATGGGTATGCATGCGTCCAAGACTAGTAACTCAACCCACCAAGGGCTCCAGAGCGTTTGTCCAACCAAGGCTCTAGGACTAGTAACTCAACCCAAGCTATTACAGGGCTCTAGAGCATTTGTCCAACCAAGGCTCTAGGACTAGTAACTCAACCCAAGCCGTTACAAGGCTTCCAGAGCGTTTGTCCAACCAAGGATCCAATAACTAGTAACTCAACCCAAACTAAAGAAACATGAGAACCAACTGGAAAAACAAAGAAATGAACCCACAACACCATGTCTATCCAAAAAATGGCAAGGCTAGGCAAAACCACTGTCAATCCAGACAATCCTCTATGCCAATGACATATCATAACCAAGAAACCACATGCATGTGCCATGCATGCCAAAAATAGCAAGGAAATCATACATGAAACTCGGTACCTACAAGTAAAACCCATTGTAGTTGTTGCTCTCGCTGTCCTCTTGCGCCTCCTTGCTTTTCCTTTACCTTCTTGCTCTAAAACTCCAAGTATGTCACACTCTCCAAGAGTGCTCCAAGAAAACTCTAAGTGTCCAAGAGTATGAGAGAGGGAGCTCCAAAATTGAACTGACAAAAGTCCTCCCCTGACCAAGCCTTCCCACTTATCCTCATAAGCCTTTTTATTAATGAGGCCTCTATTTTCTTCATTTTCCATTATTTTCCTCCTCACATGCAACCTGTGACCCTTCACCTTCATTTTATCCTAATTTCCACTATTTTCATAAATAAAATGTTAATAAATGCCTCATGCTCATGCCTTTCCAAAGCCTTTGCCATTGCCTTCTTAATTTCCTTTAGCCATAATAACCAAAATGAACACCCATTAGGATGTTTTTTGCCACCATTCATCTTGGAATATGTGTCGCGTGACTGTGGTCTTGTATATCTTTACATGGATTTTTAACTAGGCCTATTACATGCAAACTTGAGCTAATTTTTTTCCTTGGTCGTGAATGAATTCTAAATTCCATGCATGAGCCAGCCAAAAGCATAGAAAGCCTACAAAAATAGTTAATTCATCCTTGTGCTTTTGTATTTCCCTGCACTTTTCTCCGTTCGCTACGCTTATTCCTAATTTTTTGTGCTTCCACACAATCCTCTATCTTATGCATTTGACCTAACCAAGACCACATTTTCCTTTGTAGAGCTTCCATATGAAAGATGTGTCGTATGTTCAAATTGAATTGAAGCCTCCCTCCTTAACTGTTTGTGCTTAAGAAGCATTTGAAATCTCATTGCCTTGTGCGCTACGTTTTTAGCGTTGCACCTGTCCCTATAAATTTTCTTCCACCAATATCAAAATTGCAAGTTGTTTTAGGGTTTTTATGAAGAAAGTTTTGTTGATTAGTCCTTTGTGTAGAGTTTGCTTAACTTGAAGAGTCCTTAGTGTCATTACTCTTACAGTGTTGCATAAAACAAGTTTTCCTTAAACCCTAGACTATTCAATGCTGCAAAACAAAATCATGTCAGCTCTAGACGAAAAGAAGCACAAGGGAGGTGCTATTGCCCATTTTGAACCACAAGATTTATTATATATCAACTCAGAACCAGCAATCAAAATGGCTTTTGAGCAAGTGGGATGTATGAGGTTTTGTGAAAAGATTGAAGGGTACAATTTACAATTGACTAAGGAGTTTGCCAAAAGTTTTGATGGATTGGAGGCTAAGATTGGAACATTTACCTTTCTAGTCACTAAGGTAACAATAACATATGCAATAGAAATTCCCCTCCAGGGGGGACAATAGTTCAAGTGAATTCCCCTTGATATCACCCATTACAGAGATTTTTTAAAACTTGAACACAAAGACAAGGAGTATGGGTCAATTGTGCCTAAAGAGTATCTATTGGAAAATTACAACAAGATTTTTCAAGCTATTCAGAGGTATTTCACATGTGAGGGAAGGTTTGGAAGAGTTTATCAATACCACTTCAGACTCTTAATGCATTTCATTGGAAAAAGCTCCTTAAATTTTCCTTTTTATCTATTTAGGAGTCTTTTCAAGATGGAAGATAAAGTATAGGGAAGAAAAAGTTAGGTTGAACCAAGCCTTTTCCATTTTTCCTTGATTAAGATTTAATACTCGAGGAGTTGACCAAAAGAAAACAAACATGGCAATCATTTGTTGATTCTTCAAAATTAGTGGAGGATTTGCCAACTAGTCCATTGAGCAAGAAGGAAACACCCTTAGTATTGATAAAGGACATTTAATCACCAGTTGGAAGCTAAGTGAAGAGGCCCTTACCTATAGTGCAGTCTACAGGAAAGAAGAAAGGCAAGAAACTACAATGTTCTCCAGAGGTGGTGGTTGCCTCTAAGAAACCTCTCACTAGGTCTGCTGCCAAAAAGTTGCCCTTGGAGCAGACATTCGAGACCATGGATACCATACCAGAAGTTGAGGTGATTGATGATAAGGTCAGGGAGATAGCAGAATTACAAGAACAATTGAAGAAGGCCCATTTCATGATTGTACAGTTGCAATAAGAAAATAGGAAATTAAAGAAGGCTATTTTAGAAAAAACAACTCAACCTAGTGAAGATGTGCCTATGGTTAAAGCTACACCATTTGTTGTCAAGTCCAAGGGCAAAGAGAAAGTAATCAAAGAATATGTTAAGAAGGCAGAAATACCAATAACTAGGATTACAAGATCCTCTTCTAAGAAGCTTCAAATCCAAGAAGAGAAGATAGTGCAAGAGGAGAAGATGGAGGTAGATGAGGGGAAACACACTTTTAATAGGTTGAGAAGGAAACTGAAGGAGGCTCACAGAGAGATGGATGAACTCAAGCAACAGGATGAAAGGATGAGGAAGAAATGGAGTGATCTTATGGACATCTATCACCCAACCATGGATGATGCCAAATATATGTTGAGCAAATCCCTTCCACTTCACAGGAAAATGAAGAATGTATGCAGGAAAAACCTATCTATGAGGAAAGAACTAAGAGCCACTAAACAATATTTAAAGGAATTGCAAGAGAAAGATAGGGGCATATTAGACGTATTTCTTGAGGCAGACAAAATTTGAATGTTGGAAGGGTGAAGTAGCACAGTTTTGTTTTTTGGATTTTACCTAAAAAGTATTCTTGTTTGTAGGGTTGGTTTCCAAATGACATGTTTTTGCACAAAGTTTCCTCTAGCAGCCACATCTAGTCAGAACTCTGAAGCTATTTTGAAGAAGCAGTTGTGTAGCATTTTGTGCCCTGGCTAGCCTTAGGGTTTTTGGTGTGAAGGTGGATACTTGGCATTTTTTAGGAAGGGAAGCTTGAAAGGGGTATATGATAAGGTCATTACAGTGTTAGTATCATCATCAATGTGTGCAACTTGTCTACAAACATCCTCACCACTTAAACCATAAGAAGAAGATGGCATTGTGTTTCTGAAGCAAGCGTTGCATTTTTGCCTACAGGAAGATTCGTCAGATTTTGACGTATTATATGGTAAAGCAAAATTTCTGAAGGGGATGGTGTCCATATGTAGGTGTTGGAGCCATCAAGCATCTCAGGAACCAGTCGAAAACATCTAAAACATCAAG
Organism: Pinus tabuliformis; assembly: GCA_031772625.1. Lineage (NCBI taxonomy): Eukaryota > Viridiplantae > Streptophyta > Pinopsida > Pinales > Pinaceae > Pinus > Pinus tabuliformis. Next base: position 1,540,626,540 of record CM062818.1, read on the forward strand.
CGTTGCACTTTTGCCCTACGCTTCTGCATTTATGAAGAAGTTGGAGTTTGCCCAGCGCTGGCAATGCGCTTCCAGACATAGTTTTGTTTGACTGACTTATCTTGGTCAAAACATCATGTAATTTGTTTTTTAAGTGTTAGTAATGTTGATAAAGCCATCAATAACTCATGAACTCATTTTGAGGCTGAGAAGTCAACATAAAGTGCTTAAAAAAGATCTAGTTGTGCAGTTCCTAGACTCTAGCAATCAGTTCTATTTTCCTTGCAGAAATTAGAAACAGTAATCCAAATGAGGAATTCGACCCCTAGAGGTTAGAACTGATTGATTTTTGTCTATTTATGATGTAAATGTAATTGAGCAAAAGGTTGGTCAGATTGGAGAGAAAGAGACTTGTGTATGTGATATCTTTTCTAAAAAAATTTGCCAGTGAATGAAAGATAAAAGGTGATTTGCAGGGATTCCTATGTCAGATCTTGATGGTGTTGTGCTTCTTTCATGTTGTAAGTTTGTCTTATGTTTTTTACATCTCTTGAATGTATGTCTTCATGCTTGGAAGAACCATATGTTTATCTCAAAATTCATTTAAAAGGTGTTCTAACTTAGTTTTACCAAGTGATCAATGTTTTCTTCTTAAAACAACATTTATAATTTATTTACAGTTTGATACTCTTTCTGTTGTTTCCATCTTTTCTCACACTCACCCTCCTACAACGAATTAATTCCATCACCAAGACTATCTACCTTGCCCCTGTGGAAAAACCCTTTCTCTCTTCATCTTATCACTGGAAAAATAATCAATTTGACATGACTCCATGCCGAATGGATCTGTCTCCTTTCTTACCAACAAACCTTTGAAAATCAAAACTATTGAGCATTATACCTAGCTTAATATCATATTAGTTGAACAACCCAAGTGAGAGAGCCATCTGCAAGGCTAGAAGGGCTAGATTCTAGCCTAAAAGTGGTTTTGTGGTTACCTTTGAAACTTCTCTCCTCAGCGTTTGGAAATTTACGGAGTGCTAACAAGAGTGATCCAGTCCATAGGGTGTTGATTGGACCAGACATGTTGGCAGAGATGGAACAAGAAATGTAGGTAATTAAGAAGAATATGAAGGAAACACAAGATAGACATAAGATTTATGCATATCAGAACAAGTTGTTTAGGGATTTTTAGGTTGGGGAACAGGTGTACTTGTGCATCAAGCCCAAGAAGATCTCCTTGAGGATTAGATCACGTGCCAAGATGGCACCTCGGTTTTTCAGACCTTTCAAGGTTTTTTAGAGGATTGGACCAGTATCCTATCGACTTGAACTACCTCTGACAGTGAAAGTCCATGATGTTTTCCATGTGTCATTGCTTAAGAAGTATGTTAAAGATGTTGATCATGTGATTGACTGGTCTATATTGCAATTGGAACCAAAAGGATAATTCCACCTGGAACCTCAGTGAATTTTGCAGAGAAAGATGTTCATGCTTTGAAACCAAGCAATCGAGCAGGTTAAAGTGCAATTGAAGCAATTTGGGCCCGATGAAGCTACATGGGAGATGGAAAATCAGATGCGGGCTATGTATCCTTCTCTATTTGTTGGTTGAGAGAATGTTTTTGGCATATTCTTGGTGTGGTATTTTGGTATATGTATATGGATGTAAATACCACCATGAGTTGTGTTATAAAGCTCCAATAAGCGATATGGGTGTCATGTCATTATGGTTGTCATGTTGGTTTGGTTTCCAGCAGGTTGTTCATTGTAAATATTGCAACGAGTTGAGTTATAACGATCCACGGGTAGTACATTTTGCTTTTCAACAGTCTTGCTCGTTGTAGGTGTCATTGAACACCGAGGATGGTGTTCCCCTGAAGGGGAGTGTTCTGTAATAGCCCTAGTAAAAAATCCATGTAATAAAGTTAATAAAGGCAAAATAGTAACCATGGTCACGGGACAGGTATTCCAAGATGAATGTTGGGCAAAAAACATAGTGATGGGGATCACTTGTGATTAATTTATGTCTATGGAAATTGGCAAAGGCAATGGCAAAGGCTTTGGCAAGGCAAAGTGGCATTAATTGGCATTTATTTATGAAAATAATGGAAATTAGGAGAAAAGGAAGGTGAAAGGTCAGAGGTTGCATGTGAGGAGGAAAATGAAGGAAAGCAATGGAAAATTGAAGAAAATAGAGGCCTCATTAGTAAAAAGACTTATGAGGATCAATTTGTAGCTTTTTTTCAATTCAGTTTTGGAGTTGTCATTTTCTACTCTCTCTCTCTCATACTCTTAGACACTTAGAGTTTTCTTGGAGCATTCTTGGAGGAGTGTGGCATACTTGGGATTTGGAGTAAGAAGGAAAAGGAAGAGCAGGAAAGTGCAAGAGGACATCAGGATCATCAACTACAATGGATTTTGCTTGCAGGTACCGAGTTTCATGTATGATTTCCTTGTTAGTTTTGGCATGCATGGCACATGCATGTGGTTTCTTGGTTACGATCTGTCATTGGCATGGAGGATTGCCTAGAGGATAGGGAAGTGTATATCAATGTTAAATGGTCCAAATTCTACAAGGTTGCTAGCCAATATCCAGTTTTATCTTGTGCAGAAGTAGTCGGGTGGATATCGCAACATCTTAACCCTAAAAGCATGATCCTCATAAGTGCAAGTCGACAAGAGCTCACTACATACCAATGCCCTGATCTTCAATCATATTACAAGCTCCCAAAGCCAGAGGAATACCTGAATTCAAATTTTTATGTTTGCTTTCTCTCTTCAGTATTCCACAAAGGACATTCTCAAGACATGGTGGCAAGAGTGAGGCAAGTTTTGCCAAAATCCTAAAGGAATCTACATAACTAAGTCATTGAGGAAAGTGTATCAATATTTGATGGCTATGTGTTATAGGTTGTATGGGCGTGAAAACATGGAATTATTTGAAGAAAGATGGGTCTACATGGTCTACCCTTGTGCCGCTAAAGGAAAGATTTTCAACTAGTCAGACCTGATAGCCCAACAGTTGCAACATGATGTTACAAAGATGGAAAATGTCTCGCAAGGAGAGAAACCCGAGTTTTACATGCCAGCTTACTTGCTAGATGGAATCTATGCCAAGAATGAATTCTTGGGTCTGGAGTGGAAGTGGACCAAGCAACAACCTCTTGTCAACACCTATTGTAAGATATTGTTAGAGGTCATCTACAAGGGTGTGTATGAGAAGATAGTTGAGCACTTCATTGCGGTGTTATATTAGATGATATTTGAAGTTGAGGCACTTTGCATCACTAATAAGGCCACAATTGTTGTTGTTAAAGTTGCAGATTGGTTCACATCTTCTCAAGGCACATTTATCAGGGTATTTGGAGCTTATAATACCCCACATCTTATGCCAAAGTTTGTGATGGATAAAGTATTCATGCAACAGGTTTGTTACCATCTCTGCACATGATTGTCACAACAATTACAAAAGTCGAAGAACTCACCATGGCCTATCTTCCCTCTGCAAATAGGGTCATATGAACTGAAGAATCTAAAGGTGACAAAGGCAGAAAATGAAGAACTTAATTGCTTCAGTTTCAATGAGATGGGTTTTCATCGATACGACCCTAAAAGTGTATGCAACCAATACAATGAAAAGCTGAGATGCACTTAACCATATGCCTCTTTCTCTTGGGAGGATGAAGAGAAGATCAAAAATATTTTAATGCCTCTAGAGCAGTTGGACTAGGCAAAGAAGCACGCCCTTCTCACATTGTACATGTGCCAGATACATATCAAGAAGGGACCCAATAGGGAATGAACATTCAAGATAATACCGAGTTGAAGAGGAAGAAAGAACAAGATGTTTAGGAGGAGAGGAGTAAGATGTTCATAGTTGGCCCATGCACTAAAGGGGCAATTGAGGCAATGAGGAGAAGGAAAGAATTTTAAGAGGCTAGCAAAAGGAAACAAGAGGAGGAGTGTAAGCATAAAGAAGAGCAAGATAAGAAGAAATGAGAGGAAATGCAGAAGAGAAAAGAATAACAAAAGAAAAGGAAAGGGGAGGAAGACCTAAAGAGGCAACAAAATGAATCTATTGGGAAACAAAGGGAAGAAGAAGTGCAACGAAGGCTACAAGTCGAAGAAGTCAATTCGCTAGTTTCTTAGCTAGAAATGAGGAACAAGAAGAAACGGGAAGAGGAACTTGCAAAGAAATTAGAGGAATATTTGGAGGCCAAGAATACAGATGATGAACAAGATGAGGATAACTAGGCAACAAGCACTGAGCTGATCATAGCACCTCTGAACATTCGACCTTCAACTCCTTTGACCGACAGGCACCTTCCTTCAATGAAATGGGAATTCCACCTCCAATAATGATAGGATTATGGACATCTCCAATTTCACCTTTGATGAGTTGAAATATAAGGACATTCAGGAAAGAAGTACTTCCCAAATGAACTCGATAGACTCGTTTCCATTCATACAAAAAGGGTGTTTGTGTCAAACACCAAGACCACTCCCAGAGCAGTCGCTTTAGCAAATCATAGCCTTTGCAGTAGCCATGAAGAAGAATATTTATTTTCTGATGCAAAAGAATGAACAATTGGAGAAGGAATTAGCTAGTGCAAAGCAACAAATTGATCACCTCCTTGTCGAAAATCAAAGGATGTCTTCCACCAGTTCTAGTAGAGAAGAATTGCAATCAACTATAATTGAAGAACTCAAGCAATTGGAAGACACACTTAAGCAAGTGTATGAAGAGTTGATCACTTTGCATAAGGCAATGGCACCTCAGTACGAAGTCCAAGAAGGATCACATGAAAATTTGAGGATCATAAAGTTAGCTTATATAGCTATAGACATAATCCAGGAAGGGGGCGCTAAGTACTTAAATACACCTGCATCGTTGGTTAGGAAATGAAGGTTAAAGTTGAAATGGATAGAGCAAAGATAAGAATGTATATGCAGATCCATGATCAACTCAACAATCATATAGCCAACACTATGACAATTTATACGCGGTTGCACAATGGATTGGAAGTCTTGGTGCGAGTACATAAAGTCCCTTCTATAGGTGCACTTGGCGAGGTGAGACACATGAGTACTATCAAGCAGGAGTTAGAGGAATTCTTTGACCATAATAAACAGGTGACCACTAGAGATGAATTAGAGGTGATTAAAGACTTTGTTCTACAATATGTGGCTTATCCAGTCAAGTTACATTTGAAGATAATCATGTTGTGGAACAATGTACAATCGGGCTCCAAAGTCATATATCCAAACACTCTGGAGGGCAAGATTATATACAATCTAGATCTACGACAAAAAATCGAAGTCATAGCAGCATAGTATAGAGCTTGGTATCAATATATCACAATGGATCTTTATGTCACAGTTGTCGGTTACAGTGTCCTAAAACATGAATGCAAATATGCCTATTTTATTTTATTGATTTTGCCACAATTTTGTGAAATCTAATTTTGTATTAAAAAAACAATGAAAAATGTAAAAATGTGTGTGGAAGTCCAAGACTCATATGTGGAATGTGAAAAGTCACTAGGAAGTCCAAAGGTCATAGGGAGGCTTAAGATTCATGAGGGGGCTCAAGAGTCATATGGGAGGTGAACGGTCACCTCATTTGTTATAAATGGACCTCATGCCTCATGCAAAGGACTTTTTGCCTTGGCTTCTCTAGCTAAGCATAAGAGAGAAAGCTCATCCTTTTGAGGAGAAAGTTGTGGCTTTGTGTTCCGCTATTAGAACAAGTGAGACATCCTTGTAATTACGTATCTTGGGACTTTCCCTTAATATTTTGAATCTCTCAAAGCCATACGTGCTTTCATGCATGTATCAAAAATATTGTAAGACTTTTCTTTTGATGTTTATGGTATATGTTTGTGTTTATATGTACTAAAGAGAATGAACTATTTTATTGGCTTTAGTATACATCTTAATTGAAACACGCGTCTTATTTGCTTTTCATGATCATTGTTATTTTGAGAACTACTTTTCAAATTAATTAATGATTCTTTCTATGCATGTGTGTCTTGATTAGAGTTGTACTACTAATATTATTCTAAAGTCTCACTTTATTTTACTTTGTTTATGAAAGTAATTTATACACATTACAATTGCATGTTTCACAAAGCTCGCATTGTTTGCTTGTCTCAATAGTTGTATGCATTCTTTCTTATGTTGTTGATTTTGGCTAAGGTGGATCTTTAAGATAAAATGGCAGTCGAGCCATTATTATGAATGGGACTCCTACCCCAAACGGTATAGAATCTAATCGGGACTTTATACCGAGGAGATTGTGTTGGTTGAATTTCCAGCTCCGTCAACATAACCCCAGATGCATCAATATCCATTTCTACTCAATCAATAACCTATTTGTTGCAAACCATTACTCTTTCAATTCTTAAATTTTTATTGCACTTGTCATAATTTACATTTTGCAATGTGAAAAGGCAGTCATCAAAAGTAGTGACTTCTTCGACAATTTTCTCCATCATCCTCTGATTTTCTACTAAACAAGTACTAACCTAATTAGGTAGCATAGTGATGTCAACTTCCACATCCATACCCTCTTCTATTCTCCCTACTTTGCGTGGAATTTTGGATTTGGCTAATTCAGTTGTGTGTGCTCTGTCTGGAGTCAATCATTGAGGAGGCTCTTTGCCATTTTCTCCATCTACTAGCCCATCATGAACCAGTTTTCCACTAGTAGTAGTTTTACTCGCTCTTTTTTGACTAGTAGATGAACTCAAACCAATACTGGGTGTGAAATATTTAGAATGTTGCGTAGGATTTGTGCCTCTTTACTTGTATCCTCCTCTTGTGTAGATGTTGCCTTCTTTAGTGACTTCTTCAGTATCTATTAGCAACTCTTGATTTTTTGTTGTGCACTGTGACTTTCCATGCTTTGCTCTCTAATTCTAGGAAACAAGTTATTGTACCTAACAAAATCTAGGTATGCGCCAAATAGATGCTCTAGATCAAAGGATCTAAATACTGTGCAAGATCTGTAGCATGAGCTACATTCTTCATGTAGTTTTTTACTTGTAGATTCAACAACTTATGTGATATGCTAAAACAAAAGACAAGAATATACTCTACTCATCAGCAGAAACCAAAATTGATTGATGAAAACACTAAGAAGAAAAGGAAGAATTTCAATCGCACATAACACAATATTTTTCTGGGGAAAGCAACTGCTCAAAACCCCGACTATCTATATTGCATTAACTAGAAGATTTGAGAAGAAAATACAATGCTTGTTCAACCCGAACAGTTCCTACACACGTACAATCTATCTCTCTACTTCACAAACCAGCTCAAGCCAACACTTAGCCAAATCTGCTGCCTGCTAAGCCCCTACTTCCTTGCATTGTTCCCTTGGGAATCATCCCATATTTAATTAGGAAATTCCTCACTCATAATTGCGCAATCCATCCATAGGCCTTCTATTGATTGCATGCACCATCAGTTTAATTTAGATGATTTTACAACTAATAGTACATTATTCCTGAACTCTAATATCAACTAGGTCTTCCTCTGAACTGACATGCATGAGTTATCTTTTAGTGAATTATTAGTTATCTCATTGATCAGTGCATGTGAATTAAATCCAATTTAATTCATTTGACCATTCACTAGTTCCTCCAACAGTTAGAACTAGTTTAACTGAATTTAACTCATTTAAACTGAATTGAATAATTACAACTCAATAAGAACTCAAACTGGGCCCCTAAAATTTAGGGATTACTCTACATGAATCTAGATAGAATTCCAATTCAAATTTACTAAGCCAGCTAAGTCAACATGACTTAGTTAACTGCTACAAGCTGCTATGAGAATATAATTACAATTTAATTCCTAATTTAATTCAAGGACAAATTAAATTAGGATTTCTTGATGCTATTTTTAACATTTCTTGTTGCTATTTTCAACACTCCCTCTCAACAAGAAAGGAATTCAACTCTATCTCGATCTGGTACCTTTGGAATGTTTTGCATGCAACTCTTGTCACTGTTGTTGTTGCTACTGCAACATTTGCAACCAAAAAGTATCCAAACAAAATAAATTGAATCAACTGTGTCTGCAACTGTCTACTGGGAAAACTGTGTTGCTGTTGACTCTGCTCCTGAGCTTCATTCTCTGCTGTCAACACTACTCTGTACTCCTCAGTATCTGACTGACATTGATCCTCCTACTACTGAATACTGTATTGATGAGACAAAAAACCCTCAATGGATCCTACCTAATTTTTGAAACTCTTGGACTAAGGTTTCATATTGCCCCAACTCACACTTGGAGTTATGGCTACATGTGCTCCTTCTTCCCACTTAGCTCGAACTTTCCCCCTACTCGAGGTCTCTACTTGAGTGGATGTCTCTACTCGGTCTCCTCTCTGCTTCTCCAATTGTGGTTACTCCACAACTTGTTGAGGTTGCTTTTGAAGTTGCATATGAGGTTGCATGTTGAGAGGTAATTCATGCTCCCTCTCAACCATCAAGTCTCTAACCTTTGTGTTGCTCCTCAAGGTTTTGCATGCATCTTGTACCTCAAGAGAATATAGGTTCTTGGCTCGTACACCGATCTGTTTCACCTGTCCCGTGGCGATGTGTCTAAGAAAAACCTTTCCTTTGCTAAATATCACATCGTCTAGGCACTCTAGAAACTTAGATCCGCATTGTAATTGTCCCACCGTCACAAAATTTTCTGCCAAAAAAAAAAAGAAAACAAAAACAAAAACAAAAACAAAAGCAAAAGAAAACAAAACAAAACAAAACAAAAAAACAACTTATTTTAAATCAATGATATCTCCCTCATCCGAACTCCGATTCAACTGATTTTTTTTTGGGTATTTTTTCGCAAGAAATCTAGATCTACTACTTGTTTTTGAAAATTTTGCACAAAAAAATTCAGATTTGCCTTGTAAACTCACCGCCCAAAAAAAATATGCTTTGATACCATTTAGATTTTTGCTGTAGATTCAAACTACTTATGTGATATGCTAAAACAAAGACATGAATCTACTCTACTCGTCAACGGAGACATAAATTGATCGATGAAATCACGAAGCAGAAAAGGAAGAATTTCAATCACACATAACACAATATTTTTTTGGGGAAAGCAACACCTAAAAACCCTGTTATCTCTATTGCATTAACCAAAAGACCTGAGAAGAAAATACAATGCTTGTTCAACCCGAACAATCTCTGCACAAGTACAAACTATCTCATTGATTCACAAACCAGCTCAAGCCAACACTTAACCAAATTTGATGCTTACTAAGTCCCTACTTCCTTGCATTGTTCCCTTCGGAATCAACCCATATTTAATTGGGAAATTCCTCACTCATAACTGCACAATCCATCCATAGGCCTTTTACTGATTGCATGCACCATAGGTTTAATTGAGATGATTTTACAACTGATAGTACACGGTCCCTGAAATCTAATCTCAACTGGGTTTTCCTCTGAAATGACATGCACGAGTTATTTTTGAGTGAATTATCAGTTATTTGATTGATCATTGCATGTGAATTAAATCTAATTTAATTCACTTGACCACTAACTAGTTCCTCCAACAGTTAGAACTAGTTTTAACTGAATTTAACTTAGTTAAACTGAGTTAAATAATTACAACTCAATAAGAACTTAACCTTGGCCACTAAAATTTTGGGATCACTCTACATGACTCTAGATAGACTTCGAACTCGAATTTACTGAGCCAACTGAGTCAACTTAACTTAGTTAACTGCAACAAGTTGCTATGAGAATATAATTACAATTTAATTTTCTAATTTAATTCAGGGACAAATTAAATTAGGATTTTCTTGATGCTATTTTTAACATTTCTTGTTGTTATTTTCAACACTTCACAGTGACTTATCCAATAGTAAATGACACAAAAATAAATTGCTTTTTCTTTTTATGTCCAAATATAACTAGCCAATGACGGTACTTCCTGTAGACTTCAGTAACAAAATACCTATCTAGAACAATTTTTGGCAACAAAAATGGCTTATCTTCAAAACCATAAATTTGAATTACTGTATTACTTTCTCTTTCTTCATGCACCCCTTTTCCAAATAGGAAAACTTGAGCCTCTGCAGATATTTGAGAAGGCTCTTGTCCAATTATTATGTAATTGACTTGCTTTACAAAGACGTCTTGAATTAAACGGAAAATTAAACAAGTTGTGTGCTTTCATAATACAAGATACCATAACTGCATTGGCTCTTCGTTAAAATTGAATTTAGGATCATAGGGTAAGTCGTCAAACACATGACTTGACATGAAGGTTGTTATCAGATACGTCATCATAAAGAATCTATTGGTCCTGGACAAATTGACTAACTGAAAATCTAATTAATTGGAAATGACATTAGCCTAGTCAAATATACAATTTTTTTGTATGAGTGATAAAGCAGATAAAAAATGCATTTTGGGACATTCGTTGTAGTTTCTCGCCCCATTACACGAGCACAGAGCCATCATAAGTCCCTGAATGGTTGTGTAAACAAAGAAATATTAGAAGAGAAAGATCAGAAGGAACTTGACAATTAGAGAAATGAATTCTCAAATAATGTTAACCTTGTTTGCTTCTAACTTCACGAAATTATCTGCTTCGAACAATTTTAAACACTTATTCGGTTTCGGTTGCTTAAGTATCCATCTGAATGCCTTGGGATTCAAGGGAATCTTCTTCATTGTTATCATAATTGTTCTTATTCTTAAATCAAAATTATTTGTGCACAGATAAATAATTTCTCTAAAATCAAAAACTTTTGGAACACATGCAACATTCGCCAATCCGCTAGCCCAAATCTTGTTGCTTCTTTTCTCTTTCGTTGACAAATTCACATTGATCTAGGTGGATATTGGTGGCCACCCACCTATTCCACTTAGACTCCCAACACTGTTTATTTTAGTTTCCTTAATTGCAACACAATTTACCATTTTTGGCATTTTTTCGGGTCCTGAACGTCCAGAGTCATTTTGAGGTCCAAAAAATATGTTTTATGGGAAAAGAAAGAGATCAAAAAAGTGCTAAAAACAATTTAAGAAATTTCTTTTATCCTTATCGTGGATGTCTTCGAAAGAAGGTATTATGATAGCCAAATGGAGATCATATGCCAAATTTATGACCACAGGAAGTTGGCAGTCCAACTTACCCCAATGGGGCCCAAAACCTTTGGTGTTTCATCTCCTAGGGTTAGGGTTTCACACTTCTTTGTGAAAAAAAGGCCTCTAAGCGTCATTGTAACATAGTTCAAAAGGCATGTAGCTGTCACATCTCTTCTCAGAGATAAGCTACCATTGCTCGAGCTAGTTTGTTTCCATTCGGCATGTAAACATTTTTTAGTGTTTGTTATTAATTCATTGAAGTTCAATTTCGTTGTAACTTTGTGCTTATGTTTAAATTTGTATTTCATTTCGTTCCTACATAAATTCAGATAAGTGGTGTCAATGCGGTCTACTCTTTATCTGTTTTTTTGTGCATGTCCCCAACGAGGTCGGGGTATAAAGAGTTAGGACTTGAACTGGTTGAACCATTGCAAGATCGACCTCACTGACCCTGATGACCTCCCATGGTGGAAAAAAAGAAAGACAAGGGAGCAGGAGACCCTTTCAAAATATTGCTCGAAGAGGCCCTCAAGTGACAAAGAAACGAGATGATAGACAACTTTTCCCAGATCCTTCGACGGTTATCAACGGACGAAGCATCTTCATCCAACAGTAACTTCGAAGGCACCACCCCCTTTAAGGCACATGTTAACTTTGACATTCCTATAATTAAAGGAAATATAGACATAGATGTCGTAGATAGATGGTTAAATCTACTGCAACGATATTTTTTGGTCCATGATTTTTCCAATAGGGAAAATATTACTTTGCACTCCTCAGAGTCGCCCCCCACATCAAGGACTAGTGGGAAACCTACTGTGACCAGAGGGATAAGAATGAACCCTCATTATTTTTAGTTGCACCCACTTGGAATTCTTTCTGAGATGTCATCAAAGAACAATATTACATTGATGGGAGCTATGAAGGTAAGTACATAAAATGGACCACACTGCGGCAGGGAAGGGACCAAGACATGCCAGAGTTCACAAATATCTTTCATACCCTTCACACGAAGTTGGGTATCAAGGATTCTTAAGGACATCTGGTACTCAAGTACCATGACTGTTTACACAAATACATCCAGGATGAGATGGAGTTCCGGGACATCTCCTCGCTTGGCGTCACATATCGATATGCTATCAAGATCGAGCATAACTTTAAACAGAAGAAGTGAGACTTTAGATCTGTGAATATGAAGTAGGGAAAAGGCACCCCCAAACTGCAGAACAAAGGATATAGGGAAGTTGGGGTGGCCAAGGACAACCCACCTAGGCCAAAAGTAAAGAATAGCACCATGAAGACGAAGAAGGACACACGAAAATGGTGTGAGGTCCACAAGAGCCCCACTCATAACACAAATGAGTGTCACGCCAAGTAGTCACTGGTCATTAAGCTGAAAGCTACAGAGTCTGATGCATGTTCTGACTCTGAACCAGAACCCTGCAAGGAGAATGATAAGGGGAAGTAGATTATCGATGCAGAGTCCAACGCCATTGTTACCACCACCAAGGTCCAAAATATTGAGCCTAAAGATCCAGAGGTGGGGGAGAATCTCTTCCACTCATAGATGTGGGTGAAGGGTTATCTGTTGCAGTTCATTGTCGACAGTGGGAGCTGTTAGTGTCAGTCTTTCCAGCCTTCCTCCAGTGATCAAATATGCTCTTTCAAAGTGATTTTGAAGTGTCAAGGTCAAATTTTGTCATTTCAGTGAGTCTTCAAGCAAAATTTGGTCACTAGGCATTAGGTCTAGGCTTTGCCCAAAAGTCAGTCCATGTCATCATTCAGCTGAGCCTATCATCATTCAGAGGGTTTTCATTGTCATTTCAGTGTCTAATGAGTCATTTCACACCTTGTCCATGCTTCAGTTGCCACCCAGGCAAGGTCATTTCCCTCTCCTAGGGTTTTGAAGGCAATTTCTCTTGGATGGTCAAATCACCGGAAAAACTTGTTTCCAGATGTTCATACACCTTCCCCTATCCTTAAAGTGCCTTATCAAACACTTCCCATCCCTTAGATCCGCCAAATTGCTCATTTTTCCACAAACCCTAGTTTCTAGCTACAACCTGGCAATTTTCTAGGTTTGACCTGTGTTTTGTCCTTTTCGACCCCTTCCCCTCACTCAATCTCTGAGATTCCACTTTCCCCTGCTTCCTAACATCCCTCCCCACTCCCAAAAATTTCCCCAAGAATTTAGAAGCCCTCTATCCCCTTCATTTCGCTCCATTTCGACAAAATCCCTTGTTTCACACATCGGGACAAGTTTCACTCAAAAGCTGTTTCTGATCAATCAAAGATGAATTTTGCAAAACTGAGAGAGGTTTTTGTCCACAACATGCCAAGGAAGAAAAACCTCTTTCACTTTTTACACAGGTGTCATGGTTTGAGAGAAATGTCAAAAATACCGGCGAGAACGAAGGTGTTCCAAGGATGGTTGGCCAAAGTACAAAAACGAAGGAAAACGCCCGATCCACTCCAAATTTTGGTCAAAGCCTCTTTGACTGAGCATGGTACTTGATTGGGGTCTCCCAGCCCAAATTTCAAGAAATTTGGAGAAAATTTTGTCATTTGTGAATTTTTTGTGAAAATTACAGGTTTTTCCCAAGAACTGGTCTCACCCCGGGTGAGACCAGTTTGAAGGGCTGCTCGGAATTTTGAAAACTTGGCATTTTTGAAAAGGGAATTCAAAAAGAAAAATTACCAATACTTGGGAGAAGCCTGATTTTGAGTTTTGAGCCTCCAAAAGCTCAAAATACATCAAAAAAATGACTTTCTGCCCACTTTTTGAGTTGCAGAAAGTGACCTTGGGAGAAATGGTTTTTGAGGGGTCAAATCAACACCAAATTCAGAAATTCCACTTGGGATGGAAAGTAGACAGGCCAAGATTTCCAATGAGCCATCTTGCACCTGATTTGGACTAGCGGAACCCACTCAAAAACAGCTGTGAAGGGGCGCGACCAGAACTTCCAGGGGCGCGACCAGAACTTCCAGATTTGCCAGAATTCACATTTTTTGGTCAAAAAACACTGTTTTGACTATGGTTGACTATTTTTACTTGTAGATGATGGATAAATGTAATATTTTCATGGCACTTTGGTAGATTTTATCTTTCTTTACCCTTCTAGAAGCTTCCATGATGTAAAAAGTGAAAAAATAATGCATGGATGAGTTAGCTAAGTAATAGAGGCAAGTTGTTTGGCTGCCTATTTTCTAGTTCTTAGTTTAGAATTTGTTCAAACTGCTCCTAGAAAGCTGAGCTCGACCCCTAGAGGTGGGGAAAGGAGTTAGATGGTCTAGATGGTCTATATTATGCTCTCTCCTTCTCATTTTGATGGTTGGACTCTTGTGTAAGGAAGCTTTATTGTATATTGTGCATCTATTTCTGCAATTGAAGGCAAGGAAAGCCAGGGTTTTACAGACATCTTTGAGGATTCTTGTGGATCTGATTGTTGATGGTGTGTTCTCTACATGTTCTTGTAAGTTTGTTTATGTGTTTCACATCTCTCTTATGCTTCTAAATTGGACAGATGAAGTGGTAAAGTTTGAACTCATGTTTTGACATGCTCAGCTTTTTAGTTTGTTCAATTTTAATGTTTTCTACTGTCTAGAGAGGATTCGAATTGTGTGTTTGCCCTCTTTAGCTTCTCCTCTATCATCTCTGATCATCCATCTCAGATTAAGGCATCAGCACTCATTCCTACCTTGCCCCTTAGATCCCCCTGTGAAAACTGTGCTCAATCCCCGCACCTTGAATTGCACTTCCACCAATTGCCACCAAAAACCCCAAAAATCATTAAATCAACCCCCTTATCAATTTACTAGCCTAAAATCTTTATTATTAATTGGTCAGCCTAATCATATTGAAAGATCTATCGAATCTGACCCGAGAGAGCCTTCTCATACCTCGTAGGGCTAGCTACGAGGTGAAATGGTTTGATGTAGCCTTGAGAGTTTGTCTATCTCAGCCTAGGTGAATTCCAAGCGCTAACATATTGGCGACCATACTGGGGAGAACATATTAATCGTTTGCTCATTGTCGTGTTATTTCATAAGTCTTAGACGGAGCCTGAAGTTACGCCAGAAGCCTTCGAAAACGCTCTTGTTTTACATCAGCGCAAGTAGATAAACGCTGCTTCAGTCTATCTCCGTGGGATTTGTGAACATAGCGCTTCATTGACACTTTACCCCAGTACATGTATCAAGTTCAGATCTGATTGTTGATAGTGGACAACGATCAGACACTTGAAACGCTGAAATCATTCACTGGCGACTCCTTCACTGAAAACTCCAGAGATCGATGTTTCATGGTGACTTCACTGCAGATAGATCAGTGGCTTTGAGATTTTCTCGAGATGGATCAGATTGCAAGAAGATATGCTCCCTTGAGCCGAGATCACATTCCAGGTTTTCCGAATAAAATTCCGAAGGTAGATTGGTCAAGGAATTTGCCTACATTTAATGATGATGGTAAGAAAGACGCTGCTTTACATTTGATTAGATTTCATATGCATATTCGCAAGTTGAAGGTGGATTTTCCTGAAGATTGCTTAATGAAGATATTCTTGGCCACTTTGGAAGGTGAAGCCCAATCATGGTATGAAAGTTTGCCGCCTGCTTGTATTTACTGTTTGAAGGATTTTCATGTCTTGTTCATTGAAAGATATCAAGCATCTTATCCATCATTAAATTTGGTTCAAGACTGTTGCAAGCATGCTTATAGTTTTATTGAAAGCCTTGAGAAGTTTTATGAAGATGATAATTTTATGGATGTTGAGATCATGGAGGCTTTGTATGAGAATCCATTTCAGCAACATGAAGAGAACCTAGAGGATTCCCATAGAGACGATCATGAAAATTTGCAGCAGGACCAAGATCTTAGTATGATGGAAAATGAAAAAATTTCGCCTCTTGACAATCAACAGAAATTGCATGAAATGGATCAGCATTATGAGGAAAATCTGTATACTCCTTCACTTGAAATCAATGAAGACAATCACTGTTTGAGCAGAAGAAAACAAAAGGCATTATCTCCTTTATCTGAAGATGAGATAGATCTACTTTTGAGAGGTCTTGTTCCAGCTCAAGTTAACGTAGAAATGCAGTGTGCACATGGTCAAGAAGATGATGGTGGACCTTCTTCCTCTTCTGAAAAAGAAGGTTTTGTTGTTGAGACCATAGACAAAGCTTTTGATCCAAATGTTCTCATGCCATCAGAACAGGGCCTGCATGAGGAGGTAATTCAGTCAAGTCATGAAAATCAAGATGACATCTTCATTCAAGTAAGTGAAACAGTTCCTTTGGATGAATTTATGATAGATGATAGAACTGTCATTTTTGCACCTCAAGAATCAGCTGAAGTTTCTTTCCTTATGATTGAAGAATGTAATGAGAATCCGGTTGTCATATCATATGAAAATCACCTACCATATTATCTGACTACCGAAGATCATAGCATACATGATTATCTTTCAGATTCTTCATATGTTTCATGTGCTGAAGTGTTTTTCCAAGAAGAGATCTGCTCATCCATTTGTTCGGAGTTTTTTGAAGCCCATGAGCATACTTTCACCGAAGCACATGAGGAAGGCAGATCAGAATTTGAAACAAAAGACACCTTGTTCTTTCAGCAGGAGGTGGCAGTGGCAAATCTTCATGTTTTTCACGATCCTCTAGCAAGTTTGTTGCAGCCAGCAGTGATAGTGTTTATTGCAGTGTTCAGTGATGAAGGAGATCATGGTCAGCTATGTTTTTGGATGCTCAGTTATAGGTTTGTACTGTTGACCAGAAGATCTGATAAGAAGAATCAGTCAAGAAGCCATCTTCTTGATTGGTTGCATTGGCATTTTGATATAGTTTGATGGTATATTGTCTTGTAAGAAACACAGGTGGTTGTCATCATGATTTCAAATCTTGATGGACTGCTGCCCTTCATAAGCTTTGTAAGTCTTGTTTTAAGTCAGTCATGAGTCATTTGTGTTTGGTCTGTTGAGTGAGTTTTTTCAAGTTATTTCAGTTTTCCATTGAGTCGGTTTGAGTCAAGTTTCAGTTAAGTTTCAGTCAATTTATCATTCAATAAATGAGTCAAAGTCTTGTGTTGTTTGCCGAAATAATGACTCCATTGCCCAATAATTGTAAGGCACTGGTCTGCTCTCCCAGAGGTCTAAGGTTCTTGGCACCTCCAAGGAGCTGCCATCCCCATTGGAGCCAATGTTAGTGTCAGTCTTTCCAGCCTTCCTCCAGTGATCAAATATGCTCTTTCAAAGTGATTTTGAAGTGTCAAGGTCAAATTTTGTCATTTCAGTGAGTCTTCAAGCAAAATTTGGTCACTAGGCATTAGGTCTAGGCTTTGCCCAAAAGTCAGTCCATGTCATCATTCAGCTGAGCCTATCATCATTCAGAGGGTTTTCATTGTCATGTCAGTGTCTAATGAGTCATTTCACACCTTGTCCATGCTTCAGTTGCCACCCAGGCAAGGTCATTTCCCTCTCCTAGGGTTTTGAAGGCAATTTCTCTTGGATGGTCAAATCACCGGAAAAACTTGTTTCCAGATGTTCATACACCTTCCCCTATCCTTAAAGTGCCTTATCAAACACTTCCCATCCCTTAGATCCGCCAAATTGCTCATTCTTCCACAAACCCTAGTTTCTAGCTACAACCTGACAATTTTCTAGGTTTGACCTGTGTTTTGTCCTTTTCGACCCCTTCCCCTCACTCAATCTCTGAGATTCCACTTTCCCCTGCTTCCTAACATCCCTCCCCACTCCCAAAAATTTCCCCAAGAATTTAGAAGCCCTCTATCCCCTTCATTTCGCTCCATTTCGACAAAATCCCTTGTTTCACACATCGGGACAAGTTTCACTCAAAAGCTGTTTCTGATCAATCAAAGATGAATTTTGCAAAACTGAGAGAGGTTTTTGTCCACAACATGCCAAGGAAGAAACCTCTTTCACTTTTTACACAGGTGTCATGGTTTGAGAGAAATGTCAAAAATACCGGCGAGAACGAAGGTGTTCCAAGGATGGTTGGCCAAAGTACAAAAACGAAGGAAAACGCCCGATCCACTCCAAATTTTGGTCAAAGCCTCTTTGACTGAGCATGGTACTTGATTGGGGTCTCCCAGCCCAAATTTCAAGAAATTTGGAGAAAATTTTGTCATTTGTGAATTTTTTGTGAAAATTACAGGTTTTTCCCAAGAACTGGTCTCACCCCGGGTGAGACCAGTTTGAAGGGCTGCTCGGAATTTTGAAAACTTGGCATTTTTGGAAAGGGAATTCAAAAAGAAAAATTACCAATACTTGGGAGAAGCCTGATTTTGAGTTTTGAGCCTCCAAAAGCTCAAAATACATCAAAAAAATGACTTTCTGCCCACTTTTTGAGTTGCAGAAAGTGACCTTGGGAGAAATGGTTTTTGAGGGGTCAAATCAACACCAAATTCAGAAATTCCACTTGGGATGGAAAGTAGACAGGCCAAGATTTCCAATGAGCCATCTTGCACCTGATTTGGACCAGTGGAACCCACTCAAAAACAGCTGTGAAGGGGCGCGACCAGAACTTCCAGATTTGCCAGAATTCACATTTTTTGGTCAAAAAACACTGTTTTGACTATGGTTGACTATTTTTACTTGTAGATGATGGATAAATGTAATATTTTCATGGCACTTTGGTAGATTTTATCTTTCTTTACCCTTCTAGAAGCTTCCATGATGTAAAAAGTGAAAAATTAATGCATGGATGAGTTAGCTAAGTAATAGAGGCAAGTTGTTTGGCTGCCTATTTTCTAGTTCTTAGTTTAGAATTTGTTCAAACTGCTCCTAGAAAGCTGAGCTCGACCCCTAGAGGTGGGGAAAGGAGTTAGA
Source organism: Pinus tabuliformis (assembly GCA_031772625.1). NCBI lineage: Eukaryota > Viridiplantae > Streptophyta > Pinopsida > Pinales > Pinaceae > Pinus > Pinus tabuliformis. The sequence continues at coordinate 1,540,645,495 of CM062818.1, forward strand.
TGGTCTAGATGGTCTATATTATGCTCTCTCCTTCTCATTTTGATGGTTGGACTCTTGTGTAAGGAAGCTTTATTGTATATTGTGCATCTATTTCTGCAATTGAAGGCAAGGAAAGCCAGGGTTTTACAGACATCTTTGAGGATTCTTGTGGATCTGATTGTTGATGGTGTGTTCTCTACATGTTCTTGTAAGTTTGTTTATGTGTTTCACATCTCTCTTATGCTTCTAAATTGGACAGATGAAGTGGTAAAGTTTGAACTCATGTTTTGACATGCTCAGCTTTTTAGTTTGTTCAATTTTAATGTTTTCTACTGTCTAGAGAGGATTCGAATTGTGTGTTTGCCCTCTTTAGCTTCTCCTCTATCATCTCTGATCATCCATCTCAGATTAAGGCATCAGCACTCATTCCTACCTTGCCCCTTAGATCCCCCTGTGAAAACTGTGCTCAATCCCCGCACCTTGAATTGCACTTCCACCAATTGCCACCAAAAACCCCAAAAATCATTAAATCAACCCCCTTATCAATTTACTAGCCTAAAATCTTTATTATTAATTGGTCAGCCTAATCATATTGAAAGATCTATCGAATCTGACCCGAGAGAGCCTTCTCATACCTCGTAGGGCTAGCTACGAGGTGAAATGGTTTGATGTAGCCTTGAGAGTTTGTCTATCTCAGCCTAGGTGAATTCCAAGCGCTAACATATTGGCGACCATACTGGGGAGAACATATTAATCGTTTGCTCATTGTCGTGTTATTTCATAAGTCTTAGACGGAGCCTGAAGTTACGCCAGAAGCCTTCGAAAACGCTCTTGTTTTACATCAGCGCAAGTAGATAAACGCTGCTTCAGTCTATCTCCGTGGGATTTGTGAACATAGCGCTTCATTGACACTTTACCCCAGTACATGTATCAAGTTCAGATCTGATTGTTGATAGTGGACAACGATCAGACACTTGAAAGGCTGAAATCATTCACTGGCGACTCCTTCACTGAAAACTCCAGAGATCGATGTTTCATGGTGACTTCACTGCAGATAGATCAGTGGCTTTGAGATTTTCTCGAGATGGATCAGATTGCAAGAAGATATGCTCCCTTGAGCCGAGATCACATTCCAGGTTTTCCGAATAAAATTCCGAAGGTAGATTGGTCAAGGAATTTGCCTACATTTAATGATGATGGTAAGAAAGACGCTGCTTTACATTTGATTAGATTTCATATGCATATTCGCAAGTTGAAGGTGGATTTTCCTGAAGATTGCTTAATGAAGATATTCTTGGCCACTTTGGAAGGTGAAGCCCAATCATGGTATGAAAGTTTGCCGCCTGCTTGTATTTACTGTTTGAAGGATTTTCATGTCTTGTTCATTGAAAGATATCAAGCATCTTATCCATCATTAAATTTGGTTCAAGACTGTTGCAAGCATGCTTATAGTTTTATTGAAAGCCTTGAGAAGTTTTATGAAGATGATAATTTTATGGATGTTGAGATCATGGAGGCTTTGTATGAGAATCCATTTCAGCAACATGAAGAGAACCTAGAGGATTCCCATAGAGACGATCATGAAAATTTGCAGCAGGACCAAGATCTTAGTATGATGGAAAATGAAAAAATTTCGCCTCTTGACAATCAACAGAAATTGCATGAAATGGATCAGCATTATGAGGAAAATCTGTATACTCCTTCACTTGAAATCAATGAAGACAATCACTGTTTGAGCAGAAGAAAACAAAAGGCATTATCTCCTTTATCTGAAGATGAGATAGATCTACTTTTGAGAGGTCTTGTTCCAGCTCAAGTTAACGTAGAAATGCAGTGTGCACATGGTCAAGAAGATGATGGTGGACCTTCTTCCTCTTCTGAAAAAGAAGGTTTTGTTGTTGAGACCATAGACAAAGCTTTTGATCCAAATGTTCTCATGCCATCAGAACAGGGCCTGCATGAGGAGGTAATTCAGTCAAGTCATGAAAATCAAGATGACATCTTCATTCAAGTAAGTGAAACAGTTCCTTTGGATGAATTTATGATAGATGATAGAACTGTCATTTTTGCACCTCAAGAATCAGCTGAAGTTTCTTTCCTTATGATTGAAGAATGTAATGAGAATCCGGTTGTCATATCATATGAAAATCACCTACCATATTATCTGACTACCGAAGATCATAGCATACATGATTATCTTTCAGATTCTTCATATGTTTCATGTGCTGAAGTGTTTTTCCAAGAAGAGATCTGCTCATCCATTTGTTCGGAGTTTTTTGAAGCCCATGAGCATACTTTCACCGAAGCACATGAGGAAGGCAGATCAGAATTTGAAACAAAAGACACCTTGTTCTTTCAGCAGGAGGTGGCAGTGGCAAATCTTCATGTTTTTCACGATCCTCTAGCAAGTTTGTTGCAGCCAGCAGTGATAGTGTTTATTGCAGTGTTCAGTGATGAAGGAGATCATGGTCAGCTATGTTTTTGGACGCTCAGTTATAGGTTTGTACTGTTGACCAGCAGATCTGATAAGAAGAATCAGTCAAGAAGCCATCTTCTTGATTGGTTGCATTGGCATTTTGATATAGTTTGATGGTATATTGTATTGTAAGAAACACAGGTGGTTGTCATCATGATTTCAAATCTTGATGGACTGCTGCCCTTCATAAGCTTTGTAAGTCTTGTTTTAAGTCAGTCATGAGTCATTTGTGTTTGGTCTGTTGAGTGAGTTTTTTCAAGTTATTTCAGTTTTCCATTGAGTCGGTTTGAGTCAAGTTTCAGTTAAGTTTCAGTCAATTTATCATTCAATAAATGAGTCAAAGTCTTGTGTTGTTTGCCGAAATAATGACTCCATTGCCCAATAATTGTAAGGCACTGGTCTGCTCTCCCAGAGGTCTAAGGTTCTTGGCACCTCCAAGGAGCTGCCATCCCCATTGGAGCCAATGTTAGTGTCAGTCTTTCCAGCCTTCCTCCAGTGATCAAATATGCTCTTTCAAAGTGATTTTGAAGTGTCAAGGTCAAATTTTGTCATTTCAGTGAGTCTTCAAGCAAAATTTGGTCACTAGGCATTAGGTCTAGGCTTTGCCCAAAAGTCAGTCCATGTCATCATTCAGCTGAGCCTATCATCATTCAGAGGGTTTTCATTGTCATGTCAGTGTCTAATGAGTCATTTCACACCTTGTCCATGCTTCAGTTGCCACCCAGGCAAGGTCATTTCCCTCTCCTAGGGTTTTGAAGGCAATTTCTCTTGGATGGTCAAATCACCGGAAAAACTTGTTTCCAGATGTTCATACACCTTCCCCTATCCTTAAAGTGCCTTATCAAACACTTCCCATCCCTTAGATCCGCCAAATTGCTCATTTTTCCACAAACCCTAGTTTCTAGCTACAACCTGGCAATTTTCTAGGTTTGACCTGTGTTTTGTCCTTTTCGACCCCTTCCCCTCACTCAATCTCTGAGATTCCACTTTCCCCTGCTTCCTAACATCCCTCCCCACTCCCAAAAATTTCCCCAAGAATTTAGAAGCCCTCTATCCCCTTCATTTCGCTCCATTTCGACAAAATCCCTTGTTTCACACATCGGGACAAGTTTCACTCAAAAGCTGTTTCTGATCAATCAAAGATGAATTTTGCAAAACTGAGAGAGGTTTTTGTCCACAACATGCCAAGGAAGAAAAACCTCTTTCACTTTTTACACAGGTGTCATGGTTTGAGAGAAATGTCAAAAATACCGGCGAGAACGAAGGTGTTCCAAGGATGGTTGGCCAAAGTACAAAAACGAAGGAAAACGCCCGATCCACTCCAAATTTTGGTCAAAGCCTCTTTGACTGAGCATGGTACTTGATTGGGGTCTCCCAGCCCAAATTTCAAGAAATTTGGAGAAAATTTTGTCATTTGTGAATTTTTTGTGAAAATTACAGGTTTTTCCCAAGAACTGGTCTCACCCCGGGTGAGACCAGTTTGAAGGGCTGCTCGGAATTTTGAAAACTTGGCATTTTTGGAAAGGGAATTCAAAAAGAAAAATTACCAATACTTGGGAGAAGCCTGATTTTGAGTTTTGAGCCTCCAAAAGCTCAAAATACATCAAAAAAATGACTTTCTGCCCACTTTTTGAGTTGCAGAAAGTGACCTTGGGAGAAATGGTTTTTGAGGGGTCAAATCAACACCAAATTCAGAAATTCCACTTGGGATGGAAAGTAGACAGGCCAAGATTTCCAATGAGCCATCTTGCACCTGATTTGGACCAGTGGAACCCACTCAAAAACAGCTGTGAAGGGGCGCGACCAGAACTTCCAGATTTGCCAGAATTCACATTTTTGGTCAAAAAACACTGTTTTGACTATGGTTGACTATTTTTACTTGTAGATGATGGATAAATGTAATATTTTCATGGCACTTTGGTAGATTTTATCTTTCTTTACCCTTCTAGAAGCTTCCATGATGTAAAAAGTGAAAAATTAATGCATGGATGAGTTAGCTAAGTAATAGAGGCAAGTTGTTTGGCTGCCTATTTTCTAGTTCTTAGTTTAGAATTTGTTCAAACTGCTCCTAGAAAGCTGAGCTCGACCCCTAGAGGTGGGGAAAGGAGTTAGATGGTCTAGATGGTCTATATTATGCTCTCTCCTTCTCATTTTGATGGTTGGACTCTTGTGTAAGGAAGCTTTATTGTATATTGTGCATCTATTTCTGCAATTGAAGGCAAGGAAAGCCAGGGTTTTACAGACATCTTTGAGGATTCTTGTGGATCTGATTGTTGATGGTGTGTTCTCTACATGTTCTTGTAAGTTTGTTTATGTGTTTCACATCTCTCTTATGCTTCTAAATTGGACAGATGAAGTGGTAAAGTTTGAACTCATGTTTTGACATGCTCAGCTTTTTAGTTTGTTCAATTTTAATGTTTTCTACTGTCTAGAGAGGATTCGAATTGTGTGTTTGCCCTCTTTAGCTTCTCCTCTATCATCTCTGATCATCCATCTCAGATTAAGGCATCAGCACTCATTCCTACCTTGCCCCTTAGATCCCCCTGTGAAAACTGTGCTCAATCCCCGCACCTTGAATTGCACTTCCACCAATTGCCACCAAAAACCCCAAAAATCATTAAATCAACCCCCTTATCAATTTACTAGCCTAAAATCTTTATTATTAATTGGTCAGCCTAATCATATTGAAAGATCTATCGAATCTGACCCGAGAGAGCCTTCTCATACCTCGTAGGGCTAGCTACGAGGTGAAATGGTTTGATGTAGCCTTGAGAGTTTGTCTATCTCAGCCTAGGTGAATTCCAAGCGCTAACATATTGGCGACCATACTGGGGAGAACATATTAATCGTTTGCTCATTGTCGTGTTATTTCATAAGTCTTAGACGGAGCCTGAAGTTACGCCAGAAGCCTTCGAAAACGCTCTTGTTTTACATCAGCGCAAGTAGATAAACGCTGCTTCAGTCTATCTCCGTGGGATTTGTGAACATAGCGCTTCATTGACACTTTACCCCAGTACATGTATCAAGTTCAGATCTGATTGTTGATAGTGGACAACGATCAGACACTTGAAAGGCTGAAATCATTCACTGGCGACTCCTTCACTGAAAACTCCAGAGATCGATGTTTCATGGTGACTTCACTGCAGATAGATCAGTGGCTTTGAGATTTTCAAGATGGATCAGATTGCAAGAAGATATGCTCCCTTGAGCCGAGATCACATTCCAGGTTTTCCGAATAAAATTCCGAAGGTAGATTGGTCAAGGAATTTGCCTACATTTAATGATGATGGTAAGAAGGATGCTGCTTTACATTTGATTAGATTTCATATGCATATTCGCAAGTTGAAGGTGGATTTTCCTGAAGATTGCTTAATGAAGATATTCTTGGCCACTTTGGAAGGTGAAGCCCAATCATGGTATGAAAGTTTGCCGCCTGCTTGTATTTACTGTTTGAAGGATTTTCATGTCTTGTTCATTGAAAGATATCAAGCATCTTATCCATCATTAAATTTGGTTCATGACTGTTGCAAGCATGCTTATAGTTTTATTGAAAGCCTTGAGAAGTTTTATGAAGATGATAATTTTATGGATGTTGAGATCATGGAGGCTTTGTATGAGAATCCATTTCAGCAACATGAAGAGAACCTAGAGGATTCCCATAGAGACGATCATGAAAATTTGCAGCAGGACCAAGATCTTAGTATGATGGAAAATGAAAAAATTTCGCCTCTTGACAATCAACAGAAATTGCATGAAATGGATCAGCATTATGAGGAAAATCTGTATACTCCTTCACTTGAAATCAATGAAGACAATCACTGTTTGAGCAGAAGAAAACAAAAGGCATTATCTCCTTTATCTGAAGATGAGATAGATCTACTTTTGAGAGGTCTTGTTCCAGCTCAAGTTAACGTAGAAATGCAGTGTGCACATGGTCAAGAAGATGATGGTGGACCTTCTTCCTCTTCTGAAAAAGAAGGTTTTGTTGTTGAGACCATAGACAAAGCTTTTGATCCAAATGTTCTCATGCCATCAGAACAGGGCCTGCATGAGGAGGTAATTCAGTCAAGCCATGAAAATCAAGATGACATCTTCATTCAAGTAAGTGAAACAGTTCCTTTGGATGAATTTATGATAGATGATAGAACTGTCATTTTTGCACCTCAAGAATCAGCTGAAGTTTCTTTCCTTATGATTGAAGAATGTAATGAGAATCCGGTTGTCATATCATATGAAAATCACCTACCATATTATCTGACTACCGAAGATCATAGCATACATGATTATCTTTCAGATTCTTCATATGTTTCATGTGCTGAAGTGTTTTTCCAAGAAGAGATCTGCTCATCCATTTGTTCGGAGTTTTTTGAAGCCCATGAGCATACTTTCACCGAAGCACATGAGGAAGGCAGATCAGAATTTGAAACAAAAGACACCTTGTTCTTTCAGCAGGAGGTGGCAGTGGCAAATCTTCATGTTTTTCACGATCCTCTAGCAAGTTTGTTGCAGCCAGCAGTGATAGTGTTTATTGCAGTGTTCAGTGATGAAGGAGATCATGGTCAGCTATGTTTTTGGACGCTCAGTTATAGGTTTGTACTGTTGACCAGCAGATCTGATAAGAAGAATCAGTCAAGAAGCCATCTTCTTGATTGGTTGCATTGGCATTTTGATATAGTTTGATGGTATATTGTATTGTAAGAAACACAGGTGGTTGTCATCATGATTTCAAATCTTGATGGACTGCTGCCCTTCATAAGCTTTGTAAGTCTTGTTTTAAGTCAGTCATGAGTCATTTGTGTTTGGTCTGTTGAGTGAGTTTTTTCAAGTTATTTCAGTTTTCCATTGAGTCGGTTTGAGTCAAGTTTCAGTTAAGTTTCAGTCAATTTATCATTCAATAAATGAGTCAAAGTCTTGTGTTGTTTGCCGAAATAATGACTCCATTGCCCAATAATTGTAAGGCACTGGTCTGCTCTCCCAGAGGTCTAAGGTTCTTGGCACCTCCAAGGAGCTGCCATCCCCATTGGAGCCAATGTTAGTGTCAGTCTTTCCAGCCTTCCTCCAGTGATCAAATATGCTCTTTCAAAGTGATTTTGAAGTGTCAAGGTCAAATTTTGTCATTTCAGTGAGTCTTCAAGCAAAATTTGGTCACTAGGCATTAGGTCTAGGCTTTGCCCAAAAGTCAGTCCATGTCATCATTCAGCTGAGCCTATCATCATTCAGAGGGTTTTCATTGTCATGTCAGTGTCTAATGAGTCATTTCACACCTTGTCCATGCTTCAGTTGCCACCCAGGCAAGGTCATTTCCCTCTCCTAGGGTTTTGAAGGCAATTTCTCTTGGATGGTCAAATCACCGGAAAAACTTGTTTCCAGATGTTCATACACCTTCCCCTATCCTTAAAGTGCCTTATCAAACACTTCCCATCCCTTAGATCCGCCAAATTGCTCATTTTTCCACAAACCCTAGTTTCTAGCTACAACCTGGCAATTTTCTAGGTTTGACCTGTGTTTTGTCCTTTTCGACCCCTTCCCCTCACTCAATCTCTGAGATTCCACTTTCCCCTGCTTCCTAACATCCCTCCCCACTCCCAAAAATTTCCCCAAGAATTTAGAAGCCCTCTATCCCCTTCATTTCGCTCCATTTCGACAAAATCCCTTGTTTCACACATCGGGACAAGTTTCACTCAAAAGCTGTTTCTGATCAATCAAAGATGAATTTTGCAAAACTGTGAGAGGTTTTTGTCCACAACATGCCAAGGAAGAAAAACCTCTTTCACTTTTTACACAGGTGTCATGGTTTGAGAGAAATGTCAAAAATACCGGCGAGAACGAAGGTGTTCCAAGGATGGTTGGCCAAAGTACAAAAACGAAGGAAAACGCCCGATCCACTCCAAATTTTGGTCAAAGCCTCTTTGACTGAGCATGGTACTTGATTGGGGTCTCCCAGCCCAAATTTCAAGAAATTTGGAGAAAATTTTGTCATTTGTGAATTTTTTGTGAAAATTACAGGTTTTTCCCAAGAACTGGTCTCACCCCGGGTGAGACCAGTTTGAAGGGCTGCTCGGAATTTTGAAAACTTGGCATTTTTGGAAAGGGAATTCAAAAAGAAAAATTACCAATACTTGGGAGAAGCCTGATTTTGAGTTTTGAGCCTCCAAAAGCTCAAAATACATCAAAAAAATGACTTTCTGCCCACTTTTTGAGTTGCAGAAAGTGACCTTGGGAGAAATGGTTTTTGAGGGGTCAAATCAACACCAAATTCAGAAATTCCACTTGGGATGGAAAGTAGACAGGCCAAGATTTCCAATGAGCCATCTTGCACCTGATTTGGACCAGTGGAACCCACTCAAAAACAGCTGTGAAGGGGCGCGACCAGAACTTCCAGATTTGCCAGAATTCACATTTTTTGGTCAAAAAACACTGTTTTGACTATGGTTGACTATTTTTACTTGTAGATGATGGATAAATGTAATATTTTCATGGCACTTTGGTAGATTTTATCTTTCTTTACCCTTCTAGAAGCTTCCATGATGTAAAAAGTGAAAAATTAATGCATGGATGAGTTAGCTAAGTAATAGAGGCAAGTTGTTTGGCTGCCTATTTTCTAGTTCTTAGTTTAGAATTTGTTCAAACTGCTCCTAGAAAGCTGAGCTCGACCCCTAGAGGTGGGGAAAGGAGTTAGATGGTCTAGATGGTCTATATTATGCTCTCTCCTTCTCATTTTGATGGTTGGACTCTTGTGTAAGGAAGCTTTATTGTATATTGTGCATCTATTTCTGCAATTGAAGGCAAGGAAAGCCAGGGTTTTACAGACATCTTTGAGGATTCTTGTGGATCTGATTGTTGATGGTGTGTTCTCTACATGTTCTTGTAAGTTTGTTTATGTGTTTCACATCTCTCTTATGCTTCTAAATTGGACAGATGAAGTGGTAAAGTTTGAACTCATGTTTTGACATGCTCAGCTTTTTAGTTTGTTCAATTTTAATGTTTTCTACTGTCTAGAGAGGATTCGAATTGTGTGTTTGCCCTCTTTAGCTTCTCCTCTATCATCTCTGATCATCCATCTCAGATTAAGGCATCAGCACTCATTCCTACCTTGCCCCTTAGATCCCCCTGTGAAAACTGTGCTCAATCCCCGCACCTTGAATTGCACTTCCACCAATTGCCACCAAAAACCCCAAAAATCATTAAATCAACCCCCTTATCAATTTACTAGCCTAAAATCTTTATTATTAATTGGTCAGCCTAATCATATTGAAAGATCTATCGAATCTGACCCGAGAGAGCCTTCTCATACCTCGTAGGGCTAGCTACGAGGTGAAATGGTTTGATGTAGCCTTGAGAGTTTGTCTATCTCAGCCTAGGTGAATTCCAAGCGCTAACATATTGGCGACCATACTGGGGAGAACATATTAATCGTTTGCTCATTGTCGTGTTATTTCATAAGTCTTAGACGGAGCCTGAAGTTACGCCAGAAGCCTTCGAAAACGCTCTTGTTTTACATCAGCGCAAGTAGATAAACGCTGCTTCAGTCTATCTCCGTGGGATTTGTGAACATAGCGCTTCATTGACACTTTACCCCAGTACATGTATCAAGTTCAGATCTGATTGTTGATAGTGGACAACGATCAGACACTTGAAAGGCTGAAATCATTCACTGGCGACTCCTTCACTGAAAACTCCAGAGATCGATGTTTCATGGTGACTTCACTGCAGATAGATCAGTGGCTTTGAGATTTTCTCGAGATGGATCAGATTGCAAGAAGATATGCTCCCTTGAGCCGAGATCACATTCCAGGTTTTCCGAATAAAATTCCGAAGGTAGATTGGTCAAGGAATTTGCCTACATTTAATGATGATGGTAAGAAAGACGCTGCTTTACATTTGATTAGATTTCATATGCATATTCGCAAGTTGAAGGTGGATTTTCCTGAAGATTGCTTAATGAAGATATTCTTGGCCACTTTGGAAGGTGAAGCCCAATCATGGTATGAAAGTTTGCCGCCTGCTTGTATTTACTGTTTGAAGGATTTTCATGTCTTGTTCATTGAAAGATATCAAGCATCTTATCCATCATTAAATTTGGTTCAAGACTGTTGCAAGCATGCTTATAGTTTTATTGAAAGCCTTGAGAAGTTTTATGAAGATGATAATTTTATGGATGTTGAGATCATGGAGGCTTTGTATGAGAATCCATTTCAGCAACATGAAGAGAACCTAGAGGATTCCCATAGAGACGATCATGAAAATTTGCAGCAGGACCAAGATCTTAGTATGATGGAAAATGAAAAAATTTCGCCTCTTGACAATCAACAGAAATTGCATGAAATGGATCAGCATTATGAGGAAAATCTGTATACTCCTTCACTTGAAATCAATGAAGACAATCACTGTTTGAGCAGAAGAAAACAAAAGGCATTATCTCCTTTATCTGAAGATGAGATAGATCTACTTTTGAGAGGTCTTGTTCCAGCTCAAGTTAACGTAGAAATGCAGTGTGCACATGGTCAAGAAGATGATGGTGGACCTTCTTCCTCTTCTGAAAAAGAAGGTTTTGTTGTTGAGACCATAGACAAAGCTTTTGATCCAAATGTTCTCATGCCATCAGAACAGGGCCTGCATGAGGAGGTAATTCAGTCAAGCCATGAAAATCAAGATGACATCTTCATTCAAGTAAGTGAAACAGTTCCTTTGGATGAATTTATGATAGATGATAGAACTGTCATTTTTGCACCTCAAGAATCAGCTGAAGTTTCTTTCCTTATGATTGAAGAATGTAATGAGAATCCGGTTGTCATATCATATGAAAATCACCTACCATATTATCTGACTACCGAAGATCATAGCATACATGATTATCTTTCAGATTCTTCATATGTTTCATGTGCTGAAGTGTTTTTCCAAGAAGAGATCTGCTCATCCATTTGTTCGGAGTTTTTTGAAGCCCATGAGCATACTTTCACCGAAGCACATGAGGAAGGCAGATCAGAATTTGAAACAAAAGACACCTTGTTCTTTCAGCAGGAGGTGGCAGTGGCAAATCTTCATGTTTTTCACGATCCTCTAGCAAGTTTGTTGCAGCCAGCAGTGATAGTGTTTATTGCAGTGTTCAGTGATGAAGGAGATCATGGTCAGCTATGTTTTTGGACGCTCAGTTATAGGTTTGTACTGTTGACCAGCAGATCTGATAAGAAGAATCAGTCAAGAAGCCATCTTCTTGATTGGTTGCATTGGCATTTTGATATAGTTTGATGGTATATTGTATTGTAAGAAACACAGGTGGTTGTCATCATGATTTCAAATCTTGATGGACTGCTGCCCTTCATAAGCTTTGTAAGTCTTGTTTTAAGTCAGTCATGAGTCATTTGTGTTTGGTCTGTTGAGTGAGTTTTTTCAAGTTATTTCAGTTTTCCATTGAGTCGGTTTGAGTCAAGTTTCAGTTAAGTTTCAGTCAATTTATCATTCAATAAATGAGTCAAAGTCTTGTGTTGTTTGCCGAAATAATGACTCCATTGCCCAATAATTGTAAGGCACTGGTCTGCTCTCCCAGAGGTCTAAGGTTCTTGGCACCTCCAAGGAGCTGCCATCCCCATTGGAGCCAATGTTAGTGTCAGTCTTTCCAGCCTTCCTCCAGTGATCAAATATGCTCTTTCAAAGTGATTTTGAAGTGTCAAGGTCAAATTTTGTCATTTCAGTGAGTCTTCAAGCAAAATTTGGTCACTAGGCATTAGGTCTAGGCTTTGCCCAAAAGTCAGTCCATGTCATCATTCAGCTGAGCCTATCATCATTCAGAGGGTTTTCATTGTCATGTCAGTGTCTAATGAGTCATTTCACACCTTGTCCATGCTTCAGTTGCCACCCAGGCAAGGTCATTTCCCTCTCCTAGGGTTTTGAAGGCAATTTCTCTTGGATGGTCAAATCACCGGAAAAACTTGTTTCCAGATGTTCATACACCTTCCCCTATCCTTAAAGTGCCTTATCAAACACTTCCCATCCCTTAGATCCGCCAAATTGCTCATTTTTCCACAAACCCTAGTTTCTAGCTACAACCTGGCAATTTTCTAGGTTTGACCTGTGTTTTGTCCTTTTCGACCCCTTCCCCTCACTCAATCTCTGAGATTCCACTTTCCCCTGCTTCCTAACATCCCTCCCCACTCCCAAAAATTTCCCCAAGAATTTAGAAGCCCTCTATCCCCTTCATTTCGCTCCATTTCGACAAAATCCCTTGTTTCACACATCGGGACAAGTTTCACTCAAAAGCTGTTTCTGATCAATCAAAGATGAATTTTGCAAAACTGTGAGAGGTTTTTGTCCACAACATGCCAAGGAAGAAAAACCTCTTTCACTTTTTACACAGGTGTCATGGTTTGAGAGAAATGTCAAAAATACCGGCGAGAACGAAGGTGTTCCAAGGATGGTTGGCCAAAGTACAAAAACGAAGGAAAACGCCCGATCCACTCCAAATTTTGGTCAAAGCCTCTTTGACTGAGCATGGTACTTGATTGGGGTCTCCCAGCCCAAATTTCAAGAAATTTGGAGAAAATTTTGTCATTTGTGAATTTTTTGTGAAAATTACAGGTTTTTCCCAAGAACTGGTCTCACCCCGGGTGAGACCAGTTTGAAGGGCTGCTCGGAATTTTGAAAACTTGGCATTTTTGGAAAGGGAATTCAAAAAGAAAAATTACCAATACTTGGGAGAAGCCTGATTTTGAGTTTTGAGCCTCCAAAAGCTCAAAATACATCAAAAAAATGACTTTCTGCCCACTTTTTGAGTTGCAGAAAGTGACCTTGGGAGAAATGGTTTTTGAGGGGTCAAATCAACACCAAATTCAGAAATTCCACTTGGGATGGAAAGTAGACAGGCCAAGATTTCCAATGAGCCATCTTGCACCTGATTTGGACCAGTGGAACCCACTCAAAAACAGCTGTGAAGGGGCGCGACCAGAACTTCCAGATTTGCCAGAATTCACATTTTTTGGTCAAAAAACACTGTTTTGACTATGGTTGACTATTTTTACTTGTAGATGATGGATAAATGTAATATTTTCATGGCACTTTGGTAGATTTTATCTTTCTTTACCCTTCTAGAAGCTTCCATGATGTAAAAAGTGAAAAATTAATGCATGGATGAGTTAGCTAAGTAATAGAGGCAAGTTGTTTGGCTGCCTATTTTCTAGTTCTTAGTTTAGAATTTGTTCAAACTGCTCCTAGAAAGCTGAGCTCGACCCCTAGAGGTGGGGAAAGGAGTTAGATGGTCTAGATGGTCTATATTATGCTCTCTCCTTCTCATTTTGATGGTTGGACTCTTGTGTAAGGAAGCTTTATTGTATATTGTGCATCTATTTCTGCAATTGAAGGCAAGGAAAGCCAGGGTTTTACAGACATCTTTGAGGATTCTTGTGGATCTGATTGTTGATGGTGTGTTCTCTACATGTTCTTGTAAGTTTGTTTATGTGTTTCACATCTCTCTTATGCTTCTAAATTGGACAGATGAAGTGGTAAAGTTTGAACTCATGTTTTGACATGCTCAGCTTTTTAGTTTGTTCAATTTTAATGTTTTCTACTGTCTAGAGAGGATTCGAATTGTGTGTTTGCCCTCTTTAGCTTCTCCTCTATCATCTCTGATCATCCATCTCAGATTAAGGCATCAGCACTCATTCCTACCTTGCCCCTTAGATCCCCCTGTGAAAACTGTGCTCAATCCCCGCACCTTGAATTGCACTTCCACCAATTGCCACCAAAAACCCCAAAAATCATTAAATCAACCCCCTTATCAATTTACTAGCCTAAAATCTTTATTATTAATTGGTCAGCCTAATCATATTGAAAGATCTATCGAATCTGACCCGAGAGAGCCTTCTCATACCTCGTAGGGCTAGCTACGAGGTGAAATGGTTTGATGTAGCCTTGAGAGTTTGTCTATCTCAGCCTAGGTGAATTCCAAGCGCTAACATATTGGCGACCATACTGGGGAGAACATATTAATCGTTTGCTCATTGTCGTGTTATTTCATAAGTCTTAGACGGAGCCTGAAGTTACGCCAGAAGCCTTCGAAAACGCTCTTGTTTTACATCAGCGCAAGTAGATAAACGCTGCTTCAGTCTATCTCCGTGGGATTTGTGAACATAGCGCTTCATTGACACTTTACCCCAGTACATGTATCAAGTTCAGATCTGATTGTTGATAGTGGACAACGATCAGACACTTGAAAGGCTGAAATCATTCACTGGCGACTCCTTCACTGAAAACTCCAGAGATCGATGTTTCATGGTGACTTCACTGCAGATAGATCAGTGGCTTTGAGATTTTCTCCAGATGGATCAGATTGCAAGAAGATATGCTCCCTTGAGCCGAGATCACATTCCAGGTTTTCCGAATAAAATTCCGAAGGTAGATTGGTCAAGGAATTTGCCTACATTTAATGATGATGGTAAGAAAGACGCTGCTTTACATTTGATTAGATTTCATATGCATATTCGCAAGTTGAAGGTGGATTTTCCTGAAGATTGCTTAATGAAGATATTCTTGGCCACTTTGGAAGGTGAAGCCCAATCATGGTATGAAAGTTTGCCGCCTGCTTGTATTTACTGTTTGAAGGATTTTCATGTCTTGTTCATTGAAAGATATCAAGCATCTTATCCATCATTAAATTTGGTTCAAGACTGTTGCAA
The DNA here is from genome assembly GCA_031772625.1 of Pinus tabuliformis. Lineage (NCBI taxonomy): Eukaryota > Viridiplantae > Streptophyta > Pinopsida > Pinales > Pinaceae > Pinus > Pinus tabuliformis. The sequence goes on from CM062818.1 coordinate 1,540,660,618, forward strand.
GCATGCTTATAGTTTTATTGAAAGCCTTGAGAAGTTTTATGAAGATGATAATTTTATGGATGTTGAGATCATGGAGGCTTTGTATGAGAATCCATTTCAGCAACATGAAGAGAACCTAGAGGATTCCCATAGAGACGATCATGAAAATTTGCAGCAGGACCAAGATCTTAGTATGATGGAAAATGAAAAAATTTCGCCTCTTGACAATCAACAGAAATTGCATGAAATGGATCAGCATTATGAGGAAAATCTGTATACTCCTTCACTTGAAATCAATGAAGACAATCACTGTTTGAGCAGAAGAAAACAAAAGGCATTATCTCCTTTATCTGAAGATGAGATAGATCTACTTTTGAGAGGTCTTGTTCCAGCTCAAGTTAACGTAGAAATGCAGTGTGCACATGGTCAAGAAGATGATGGTGGACCTTCTTCCTCTTCTGAAAAAGAAGGTTTTGTTGTTGAGACCATAGACAAAGCTTTTGATCCAAATGTTCTCATGCCATCAGAACAGGGCCTGCATGAGGAGGTAATTCAGTCAAGCCATGAAAATCAAGATGACATCTTCATTCAAGTAAGTGAAACAGTTCCTTTGGATGAATTTATGATAGATGATAGAACTGTCATTTTTGCACCTCAAGAATCAGCTGAAGTTTCTTTCCTTATGATTGAAGAATGTAATGAGAATCCGGTTGTCATATCATATGAAAATCACCTACCATATTATCTGACTACCGAAGATCATAGCATACATGATTATCTTTCAGATTCTTCATATGTTTCATGTGCTGAAGTGTTTTTCCAAGAAGAGATCTGCTCATCCATTTGTTCGGAGTTTTTTGAAGCCCATGAGCATACTTTCACCGAAGCACATGAGGAAGGCAGATCAGAATTTGAAACAAAAGACACCTTGTTCTTTCAGCAGGAGGTGGCAGTGGCAAATCTTCATGTTTTTCACGATCCTCTAGCAAGTTTGTTGCAGCCAGCAGTGATAGTGTTTATTGCAGTGTTCAGTGATGAAGGAGATCATGGTCAGCTATGTTTTTGGACGCTCAGTTATAGGTTTGTACTGTTGACCAGCAGATCTGATAAGAAGAATCAGTCAAGAAGCCATCTTCTTGATTGGTTGCATTGGCATTTTGATATAGTTTGATGGTATATTGTATTGTAAGAAACACAGGTGGTTGTCATCATGATTTCAAATCTTGATGGACTGCTGCCCTTCATAAGCTTTGTAAGTCTTGTTTTAAGTCAGTCATGAGTCATTTGTGTTTGGTCTGTTGAGTGAGTTTTTTCAAGTTATTTCAGTTTTCCATTGAGTCGGTTTGAGTCAAGTTTCAGTTAAGTTTCAGTCAATTTATCATTCAATAAATGAGTCAAAGTCTTGTGTTGTTTGCCGAAATAATGACTCCATTGCCCAATAATTGTAAGGCACTGGTCTGCTCTCCCAGAGGTCTAAGGTTCTTGGCACCTCCAAGGAGCTGCCATCCCCATTGGAGCCAATGTTAGTGTCAGTCTTTCCAGCCTTCCTCCAGTGATCAAATATGCTCTTTCAAAGTGATTTTGAAGTGTCAAGGTCAAATTTTGTCATTTCAGTGAGTCTTCAAGCAAAATTTGGTCACTAGGCATTAGGTCTAGGCTTTGCCCAAAAGTCAGTCCATGTCATCATTCAGCTGAGCCTATCATCATTCAGAGGGTTTTCATTGTCATGTCAGTGTCTAATGAGTCATTTCACACCTTGTCCATGCTTCAGTTGCCACCCAGGCAAGGTCATTTCCCTCTCCTAGGGTTTTGAAGGCAATTTCTCTTGGATGGTCAAATCACCGGAAAAACTTGTTTCCAGATGTTCATACACCTTCCCCTATCCTTAAAGTGCCTTATCAAACACTTCCCATCCCTTAGATCCGCCAAATTGCTCATTTTTCCACAAACCCTAGTTTCTAGCTACAACCTGGCAATTTTCTAGGTTTGACCTGTGTTTTGTCCTTTTCGACCCCTTCCCCTCACTCAATCTCTGAGATTCCACTTTCCCCTGCTTCCTAACATCCCTCCCCACTCCCAAAAATTTCCCCAAGAATTTAGAAGCCCTCTATCCCCTTCATTTCGCTCCATTTCGACAAAATCCCTTGTTTCACACATCGGGACAAGTTTCACTCAAAAGCTGTTTCTGATCAATCAAAGATGAATTTTGCAAAACTGAGAGAGGTTTTTGTCCACAACATGCCAAGGAAGAAAAACCTCTTTCACTTTTTACACAGGTGTCATGGTTTGAGAGAAATGTCAAAAATACCGGCGAGAACGAAGGTGTTCCAAGGATGGTTGGCCAAAGTACAAAAACGAAGGAAAACGCCCGATCCACTCCAAATTTTGGTCAAAGCCTCTTTGACTGAGCATGGTACTTGATTGGGGTCTCCCAGCCCAAATTTCAAGAAATTTGGAGAAAATTTTGTCATTTGTGAATTTTTTGTGAAAATTACAGGTTTTTCCCAAGAACTGGTCTCACCCCGGGTGAGACCAGTTTGAAGGGCTGCTCGGAATTTTGAAAACTTGGCATTTTTGGAAAGGGAATTCAAAAAGAAAAATTACCAATACTTGGGAGAAGCCTGATTTTGAGTTTTGAGCCTCCAAAAGCTCAAAATACATCAAAAAAATGACTTTCTGCCCACTTTTTGAGTTGCAGAAAGTGACCTTGGGAGAAATGGTTTTTGAGGGGTCAAATCAACACCAAATTCAGAAATTCCACTTGGGATGGAAAGTAGACAGGCCAAGATTTCCAATGAGCCATCTTGCACCTGATTTGGACCAGTGGAACCCACTCAAAAACAGCTGTGAAGGGGCGCGACCAGAACTTCCAGATTTGCCAGAATTCACATTTTTTGGTCAAAAAACACTGTTTTGACTATGGTTGACTATTTTTACTTGTAGATGATGGATAAATGTAATATTTTCATGGCACTTTGGTAGATTTTATCTTTCTTTACCCTTCTAGAAGCTTCCATGATGTAAAAAGTGAAAAATTAATGCATGGATGAGTTAGCTAAGTAATAGAGGCAAGTTGTTTGGCTGCCTATTTTCTAGTTCTTAGTTTAGAATTTGTTCAAACTGCTCCTAGAAAGCTGAGCTCGACCCCTAGAGGTGGGGAAAGGAGTTAGATGGTCTAGATGGTCTATTACTCTCTCCTTCTCATTTTGATGGTTGGACTCTTGTGTAAGGAAGCTTTATTGTATATTGTGCATCTATTTCTGCAATTGAAGGCAAGGAAAGCCAGGGTTTTACAGACATCTTTGAGGATTCTTGTGGATCTGATTGTTGATGGTGTGTTCTCTACATGTTCTTGTAAGTTTGTTTATGTGTTTCACATCTCTCTTATGCTTCTAAATTGGACAGATGAAGTGGTAAAGTTTGAACTCATGTTTTGACATGCTCAGCTTTTTAGTTTGTTCAATTTTAATGTTTTCTACTGTCTAGAGAGGATTCGAATTGTGTGTTTGCCCTCTTTAGCTTCTCCTCTATCATCTCTGATCATCCATCTCAGATTAAGGCATCAGCACTCATTCCTACCTTGCCCCTTAGATCCCCCTGTGAAAACTGTGCTCAATCCCCGCACCTTGAATTGCACTTCCACCAATTGCCACCAAAAACCCCAAAAATCATTAAATCAACCCCCTTATCAATTTACTAGCCTAAAATCTTTATTATTAATTGGTCAGCCTAATCATATTGAAAGATCTATCGAATCTGACCCGAGAGAGCCTTCTCATACCTCGTAGGGCTAGCTACGAGGTGAAATGGTTTGATGTAGCCTTGAGAGTTTGTCTATCTCAGCCTAGGTGAATTCCAAGCGCTAACATATTGGCGACCATACTGGGGAGAACATATTAATCGTTTGCTCATTGTCGTGTTATTTCATAAGTCTTAGACGGAGCCTGAAGTTACGCCAGAAGCCTTCGAAAACGCTCTTGTTTTACATCAGCGCAAGTAGATAAACGCTGCTTCAGTCTATCTCCGTGGGATTTGTGAACATAGCGCTTCATTGACACTTTACCCCAGTACATGTATCAAGTTCAGATCTGATTGTTGATAGTGGACAACGATCAGACACTTGAAAGGCTGAAATCATTCACTGGCGACTCCTTCACTGAAAACTCCAGAGATCGATGTTTCATGGTGACTTCACTGCAGATAGATCAGTGGCTTTGAGATTTTCTCCAGATGGATCAGATTGCAAGAAGATATGCTCCCTTGAGCCGAGATCACATTCCAGGTTTTCCGAATAAAATTCCGAAGGTAGATTGGTCAAGGAATTTGCCTACATTTAATGATGATGGTAAGAAAGACGCTGCTTTACATTTGATTAGATTTCATATGCATATTCGCAAGTTGAAGGTGGATTTTCCTGAAGATTGCTTAATGAAGATATTCTTGGCCACTTTGGAAGGTGAAGCCCAATCATGGTATGAAAGTTTGCCGCCTGCTTGTATTTACTGTTTGAAGGATTTTCATGTCTTGTTCATTGAAAGATATCAAGCATCTTATCCATCATTAAATTTGGTTCAAGACTGTTGCAAGCATGCTTATAGTTTTATTGAAAGCCTTGAGAAGTTTTATGAAGATGATAATTTTATGGATGTTGAGATCATGGAGGCTTTGTATGAGAATCCATTTCAGCAACATGAAGAGAACCTAGAGGATTCCCATAGAGACGATCATGAAAATTTGCAGCAGGACCAAGATCTTAGTATGATGGAAAATGAAAAAATTTCGCCTCTTGACAATCAACAGAAATTGCATGAAATGGATCAGCATTATGAGGAAAATCTGTATACTCCTTCACTTGAAATCAATGAAGACAATCACTGTTTGAGCAGAAGAAAACAAAAGGCATTATCTCCTTTATCTGAAGATGAGATAGATCTACTTTTGAGAGGTCTTGTTCCAGCTCAAGTTAACGTAGAAATGCAGTGTGCACATGGTCAAGAAGATGATGGTGGACCTTCTTCCTCTTCTGAAAAAGAAGGTTTTGTTGTTGAGACCATAGACAAAGCTTTTGATCCAAATGTTCTCATGCCATCAGAACATGGCCTGCATGAGGAGGTAATTCAGTCAAGCCATGAAAATCAAGATGACATCTTCATTCAAGTAAGTGAAACAGTTCCTTTGGATGAATTTATGATAGATGATAGAACTGTCATTTTTGCACCTCAAGAATCAGCTGAAGTTTCTTTCCTTATGATTGAAGAATGTAATGAGAATCCGGTTGTCATATCATATGAAAATCACCTACCATATTATCTGACTACCGAAGATCATAGCATACATGATTATCTTTCAGATTCTTCATATGTTTCATGTGCTGAAGTGTTTTTCCAAGAAGAGATCTGCTCATCCATTTGTTCGGAGTTTTTTGAAGCCCATGAGCATACTTTCACCGAAGCACATGAGGAAGGCAGATCAGAATTTGAAACAAAAGACACCTTGTTCTTTCAGCAGGAGGTGGCAGTGGCAAATCTTCATGTTTTTCACGATCCTCTAGCAAGTTTGTTGCAGCCAGCAGTGATAGTGTTTATTGCAGTGTTCAGTGATGAAGGAGATCATGGTCAGCTATGTTTTTGGACGCTCAGTTATAGGTTTGTACTGTTGACCAGCAGATCTGATAAGAAGAATCAGTCAAGAAGCCATCTTCTTGATTGGTTGCATTGGCATTTTGATATAGTTTGATGGTATATTGTATTGTAAGAAACACAGGTGGTTGTCATCATGATTTCAAATCTTGATGGACTGCTGCCCTTCATAAGCTTTGTAAGTCTTGTTTTAAGTCAGTCATGAGTCATTTGTGTTTGGTCTGTTGAGTGAGTTTTTTCAAGTTATTTCAGTTTTCCATTGAGTCGGTTTGAGTCAAGTTTCAGTTAAGTTTCAGTCAATTTATCATTCAATAAATGAGTCAAAGTCTTGTGTTGTTTGCCGAAATAATGACTCCATTGCCCAATAATTGTAAGGCACTGGTCTGCTCTCCCAGAGGTCTAAGGTTCTTGGCACCTCCAAGGAGCTGCCATCCCCATTGGAGCCAATGTTAGTGTCAGTCTTTCCAGCCTTCCTCCAGTGATCAAATATGCTCTTTCAAAGTGATTTTGAAGTGTCAAGGTCAAATTTTGTCATTTCAGTGAGTCTTCAAGCAAAATTTGGTCACTAGGCATTAGGTCTAGGCTTTGCCCAAAAGTCAGTCCATGTCATCATTCAGCTGAGCCTATCATCATTCAGAGGGTTTTCATTGTCATGTCAGTGTCTAATGAGTCATTTCACACCTTGTCCATGCTTCAGTTGCCACCCAGGCAAGGTCATTTCCCTCTCCTAGGGTTTTGAAGGCAATTTCTCTTGGATGGTCAAATCACCGGAAAAACTTGTTTCCAGATGTTCATACACCTTCCCCTATCCTTAAAGTGCCTTATCAAACACTTCCCATCCCTTAGATCCGCCAAATTGCTCATTTTTCCACAAACCCTAGTTTCTAGCTACAACCTGGCAATTTTCTAGGTTTGACCTGTGTTTTGTCCTTTTCGACCCCTTCCCCTCACTCAATCTCTGAGATTCCACTTTCCCCTGCTTCCTAACATCCCTCCCCACTCCCAAAAATTTCCCCAAGAATTTAGAAGCCCTCTATCCCCTTCATTTCGCTCCATTTCGACAAAATCCCTTGTTTCACACATCGGGACAAGTTTCACTCAAAAGCTGTTTCTGATCAATCAAAGATGAATTTTGCAAAACTGAGAGAGGTTTTTGTCCACAACATGCCAAGGAAGAAAAACCTCTTTCACTTTTTACACAGGTGTCATGGTTTGAGAGAAATGTCAAAAATACCGGCGAGAACGAAGGTGTTCCAAGGATGGTTGGCCAAAGTACAAAAACGAAGGAAAACGCCCGATCCACTCCAAATTTTGGTCAAAGCCTCTTTGACTGAGCATGGTACTTGATTGGGGTCTCCCAGCCCAAATTTCAAGAAATTTGGAGAAAATTTTGTCATTTGTGAATTTTTTGTGAAAATTACAGGTTTTTCCCAAGAACTGGTCTCACCCCGGGTGAGACCAGTTTGAAGGGCTGCTCGGAATTTTGAAAACTTGGCATTTTTGGAAAGGGAATTCAAAAAGAAAAATTACCAATACTTGGGAGAAGCCTGATTTTGAGTTTTGAGCCTCCAAAAGCTCAAAATACATCAAAAAAATGACTTTCTGCCCACTTTTTGAGTTGCAGAAAGTGACCTTGGGAGAAATGGTTTTTGAGGGGTCAAATCAACACCAAATTCAGAAATTCCACTTGGGATGGAAAGTAGACAGGCCAAGATTTCCAATGAGCCATCTTGCACCTGATTTGGACCAGTGGAACCCACTCAAAAACAGCTGTGAAGGGGCGCGACCAGAACTTCCAGATTTGCCAGAATTCACATTTTTTGGTCAAAAAACACTGTTTTGACTATGGTTGACTATTTTTACTTGTAGATGATGGATAAATGTAATATTTTCATGGCACTTTGGTAGATTTTATCTTTCTTTACCCTTCTAGAAGCTTCCATGATGTAAAAAGTGAAAAATTAATGCATGGATGAGTTAGCTAAGTAATAGAGGCAAGTTGTTTGGCTGCCTATTTTCTAGTTCTTAGTTTAGAATTTGTTCAAACTGCTCCTAGAAAGCTGAGCTCGACCCCTAGAGGTGGGGAAAGGAGTTAGATGGTCTAGATGGTCTATATTATGCTCTCTCCTTCTCATTTTGATGGTTGGACTCTTGTGTAAGGAAGCTTTATTGTATATTGTGCATCTATTTCTGCAATTGAAGGCAAGGAAAGCCAGGGTTTTACAGACATCTTTGAGGATTCTTGTGGATCTGATTGTTGATGGTGTGTTCTCTACATGTTCTTGTAAGTTTGTTTATGTGTTTCACATCTCTCTTATGCTTCTAAATTGGACAGATGAAGTGGTAAAGTTTGAACTCATGTTTTGACATGCTCAGCTTTTTAGTTTGTTCAATTTTAATGTTTTCTACTGTCTAGAGAGGATTCGAATTGTGTGTTTGCCCTCTTTAGCTTCTCCTCTATCATCTCTGATCATCCATCTCAGATTAAGGCATCAGCACTCATTCCTACCTTGCCCCTTAGATCCCCCTGTGAAAACTGTGCTCAATCCCCGCACCTTGAATTGCACTTCCACCAATTGCCACCAAAAACCCCAAAAATCATTAAATCAACCCCCTTATCAATTTACTAGCCTAAAATCTTTATTATTAATTGGTCAGCCTAATCATATTGAAAGATCTATCGAATCTGACCCGAGAGAGCCTTCTCATACCTCGTAGGGCTAGCTACGAGGTGAAATGGTTTGATGTAGCCTTGAGAGTTTGTCTATCTCAGCCTAGGTGAATTCCAAGCGCTAACATATTGGCGACCATACTGGGGAGAACATATTAATCGTTTGCTCATTGTCGTGTTATTTCATAAGTCTTAGACGGAGCCTGAAGTTACGCCAGAAGCCTTCGAAAACGCTCTTGTTTTACATCAGCGCAAGTAGATAAACGCTGCTTCAGTCTATCTCCGTGGGATTTGTGAACATAGCGCTTCATTGACACTTTACCCCAGTACATGTATCAAGTTCAGATCTGATTGTCGATAGTGGACAACGATCAGACACTTGAAAGGCTGAAATCATTCACTGGCGACTCCTTCACTGAAAACTCCAGAGATCGATGTTTCATGGTGACTTCACTGCAGATAGATCAGTGGCTTTGAGATTTTCTCCAGATGGATCAGATTGCAAGAAGATATGCTCCCTTGAGCCGAGATCACATTCCAGGTTTTCCGAATAAAATTCCGAAGGTAGATTGGTCAAGGAATTTGCCTACATTTAATGATGATGGTAAGAAAGACGCTGCTTTACATTTGATTAGATTTCATATGCATATTCGCAAGTTGAAGGTGGATTTTCCTGAAGATTGCTTAATGAAGATATTCTTGGCCACTTTGGAAGGTGAAGCCCAATCATGGTATGAAAGTTTGCCGCCTGCTTGTATTTACTGTTTGAAGGATTTTCATGTCTTGTTCATTGAAAGATATCAAGCATCTTATCCATCATTAAATTTGGTTCAAGACTGTTGCAAGCATGCTTATAGTTTTATTGAAAGCCTTGAGAAGTTTTATGAAGATGATAATTTTATGGATGTTGAGATCATGGAGGCTTTGTATGAGAATCCATTTCAGCAACATGAAGAGAACCTAGAGGATTCCCATAGAGACGATCATGAAAATTTGCAGCAGGACCAAGATCTTAGTATGATGGAAAATGAAAAAATTTCGCCTCTTGACAATCAACAGAAATTGCATGAAATGGATCAGCATTATGAGGAAAATCTGTATACTCCTTCACTTGAAATCAATGAAGACAATCACTGTTTGAGCAGAAGAAAACAAAAGGCATTATCTCCTTTATCTGAAGATGAGATAGATCTACTTTTGAGAGGTCTTGTTCCAGCTCAAGTTAACGTAGAAATGCAGTGTGCACATGGTCAAGAAGATGATGGTGGACCTTCTTCCTCTTCTGAAAAAGAAGGTTTTGTTGTTGAGACCATAGACAAAGCTTTTGATCCAAATGTTCTCATGCCATCAGAACAGGGCCTGCATGAGGAGGTAATTCAGTCAAGTCATGAAAATCAAGATGACATCTTCATTCAAGTAAGTGAAACAGTTCCTTTGGATGAATTTATGATAGATGATAGAACTGTCATTTTTGCACCTCAAGAATCAGCTGAAGTTTCTTTCCTTATGATTGAAGAATGTAATGAGAATCCGGTTGTCATATCATATGAAAATCACCTACCATATTATCTGACTACCGAAGATCATAGCATACATGATTATCTTTCAGATTCTTCATATGTTTCATGTGCTGAAGTGTTTTTCCAAGAAGAGATCTGCTCATCCATTTGTTCGGAGTTTTTTGAAGCCCATGAGCATACTTTCACCGAAGCACATGAGGAAGGCAGATCAGAATTTGAAACAAAAGACACCTTGTTCTTTCAGCAGGAGGTGGCAGTGGCAAATCTTCATGTTTTTCACGATCCTCTAGCAAGTTTGTTGCAGCCAGCAGTGATAGTGTTTATTGCAGTGTTCAGTGATGAAGGAGATCATGGTCAGCTATGTTTTTGGACGCTCAGTTATAGGTTTGTACTGTTGACCAGCAGATCTGATAAGAAGAATCAGTCAAGAAGCCATCTTCTTGATTGGTTGCATTGGCATTTTGATATAGTTTGATGGTATATTGTATTGTAAGAAACACAGGTGGTTGTCATCATGATTTCAAATCTTGATGGACTGCTGCCCTTCATAAGCTTTGTAAGTCTTGTTTTAAGTCAGTCATGAGTCATTTGTGTTTGGTCTGTTGAGTGAGTTTTTTCAAGTTATTTCAGTTTTCCATTGAGTCGGTTTGAGTCAAGTTTCAGTTAAGTTTCAGTCAATTTATCATTCAATAAATGAGTCAAAGTCTTGTGTTGTTTGCCGAAATAATGACTCCATTGCCCAATAATTGTAAGGCACTGGTCTGCTCTCCCAGAGGTCTAAGGTTCTTGGCACCTCCAAGGAGCTGCCATCCCCATTGGAGCCAATGTTAGTGTCAGTCTTTCCAGCCTTCCTCCAGTGATCAAATATGCTCTTTCAAAGTGATTTTGAAGTGTCAAGGTCAAATTTTGTCATTTCAGTGAGTCTTCAAGCAAAATTTGGTCACTAGGCATTAGGTCTAGGCTTTGCCCAAAAGTCAGTCCATGTCATCATTCAGCTGAGCCTATCATCATTCAGAGGGTTTTCATTGTCATGTCAGTGTCTAATGAGTCATTTCACACCTTGTCCATGCTTCAGTTGCCACCCAGGCAAGGTCATTTCCCTCTCCTAGGGTTTTGAAGGCAATTTCTCTTGGATGGTCAAATCACCGGAAAAACTTGTTTCCAGATGTTCATACACCTTCCCCTATCCTTAAAGTGCCTTATCAAACACTTCCCATCCCTTAGATCCGCCAAATTGCTCATTTTTCCACAAACCCTAGTTTCTAGCTACAACCTGGCAATTTTCTAGGTTTGACCTGTGTTTTGTCCTTTTCGACCCCTTCCCCTCACTCAATCTCTGAGATTCCACTTTCCCCTGCTTCCTAACATCCCTCCCCACTCCCAAAAATTTCCCCAAGAATTTAGAAGCCCTCTATCCCCTTCATTTCGCTCCATTTTGACAAAATCCCTTGTTTCACACATCGGGACAAGTTTAACTCAAAAGCTGTTTCTGATCAATCAAAGATGAATTTTGCAAAACTGAGAGAGGTTTTTGTCCACAACATGCCAAGGAAGAAAAACCTCTTTCACTTTTTACACAGGTGTCATGGTTTGAGAGAAATGTCAAAAATACCGGCGAGAACGAAGGTGTTCCAAGGATGGTTGGCCAAAGTACAAAAACGAAGGAAAACGCCCGATCCACTCCAAATTTTGGTCAAAGCCTCTTTGACTGAGCATGGTACTTGATTGGGGTCTCCCAGCCCAAATTTCAAGAAATTTGGAGAAAATTTTGTCATTTGTGAATTTTTTGTGAAAATTACAGGTTTTTCCCAAGAACTGGTCTCACCCCGGGTGAGACCAGTTTGAAGGGCTGCTCGGAATTTTGAAAACTTGGCATTTTTGGAAAGGGAATTCAAAAAGAAAAATTACCAATACTTGGGAGAAGCCTGATTTTGAGTTTTGAGCCTCCAAAAGCTCAAAATACATCAAAAAAATGACTTTCTGCCCACTTTTTGAGTTGCAGAAAGTGACCTTGGGAGAAATGGTTTTTGAGGAGTCAAATCAACACCAAATTCAGAAATTCCACTTGGGATGGAAAGTAGACAGGCCAAGATTTCCAATGAGCCATCTTGCACCTGATTTGGACCAGTGGAACCCACTCAAAAACAGCTGTGAAGGGGCGCGACCAGAACTTCCAGGGGCGCGACCAGAACTTCCAGATTTGCCAGAATTCACATTTTTTGGTCAAAAAACACTGTTTTGACTATGGTTGACTATTTTTACTTGTAGATGATGGATAAATGTAATATTTTCATGGCACTTTGGTAGATTTTATCTTTCTTTACCCTTCTAGAAGCTTCCATGATGTAAAAAGTGAAAAATTAATGCATGGATGAGTTAGCTAAGTAATAGAGGCAAGTTGTTTGGCTGCCTATTTTCTAGTTCTTAGTTTAGAATTTGTTCAAACTGCTCCTAGAAAGCTGAGCTCGACCCCTAGAGGTGGGGAAAGGAGTTAGATGGTCTAGATGGTCTATACTCTCTCCTTCTCATTTTGATGGTTGGACTCTTGTGTAAGGAAGCTTTATTGTATATTGTGCATCTATTTCTGCAATTGAAGGCAAGGAAAGCCAGGGTTTTACAGACATCTTTGAGGATTCTTGTGGATCTGATTGTTGATGGTGAGTTCTCTACATGTTCTTGTAAGTTTGTTTATGTGTTTCACATCTCTCTTATGCTTCTAAATTGGACAGATGAAGTGGTAAAGTTTGAACTCATGTTTTGACATGCTCAGCTTTTTAGTTTGTTCAATTTTAATGTTTTCTACTGTCTAGAGAGGATTCGAATTGTGTGTTTGCCCTCTTTAGCTTCTCCTCTATCATCTCTGATCATCCATCTCAGATTAAGGCATCAACACTCATTCCTACCTTGCCCCTTAGATCCCCCTGTGAAAACTGTGCTCAATCCCCGCACCTTGAATTGCACTTCCACCAATTGCCACCAAAAACCCCAAAAATCATTAAATCAACCCCCTTATCAATTTACTAGCCTAAAATCTTTATTATTAATTGGTCAGCCTAATCATATTGAAAGATCTATCGAATCTGACCCGAGAGAGCCTTCTCATACCTCGTAGGGCTAGCTACGAAGTGAAATGGTTTGATGTAGCCTTGAGAGTTTGTCTATCTCAGCCTAGGTGAATTCCAAGCGCTAACAGGAGCCAAAAAGAACCTCATCTCAGCTGAGGTCATGAAGCGGTTGGGCCTACTAACAACACCACACCTGCAGTCATACATCATCAGATGACTCCACAAAGGGTGATATCTTCCTATCAACCAACAATGTTGCTTTCCATACAACATCAAGCCCATCACAAATGAGGTACTTTGTGATGTTGCTCCCCTTGAAGTTTGCGATGTGTTATTAGGCCAACCATACTTGTGGAAGTGTCATGTTGTGTATGAGTCTAGGCCTCACACTGTTATTATTACTTTGGGCAGTAAACTATACAAGATACCAGAGGTAGTTTTGTGTACCACCATTTATTTGATCTTTTCTAAGCAATGTAGTAAGATCATCTCCGAGACTGGGAAGTTTGTTTGTTTTTGTTTTTTTTATTCGCTCTCGAAGTAAGGGGAAGATCGTGGCTACATCCATGGCCCCTGGGAAGGGTTCCTCCACGCAACAGAAGTAGATGGATAAGGTCATGGAAGAATATAGGGACGTCTTCTCCTCACCCACAGGGTTACCTTTGCATTGTCAGGTAAAGCATTCAATCGATCTAACGGTTGGGGCACCTCTACCCAGTGGGCCAATATGCCACCACTCTCTTATAGATGAAGAAATCAAGTGACAAATTCAGGAATTGATACAAAAAGGGCACATCCAACCAAGTTCCTCACGTTGTGGGAGCCCAATTGTACTCGTATAGAAGAAGGATGGGACCTGGAGACTTTGCATTGATTATCAGACACTAAATAAAATCACTGTCAAGAACATGTATCCAATCCCACGGATTGATGACATTCTTGACCAACTCAAGGGGGCCAAGTACTTCAACAAGATTGATTTGAAGTCTGGCTATCACTAGGTTCCAATAGAACCCACAAATGTATGGAAGATTTCCTTCAAATATAAGGAGGGCCTTTTTGATTGGTTGGTTATGCCCTTCGGGTTGACAAATGCCTCTGCAACTTTTATGAGGCTGATGGATGACATCTTGGGGCCCTTCACCAACTCATTTGTTGTTGTATATTTGGATGACATCCTCATCTTCAACAAGATTCGGGAAGAACACTTGCAACATATTCTACAGGTCCTTCAAACCCTGCGACAACACAAGTTACGTGCCAACTTGGAGAAGTGTACCTTTGGCATGAACCAGGTCCAATATCTGGGTTACATCATTAATGAGTGAAGCGTGCATGTGGATTCGACTAACATCCAAGTAATTTGGGATTGGCCAGCCCCGACCACTCTAAGAGAGCTTCACATCTTTCTGGGTGTTACTAATTTCTACAGAAGGTTCGTGTTGGGATTCTCTCATATCACTTGGCCTTTGAGTTGAGTCACCAAGGGCGGAGCGAAAGAAATTTTTTTCTGGTTTAAGTCCCAACAACAAGTGTTTGTTGAGCTTAATCACCTCCTTTTCTCCACATCAGTGCTCACATTGCCAGACCTGCAACAACCATTTGAAATTGACACAAATGCCTCCACCAATGTTATTGGTGCAATCCTTACCCAACAAGGGCATCCTGTGGCCTATCACAATGAGACACTTTCCTATACAATCCGAAAATACCCACTTACGATAAAGAGATGTATTCCATCGTGCAAGCTTGTCGGTAGTGGAAATATTACATTATGGGGAAGGAAACGATCATCCACATAGATCACCGACCCCTACAGTTTATACAAACATAAGGGAAGTTGCATAACAACTGCTATTAGAAATGGTTCACATATCTGCAACAGTTTTAGATGAACATTACGTACAAGAAGGGAAACACCAATAAAGTTGCAGATTGCCTCAGTTGGCCACCAGTTGTGGCACTGACCACTGTGCTCAACTCTTGTGGGGACGAGACTTATGGATGGAAATGACTTTACAAAAATGATCCAAAATTCTCCACCACACATATACAAATTCTAATGGGTGGAAAACAAGTTGTGGACTTCCACCTCGAGGACACATTGTTATGCCACCTGGGACACCTTTGTGTTCCTTAAAGAAAGCACAATAAGATGATTTAGGAGGCACACTACAATCAAGTTGCAAGACATTTTGGTGCAGAGAAGACAATGACAATACTACAAAAGTAATTTTATTGGCCAAGCCTCTGACAGGATGTCATAAAATATGCCTGTGCCATTGCCAAGCCAACCATTAAGAAGCAAGGCCTATATACTTCTCTGCCTACTCCTAGCCGACCCTGAGAATTCTCCATGGACTATATGTTTGGCCTTCATTCTACCATGCATGGTAGCAATTGTGTATTTTTCGTCGCCAACAAATTTTGTAAGATGACCATATTGGTTGCCTACACAAAGAGTATCACAATAGAAGCCACTGCCAAACTCTTCTTTGGACGAGTATGGGTACATTTTGGGGTTCTGCAAACAATTATATCAGATCAGGATAACATGTTCCTAAGTGCATTTATGTCGAGTCTCTGGTCATTGTTGGACACGAAGCTCACCAAGTCAGCTGCATTCCACCCCTAAACTGATGGCCAAACAAAGGTATTCAATTGGATGATTGTACACATGCTACGCATGTACAACTCTAAGCATCTGTGAACATGGGATTTGAGTCTTCCCTATGTGCAACACAACTATAACAGAGCTATCCATAGCTCGATTGATCACAAACCCTTTCAAGTGGGCTTGGGATTTCAACCATTATGTCCCCTTAATGTTGCACTACCTTTTCCAACTACACAGAAAGAATATGCCCATGTTTTGTCCAAAGGTAATAAAGCCAACAGGTGTATTGAGTGCATTCAACACATCTTCCAAAAGGTACAGGACATCGTGGATAAATCCAATGCCAAGTACAAACAATGAGATGATCATCATCGGGTGCCACATAAGTTTCAGGTGGGCGAAAAAGTTTGGTTACATCTGTAGAAAGAACCCTTTCCATAGCCCATCAGAAGCTTCGACCAGTCCGATACGGGACTTACACCATCACCAAGGTTGTGGGAGACACCACTTTTGAGCTTAGTATCCCCCCATTCCTTGGCCCACACCCCATATTCAATGTGAACCGCCTTCGACCATACTTTCTACCATTGTTGGACACATCATACATTGTTGAGCAATTGACACCAACAAAGCTCAACCCAAATTGCATTGAACAAGCCACAACTGATCAAATCAATTGTATCAAGTTTTGAAAGCTGGTTAGTTCTTGCACCAAGGCAAGTGGCTCACCAGGGACCAAGTTCAACATAAGTTTCCACATATCATGGAGGCACTCAACGCAGTGGGGATCATTGCTTCCTAAGCAGGGAGGACTGATCCAAGTGGATATTGGTGGCCACTCACCTATTCCACTTTGACCCCTAAAGTTGTTTCTTTCAATTTCCTTAATTGTAGCACAATTTACTATTTTTGGCAATTTTTCGGGTCCTAAACTTCCAGAGTTATTTTGAGGTCTAAAAAGACATTTTTTGGGAAAACGGGGAGACTGAAAAAGTGCCAAAATGTTTTAGATATATTTTATTTTTGGTCTCCCCGTGGACATATTTGAAACGAGGTATTAGATATCCAAACATAGATCGTATGCCAAAGTTACAACCCCGGGAAGTTAGCGGTCTAACTTACCCCAACGGGGCCCAAAATCTTTGGCGCTTCATCTCCTAGGGTTAGGGTTTCACACTTCTTCTTTATGATAAAAAAATGCCTTTGAGCCTCATTGTAACACAACTTAGAAGGCATGTAGTTGTCACATCTCTTATCATAAATAAGCTACCATCGCTCGAGCTAGTTTGTTTCCATTCTACATGTAAACAATTTTCAGTATTTGTTATTAATTATTTGAAGTTCAGTTTTGTTGTAGCTCTATGCTTCTATTTAAATATGTATTTAATTTTTTCCTGCATAAATTTGGATCACACATACCGCTCATACGCAATCGACTAGTGAAAATTCTCATCAATACGAGTAAGTGAGTTAACCATATCAATGTAAATAACCTATTTCCTTCCTTTGTTACCCAGTTCGACTTTATACTAAAAAATACTTTGTCAATCAATAACGTTCTCAATCCCATTTAACTTTACAATTCTCGGTTCTCTTCACAATCACCAGCTATTACTATTTCTTGTGTGAAAATTGTTACACATGACACTCTCAATAAATAGCAATTGAAGATACCAAAGCCAACGTTTACGGGAAGTAATGGAAATAAATCTCGAAATTCCAAAACCATCTTGTCCATTTACTCCGCACTTTGCTCCTGCTTTAATATATTTGATATACGTGTCATGAGAGAAATAAATTTATGATATAAAACAAATATGAATAAAGTGTGATTATGAAAATTATCTTAGAGATTGTCAATAATAACTGTAAATAGAAAATTGTTCAAGGACAACTGCAAATAAATATTATGGGAAGACGTTCTCAACTACCTCTACCATGAATCGACTTGATGGCTTAGGTGGTTCCCACCACTATCTCGATGTTGATTCATTTTACTTGATATCAAACTACAAAAATAGTTGAACCAAATTTGATTTGTGAATGACCTGACACGCGGTTTTGAAGACTACGGTGCAAAGCTAATTGTCACAACGCGTTCAAGCCAGCTTCATGAAGTAAGGAACAAAAACTCTCTCTCGAAATATCCGCATACACTCCCCACACATTTCTTTCATACACCTCCCTCACTCACAACTCTACATATTAATCAATTAGCTAACCATCATATATAATGTATCAAAAAATGCAAATATTTGAACATAAACAAGAATTGGCTCAGACCATATTATGAAATATTGGACAAAAAACTATCGCAATACACTAAAGTTTTCACCGACTAATGCCATCGACCATGAATTAATATTTTATGCTAGAGATGGCATAACATAAGATCACATTTCGATTTCCAATTGAGCCCGAATGACATTTCCAACTTGTATTAACTATCCAAAACAAGGAACATCATACTACATTATTGTGAGATAAACTTATCCCCTTACCATGACATGACACTTCATAATCCCTAATTTCTCATCAATAGTGAATTAATATCGTGTCCCAATGGCCTTATGTTCAGAATTTAATACTTTTCATATGATAATTAGACATGCCTTCAAACACAATTGAAAGTCAAGGATGTGATCCTATGTGACGCCAAATTTGAAGATAAAAGTTTATGTAAGGCAATAGAAGCTCCAATACTACTCCCAGCTTTTAAACGCATTCTGCAAATAGCAAAGGTTGCACACTCTATTATTCCAAATACATAGCCGATCAATGAAATTTTCTATAGATATGAGCAAATGAGTTAATTGTATCATTGCAAATAACTTCGCTCCTCACTCTGCTAGCCATTTCCGCTTTGTACTTATAAATTCTTGCTTACTCGTTTCCCTATGTAATCACCACCTACTACTATTTTGTGTGTGAAACATGTTACAAAATCTTTGTATCAGAGATAACGTTGGGATCGAGATTTTTTATCGTCCCAATGTTTGTCCTCATTGACCAATTTCGTGCTAGCATGGATATATTTGTGTCATAATCATTTGTACATTTTGTGCTGATAGCTTCATATGGCCAATTTTCTTGTTCATTGTCAAATAGAATTCCCGTCTCACCATAGCACATTCGCAAAATATCACAAAAACATCGCGAATAACTCATGATTAAAGTTAACTAGTATATATGATTAATAAAAAACAACGATGCGGGTAAATATCATTCTTTTCAACATTCAATTCACCAAATACACATGTACGCAAGTCATCTCCTGCATATTATTTAGATTGTATCAGTATTATGCTATTGCTCTATCCAATGATGCCAAAATTGATGCAATTGCAGGTCGTTTACATAAACGGGGGGCACACCTTCGAACTCCACACGATGTATCAATGTTTCCTATCGGTAGCCATAATTTAATTAAATCAACATTCCTTTGAATTTCTCGTTACAATTTGTGCATAGTCGTGATAAGAATTGTACTTTCAATGGCAAATGCATCATATAAAATGTTTGCAATTTTGTTAAAAAAAAGGTGATGTTTCTAGTCTTCTCATCTTAACATGTAAAAACATCCTCCTGCTATGAAATTCGATTTTAATACTAGATTCAACTTAAACATTAACTAAAATTTAAAAATGTTAATTAATTCATTAGTATGTATTATTATGCGGGACAAAGATCTGTGCAAATGCATACAAATATATGAAACATTGCGTAAAAGTTAAATGTTCCTTTCTTTGCACACTCATTCTCCTGCACAACACCTCTTACTCATGGACATACTAAGATACAACACATTCTGAGAAAAAAAAATTGTTCCTTACTCCACACACCCATTCTCCCGCACAACACCTCTTCTTGACTTAGAAACGCCTGCTTACTTATTTCCTATATATTCACCACCTGCTGCTATTTTGCATGTGAAACATATTACAAAATCTTTGTATTAGAGATAAAGCTGGCATCGAGATTTTTTATCGGCTTAATGTCTGTCCTCATTGACCAATTTTGTGCTAGTGTGGATATATCTGTGTCCTAATCACTTGTATGTTTCATGCTAATAGCTCCATATCGCTAATTTTCATGTTCATTGTCAAATATAATTCCATCCCACCACAACACTTTTACAAGATGTCACATAACCATTAAAGTTAACTATTATATATGATTAATAAAAAACAACGCTACATATAAATATCAGTCTTTTCAGCATTCAATTCACTGAATACACACATTTGCAGGTCACCTCATTACATATCATTTAGATCGCATCAATATTATGCTTTTGCTTTGCCGAATGATGTCAGAAATGACACAATTGTAGGCTGCTTGCGTAAACGAGGGGGGCAGGATACAATTAACCTAAATCTCCATAAAGTTGATACATTGTGCAAAGTGTCGAGGTGCGTACGAAGAAATGAAGAAGTGGGGGGACTGCACCTTCGCACTTCGTACAATATATCAATGTTTCTTGTCGGTAGCGATAATTTCATTAAATCAATATTCCTTTGAATTTCGCATTATAGTTTACACATTGTCATGATAACACTTGGGCTTTCAATGCCAAATGCATCATATAAACTGTTTACAGATTTGTTAAAAAAGGTAATGTTTCATGTTTTCTCATCTTAAACTGTAACAACATCCTCTTGCTATGAAATTTAATATTATTACTAGCTTCAACTAAAACACTAACTAGAATTTAAAAATGCTAATTAATTCTTTAATATGTATTGTTGTGCGGGACGAAGATCTATGGAAATGCACATAGTATTTGAAAGATGTGAATATTATGCATTGTCGTACAACAGGGAGGTGTGCGGAGGGTCGGAACATTGCGGAAGAAAATTTTTGTTCCTTGCTCCACACACCTGTTCTCCCGCACAACACTTCTTCTTCACACGCATTAAAAAGACACCTTTTTTGAATATTGCATGATAGATATTTAATTCAAAAATGTATTTAATATTGCATAATAAGTATTCAAGAACCTTGAACATAGTTTTGAAAACCACATATCAAATCACCCTTAAGAGCAAATATAGTCTGAGATGTAGAATATTACGAATTGAAGTGCGAAGGAAGAAAGCTTGACTCGATATAGTCCCTACTCTTTAACAAACTCCACCACACATAATTTCTACACTCACCCTTTCTCCCGCACTTTCCACACACCCTTTCTCCTTCCTCCACATATCACAAAATCAACCTTTTTTGTGCATGCCTCAACTCCACATGTTAAATTAGCCTTGTGTGAAGTGCTTGTCATACTTGGGCCTTTTGCATCCTTATTTGTTGTCCGTTAGATTATCTGCATCAACACCAACATCGATAGTCTTGGTTAGTAAAATCAATCTGATAACCCCAACATCAAAATGTTTAGCCGACAAAACAAATTAAAATTAAAATAACAAATCCAAGGTGATTGTGCAGAATGTGAAGGTGCATATGAGGCTTTCATTATGCTTCCTTTGCACCTCCGCACTCCCACATGAATTCATTAAAAATTATGTATGTAGAAAAGTATTAAAAACAAAGATCGACGCACAACCACCTCTAACCTTGTTTTTCTCTTTGCCATGGGTCTGGGCTTCCTCGGTGCCAGTGGGAATGTTAAGATATTTGGTATGGGAAAGGAGGACTGAAACATTGCGAAAGAAAGTTTTTGTTCCTTGCTCCACATACCCGTTCACCTATATAACGCTACTTCTTCACACACATTAAAAATACAATTTAATATTGCATAATAATAAGTATTTAATCCACAAATGTGAAATAACAAATGCACATAGTATTTGTAAACCTTGAATACTAAGATTCGCTTTTTCTAGCTTTTAAACGATCAAAGCCATTGAACATAGCCTTGAAAACTGTGTGAAAATTCCAATCTCAGAATCCTATTGCAGGAACTGGAAATTATTCTCCTGATTGTTAATTTAATTTAACAATTTATTTACTGTTTGCGACAACAAATACTAAATAAATCACATTGTAACCTACACAAATAAAATTGCGGAATAATAAACGCTGGAAGAAATGATATCACACACATAAAATAACACAATATTTTTTGGACCAATGTCCCTCGAAAAACCCAACTTGGGAAAGTCGGTGCAACAACTGAGGGTTTTATTATTAAGTAGTAGTGAAATAATCTAAGTACAAAGTAATGTTGAAACCGACAATCCTACAAAGAAATAATGGCAAAAATCTAATGAGGAAATTTCCTCACTCCACAGGCAAATCCGGGCTCTGACCTCAGCTCCAAGTGAGCCATCCAAACTAGCTCTGCGTAGCTATTGCGTCACACTAACACAATCCCTTCTACACTCAGTTCAAACCATATTCTCTTCAAGTCGTCTGGTCTGCTGTTGTCTGGGAAAATGCCTCTCCTGGCCTCTAGGATGTTTATCCAGCTTTTAGCACTGAAACTCATCTTCCCTAGCAAAATCAAAAGTACCTCTAGAGGCTTCTGTGCTGGCCCAACATCAACCTCTCTGTGGCTCTTTTGCCTCTATGCAAATACACTCACCGGATCTGGAAATCTTCCTCCGACTTCATTGTCTTTTCCCCTGTCTTACTGTTTCAATCTCAGGCTCTCTCTCCAGCAACTGACTTCTGCTACTCTGGAAATCGATTTGCTAAGAAATCGTACTTCTCAAGTGTCTTCTCCAAGTGCCCATCGACTTCTTCTTATAGTCCTCTTTGGGACTCGAATGACCAAGATTAAATCTTACTTGGTAGTTAGGATCATCTTAAATTCGATCTGTGTGAGTATCTAGATCATTATGCCCTAACTTAATTAATTATGACTAATTAACCATATTCCTTAAGTTTAGACTTAGGAAGTATTTAAAAATTGGTTAATAATCTAATTAAGTCATTTCTAGGTGGAATTTCCAGAAACGATTTCTCGGTTTTGGAGATCTCATGTATTCTAGCCTCTCCACGAAATTTCAAGGCCATATCACATATGATGATACAAAAACTAACACTCCCTCTTATAGAGAAATGTGTTCTAGTGTTACTGCACACCTTGTAGCAACACCATGTCTCTGCATCATCTCATGTCACATTGCTGATGTCTGGCTGCTGCTACCCACCAACCACTGCACAACTCTAATATACGTTGCATATGTGTTGCTGCTGACCCTACTGAACTACTACCAACACTGCATCTACACTGCAACTCCCTCTCACCCGTTGCTACTACAACTGCAACATATGCAACTGAAAAACATCCAAAATATTGAATCATCTGTGATCAGTGTAATACATCTGTCACCAGAGTCTCTGACTGCTGCTAGTATCTGCACTGTCACTGAAGAATCTGTGTTGTAGTTGACTCTGCACTGTGCCAACTGCACTACTACCAACTCTGCATTGTACCAACTGCACTACTGCCAACTCTGCACTGCACTCCCCAACATTTTACTCTTACTAATCGCTGCAACTATCACTTTGGCATTTGATTGCATCAATCATCACTGATCCATCCTGCCACTGAATACTGTGGGCCCTCGTAGCAAGGTATTGATCCATGAGGTGGACTCCTCAAGGATCCTGCCCAACCGTAGCACTTCGGGGCTACAAAATGTGGTCACTCCACCTCATTCTTGGAGTTATATCAACAAACATGCGGAAATCTTCCTCCAACCCAGAGGAAATCCTATCGATCTCTGCTAATGTTGCCTGCTGGTCCTTCTTATCCTCCTTGTCCTTCTTCCTAAGAGGACGCTGGGTACTATAATGACCAAGCTCACCACATTTGAAGCACTTGACCTTCGAATAGTCCTTCTTCTTCTTTCTCTTCTCCCCCTGTCCCTGATTGGGACTCTTCGATGCGAGGGCCACGTTCTCCTCCTCCTTCACCTACGTCGATCCACTGCTGCTACCACTGATGGAGCTCTTCAATAGAGCTCGTCTCAACTCCTCCTGCTGCAAATCAACCCACATCTTGTCCCACCTTGGCAAGGTATCTCTACCTAAAATACTTTGGAAAAATATCTACCACTCCTCGGAGACACTATTAGTGCCAATCACATAAGCTCTGTGGGTTGAGGCTGTTGAAAATGCAAAAAGAAAATCCTAATTTAATTTTGTCCTTGAATTAAATTAGGAATTAAAGTGTAATTCCAATTCTCATAACAACTTGTAATAATTAACTAAGTTAAGTTGACTTAGTTGGATCAATTAATTCGAGTTGGGAGTCTAACTAGAGTCATGTAGAGTGTTTCTTACTTTTTAGGAGCCCTGGTTGAGTTTATTTTGAGTTGTAATTATTTAATTCAATTTAATTGAGTTAAATTCAGTTGAACTAGTTCCAACTGATGGAGGAATTAGTGGGAGATCCAGTAGTGGGGTGTAACCTGCAACAGTGGGGTGTAACCATCACTAATCAACTAGTAAACTGAAGATTCACTCGTAATTAACTCATGCATGTCAGATTAGAGAAAGACCCAATTGAGATTGGAGTTCAGGGACAATGTACTCTCAGTTGTATAATCATCTCAATTGTACAAGTGGTGCATGCAATCAGAGGAAGGCCTATGAAGATTGCACAATTCTTATTTGTGGAATTTTCCAATTAAATATGGGCTAATTCCCAAGGGAATGTCGCAAGGAAATAAGAGCATGGCAGCAACAAAATTGGTTAAGTATTGGCTTGAGTTGGGTTATGAAGCAGTGAGATAGATTGAGATAGTGCAGAGGTTGCTTGGGTTTGAGAAAAGCATTGTAATCTTCTCATATTTTTTTATTAATGCAATATACATATAACAGAGTTTTTTAGCTATGGCTTTCCCTAGAAAATTATTTTGTTATGTGTGATTGAATTCTTTCTCTTTTATGCTTCGTGATTTCATCGATCGTTTATTGTTTCCACTGATGAGTAGGCTAGATTCAAGTCATTTGTTTTAGCATATTACAATCTACAATTTGAATCTACAAGGAATTTCTACAGAGGTGCTGCCCCAACAACTGACAATTGTTCCATACCTCCTGAATCTTAGTGAGGAAGGGGTCCATGCCTTCCCCCTTTTACATCCAGATGCATCTCAACTTCTCCTCTAAGTACATCTTCCGCTACTCGAAAGTACCCTGGTATAACGTCGAGAGGGAATCCCACATCTCTTTGGCAATATCTTTGCCAACTATGTTGAAACAATATGATCCCGGACTTCATCTAGGATCAACCTCTTCGCCCGCACCATCTCCTTTTTGTACTCCTTTAGCTGATCTGTTTCTTGGGGTACTGCTACCACTGCATCAATATACATATTCAGGCCAAACTCATCCAAAAGGAAGGACATCCTTGCCTTCCAGATGACATAGTTGGAAGCTCCATCCAACCTGTCCTGATCACGAAGCCCAATAGTGGCCATCTCAACAAAATGTCAAAAACCTCCTCTTTCCTTATGCTAAGCTATTCGTACTCCCTTCTGGAGTGAGAAAATATGCTCACAACGAATGTTGATCTACAAGGAAAAAATCAAACTTCTTGAGACTAAAAGTTCCATGAGGAAAATTTTCCGTTAGTGTGTGCTCTTCTTCTTTCCACCCAACGTCAGTTCTGCTCTAGCAAACTGCTGCAAAACCACTGCGTCCAGCTAGAGATCTACTCCACAAAAATACTGAGCTTCTCCCTCTAGCTCTGGAATCACTCAATTTGGAGAGATCGAATTTTTTTGTCCCTCACTCAGAAAAATCGAATCTCCTCAAGTAACTCGACCTCTTGGCAAAATCACCACGCTGCCCCTAGGGATTTCGATTTGCTGCCCACACTAAACAACGAAACTTCTTCTCTCTTTGCCTTTGAGTTGTTCGATTGATCAACCGTGCTCTGATACCATGTGAAAATTCCAATACCAGAATCCTATTGCAACAACTGGGAATTATTCTCCTAATTGTTAATTTAATTTAATATTTTATTTACTGTTTGCTACAACAAATACTAAATAAATCACACTACAACCTACAAAAATAAAACTGCGGAAGAATAAACATAGGAAGAAATGCTAGCAAACACACACAAAATAACACAGTTATTTTTGAACCAATGTCCCCAGAAAAACCCAACTTCGAAAAATCGGTGCAACAATTGAGGGTTTTATTATCAAGCAACAATAAAATAATCTGAGTACAACTGGATGCCAAAATTGGAAATCCTACAAATAAACACTCGCAAAATTCTAGTTCGGGCTCTAACCTTATCTCCAGGAGAGTCGCCCAAACTAGCTCTGCGCATCCACTGCGTCACACTAGCGCAGTCCCTTCTGCACTCAGTTCAAACCAGATTCTCCTTAAGCCGTCTGGTCTGCTGCTATCTGAGAAGAGTCTCTCCTGACCTCCGAAACCTTTGTCCAGCTTTTGGCAATGAAACTCATCTTTCCCTAGCATAATCAAAACTGCCTCTAAAGGCTTCTGCGCTGCCCCAACATCATCCTCTTTGTGGCTCTTCTGCCTCTCTACAAATGCACTTGCTGGATCTAGAAACCTTCCTCCGACTTCACTATCTCTGCCCGTCTCTTACTGCTTCGATCTTATGCTCTCTCTCCAACAATTGACTTCTACTACTCTGGAAATCGATCTGCCAAGAAATCGAACTTCTCAAGTGTCTTCTCCAAGTGCCCATCGAGTTGTTCTTATAATCCTTTGTTGGGACTCCAACGACCAAGATTAAATCTTAATCGATGGCTAAGATCATCTTGAAGCTGATGTGTATGAGTTTCTAGATCATTCACACCTTGACTTGATTAATTCTGATTAATTAACCATATTCCCTAAGTTTAGACTTAGGAAATATTTAAAAACTAGTTAATAAGCTAATTAAGTCATTTTTACGCGAAATTTCTAGAAATGATTTCTGGGTTTTGGAAATCTCATGTATTATAGCCTCTCCATAAAATTTCAAGTCTAGAACACATCTGACGCTACAAAAACTAACAAACTACACATCCCACACCCATCCACCCTTAAGGGAAAATGTATACGAAGATGCAAAACATTATGAATTAAAGTTTGTGTTCCTTGCTCCGCACACCCGTTGTCCTGCACAACACTCCTTTCTCACATGCATTAAAAAGAGACTTCATTTAATATTAGATATTAAGTTTCTGTTAAAAGTTCAATTAATTTCATGTGTGCAGAATAAAGTTCCCTCTGCACCCGTTCTCCCGCACATACCCCTCCTTCGCACATCCTTCATTTCACACAACTTCATAGTTTTATGCAACTATTCTCCCTTACACACCCCTCCTTCGCACATCCTTCATTTTGCACAACTTCACAACTCTACACAATTGTTCTCCCGCACAACTAAATCTGTAAAAGTTTAAAATGAAATAAGAGATAAACACATTAGCAATGCTATACTTATTGTAAGTGTCAGAGCACTAACTGAAGAAACACACCCCTCCCGCTTATGCAAAGGACCTTCTCAGAGCATTTTTTCAATGTCAAGGTTAAAGCACTCATCGAAGGAATGACCACTTACAAAATTAACGTTTTTATATTTAAAAATCATTTGTCAGGCACTGACAAATACCAAAAATAAAACACCCTCCACTAGGGGAATTATGACACATCAATGCTTGCTTAGCCAGTAGAAAATTAGAAAATTATATTTGAATTTATGGAAAATTTGAAATATTGAGCATTTTCCCGAAACTGGTTAAAATTGAAAAAACTCGATAAAATAATAGAGAGTCAATGCACTTTCACCGCGAGGTGAGTGTTATAGTCCCTAGCGATGTAAGGACTAAAAAGGGAGAATTTTAAGTTTAAATAGACTGATTATAATAAATTTAGTGTAAAAGCATAGTTAGACTCAAGGACAAAAGAATGGATAAAAGGTATAGATTGTAAATCGAAAGTAAACACTACAAAATTCAAGGTTAAATTAGGTAACAAAATGGATTTTTTAGAAAGAAGAGCAAATGCTCTAGACACTGGTTACATAATAAAAAGAGAGAGTTTTTTCAGATGAAATGGTTTGATTTAGCCCTGAGGGTTAGCTCGGTTGGTCGATTCCTCATTGTTAATGTTGGAGAGGTAAATCCCCTCTACGGATAGAGGCGATCCCTACTAGCCCAGCAAGGGTCTAGCAACAATCAGTCAATGCTACTATGCAAGTTCCTAATTGCAATTAAACAAGAGGTAAAGAGCACCTACTTGGATTCCAGCGCTGTTGTTTGATGAAGAGATGCCACCTTCACTCCTTCGCTCTGGCTGGTCACGATCCTCCGCGATCTCCGCGAATAGACACCTGCACACACGAAGAGGAAACAAACACAAGCGTGAAATCTAATAAAAGCAACCATACATCAGTCAGAAAGGATGTAATTCACATTAACCATTGCATAGACAAATGAGAATGGAACAATAATAGTAGTCATCTATTATTAATCAAGCAGAGAAGAGTACAACCAAATGTTCTGACGTCGGTAACCTTCTCAGGAGGGGCCAGTCAGCAAGTGTCTCAAGCATTCACCTTTGGAAATGATTCTCCCAAGACAAGAAACTCTCTCTCTCACACAAGCAACACAACACAACCTTCCCTAAGCTATCATGCACTTCCACACTTATCACACCAAATACCTATAGTAGCAGCAATCTGAGCACTATAAGCTCTACACAATCCAAGCTATTCCAAACTAGCTGCTCATGGTAATGGTGGAAGTTTATATAGGAGAAGGAGCCTCCTAAAAGGGTGGAAGGATGAGCTTATCTTCAAGGGAAGTAGTTGCAAAGGGTCGAACAAACATGCCATAGAAGGGAGTCGATACTCACAAGGCCAACAACCAAGTCTGGAGTTATCTGGAAGGCTGGCTGTTGGAACAAATTCGCCAAAACTGGATCAGCGCGGGTGCATAACTGGTCTGGCGCGCTGACGTCGCAAAGACATAATGGAAAAGGCCATGTCAGCGCGGGTAGATACAAACAGGGGCTGCGCTGGTCATGAAATTCGATCAGCGCGGGAAAGGCGTGTGCTTCCGCGCTGGCAGCGCACGCGGTCTGTTATAAAGCGCCAGTCATCGCGGATATTTTAGAAACAGACGCGCTGATGAGGAAAACTTTGGAAAAGTGGGTTTTTGGCCAGTTCAGAAGGCATGAACTTGATTATTGTGAATTCCTGACACAGTAGGGTGACTGACAGGGAGACAGTGACAAATTACTGTGTAACAGTTAAAACACCTCTGTTATTGAGAGGTCACAAGTTCAATTCCCTTGACACTCTCAGGGGCAAGCTTTATGGTTGAGCTAGTAGGAAGTGATGCTTTTAGGTAGATCTGCTTGGTACAAATATTTAGTTGACGTAGCGGTCACCGATCTTCGAGGACTATGAACCACATAGAAAAAAAAAATGAAAAAAAAAATGGATTGATTAGAATAAATTTATTACACCAAACAAAGCACTTGAGGAAGTAGGAAGGTTAAAAATAATTTGAACACTTAAAGAAATAGAAAAATAAGCAAAACAATATAAATGACCAAGTTGATGGAAGTTAGGCTTCCGAGATTAGTCAAGTTTATAGTCATCTTCTCAATTCAAATTGTTAGAATGTTTTCCAATTTTGAAGGCCTCCTTAATTATGCATTATGAGTAATGGGGTCCCAAGGTTAACATTCTAGCTTGGTGAAATCACATTAGGTGTTTAGTATTATATGAATGTTTCGCAATAACTATTTTTTTCTTTTCTTTTAAGGGTAATACCTACAGAGGATTTGAACTAGTGGCATTTCTGCAAGGAGTGCCTTAATAATGCATCCATTCACCATGAATCTAAAGCCCCAAAGGCCCCAAAGTAGATGATTTAAAAAGGGAGCATCATAATGGCACTGTAGATATGTTCTTTATGGTGGGTTTAAATAGACCTAATGATTTAGTGGACACAAGATTTGCCACAAGGGTAGGGAATTTGGTAAACTCCTTAGGAAAGCATGGAGTTAGTTTTATATTTAAAGCTTCTAACTAATTGTTTTAGGGTTTACAAGTCTAGAAAATAGTTTTTATATTATTTTTTGCCAACATCTTACAAATATGGTTAGTTATTCCATGAAGACAAGGAACCAAAATTAAG
This sequence comes from Pinus tabuliformis, assembly GCA_031772625.1. Classification (NCBI taxonomy): domain Eukaryota; kingdom Viridiplantae; phylum Streptophyta; class Pinopsida; order Pinales; family Pinaceae; genus Pinus; species Pinus tabuliformis. The sequence goes on from CM062818.1 coordinate 1,540,690,199, forward strand.
GTACAGGGAGGGGAAGTGAAGTGGGGGTTTTTGAATTTCAGATGGAGTGCAAAGCGAAAGGCTTTGCTAATCCGAGAAAGAAAGTAACCATCAACTTGGAGGGCTTTAGTGAGGTGGGGTATTTCTTTGCCAAGGAGGTGAGAATTATAAACTTGAACAACTCTGGTTACAAGAGTTTTGAGAATGGAAGACTTTTGAGTAGTGTGGTGGTGGGATTTGGCATGAAGGTATCTATCAATATGAATTTTTTTTTTCAATAAACTTGGTGGGGAAGGGAGTCGTTTGGTTAATGAACAACTTGAACTTTCAAGAATGGGAGAGAGCTAATCTTTTGATTTCCATGGTAAATTCAATGTTAAGGGATATACTATTAAGATGGTCAAAAAATAAATTAAGGGAGGAATGGCCATGGGGCAAGATGACAAAGTTGTCATGCACAAATTGAAAACAACACTTGGGCTTGAGATAGAAAATCTTTAATACTATAAATTCAAAGTGTTCTAAGAAAATGTTGGCCACTACAGGTGACAAGGAAGATCCTGTGCCTATGCCTTCAAATTTTTCATAGAACTTATCTTTGAAAGTGGAGAAAGTGGATATAAGACAAATCTCAATGAGCTTTAAGGCCTCAAAGTCAACCACGTTGGAAATGAAGTCAGGATTATGGAATAGGGCTTTTGGTGAATAATGAAACAAGATCAAATCTAACAATGTTGTCTTGCCCATCAAGATGGAGATTGGAAATTTTATGGATAAAGTCAAAACAAATCTTTAATAAATGAGGAATTTGTCATATAAAGGTTTGATGTATCACTACTAGAAATTTGGTTGTAGCATAAGTAGGGGCTTTAATCGCATTAATAATGAGTTTGACGGGAATGTTTTTCTTGTGGATTTTAGTTTTCCCATAGGTATTTGGGGGCGGAGGGTTATGAGGGATGAGACATTTCCTTATGGCAGGGTCAAGAGAGGGGGACTCAATGGCTTTAGAAATGAGTTTGGGAGGCAACTAAAGTTTAATTTGAATGAATTATTTTACCTCATAATATATACAAATAAAAATTAAGTTTTTTTTAAACACAAACAATTATATTTGTATTAGTAAAAGAGAGATGACTGAATTGTATAACCATATAACACAAAATGATAATATTCATTGAAGCTTTCAGCGAAAACTTGAATGTTTTATGATACCAAATGTTGGCCTATTCTAAAACCAAGACTGAAAATTTGGCAAGTGTAATGTTTTACAACCCAATGCATTAAAAATATAATAGGACAATGCACACATGAAACTAAACAAAGAGTTAAAGTAATAGGCCTCGAAGGACTTCTTCTACTAGATCTTGCCGGGCTATTCATGTTTGTTTATCCTTACTTTGCTCCATGTCCAATTGCTCGTGAGTAAAGGTTACCTCACTAGTTTCCTTTTGACTCCAATTGGAACTGAGGTGAATTTTTTGGTAGTCCTACAAACTATAGAAGGAGGAGACTCAACATTTTCGGAAGGAAGGCCTAGATACTCCACCACGCTGCCAACCCATGTACCAAGGGTTCACATCATCTACTCAAGCTCAAATTGCTCTTATCTTTGTGACCGCAAAAAGACCTTCACATCAACTATAACTCTTTCTCTCTCACTATTCTTTATCTACCACAACTCATGTCAAATCCTATCATTGACTACTCTTCTTGGTAATATGCTCATGAAAATTTGCACCTTTGTCATCTCCCTCCACAACATTTATTGCTCTTTTGTATTAGAGCCAAATCACAACGATACAACAATTGTTTACACATTGGTAGTGGGCCATAATTTCTATTGAGTAATGGCATGTGTTAGTAGGAAAAAAACGTGTTAACAGAGCTTTATGGAGCATAACACAACTGATGGATGGCTAGACGCTCAAATTGTTGGATACACCATTGAGCTAGAGCCCTAAACTAAACAAACCAAGAACCAACACACATAGCCTTAAAACTAAACATAAGCTTCACTACCACTCAACTACCACCGAAGCTTTCTCCTGGCAAAAAGAAAACCAAAGACACATAAAACACAAACATCCAAGCCAAACCAATATGCAAAGAACCAAACACAATACACGAAATATAACAATTTTATTGTTGGTGGGTGATTATCACTAACTAATGTGGGATTAAATGCTCTCTTCTATTCTCATGTACACACTATAATGCCACACCCAATGCTCCTTCCACCCCATTAGATTAAACCATTAATAACTATTCTTAAAAGGGTGATGTGTTAAAATAAGAATTCAACATGAAATTTTCTATTTATACAACATTACAACTAAATTATAAGGTCATTTGATTTCTTTAGTATGATAGGTCGTGAATATGACAAGTGTTCATCTCTAAACACTCTTTTAGATGTTCCTTGCTTTATGTTAGTTTTGCAAATTTAGCATTTATTTTTAATTTAAAAAATATAATTTGTAAAGTTATCTTGTTAAGTGCCATTTAGTTGCTAGGCCTCTTTTTCCTCTTTATAAAATGCATTGCGTGTCACAATGTTATGGCTAGAATATTGAAATTGAATTTGTTGATTCAAATCCCAAAAGTAACATATCTCAAAAATGATATAAACCTAAGTAATTTGACTAAGAAAAAAATATTAATATTTTATTTGTATGTATAAAAAATTCTCTACTTAAACTCAATCATAATACTCAATCATAATTTTTTAGAATATATGAGTATATACTCATAATAAGTATAACATTAACCATCACTATCATCCCCCACAACAAGAAGTCTATTAGTTCACTCCTTAATTTCATGACACAAGTGTTGGAAATGACAATCTAAACACACTTTGTCTAACCTATCCGCCCTAATTAAAAAATATTTAGAAAATATAATTTTTAAAGCCATTTATGTTAAGTGCCATTTGCTTACTAGGCCTCTTCTTCCTCTTTATAAAATGCATTGTGTGTCACAATGTTATAGCTAGAATATTGAAATTGAATTTGTTGATTCAAATCCCAAAAGTAACATATCTCAAAAATGATATAAACCTAAATTATTTGACTAAAGAAAAAATATTAATATATTATTTATATGTATAAAAAATTCTCTACTTAAACTCAAATCATATTTTTTTTGGAATATAATACATACTCATAAAATGTATAATGTTAACGGATCACTATCATCCCACAACAAAAGGTCTATTATTTCACTCCTTAATTTCAGGACACAAATGCTGGAAATGACAATCTAAACGCACTTTGTCTAACCTATCCACCCTAATTAAAAAAAATATATATATTTATATATATATTCCACCACTAATAATAAATAATTACCTTTTTATTTTTAAATAATTTCTATCCACTTTAGAATCTTCAATCCTATGAATAGACAAGTTCAGTTAAATACAATATTAAATTTCAAATTCTACAAAACGCGAATATACCAGAATGGGTACCTTCCGGAAGAACGAGTTTGGTCCGCATCATAAATTCAAACTTCACACGTTTGTCTTACGGAGACCCAAACCTCCGTGATTCATAAATATGCACCTCAGCGAGATCATGTTACTCCGCACGATTCTTCCACTAATGGCGAAATTGAAACGCACATATTAATATTTTTGCTCGAAAAACGCCACAGCCTCCTACATATCGGTGTTACAATTAGAAAAGACAAGCAAAAGCGAAGACTAAAATCCTGCCCTCAACAATTTATTTATGCTAAAACCCTATTCTCAATTTATTTATGCTAAAACGCTGCTCTCTGCCTCTCAAGCTTTTTGGCCTGAAGAAGCATTGCGACTCTGAGCATATAAACCCTCGTTAAACCTTGGCGTTACTCTCAGGTACTTCGAAAACACAACTTTTATCAGAAAGTTATTGGTGGATTATTCCTATTAGCCAGTTAACGCATCTTTCAAACGAGTATCAATAAAACTATAAATATCAGAAATGAAAATTGGCTTCAATGCTGTTCTGCCTGTTGTTCCATGGAAGTCCTAACTGATTGAATGTTGTACACGAATTTACGTGATTGGATTTTGTAGCTATGGAAGCATTGTCGATTTGGGCAAATATCTGGTTTATCCTTGTGATCATGAGCGTGTTCGCTTATTGGCCTCAATTTTGACCTCGGAATTGTCTCAAACTTCCTCGAAGAAAGAAATGTTGCATGTGTATTTCGAAATCTAGGCCAAATTATGTTATTCGTTCCTCTGGCTTGTAGTGTTTGCCCGAATTTTGATTATCTTTTATTCTCGTTTGGGAGAATCAGTTTTCTTTTGAAAGGAACCAGTTCTTTTATAATATCAAATTTTCAATGGGACTACTATCTATTCCATAATATTCATCCAGAAACATAGCAACATGTTATTCGGCATGATTGTACTTTGGTTTATGTAAATGAAGTTACTTGGTTTAACACTTGACCACAGCCCGCATGACAAATTTTGGTTTATTTTGAGTTTATTCGAATCAGGGTTGAAATGCATATCCTCTACTTGTTAGGTGCCCATGATCTAACATGGCTTGGAGGACACTTATCATCTGCAAGTATTTTGATGGATTTTTCAGTTAGAATCTCGGCCGACATGCACATCGTCTACTTGTTAGGTGCCCGTGATCTTACATGGCTTGGAGGGTACATGTCAGCTGTAAATTGCCTAAAGATGAGATGAGACATTGTTGGTCTCTCTGAGCGGGAGAACTTTTACTTGGTTGCTACTGGCGTCTTGTGAATAGTAAATCCTTATAATCCAAACCTCTGCGTACATAGAGAGAACCTACATGTTAACCTCTGGAGTCTGCGTATTCTGAGAGAATCCAGGTGTTTTAAAAATAGGTTTTGGGTTTTAAACTTGAATTTATTTATTTATTTTTTAAATGAAAGTTAGCTTTGAAGTGAAAGTCCCTATTTGATGTGATAGCATCCTTCACTCTAGTAACAGTACTCTAACAAAGGTGCTCGTATGCTGCCTAAATCCCTTGCTTATGATTATTATTTTTAGTATTTTACAATGTCTACTTAATTAGAATCTTACTAATTTACATTGGTATATTCTATAAAAATGTAAAATACAGCCTTAATCTGTGAAACATCCTCTGCTAATAATGACGTGACTATGAGAGTGACATTTGAGTATATCGTAAATGGCTGAGCAAAAACAATATTTGTCAGTGTGTTTCTTTCTTAGCTACTCTATCAATATGAACTATTTTAAAATTGTTCTAATATTGTTTGCGACTAGAATAGTGGAAGCCTTGGTTTATCGCTTTTTTCAGAAGAAAAAAACAGAAACATGTCTTCATTAGATGTGAAGATTGTTTTACATCAGCTTACATCTATAGCAGGCCTTGCCCAAGCTGGATTGTAAACTCCATACATATAACTAAAAAAATGACCACTGATATGTCAACAGAACATTACAATAAGACTGTCAAATATATACTCATACTGGGAGCAAAAACACAACAAAACAGGGATAGACAGACAGAGTACAAAATTTCTGGGTAAGAGAACGGAAATGTCTCTCCATCAGATCTCAAAATAACCTTGGCCACAAATGATCATAAACCATATGCCCATCTGAGAGAGCCACACCACGCTTGGAAAGAGTGTCCACCTCCAGGTTTTGTTCCCGGTATACATGCTGAAATGACACATCAGGTATGGAAGACTTCAGATCTCGGATTCACTGCATCCAGTTGCATAGAGGGGGGACATCCAGATCACACCTGCCCTGTATCCACTGAATTATAGAGAGGGAGTCACCGATGATCACAGCCTTCTCATAAAGCAATCATCTCTGCCCTGCAATTGTCTCCAGACCCACTAGACCACAAAAAACGATATAGAGAAGAGGGCTCAATACGAAGATATACACCACAGCCACATTTTCCCCTGCAGATGCACCGTCAAAGAAACATTTGGGGAATATTCCATCCAAATCAACCAATGTGACTGATCGAGAAGGAGCCTTGGGATGCCATGGACCAATTTCATTGAAGAATGCCACGATCTTGAGGGCCACCATCTTGCTATCTGGGACTTTACCCTCGAAAATGAGGTTGTTCCAAGCTCGCCAAATCCCCCAAAATGTATAAAATGGGACAGCCCTGTAAGGCCTGGCATGCTGGGCCCATGATATGAGAAAATCTGTAATAGAAAATACTTGCCAGGACAATTTACTCCCAGGAGATGGGAAACCTCCTCCCAAACAGCACCGGCAAAAGGACATTTCACAAAAAGATGGTAGCAGTCTTCCCCATCCGATCTGCAAAGAATGCATCTACCAGGTCCGATAAATCCCAATTTGATCAGCCTATCCCAAGTCAAAAAGCCTTGGTTCATAGCTTATATGGTACATTTTGTAACTTATTGAAATGCGATAGCGTTGCTACGATTTGATTGAATGCATTCTTCTAGTATTGCATTATCAAACTGTAATACGTAAGTCGATCTCTCCCTCCTCCTCCATAACATCATATTCTCCTCTCTTTATCTTTAAATTTTCCTTAATACAGAATACAATTAATTTTGAAATTAAGTAATTTTGTGTAATGAATTATGCAAAATGTTATATATGTTATAAACTTTTCCTAAATAATCTTGTATCTATGTTTGTTTTTAATTTGTATCTTTAAGTGGCAGGAAATGCTTATTTTGGTGACGTCCCAGTACTTGAAATGCTAAGAAATGCTGAAACAGGTACAATACACTTTGGAAACGTCGTCGGTCATATTGCACAATGTTTTCAAATATGGAAATGTTGTCATACGGTATGACTAACAATTTTCGCCCTAATCTAACTAGACTGCTTTTTTCTCTGAAAATCATGAAAATTCTGGTAATATTTTGATAAATTCCGGTAGGGATTTTTGTAAATCCAGGTTAAAGTTGTTAAATTTCAAGATTTTGGGTGCCCCAGAGGTTTTTGATGGTGCTGAATCCATTGCCACCTTCAAAAACATGATTTAAACACTGCTTCTGCCAGATTTGTTGAAATTTTTTTATCCGGATTCCGGCAAAAAATGGCCACCTAGGCAATTCCTCTGCCGGGGTAGACTTGTCCACAAAGGTGTTCTGACCATATTTACTCATGTTTCATGTGTTCTTTGGTCATTTTCAGGGCCATCCAAGTGCCAACGAGGGGCGTGGGATTGATAAGAAAATATCACCCTATTTGTGCCATTGACCCTTTAAAATAAATGGAGATAGGGGATTTGTATTCTCAGGAGTTTTTTACATTAGTATTTAATAATAATATTAATTTTTTAAAGTAAAAGTTAACATTCTCCTTTATCTTACCTTTGTTATCCACTCTTCTATATTTTACCTTCTCAAGTTAACATTTTCCTTTATCTTACCTTTTTATCCATTCTCCTCTATACTAATATTTTTTTTTGATTTCCTTTGTTGTTATACCAATCACATATGCAACTCGTCTTTATTCATCATTCTCTACTTTTTTATCACAACCTTGGATACTTCTATAATCTTTGATCTCCTTTGTTGTAGGTAGAATTTGGTGCAAAGACTTAGCATGTTATAGAAGACCTAGCGAGTGAAGCTCCATATATTTAATGACAACAAACATTGAATTTGAATCCACTTGAAGTTATACTTTTGGAAGTGTTATTTTTTTCCTCTGAAAAAAGCATAATTTTATTATCAAAAGAAATAAAATTACATTCTGTAGATACATGACTGGCATGTCTTTGGAAATAGAGGATCACTTAGATTCGTCACAGAAAGTGGCTTAAAGCCCTCATGACTGAGCAAAAATAGACAAAAGACTAGCTGGAGAGCCTAACAACCTACACAGGTTGTAGAAATCATCCATTTTTCCTTTCTTCCCTTTTACTTCCTTCCATAACCTTGGGGCAGGTTGGATAATTGCTAGTGCTGAGTCCATTGTGTTTGCAGCAGGGGGAGCTCCTTTTCAGATTTAGAGCTCTCTATTTCATGTGTTCTTTTGGTTCCTGGCATCGATTTGTTCTTTGTTGTTGCTGATTTGATGACTGCTAGATTTGGTGTGACTACCATCTCTGTATTCTGATTGGGATCTATGGTCTGTGGGGGGAGCTCGTCCTATGTGGCATTTTCAGTCATTTGCTTGTTATCTTTGCTAGGGGAGTCCCTTTAGATCCACCTTTTATTCTTTATCTAAAAAAGGGGCTCAAAAGGTTGCCAAATATTTGTCTTAGTCCACGACCCTTTCCTCTTATTTGTTGGTCTTTTGGCCAGAGAGCAAGTATCTTGCAAATATCTTGTTTGGTTACAAACACGGCATCTGAAGGCTGTGTTTTCTTAATCAAGATTCCATGTCAACTGGAAATGTCCATTTTCCAGCTGGATGCGATCTGGTAGCACCTTGCTGAGGTCGATCACCACACATATGTAGGCGTAGGTGAAAAGTCCCTTTGTTATTTTCTCATTGGCTATTTTTATGAATGTTCCCAATGCATTTCCATTGTCTTCAAGAACAAGGTGATACCAATAGGGGAGAGGGAGGTCTGGCAAGCGAAACCAGACAAGCATTTTTGTGACTTTATGCTGGATGAGCCAAATTCCGGGAACCAGGGGGTAGTGGATAACCCAACTCTTCCCCATAACCATGGTCCCTCCACAAAGTTTTGGTAATTAGCTTTTAAGAAAGGGTGTACTATGAGGAAGCCCTATGAGCAAAGGTAGATGTCACATTTTTGGGTCCAATTAGTGTAGATCCATTGGTAAAGGTCTTCAGTTTTAGGCTAGAAACCGTTAAATCTACGAATTATAGCCTCTTCATGAAAATATGAGAATATGTTTACCTGTGAATTCTTGATCTCTATTTGTGGATACTCCTTCGTCTTTTCGACTATGTAAGGCCCAGGTAGAGAAGCAAATGGGGCAGTATCCTTAGCTTGTCCTGCACCAACTCTGGTTACTTCTTTGTAGGAGGCTGATGGGCTAGGTCCTGTTTCGCCACACACTTCTGAGACCAAGGAGAGAGAGGATCCCTTGCTTACCTTATAATCTTTGAGAGGCCTCTTCTCTTGTAACAATTTCCCTTCTGAGATGAGCTGTTGCTATGCAATTGGGAGCCCCACTTGCTGCTGAATCTTGGTTTTGAGGCTTTCCACTGATTCCTCATCCTTGACCCAAATCAATATGGATATGCTTGATTGGGTTTTTATAAATACCTGGAAGGTCCTGTTTTTCTTTATGTATGCTGGAGGTTGGGCTACCTCTGGGCTGAGAGAGTGCCTATTGTCCTAAATTGGAATTTCTTTTGATCCATGGGCTGTGAATGGAGGATTAACTCTTCCTTCGTGCTTGAGGTTTTTCTAGCTTATGATTAAGCTTGATATTAAGGCAAGAGTGTGAGATTCCTGTGTGCAGGAGAGGGGATGGTCGGAAGCTGACCCCGCAGTGCATTCTTGACGCGGCCAACACAGATCATCTTTGTCGCCGTCATAGATCCAGGCTTTAAAGGCTAATCTGGGGCATTGTTCCTTCTTTGTTGGTGCAAAGGGGTCCTCGACATAATTTTTTTTGATAAACCAAAACATATGCTTACCATCGTGGGATGATTGCACAAGGAAGCATGATTTGGCCCTTGCCACATTATGAAAGGCCGAGATCTTCCTTCGATCATCGCCTCGCAAGTTGAAAGGGGCTTCATCTTCACTCTAATACCAATCCTCGCTGCATCTCGTGGGCAGAAGACCCTTGGTGGCATTGAGCATGGAGTTGTGAAGAGACCAAAACCTAGCACAACGCAAGACCTCCATTTTCCTCTCTATCATTCTCCGGGTCTTTGGAAGTGTATTATAAATTTAATCAAGAAATAATATTTCGACATGACTTTAATAAAGGAGAAGGAAGAACAATCACAAATTACTTAGAGAAATGCAAATTTCCATAGAAGTTTTCATTCATCTCATAGTCCATTTATGGGGATATGCACATGTGGTCAATAGAGATCAAGCACTGTATATAACGATGTTGCCTCCAATAGGTATGCGATGGTTGGGAGCATAGTTATTAACCCAATTAATTAGGGTTTCATAACAATTCCTAATGATATCTTCACGTAGGCCATATGACTTATCTCAAAACCCACTCATAAAATAATAATGTATATCATTGATACATAATAACAATTGCATTCATCACATGAAAAGTTGCTAATAACAAATTATACCATAAGACATTGATGACAAATTACACTATACAAATATATATAGATATTTTAAGGGTGGTTCACGGAAACTGAGTGACGCATCTCATCAATTTCACTCTGGATGAGCTTGCCTTCCTGTAATCTAGCAAACCTTTGCACTGGTGCTAAGGTTCACGCTATCGACCTGATTTCATCAAACTGTCTCTGCTTCTCTCTGATGTCTGCTTCAATCTTCTGCAGAGTTGGATCCTCTTGCAGCGAGGTCCATAATTCCATGGCCTATTCAAATAACTGAGTGCAACCCTTGACTGCAGCTTCCAAGATGGCCATTTTCGCTTTGATAGCAGCTTTGCGCTGCTCTTGGACTTCTGGGGGAGTAGTGGGCTGCAACTTTAATTGGAGCTCTGAGATTTGCAGCTGCAGCTCAAACCTGACTTTGCCGATTTCTTCCTTAGACTCTTTGACTGCGGTGGCCAACTTCTGAATTTTCTTTGCAGAGGCCGCTTCGGCCGGAATTTGAAGCTCTAGAAGTTCATTGCAACCCTGTGTAATCGCTGCTGGCTTCGCGCTGTTACCTCCTCCTTTTCCTTGAGGGCCTGTGCCTTTTCCTCAAAGATTTGTTGGTTATTGGTTTTTACCTCGTTGATGACCAACAATGCGTGTTGCTCCCGAATCCTGAGTTCGTTCGACACCACTTGGTGCAGCTCGTGCAGAGTCTGAATGGGAAGCGCGGCCATGTTTAGACTCAAGTCCTTCATATGTAATAGGTGCGCCCTGCCTTCTGCGGAGTCGACGCGCAGAGATCCCTCTGGCAACTGTATTGTGCGGAGGTCTAAGGTGAGTTCTGCTTCCAGGGCTGACCCTCTCACTTGTTTTAGGCTCGTCTGTCCCACACCCGCTTGAATAAATCCTGTTTGGACCTGCAATTCTTGCAGGCCCTGCTGTACCTTACCGAGTGTTTGTTGGTACTGCTCTTCAAAGTGGCCCCAAAGATCTGTCGTTGCATCGCGGACCACATCCCCAATTTCATATAGGTCCCCCTCTGTGAGGACCAAAGGCATCGTGCTCGTTGATTTATCCGATTTTTGCTTCTTGTGCAGCCCTGTCAAACTCCTTTTCTGCCTCTTCTTGATAATGAAGGGGGACTCCAAGCCTGCGTTCCCTTCTTCTTCTTCCTCTATCTCTTCCTCCACGTCCATGCACTTGGTGTCTGACTCGCCGAGGTCTATGGTGGCCTGCGACGTAGTCTTTTCCTTCGCTGGTTCTTTTTCCTTTGTTGTCGCTTCTTTCTCCTTTGCAGCAACTTCTTTCTGCCGCGCAGCCTTTTCTCTTGCGGAAGCCTACTGTGCTTCCTTCTTCTTTTCTGCGACCGTGGTGGCTGTGGTCTGCGCTGCTGCACCTTCAGCAGCCTTACTGGTACTTGCGCTGGCATCAGAAGGGGTGAGCCAATCACTTGGCCACTTACTGACAACTCCTACAATATCGTCCTCGACGACTAAGTAAGGCAGCTTATGACATATGCCCTGGGCATCCTTCTTTGCACAGATGTGTAGATTATGGAAATTTGCCTTGAAGTCGGCGACATTGATGTACTTCTTGTGCAAACTTGGTGATAACCTTGGCCGCTGGTTAATCACCATCCTTAGCTCTGACTCGAACAAGACCCAAAATATCTTCGTCTCCATTACTCGTGCAGGGTCTTTGGTAGCCCATAGCGAAGCGAACTTCGCAGCCTTAGGTAGGTCCGAGTCCTACTGAGGGAATTGGCTTTCTTCAGGCATCCTCCAGGCATCCTCCAGGCCACCAACACGATCAATAGCAACAACCACGCGTAGTGGAACGACTTGCCATCATCCTGGGCCTCTCTGCAGTCCTCCAGAAATTCATGGCATAAATATTGAGCCCAGTTATACTGGACTCCTTTGGCGCACTGTGCAACCAAAGAGACGACTGACGTCAACACTTAATCGGCGAGGCATTTCCTCATGATCTTTCCAGCCAAGATCTATGCAGCAAATTGCACCGCGCCATCTGATATGGATTGAATGGAATACCTGCGCGACTTCTTGACCAGACCAAATTCACTCTTCATTTGGTCCGCCAACTTCTTCTCTTGCGAATTTCCTACGAAAGCCTCCACAGGGTCCACTCCTTAGGATGGTAGCAATGTTATGCGGTGGATTAGAATGTCAGTGATTGGGATGGGCCCTCCCAACCAAAGGCACCCATCGTGCACCAGTGTCAACAATTGGCGCACACAAACTGTATTAATAGTGGTGCGACTGAAGTGCAGCACCCACAACATATTTAGGAGCCTCGCGCCCCCAACTCTAGCCACCCAGTTCATCGGTTCAAGTCGCGTGACGTTCGACTCTTCATAGTAGACCTTGAAATACTTGCTCGACAACAACTGTGGAAATCTCTCGTGGTCCCCCAGGTCCCAATCCTCCATTTTTAAGTTTGGTATCTGAGCCAGCAACGGGCCCTCAAACAACACATTCTTTGGTAGCAAAGGTGTGGAGACCATAAACTTCGCGGAATCTGGGTCTTTGGGCACTTTCCCCATGGCTTTTCTAGGTGGTATATACGGCGACAGCCGAGCCATTGGCTCAACATCCTCTGCGTTAATCTCCTCTATTCCTTCGCGCAGTTCTTCCTCATCTAGGTCCAGGGGCTCTGTCGGCTGTTTGGACTTATCCATCTTTCCTTTCTGGCGGATTTTAGTCGGGTTTTTTCACGGTGATTGTTGCACCGGTGCTTGTTGAGGCTTCTTCTGCCTCTTATCTCCCGCCGTGGAAACAAATGGCTTAGGCCTTGGCGGCCTAGGCATGGTAGTAAGCAACCTTGTAGGGACAGGTTGGGCCGCCTCTGTCTCAGGTCTTGTTGCAGTCATTCTCTCGAGGATTATCTTGTGGTGCCAATCAGGTAAGTTTGCGAATTCCGATTGTGAAAGAATGCTCTCCCACTCGTTATCAGACATGCAGCACTTCTCTAGACACAGTTGCAAGCGCAACAACTTAAGGCAAATTCTTAGGAAGCAAAGTGTTCGAATATGGAGCGAGATGACATATTTATAGCACAATTTGAATTCAAATTTGCCCGTTCCCTCCAATTCCCTGTTATTAATGGAATTTTGGCTGCAGATTCCCAAAGATCTGCATCTTAAATGCTCCCTCCTTTTAATGGAAAAATCTCCATCCAATCAACTACAGTGCTTCCAACAGTCAATTTTTGGCTAGGCTGCGCGAGATCCACCATCCTAGCGCAACTCTCCTCTGCGCCTTGCTTTGTTATGTTGCGCAACCCCATCACTTTGCCCAATCTTTCTTTTGGCAGTGTAGTTTAAAGTCCTGCGTTCCCTTGCAACTGCCTAGAACACTAAGACTATCCTGCAGTCCTATAGTCATTGCGCAGGGGCGGGATCACCCCTGTAGAACTTTAATCGACTCCCATTGACTTTTTACAGAAATAATTCCCCATTTAGCTTTGCGAGTTGAATTGCGCCTCCATCCGTAATCTCCTTAATAATATACAACACCAACCAATGCGTTTGGAACTTTCCCGGAAACTTTGTGAACTTACTGTCATATAGCAGTAACAAATCTTCATTCTGGAAGGTGCGTTGTTTAATATGGCGACATGCCATGCCTTTTTGCGATCCTTCTGCATTTGCTGATGAAAACCCGCCAAGAAGCGATCTTCCTCCAATTCTACGCGTTGCGTGAGGCGTTCTTCCATGGTATCCCGATCGGCCATGTCGGTCACCGCAATGTGAAAATTTATAAACTGAAATTCTATCACTGTAACAACTGATTTATTTCACCTACTTATTATTCTCAATAAGTTATTTATGAAATTCCTTCAACAAATATTAAAATAAATTCTACTGCAGTTATTACACAATTATCTAGAGAAAAATACATGCACAAGAATCAATCACATTGACACAGTTATTTTTGGACAATTGTCCTTGGAAAAACCCAGTGCGAGAAAACCGGTGCAGCAGATGAGGGCTTTATTAATCTTCAACAACAATTGCTTTTACAAGGAATGATTTTACAGAGAACTGAAAGAAAACACCTGAGACTTTCCCTTTGAGACCATTTGACACTTTGGAGACCCTGCTCCCACTTCTGCGTCACCCTTGCATCACTCTGATTGACCCAACGTGGCTCTGAGTGGCTTTGCGTCCCTCTGCGTCAGCCTGCGTAGGCTCTGTGTCTCTCCTCTGGACTGCGTCTCTCTTTCTGCACTGTCTTCCATTGCCCCTGCGTCACCTCCTCCTCGATCACTGCCTGTTGCTGAAGCCCTCCTCTTCCTCCACCTTGCAGCTCCCTCTGAAATCGATCTCCTCTTCCTTGAGAATCGAATTTCCTTGAGATATGGAGTATCTACCGGTATATCTCCAAATGACCCTCAAGTCTTCTCTTATATTTTTCCTGTTGATGAATCAACGACCGAGATTAAGTCCCTAATCAACGGCTAAGATTAAAACAGACTTGATCCTCGTCTCTTAGAAGCTTCTCATCCTTATCTTTATTAATACCCATTAATATTTTTATTTTCCTAAGTTTAGACTTATGAACCTATTAAAAATATTAATTATTTTAATAATTCCTCATACGGATGGAATTTCTCAAAACGATTTCTGGGTCTTGGAGATCTCATGTGCCTTAGCCTCTCCTTCAAATTTCACGGTTGTAGCACATCCGATGCTACCAAAAATCAACACACAGTAATCTGCAAACTTGGGCACTATGTATTCCATCAACATTACCGCTTCTTGTCCATAAACCAATCGGAACGACGTTTGTCCAATCAACTTCTTGCAGGTAGTTCTATACACTCATAGAACAATGAGTATGCGCACATCCCAGTCAGTTCGCTTTGCATTGCAAATCTTTGTTAAGGCATTCTCCAGAATTTTGTTAAATGCTTCTACAATGCCGTTCACTTGAGGATGATACGACATACTCTTTTGGTGATACACCTGGAATTTTTCGAGCAAAGCGAAAATTGTTTCATTTAAGAAGTGCGTACCTCTATCACTCATCAAGACCTTCGGGCAGCCAAACCAAGACAAAATATATTCGAAGATGAACTTCGCAGCTGTCGCTGCACTACAATCCTTCACAGACTACGCCTCAACCCACCTTGTTAAATGTTCAGTTGCTGTAATGATATATCTGGCTCCAGTCTTCTTTCCTAGTGGCTGAATTGGCCCTACGAAGTCTATCGCCCATTTATCAAACACTTGCAACGACACTTGAGGATTCAGAGGTAATTCATCTCTTCGTGATGGTCTCCTCGTCCTTTGACAAACGTCGCATGCCCTGCAATAAACCTTGGAATCCTTGTGCACAGTCGACCACCATAGTCCCGCTCTTAGAATCTTTTGTGCAATTGCTCTTCCCGCATAATGTCCTCCCACTACTCCATGGGCTTCAACGATGATACTTTGCCGTTCGTACTCCGAGACATACCTCCACAATATTTCATCAGATCCCATTTTATATAGATGTCCAGTGATAACATAGAAATCTGCAGCCCAGACCACCAATTCCTTCTTTTGCTGCATGGAATACCCTTCAGGAGCTGTAGCTGTAGACAAGAATTGGATTATGCCTGCGAAGTGGTCGTCAACAACGCCGCACAGCAAAGAGCTGCGCATCAGGCAATCCCTCCTCCGGATTTGTAGGTTCGTCACCATACTCAATTCGCGAAAGGTGATCTGGTCCAACATTCAGGCGCCTTGGCTTCACAATTACCTCAAAGTCATATTCTTGAAATAACAACAACCATCAACAAATTTCCCCCCCAACACAGGCTTGTTGACCAAGTACTTCATCTTGAAGTGTGCACCCAACAAGTAGTGCCTGAATTTCTGCAGCGCATACACCATCGCTAGTCCTTCACGTTCTGTGGTAGAATAATTCTTTTTCGCTTTTGACAACTTCCTACTTGCAAATACTATCGGATGATCAATATTACCTTCACCTGGTTGGGTTAGCACAACTCCTAGTCAGTGTTGTTAAAATCGCGATAAAATCGCGATTTTATCGGAAAATCGCGATTTTTTCCTCTGCCCGATTAAATCGCGATTTTTATACCAAAAAATCGCGGACTTTTTTTTATAGCGATTTTTTCGGAAAAAATCGCGATTTTTTGAAAAAATCGCAGAGGCACGGGGCAGCGGGCTTTTAATAGGCGAAAATCGATTTTTTTTATGTCATTTTGCTGTTTGCGCGCGGAGGAGGAGGAGAAGAGGTGAGGGAGAGGAGCTGGAGGGTTTCCGTCGAATTTGGGAGCGAATCCAAGTGGTTTTAGGAGAAATCCAAGACAAGATCACCAATTTGTCCATAAAAAAGGTATGTAGATTAATTTTTTTTTGTTTTGCTTCTATAAAAACTTTGTTTTTCATTGTTTTTAAAGAATTTTTTGTAATTTTTCATTGATTTGGGATGGGTAATTTGTTATGACTATGAGAACCAATTTTTTATTTTTATTTTCTCATTTTTTTTAAACATTGTTTATTTTTTTTGAATTTTCATTGTTTTTTGGCATTTGCCATTGGCATTTGGTTGGGTAACTTGGGTTTAGAAATTGGGATTTTGGAAATAATTAACTTGTAATTTTGTAAATGCTAAATTGTAATTTGTATTATGTAATCCTAAATTCCTATTTCCTAATCCTTATTTTTAATTTTTTCCATAGGTTTGCAAATTCAAAATTCAAAAACAAACATGCCAAGGAAATTGGATCCTTTCTGGGAATATGGTGACCGTAAAACTCCGAATGATAGACAAAACTTGTATTGCAAGTTGTGTGGAAAGGAAATATTCGGGGGGGTGTACAGGTTGAAGTTCCACCTTGCACAAATCCCTGGACATGATGTGGGGCCCTGTCTAAATACAACTGCTGAAATTATCCAAAAAGCCATGAGAGCATTGGGAGAATTAGAGCACACTAGAGAGGCCAAAGAAGAACTCAAAAGGCAACTAAAAAGGTCAGTTGAAGGAAGTGGGCCAAGTGGCACTGGTTCTACTGCAGCGTCAGTCAATCCGGTAGCTGCATCATCATATTTTGTTCCTCGAACCACACCTGGTTCACAACCAACTATTGGTTCAATGCTAAAAAGAACTGAAAAAGAACAAGCTGACAAGTTGATGACAAAATTTCTCCTCTGGAGTGATATTCCTTTCAGCATTATAAGGAATAATCCATTTTTCCAACCTACTATTGATGCTATTGCCAGTGTTGGCCCGGGGTACAAAATCCCTTCTCTTCATGATTTCAGAGGCCGGCTTCTTCAAGATGAAAAGCGTGACTGCACCCAAAGATTGGAGGATTTTAGGGCATCATGGGCACAAACAGGATGCACTGTTATGTCAGATGGTTGGACTGACTAAAAGGGGAGAACCCTTATAAACTTCTTGGTTAGTTGTCCCAAGGGGACTATGTTTATCAAATCTATTGATGCAACTCATCAAATCAAAGATGCAAGAACTTTATGTGATTTGCTGGATGTGTTTATTTTGGAGGTGGGTGCAGAAAATGTTGTCCAAGTCATAACGGACAATGCTGCAAATTATGTTGCTGCTGGTAGAATGCTTATGGACAGGCATCCTACTTTATTTTGGACACCTTGTGCTGCCCATTGTATTGATTTGATGTTAGAGGACATAGGGAAAATTCCCTTTGTCAAAGAGGTTGTTGACTCATCAAAAAGCATCACAAAATTTATTTACAACCACACATCTGTGCTTAGCTTGATGAGAAAATGCACCAACAACAAAGAGTTGGTGCGCCCCGCCATTACACGGTTTGCGACGAGTTTCATATCTCTTCAATCCCTCTTGAATTCTATGTGGGATTTGAAGAGAATGTTTCTTTCAGAGGAGTGGCGTGCTTCGCCAATGAGCCGCAAACCAGAAGGAGAAGCCGTGTGCAGACTAGTTTCATACCAGGAAGACTTCTGGGCGGGAGTGCAGGAGGTGTGCGCTGTTACTGAACCTTTGGTAAAGGTTCTTCGGTTGGTTGATGGTGAGAAGCCCGTAATGGGCTATTTGTATGAAGCCATGGACAGGGCCAAAGAAGCCATTCGGTCCTACTATGATGATAAGGGAGATGATGGGTTTCAGAGACAACTCCTTCTATGGGCAGTCATTGATGAGCGATGGAACAACACACTCCATCGTCCCATTCATGCTGCTGGGCTTTTCCTGAACCCTGCATTTTCTTATGCATGTGGGTTTAATTTTGATGTTGAGGTCGTGGAAGGATTATTAACCTGTGTCCAGAAGATGGTGAGATCTCCAGAAGAACGTATGGAGATCTCTAGACAAATTGAGCAATATAAGTTGTCAGGTGGCACATTTGGCTTTGAGATGGCTGTCATTGATAGGACGATTAAAATGCCAGGTATTTTTTAGTTTGTACTTTGTAACTTTGTTTCAAATTTCATTGTCTCTTCAAATTCCATTTTTTTCTTATGTTTATTTAAAATTTTATTTGTAATTTTGTTGTAGACGCATGGTGGAAGATGTATGGTGTCAGAGTACCCCTTTTGCAAAAGCTTGCCGTACGCATCCTCAGCCAAACATGCAGCTCCTCGGGATGTGAGCGCAATTGGAGTGTATTTGAAAAAATACACAACAAGAAGCGCAATAGGTTAACACTTAAACATTTAAAATATTGCAAATTTCCAAATAAATTTTTGAATTCATTAAAGTTTTAAACAATATTTTTTTTATAATATTAATTATTAATTATTATTTCATGAACTTTGTACAGGTTGGAGTCCCATAGACTTAATGACATGGTCTATGTCTACTACAATCTTCGATTGTGGGTGAGACAACTAGAGAAGACACCTGATACGGAAGCCATCTCATTGGATGGGATTGACACCACTGCTGAATGGAGGGTTGAGACCGAGAGGCCTCTCATGGATCCCACTGATGATTGGTTAGTGCAGGATGAGGGGGAGGAGGAGGGGGAGGAGGAGGAGCAGGAGGAGCAGGAGCAGGAGCAGGAGCAAGAGGAGGAGTAGGTGGAGGAGGAGGAGCAGGAGGAGGAGGTGACACCGCCTACCCGGGCTACCACTACCACCAGTAGAGGACGTGGTCTCCGTCCACCTCAGCCTCCTGTAGCTGCTACTACTAGTTCTTCAGCTTCTAGAGCACGTCAGACTCCACTGCCATTTCCACCAGCACAGGCACCAGCTTCTACATCTAGAGGGAAACAGAAAGTTGTGCCATTTTCTCGCAAGAGGGGCAGAGGAAATCAATAGGATTAGACTTTCATTTTATTGTATATGACATTATGACATGATGAGATACATTATCATATTTTTTGTTGATATTTTGAGGCTGAGTTGGGACTCAAGACTTACTATTCAGGACATGATTCAATGTTATGTGTGATTTTAGCGCTAGAAATGATATTAAACATCTTATATATTAGTTTTTTTATCATATTTATGTGTCAATGTATTTATTTTATGTTGTAGATGGTTTAGATATTAAAAAAATTGAAAAAAAATGAAAAAAAATGAATATTTTTGTGCCAAACGCTTTTTTCCCTCTTTTAACGATTTTTTCCGCTTTTTTCCCGGCGCCGATTAAATCCCGATCGCGCTTTGTGCAACATTGCTCCTAGTGCTATGCAGGATGCATCTACATGTACATGGAACTCCTTCTTCCAGTCGGGGAACACTAAAATGGGCGCGGTGACCATTTTCTCCTTCAAAACATCCAAACTCTTCTGGCAGTCATCGTCCCAACAAAATGTCGCATCCTTTTTTAGCAATCTTTCCATGGGCGCAGTGATTTGCGCATACACCTTGATAAATTTCCTGTAGTACCCTGTGTGGTCCAACATTGCGCGCAATTGACATTCTTTAGAGGCTCCAAATTAATAATCACTGCAATCTTTCCATGGGCACAGTGATTTGCGCATACGCCTTGATAAATTTCCTGTAGTACCCTGTGTGGCCCAACATTGCACGCAATTGTTTGACATTCTTCAAAGGCTCCAGATTAATAATCACTCCGATTTTGGCAGTGTCCATCATTAACCCCTGCTTACAGACTACAGGGCCCAACAATATCCCATATGGTACGCAGAATATACATTTATTCAAATTAAGCAAAATTTGATACCTGTAACACGTATCCAACATAAGGCGAAGATTGGCAACATGTCTCTTAACTAGCCCAAACATAGTCCAATCATCGAAGTAGACCTCCAAAAACTTGTGAATAAACTCCTTGAAAGCAACGACTACTACCTTGGAGAAAATTGCAGTGGCGTTCTTAAGTCCGAAAGGTATAACTGTATACTGGAAACACCCCCATTCAGTAGCGAAGGTAGGCTTACTTCTATTCTCTGGCGCGATCTTGATCTGATGGTACCCTGAGGACCCACAGTAAACGAGTAAGCCTCCTGACCTCCATCATTTTCGAGTACTTCGTCTGTGAATGGCGTAGGAAATGGATCGTGGACACAAGCATCATTCAACTTCCTTTCCAAATTTCGCCCTACGTTTTCTTCTCTTGAACCACCATGGGACTTACCTAGTCTGATTCTTCGACAGGCTCAATAATCCCAGATGCAAGCATCTTATCCAATTCAACGTACACTTTTTCTTTATATTTAGGATTCAACCGGTAGGGGTGCTATTTCACTGGCTTCGCGTTTGGCTTCAGAGTGATCTTCATGACACCCAGATCCCCTACTATCCCTTTTAAATCAGAGAACTTAGTGGGAAACAAGTCTTGATACTCCCGTAGTAGCTCCGCGACTTTGTCCACTGTGTCTTCATTCCAATAGTCGCCTATGTTTGCAAACTTCAGCTACGCTTCTGATCTAATATTCACCTGCTTGGTCTTCAAAGGCTGTGAAATATCAGGGACTTCCACTTGAGGCCCCGCGACGTCGCACTGTCCTTCTGACTCAGGAATATTGATGTTCCTAGGATAATCTTTGCCTTCCTCAACGGTCACATTGTAACATTCGAGTGCATGGCGTAGCTGCGTACTCCAATCTGGTTGTACCCATTCAACAGGTTCTTCAGGCATTCTGAATATTGCAACTTTGATCTCTTGTAACTCTTAATCAATACAATCAAATCCATCTTCAAAGCTAAAGGTTAACATAAAACTTTCTTTAAGAACATCCCATTCTGTGGTTCCATGTTGCAGTTCTGTTTCCAGATACCAGTTCATCGGAATTGTATCCAAAGTGTGGCAAAAAATATGAACCCATTCTGGCTGCGGTTCTTCTCACCAAGCTTTTGTCCATCGAGCTAGATGCTTGCGCGGATCATCGTTCCCTGTGTATTTCTCCGTAATGCGGGTATTGGCATACCCAAACTGTAGCTTCATCATTCGTCGGTATTCCTTCCAGTCTGCGAAGTGTTCTTATGCGTACCCCACCATCTCGTAGGCATAGCTCTCACCGCGAGGTCTAATGCCTGGAACTGATGTTCCTCTGGTACATCCATTTCAAATTTATCTAGAAATAAATTGACATCTTCTAAACCATCATAATGCGGTAAATTGCATACCTCAGTGGATACACATCGGAGTGACTTTGTAAGCTTGTTGCATTGCAGCGACGATACCTCGTGCAACCTGTTGTGCCAGTGTTCGAGCTCCTCATCTAAATCTGAATTGAAGGAGCTGTCCTTCTCCCATGTAATTCATCCATCCGCTGTAGGGTTGATCCAATCTTCATCCCGTGTAGTCAGCTTATAAATTTGCTCAATGTCATCGTCTTCCTCATAATTGCGGACTGGTTCAGTATATCACGCACCTTCGGCTGGGTCCAATGGTACAATAACCCTCAATTCTTTCTTTTCGAATGTCATATTGCGCTTCTTAAGGTTGATGACTGCGTTCATATCAAATGTCCAATCGATTCCAAACAGCGCTGGATATTGGTTACTGTCATCCACTATTTCGATTACTTCAAAATTAGTTATGGCGTGCGCCTCTTCAATATCCACAGTCACTCCATGTAGGCGCCCCATAGAAATAATCTTCTGCTGATTTGCCATCTCAGCTGGATCGGGGACCACTATAGCACTGATCTTCCCATTCTTTCCCAAGTTTGCTTTGGCAGAACATTTGCATTAGACCCTAAATCAAGAATTACCTGGTCCATTTCGTATTCTCCAATCTGGGCAGTCAATCTCATTTCGCGACCAATCCTTTTCTTACTTTTACCCACCTTATGTATTGCGCGCTGTTTTGGTAAAGGCTTATTCTTGCCAGTGCAGTTATCTATCAATTCTTGCAGTCCTTCTACTGCCTTTTTTGCGTAGTACTGGTGTCTTCAGGCTTTCCTGTACTTTGAGTCCTTGACGTAGAAGTTCCTTCATCTGCGAAGCTCCTTTTTGCTTCCATAAACGTTTCCTTCACCTTATTTATATCGAATCCAGTTTCCTTATTAGTTGCCTTGCGAACCCATACATTTTCCTTTGGTTGCTTTCCTTTATCCTCCCCGGTAGCTATGCCACTTCGTGTGACAATGTTAACACTAGGACCCTTGTCGTGTGGTTCAAATCTCATCATCTGGATGCTCTGGGTAGGCTGCCGAGTCTGAGTCTTCTTTTCTTGCATCTTCGCGATGAGCACAGGGCAGTGTTCTATGACATGATCAAACTGGCGACAATATTGACATGAGGGGTGCATTGGATTCTAACAATCACGCACAAAGTGACATGGTTCTCCACTGTTGTAACAGTTGATTTGGTCACGACCTCTTCCAACCCCTCCTCCTCTTCCTCGACCTTGAAATCCTTCGCGCCTTGCAGTTGTGCCTTGATCCTGAGGACTAGCCTCCATCTGTACTCTATATGTTGGTGTTCTGTCGATTGTTAATTCATAACTTTGGCAATTGCGCTCATCATGACCGACAAACTTACAAAAATTACAAAACAACTGCTGTGGAGTCTGCACAAACTTCTGCAGCAGATGGCAATTATACGTCGTATGTTTCCCTGTAATCTGACAAATCGCGCACCACGGTATTACACCCGTACTTGTCCAAGCGGTACTCTCAGGCTTCAAGGGAATAGGATCTCCCCCTACCAGGTAATTTTGATACACTGGGCAATGATCCTTATCACGACCATGGCCCCTACATTTTAAACACCATATTTCCGCGCGGACCTCATTCTGGACTTCTTTTCCCTTCTTTGAGGCTTTGCAACTCCATATGCAAGCTAGCCAGCTATGATTGAATTTGCTGCAATCCCAGATTCGTATCCTAAATGGGCGAGACTTCTAATTTCATAACAATCTCTAATGCCTTCGCTTGCGTTCCAATCTTCTGTTGCGACAGTAGTAATCTTAAATGGGGCAATAGCGAAGCAATGTACCAGTCCTTGTGTTGATCATCTGTGATCTGCATATTAGCCTGCTGGAGCAGACATTTCAACCTTTGATCAAAGTCCCATGCAGACTCATTTACCTTCTGCTGGATCTCTTTGACCTCTGTCATTGACTGGGCTTGCAACTTAGGCTTCTTGAATTCATTGTTGAGTGCTTTCTTCGTTTCGTCCAGCGTTGCATTTGGATGAGCCAAACAATACTTAATATACCAACTTAGTGCTCTATCTTGCAGTGCTGTAACCAACTGCACTTTCTTCAAATCATCATCTGTAATCTGCTGTGACTTCCACACAACATCTGCTACAAACCAGAACTGTTCAAGGTCTTCTGTCCCCAGACCCCTGAATATGGGCATCTTCATAGCGTTGGCCATGTTGAATATCGGAGGTGGAGGTGTAGGTGTAGGTGTGTGAGGTGGAGGCGGAGGTGTAGGTGTAGGTGTAGGTGTGTGAGGTGGAGGTGGAGTGGATGGATGTGGTATCCCCGCGATACCCTACTTTACTGTCTGCAGCGCACCTAGAGGTGTCCTCAGAACACTACTTTCTTCGTCACTATCAGATGCTCCTAACAAAGGACTGTACTCAACACCTGAATCTAGATCTCTTCTGAATGTTTTTCCACTTTGCGTAGCTCCCATCAAATCTCTTCTAAACATTAATTCAATGGCATAACCCTTTTCTTGCACAACAACATTTTAATCCAAGTCTTTAGGGACTTTAGATACTTACCTCTTGGTCCTTTGAAAAATCGTCGTTTAGCTTCGCTATAACTTACAGATGTATTGATCGTGAAATTAGTGATGAATCCGCCCAAAATGCTATCGATCCAGTAATTGACAACCCTCGCGATCTTGTTTTCTGAAGCTTCCAGATGCCTTACCAATTATGGAGTCCACACAATAGGGTTATCCAACTTCCACGTACCTTGACTGTCCGCCAATTTAGACAACCATTGGTGTAATTCGCACGGAAAAGAGTAGAAGAAAATTTCGTGTTCGTTTGTATATAGGTATCTATTCAACCACTCTTCCTTCAACAGACGCGGATTCTTGTTTTCTTGAACTGCAAATTCGTGCAACTTCCGTTCTATCCACTTCTCGATTTCCTTCTTAGTTGGAAACCATTTATTCGACATCACACATTTCTTAGACAGATCCTGGTCTCGATAACGAAACCATTTGTTGGCTTGAGGGTGTCTGGACTGAGGTTCAGAGTTAGCTGCGCCAACCGACAAGACCCTTCACTGCTGGTCATTTTGGCAACAACCCACGTAGCGCAGGCTACAGTCTCACCCGAAACAGTATAGGGGGATGACAAAACTAGGTTTCTGCATCCATAGGTCTGTGTGATGGGTTTCTGTTACTTCTAGGGCTTTATCCCAACCTTCGCAAACCCTAACCCTTGAAATGCGGAAATTAAGATAACTTACAGATAATAGCTTCTAACTCTGTGCCGATTGCTTTAAACATTCATAACATCAAGTAATCTAACAGATCTACTACTTTCGCGCATCAATTAAGTGTTTCTTAAGATAAATGCAGAAATTAGAGCGAATACACAGAAAATGCAGAAGTAAACATAAAGTCACATATATTGTTCCAAAATAGTCTTTATTATGATCAATCCTTCTGTTACATACTATTTTTTCCTTGCGCACACAGCTGCAGGGGCCTGCGCACTCAGCTGCGGACTTACCAAGGTCTCCGTGCACACAGCTGCAGCAGCCTTACCCTTTGCTTAAGTACAAAAAACAGACTTTCCTGCCTTAGATCACTTGTCCATACATAGATCTTCAATGACTAGTTAGTTACTATGACTCGCTATGACTCCTTTATATAGTTTCTTTCATTACAATACCATGGTTCGTGAACCATGGGCGGGTCACAAAACATCCTAACTTCTAACAAACTAAGGGGCTTTGACCTTCCTAAAGCCCCTTTTGACTCCTATGACCTTCGCGCTCCGCTTCCTCAAAATGCGGAGACTTTACATAGATAACAAAATTTATTACAAAATTGACCACAGGGGACCCTGTCCCAACAGATATATATATCTATATATATATATATATATATATATATATATATATATATATATATATATATATGGTTTGGCATTTGCCGAGGGCTAGGGTGTAAGGCCTCCGGGTGATTGTGCGACGGGCACCGGGCACGGGCGCACGACGGGCGCACGATGGGCGCGCGACAACCGATTGTGCGACGGGTTTGCGACGAGCGGCGGTGGATGTGCGACACAATGCGACGAAACTATGCGACGTTATGAACACACCAAAAATTGGCTAAGTGTCATTCACACTTGAGCGTACATAATATGAGGATGCACGAAGGTTTATATATGCATGGCACGTGGGCATAAGACTTTTAACCAAGCCGACATGTTAAAATAAAGCTTGGGGCTGTTCATGCTAATAATTAAAAGGTCGGCCTAAAGGTGAATACGCATGATGGCAAGCGTATATACAAGGGAGGCTGCACCTCATTTGTGACAAGCATCTTCACTCACCTTTCATACGCTCAAGGGGTAAAAACACTTGCGCAGATTTGGAGGTAGATACGCATACCTCATGCGTAGTCTAACCCAAGTGCGAGGAGGAAGTGACTTACGGTTTGAGGTATGAAGGTTCAGTTGTGAGTGCAGATTTGGGTTTCTAAGTGCCGGTTTGGGTGAGGCAAGTGTGCCGAGGTCCAGATTATGTGCAGATTGTGTGCAGGACTTGACAAAGTAAGATAGGTGGCCCGGGTGGGCATTCTTCTTTGTGCAAGAGTGCATATGATGGTGAAAGGCTGTTCTATGCCTTGGTTGTAAAATTATTCTAAGTGTTGGCTTGGAGCTTGCCAAGCATCACTTGTATTGTAATATTGAAGAAGCTGTTATAATATATTGTTGGGCAGACTTTTCTGGGAGTTGCCCCTCCCTTTATACTTGTGTATTGTTGATGTTCTCGGTTTATTATACATGGTTAATGATTGAGAATGGTTTTCACTAAAGTATAAAGGATAATGCATTCATTCGGTTGCAAAACATAAGTTAAGTATGTTTATGTTGGAATAGGCGTAGTCCACAAGCGTTAGTATTGTTAAAAAGAAAGCGTTCGGTGGTGCCGCACCTCGCTACAAGCGGTTGGAAGATCACCGCAGGTGTAGGGGCGTGACATAGGGTGAGGTTGTTGGTACCCGGTTAGCTCACAGGTATACTCACTTAAGAGTTCACAATATTCCATTACACAATATTTATTAAGGCATTTTAGTTCATCATGTCACTAGCGGCGATTTGAACCTAGGCGGGGAAGATAAAAACCATTCCGTCCAACCACCTGAGATAACCCCAATTGACATATATATATATATATATCCAAGTAAGAAAATCAAGTAATTTTATTTATATAAATATAATTACATTGTTAGATGTTGTAAAGCATTCTTGTTTGTTTCATAAGGCTTGTAGCATATAAAACCTGTAAATGTCCCTTTATATATGAAAAACTAAATATTTCGTACATGACTAGATTCCACTATTTCATGCAAAAAAATTGTTTCCTTCCATTTTTTGTTTTCAAAAATTACATCCCCCTTTTATCCATTAGAAAATTATCGACTATCACTCCCTATTTGTTTCATTCACTGCCCATGAGATATGCCCATAAAGTGACCTAGAAAACCATGTTGTATGATTAAAAATTAAATCCAATGATCATGAAATATTCAAAATTTTGTCCGAGATGATTCTCAAAGACATTCCAGTCTCCTTTATGTTAGTTTTGTGGGCACTGGACTCAGTTCACACACACACACACCAGATCTAGTAACAATCTCAAATTAACTTTAACCCAACTAATTAACCAAAACACGTTGATCTGCCTAACCAAAAACAAATTTAACACAACGAAACTTATAATACCAACAATTAGATCATGTGCACTAAACATATTACACACAAGTCCTGACCAATCAATAGTTCTTCATTAAATTCTTCTCAGAACCTACTCGGGCTGCCTTACTGGGATAATGGCCCTCTAGGAAATTACATATACAAGAATTACCCTAGATCTGATCCTGCATCTTACGGATCAAGCCCTAGATCTGTCCTCGATCTAGCTAATCTATATCTCCTTTGTTGTTCTGTGCTCTTTCCTCGTACCTAGCACAACTGAGTGTCTTACCCACAACAAACCTGCAATATTGCTAATACAGCCCTGGTCGGCCCTCTCAGCCCAACTCGGCCCACTTAGCGAGGGATGTATTCTTACAACACCACCTGAAAGTGGTTGTGCCTTTGAACCCAGAACACATTTCCATCCTTGATCTGCTACCACAACCAGGGTTGCAAGGGAGCACCCCCCTCCGAATTTGCTCTCGAAGCGTGCTCCGCTCGGGAGCGGACAAGGAGTGACCTCTGGAGCTCGCTTCCTTTAAAAAAATTTCACTCCCTGGTTTTTCGGGAGCGAACAAGGGAGCGGTTGGGGAGCATCCGCTCCGGAGCGAATTTTTTAAGGTGGGAGTGGTCGCTCCTGCCTTAAAATATTCGCTCCCTGTGGGTGAATTTCATGGGACGTGCCACAGGCAAGGGAGGGAAAGGATGGGCCAAAAGAGCAAGATAGGGCTTTTGGAATTGGAGTTTGAGTTGAGGAGGAAGATTGAGAGGATTGCTTGGGAGCTTGAGGAGCTTGCAAGGGAGATTGGAGCTTGGGGTTGAAGGTCAAAGAAGTAGGACCTTTGCTCTAATCTAGCATTTGTATTTTTTATATGTTCATTGTTAAATGAAAATGTTTTCTTCTCTCTTTCCCATTCCCATTCCTCCATTTTATTGCAGGCAGGAAATTGTAACTCCACCAAAGTTTAAAACTTCAAAGAATCAAAACTTCAAACATCATGGCTATATGGCTTGGCATTCTCTTGATGCTTGTTCCTTTTTTTGTTATTATGGTGTTGGAGAGTGGAAGGAGGGTTGATCATGATGAAGAGGATGAAGAAGTGGGTAGTGGTGGATTTGAAAACCCTGGAGAGGAGGAGTACCTTGGTGAGGAGGAAGAGGAGAGTGGAGATGATGAGGGCCCAAAAACAAAAGCAAACCCAACCCCATTGTGGAAATATGTTGCTAGGCCCGAAGCAGGGGAAGGGGGTGGAACCACTAAATTTACATGCCTCCATTGCAAAAACACTTACACAGGTTCATACACCTATGCCAGAAAGCACCTTTGTGGGAAAATGCCATGGGATGGAGGTAAACAAGTAGGAATCAAAACTTGTGTAAGTGTGACAACACAACAAAGAGCCAAATACATAAGGGAAGAGGAGGAAGCCCAATATAAATCTAAAAGATCAAAGGGTGACTTTGAACATGATAGCCCACAATCACATAGACAAAGAACTCCATTAGCATCCTCCCATGGCAGTGGATATGGAGGCATAGGAACAAACATCCCTTTAAGGCGTAGAACCATATCAGATTTCCTTGACAAAGGGTGTAGGAATGATGTGGATTAAATTTTTTTCTGGTTTCTCTATGCATGTGGAATACCATTCAATGTTCTTCACTCACCTTATTGGCATGAAATGGTTTCCACCATTAATGATGCTCCCAAAGGATACAAGAGCCTTGGGTATGACAGGGCTAGAACTTTGCAACTTGATCATGAAAAAGCAAAAATAGCACGCGCTTTAGGTAAAATGACAAATTCTTGGAATGATCATGGGGTATCCATTGTATCTGATGGATGGAAAAATGTAAAAGGCAAGCTATTGATAAGTGTTCTTGCTGTGTCTACTAGTGGTGCAATCTTCCTTTCAGCATATGATTACTCAGAAAAGTTAAAGACCGCCATAAACATTCCAGAACCATTACTTCAAACAATTGAACGTATTGGCCCATACAATGTCATCTAAGTCATCACTGATAATGCTTCTAATTGTAAGGCAACGGGAGCAATTATTGAGGATAGATACCCCAACATATTTTGGTCTGGGTGTTTGGTTCACACAATGAACCTTTTGATGCATGATATTATTAAGAACAAACACCCTCAATACAAATGGATTGGTGATTTGTACAAGAGAGGCAAGAGAATGATAAAATTTATTACCAATCATAGCAATACCCATGGGCTTTTCCAATCACTCAAGTTTGGAGTTGTTGAAGATTGCGAAGACTAGATTTGCTAGCTATTACCTCACCTTCATGCGCCTTTTGAAGGTAAGAGAGTCATTGGTTAGCATGGTATCAAGTCAATATTGGCAGGTATTAAAGGACAGGGCTCCAACTATAGTTGACAAGCAAGGTTTTGAATAGGTGGAGGACACTGCTCTTGATGGTTTGTTTTGGGCACGTGTGAGGGAAGTTTTGCAATTCACCAAGCCCATTTATAACATGATTTGTTTTGTAGATACAAATGCACCAATGATTGGGGAGGTGTATGAGCAAATGGATAACATGTTGGGGCAAATAAAAGATATTGTTCAGGGAAAAGATCCCAACTTGTATGATATTATTCACAAATGTGTGTGTGCACGATGGAATAAACTTAATGTTCCACTACATGCCTTGGCGTATATCTTTATGCCAAAATACTACTCTCCAGTTTGGTTAGGCAAACTTGCACTTGGGGGTGGGGTTAGGGCCAAACCCCATACAGATTCAGAGGTACAAAAGGGATATATGAAAGCATTAGACAAGCTAGTCCTTGACATGGACGAGTGTGCTAATCTGTGTCTTGAATTAGGTAGATACTTCACTAGCATTGGAGTGTTTGGTTCTTTGCATGTAATGGAAGATAGGGACAAATTTGATGCTATCACATGGTGGGATGCATATGGCGGGCAGGGACATTTGCCAAAATTGGAAAAAAAGGTGCTCTCAAAGGTTGTAAATACTTCTTCCGTAGAGAGATGTTGGAGCACCTACAACTTCATCCATAATGTGAGAAAAAACAGACTCAATGAAAACCAGGCAGAAAGCTTGGTTTATGTGCACTACAACTTGAGGTTGTTGAGTCATTATTGTGATCGGGCTTGTGAGGATACATCATATACAAATTGGGACAACAACCCAGAGGAAGATAATTTGAAGGATGGTGCTCTACATCTAGAAGAATTTCAAACAAAGCTTTTGAAAGATGATGATGAAGCATCACCAACCATGCCACCCCCACCATCCAGTAGCAGTGCTCGAGTTCCAACATCTTTGTCTTTGTTGTTGCCACCTCCATCTACATCCTCACATGGAAGGCATGTGGCTTTTGGTTTCGGTCGTCCAACTATGTGGAGGAGACTCCCAGTGGTAGTAGACCACCACGACCTTCTCAGGGATTGGAAATTTCTCGTGGTGGCAAGAGGAAGCTGTAGATAATATATTTACTTGTATTTTCTAGTTTCTACTATCTAGTAGTTTTTATAACTGTTGACTCTTTCATAACTATTAATTTATTATGATATTTTGTGTAAACAATATATGACAATTTAAGTTTGAAGTTTGAAGTTGGAACTTGGCACTTATAACCCATTGGTAATGAATTATGAATATATTATATGATGCTTCATGAAAGTTGAAACATTTCATTTCATGTTAGATATTTTTTGTTGTAATGGTTAAAAGTACAACTTTAGTGATCAATGATGATAAATGTTATATATTTAATTTTGAAAGCTTGAAACTTTAAGATTGATGAATCATGAGACTCAATCAGTGTTGCACGAAGCGCCCCCCCCCCACGGTTCCAAGCCCCGAAGCGCGTCCCGTACGGAAGCGCCTAGGAAGCTTGGCCAGAAGCGGCGCTTCCGAATTCGGAAGCGCCGCTTCGGCTTTTTTAGCCGCTTCCTGGAAATTTGGAAGCGCTGTACGGAAGCGCCGCTTCCGAAGCGCCGAAGCGCGCTTCGTACGGCGCTTCGGAGGAGGAAGCGTACGCTTCCTGTACGCTTCCAGAAAAGCTTCCGGAAAAGCGTTTAGAAAATCGTTTTTTTTTCAATTTTTTTTTTAATTTTAGGTGAGTTTGCTTGTTGGGGTGGGTCCACCTTGGGTTAGGGTGACGAATGAAGGCAAAAAAAAATATAAATATAGCAGATGCTCCCTCATGGTAATGTTAAATTCTTAAAGTAAAAGTGACATTATCCTTTATTTTTCATTTTCATCCTTTTACTTAAATTTTTAACATTACCATGAAATGACTCAGGATGTTTGAGAGTGGTTCCAGCCTCATTGGACTTCATATGGAGAAAATAGAATTTCATATCCTATTCAAAATTCAGCAGACTTAACAGTTTTTAGGAATTCAGGATCAATGGGATTGTGGCATTTCATTAGATTATATCAAGTATGAAGGTATGCGATTAGCATTTAATCAAGAGCACCAAGCCCTATATGTACCCTAGTGTTGGTGGTGTTAATTGTTGAACTCCTTTGTCACGCGGCACGCCCTTAGCAAAAAATTACCTTTCAATCAAGTCAAAATCATCGATCAAACATGTTAAGCTTTTTCTACCATATTTTAAGTCTTGAATTAGGTAGTTTGATCAAAATTGGGCAATGTTGACTAATATCCCTAGACAATCGAGGTAGAGGCAAAGGCTAGACAAGAGGAGAAGAATCTAGATTCTAGATCATTAATGTACAATGGATGTTATATCTATCTTGATTTATTTAAAAATATGCATGTTTTCATGTCTTCTACAATTAATTTGGTATTTGGGATGTTTGTTTTGAGTATAAATTCAAAAAAATATAAATATATATATATATATATATATATATATATATATATATATATAGCAGACGCTTCTGCGGACGCTTCGCTTCCTAGATTTTTGGAAAATGACGCTTCAGCGTCCCCGCTTCCAAAAAACGCTTCCGCTTCGTGCAACATTGGACTCAATATTTTGTATGCTACTAACTTGTGGAAGTGGTTGATGAAGATTATAACTTCTAGATGATTGATGTTATATGGTTCAATCCATGCCTTTATGCTTTTTATATATAATTCATCATTCTACATGCTTTTGTTGACATATATGCACCAAAATATATAAAAATATATATTATGTAAAAATTTGCTACTAATTCGCTCCCAAACCGAGAGTGTTTGAAAATGTCGCTCACTGCTCCTGCTCTCGCTCCGCGCTCCCGCTCCCGCTCCCCGCTTTCACTCCCACTCCCAAGTAACCTTGACCACAACTGCTCCATATGACACAAAAACAATTCTTGCTGTATGACAGGGACCCTTCTTCAAAGACATCCTACTCCTGATAATTTTGCATGGCCATCTTGTACCATGACACAATCTTGGAAGACTACTCTCTCCCATCTGCATGGCCATCTCGTACCATGACTCTTGGAAGACTACTCTCTCCCCCCTGCATGGCCATCTTGTACCATGACTTCCTGAACTTGAAGGTTGTCTTCCTTTATGTCGTTGACTCCCTTTGAGCTTGTTGACACCCTATGAAGATTAACTCCCTCATGAGCTTGCTTACTCCCTTTGAAGCCTGACTCCCTTCGACTCCAGATTGCAGGCCTTCTCGACCCTCAAGGTCTCTGCTTGACCTTCACTCTAATTTTCTCACTTGGATCTCCAATGGCTATCTTAGCTCTCTGACCATGTTGGTCCTACCTTCTCGGTCCCTCTCCTATCACAAGAACAAATCAGGCCCTTACTCGATCCCTCCAAACTCATATCTCTTCACAAGACCTTCACACTTGGATCATAATGAATCCCTCATTCTCTTGTGCTGATCTCCTCTCAAGATCCTAACACATATGATGAATGAATCTCTCATCCATTTCTCTCTCTGTCTATGCACTAGGTTGCAATTATCGACAACTCCTCGTGTGAACGATCTACTCCATGTTTCACTAGGCTCGCTAATCCTTACCTTCACAATCCATACAAGCAGTCTTCCATACTTAGCCAACTCTCTTGCCGTGGGTCTTCAAAAATCAAAACACTGTTGCTACCTGCAACAGTTCCTATAACTCCCTCTCAGAGCTGTCACCTATGCAAACCTCAAATCCAATTACCATTCTTAGAGATTAGGTTCTGATACCATGTTAGATTTTTTGGCACTAGACTTAGTGCACACACACACACACACTAGATTTGGTGACAGTCTTAAATTAATTTTAACCCAACAAATTAACTGAAACACACTAACGTCCTTAACCAAAAGCAAATTTAGCATAGCGGAACTTATAAAACCAACAATTAGATCATGCACAATAAACATATCACACACAAGTTTTGCCCAATCATAAATTCTTCATTAAATTGTTCTTGGAACCTACTCAGGCTCCCTTACTGGGATAATAGCCCTCGAGGAAATTACATATGCAACGATTACCTTGGATCTGATCCAATAGATCAAGCCTTAGATCTGTCCTTGATTTGGCTGGTTTGGATCTCCTTTGCTGGTCCATGCTCTTTCCTCGGGCCTAGAACAACTGAGTATCTCACTCACAACAAAATTGCAATATTACTCATGTAGATATCTTGTTTACTTGAGAGAATCTCTCTCTCAATGTCTTGTGTTCTTGCACGTCTTTATGCCCTTCTCAGCTCGATCGGCCCTCTCGGCCCAACTTGGCATACTCGGCTCCACAAGACATCCCTCTTGCTCTCTTACTGACCACAAGAATGTATCGGTCACCCCTGTACTTTACTTTTCCAAAGGGTGCAATACCATGGGTGATAAGAATTCCATGGGTCTTTGGGTGCAAAACCCTATCACTTAGCTCACTTGCCCCACACGTGAGAATACTCCCAGTGCTACCCAAAACATCAACACTTTGTCCATCTCTAGCCCTGATTTTGATAAACCATATGTTGTCTTGTTTCTGTCTCTATAGACATGTTCAAAGGAAATAATATGAGTGAAGGTTAACTGTAAAGACATAACATCAAGAAACAAAGGTTGGAGCATGAAATTTCTTAGAACTAACTCTTGTTTCATCCACTAAATTACAAGGAGTGAATCCTCAAATATTTGGATATTTGTTACTCCATGTTCTTGAGCCAACATCAAAAACAATTTGAGTGCCATTAATTTATATAAGCTATTTAATTCTTGGCCAATTGTAGCTTTAAATGATATACTATGAAGCATAGAAGGATGTAGGATTCCCATTGCGCCACCCTGGGAGGGGTTCTCTAAGAAGCACCATCAAAGAATGCCCATGGAATGACTGTCTTATGTTGTGTTTTTCCTAAAACTAAGGAAATGTAGGTGGTATGTTTAAGCTTTGGACAAGACATCTGATAGGTAAAGTATCTCTATCTTCAAACAATTTTGAGTTGCTAGCAAACCATACCCTTCGAGCAAGAGTCAAAGGGAAAGTTCTATACCTTCTGGTTTCCCTATTAGTGCACTAAGTTTTGAGAGCCTCCTCTATAGAGTTCCTGTCCCAAGCATTTTTCAATCTTGTCATTCCTTCTACTTCATTCCAAACCTGCTTTGTAAATTAGCAAGACAAAATTAGATGCAAGTTTGTTTCTTCTTCTTGTTTGCAAAGACAACACCATCTAGGTCTCACAAAACTCCTTTTTTGCAAAATATCCCAGGTTAAATCTATGTTATTCAAGAATAACCACATGAATATTTTGGATTTTGTTGGACACTTTAGTTTCAAAACTTGTTTCCACCACCAGACCTGGAAATTTTCTCTTCACTCAGCAGCTAAAACTTGATATCCAATGCTTGGCATGTAGTACCTTGTTGGATTTTATGACCAGATAATTTGATCCTCATCATCTCTCATTCTAATGTAATAGGCTCTTAAATTTTCAGCATGCCTCTGCCAAGCAACTATATCATCTTCCAACCAATCTCCCTCCATGATAGCCAACACTGTTGGCATGTAGTTGTTCTGTGCCGTCTAGCAATCTACTTGCGAGTATAAAAACCTCTGTCTTTTAGATTGTGAATCAGTTGTGGATGTAACCTCTGGAAGAGCGCATACACATTTATAACTTTTATATCCATGTTGAAATCAAGAGTTACTTTTTAGAGGTGCTTGAAACCACCTTGAAGAAATGATGCATCAGGTGAAGTTGCCTATCATATCTACCCTAGAAGTATCTAGTAAAGTTAGGCTTTATGCATGTTACATCTTCAAAATAAGAGGAGGACTTTTGCCTCACAACAAGGTGAAACAAATATAAACACCATCAAAGATGATATAACTTCAAACTAGTAGCTCAACATCAACAACATCTCGAAAGTTCTCCAATTAGTCTAGGAGTGATAGAGAAGTGTAAAAGTTTGGGAATTAATGAATAGAAGGAGATTTGTTAATTTTAGGTAACAATGGTATGTTCTATGCTTTAGAGAAATTTTACTTCAATTTCTTTATTAACCCAATATCAATATCCAATTTAGCAATCACATGAACATGATAGTAAAATGCAGATAGAACATAAACATAAACAATAGAAGACAAGCCAAGACAAGAGGACACAAGATGTGGCACCAGCTAGGGACAAACCCCAATGTGGGGAAACCCATGATCAATTCTTCTTATATTCTTCAATAGTTCAACAGAGAGAGAGATAGTACAATTTACAAATCTGATAATTTATGACAGCAGCAAAAAATCCCTAACCAGAAAAGTCAACGCTGGTCAATAGGGCATATTCCTTCCTCAATTCAGCTTGGTCAAACCCAGTCAACTTCGGCCTCCAATAGCAAGTCTAATCAGCCCAAAATAGTCCAAAAAAGTCTAGTCAAAATTGGTTAACGAAAGTCAACTCTGCGGCCAACCCTAGTACAGTCAATGCTGGTCAAAGGAGAGGTCAGATTGCCTCGGTTTTATTGCTCAGATCTGCGGCCTGCTAGGAGAGAGATACCTCACCCAAACTGAAGTCAAAATAGGTCAACGCTTCAAGTCAACGCTGTGAAACAAACTTCGTGCAGCTCAGTCAACGCCGGTCAATGTAGTCAACAAAAATTTGTCCTCCTTTCCTTCGCACGTGTGAGAGAGAAGAATGCCCAGAAATGCATACCCAATCACAAGAGGAGAGAGAGAGATGTGAGATGAGATGATGGTGAAAATGACTTGAGGTCTCCTTCTTTTATATGCAATGTTGAGGATGAGTTGGGGGTTTGAATACCTGTTTTGCTTGCTAGCCGACCTTGACAATTTGTCCATAATATAAATAAATTCATATCTTTATTTGTACATGTCGGAATTGGATGATCTTTAGATCAATCCTACACCTCTCGGAGAGAGGAATCCAAGAAAAATATCAGCTGTCATAAATAAGATGACCCATGTGGAGTTTGGCCCTTGTTGCCAATTTTAACAAGAATCCTCCTCCTCCTTGTGATATTCCACCAGCACTGTACCTTGTTAACGCAACATTATCTATTCGAAAAGATCATTAGCGGTTGAATTAAATTGTTTCTTAATATGGGTAAACGAGATTTCTTCAAACTCTGCAGTCACTAAGAAGCCTTGCTCCAATAGTGGCCTTAAAGAAATGTTTTGCAACCTAAACTCCTCCGACCCACTCAGTAACAAGTTTAGAATTCCCAAAGACCTGCAATTTGGAAGCCTCGTTCTCCAAAGCAATCTTCAACAAGTTGAGCGGAGCATAAGTTCAACCTAACTGTTTGTTGGCTTCCTAAGATCCAATTCATAAGTAATGGAAACTCTGTATGTGAAGTACAACACTCTCTTTTCAATACAGGGTCCCTTGTTTCGTTGGCTTTGCAAATCGAAGAAACAACAGATTTTGGATTTATCTATTTTAGTGGAAACTAGGTTGTCTATCACCTTCTGTTTTGGAGGGAGTTTTACGTCTACATAAATTATGC
This sequence comes from Pinus tabuliformis, assembly GCA_031772625.1. NCBI lineage: Eukaryota > Viridiplantae > Streptophyta > Pinopsida > Pinales > Pinaceae > Pinus > Pinus tabuliformis. The sequence goes on from CM062818.1 coordinate 1,540,727,577, forward strand.
TCAATTTTGTAAGAAAGGGGAATAGGCCTTGTCTTGAAATAATATGGCATTTCTAGTGATCTGCATTCCCCAGGAAACAATGAATGGAAGGCCTTTATGATCACCAAGACTAGCATCCTTTAACCATTGCTTTAGCCCTTCTCCAATAAAAAGCCTTCCCATTTCCTTGAACCCCTAGTTAAAGATAATGATCCTTTCTACACCCCCCCATAAAAAGGACAGTCCATCAATAAATGCTTTATGTTCTTCTCTTCAAATTTTCATAGCATACAAAATCTTGGACCATGCCTTGATCTCTTTTGTAGTGCATCCCATGTCAATGTTTTGTTATTTAGGGCCAGCTATAGGAAGAATCTAGTTTTTAGTGGAGCTTTGATCTTCCATAGAGGCTACTACTAGGCTACTTCCCGTGCTTCATCAAGGATCATGGTGTAGTGAAGGCTTGCAGTGTACTCTCTGGCGGGATTCCAGGACCATACTAGTGTATTCTTACATATAAATGTAGCTCAACCGTAGTCTATTTATGAAGAATCTCCATCGTTCTACTACCTAATCAACCAACCCTTGAAACCAACATCCATTCATTCATCCATCATGCCATAAATTTCTATGCTCGGAACTACAATGTCTGCAAGTGTTCAATATAGTTTTCTCTAATTTCAACTAGACCTTTACTGAGTCTAAAGCTGCCATCATTTCCATCCCAAGCGTCAAAACCAACTTGTACACTTTTACCGTTTCCTATCTTCCATGCTAGCCAACTTCCCACAAGTGGGAAAGCTAATGCTAAGGCTTTTCACATGATAGAGGAATTGACAAAGGGTTTGGACTTTTGTCTATTCGAGTATTACATAGATATTGTTTCAATTTATTTGTATTTGATCCCATTTTACCACGGCCTAGTGGCCTTGATTGATCTCCATAAACTCATTGTTGCAAGGGCTTTGCCAAAGGAGTGTATGTTTTTAAAGCCCCAACCGTCCCTGACTTTGTGTTTTGCTAACCTTTGCCACTTCACTAAAGGGATGCCTTTGCCCTTGATCTTTTTTCAAAAGAAGCTGAAGCAATTTTTTCAAATTTTCTCTAATATGCCCATAGGATTATATACCAAGGAGTGCCAATTGTCAAGAGTAGCCTCTGAGACGGATTTTATCAGATTTAATTTCCTGCCATGGATAGCCATCTAGTTCATTGTCTAAATGTCCTTTTACCACTTCTTATACAACCAATTCCAATACATAGAATCATAGTCATTTGCTTTTATAACAAAGCCTAGATATTTTAAACCCAACAAAGCCTATATATTTTAAACCCTTGTTGAATTCCACCACTTGAAAGAGTAGGATCTGAGTTATTCCCCTGACCTGATTGTCAAATAATTCATAGAAGGAAATGGATGATTGTCATGTTCACATCCATGCCTTAGTTAAATTGCATAAATCTAAAGCCTCCTTCAAAAATGTTGCTTCTATAATGGAGCCAACTCCAAAGAGAACTACATCAACACAAAGCAAATGTAAGATGGAAAGACCTCTTCCAACTTGCACTTCTTTTGAATTTCCACTCCTTTTATAGACATTAATGAGCCTACTTGGTGCTTCCACCACCTATATTTTATTTGTTAATACCACATTTCCCCATTTCCAAATTTTGGATGGTCATGTTTCCAAGGCATTCTTGTTTTCAAAACTCATATCCATTTCCTTGTACCGTGAAACTTAACTTCGTGCCCTTTGTAACAATTTTTTGTTAGGGTCCCACCCATCTCCCCTTGTCAAGGGAGAAGATGGTCCCACCTAACTCCCATTGTTAAGGGATAGGCTGTTACTGATTGTATTATGGCCTATCTGTTAAACAAGGCCCACTAATTAGTTCGAGTTTGTAATCAATAAACGTAAAGTGGCCACATTAAAGAAGGCCTAATAGTTAGTTGTTGTGGTCCATTAGGTGCTTAGGGTTTTGGTTTAGTTAGAAAATATTTATAGTTGTAGAGGCTATGCAATTCGGTACACAATGTATTTTGATATTTTATTGGAGCATTGCTCAATTAGAAGTTGCCTCCCTTGAAAAGGTAAGTGAACAATGCCTACGATTCGTACTATCAATAAAGGTTTGCCTCTTGTTGCTATTTCAGTCCTTTGGTTTTATTTGATTTGATTTTTGAAGTTATATTTTTGTCTATATTGCTTTGATTGTTGTGTTTCAGCTCTCAAGGAACACATCACTTTCCTATATTAGAGCACTTTCTTGTGCTAGCACATGCCCAATTTTTGTTGATATTTTTTTAGGCTAGAGACATGCTTTGGTGTCTAAAAACACATAGATCTGTCATTCAGTGGGTAAAACTGTGACTAGGAAGCATACACGTAGGGGATACAAGTGGGGTCAATTGGTTGGAAACCTTTGTACACCTTTGTTGGTACTTAGTGAGTAGTACTACGTTAGATAAGATTTGTCGATGGATTTGATCTTCCATGTACCCTTGGATATATCAAAAGCCCCCTAGGCACACTCGAAACCATCTTTAGATAAACCTATTGGTCATCTTGTTATTATAGTACATCAAGAACAATAGTTGGGAAGATGAAGGTCACTCTTGTGCCCTAGAGAATCGGGTAGTACAACTAAAGGTATCATCTATCATCCTTAGTTAGCATTATGTGAGATTCAATTGAGTACTATTGTTGGAAACCCTCTAGTATGTCAGAGAGCTATAGCACCCGACACTCCTTTGCTTTGAGGACTTCACAAACCCTAGCCTTTGCAACTTGAGTAGCAGACAAAAAATGATCTTCTGGATTATTAGGAATTTGGGAATTCCATTAATGTAGTAAAACTCAGACAAGAGTCATACTCTCACCAGAGTTATATTTTCAAAAAAGGTCCGGGCCCATTTTGTATGATTATCAGAAACCTGTCTCAAAAGATTCCTTGCATGACACTAATTGTATAAGTATAGCTCTCGAGTAGCCCTTTTTACGTGGATCCGACAGTATTGTTGTCTGCACTCATCTCAAAAGACCGCTCTTGTCACATTGAGCATGTTGATATAGCTCTTGGGTAATCCTTTTGGTTCAGTGCAAAAGAGAGGATGCCAAGGTCTGTTGGTGCTAGATGGTGAAACCAAGTGAGATGGCTGAGAAGGAGGTTCCTCATCAGAGTCATCTATTACTTTGAAGGGTTTGATGCCTTTTGGAGAGTGGCCAGGGTTGAGGGGACCTAGCTGCTTGATTCTGGAGCAGCACAAGGGTGAGGAAACCTATCTCTTATAATATCAACCCATGGTGAAGAAACTTCAAATGGAGTCTTGGCTACTTGATCTGATCTGGCAATTACTACTTTGTGTGGGTGGGAGCACGACTCTAGGATCTCTAGAGCTGATTTGTTTGTGCCGCTAATGGTGTCAGTGCTATGGTCTGGAGCAGCATATCCTAAGGGGCCTCAAGTGGGCTAGTTGACCCTTTTGGCATGAGGGGTTGGTTGAGATGAAATCTGAGGTCTCACAGATTTGGAGGCCATATTGGCATGGGTTTCTAGAGGTGTCACTGATGGGAAACTGAGAGAACAACATGATGCTCCAAGTAGTCTTTTGTTTGGTCAGATCATGAAGGGACGGTGAGGCAAGTTTTAAAATCTTTCTTGTGAAGAAAGCAAGGCACCTCTGATCTTGTAGTAGATTGGTCAATGAAAGATAAGATGTTCCATTGTCTTGGTCTTCTGTCAGTGGCATAATTGGCAAATCCTAATCCAGTGTGGGATGTGGCTGTTCGTCTCAACCCAAAGCCTGTGAGAGCCAACTAGAACTGACCAAGGGAGATCCCGAGAGCATGCATCTAGTGTCTTCATTTATATGCAAGTTTGATAATAAGGCTGTCTCTTAGTTGCAGAAACTTCTTGGAATAAAAGGGCATCTCAGGGCCAAGACACTTAGGGGGAGCACTTAAAGTGACTTGAATGTATTGTGTGTACATGTCCTTTCTGGTTCTCTAGTTTAGGTCTTTTTTAGATGGTATGAGGTGAGCTGAAGTGTTTAGAGTATACTTGAAATGGGGAAGTCAATTTGGAGAAATGGCCATTGACTGAAGTAATTGGGAAGCCTCTAAAAACTAACAATGAATACGTCTTAAGGGCCTTCCTGAGGCAGTGGCCTCTGAGGAACGTAGTGCAAGATAGGGGTATTAATGCTAAGAAATATAGCTTTGCACTAGAGATTTTATTCTATTGGTTGATAAAATCACAAAACCTTTTGGAGGAAGTGTAAATTTCTATATGTAAATATTTCTTGCCAAAATGATTGCTTTGGAAGGAATGCATTTCACATTTATAACCAGAGTTGCGGGGGAGCGCACCCCCCCCCTCAAACCCGCTCCCGAAGAGCACTCCCGATAAAAAAATTTGCGCTCCCTGCCATTTTCGGGAGCGCTGTAGGGAGCGATCACTCCGTCGCTCCTGGAGCAAAATTTTAAGCCCGGGAGCGATCGCTCCCGAGCATTAAAAAATCGCTCCGGGAGCGTTTCGGGCGGCGCCGAGAGCGATCCGACGGAAAAAAATTCCGCGGACCCGAAAAAATTAAATTAATTTTTTTGTTTTGTTTTTGTTTTAAAAGCCCAATGGGCCTAAAAAAATTCATTATCACTTCATTGAGTTGAGTTTCTTGGAGAGCAAGAGCAAAGGAGCAAGGAGAAGCAAGGAGCAAGCGCCGAGGAGCGAGGAGCAAGCTTGCAAAGAGGTAAGTAACTTAGTAATTTAGTTAGTTTAATTTAGTTAGGTAGTAATTTAGTTAATTTAGTTTAAAAATCATGAATTTAAATTAAATTAATAAATTAAATTAATTAATCCTAATAAATTAAATTAATTTGCAAATTCAAAACCCTACAAACATCAAACACCATGGACCTGGCTATATTTCTTGGCATTTTCCTCTTCTTGGTCCCTTTTATGGTTATTATGGTGCTGGAGAGTAGGAAATGGGGGGGCCAAACTGAAGAGGGGGATGAAGAAGTTGGAGAAAGTCGAATTGATGAAAACCCCGGTGAGGAGGAGCTGGAGGAGGGTGAACATGACCCTCAAAAAACTAAACAAGACCAAACCCCATTGTGGAAATATGTTAACAGGGCTGAAACAGGGAGAAGGGGTGGAACCACTAAATTTCATTGCCCCCATTGCAACAATGATTACACAGGTTCATACACCCGTGCTAGAAGACACCTCTGTGGGAAAAGGCCATGGGATGGAGACAAACAAATAGGAATCAAAACTTGTCCAGCGGTGTCAACAGCGGATATAGCCAAATACATAAGGGAAGAGGAGGAAGCCCAATACAAATAAAAAAAATCAAGGGGTTTCTTTGAACCAAGCTCACAATCACAAAGAACTCCTTCAGCGTCCTCCCAAGGCAGTGGATATGGAGGCACAGGGTCATCAGCTTTAAGGCGTAGAACCATATCAGATTTCCTTGATGAGGGGTGTAGGAATGATGTGGATTCAAAGGTTTACAGGTTTCTCTATGCATGTGGGATACTATTCAATGTTCTTCGCTCACCTTATTGGCACGAAATGGTTTCTGCCATAAATGATGCCCCTAAAGGATACAAGAGCCCTGGGTATGACAAGGCAAGAACCGTTGGCCTTGATCATGAAAAAGCAAAAATATCACATTCTTTGAATAGAATGACAAGTTCTTGGACTGACCATGGGGTGTCCATTGTATCTGATGGATGGACAAATGTAAAAGGCAAGCCATCAATAAGTGTTCTTGCTGTGTCTGTTAGTGGTCCTATCTTTCTAACTGCACATGATTACTCAGACAAGTTCAGGACCGCCATCAACATTGCAGAAGCATTACTTGAAACAATTGACCGTATTGGGCCATACAATGTCATCCAAGTCATCACTGATAATGCTCCTAATTGTAAGGCAGCAGGAGCAATTATTGAGGATAAATACCCCAACATATTTTGGTCTGCATGTTTGGTTCACACATTGAACCTTCTGATGCATGATGTTGTCAAAAACAAAAATGCACAATACCAATGGATTGGTGATTTGTACAAGAAAGGCAAACAAATGATAAAATTTATTATAAACCATAGCAATACCCATGGCCTTTTCCGCAGTCACTCGAGATTGGAGTTGTTGAAGATTGATGAGACCGGATTTGGTAGCTATTACCTCACCTTCAGGCGCCTTTTGAAGGTAAGAGAGTCATTGGCTAGCATGGTATCAAGTCCACATTGGCAGGTATTAAAGGAAAGGGCTACACATGCAGCTGACATGCGAGGTTTTCAACTGGTGGAGGAGGCCGCTCTTGATGGTCAGTTTTGGACAAGTGTGAGGCAAGTATTGGATTTCACCAAGCCCATTTATCACATGATTCGGTTTGCAAATACAGACAAATCAGTGATTGGCGAGGTGTATGAGCAGATGGATACCATGTTGGGGGAAATAAAAGATATTGTTCATAACAGAGATCCTGACTTGTACAATTCGATTCACGATTGTGTGTGTGAACGGTGGAATAGACTTAATCTTCCACTACATTGCTTGGCGTATATCCTTACGCCAAAATACTACTCTACATCTTGGTTGGGCCAACCTGCACCAGGGGGTGGGATTAGGACCAAACCCCATTTAGATGCAGAGGTAACTAGAGGATATTTGGAAGCATTAGAAAAGTTGGTACCTGACAGGGAGGAATGTGCAGCTGTGCGCCTTGAAATAGGCAAATACTTCAGTGGCACTGGTTTGTATGGTAACTTCCATGCAATGGACGACAGAGATAGATTTGATACTCTCACATGGTGGGAAACATATGGCGGCCAGGGACTTTTGCCAAAATTGGCAAAAAAAGTTCTTTCACAGGTTGTAAATACTTCTTCTGCAGAGAGGTGTTGGAGCACCTACAGCTACATACATAATGTGAAAAGAAATAGACTCAATGAAAACCGAGCAGAAATCTTGCTTTATGTGCACTACAACTTGAGGTTGTTGAGTCATTACTGTGATCGGGCTTATGAGGATCCCACATATAAAATTTGGGACAATCACCCAGAGGATGACAATTTGGAGGATGGCATTGTACATCTTGAAGAACTGGAAGAGGAACTTGTAAGGGATGAAGATGAAGCAGTTGCAGTAGCCATGCCACCTCCACCTCCACCATCTAGTAGCAGTGCTCGAGGTCCGAGTCTTGTTCCTTTGCTGTCGCCACCTCCATCTACACCCTCATGTGGAGGTTCTAGTTCTGGTCATCGGTCTGTGCGGGAGACTCCTAGAAGACCACCACGACCTACTTATACTCCTGGAGATTCTCGTGGCAAGGGCCACATGTAGATTTACAGTTTACTTGTCTTTTTTAGTTTCTATTAGACTCTAGTTTTCATAACTGTTGAGTTTTGAGTCCTTGACTCTTGACTCTTGACTCTTTCATATCATAATGATTTTTTTTGTAAACAATATATCACTGTGACAATGAAAATTTGAAGTTTGAAGTGGGGCCTTGGCAATTATAACTCATTGGTAATGATTGTGAATTATGAATATGATGCTTCGTGAAAGACTAAGGTTGTTTCATTTCATTTCATTATTCATGTTTCATTTTATAAATTTATAACATTTCATATCATGTTAACAGTTAGAAGTTAGGACTTAGAAATATCTAAGATATTACTTCTTGTAATGGTAAAACTTAGTTACTTAGCTTACAAGTACAACTTTGGTGATCAATGATGATAAATGTTATTGAATTTTCAATTTTGAAAGCTTGAAGTTGAAACTTTAAGATTGAATTTGATGAATCATGATTCACGAGACTCAATATGTTGCAGTTGTAATATTTATTTTACTAACTTGTGGACATGGTTGATGACGATTATAATTTCTAGATGATTGATGTGATATGGTTCAATGATCAATCTATGTTTTTGTTTTTTGTTTTTTGTTTTTTTAATGTTTTTTATGTCTAATTCATCATTCTACATGTTTTTGTTGACATATATGTATCAAAAATTTAAAAATATAAAAAATATATATATTTTTGAAAAATCGCTCCCAGATTCGCTCCTAAACCAGGAGCTTCTGAAAATGGTCGCTCCCGCTCCCGTTTTCACTCCCGCTCCCCGCTTCCAAGCAACATTGTTTATAACCAGTCATTTTTAATCAGACTGAGTTACTGAAACTGTGAAGTTAACTTTTTGAACCTTCTCAAATTTCAAGGCCATCATATACACTTGATATATAATCACAGATATATCCTCTCAAATTGGATGCGTGGCTTATCTCTTATCTCATATTCTTTGTCATATGATTGATTTTACAGGCTTATGCTGTTCATGGGGATCTAATGGTATTTAGCGCATTCTCAAAAAGTGGTTTGATGTCTGGACTCTGGAATGGGCTGTTGCATGTTGAAAAGCTCTCAATTCATCACCTTTGGCTTTTCGAAGAAGTTAGTTGGGTGGCTTAACTTCTCAGCATTGGTACAATAGAGTAAGACATGCCAACAGGTTATTGGTTCTTTTCACTTCACACTGGTTCTTTCATTTGCCAGATACAGTTATTGAGAAATGGCCTTCGGACAAATATCACTTCGTCAGCTAATTGTTACAAAAAAAGTCCTGCAATCGTCAAAGAGGGCTCCACTTTCTCTCTGTGGATACTTACATTGCCCTTCAGATGAAACCCACATTTTGAGTTCAGCAGAGTGGTCTATATTGCGGTCACTCTCACAGTTACCTGCTGATCACCCGTTCCAGAAAGCTGATAAAGACAGGGATGAAGAGAACTGTCAGAAACGGAAGATCATCTTAGATGTGTCCACCAAACAGTGGCTAAAACACCCAGACGGGTTGCTTCTGAGAGATGCTTCTCTGCTTGTTCTCAGGGGACAGGGACTCTCATCTGAAGGAGTCAGATTGATATCTCACTTCACCAGGACTTCTTCCACTGCAGCAGCTAAACAACGTGCCATTGAGGATGAAGAGGATGACAATAAAGAGAAAGTTTCAAAGCAAAGAAAAATTGAAGCATCGCCAGAAGAATGTGACCAGGCTGTAGAAGGGTTGAGCTTAGTAAAAGCAAAGGCGAAACAAGTGCAGGATTTTCTCAAGAAAGATGAGAGATTTGTAAAGAAATTTTGGGCTACAATACTTGGAATCGGATCTGCACTAAAATTGGTGGCATCTATGAGCAGGTAGGTTTATCATTTCAATGGAACTTAACTTATTTTATCTTTAAAATACAGCCAACCAATCAGATATTTAGCCATGGAAATTAGGGGGAGAATTTAAACAGAAAAGTTTAGAGGTTTTTTCTATTCTTTTGTTCGATGGCAGTGTCTTTCATCAAAGAAAATCCTAGGAAATTAAATATTTTATGGAATTTTTTAGTATCGATGGTAAAATTTTCAACTATATAAAATATGAAACATATGTTAGACTGTATATATAAATAATCTAGAACAAGTGTTAATATTGTGACAAATATAGTCCATTATAGTACAATATAGAAAATGTGCCAATGTCTTTGACAAAGTTGCCAACTTGCAAAGGTTTTGAAATCTAGTAAATGTCAGCTAGTCAACGGAAGTTAGCCCAATGCGCTTGTATTAGATTTTAGAGGTTACCTCAATCTTTGGTTTTTATTGCATACTCACATCAATATTTGGTGCAAATCCCTTGTAAACTTGTTCATCTGATTGTTTTTCTGATCTGTATCAACAAGCAGGGAAGATTGGGCCAGGAAACTTCATCAGTGGAAACATCATTTCTTGGAAGCATTGCAACATTATTGGGTTGGAACTAAACTTCTTTGGGCCGACATTAGGATATCTTTCAGGCTTCTACTGAAGCTTGCGAGTGGAAAGAACCTTTCACGGAGAGAAAGACAGCAGCTAACTAGAACAACAGCGGATATTTTCAGACTTGTACCATTTGCAGTCTTCATTATAGTTCCATTCATGGAGTTGTTGCTGCCAGTTTTTCTCAAAGTATTCCCCAACATGCTGCCTTCCACTTTCCAAGATAAGATGAAGGAACAGGTATTATTTTCTAGTACTTACCTTTCTTTGTTTGTCGGTATAAATAATCTATGTAGCACAAGCTTCCGGGATAGGGTGGATGGGTTCTGGCCCTTTGGGATGGCTGGAAGTGCCCCCACAAATTACCAGGGAACAACACAAAATTATTATAAACTGTGGAATCTGAAAACAAAATTGAAAGATATTGAAATTTCCCCAACAAATTACCTAGGATAGCTCATAAACATTAAGAAACATTCTCGCAATTGGTTGAATAGGTGCCAAAACTAGCCTGCTGTGGCATTGTAGCATTCCTACTAGCAGTGGGATGCTCAGATGCCCCTGCTTTTATTGAGGAACCCTGTTTGGGCAGAGGACTTCCATGGATGTTGGGGGATGTCTCCAACATCTCTGGAGCCACCCCCTGCTCATTACGGACATCCCTATCATAGTTTCCCATCTCCAGGGATGGGGGTACTTGGAGGATGTGCCCTCATCCAACATTTACTGAAGTATAGCTGTTCTGAATGAGAGATACGAGAATTATAAAAGAAATTTGTCTAAAAAGAAATTTCTCTAAATATAAAAAGTTTTCAGAGACGGCAATGTATGCGAGCCATAAAAGAGATGGGAGACTGTATATTTGTCCCTGCTGCACGTATCTTTTCTTTTTGTTTTGTTGGATAAGTAAAAATAAAGATTTGTATTACCAAGAATGTACAGGTATGCAGGATATTCATCAAAATTGGACTTGGGCCCTTTAGCTGTGATCTTGGGTCTCATTTAGATTGCTCAGCCGAACTAGAAGCTATGTTCATCATAAACCATTGAATATAATATTCTTCCTATAATGTGTTTACATTTGATGTACCCTTTTTAGTCCCATTGACTTCTATTGTGGTCATTTGTTCAACATTAATAAAATTTTCTGATATTATCTTGTTCAACAGTATTCTCACAAACACTCTCAGATTTTCTACTTATTGTTGAAAGTTGAAAACAAACCCTATCTTTGACTCTTATTGATCTACACTTTCGACTGTTTATTCTACTAAACATCTTGCATAACCCTTCAAGGAAACAACACCTGGATTGCCATGGGTCACTGCTCAGGTTTCCAATCCCTGGACTTGCTTTGGAGCTGGTCCTCGCACTATGGTTTCTCTCATTGTCACTTCGACTGGCCGTTTATCCATTCCCATGGTTGTTGACCCAGATTAAAATTATCTTACAGCTGGATATTATCTTATCTTGTCTAACATTATTCTCAAGAAAGCTATCAGATTTTCTACTTATATAGATGAAAACCATGAAATGACTACTTGAAAACAAACACTATCTTTATCTCCTATTCATCTATGCTTTCCAAGTTTCTACTGTCTATTCTACTAACTTGTCAAGAAAATTCACAACACTTCAATAAAATAATAGCTGGATTCCCATGGATCACTGCTCAAGTTTCCATTCCCTGGACTGTCTTTGGAGCCGATCATAGGACTATGATTTCTCTCATGTCCACATTGTTGAGATGTTGTCATTGTTGTCATTGATGGCCCAAGAAAAAGGTGACTTCTACCAACAATCCTAATCTGATCAGACAAATCTAAGGACTATTGCAATACTGTTACAAGGACTGTTACATGAGGGATGGCATGCAAGACAAATTAATTTGAGTTGTGGCCATTGCAAGACTCAGACCAACGTTGCCATATTCACAGTATTCATACTAGCATCTAATTGGAAGCGTCCTTACACAAAATCTTAAATGTACTTGCCAGAAAATAAAACAAATGGACAAGGAGGAAAATGGCACGTAATACAAGATCATACTCAAATTGACATTATTTACCAATGAATAATGCCTCAGTTCATACCACGAATTTTCCAATGGCACATGATATCGATCAACAAGAAAGCCCACAACGAATGCATACAGTCATTCTGGATGCCAACAGCCTCTTAGAATGGGAATGGAATTTTATTTATGGATGGTTGGCCTAATTCCAATCAATTCAGCTCCTGTATAATCGTGCCCTAACAAATAATGTCGGCTCAAATTAAAACACAGGTCAGCTCAGAATATATGTGATCAAACCACTATAAATAAGTCATGATCTTTCTCTAGTTTGGCAAGGTTAACTTGGTGAAGTAAGAACAGAGGCAATTTGGGCCTGTAAGAAGAGATAGGTTCATATCTCATGAACCTTAGGAGGAGTTGAAGAAGGAAAACTTGGTTTCTGATTATGGTTATTTGAGTCATGAATTTCTGGTAATTCTTTGATCAGCTCTGGAGATATATTTTTGCCCCTTTTGTGCACAGACTTCTGCCTTTGTCTATAAACAGACCTCGGCCTATGGAAACCTGAAGCAGACTCTGACCTGTGGAGATTACAGGCCTGTGTTTTGGGCCCCTCTTTCTGTGACTAATTTCGGACCTGAGCAGACCTTGCCCCTATTTTGAGCAGACCTCAGACTCCTGTAGGTAGATTCAGGTCTGCACTTGGGGAACTCCGTGACAAGTTTTGGATTGTGGAAAAGGAGCAGATTTGGGCTCTCTTCTGAAGCAGATTTGGCTGTAAGAGCAGATCTTTGAAGACCTTCATGGACCAGACTTAAGGACATTTGTGAAGCAGACTTCTAGACACCTTTTGGAGCAGAATTGAAGAATTCTTTGAGCAGACTTAAACAAGCAATTTAGGAGACACTGTGAAAAATTGGTTACCCGATTCCTACTGCAGCAATTGATGTTAATTCGATTAAACAATTTACTTGCTGTGTGCTACGGCAAATATCGAATTAAATACACTGCAGCCTACACAAATAAAAAACCGCGGAAACTAAATACAGCACAGGAGAGAAATAATTGTCACACACATTTACACAATTATATTTGGACAAATGTCCCCGGAAAAATCCAGTGTGGGAAAACCGGTGCAGCAGTTGAGGGTTTGTATCATTAAGCAGTAGTAAATCTGAGTACAATTTGTTGGATGCCCAATTGGCTATCCAATACAAAGAGAGAGAAATTGACAAAAATAATAGTGAGATGATCTCACCCTGTCACTGGAAGAACCGGCACTGATTTGCATTGGAGATGAGCCTCTGCGTAGTTCTGTGTTACTCCCACGCAGTCACTGTGTCACTGTAACTGGGACTGTGTTACACCTCCTTCTGATCCTCTGCTCACTGGAAACTTAAGCTCTCAGGCCTCTCGGTCTCACACCTGGGCTTCTGGCTCTGGAACTCGACTTCCTCAGCGGAATTTCGATCTCCCTCTGAAGCTCTGCGCTGCCACAACGTAGCTCTACGTGGCCCTGCGTCAGCCTCTTTGGACGTCTCTATGCCCTCTCTGCCTTGTACTCTCCAGTCTAGGAAAACATTCCTCCGGGTACTATCCCTGCCCCTCACTGCAAGAAATCACTTCGAATCCCTCTTTGGCAATTGCTGCGCTGCTCTCTTCAGAGATTCGATCTCTGATCTCTTATTCGATGTGATTTCCAAATGCCCATCAAGCCTCGTCTTATAATCCTTCAGTTGAGAACCAACGGCCCAGATTAGATGCTAAGTAATGGCTCATATCATTTTGGCTTGATCCTCGTCTTCTTCTAGAAGTTTCACCCACAGTTTGATTAATACCCTTTAATTATTTTAATTTCCCAAGTTTAGACTTAGGCCTCCATTAAAAATAATTAATTATTTTAATAAAACTGTCTCTGGGTGGAGTTTCCCAAAACGATTTTTGGGTATTGTGGAATACATGTGTTCAAGCCTTCCTGCAAATTTTGAGGCTTAGATCACATCTGATGCTACCAAAATCAACACTCCCTCTTAGTGATGAATGTGCTCTAGTAATGCAACCCGCTGAAGCATCACCCTTCTCTGTAACATCTCCCTCTGTGCTACTGATGTTTGTCATCACTGCCCACCAACTATTGCGCAAATGCTGCATTTGTACTGCTGTGGACCTTGCCACTGTCAACACTGCATTTGTACTGCAACCCTCATAAATTCTGCATCTGTGCTGCTGTTGGAACTGCCACTGCCAACACTGCATATGAACTGCAACCTTCCCCAACTACTGCTGCTATTGCATCAACAACGTAAAAACATCATCCAAAATTACTGAACAGGTGTTCATCATGATGCATCTGTTGCTGGAGTTTTGACTGCTGCTAGTCTCTGCGCTGACCCTCTAAAGCCTCTGCGCTGCTGTTGACTCTGCACTGTGCCAACTGCACTGTTGCCAACTTTGCTCTGCGCTGCTCAGTCTCTGGCGCTCCTAGCCACTACAACTGTCACTCCGACACTCCTCTGCACCAATTGACACTGGTCCATCCTGCTACTTCTGATCTGGGCTCCTATAGCAAGGTATTGATCCAAGAGGTGGACTCCTCAAGGATCCTGCCCATTTGTAGTTCTTTCGAACTACAGTTCTAGATCACCCCACCTCTCCCCTGGAGGTATCTGGGCAACCATGGCAAACTCTTCCTCCTTGATCTTTGTGGACACAGCCTTCGGATCATGCTTCTCGTCCTTGTCCTTCTTCTTGAGAGGACACTGTGTAGCGTTGTGACCAAGTTCACCACTCCGGAAGCACTTGATTTTCGAAACATCTTTCTTCTTCTTCCATTGCTCCTGTGGCCCCTTAGATGCAAGGGATGCATTCTCTTCCTCCTCCTTTGGTTTCGTTCCACTGCTGCAGCTGTACTATCAAGTTTGCACTTGACTAAGTCTCTCCTCATCTCTTCCTGCTGAAGAGCGGCCCACATTCCTTCCCAATCTGATAATCTTTCTCTATCCAGGATACTTTGGACAAACACTTGCCATTCTTCTGAGATTGAGTTCAGGGCCAGCCTCACCATCTCGGTAGGCTGAGGTGTTGACCCCATAGCTGCCAACGAGTCTCAAATCTTTTGAAGCTTCGTAAGGAACTAATCAATGCGTTCCTCCTTTTGCATCTGCGTGGATCTCATCTTCTGCTCCAAGTACATCTTCCGCTGCTTGGAAGATTCTTCATATAGCGTGACCAAAGCTTCCCACATTTGTCGAGCAGTATCCTTGTCGATAATGTGACACACTACATGATCCCTCACTCTGTCGAGGATCAACCTCTTGGCCTTCGCCATCTCGGCCTTGTACTTCTTGAGTGGATCTGGATTTGCGGGTACAACTACCACACTGTCGACATAGGTTTTGAGATCGTGCTCATCCAGAAGGCATGAAATCCTTGCCTTCCAGATCACGTAGTTGGATGCACCTTCCAACTGATCCTGATCTCGCAACCCATGAGCTGCCATCTCTGCCAGTGAAATGTCAGACTGCCTCCTCTCTCCTCTGTGCTGCTGCTGGGCTAGCCTATGCACTTCCTGCTGGAGTTAGTAGATCAGCTCCTCTCCATTGCTGCTCAACACTTGAGAAATCAAATTCCCTGGCTAGGAATTCTCTAAGGAGGAAATTCCCTCTAGTGTGTCTTCTTCTCCCCCAGTGATGCTATTCTGCCAACAACTGCTGCAAAATATCTGCGTCCCAGCTAAAGATATGCTCTGCAAGGAAAAATATGCTGCTCACTTCTGCCTTTGGAAAGCTTTGATTTGGAGATCGAATTTCTCTGTCGACTCACTCAAGGAAATCAAATTCTCCTCAAAACTTCAACCTCCTTGGCCCACGAATTGCGCTGTCTTTGGGCTTTCGAATTGCTGCCTTTGCAATAATTTTAAACTCCTCTTCCTTTCCGCTTCTGAGCTCTTCTGCTCACAATTTGTGCTCTGATACCATGTGAAAAATCGGTTACCCGATTCCTACTGCAACAACTGATGTTAATTCTTCTAATTGTTAATTCGATTAAACAATTTACTTGCTTTGTGCCACGACAAATATTGAATTAAATACACTACAACTTACACAAATAAAAAATTGCGGAAGCTAAATACAACACAAGAGAGAAATAATCGTCACACACATCTACACAATTATTTTTGGACAATTGTCCTCGGAAAACCCAGTGTGGGAAAACTGGTGCAACAACTGAGGGTTTTTATTATTAAGCAGTAGTAAATCTGAGTACAATTCGTTGAATTCCCTACTGGCTATCCGATACAAAGAGAAATTGGGCAAAAATAATAGTGAGATGATCTCACCCTATCACTAGAAGAATCGACACTGATATGCACTGGAGATGAGCCTTTGCGTAGTTTTGCGTCACTCCCATGCAGTTACTGCATCATTGCAGCTGGGACTGCGTTGCACCTCCTTCTGATCCTCTGTTGACTAGAAACTTCAGCTCTTAGGCCTCTCGGTCTCACACCTCGGCTTCTGGCTCTGGAACTCGACTTCCTCAGCAGAATTTCGATCTCCCTCTGAAGCTCTGCGCTGCCACAACATAGCTCTGCGTGGCCCTGCGTCAGCCTCTCTGGACGTCTCTCTGCCCTCTCTGCCTTGTACTCTCCGGTCTAGGAAAACTTCCCTCCGGATACTATCCCTGCCCCTCACTACAAGAAATCACTTCGAATCTCTCTCTGGCAACTGCTGCGTTGCTCTCTTCAGAAATTCGATCTCTGATCTCTTACTCGATGTGATTTCCAAATGCCCATCAAGCCTCCTCTTATAATCCTTCAGTTGAGAACCAACGACCCAGATTAGATGCTAATCAATGGCTCAGATCATTTTGGCTTGATCCTCGTCTTCTTCTAGAAGTTTCACCCACAATTTGATTAATACACTTTAATTATTTTAATTTCCTATGTTTAGACTTAGCCCTCCATTAAAAATAATTAATTATTTTAATAAAACTGTCTCCGCGTGGGTTTCCCAAAACGATGTCTGGGTATTGTGGAGTACATGTGTCCAAGCCTCCTTGCAAATTTTGAGGCTTAGAGCACATCCGATGCTACTAGAAATCAAGAGACACTGTTTAGAGCAAGAGCAATGCTTTTGTTAATTTTAGGCAACATTGGTATGTTCTATGCTTTAAAGCAATTTTAATTCAATTTCTTTATTAACCCAATATCAATATCTAGATTAGCAATCACATCAACATGATAGTAAAATGCAGATAGAACATAAACATAAACAGTAGAAGACAAGCCAAGACAATAGGACATAAGATGTAGCACCAGCTAGGGACAAACCCCAATGTGGGGAAACCCTTGATCAATTCTTCTTATAGTCTTCAATAGTTCAACAGAGAGAGAGGTAGTACAATTTACAAATCTGATAATTTATAATAGTAGCAAAAGAGCCCTAACCAGAAAATTCAACGTTGGTCAATAGGGCATATTTGACCCTCAACAAATTGGTCAACTTCAGTCAACTTTGGCCTCCAAACAACAAGATGAATCGGCCCTCAAACCAATCTGAAAGGCCAGTCAAAATCTTGTCAGATAGTCAACTTGTGGTTAGTGCTAGTTGCAGTCAACGCTAGTCAAAGTCAACGTATAGCCTCGATTTTTGTGCCTAGAAATGCGGCCTACTGGGACAGAATTTCTCCACCAAAAATTGCGGTCAAAGAGGTCAACGCCGCTGGTCAACGCATGGTCAAACTGTCCCAGAATTCGGTCAACGCAATCAACACCCAAAAACATAAATTTCACCTTCTTTCCTTCACACGTGTGGAGAGAGAATGTTGCCCATAAATGCATACCCAATAAATGAGGAGAGAGTGAGATATGTGAAGTGTGTGTGTCCATATGAGGCTAAGTCATCATGTATTTATAGCAAACGTTGAGGATGAATAGACGTGACTGTTGGGCTTCTAAGCCTACATAAGTTTGCTGGCCGACCTTGACAATTTGTCCATAATCAAAATAAATTCATAACTTCATTTGTACATGTCGGAATCGGATGATCTCTAGATCAATCCTACACCTCTCGGAGAGAGGAATCCAAGAAAAATATCAGTTGTCTTAAATAAGATGATCCATGTGGAGCTTAGCCCTAGTAGTCAATTTTAACACTCCCTCTCAACTAGGGAGAACACCATCTGCTAATCTGTACTATCTTTGCCATCAATGCACTGCTCTGCATTGCTCTGCTGAACTATGAAGAAGAAGAAGTGATCGAGAATGTATCATACCATTCTCTACCGACCCGAAGTTAGTCCCAATCACAAGAGAGTGTCTCATACCACTCTCACTGACCCGAAGTCAGTTCCAATCAAAAGAGAGTGTCATACCACTCTTATCGACTCGAAGTCAATTCGCATTGATCCCAGATCAGTATCGGTCATCCTAGTATAGGGAGTACGGTAGTACACAGTGCATCCATCGGTAGTACTATGTTCCCTATCCTCATTTCCCTATTCATTGGCCAGATGAGAGGTACTTCCCATGAGTCCCAGATTGCATGGGTAGGATGTCTCAGCAGGAGAAGGATGAACCACTCATCTTGCCTACATGTCGCTAAGGGGTATCATAGGGAAGGTTGAACCACTCACCTTGTACATAGCAAACCACTAGGGGAAGGTTGAACCACTCACCATATGGTTGCTCACCGCTCCAAGAAGTACCCTGAGCCCCTCGGAGCTCCCAGAGCTCAATGTCCATCTCATACAGGACCCTCATAAGATGGTCTCTCCATGACTCCAAGTCGTTCTCGTAAGGCCAAGAATTTGACCTTCCCCAGGGGCTTTGTCAGAATATCGGTGAGCTGCTCATTAGTCCCAATGTGATGGAGCCTTATTGCTCCTCGTTGTACCATGTCCTGGATAAAGTGTTACCTGATATCTATATGCTTGGAGTGATCTTGAAACACGGGATTCTTTGATAATCGGATCCCACTATGGTTGTCACAGAGGATCACGGTGGTATCGAGCACATGTCCAAACAACTCACTGAAGAGCTTCCTCAACCAGACAACTTCACAGGAGGCCATACTAGCAGCTATGTTTTTGGCCTCAGCGGTGCTCAAGGCAACCGATATATCGAAGCAAAACCCAAGGAAAAACAACATCCAGAAGTGCTCTTGCGATCCACCACACTGCCAGCCCAATCAACATCAGAATAACCATGCAACCTCACATTTCCGGCAGTGTATCTCAGTCCATGAGTGATTGTGCCCCGAAGATATCTCAGAAGATTCTTGGCAGCAATCCAATGTATATGATGAGGCTCAACCATGTATTGGCTCAATGTGTTAACTAAAAAACATATGTCTGGACAGGAGTTCACCAAGAACATAAGAGCTCCTATGAGGTGACAATACTCAGAAGCATTTCCCAATTCAAGTCCAGCAACACTACCACATAACTTCTTCAAGTTAAGTTCCATCGGTGTAGTCACAGGCTTGCAGTCCATCATCTCAAATCTTTCCAATATCTTCACAACATAAATTCCTTGAGATAGGAAAATTTCACCTGGATTTTGCCAGACCTCCAATCCTAGGAAGTAGTGCATCAGTTCTGAAGCCAACTCCCTCTTACATTTGTGAATGAGAGGGTCTACACCAGTCAGAAAGAGGTTGTCCACATAAAGTACCAGAATGAGAGGTTTATCATTTTCAACCTTAAAGTAAAGGTTTGGATCGGCTTCACTTCTAGTGAATCCCAGCTTCATCAGATAGCTATCGATCCTCTCATACTAAGCCCAGGGTGCTTGCTTCAATCCATAGAGAGCTTTATTCAACCTGCATACATGAGATTCTTGATCATGAATCTCAAACCCCTCGGGTTGTTCCACATAGACTTCCTTGTTGATCGAACCATGCAAGAAAGCGGTCTTGACATCCATTTGATGTAGGTTCCATCCTTGCGAGGCAGCAAGGGCTATGATCGAGCGGATGGTGGTGTATCGGGCAACAGGTGCAAATATCTCATTGTAATCTATACCTTCCTTTTGAGAGAAGCCTCGAGCAACAAAGTGAGCCAGGCCCACATATGTATTGTTGGCCAGCCTTACCTCATATATATTGGGGAAGGTGAGAGTTCTTTGATAATTATCATTCTTATCACTCATGTTAGAGACCTGACTAAGAGGAGTGCACTAGTTTTCCTATCCGTTAGTTCTTCATTTTTACTTTATCTATTTTGTCTTGGAGTTGCTAAGGTTTCTTGGAGTTTCTTAGAGCATCCTAAATGCTAAGGTTAGGGTTTCATCCATTGGAGAGTTAGAGATTAGTGTTTTGAGATGGAACCCTAGGTTGTACTTGTTGAAAAGAAGAGGAAGATCAAATGTTTTAACTTTTTCCTTCGAGGACATGCTTGTGTGATGCTATCTTGTTGGAGCTCGGTATGAGTGAGGGTTTTCATCATTTTCCCTAGCCATGGTTTTGGATAGCTAGAGGATTTTACTAACCTTGGGATAAGGGTATGGTATGTACATGAGCTTCGTCATTTTGCATATATATGGAGTTTCCAGCTGCCAAATACTTGTGCAATGACTTATATGATTTTCGACCATCTATTTCTTCATGGGTTTGTAATTTCTGGTAGTTATATGTTTTGCTGATTTGACATAAGTTAAGGCCGCAATTGTTAAGTGGTTTAGAGACTAGGGTTTTGAGATGAAACCCTAGGTTGTACTTGTTGAAAAGAAGACGAAGAGGAAATGTTTTTCCTTGGAGGACATGCTTGTGTGATGCTAGCTTGTGTGTGTGAGCTAGCATTTTCATTGTTTTCTTTAGCTAGGGTTCTGGACAGCTAGAGGATTTACTACATATTCTAAGGTTCTGGACAGCTAGAGGGTTCTAGAGAAGGGTATGGTATGTACATGAACTTTGTCTTTCGGCATATATACAAAGTTTGCAGCTGTCCAATACTTGTGTAATGCGGCATGCCAGATTTGATTTTCAGCCATCTATTTCTTCATGGTTTTGTACTTTCCAGCACTAATATGTTTTGCTGGTTTGACATAAGCTAAGGCCGCAATTATTAAGTGATTTAATATTTTATAATGAGGCAGAAAAGGCCAATTTTGCTGCTGTATTTACAGTCATTGTACGTGATTTTCAGGTCTGTTTTATGCATGATAAGATTGCCCTAGAGGGTTGAAGCTTATTGACACATTTTGTTATATTTTCTTTGCAATTACCTAGTGGATTGGCAATTTTAAGAAGTGAACTACTGTCCACTGTTGCTTCTGTTTTATTTATATTCCATAACAGCCCTAAAGGTGAAAATTCACAGGGTTAAGATATAAAAAACCTCCACTTAAGAGGCGAGATTTTTGAATTGTTTGATTTGCAAAATTTCTACAACTAGAAATGGTGTTGGTGTAAAGGCATGGCAGCATGGAAAAGGCTATCTCCGATCTAGATGCAAGCTCATTTGCTTCTGTGAAAGCTTTTGAACTACCTGCAAACTTCTGCCATTGCTGATGTTACTTATCCTTCCCTTCTTCTTGGGACAATGAGAAGAATAGTTGTCCTTTTTATTGCACTTGAAGTGCTTTATATGGCTTAGAGATTTCTTCCTCTGGTGCAAAGAACTGAAGTCTTCCTTCTTGTTCCTTTGACCCTTTTCAAGTCTTCCTTTCTTGCTTCCTTTCCTTACCTTTCTGATGAGGGATAGTTTTTGGAACTCCTCATCTTTTGGTTGCTACTATCTCTAACCTTGTCTGCTCCTTGACAAAGTCAACCAACAGTTTCTTTAAAGTTTGCAACTTGCCATGAGCACATACACCTTAAACAAACAGTTCTGAAGATTATGAGAATCCATTGAGAGTGTTTTGAACAACATACCCTCATCAACCTTGTCACCTATTGCTGTGAGCTGATCTCTCAACTCAACGATCTTCATCATATAACTCGCATAGTATCAGTATTGCTCATGTGTGTGTTGATGAGCTTCTTCTTGGAGAGCATCCTGTGAGAGATGTTCACAATTTGATTGAGAGTGACAAAGGCATCATACACATCGATGTGAGGGATCAAGTGTCCTTCATAGAATCAATGGTGATTCTCTTCGCTTTAGCGAGCTTCTTCTTGCAAACAGCCAACTGAACAATATCGATAAGCTCTGCAACCTTGGTATCCACAAAGTTCCTCAGATCTACTTCTTCTAAGAGCATTTCCAGTATGCATGTACGTGGTTCAAAGTTGAAGTTACCCTCCAACATGTGATACTATTATAGACCCAGACTAGTCATTGCCGCAGCCTTAGGTATTCTCTGGAAGATGTCATTAGGATTTGTATATACCATATAGACAAAGGCAAAATACTCTTCTTGCTCTTCTTTTTGTACTTCTACTCTAATGTCTACTGATGAAGTTTATGTTGAGCTAGGGTCTTAGTGTTCTTAGGGTTTTCCTCTTCTGTTTGTAGATCTTGCTGCTCTCTCTTTTATTATTAGTTGTATCTTTCCTTTTCTTGATATCTTTCTAGTTTCTAGGAGTGTCCTAGACACGTCAGTAATCTGTTGACCATTGGTTATATTCTCTAGCATTGTTGACCTATTTCTTGGTCATTTGTTGGACATTAATAATATTATATTATTTTGATTTATTATCTCCATGGGGTGTTTACTTTCAGAGATTCTTGCATTTTGATTTCACTTGTTGGGTTGAAGTTGTCGATGTAGTATTGCTGTTATTTTTTCATTTTCCATTTCTGTAATAAGCTTGCAGGTGGAAATTAAGCTCTTTGTTAGCTAGTGGGTACCTCTCTTCTACTATATTTGAGATTTTCAACCAATTTCTGCATCACAGTTCCCATGTGTATTTTATTTTCTTCAAGAACACTGCTGATTTTGCTATAGAGAGAGATATGGTATATTATTGGTTGATATCAAGGTACATACATAGTTTCCTATTAATAAGCCCACTTGATGGTTATCACACTCTCTACTAATTAGTTACTGCCAGAATCTAGTGCTATATAATATATATTGGTCACATATCACATTGGTCATATGCCATATTATTAACTCTGCAGACAACATACTGGATTATTTACTATGCTATAATAAATTTTCTAGATATTCAGAGCATTTGGTTCTGAAATGACATTCTGTGATTAGTATTGCATTCCCAAATATTGAACAAGCATGGTGATGGAAAATGTTTAAGCAGCATTTCCAGGGGACTTGAAAACTTCAACACTAATTGACCAAAACTGTAAAATTAATTGATAGGGATAATAGAGTACCACTTTCTATTTGTTTTAGCGTGTGTAGTTGTTCCTTGGTTTAACTATCATAACATGTCAACTTATGTATCATTGTTGAGAAGTGGTCGTTAGACAAACATTCTCTTTTCTCGGCAATGAATCATGATCTACTGCATAAGATTCTTCCTTTCAGGTACTTTCTCTGAATCATATTCTACGTAAAAGATATTTGGAATTGGCTCATGTAATATCATTTTATTTGCTCATATTTTTATTTTACTGATTCCTACTAAGTCGCTGCTACTGTTTTTTTCATTCTTGAGAGGCTTGCTTGCTGGTTACAGGAGGAACTGAAACGACGGTTGAATGCAAGGATTGAGTATGCGAAGTTCTTACAGGATACAGTCAAAGAAATGGCAAGAGAAATCAAAACATCTCGTAGTGGAGAACTTAAACAAACTGCTGAAGATTTGGATAACTTTATGAACAAGGTGGAACTTTCTATTATAATGTGACAAATGCTTTTCATTGTGGTTCTGTTGTCTGTACTATGACTGGAGAAGACATTTCAAAGGTTATAGCATTGTGATTCTTCTGACTGGGCTTATCTTTTGATCTGGAATCTTTATTGAGTAGTGGTTTTATTCATAAGCATTGGAGTTGTGTGGTATTAAGTTTGATCTATCGGGTATCCATTCTTACAGTTTTTTAATAGTTTTCAAACAGGTCCGTAAAGGTGCAACTGTATCAAACAAAGAACTTTTGGGCTTTGCAAAGCTTTTCAATGATGAGTTAACTTTGGACAACATTAGCAGGTTGGAGATTGAAATCTTTGTTTGACGGCCATAATTGCGATTTATTTTTCAATTCAATAAATGCAGTTGTATTTAAGGTGAAACATAAAGCGACGCTGTTCTAGTTGCTAGTTGGTTGTGCCTACTGAAATAGTTAGTGAGTTTGATTGTTATAAAGTGGTAACAATTCTTGCGAAATAACATTATATAGGCATAAATACCATAACAAGATGTATGTTACTATGATAAATCTGGGCCCCTATTACTCTAAGCTGCTTAACTTAATGCATTTGCTTTGGTTTGGAATGCACTAGGCGGTTGAGGTTGGATTTGAATGATACACTAGTTGCTTGAGCCATCTTCTTTTACTCACATTCTAGAAGAGTGTATTATAGTGTACATGTGCATGACCTGATTATTGGAGATATTGCTAACTATTTTAACATCTCTTGCCCTTGCAGGCCAAGGCTTGTAAATATGTGTAAATATATGGGGATCAAACCTTATGGAACTAATGCATATTTACGGTACATGCTACGTGCGAAGTTGGCAAGGTAAATGTGTACAAATAATTATTTAATATTTTGCATGAAATGGGTGCAAGGATTTCTTTATTTTCTAGTAGGAAATGGTAATTTTTTGTTTCATTTCCATTGTAGTGAAGCTTACCATTTTCTCAAGTGCCATTTCATTTACCCCTATGTATGAGGGGGGTTGTTGAACATGCTGAGGCGCTTTACATATGGAATGGGCTTCCAGGCCATGGGTGCACTGTGTTGAAATTTGATGACTAAAAAGTTTCCTGCAATCCCAACTTGGTTTTAATTTCACCTTATCACTCCCATTCATATAAATGCCCTTTCCCATAAACATACATTTAACGTATAGAATTCTGGAAATGAAATTTTCAGATTAAAACACATGGGACTATCAACACATGCTGAAAATAAATATGGACATAAACAGACCAGCAACACATAAAAATACACACAGATTTTTGGTCAACTTAGACCTAGGCAAAACCCCTTCGATTTTCTCTGGGGAAAACCTGTTAGAGAGCTCTTCAAATTTATTTATCTTTCAAGTTCAGGAAAAATACATTTGCAGACAAAACAAAACAACAAAATATAACTTATCTCTTCAGCCCAAAAGTCCTTTAAAATCGTGTCCACTTTGCCACGATTTCCGTGCCCACTTGAAGCTGAAAATATGTACTGTACAAATACGACTATACAAATTGTACTATATGGATTCCGTACGCACTGTATAGATTTCCGTACCGTTGTATAGAATTTTTTTTTCATATTTTTTTCCTTAAAAACTTCTTTCAAACGACGTGAAGCTCACAACATTCAATGTTGTTCATACTGTACCTTCTGCTGTCTAGCTTTGCCCAGAAATCACTCCTTTAGCGGGCTGCAACAAATTTCTCTTTCAAAACTTTTCTCCAGCTCTCAACCTCCTTTCTCCAATCTGCTAATGAAGAATGAATGCAGTTTCTTTTTTCTTTTCCCCCTTTTGTTTCCCTAAATGACTTTTAGGCAACCCTAATATCTAATGGCTCAGATTCATTTAGATCAAGGGATGAGAATAAATGTGCATTTAATTCTCACTTTCTATTTTTGCGCCAAGAGGCGCTCTACAACCCAGTATATGAGGGAGATGTTGTCACATTATGTAATGTTACAAAAAAAATATTAAAAACAATGTGAGAGAGATGTTGTCACGTAATGTAACGTTACATTAAAAGAAAAATATGAGGGAGATGTTGTCATGTAAAGTAACGATACATTACAAAAAATATTAAAAAAATATGAGGGAGTTGTTGTCACATAACGTAACGTTACATTAAAACAAAAATATGAGGGAGATGTTGTCACGTAACATAACGTTACATTAAAACAACAAATATATATATATATATATATATATGTTGGCTAACATATATTGTATATGCTGAAGATATGTGTAACGTTACTATATATGTGTCGGCTAATATATATTGTATATGTTGAAGATATGTGTAACGTTACTTTAAAATAAAAAAATTAATTAAAATAAAAAAGATGTGTCGGCTAATATTAACAAACTCAATTTTGAAAACGATATATATACAATTTAAAAAGAGATCGATTAGCTTATTCATTGAATAACAAAGAAAATTAGGTAAAGGAAGCGGAGGATTCAATTGGGCATATCCTGTAATAATAACAAGGTAAATTTCCTGGCATTTAGGTTTTCCGTTGTGTGATTTCTGTAATAATAATAACCCAGTAAATTTATATTTCGTGGCGTTCAAGTTTCAGTTGTGTGATTTTTGTAATAATAATAATCAGGTAAATTTATATTTCGTTGCATTCAGGGTTTTCGGTTGTAGGAAGGTAAACTCAATATAATGGAAGGTGCCCACCCCTGGCCACTATTTATTAGGTGGGGGTGGTTATAAATATTGGGTAACATATAATATTGTAATATTAGATTTTATGTAATCAATATATTTGTAACACCTAATATAGATGTGCTCCATCTATAAATTTAATTAGTAAGCGAATAAAAACTTAATATTTACGACATGAATTAATCATGAATATTTACCATGCATATTATTAAATTTTAAGAAGGTTTTTTTACAATACCATGGGCCAATACCCACAAGAGAAAGATAGAGAGGGAGAGGAGGGAAGAAAATTATAATACCATGGGCTACTACTATGGTTTATCAATACCATGGGCCATCTAGACTTTTGATTATTATGTCATGGATCTAGCCTTTTGATTATTATGTCATGGATCTAGCGTTTTAATTGTTAAAATACCATGGGCCAATACCATGGCTTATCAATACCACATGCCCAAAAACAATAACTTATTTCAAAATAAAAATATTTTACAAATATTTTATTTTAATTTAATTTTATAACATTTTTTAATTAAATCTAAGAGCAAAAATGTTATAATTACTTCTGAGGTATATCTAAACCCTCCATCCTCACGACTACTAACAATATTTTCATAGAGATTAAATAGAGGTTTTAATAAATTAAAAAATGAGAATACTTTTATATATACATATGTGAAATTTATATAATATAAATAATATTATAAAGAACTAGGATAGATGCATCTTAACCAAGGATCCAAGCGAAGTGAGAAAGCAAAGTGATTAACAATGATAGAGGAAAGATAATGGTGATTCTTTTAATCTTTTTATTATTGTATTTTCTTTAACATGATTGATCCAAAATATAGGTTTAATATTTTACAACCAATTATGTTTTTTTATTATTTAAATACTTTCTTAAATACAATACAATGGGATTAGATTTAAGAAAGAGAGTGAGATGGAAGGGGGAATAGAGTGTGGGAGAGAGACATAGAGGTGAGAGACACAGTGAGAGAGAGAAAGGAAGAGAGAGAGGAGGGGGAGAGAGGGAGGGAGAGAGATGGATTTGGAGGGGGAAAGAGAGGGAGTGACAAGGGATAGATGAAGATGGAATGAGGGAGAGAGGAGACGAGGGAAGAGAGAGAAAAGGAGAGGATAAAGATAGGGAAAGAAGGGGAAGAGAGAGACAAGGAGACATATATATGGAGGGGGGAGAGAGGGGGAGAGAGATAAGGAGAGAGGGAGGGAGATAGTGATAGAGTTGGAGGGTGGAGAGAGAGTGTGTGTATGATGGGGGGAGAGATAGAGGGAGGTGGGAGAGAAGGGGAGAGAGAGGAAGGAAAAAGAGAGAGGACTTGAGAGAGAGGAGAGAGAGGGGGAGAGAGATGGAGTTGGAAGGGGAAGAAATACATAGAGAGAGAAAGGTGGAGAGGGAGTGGCAAGGGATAGATGGAGAGTGAGTGTGTATGTGAGAGAGAGAGAGAGAGAGAGAGAGAGAGAGAAAGGAAGAGATAAAGAGGGAAAGGAAGAGGGAGATATAGATAGATATGGGGAAAGAGAGAGAGAGAGTGGCATATGTTTAGGGGGTTGAGATAGAGAGACAAATAAGGAGAGATGGAGGGAGGTATAAATATAGATGACAGGGGAGAGAGGAAAGAAGAGAAAGATAGAGAAAGTTAGGGAGAGGCAGATAGAGTGAGACGGGGGAGAGAGGAAGAGGAAGAGAGAGAAGGAGAGGAGGAGGGAGATAAACATAAAATGGAAGGTGGAGAGAGAGGGAAGAAGAAAGAGTCTCACAGAGACAAATACAGACATAGAAGTTAGATCTAGAAAGTCATGAATATTTTAAATTTTCACTAAAATGGATGCATTGATTTCAGTGTAGATGTCGATTTGTAATTCTATTTAATACCTTACACTAGGTGCATTGATTTCAGTGTCGATGTTGATTTCTACTCCTATTTGATTTCTTGCACAGGATGCATTGGTTTCAGTGTAGATATTGATTTCTAATCCTATTTGATTGCTTGCACTAGATGCAATGATTTTAGTGTAGGTGTCGATTTCTAATCATATTTAATACCTTACACTAGATGCATTGATTTTAGCGTAGATGTTGATTTCTACTCATACTTGGCTGCTTGCATTATATGCATTGGTTTTAGTGTAGATATTGATTTATAATCCTATTTGATTGCTTGCACTAGATGCATTGATTTCAGTTTAGATGTTGATTTCTAATCCTATTTGATTGTTTGCACTAAATGCATTGATTTTAGTGTAGATGTTGATTTCTGATTTGATGCAACAAGATGTATGATGTATATTAATTTCAAAGTAATTAGATTAATAGTGTGCATTGATTTCAGTGTAAGCACATCTCTACCTCCTCCATCTATATCTCTATCTCCCATTGTCTCTCCTTCTCTATCTCTCTATCTCAGCCCCTAAACATACAAACTCTCTCTCCATATATATCTATCTCTCTCTCCCTCGCTCCCTTTCCCCTCCCTCTCTCTCTTCCCCTTCTCTCGCTCTCTAACATTTCTCTCTCCATATCCATATCTCTTCCTCCCTCCCTGTCTTTGCCTCTCTCTTCTTACCTCTCCCCCCATCTATATCTCTATCTCCCCTTGTCTCTCCTTCTCACCCCCAAAACATACACACTCTGTCTCAGTGTAAGCACATAAAAATTATTCAACCATACATACAATACTTGAATTTTCATCCTAAATAAAATGTTTTCTTACTTGAATTTATAATTGGGTACATTCTTATTATTCCCATTTTCCATCATTCAACATTGTTAATTACTTTGCATTCAAACGCGGTAATAGAAAATAACTACCATTGAAAATTATTTGGGGTTTAACTGATTGACTTTGGAGAAAACTAATATTAATAACAGAGACAAGGTATGTTGTTTACTACAGTAGCTCGAGTTAAATATTTGAATGGTCTATAATTCCATCTACTCTTTTCAAATGATCGATATGAAAAAATGGAAAAAATAGTTTCAGATTGATTGCAATGAAGATTGTTTGTAATTGACTATATTCTTAGTATTCACATTTTCTATCTATCAAAATTGTTACATTGACACTTTGCACTCAAAATTTGTATTTCATCATTTTTCATCATTCAAGTTATTAACAGTCTCTCTCATCTCAGCAAACTAAGGTAACTAAGAAAATTTTAAATTAAATTGACCAAATTAATCTTAGACATATTTAGCATATTTAAAATTATCAAAATAATTAGATGTTCAACAAATTTTGTATGACTGCACACAATTGAAACCAGCCTAGATCCATCTTAACACTAGATCTATCAAGCGCCGAGAGGGATCAAATCTCTCGAGGTGCAAATCTTTCCTCAAGTTTTGCACTCAAAAAATAGGTTTGCACCTCGAGAGATTTGATCCCTCTTGGTGTTTGATAGATCCGGTGTTAAGGTGGATCTAGGTTGGTTTAACTCACCCATTAAATAAAGTACCCACATTGTACTTTATGTCTAAAGTCACTTTTCACTTTATAATTTAACATTGACTTTACCACTTATAAAGTCACTTTCACTTTATAAAGTCACAATTAGGAAAATAATTATTTTGGACACTTTTCCCTAGGTAGAAACCAACCCATGGGAAACCACTTGTCCAAGGTACATTAAAAATCAGCACATTGTAAAAGTCATATTTAAGAATCTTTGATAACACTCTATCTCTTTTAGAGTATCCATGGCCATACCATAGATTGATTGGATTTGTAACGGGTCCAGGACATGTTAGTAATGAACTATGATTCTTTTATAGACATCAGTAGTGCATTGAAATTCTAAGACTACCCAAAAGTTTGCTTCTAGTGGCTTCTTTGAGGATCCTTTGACCATATGAGGGTGATAGTGCCGTGGTTTTGTTGAGTAGTGACCGTTATCACATCCAATCAATTTTTTGATATTTATTCTTGTTGCTTTACCATGTTTCTCTTATTCTGTATGAATAATTATTTTAAGGTTGCATATGCATTGAAAATGGAGAGGTTCGTGTTACTTCCAAACGACAGGAAATGAGCTATGAATATGGGGGACAACATCAGTAAAGGAATTTTGAAGAGGTGCATCTTATTGTTAGGCATTGCCAGATATCAGGAAAAAACATTATTTGGACCCCAGTTATTGAGTACAACTGCAATAGCTTGTGAAATTCTCAAGGAGAGTTGAGATTCATAAAGATGTGAAAATTCTGTTATGATGTGCTCTCACAGCACAACATATTTCTGTGATTAACTTTCTAAGAAGTTGAAAATTTCAAAGAAAGATAAACAATACTATCAATGTCCTCAGACTCTTCCTGATGAAAAATAATTTGCACTATTTGTCAAATCTAATCCTTTTTCATTTAAATGTTGAAGCTGTATTTCTTGTATAAATTACATTGCGTACATTATCATTGAGGACCCATATATGGTCAGTTCTATTCCTTTATTCCATATGGGAATTTTACAAAAGACCATTGGACATGGTTATGCATTTCTGTTTAAAATATAACCCAATCTATTCCTTTGGTCCAGTGCGTTATTTTGCTCATATTTGTCATGGATTATTTGAATCTTGAAGTTCACTTATGTGTCCTATTTCCATGCCAAGTTCTTAGCAATGAAAGAAATTTTGTGTGTTCCCTTGTTTGACAGTGTCACTTTATAAGTTTGTTCATATCGTGCTTTAATCACCAATGTATATTGCACTGGTGTTGCTCATCCCGATTTTTGTAAATATGTCCCAGCTCTATATGTATATTCATTTTTGTCGCAATTTTTTCTTTGAAATCTCTAGTGACATGTTATCCATACTTAACACATATATTTGTTCCCTACAGTTTGCTGTATTTTTAAAGCAACTTGTGTATGAGTAGTTCTCTGCCCTTGATCCTTTACACAGTCTGGGATTTCTGATCTAGTTGGCTGCTTGTTTTTGTGCTCCTGTGTTCAAGAAATAGTTTATTATGTGTCCAAGTATTGATATGGGTAGGAAGTCTTGTCCAATATTGAAATTTGCCTCTGTGATAACCTCTCTAGCAGCAGAACTTTATGCTTTATCCATGGACTGGTATGTGTATAATATGTGGGCATCTATCCCTATTGTACTATGATCTCACAGTGTTGTGGAGTTCTGTGGTAAAATATATATGACAGAGAGAGTGTTTTAGCCAGTCCCACCTCACCCAGACAACGCTCTGTTGAATTTTGTAGTTATGGTTGGTCTTCATAATTTAATAATTTATATTTTGGCCCTTGAAATATATTGAAATTGTAAGATAGGTTTTTCATGTCATTTTCATTGTTTAGCTCTTGAAATAATTAATATAAGACATGTTCTTCATGTTGGTATCAAAAGAGAAAATTTCGAAATTTGAATTTTGAATTTTTGGCTCCAAACTTGTCAAGTCGGCCCTCCTTCAAGTCAAGTTGGCTCCAGTGAAGAGACACCCATTCGCACATACATAACACTATATATAGAGCACTCGACCTCCTCCACAAGGCACCATTCAACCTCACACAAGACGAGATATTCGAGGCATCCTAGCAAAGAAGAAGGATGAATTCATCTCTAGCGTTTATCTCTTTTCCCTTGACTTCGCACGTGTGACTTTTCTAGGCAGTTTTTGGGCAGCATGGCCAAAATTCTGGGCAGAACATTCTGTACAGCAGGGGCGAGTTTTTGGGCATATTCTGGGGGGCCGAAATTCAGCCTAGGTAGATCAGAGGGGGCTGAAGATGAAGTGCAGAAGATTGACTTGACAAGAGGGCTGTTTGATCAGGTTTGATCGTAGCATTGCTGATTAGTTTTACCTCATAGTTGACTAGCAGTATTAGGTGTATCTCTTGTTGAATTGAAGAATTTCTTTAAGGAAAAGGTTGCTGGGTTTTTCCGCCAAGTGGGTTTTCCCAAGGTAAATCTTGTGTGCTCTTTGTGTATTGTGATCTCTATTGTCCTTATGCATTTATGGTTGAATTTCTGAAGTGTAATTGCTTGATAAACTGGAAGTGCTAAAAGAATATCTACATCATTAGAAGTAATTTTCAATATTTAAAAAATTAGTGCTTGTACCTATTGCATTTGAAAAATTAACATGGTATCAAAGATTTGGTGATGTGTAGGACATTGAGATCACACTCGAAGAAGCTTTGGTTAAGAAAGAAGAAGCTTAGAATATCACTTTTGATTGTTTATCTATATCCATGGGTTCCTCTATGAAGTCAGAAAACAAGCTTGAAGGAGCTTCAGACTTTAGGGCTTGTAAGACAAGGATTGACCTTATTCTTGCAAAGAATGAACTCTTGGGTATTGTGGAGGGCAAGATCATTGAACCTTCAGATAATGAAGGAAAAACAAAATTTGAGAAAGATGACATCACAACAAGAAGCATCATTGTGGACTTTATTAGAGATCACTTGATTCTATATGTTTGAAGAACTATGGACTAGATGTACTCAAAAAGAATGTAGGCATAAACATCATGAGTAAACAAACTATGAATCAATTGAAACTCCCTAATCTTCAATATACACCTACATTATTACAATTAGCAGATAGATCTGTTATCAAACCTGATGGTGTGTTAGAAGATATATTTGTATCCTTAGATTCTTGGGAATATCCTGTTGAATTTATGATCTTGACACCCAAGAATAATTTAGGAGGACACCCATTGATTCTAGGAAGACCATGGTTAGCTACAACTGATGCTTTTATAAGTTGTAGATCTGGTGATATGTTTATCTCTGATGGAAGTTCAACAAAGAAATTCACATTATATCCTCTTGCAAAAACAACAATAGAGGTAGAAAGTGAAGAATGGATAGATGATGATATTGATATATGAAAAATCTTTGCTACTTCACAAATAGATGAAGAAGATCAGATTTTAAATCTAATGGAAAGTAATGAATCTTCTTCATATTGTGAATCTAGTCAAAGTTTTCAAGAACAATGTAATATTGAATATCTATCATCTCGTCAAATGTCTTTACATTCTATGGAAAAATTTGGCAATTCTTTAATAGAAAATTTCCAGGGAAAACTTTAAATATTAATGATAATCTGGAAGAATCTCAAAAGGAAGAATTGATAAAAATGTTACAAGAACATTCCTCTGCTTATGCATGGGAATACATTGATATGAAAGGAATTGATCCTAACACTTGTATACATCATATCTATATTGAAGAAAATGCCAAACCAATCTGACAACCCCAGAGAAGAATGAATCCAAATTTAAGGGAAATTGTTAAAGAGGAATTACAAAAATTGTTGAATGTGAATTTCATTTATCCAATATTAGATAGCCAGTGGGTTTCACCATTGGTAATTGTTTCGAAAAAGAATGGAAAATGGAGAGTATGCATTGATTACAGGGAATTGAATAAAGCTACTTTAAAAGATCATTTTCCACTTCCTTTTATAGATCAAGTTTTAGATACATTGGCAGTTGGATGGTTTTAGTGGATATAACCAAATCCAAGTAGTTTTAGAAGATCAAGATAAAACCACTTTTACCTGTCCATGGGGAACCTATGCTTATAGAGTACTTCCTTTTGGGTTATGTAATGCACCTGCAACATTCCAAAGGGCAGTTTACCTATTCTTGGATAAATGAAGAATTGTACAAGACAGGACCTGACCTAATCATTCGAAGATGTGTTAGAGAAGATGAAGTACCAGAAATATTGAAGGTTTGTCATGATGAACCATGTGGAGGACATTTCGCTGATAAAAGAATTGCTTATAATTTTTTTTTCTTAGGATATTGGCCTTCTCTTTTTAAGGATGCCAAGGAATATGTTAAGAGATGTGACAGTTGTTAGAGACTGGGAAAACTTGTTCCTTAAGATGAAATGCCTTTATAGCCTTAGGTGCTTTTTGAACCTTTTGAAAAATGGGCTTTCGATTTTGTTGGTCCAATCAATCCACCATCAAGACAAAAAATGTATATTCGTATTTGTACAGATTGTGTCACAAAATGGGTAGAAGCTAAAGCACTTTCTTCTGCCATTAAAAATATTGTAGTTTCATTTCCTTTTCAAGATATTTTCACTCATTTTGGTGTTTAGAGAGAAATTGTGATAGATCAAGGCACTCAATTCACATCCAAGCTAGTACAAAAGATAATGGAGGAATACAAAATCAAACATAGAAGGTCAACTCCATATCATCCACAAGCCAACGGACAAGTTGAATCTACCAACAAAGTAATTGAAGCAATTCTTACCAAAACTGTGCATTTGCATAGAAGGGATTGGGCAGAAAAGCTTCTAGAAGCTTTGTGGGCATATCGTACCACATGGAGAAATACAACTGAACACACTTCTTATGAACTTGTTTATGGAAAACAAGTCCTGTTTCCTATTGAGTTCCAGATAAAGACTTTTAAAACAACAACCAAATTGGGTCTTGATTTATCAGAAGCCCAAAGACAAAGAATGGAGCAATTGAATGAACTTGATGAGATGCGACAAGATGCTATTCAAAGAACCAATATAGTCCAACAACAAAGATCTAGGTGGCATGATAAGTTTATCAAAGAAGAAAATTTCAGCCTAGTGATTGGGCATTGCTTTTTGATTCAAAATTTAAAGATTTTCAAGGAAAATTTCAAACTCATTGGCTTGGTCCATATGAGATTGAAACTGTCTTTGATAATGGAGTAGTCAGAATTAGAACTATTGATGAAGAGAAGGTGACCTTCCTTGTAAATGGTCATAGATTATGAATATATCATAAACCATTAACAAGGGAGGAATTCATAAGAAATTTGCAAGATAATCTTGATTTGAAGTTGGTCAAGGAAGACTCTTCTTCCCCTCCAACTTAGTCTTTTACTTTCTTTTTCAAAAAAAAAAAAAAAATATAATAAAATTGTATAAACATGAAAACCAACATTGTTGGCATGTTTATACAAAAAATCCAAGTTGAAAACCAAGAGTTCTTGGCAGCTTAGATTTTATTTTTCCTATTCTAGTCCCATTTTCTTTTTATTCCTCTTTTTCTCCTTTGAAATAATGCAGCTACGGAATTGTCAACAATTTGCAGCTCTAACAGAATTTTGCAGCTGAATTGGCAGATTGTGACCAGAGCAAATGGAAATGATGATAAAAGCAAAATCCAATGAAGATTGTAGCTGAAGCAACTAGACAACCTACAAAAGACAAATCAAAAGCAGTAAGATAAAGGAGCAAAGGTATGTAAATATTGAGTTATATAATAAAGGTAAAACATTTGAATTATGAAATAAAAAGATGAGTAACCATTGCTACTGCCATATTGAATAATGATTACCCTTAATTGTTTTCACACGACTTTGGTTTAATGAAAATATCAATGTCTTGTCAACCAAGTCGGGGTTTCACCGTGATATAATCACCCTCACCTCTCCATTCATCATTCCTTTGCATGCCGAACACTTCCATTTCACTCAACCCTATTTTAGCATCGAGACTGCTCTCACCTAAAACTCTGTTTTCCTAACTCGTTTCATACTCAAATTCCTTCCCATTCCTTAAACTTGTCAAAAGAGCGATTGTGGGTTAGACTTCCTCTACCATGGGGGTCATTGTAAGGTCAAAGCCGAATGGAATTAGGTTTCTGGAGGGATATCCACAAGTCAAACAAATGTTGCAGCAAGCTTAGTGGCTTGAATTTGTGGAGAAATTTGATGGCCATGAGAAGGAGGTAACAAAATCTTTTGCTAGGGCATATGACGACATTGAAGTAGAAATTGGGGACGTGAAGCTAGTGTTGACAAAATCCTTCATAGCAGAAGCGACAGGATTGCCAAGAATTGGAGAAAGTTGGTTTAAGAACAGAAGAATTGAAGAAAGAGAATGGAGGGTTTTTCTCAAGAATCCAGGTATGAATATTTCTGAGTTTAAAAAGGGAATACTAGTCACGGCTTTGAAGAATAAATGGAGAAACCTGTTGCTAATCATTCAAAAGTTTATAACTTGTGAAGGAAGATTTGGTAATATGTTCTTTTATCATGCAAGATTAATGATGAATTTTCTAGATGGAAATGAAATTAACCTAGCATATTTTCTACTTCAAAGCTTAAGAAAAATGGCTGGTAGCGTTCAAAGAAAAATTCAATCTATTGATAGTTCTCTATATCATCATGGTCTAGTAAAAATCTTGATTCAAGCACATCTTAGAAACATTGGAGACAATTGGGAATATTTCTTAGTTAGAAATCATTTCAAGGAAGCAGAAATAGAAGAGCCCAGTGGTAAAACAAAGAGAAGTAGAAGGAAGCTGCCCATAAAAGATAATTCACCTCCAGAACAAGAGAAACATTCAAAAGATGAGACTCCTCTCGCAGATATGTTAGTAAATCTTAAAAAGACAAATCTTAAGAGAAAGGTAACTAGCACTAAGGAAGGAAGTTCATCCAAAGAGAAAATAGAGCAAGGAAAGGTTAAGAAGCAACCCCTTATTACTAAATTGTCATCCAAACCATCATCTTCCATAAGAAGTGCAAGGCTCAATAAGAAGTTGCATGAACAACCTTGATAGTCCCCATAATTTGTTGATTTAGAGAAAGAGGAAATGGAACTTATAGTTCCATCATCACCAATGCCATCACCCACAGCTGCCAGTCTAGTTAGAAGAACCCCAGAGATTGATCCTGTGCAGCAGGAAATTTATGACTATATAGAGTCTTTGGAAAGAAAAGCTACAGGTAAAAACATTGCATCATCCTCAAATCAAGGAGAAAATGAAGTAGTCCATTCTAATATCTCAGAAGAACATCAAGTTGAAGAAACCCTCAAACAATAAATTTATGAATTAGAAATACTGAATAGACATCTAAAGCAGGAGAATGAAGCAGTAAAAGCACAGAATGAAATCCACAGAACTCAGAATGACAACATCTTGCTACACCTTGGTATGTGGTATAAGAAAAACAAGAAATTGACAGCTCAAAACAAATTTCTTAAGAGGAATATTATGGGCCTGCAACACAGAATTTTGATGAAAAAGCCGAGGATGACAATCACTGCTAAAAAGTCAAGGAGAAGTAATTTGGATGTCCTTGCTCAAGTATCCGACGAGGTTCAATAACAAGGACTCACAAATTTTGAAATTTTGCATGAAGACATGCAATGTCTTTTGTGTGGGGGAATGTTGAACCCCATAATTGCTTCTTTTTGACAACCCTTTTCACTCTAATCCTTCCTTTTTGACCTTCATAACTACAATTTGGGTATCAATTTACAAGGTTGAAAGCATAACAGGTACATAATCATCTTATATTTCATAAATGTCAATTGTCTTTATTATTTAACTTAATATCTACTTGAGCTATTGAATTACAACGATTTTGCAGCTGATGAATGTTTCTGCAGCTAAGTCCAAGGTTCGATAGGTTGTGGAGCCTCAGCCGGGAAACATGGCACATGGGTAGTTGACAATTAACTACGACAACGATTTGTTCCTATTTGTAGAAGCTGGATCGATGAAGAAGGCACTTTATTAGTTCAGTCAAAGGATAAGTCAACCATCGTGAAAGGCGAATCAAGCAAGCGAGATGCAGATTTTCCGCCTCATGATTTGCTGTGTTGATAGCAAATCATGAGCAAGATTATGATATCTTATCTCTTCAGTTAATTATAGCCAATGTCAATTAGCATAGGCGTGAAGCTCTAAAAACATTTATTGCGTAAGGGTTTTATAAATATGCCTCTCGACATGGCTAAAAGAGACTTGAATTTTATTTGTAAGCACTCTATTTTTGATATATAAAAACTCTGTTTCGATTCCATTCTACTGTGTAATCTCAATGCGTGGATAGTTAACTTGTGAAAGCTTGATAGTGCTACTTGCTTCTCGTAGGAGGGCCCCTCGAGATAGTAAGGTCTTCATTCATTAACAATTAGTATTTCAGTTTATATTTCCTGTAGATTTCTGTCAATTCATTTGAGTAATTAAGTTTTGATTCTTAGATACAAGTTTGAGATTGCTTCTGCTAATCATTTTATTGTTCAGGTAAAGAGAGATTTCAGATGCACATGGATAGAGTACAATCTAACATAGCAATAGGAGTATAAGCTTTACATTGTAGTGATTTTCAATTACAGAACTAATCCTTCTTTAAGTTAGAATATATTTGTTTAAATGTGATTGCAGAGAGTGATTTGATTTAAGTGCAAGTGTGATTTACATTTTAGCAAGTATGGTTTTCTGATTTTCATTCAAGCGTGATTCATTTAAGCAAGTGTGGTTTTGAGTGTGATTTATATTTAAGTAGTTATGGTTTTCAAGAGTGATTTTTCATAGTTAAGCAAGTGTGATTTTAAGAGCAAGAGTGATTTTATTTTAAAGCAAGTGTGAGTGTGATCATTATTCAAGCAAGTAAAGTAGAATTGATTTCATTTTGTATAAGTTACATAACTATAGAAAAACATGTGCATTTCGATAACTCAGATTAACTTAGGAATTAAATGAGTGACAAAGACTCTTAGCACATACAGTGCACATACACTTCATCAGTTTACTAGCCCTGGTTGATAATTCATGTAAGTAATTTAACATCAATTAAATTACCAAACAACACATGACAGGAGATTGTGACAACCTTACAAGTCAAAGGAAAGGAGACTATCTCAAAAGTTAGAGCTTGGAGACAATAACGATTTGTAGTCAAAGGCATTGGGAAAACATCCTTTGAGTTGGAATCAAGTGAAAACGTTCATCTTAGCAAGATACTTTATGTAGCAGGTTTGAAAAAGAATTTGGTTTCTATTTCATGTTTGAAAGATAAAGGAGATAAAGTAGCATTTGTTGATTGTAAAGTACTTGTGTGGCCAAAGGGCTCAAGTATAGATTCTGCTAGAGTAATTGGAGTTCGTGAAGGGAGGTCATATAGACTCTTGAAACAATTGGAGTTCGCGAAGGTTGTGTAGACTCTTGAAACAACCTGCTCAAGCATTAGTACATAATGCCATCAATCCATGTGAACTTTGGCATAGAAGATATGCTCATCTTCACTATAGAGCTTTGCCAGCTTTAAATTAGATGGTTTCAGGTGTTCCATAATCACAGATGGAGCATGAAGAAGTATGTAAAGGCTGTGTGCTTGGGAAGAATGTAAAGATGCCTTTTCCAAGCAGTAAAAGTAGATCCAAGAAAATTTTGGATCTAGTTCATTTTGACATATGTGGTCCAATGCCAGTGAAATCTCTTGGAGGCTTTTTATACTATGTAACTTTTATTGATGACTTCTCTCGCAAGGCATGGATTTACTTCATGAAGACAAAGGATGAAGTCTTCAACAAGTTTTAGGAATTTAAGGCTAAAGTGGAAAACTTGAAGGGAAAGAAAATCAAGATTCTGAGATCAGATAATGGAGGAGAATATACTTCCAAGGAGCTCGTTGCCTTTTGTAAAGAAGTTGGGATTAAGAGGGAGTTGATAGTCCCTTACAATCCATAACAAAATGGAGTTGCTGAAAGAAAGAATAAAACCATTGAAGAATCTGTTAAGGCTATGATGCATGATCAAGACTTTCCTACGTTTCTATGGAGTGAAGCATTTAGGACAACCGTTCATATTCAAAATAGAAGTCCTCATTGAATTTTGGAAGAAAAGACCCCTGAAGAAGCATTCATTGGACAAAAACCATAGGTTGGACATTTGAGAATATTTGGTTGTCCAGTCTATATCCATGTACCCAAAGATAAGAGAAAGAAGCTAGAGCCTTTAGGAAAGAAAGGAATATTTGTTGGATATAGTGAGTCATCAAAGGCCTATAGAATCTATATTCTAGGACAACGATAGGTTGAAGTCAGCAGAGACGTGACCTTTGATGAGAATGTTGCCTATTGGAAATCTAAAGAAGTTCCCATGGACTCTGATGATGATGAAGAATATGAAGCTCCAAAGGAAGAAGGTTCAAGTCCATCTAATTCTTTAAAACATCTCATAAATCATCAAGAAGAGCTAGAAGGGCCTAGTGATCCAATGGACCTAGTTGTTGTTCTTGAAATCAGAAAAAGGTTAGCTTGGCTTAGATCTACTTTGCAGGAAGTAGAAGGACATCCAACACCACGTGGCACCTTCAGGGAAAGCAAGAGACCAAAGAGGTATTCTGGATATGCAACATTGATGACTAATCTCATTGATTTTGAACCTTCCACCTTTGAAGAATCAGTGAGTCAACAAGTTTGGAAGGATGTGATGTTGGAAGAATACCAATCAATTATGAAGAATGATGTATGGAAGATTGTGCCTAGACCTGAAGGGAAGTCTGTGGTAACTTCCTAATGGGTAGACAAAATCAAGCATGCAGTGGATGGCAACATTGACAAATACAAGGCGAGATTTGTGGCTAGAGGGTTCTCCCAAAAAGAGGGAGAGGATTATGATGAAACTTTTGCTCCAGTTGCTAGATACACTACTATTAGGTCTATTATCTCTGTTGCTTCTTCTATGGGTTGGAATTTACATTAGATGGCTGTAAAAACTGTTTTCCTCAATGGCATGATTGAGGAAGAAGTGTACATAGAACAACCTCAATGTTTTGAGGTTCATGGGAAAGAGTCTCACGTTTGCAGATTAAAGAAAGCCTTGTATGGACTTAAGCAAGCACCTAGAGCTTGGTATTCTCGAATTGACAACTACCTGACAAGACTCGATTTCTCCAAAAGTGATGCTGATCCAAATCTATATATCAAGGTTGAGAAGAATGAATCTGTGATTTTATTATTGTATGTTGATGACCTGTTTTTGACAGGTGTAGAGCATCTCATTATTCAGTGTAAGAGGGAGTTGGCTTCTGAATTCGATATGAAGGATCTTGGGTTGATGCATTACTATTTGGGGCTAGAAGTATGGCAAAAGCCTGGTGAAATCTTCCTTGGTCAAGGAAAATATATTATCAAGATCTTGCAGAAGTTTGGAATGATAGACTGTAAATCGATGGCAACTCCCATGGTGATAAATCTGAGAAAGTTGAGAGACTCTGAGTTAGATCTGGTAGATCCATCCATGTACCAGAAGATAATTGACTCACTGATGTATTTGGTTAATACTAGGTTGGACATTTGTTTTGTGGTGAACACTCTAAGCCAGTTCCACGTGGAAGTAAGACATGATAAGTGGATTGTATCAGAGCATGTATTGAGATATTTGTATGGTACAGTTGATTATGGTTTGAGATATGTCTCAAATGGTGATATACAACTGCAGATTGGGTCAGAAGTGCTAAAGACAAAAATAGTACATCTGGAGGTTGCTTCAGTTAGGGCTCTGCTATGATTTCTGGGATGAGCAAGAAGCAGACATCTATTGCACTCAGCACTGCCGACGTAGAGTATATTGCAACTAGTTTAGCGAGTTGTGATGTTGTGTGGCTTTAGAAGTTACTAGGAGGACTATTTGGTCAAGTGCTAGCACTGACCGTGATATATTGTGACAATCAATGCTGTGTGAAGTTGACAAAGAATCCAGTTTTCCATGACAGGTTGAAGCACATCGAGATTAAGTACCACTTACATGGTGCATAAGGGAGCAATGAAGCTCTAGTATGTTTCTACTAATGAGCAGATAACTGATATTCTTACAAAGCCTCTGTCTAGAGCGAAGTTTGTATACTTCAAGGACAAGCTTGGACTTGTTGAGAATGCCTCTCTTAGTGAGAGGGAGTGCTGATGAGATAACATCATGGACTGACATTCTCCCTGTGTCAAGTATATTGACCCGAATTAGGGAGTATGGTTTGGAAGAGGACAATCATTCTTCCTATGTTGACTCGAATTAGGAAGAATTGTCTTGGAGCATCATGTTCGTTTAGCATCAGGCCTTAAATTACCCAGATAGAGTGTGGCCTTCGGAGATTCCCCATTTATCAAAGATATTGACCGGAATGATGGTGAACCAAGACTAGTCTGTATACCATGTGTCAGATAGACTAGAATTATGGTGACTAGTTGATGCTAAATGATGTACCATGTGTCAGGAGTATCGACCAGGATTATGGTGAGGATATACCATAGGTCAGAGGTACTGACTGGAATTATGGTAACTTGTTGATGCTGTTGACTTACCATGTGTCAAAGTTGTTTGACCAAATTATGGTAATTGGTTGATGTTATTGGTTTACCATGTGTCATAGTTGTTGACCAAATTATGGAAATTGGATAATGATATGATTTGTTATATCCTTTTCTTAGAGAAATTTGTCAAGAAAAGAACATATGTCTAGTTGTTATGAATGCCTCCCTAGTTAAGAGGGAGTGTTGAATTTTGTAGCTATGGTCGGTCTTCGTAATTTATATTTTAGCTCTTGAAATATATAATGAAATTGTATGACATGTTCATGTCATTTTCATTGTTTAGCCCTTGAAAGAATTAATATGAGACACGTTCTTCATGTCGGTATCAAAAGAGAAAATTTAGAAATTTGAGTTTTGAATTTTTGGTTCGAAACTTGTCAAGTCGGCCATCTTTCAAGTCAAGTCGGCCCCAATGAAGAGACACCCATTCAGACAGGAAGAACACTATATATAGAGCACTCTACCTCCCCCACAAGGCATCATTCAACCTCACAAAAGACAAGAGATATTTTGGGCATCTTAGCAAAGAAGACAAATTCATCTCTAGCATTTCTCTCTCTCTCTCTCTCCTTGACTTCACACGTGTGACATTTTTGGGCAGTTTCAGGGTAGTAAGTCAAACTTCTGGGCAATAGTTTCTGGGTAGCAGGGCCAAGTTTTTGGGCATATTCTGGGAGGTCGAAATTCAGCCTAGGGAGATCAGAGAGGGCCGTAGTTGAAGGGCAGAAGATTGACTTGACAAGAGGGCTGTTTGACCATATCATTGTTGGTCAGTTTGACCTCATAGTTGACTAGCAGTGTTAGGTGTATCTCTTGATGAATTGTAGAATTTCTCTAAGGAAAAGGTTGCTGGGTTTTTCCCTCAAGTGGGTTTTCCTAGGGTAAATCTTGTGTTCTCTTTGTGCATTGTGATCTCTATTGTCCTTATGCATTTATTGTTGCATTTTTGAAGTTTAATTTCTTATTGATAAACTGTGAGTGCTAAAATAATATCTACATCATTAGAAGTAATTATTAGTATTTCAGAATTAGTGCTTGTACCTATTGCACTTGAAAAATCAACATGCTCTA
The DNA here is from genome assembly GCA_031772625.1 of Pinus tabuliformis. Taxonomy (NCBI): domain Eukaryota; kingdom Viridiplantae; phylum Streptophyta; class Pinopsida; order Pinales; family Pinaceae; genus Pinus; species Pinus tabuliformis. Next base: position 1,540,770,979 of record CM062818.1, read on the forward strand.
TCCAGAGTTTCTTTATGTCATCTTCGCATGGTAGGAGAGTTGCTTCAAAGGACAACACCCACTTTTTTCTTTAGACAACATACATTTGCAGCTATGGAGCTCTTGTACCTTGTATTTTGTGCCCTCTCCCGAAGCACTGTTTTCCTTCATGGCTTGGAACCATGAGAGTCAGACATTACATATTATCTTTGTTTCTGTTTTTGTTCCTGCTTTTATAGGAGTGGCCTTAGCACTCCGACTTTGTACCTACTCTTTGTATCATATTACCATTGACCTAGTTTTGGTCATTTATTGGATGTTAATAAACTTATTTTTTGATAACGTTACTTGTGGTAGGGCCTATTTCTTAAGTGAAGGAGTGTGTATTGCTAAGGCCAAAGTATCCAATCCACCTTTCTATGAACTTTTCGTATGTTTATTCTTCTTCTTGAAAGTGTTTGTCAAGCATGAGAGAATATGGTTTGTTGTGAGCCATGACATATAGAGAGGATAATGAACAACAATTTTGTCAATTTGGTTCCTATTTATGTTTTATGTTCTTCAATTTAACACATGACACATGTTCCTTCTACATCTCCAAGTAAATCTCTTTGCATTGCAATGTCGTATAGATAGAATAATGAATAACATTTTTGGAAATGTGGTTCATATTTTATGTTTTATGTTCTCCAATATAACACATGTGACACATGTCCTTTCTACATCTTGTTAATTTTAGATAACAATGGTATGTTCTATGCTTAAGAGCAATTTACTTCAATTTTTCTTATTAGCCCAATATCAATTTCCAGATTAACAATCACATTAACATGATAGTAAATGGAGATAAAACATAAATAAAAAGCAGAAGACAAGCCAAGACAAGAGGACACAATATTTGGCGGATGCCAGGGAAAAACCCCAATGTGGGGAAACCCTTTGATCAAGTATTCTTATTATTCTTCAAAAGTTCAGCAGAGAGAGTACAATATACAAAATTCACTTGCCCAAACACACTCAAATCTGTCTAGTCAAATTGCAGTCAACAGGATGCCCTAACTAGAAAGTCAACGCTGGTCAAATCAATAGAATTACTCCTCCAAATCAGCTCGGTCAAACCCAGTCAATTCGGCCTCCAAAGACAGTCCAAATCAACCCAAAACAGTCTTGAAGAAATCGGTCAAACTTGGTCAATGCATAGTCAAACCTGCAGTCAAACTTGTTGCGGTCAATGCTGGTCAAACAACACATAAAATCTCGGTTTCTGTGCCAAAGAATGCGGCCTGCCAAAACAGAAATATCCCCACAAAAATCGCAACCAAACAAGGTCAAACACTGCTTGGTCAACGCTAGTCAAACTTGCTGCAACTTGGTCAACGCAGAAATCAGAAAACCCTAGTCAAACTTTCGCACGTGTGGAGGAGAAGAAGGTTGCCCTGCAATTCGTACAACCCAATCAGATGAGGAGAGAGAGAGATATGTGTGAGATGATGAATGTCCAAATGAGGTAGATGCTCCTTCTATTTATATGCAACGTTGAGGGTGAAGAGACATGACTTTCGGGCTTCTAAGCCTACATTAAATTGCCGGCCGACCTTGACAGTTTGCCCATAGAAGAAATAAAATCATAACTCCATTTATACATGTTAGAATGAGATGATATTTAGATCAATCCTACACCTCTCGGAAAGAGGAATCCATAAAAAATATCATCTCCATCATGTGAGATGTCCAAGGTGGAGTTTGTCCCTAGTTACCAATTTTAACACTCCCTCTCAACTAGGGAGAAATCCACCTACCAAACCATCTGACAATTTGTACCATCCTTGCTCTGCTTTGTTGAACTATGAAGAAATAATGAAGAAGAAATGATCGAGAGTGTATCATACCACTCTCTACTGACTTGAAGTCAGTCTCCATTTTGCCCAGATCAATATCAAACATCCTAGCATAGGGAATACAGTAGTCCACGATGCGTCCATCAGTAGTACTATGGTCCCTATCCTCATTTCCCTACTCATTGATCAGATGAGAGATACTTCCCATGAGTCCCAGACTGCATGGGTAGGATGTATTGATAGGAGAAGGTGAACCACTCATCTTGCTCATACGACGTAGGAGAAGGTGAACCACTCATCCTATGCACATATCAACCATCATGGGGTATCACAGGGGATGGTGAACCAATCACTCTCTACATAGCGCACAATTAGGGGAAGGTAAACCACTCACCCTAAGGTTGCTCAATGCTCCAAGAAGTACTCCAAGCCCCCCGAGTTCCCAGAGCTCAATATCCAACTCAAACGGGACACTCATAAAAGGATCTCTCCACGACTCCAAGTCGTTCATGGAAGGTTAAGAATTTGACCTTCCCCAGGGGCTTCGTAAGAATATCTGCGACCTGATCCTCAGTCCCAATGTGACAGAGCCTTATTTCTCCCCGTTGTACCATATCCCGGATAAAGTGGTACTTGATATCAATATGCTAGGAGCAGTCATGAAACACGAGATTCTCAGAAAGACGAATCCTAATTTGGTTGTCGCAATAGATTATGGTGGTATCCAGCACATGTCCAAATAGCTCACTAAAGAGCTTCCTCAACTAGATAACTTCACAGGAGGCCATACTAGCAGCGATATAATCAGCGTCAGCGGTGCTTAAAGCAACCGATTTCTGCTTCCTGCTCATCCAGGATATCGAAGCAGAGCCTAGTGAGAAGCAACATCCTGATGTGCTCTTACGATCGACCACACTGCCAACCCAATCAACATCAGAATAACCATGGAGCCTCACATTCCCGAGAGTGTATCTCAGTCCATAGGTGATTGTGCCCTAAAGATATCTCAAAAGATTCTTGGCAGCAATCCAATATGATGAGGCTCGATAATAAACTGACTCAATGTATTCACTGCAAAGCATATGTCAGGATGGGAGTTCACCAAGAACATCAGGGCCCCCACAAGTTGACGATACTCAGAAGGATTTTCCAAATTGGGCCCAACAACACTTCCGCATAACTTCTTGAAGTTAAGTTCCATCGGAGTAGTCACGGACTTGCAATCCACCATCCCAAATCTTTCAAGTAGCTTCACAATGTATTTTCCTTGAGAAAGGAAAATCTCACCTGGCTTTTGCCAGACCTCCAACCCTAGGAAATAATGCATCAGTCCTAGGTCCTTCATCTCGAACTCGGAAGCCAACTCCCTCTTGCATTGATGAATGAGAGGGTCTGCACCTGTCAGAAAGAGATTGTCCACATAAAGTACCAAGATGAGAGGTCTATCATTCTCAACCTTAAAGTAAAGGTTCGGATCAACTTCACTTCTTGTAAAACCCAACTTCATCAGATAGCTGTCGATCTTCTCATACCAAGTCCTGGGAACTTGCTTCAACCCATAGAGGGCTTTCTTCAACCTGCATACATGTGTCTTACGATCTTGAACTTCGAACCCCTCGGGTTGTTCTACATAGACTTCCTCCTTAATTGAACCATGCAAGAAGGTGGTTTTGACATCCATCTGGTGTAGGTTCCATCCTTGTGAGGCAGCAAGGGCTATAATTGAACGAATGGTGGTATATCGGGCAACAGGTGCAAATATCTCATCATAGTCCACACCTTCCTTTTGAGAGAAGCCTCGAGCAACAAACCTGGCCTTGAACTTTTCAACACTTCCATCAGCTCCATGCTTGATCTTGTAGAGCCATTTAGAGGTGACAACAAATTTGTCTTTGGGTCTAGGGACCACATCCCAGACATCATTCTTTAATCGACTCATACTCTTCGTTCATAGCATCCTTTCAAACTCGATGCTTTACAACTTCTTCGAATGTGTAAGGCTCAGATTGAACAATGGTGCTCATGGCAGCTAAGTACCCTTGGTACCTATTCGGCTTCTTACTTTCACAAAATGTCCCCCTTGGAGCAATATGATTCTCGGCATCTTCGAGAGTTTCCCTAAGCCATGAGGGTCTCCTTTTTGAGGAGGAGGGTTGATGAGGAGGTGGATCAATGGGATCCATTGGTCCTTCAACATCGGGCATCGACTCATCCTGCGGTTCTCCCTGCTTTCCTGTATCTGCTTCTTTGTCCTTCCTTGGAATAGGAAGGTTACTAATCTTCCCAAGGGCAGCATCTTCATCGAAGGTGACATCATGACTTATCTCCACTTCTCTTTGACCAGGCACATAGATTCTATATGCCTTAGAAGTTTCACTGTAGCCCACAAATGTTCCTTTCTTCCCAGATGCATCCAATTTGCTTCTCTTTTCTTTCGGCACATGAAAATACACAAGGCTACCAAAAATTCTAAAGTGAGAAACATCAGGTTTCTTACCAGTGAAAACTTCTTCGGGAGTTTTGGAGTCCAATGCTTGATGAGGGCATCTATTTTGAACATACACGACAGTGTTGGCAGTTTCTGTCCCTAGGAACTTTGGAAGGCTTTGATCATGAAGCATGGCATGAGTGGCTTCTATAATAGTACGATTCTTCCTTTCAACAACACCATTTTTCTTAAGAGTATATGTGGTAGTAGTCTCCCTCTTAATGCCAGCTTCTCTACAATAGTCATTGAATTCATTTGATTCATACTTAGTTCCATTATCGGTCCTTGATATTTTGATCTTCTTCCCTGTTTGATTTTCGACCAAGGCAGATAGATCATAATGAGCCAATTGCAAAATGTCAGTAGTCTTGCTATCACTTGAGGGGAATGGTCCCCTTGTATGTTTTCCTTCGGCACATCCCTGACAAACACCTTCATGTTCTACTTTAAATTCGGGCATACCTGTCACCATCTTCCTTACATCGGGTAGAGCCTTATAATGTAGATGAGCAAACCTTCGGTGCTATAATTCGGATTGAAGAGATGTGTCGCAAGACATAGCTCCCAACGGGCTTCCTCCAACTTGATATAGGCTATCAACCTTGAATCCAAGAGTAAATGCTTCTTTGAAATTTCTTTTCCAAACACGTACCTTTCCATTGATGAATGCCACCTTGTATCCTTTCGAGATGGATACCAGGTTCTTCTTTAGATTGGGTACATAGAGTACTTCTTGTAGATGAATGATGCTACCTTCATTTAATTGAAGACTAACATTTCCAACTCCTTTCACGGGATAGGTGGCATTGTCTCTAAGAATGATTTCCAAATTTCTATCTTTTTCTATCAGATTTGAAGTTAGCTTCCTTATACCCAGTAAAGTGCCTTGAGGCACCACTATCAATCAATCAATTTCCCAAGGTATTCAGAGGAGAGGCTGTAGAGAGGGTAGATATAAGATAAAATCCTTTTTGCTTGTTATCTACAACATTAGATTCATCATACGTGGAGTTTCTTGATATTTTGGGAGGTCGACTATTTCCATGTTGAGTAGTGGGAGCATTCATTTTTACTTTGTTGTTGAATTCGCGATTCCTTTGATTGTTGTTGCCCCTGAAATTGTTGTGGTTGTTGTTGCCATCATCTCGAGGTGTATCCTTTCTATTAGGACACTCCCTAGCATAGTGGCCAAACCTGTTACAAATGAAGCATCTTCCCTTCCTTCCATCTTTGAATTCTGATCTTCCTTGACATTGCTTCTTTGAACGTGCATTGTTCTTCTTTTTAGCATGAGCGGAGAATGCAGTAGGTTCATTCTTATTTGAAGGCATGTCTCTCTCCATCATCCTTGTTTCTTCTTGAGTACATCTAGTCAACAATTCATCAAAACCTGGAATCCTGTCATTGTTGAGGATAGTAGTGTTGAACACATGCCATTCACGAGGGAGACCTCCAAGGGCAATGAGAGTGAGCTCCCTATTAGCAATAACTTCTCCAATTGAAAGAAGATCATTTTTGATCTCGGTAATCCTCATGAAGTAGGATTGGATATCTTCACCTCTTCCCTTCTTTATGTCCTTCAACTTGTTTTTGAGAAAGAGGACTTGGTTTGCATTGCTAACTTTGAACATGCCAACCAACCTGTCATACATCTCCTTAGATGTGTTCAAATCGGAGATGTATGCAACCAAATGCTTGTTAATAGAATCCCTGATGATCTTCTTAGCTTTGACTTCACCTTTCTTGTACTTTGTCTTAGCGGCAACCGGTGCATTTGAAGGAGGTTCAGTAATCTTTCCCTGCACATAGTCCATAACATCTTGCTCTTCCAAAGTCAAATCAAGAGACATCTTCCATGCATGATAATCAGACTTATCATTGAGCTTGTCATCATGTTTGAAGTAAGATGCAGAGGCCATTGAATCTTGTCCTTGTGCAACAAATCTCAATGATTTCTCTTTTTCATTCTTGCATGGGCTTTGTCTTCACCTCCGCTCCGATACCATGTTAATTTTAGATAACAATGGTATGTTCTATGCTTAAGAGCAATTTACTTCAATTTTTCTTATTAGCCCAATATCAATTTCCAGATTAGCAATCACATTAACATGATAGTAAATGCAAATAGAACATAAATAAAAAGCAGAAGACAAGCCAAGACAAGAGGACACAATATTTGGCGGATGCCAGGGAAAAACCCCAACGTGCAGAAGCCCTTTGATCAAGTCTTCTTATTATTCTTCAAAAGTTCAGTAGAGAGAGAGAGTACAATATACAACAGGATGCCCTAACCAGAAAGTCAACGCTGGTCAAATCAACAGAATTAATCGTCCAAATCAGCTTGGTCGAACCTAGTCAATTCAACCTCCAAAGACAGTCCAAATCAATGCAAAATAGTCCTGAAGAAATTGGTCAAACTTGGTCAACGCACAGTCAAACCTTCGATCAATGTTGGTCAAACAACACATAAAATCTCGGTTTATGTGCCAAAGAATGCGGCTTGCCCAAACAGAAATATTCCCACAAAAATCACAGTCAAACAAGGTCAAACGCTGCCTGGTGAATGCTGGTCAAACCTGCTGCAACTTGGTCAACGCAGAAATAAAAAAACGCTAGTCAAACTTTCGTACGTGTGGAGAATAAGAAGGTCACCTTGCAATTCATACGATCCAATCAGATGAGGAGAGAGAGAGATATGTGTGAGATGATGAATGTCCAAATGAGGTAGATGCTCCTTCTATTTATACGCAACGTTGACTTTTCAGCTTCTGAGCCTATATTAGATAGCTGGCCGACTTTGACTATTTGTCCATAAAAGAAATAGATTCATAATTCCATTTATACATGTCAGAATGAGATGATCTTTAGATCAATCCTACACCTCTCGGAAAGAGCAATCCAACAAAATATCGTCTCCATCATATGAGCTGTCCAAGGTGGAGTTTGGCCCTAGTTGCTAAGGCCAAGTTATCTAATCCACCTTTGTATGAACTTGTGGTATGTTTATTCCTCTTCTTGAAAGTGTTTGTTGAGCATGAGAGAATATGGTTTGTTGTGAGCTATGACATATAGAGAGGATAATGGACAACATTTCCATGTAAAGCTCTTTGAATAATTGGAGATGTATGCTTCTACATCTGCAAGTAAAGCTCTTTGCATTGCAATGTCATATAATAGAATGATGAACAACATTTTTGTAAATTTGGTTTGTATTTTATGTTTTATATTCTCCAATATAACACATGTGACACATGTTCTTTCTACATCTCCAAGTAGATCTCTTTGCATTGGAATGCCTATTGTATCAACTTGATCCTTGCAAAGTAGGGATATAGCAAAATGGGGATAACGAAGACAATTACTATGTCCTTTGGATTCAGTGCACCTCCATTGTAGTTTTTGAATAGAGATTGAGATTTCATCTCAAATCATACCAAGACTATTTGATCAGATGATTAAACAATTTGTTTCTCTTGAAATTCATTCAATTCTTACACACATCTCGTTTTGGGAGGCTTACATCCATTATGTGGCATAGGGTTTACATCATGCACAAAACTTAAAATTTAATAGTATGCCATTTCTAGGAATGTTGTATCTCTCCCCTGATCATGACCATCGACCACTTACCATAACTTCTACTTATTCCATACCCCAACCGATTATTGTATGAAAACATTTTATGCTGCAGTCTGGGTGACAAATGATGTCTCTCTCCTTGTGCCATTGAATCCATATGCACCGACAAGAGACTAAGAAAAAAATTGTCCCCATACAATCACAATGGCATAGTTAAAACTTGCTTGAATGTCAATAACTCAATTAAACAAGTTCATACTTGTAATGTATTTTAAAACACAGGCAATAAAGATGGTAGAGAGGAAGTAGTTTATATTTTCAGACTAATTCGAATTACTTCCACATATAACACCTTTTTCAATGGGCCGAATATTAAATGGTCTCCAGTTTTACTATGTCCTTGAAAATCTTTAAATACCTAGGAAACAAGTTTATTGCGTTGCTAACTTTATTATGCTATGTTATATGTGTCCTCACTATAGCAGGTAGACCTAACACGTGTTTCATTAAGCTTAATTTCTTAACTTCCTATGTGAACCTTTAAATGAGGACAGTGATGAACAAACAAACATCAATGTTTTATATAGGGATTGTGTTCTCTTCCGCACATCACATTTAGTGCCATTCAATTAAGATAGCAGCCATGTAGCTGAACTAGAAGGCTTCCATTTAATTGTTCCTTGTATGTTCTTGATCATACTTCCAACGTTGTCCCATCTTTGAGTTGTTTACAACTGAATGTTGTCTTTCTTTGTAAGTTCTATGTGCATGTTGTAACTTCTAATCCATCCAATCCTGCGCTATGTTTGAGCATTTATTTGTTTCTTGGTTTGTTTTTACTTTCTAGGAGTAAGATGTTTGAAGCCCTGAGTTGGTACTTTGTAGTCAAGTTTCTTTTAGTTGTGCTATTACTTGGGTATGCACATACATGGTTTCCACATGTTGCGTGAGTCTAATGTCATGTTTGTGGAATCTTTGTTCTGAGGATGCATTTTTCTCTTTCATTCTCTCGAGGATATGGTTTGGGTTTCCAATCATCGTGCTTTGGAGAGGAGGGGACATTTTCTTGTGATTTGATTCCACTATTATGGATCAATCTCCTTGCCTTTGAAGACATTCTCAAACATATTTATAGAAGGTTTGAGCAAACAAATGCACATACTTAGATACGACGGTGACATTAATGATTAGGCATCTTATTGGACATTGAGTCAGGTGATAGAATGTGGAAATCAACAAACATTCCCTACGGTCGACACTTGCATGTTCTCATCATCATTAACTTATTCCCAGTTAGAAGTTGTGCTTGCTAGCCTATGGGTACGTCGATTTACCATATCCATTCCCACACAATAATCAATATAGGAGGATATTCCAAGGGATTACTTCAATATAGTCAATATTGCAAGAGGATCCTTACCTCAAATAGATGTGAGTTTCTAGAGTGCCTCGATAAATCTAATATTACAAGAGGCTCGTTAAAGGGATACTCTTAATAAGAACATCTTGCTTGATACTTCCCATAATACAAGGAAAAGGATGAAGCCTTGAAATGCGACATGTTACCGCTCAAACTAGCAGGGGTCCTAGGAGGGGATCCTATAGAGCAACTGCTAGGTCTAGGGGCAACAATGGAGTGATAGCCCACTATCACCTCAGTTAAGGCTTCCTGCCCTTTACGAACTTTCACCAATGGGAGGAGACTTGATATAAAGGGAATTACTAGATGAATGGATCAATAAGAGGATAATGAGTGATTCCTAACTTCTAAGGCCTATTGACAAGAGAGACTCGATTATATGGTTTTCTTGCTCGAGAAGCAAGGTGATATGCTCTCTAGGAAGGGCTAAGAGGATTCTCGAGGCTAGGGTTTGGGAATATATCTTCTAAAGATGATTCCTATGTTGAAAAATCCTTATGGAGAATTGGTCTTTATGTGATCTCTATGAAATCAGAGTTATAAAGTTGCGGGACCGCAAAGGACCAACTAGACCCAAAATTAGGTCAAGGATATGGAGTTGATCAACCAGGGAGGGGCTTGACCTGATTAGAGAAGAGAAGACAATCAAAGGACAAATTTTCTTTTGAGGATTAAATGCAATGATCCAACTGACACTAGCCAAGGGAAACCAAGGGCAAGAAATTTTTAGAGCTAGGGCTTGCTATATCTTAGGATCCCACTGTTAGAATTATTTCAAATTTGGAGGGCTTCTAAAGGAAACCCTAGCGCAGTTTTGGACCAAAAATCAAGGTGTTTTGATGGCTACAATGAGATTTATTCGATGCCCTAGGTAACCTATGGCGGCTAGGCCTAGAAAGAGAGAGAGAAGGCAAGAAAAATAAGCGTTCAAGTGACCACTAGTGGATGGATTAGTGCCTTGCCTTTGGGAGAGATGGAGTCAAGTTGAACTTGTGATTTGGAGAGACTATACCCAATCAAGGAGACCTATAAACAACTTCGCATGGCAATTAGGGCATGAGAGCAGTGGCCAGAAGATCTCACACTTCGATATGCAATAATTGATGATGACTTATGGAGGTATTTTCAACAAGGATAACCTTTAGGAACATTCACCCATTCATACATGACACATGCAATGATGCAATGCTTCAAAGACCTATATAATAGTAAATTTCAGACCTATATAGCGATAATCCCAACAACATTCATGTGACAAAGTAAATAACAAGAATAAACGTGAAAAAGACCACTTACATGTACAAATGAGTATATCCAATCATCAAATTATGCCAATAATGAAGCTCCAAGACCAAGAAGATAGAATCCAAACTTCAATTTTTTTTTCCATGAAACCAAACTCGTCCTCCAAAAGGGAATGCAAAATTCTCACAAGAGCTAATAACCCAATCCAAGTGATGATGAGAGAATGAATCACCTCTCATCTATTTATACAATCTCTAATGAGTTTGATTTGCCTAATTTGGCCTAATTGAGCCCCAAATAATAAAATAATGTGCAATAATAACATCCCTTGGTGACAAGCCCACCAAGATAGCTCAATAACATAAGAATAAGCCTCTCAAGAGGGTAGAATGATCAATAAAATGAGTTGTTGGGCCTTTGAGGAGGCCTAATGAAGTCCAAAGTGTGCCATGATGTGAGAATGGACCTCAAACATAGTGGACAAGGGGTTGGCCCCTTGTTTTTCAAGCAAATCCCTGTGGTGCTCCCAAGTGGGTGTGGGGGCACAAGGACATCCTCATGGGTCTCCAAGTGGATCGAAAATGCCTGTAAACTATCTGTAAGGACCAAGATGATGACATAAGTGCTCCCTTTGTCTCATGTAATGAGACACATCCTCCTCTGGACCCTGGAACCTCTGCCAAGTGTATGGTGCAAGTGTGGAGCCGACTAGGCGTGGTGAACCAAGTGCATCATCCTCATCTAAAAGGTGGAACACGAGCAATCAATGAGTGGTGCTGGGGATCCATGAAGTACTCTCTGCTATGGTAGAGGTCCATGGTTCTCAACATTGACCCTACAAGTGCCAATGTGGCCCTCTGGAGGGCTAAGGCCTCGTATAGGGAGACCAAGCCCCAAATGGAGACCCACCTGCAATCTTGCATAAGATCCAATGCGTCCCATTGCCATACATTACAACAAATCATTAGAATAATCAAGTAAAAGAGCTTACAAGTCATGGAATCAATGGGGCACTTCATGGTGGCATGCCCTTCCATAGTGGGCTTTTCCATTTACAAGTGTCTGCAAGCTCAATAAGGTGGCTAATCAAGGGCCCTATTAGGTGGTTTCAACCTTTAAAGGGGGTGACATGTCCATGGTACATGCATCAGGTGGTAGGTGGCACATGATATAGTGATGTGACAGAGTGGGGATCAGGGGAAGGCACCAAGCCACATGTCATGGTACAAGGGTAGCTATGATGAGGGAAACCCACACTTGGGTATATAAGTGTGGGGGGAGCAAATCGTAGTACATGAATTACCTCCTTTGTTTTTCCACATTTCTTCAGATGCCTTTTGCCTTTGATTGATTTTTCTTCATAATTGCTCGGGGCTCCAGTCAATGAGAGCATGATGTGTAGAATATAGTAGTAGATGCCCCCTTTTAAGGTGAGGCAGCTCATTGCCCACTAGGGGCTAGGACAATCATGGGTTCCTTAATGTGGAGGGGGCTCATCTAAGGCCCATAGGAACTAGGGTGATGGCCATGAATAAGGGGTAGAGCTCATGTTTGGCTTTTGCCCACGTGCTAAATTTGTATGTCTTGACCATCTTTTGCATTTTGTGGTACATTTCCTGTTGTAAGTGGCCAAATTATGCTTTTTCTTTTCTTTTTAGTTGCATCAACCTCTGGGCATTGTTCCAGGCCCGACCCAAAGTGTGGACAAGGGGAGGGGGAGGCTAACCCTATATGGACTCAGATGGGAAAAGTGATGCATGGGGTTAAAATGAGCGGAGGGGAGTAATGTATCTGGTGTCGGGAAGTGGGACCACGCAACCAAAAATCGGGATTTCCCATGTAGTGTCAGCGCTAAGGATAATGGCCCATAAAAGAGATCCACGAGACTAGGATACAAGGCTAACTACCGAATCTAGCAGAGGAGACAAGAGTACAAACCTAGCCCACTCTTTTTGCCGAATCCCCCCACCAATCCATGCCCAAAAGTGTCCATGATAAGTAAACAAATTTACTCAACTAAACCAATGAAAAGTCATACCTCTAGGGTCAGGAGGCCCACCTTCAAACATGCGATCATAACAGATGCGCGAGGGACCACAAGGCTGGCTCGGGTGGCGGAGAAAATGGCACATCGAGCTATTTGGTGGCTGTAAGGGGCTGCCGACTGAGGACCATCTTGGAGATATTTTTTTCTCCTAGGGGATATCACCCACAAAGTGGTGGGCAACACAACAGATAGGAATAAAATCCCACAATATAGAGAAAAATGGAGGAAGCCTTGAAATGCAACAGAAGGGATTAAACACCAACATAGGAGGTACTAGCATAACATTTTATCCCCACTTGAGGGTTAAATAGTAAGGCTTATGATGTTTTATGCATTAATGGAATTAAAAAAAATTGAAGTACTTCCTACAACAATTTTTTTATGAGTTAAACACCCATGGGGGATTTGAACCCATTTAACATTGCACCCATTTACCATCAATCCAAAGCCCCTTGCAATACTTTCTATAATAATTACAAAAATAAAATTTTACCTTACCTTTGTAAAGTTTGAGAATGACTTGATCATGGCGTGTTAAAAGTTAAACAAAGTTACACTAACATGTTTAAATCGTACCGAAATGGTCGACTATTTATGGAATTAAATATTACTGAAATGGTCAAAAGAAAATAAATGTATTTAATGATGTGTACAATGTTGATGTATTTTACAATCTATTGTAAACAAAATATGCAAAATTTGTTGTTGCATTTCACAATCTACTATAAATAAAATATATAAAATTTGTATTTTAAAATAGAAAAAAATCCATAGAAGAATTTTAAAAACTATATTTATTGTTAATATATATTTTGATGTTTGGTCATGTGGGTGCATTTTGCAATTTATTATAATAATATATGTAGAAGATATACTGACTTTGGCCGTTTTATCTCTAGGATCTCTTGGATATCTATACATTTGAAAATGAATGTATTGATGAGTCAATGATGTTAAATTTTTAGATTGTTCTATGCTGTATCAATTACTTTAGCTCAAATCAATACTTCAATTAACAATCTTTCCAATTACAATTAGTCCTTCCATTCATCAACAGTAATTGAAGATAGGGATGATACCCTATTGTCCAGAGATCCCTCAACCCCAGGAGCCCTCCATCTTAATTGCTTACCCTGGGAGCTCAAACAGTGGGAAAGAGTTGGCTCAGTGTCCTCAATCAATAATGCCCTTTATCAGGAGGGGTCACATCCATGAGTTCAAGTTGCTCTATGAAGACCAAGAACTTCCCTTTTGGCAAAGCCTTGGTAAGAATATTTGCAATTTGCTCATCTGTTGATATGTGATGGAGTCTAACGACTCCTCTCTACACAATGTCTTGAATATAGTGATATCAAATCTCTATGTGCTTGGACTTGTCATGAAATACGAGATTCTTTGCGAGATGGATCGCCCTCTTGTTGTCGCAATATATCACTGTAGTGTCTAGGGCCTGCTCAAATAGCTCTCCAAAGAGCTTCCTTAACCAAGCTGCTTCACAATTAGCCATACTAGCGGCAATATACTCTGCTTCGGCGGTACTCAATGCTATAGACTTCTGCTTCCTGCTCATCTAAGATATCATGGAAAATCCAAGGCTAAAACAAAATCCAGACGTACTCTTCTAGTCGACAACGTTTCTTGCCCAGTCAGCATCAGTGTATCCATGAAGACGAACATCTCCGGCATAATATCTCATACCAAGTGTGATCGTCCCATGCAAATATCTCAAAATGTGTTTAGCAACAATCCAATGTGCATGGAGAGGTTCAGTCATGAATTGACTCAACGTATTCGCTGCATAGCATATGTTCGGATGGGTGTTCACTAGGAACATCAGAGCCCCAATCAAGTGTCTATACTCGGATGGATTCGCCAAATCGTGTCCTGCAACTTCTCCACATAACCTTATGAAGTTCATTTCTATCGGTGTGGCTAGTGACTTGCATTCTGTCATTCCAAATCTTTCCAACAACTTCACAACATATTTTCCTTGTGAAAGGAAAATCTCACTGGGCATTTACCACACCTCAAGGTCTAGAAAGTAGTGCATGAGTCCAAGGTCCTTGATCTCGAATTCAGAGGCTAGCTCCCTCCTACACTCGATCATCAGGGGCTCAGTTCTTGTCAATAATAGATCATCAACATATAAAACCAAAATTAATGACATACCTTGGACTACCTTGAAGTAGAGGTTGGGATCGACATTGCTTTTTGTGAATCCCAACTTCACTAAATAACTGTCTATGCGGGCGTACCATGCTCTGGGGGCTTGCTTCAAACCATACAATGCCTTCTTCGATTTGCAAACATGTGTCTTTTGATCCTCTACTTCAAATCCTTGTGGCTGCTCAATGTACACTTCTTCTTACAACATGCCATGGAGGAATGCAATCTTCACGTCCATCTTATGAGGAATTGCGGCAAGGGAAACTATCGAATGAATGGTTGTATATCAAGCCATAGGTGCAAATATATCATCATAATCTTCTCCCTCTTTCTGGGAGAATCCTTGAGCCACGAACCTTGCCTTGTATTTCTCAATGCTACCATCAACTCCATGCTTGATCTTGAATAGCCACTTCGAAGTTACCACGTATTTCCCTTTTGGTCTCGACACAACATCCCATACGTCATTCTTCATGATTGATTCATATTCTTCAGCCATAGCATCTTTCCAAACTTGTTCTTTTACATCTTCTTCAAAGGTGGGAGGTTCGACTTGAATTATGGTGCTCATGGCTACAGCATATCCCTCGTACCTTCATGGTTTCGTCCTTTCTTTAAATGATCTTCGAACGGAATATGTCTCTCGTCATCCTGTAAAGTATCATGAAGCCAAAGTGGCCTCTTCCAGGCGAGAGGATCACATGGAGGAGGATTTAGGGGCTCCATGGGATCATCAACAGTGTCTCTGTCAGATTTGGGCACGGAAAGACCATCTAAAATATCCATATCATCATTCTTCTCAAGAGGAGGAGGCGGAGGAAGGTCCCTTGCTTTTCCAAGGGCGACATCTTCATCGAATGTAACATCCCTGCTAATTTCAACCTTCCTTTGACTAGGAATATATATTCTAAATGCTTTAGAATTTTCACAATATCCAACAAATGTACCTTTTCTTCCCGAGGCTTCCAACTTGTTCCTTTTGTCCTTCAGCGCATGAAAGTATACAAGGCAATCAAAGATACAGAGATGACCAACATCGGGCTTGACACTTGTGAATACTTCTTCGAGGGTCTTGTTGTCCAATGCTTGATGAGGTACACTATTTTGAACATATACGACAACATTTGTTGTTTCTCCCCAAAGGAACTTTTGGTCATGGAGCATGGCACGTGCATCTTCTATAATGGACCTGTTCTTTCTTTCAACCACTCCATTTTGTTCGGGAGTATAGGGCACAATTGTCTCTTTCTTGATACCTTCCTTGCAAAAATCAATGAACTCCTTTGATGTGTACTCTCCACCATTGTCAGACCTCAATATTTTGACTTTCTTCCCTGTTTGAATTTTGATCAAAGCTTTGAACTCCTTGAATATTTCGAAGGCTTCATCCTTGTGATTCAAATAATATATCCATGTCTTTCTTGAGAAGTCATCAATGAAGATGATATAGTGGAGATAGCCACCAATAGAATGCACAAGCATCGAACCACATATGTCAAAATGGATGAGATGGAGGATGTCATTTGTCTTGTTCTTGCTAGGGGGGAATGGTCCCCTTGTCTTATTTCCACTAGCACAACCTGGACATACTCCATCATGATGGCCTTGAACCTGGGGAATCCATGAGACTAATTTCTCCAATTTCAGAAGAGCATCATAATGTAGATGGGCCAATCTTTGGTGCCATATCTCGCTTAGATGTTTAGTATCATGGACCAATGTTAGAAGTGGTCTTCCAGTAACCCTGTAGAGTCCTTCATATCTTGATCCTAATGTGAATGCATCTCTCTTAAGTGATCCAAGAAGCCAAGTAAGAACCTTTCCCTTGATGAAGGCAACCCTCATCCCTTGTCTTCCAACGCGGATATTGATACTAATTATTATTCAACCCTGGCACATACATCACATCATGGAGCAAAATAAATTCTCGCAAATTCAAATGAAATTTGATGGACCCAAAATATTTAACAGGATGAGTGGAGTTGTCTCCAAGAATGATTTTCAAATTTGACTCCCTCTCTACCAAATTAGAGAGAGCTTCCTTAAAACCAGAGAAGTGATGAGTGGCCCCATTATCAACCAACCAACTATCCCACAAATCTAGAGGAGATGAACTAGTAAGGGCAGAAACAAGAATATATTCAGATTGATTCGCAACATTGCTTTCATACCTGGAGAATTTTGACTTCTTTTATGGACGACAATCTTTTTCATGATCACTTGGAGCATCTCTTCTTCTTCTTTCATTTCTTCTATTGCGATCATTGCTTCGGTCATCTCTCCTTCTTTGACCATTGAAACTGTTGTTGTTGTTTCTAGTATTGTAGCGTGGTCCATTGTTCTTTTTGGGCAATCTCGAGCATAGTGGCCTTTCTTATGACAATTGTAGCATTCGATGTGCAAAAATTCCTTCCTTCTATTTGGATTTTGAGGAGGAGGCTTTCTTGAATTTGATGGACCTCCTTTCCCTTTCTTCTTCTTCTTGTCATGAGTGATGAATGCAGCGGGCTCTCCTTCTTCATGCTTTTGAATCCTTCCTCTTGATATCATTCTTGGTTCTTCTTGAATGAGCTTTCCAATGATTTTGTCGAATGATGGGAGGACATTATTGTTGCTTATAGTAGTAATAAAGGTTTCCCAAATAGGAGGGAGACCTCTTAGAGTCACAATTACCAATTCCTTGTCAGGCACAAATTCCCCAACTCTTTGCAATTGATCTCTAAGACAAGATATCCTCATTATGTAGGATTGCACAGACTCTCCTTTGTTCATCTTTGTGTCTTTGAGTTGATCTTTCAAGGAGATGATTTCATTCAAATTGTTGACTTCATACATGCCAGCTACCTTATCATACATGTCTTTAGACCTTCTCAAGTTTCCATCATATGCAAGTAAATTATCTTGTAAAGCATCAACTATTATTTGCTTTGCTTTTAACTCACCTTTCTTGTGCATGTTCTTGAAAACAACGAAAGCATTCTTTGGAGGCTCAGGTACTTTTATTTGAATGTAGTCCAAAACATCATTGATATCAGCTATGATCTCCAACCTGACTTTCCATGCAACAAAATTGGATGAGTCACCCAACTTCTCATTTTCTTTGAATAAGGAAGACATCTTGACTTGACTAGATTGGCTCCTTCAACTTTCTTCAATGCTTGTCCCCTTTTGGGCTTGTCTTTCACCTTAGCTTCAAAACCATGTTAAATTTTTAGATTGTTCTATGCTGTATCAATTACTTTAGCCCAAATCAATACTTCAATTAGCAATCTTTCCAATTACAATTAGTCTTTTCATTTATCAATAATAATTTAAGATTGAACAATAAATGCAATGACAAAGGAGACAATCAACAGATCAACAAGAGACACCAGGATTGGTCAAAGACCAGGGAAAAACTTCACAAGGGGAAAACCCTTTGAAATTCTTCTTCTATTAGATTGTCATAGAATGTTCAACAAAGAGTAAAATGAGCTGAATACAATATCAACAACAAAACAACCCAATAACATTCAGAAATAAGTTTCTAGCGTCAGAATATATCAAAGACAACTTTTCCCATTTGCGGTCAACTACGGTCAACTTCGATTGACGGTCAATGTCAGTCAAACTTTATGGTCGCATGCATGAGGAGCTGTGCGAGTGACTGGAGACTTCCAGTTACACTCTTGATGCTTGCAAGCCAGTGACTATGGTCGAATTTGCCCTGTGATGTGCATACAACTGTAATCCAAAAACCCTAAAACAGATGCGAGCCTTAGACCCTGTAATTTTAGACTTTTGTGAACTTTTGTTGTCATCCCTGCCTTAGACCTGTGCGAGCCAATCAATGAAGAAGAGAAGAAGAAGATTCTTGGTGATGTTCAAATGAGCTTGAGGTCACTTGTATTTATAGGCTTCCAAGGGTGTCCAATTTGCTTTAGGGCCGACCTTGTCCAAATGTGCATATGTGGGCTTTTCTTCATAAGTACATTTCCCTTGTCTGATTTGAGTGATCTTTAGGTCAATTTTGGTCCTCTTGAAAAGGGGAATTCAATGCAATCACCATCTCCATCAAATGCGCTGTCCAAAGTGGAATTTGATCATAGTTGCATATTTTAACAAATGAATATAATACATCATTGATATGCCCCATGAATGTTCTATAATTTCAATACAGTATCAGAGCAGCACTAGATCCCTTGACAAAGATATGCACTGAGGTGAAGCTTGGAGTGTAGAAGATGTGTTCCTTTTCCAAAAGTGCCTCCGCAACGCTCTGAATAAGAAGGGAAAGATAATCATTAGTTATTTGATACTTGATGTTTAAGTCCAAAGAATATTTGCCATGAAAATACATATTTGATGTGGTCTACAGGATGTGAGAGAGTTAAACGTCGACGAAGATTAGTCAACAGAAATTCGTTGGTAGCAACAGGAGCGACGATATTTTAGAATGATATTCCCCAACCAACAATTAGACATGAGTCTAGACACACTTGAGAATAGACCCACAAGAAGCATACACAGGCTTGACTGCACATTTTTGAGACAATCTCCAATGCCGATAACACAGTGGCAACAAACCTAGTTTTAAGATTGCCCACAACGTTTATATTTCCTGGCGTATTCTTGGTCAATGATATTCTATAGGTGGAAGCATTTAACCTGAGAAATTTGACAGACATCAACACAAATTTTAATCAAAAGTAATTCAGATAGCAGTAAAAATAATCAATCAATGGCATACTATATTCAACGCAAGAGACATTATTTTGTATGGTGCCATCAGCGGAAATTTGGCTGGAGATATACGTTAGCTGACCGAAATTGTATAACACAAAAGCATCGTATGAATATATCATACAGTAGAATATATCATATTTTCCCAACAATTAGATAATATTCTGAAGGCGAATGCATGACGTTTGTCATCAGGATTGTACTAGAACCCTCTAGTTGGAAAGTTAAGTAAAAATTGAATGCCCACGTTGAGATTTTGGAAGAATAAGGCGACAAATTTGTGTCTGGAAGAGAACATAAGTTCTGTAAATATATACATTGTCTTAGATTAATAAGATGATTTTTGGTGGATTAAACAGACTTAAGTTCTGGAGTAATAAGAAGACATAATATGTTTTTTTGGAGTAATAAGGAGACCTGAGTCATAAGTACACATCCATCTTTATTTGGGTTGGTAACAACTAGAATACATATTTTTTATAGAGATATAAGTAGACATGGCAAGTATTCAAAGCTTCTTGTTGCTGGGCTCACATATGTTGAATGGGAAAAATTATTCCACTTGGATGCAAAAAATGGAAAGGATTCTTTTTTTTACCAGCCTAGATTCATCTTAACTCCAGATTTACCAATCGCCGAAAGGGAACAAATCTCTTTTCACTCTAAAAGAGGTTTGCATCTCAAGACATTTGATCCCTCTCGGCGCTTGGTAGATCCAGAGTTAAGATGGATCTAGGCTGGTTTAATTTTCCCCTTTAAATAGGCTATATTCCACATGAATAACATGGGTCAATACCATGGGTCTTCATAAATTTGGAGCTCAAAAACCACTTGTAATAATTTATTTTTATTTTTTATTTTATTTTGACTGAGTTAAAATGTTTACATTACATTACATTACAACATCTCTACCATACAGGGCTCAAGAGTGCCTCTCGATTCAATAATTTATTCATTAGACGATTAAATGTTTCATTACATAGGAAGAGAGAAGGAGCAAGTTAAGCAACTCTTAGATATTTAACTATTAATTATCATACTAAATAACCAGTGTTCTATCATTTTATTAGGGTGACTTTATTATATGTCTGAGTCTTAATAAGCCTTAGTTTTAAGTATGATCATTATCTCTGACTCTAACATATTGTTACCAAAATTAGGATTAAATCTCGATTAAATTGCGAAATTGCGAGTTTTTCAACCATATGATTTTACCAGCTAAGTTTTTGGTGAGTTTTTCAAAATTGAAAAAATTGGGATTAAATCATAAAAATTGCGAGATGATTGAAAAACTCGCAGGGGTTTTGTCTGGGCCGGCGTTAAGTCAAAAAGGTTAGTGTGTTTTTTGATCATTTGGCACTGTTAGCTCATTGAGCCACCCGTTCGACATGTGAAGAGAAGAGACCAGAATCTAAGGACTGAGGAGGAGGATATTTGTTGTATTTTTCTCCATTGCAAACGATGAATATTCAATATATTAACACTCAATATTCAAATCATGAATATTGAATATATTAAAACCCACAGTGTTGGGCGTTTTCCTGTGAGGGTTTAAAATCCACAGTGTTTGGCGTTTTCCTGTGAGTGTTTTAATGCTGGGCTTTTTTATGCCAATGAAAAACCTTAACTATGAGGGTTTTAATGCCATGCGTAGGTGACTCATGATGATGAGATACATTTATTATATTTTTTATTGATATTTTGAAGCTTGGGGCTGGGTCATGGCTCAAGATCAGGACTTGATTCATTTTTGATATGTGATGTAGCACTAGACTTCTTATACATTTTATATATTAGTTTTCTTTTGAAATTTAAATCACAATGCATTTACCTGATGTTGTGGATATTTTAGATGCTAAAAAAATTGAAAAAAAATTGATTTTTGTACTTTTTCAAATTTGTTGAGTTTTTGCCGAATTTTTCAATTTTCTCCTGACTTTTACCACTTTTAAAATTTTTGGATCCTTGATTTATTCCTAAGTCCGACTTGTGTAACATTGCTAACACCTTTCCATAATTATCATTTTACATGCTTGTCTTAAATACAAAATGTAAAAGTTGTGGACAAGCAAAGATGTTTCCCATCCACAAGATAATATTTACAAAGTGACTAGAAATGAATTATATCTAATAAAGTTTATGAAGTAGAATTTATGTACCAATTGTTTTTCT
Organism: Pinus tabuliformis; assembly: GCA_031772625.1. Lineage (NCBI taxonomy): Eukaryota > Viridiplantae > Streptophyta > Pinopsida > Pinales > Pinaceae > Pinus > Pinus tabuliformis. The sequence goes on from CM062818.1 coordinate 1,540,792,635, forward strand.
AACCCTTGATTCACCAACTGGATGAGAGTCAGTATTGGCTGAATAGTTAGCCTTTCCATCATTGATATAGAACTTGGCTTGTTCAATGAATGTGAAAATTTCTCAACTGCAATCCCTACTGTAGCAACTGATGATATTACTCCTATTTTTAAAATTCCTTTAAACAAATTACTTGTAGTTTCCTATGGCAAATATCGTAATGCATACACTGCAACGTTCACTTAATTAAATTATATGCGGAAACAAGACACTGAGCAAGAAAGAAAATACAACACAAATGACACCGTTGTTTTTGGACAAATGTCCTCGGAAAAACCCAATGCGGGAAAGCCAGTGCAATAGTTCTGAGGGTTTTATTATTATGCAGTAGTAAATTTGAGTACAATTCTTGGATGCTCAACTAGCTATCCGATACAGAGAGAAACTGGACAAAACGAATGGTGAAGTGCTTTCACCCCGTCATTGGGAGAATCTAAGTCTGATCACGCTAAACTGGAGCCTCTGCACAAATTGTGTCACTCGCACGCAGTTCTTGCATTACCCTTGCTGGGTATCACATTGCTCCTTCTCTGGACCCTCTGTTAGATGGAAAATCCGAATCTCTGTCTCTCGGTCTCACACCCCGGCTCCCGGCTATTGAAACTCGATTTCCTCAGCAGGAATTCGATTTCCCTCTGAGGCTTGTACTGCCATTGCGTCAGCTTTGCATGGGCCAGCGTCTGCCTCGATGTCGTTCTGCCCTTTCTTTGCTGTGGGAATTTACAGGGTAAGTTCCCCAGACAGAACACCAAAGGACACCGCTCACAAACAGATCACAGATCAACACACCAATATTCTTGACCTGGTTAAAACCATCAAAGAGGGAAACAGTCCACGGCCTGAGCCAACGCGGCCACTCTAGGCAATTTATTAATAAAAGAATGAAAATTTACGTAAGCTTCTCTCATGAATGGTTCCCCTACAAATGACCCTCCATGCTCTTTAAATAGAGATCATGGACCAATCGGGTGTTAAGCCACGGATCAAGTGTCGGTAATATCGAGGAGAGAATGAACCGTCAGATCACTACATATCATGACTGTCGGATTGTAAGTTACAAAAGTACATAGTAAAGAAACACACTTTATCTAACTCTACACTAGACCAAGTTATACTTAACTATTTCCTATGTGTCGGAATATCCTAACACCCCCCCTTAAGAACAACTTGGGATAGGATTGAAGGATGTACAAATATGACACAATAGGAGAAGGAAGGAGGCCATAAATCAAAGTTTAGTAAACTTCGCCTCTGTGAGAGCCTTTGTAAAGATGTCTGCAACTTGATCATCTGTTGACCAATGTTGCACTTCAAGAACATGGTTATGAATGAGCTTTCTGATGAAGTGCATGTGCAGTTCAATGTGTTTGCTGCGCTGATGTTGGACTGGATCTTTGCATAGTTGAATGGCACTTTGATTATCACACCAAAGTGTAGTCGGATGCTACTGCTGAAAGCCAAACTTTGACAAGATCTGACAAAGCCACAGGGCTTCCTTACTAGCTTCTACGGCACCACGATACTCTGCTTCTGCTGAAGAAAGAGAAATGGCACTTTGTTTCTTGCAAGCCCATGTAATAGGTCCTGAACCAAGAGTGAACACATAACCTGCAGTAGACTTCCGATCATCAGGGTCACCAGCCCAATCGGAATCAGTGAAACCAACCAATAGAGGAGATGCTTTTGCACTGTAATGAATCCCAAACTGAACTGTACCTCGAACATAACGAAGTATTCTTTTAGCTGCTTTCCAATGACTTTCATGTGGGTTTTGCATAAACCAAGCAATAAGGCCAACAACAAAGGAAAGGTCAGGACAAGTATGGGTCAGATATAAATGTTTTCCTACAAGTTGATGGTATAAGGTAGCATCAACTTTAGGGGAAGTACAAGTGACTGAAAGTTTGGCTCCAGACTGAAAGGGAGAAGGGGCTGGCTTACAGTCTTCCATGTGAAAATGGCGTAGAAGATCACAGGCATACTTGGACTGGGAAAGGGAAATACTTTCCTTGGATTGCAAGACTTGAAGACCAAGAAAATAATGCAAGTGTCCTAAGTATGTCATTTCAAACTTCTTTTTAAGGCTGGACTTCACATGGTTTATAAGGTTGGGATCACTACCAGTAAGGATAAGATTATCAACATAAAGAACAAGAATGATAAGAGACTTGCCCACTTTCTTGGTGTAGACAATATTGTCAGAATGACAACTCGAAAAGCCAGTTTCTAAAATAGAGCTATCCAACTAGAAAAGCCAGTTTCTAAAATAAAGCTATCCATTTTGGCATACCAAGCTCGAGGGGCTTGGTTGAGACCATAAATGGATTTCTTAAACCGACATACAAGGCTGGAGTCTGTTTGTATAAAGCCACTAGGTTGTTATATATAGATTTCTTCATGCAAGTCCCCATGCAAGAAGGCAGATTTAACATCCATCTGATGGACTTCCCATTTGAAAGAGCCAACAAGGGAAAGAACAAGGCGGATAGAGTTCATTTTGGCAACAAGGGAGAAGGTTTCAGTATAGTCAATGCCTTCTACTTGTGAAAAACCCTTAGCAACAAGACGAGCTTTATGTTTATCAACTTTTCCATTTGGTCCATACTTGGTTCTGTAAACCCATTTGCATCTAACAAGTTTTCGTCTCTTTGGTAGAGGAACAAGATCCCAAGTATCATTTGCCAATAATAAACGATATTCTTCATTCATAGTTGCATCCCAATCTGGATGGCTTGAAGCTTCTGCAAAGGTGTCAGGATCATAATTCGTTGAAGCTTGAGCTAGTAAAGAAGAGGCTCTATCAAACTGAGAACGTGTATGTCGCTGATCTGTAGGATCACCGGCAAGAGCACCTGCTGCATCCCGAGTAGCACGGACCCATTTTGGAAGCTGAACAACTGAAGGAGGATCCTAAGAAGGTGGGGGAGGATTGTCATTCTCGCTGTCATCATCTGAAGAAGAAATATTTTCAGAAGTAGAAAGGATAGAGAGAGGTGGCACATCCGCCGAACTAGGCTCGTAGGCCGATATATTTTCAGCAAACTTTACATCTCTTCTAATGATAACATTTTTGGACTTGAGTGGAATAAGTCTATATCCTTTGACATCTTCAGAATATCCAACAAAAATACATTTTTCACACTTAGGTTCTGAAGCTTTATGTTTCTCATCGAGAATATGGGCCCATGCTTCACATTCAAAAACACGAAAGTGACTTACATCTAGTTTAATTGAGCTCCATGCTTCTTTTGGAGTGATATTTTTTAAAACCTTAGTAGGAGTGCGATTTACTATGTAATTTGCACAGTTAATTGTTTTTGCCCAAAAATTAAGAATAAGTCCTATAGATTGAAGCATACAATTAGCCATATCCTTTAAGGTGCGATTCTTCCTTTCAACTACACCATTTTGTTGTGGAGTATATGGAACAGTATGTTGCATTTGAATTCCATTGTCAGTGCAAAAGTTGATGAATTTGTTGTTAACGTATTCTCCGCCATTATCAGATCTTAGCTTAAGAAATTTATGTCTAGATTGTTTTTCAACAAAGGCCTTAAAGGCCAAGAACATGTTAAATACTTCAACTCTTGAGTTTTAATAAGTATACCCAAGTGCGTCTGGAGAAATCATCAATGAAAGTTAAGAAATACTTGTAGCTAGAGAATGAAACAACTGGAAGTGGACCACATAAATCACTATGCACAAGCTATAGAGGGGTTGAGGCGTGCCAAGAGGCATGTTTTTCAAAACTATCCTGATGATGTTTTTCGAGTACACATCCGGAACAAACACCATCTCTGCAAGATACCATTGGAAGACCTGCCACCATATTTTCTTTACATAGATTCTGAAGGGAGCGATAGTTTAAGTGACCAAATCGCTCATGCCAAAGTTTGTTCACGTCATCATTATGAGCAACAAATAACGAGGGAAGATTTGATGACCCAAAGTTGTTAAACTTATACAACCTTGTAGAATCATCAGCAATGCCAGTAGCTAAAATCTGTCTAGGATCTCTTAGGTCCGTAATTACAACATTGTGAGGTGAAAATTCAATGATTTTACCTTCACCTGAATGAGTTATCTGATATACAGATAGAAGGTTGCAGGATAAGGTTGGAACGCATAATACATCATTAAATTGACCATTATCTAGATGAACAGTTCCAATCCCTACAACACTAAGAGATCTATCATCACCAACATATATATTTTTGGTGTTACAATCATTTAAAGAAGAAAACATGGCTTTGTTTTTGGCCATGTGATAAGAAGCTCCAGAATCAATGAGCCACTCATGAGAATGAGAAGAAGAAGATACATTTAGTGCATAACCAGATTGAGATGCTTGACAACCACATGCAGAAAGTGCTATTCTTGAAGATGAAGTTGAAGTTGAAAAGTGCTCCAAATGGATGTTATGCTTCTTCATTGCTGCTTCCAAGGCTTTCATCTTCTTAAAGCATTTGGATTCTAAGTGGCCATCTCGATTACAAAAGTGGCAATGTCTATCAGTCTTCCTCCCTTTGTTTTTATTTGCCTTATCATTTTGTTGAAATGATTTTTCATTTTGAGACTGAAATTGCTTAGGACCCTTGTTTGGTTTAGGACCATTCTTTTTAGGATACTGCTTCTTAGGATTCTTTGAATTTGGTTGTTGCTGGGTGGCTAAGGCTTTCTTAGAAGAGTTTCCAAGATTAAGAAGACCAAGATATAAGAGCTTTTCTTGTTCTCTTATTAAAGAATCACAAAAGGCATCAAAAGAGGGGGACTTGTAGTCTTGTCCTTGAGATATAAAGGCTTTTCTAGTAGAATGGAAGGTGGAAACAAACACAGAGTAGGCTGGTTCCAACTTAGTAAGAATGGAATAGATAAGGCTACCATCTTCTTTCTTAACTTTAACACCTTCCAAGAGAAGTCTAAGGGTCTTGAACTTGGACAAAAATTCTTCAATGGAAGAAAAAATATTAAGGTCTAATGTAAGCAACTCATTTTCAAGTTGATGGGCTTTAATTTCATTTTTAATTCCAAAAACTTTAGTGAGTTGTTTCATTGCTTCATTAGGAGTATCAAGTTCTGCGATATGAAATTTAAGGTCCGGAGAAATAGACATCTCTATCAACCCACGTGCTTGATCTTGCCTATTTTCCCATTTGGCTGCCTTATCTTCATCTTGAGGTTTGGTTTCTTGGCCTGAGGCTATTTTGTAAAGACCTTTACTTCTAAGTAAATCCACAATGTAGGACCACCATTGGAAGTAGTTGATGCTGTCAAGAATAACTTGGCATGAAATTTCCATTTTAACAGAAACTGAAGTTGTAGATGCTGAAACTAAGTGTTCCAATGGAAAGATCTCGAAAAATTAGGCTGATTAAAAAAAACAGCTTCGAATGAAGAAGTTATGGATTTTTGAAGAAAAGTTGTTGAAGATGCCGACAAAGTGCGTGAATGTGCGGAAATGAATGATAATGTTATATTTAAAAAAAATCCGCCCCTTTCCAAACTTAATCTAATTAACTCACTTTAAAAAAAATTATGTGACTCACTTTTATAAATAAGTGAAAGTCACTTTTACAATGGTACTTTATGAGCTACCCACTAAATTGTAACTTAAATAAAAGATAAAGAGACTTTAGAATTATAAGTGACTCACCTTTTATAATGGGTGAGAACACTTTTACATAAAGTAACTTTAAAACATAAGTTACATGTGCTTTTTGAAAAAGTAACTCAACAAAAAGAAAGACTTGAACTCAAGACCTCTATTCTCATAAAGTAACTTTGGACCAAGTGAGTTAGTTTAAAAGGTTAGTAATTTTTGGAAAAGAGGAAGGGTTTTTTTTTTTAGTTACTGAAGCGTGCTTATTTGAAAAAGCTCTTTTTTTGTCTACAAAACAAAAACCACAAAAACCAACACGGAAATACAAAAAAAAATCCTTACTGCTGAAGTTAGCTTTAGTCGGAAACTAAATATTTTCCTCAATGTTTCTGATTTTCCGAGATCACACTAGAGTGCGGCGAAAAAAGTATACGCATGAGAAAATCCTTCCTTTCTGTTTCTGATTTGCCTAGATCGCACAGAGTCGCGGGGCAAAGAGCATACACAGAAATGAAAGGTATAGATCCGGTAATAAAAAAACAAAGAGCTAAATAAACCGAAATAAACAGAGAGATGAATAGCTAGAACTGCAAATAAAGACTGTATACCACCAGATCTTAAAAATGACGTAGCTAGGGCTACCAGAAACCTTTTCGCGTGAATCTAAAGGGGTTCTTCTCTGGAACAATGCTCCTAACACAATAGAGTAGTCCTCTCGGCCCGAAAGCAGTCATAACAGTAGTTCTAGGAAATGACAGTCGGATGCAGTAGTACCGGCTTCGGATTTAGATCACCAACAGATGCGGCCCTCAAATAGCTCTGATACCATGTAGGAATTTACAGGGTAAGTTCCTCAGATAGAATACCAAAGGACACTGCTCACAAACAAATCACAGATCACAGATCAATACACCAGTATTCTTGACAGTGGTTAAAACCTCAAAGAAGGAAACAATCCACGGCTTGAGCCAACGCGGCCACTTCAGGCAATTTATTAATAAAAGAAAGAAAAATTACATAAGCTTCTCTAATGAACGGTCACCCTACAAATGACGCTCCATGCTCTTTAAATAGAGATCATGGACCAATCGAGTGTTAAGCCATGGATCAAGTGTCGGTAATATCGAGGAGAGAATGAACCGTCGGATCATTACATATCGTGACCGTTGGATTGTAAGTTACAAAAGTACATAGTAAAGAAACACACTTTACCTAACTCTACACTAGACCAAGTTATACTTAACTATTTCCTATGTGTTAGAATATCCTAACATTTGCCTTGTACTCTCCGGCCCATGAAAACTTCCTTCTTTTGGATACTCAATGCCCCTCACTGCAAGAAATCTAGTCGATCAAAATTTCCGGTTGAGAACTTCTCACTTCAGAAATTCGATCTCTTGATCTCTCAGTGTGTTTTCCAAATGACCTTCAATCTCCCTTAAATAATATTCTCGTTGACATTCAACAACCCAGATTAAAATCTAATCAATGGCTAAGATCATTATAGCTTGATCCTCGTCTTCTTCTAGAAGTTACACCCACAATTAGATTAATACCTATTAATATTTTTAATTTCTTAAGGTTAGATTTAGGGTCCCATTAAAAAATATTAATTATTTTAATAAAGTTGTTTCTGGTGGAATTTCCCAGAAAACTTTTGGGTTCTTTGGAATACATGTGCCCAAGCCTCCCTGCAAAATTTGAGGCCTAGAGCACATCTGATGCTACCCCAAATCAACACTCCCTCTTAGCGAGGAATGTGCTCTAGCAATGTACGCTGCTGCATACTGCTTTGACTCTGAAGCATCGTCCTTTGTATTGCTTATGTTTGATATGCTGTCCACCAACTATCGCGCTACTGCTGTAACTGTACTGCTACTGACACTACAACTGTCAACACTACATCCGTAATATAGCTCCCTCTGAAATTCTGAATCATGCTGCTGCTAGCACTGCCACTACCAATTGCTACTGCACTGCAAACTGTTGCTGCTACTTTATCAGCAATGGAAAAACATCCAAAATTACGAAACTAACTGCGTTCAGTATGATACCCCGTGAATGTTGGAGCCTCACTGTTTCTAGTCTCTGCACTGACCCTCTGAATCTACTGTGCTGCTGTTGAACTCTGCTTTGTGCCATCTGCACTGCTGCCAACTATGCTCTGCGCTGTTCAGTCTCTGACGCTCCTAGCCACTGCAACTGTCTCCCCGACACTCGTTGGCACCATCCGACACTAGTCCATCCTGCTACCACAAAATTGGGCTCCCGTAGCAAGGTATTGATTTAAGAGGTGGACTCAAGGATCTTGCCCATTTGTAGCTCTTTTGAACTATAGTTCTAAATCAACCCACCTCCCTCTTAGAGGTACCTCGACAGTCATGGCGAATTCCTCTTCTTCGACCTTCGCGAGCGCAACCTTTGGATCGTGCTTCTCATCTTTGTCCTTCTTCCTAAGAGGACACTGAGTTGCGTAGTGACCCATCTCACCACACCTGAAGCATTTGATCTTTCGAGACGTCCTTCTTACGTCTCCGCTGATCTTCTTGTCCCTTCGATGCAAGGGTTGCATTATCCTTCTCCTCCTTGGGCTTCGACCCACTGCTGCTGCTTCTGTCAAGTTTAACCTTGACTAAGTCTCTTCTCAGCTCTTCTTGTTTTAGAGCTGCCCACATCTCATCCCAATTTGGCAATGCTGCGCTGCCTAGGATACTCTAGACAAAGACTTGCCACTCATCTGAGACAAAATTGAGGGCCAGTCTAACCAACTCTGAATCTTGAGGTGTATGGCCCGCATCAGACGACTCATCATGGGTTTCCTTCAGCTTTGTGAGGAATGGATTTAAACACTCTCCGTTTTGCATCTGAGCAAATCTCAGCTTCTGCTCCAAGTACATCTTCTCCTACTCGAAAGATCCCTGATATAACATAGCCAAGGCATCCCACATCTCCTTAGCAGTCTCTCTGCTAGCGACATTGTGAAAAATTATGTTGTAGTGATTGATTTATTTCTCCTACTTATTTACAATAATAAGTTATTTACCAATGCTTCAGTAAATATCAAAATAAATTCAGCTGCAATCTTCACAAATCATAAATTGAGAAAAGCAAGAGAAACACTAGCACATGAACAATCACATTGACACACTTGTTTTTGGACAATAGTCCCAGGGAAAACCCAATGCGGGAAAACCGGTGCAACAGATCTAAGGGTTTCTATTATTGGCAGTAAATTTCTGAATACAATTTGATGCCCCAGAGAAATGACAATCCACTCATAGAAGATAACTGATAGAAAAATAGTGAGAATTTTCTCACACTAAATTTGGAGATTTTGCACTAGCCCCAGCTCTTGGATGACCCATTGCGCAGTGTCTGTGTGAGCCTATGCAGTCACTGTGTGGCTTCTGCGTGGAGACTCCCTCTGATTGTGTCACCCTTGTTGTTGTTGTGTCTGTTGCTGAGAAATCGAGATTTGATTTGTCAATCACCCACAGTGATCCCTGACACTGATCTTTGCTATCCCCCAACAGTGCTAAGGTTGTTCCCCCAACAATGTTGCGTCAACCTCCTCCTATTGCTGCACTTTTCCTCCTTGGCACTGCGATGCCTCTCTGATCCTTCACTGTCTTCTCTGAAGTATATTCATTGGAACAGGAAATCACTTCCTTCCAGTACTGCCTCTGATCCTCACTGCTTGATCACTTGTTCAAATTCCTTAGCCAACACTGCCCTAGGAATATCGAACTGACTGATCAACGCTCAGTGTGTTTTCAAATGAACCCCAAGCCTCCTTATACTTTTCTCGTTGAGACTTCAATAGCCGAGATTAAGTCTCTAATCAACGGCTAAGATTAAAACTTGACCTGATCCGTCTTCTAGAACATTCTCACCCATATTTTGATTAATAATCATTAATATTTTAATTTACTTAAGTTTAGACTTAGAAACCCCATTAAAATATTAATTATTTTAATAAAATACAATCTGGGTGGAATTTCACCAAACGGTTTCTTGGTTCTTTAGAACTCATGTGCCTTAGCCTCTCCACCAATTTTCATGGCTAGAGCACATCCGATGCTACCAAAAACTAACAAACATGACATACCACGTGATCCCTTACTCCATCAGGGATCATCCTCTTGGCCTTCTCCATCTCTGATCTGTACTTCTTCAATGGCTCTGCATCTGCAGGGACAACCACCACACTGTTGACATATGTATTGAGGGCATGCTCATCTAGAAGGAATGCCATCGGTGCCTTCCAGATGACATAGCTGGATGATCCGTCCAACCTGTCCTGATCTCTCAAGCCACTGGTTGCCATATCTGCCAAAAATAGAAAGTTGAACGACCTCCTCTCTCCTCTGTGCTGCTGCTGGGCTAGCCTACACACTCCCTGCTGGAGCTAGTAAAACTACTGCCCCTTGCTGCTGCTCAACACTAGAGAATTCGAATTCCTTGGCTCGGAATTCTCTGAGGAAGAAATTCCCTCAGCCGTGCTTCTCTTCTTTCTTCTGACGACTTTCTGCCCAGCAAACTGCCTGAGAAAAATTTGCATCCCACCAGCTTCTCTTCATGCTAAGGCTTTAGCACTGCTCTCTCTGCCTCGACAAAAAATTCAAACTGGGAGTCCTTCTCTCCATCGACTCACTCAGAGAGAAACTGCCTCGAAATTTCAACCCTCCAGCTAAAAACTGCGCAAACCCTCTGGGGTTTTGAATTGCTGCCTCCTGCAGCTTTTTCGAACTTCCTCTTCTGCTCAGTGCTGGATCTATCGGCTCTGCTCTTCTTGCTTCACGTGCACCTCTGATACCATGTAAAAATTCCTCAATCGAAATCCCTACTGCAACAGCTGATGATATTACTCCTATTTGTTAAATTCCTTTAAACAAATTACTTGCAGTTTCCTACAGTAAATATCGTAATACATACACTGCAACCTTCATTTAATTAAATTATATGAGGAAACAAGAGATTGAGCAAGAAAGAAAATACAACACAAATGACACTGTTGTTTTTGGACAAATGTCCTCGGAAAAACCCAATGCGGGAAAACCGGTGCAACAGTTCTGAGGGTTTTATTATTATGCAGTAGTAAATCTGAGTACAATTCTTGGATGCTCAACTAGCAATCCGATACAGAGAGAAACTGGACAAAACGAATGGTGAAGTGCTCTCACCCTGTCACTGGGAGAATCTAAGTCTGATCACGTTGAACTAGAGCCTCTGCGTACCCTCTGCGCAGAACTGCGTCACTCCCACGCAGTTCTTGCATCACCCCTGTTGGGTATCACACTGCTCCTTCTCTAGACCCTATGCGGGCTAGAAAATCCAAATCTTTGCCTCCCGGTCTCACATCCCGACTCCCGGCTACTAAAACTCGATTTCCTCAGCAGGAATTTGATTTCCCTCTAAGTCCTGCACTGCCATTGCGTCAGCTCTGCGTGGTCCAACATCTGCTTCTCTCTGGACATCATTCTGTCCTCTCTCTGCCTCGTACTCTTCTGCCCAAGAAAACTTCCTTCTTCTAGATACTCACTGCCCCTCACTGCAAGAAATCTACTCGATTAGAATTTCCTCCTAAAACTTCTCACTTCAGAAATTCGATCTCTTGATCTCTCGGTTTGTTTTCCAAATGACCCTCAAGCTCCTTTAAATAATCTTCTCGTTGACATTCAATGACCTAGATTAAAAGCTAATCAATGGCTAAGATCATTTTAGTTTGATCCTCGTCTTCTTCTAGAAGTTACATCCATTTCCCAAAACACTTTCTTGGTTCTTTGGAATACATGTGCCCAAGCCTCCCTGCAAAATTTGAGGCCTAGAGCACATCCGTTGCCAACCCAAATCAACAATGAACTCACCTCCACGTCTCAACAGTCCAACATATCAAAAGTTTATGTTTGATTTTTTGAGGAAACATCATCTCATTTTACTACATCTTCATCCTCGTTGAGGGTCTTGTTCTTATGAATGACGGCAAATCATGCATGATATACCTGCTGTTTGCCTTCTTTTCTTTGCTGATTTTACTCTTTTTAGCAGCAATATCATTTATGGTTACATTTCTTGAGCTGTCTCAACTCACACCTCTCTGTCCTAGGCATTGTGGCTGAGTTTTTAGTGAAATTACAGCCATTTTTCTGCTAAACCAATCCTGTATTCCCAGTTTCTATCAACTAGAATTAACCTTGTCCTTCCACATTCAAAGCACCTATTTTTTTGATATTCTTATCAACCATAAAACACCTATAATTGCTGAAATTTATATGTAAGTGTGGGCTATGCCTTACTATACTACTTAACCAAAGTAGATTTTTATCCAACAAGGAACATAATAGACATCTTTAATCATTACGTGTTGTGCCTCAGCTAAAGTAATACATTTTACTTCCCTCTAACCCTGGGTTCTTCTCCACCAATCAACACGACAGAATAATATTGAAATTTATTCTTGACCAATTCAACACACTAATCAATGCTGTTAGTAAAATGTCTAGATACACCTAAATCAATGTACCAATCATCCTCACTACTATTTGAATCCTTATCTTTGGCCATGAACACTTTTAACTCTTCCTCCTCGTGTTCAACCACATCAGCATGTTCTTTTTCCAAATTTATCATTTAGAGAATGCTCTTGGTTGTGCTTTTTGTCGGACAATGCTTCTTGCAAATTCTGTTTATATGGCCTAACTTACCACGATAAAAGTATTTAATAGTTTTTCTATATTTACATGATTCTTTATATCTATCATCCTTTACGTTCTTTTTGCTGCCTTTGCTCTTAAACTTCGCTACAATTACCACCACATATCACATTTATATTGCTATTCCCAGACTGCTTTTTCCATCTATCTTACTGCAATAGCTTAGTGCTCAATTACTTAGATGTCAAATCTTTATTAATACTAGTAATATTCAGGGTCTCAATAATATTTGCCTAGAAGGCAAACAAACTTTGCCAAGTTAGAACGTCCATATCTTGTCCTTCCAATATCCATTGATTTCAACTGGTCTCTAAAATGTTTGATTTTTAACAAAAGATATTGCAAGGAGTCAAATTCCTCCATTTTAATTGAGAATGACATTTTTAAGCGAGTGCACTGCCTTTCTTTGAGGTTTCATGCATTTTTCATGGATTCCCCCACATGACAAATACATCATTACAATGTTGAACTTCATGAGCATCTCATTCATTAATGAGAGTGTTATCAACAGCACAGCTTCTCAATTCTTCTTGCCATCACACTTCACTTGGGCATCCACATCAGCGTTACTCTGCACTTTTTTTTCCCATTATAGCTTTTTCCGAACAACCGTATTCAAATATTGCAAGCATCTTTTGTTTCTATGATTCAAAATGCTGATCATTCACTTTTTCTTTTCCGTCCATAGGATAAATTTGCCAATACACCAAAGAAATCTTAATTTACAGCTACAACTCAGCATTGAAAGCCAGCAGCACGCTCCATAAAATCTCAACTATAGCCCTAATGTTCGTCTAAAACAAAGCCATTGTTTACTGGTCGAGTTAGAAATTTATCATAATTTGTCAATCTCCGGTTCAACGGTATAATCAATTCTAAGATGATAAAAAATTGGTTCTCCTTTAGCAAGAAATTTCAGAACTTGTTACAATGTGTCCTTTGTGGCTCTGTTTAGACATGGAATCATCTTCCAGTCCCCAAGCCAACCTCTTCTAGCGGGTCGAATTCCAGTGTCAGATCCCTCGACGTATCACTGTTACGGCTTATCAATCTCTTGAGGCTGCATCACGGACTTAACTAATTGTTAACTCTATGGCGGTTTATCAATCGGGACGGTGGCCGAGTATAGCACTACTACTCCCTCTAGGGGAATAGAGACGACTTATCAACCGATTGTCAACTCAATAGCGGCTTATCAATCAGAACGGTCCCCGAGTATTGGCGGTACTACTCCCCTCTATGGGAATAGAGACGACTCATCACCTTTTAATAGATCTGCTCTGACAGTGAGTCTCTCACAATGCCTCCTTCTATTCTGCGGTAAAGTTTAAACCCTAGATAGTGAAGCACAGATCGGTCTTGTGCGAGCGTAAAAGTAGAGGAAGACGGTTTATTTTTTGAGAGGAAAAATGCATGCTTGAAAGTATAATAATGTGCTCTTACTGTGGGGTGTTTATGTGCATACGCTGGAAATGCTCGCCATAGGTGAGCTTGGTGTTACCAATTAGACAGTATCATTGTTGTTTTCCTGCGCATTATAAGTTGGTTTGGTTTCTCGATTCTGCTTATTCTTGGGTTGCAATTGCTCTGAATAATAATTAATTTTAGTTAGTGCCGTTACATGGATTTTCCTTTTTTCTAGTAACCAAGCAATCCTGCAGTCTAACCATAAGACATTTTTACCTTTTTGGCCTGAATCTGGCACAATTCAGCGCCCTCGAGAACCGCTGAAACACTCAGATTGTGCGGATTGTAGAACTCAGAGTTACCATTCCAATAAATCCTCACTGGATTTTGGACAAAATCGACCAGAAAATATCACCAGGAAAGATAAAAAACGTCTGATAGTTAGACTATGCTATCCTTTAGTATTTGGAATAAACATGATTTAAACTCACTGTTAATAGGGGTTTATTTGCTGGTATGTTAACACTGCTGTTATAGAATCTAGCATGTGTGATTTGTCATCCTTAGATTTCCGATGTGTTTGTTGGCTGTTGATTGTAAATAACATTTAATACTTATAGATCTTAACCTTTGGAATTTCTAAGTTTTGTAAGGTTGCTTTGATCTAAGGGGAGATGAAGAACTATCCCCGCTTGATCTTATCAAGTCTTTTTTTTTTCACATTCATGTCATTCTTCATCCTGTTGTATTTTTGATTTTCAGATGGTACTGCTGATTTTATCCTTCAGTGGAAAATCTTAAAATCTCATGTTGTTTTACTGATGTTATTGCTAGGATCAAGGAGGATGATAGAATGATCCAAAAAGAGGGTGTTGAGTCTCTTTCTGAAGATGAACTTAGACAAGCTTGTAGAGAGCGTGGAATGCTTGGTCTACTTTCAACTGAGGAAATGCGAAAACAAGTAAGTTTTGGCCCCCCATTTTAACAACACGTTTGATTGAAATGACAATTCTTTTGGCTTAAGAATACAATATTGATTTAGATTTAAGAGAATGTATGCTACTATGCTTACACAGTCCATACTTATATATGGTGCTATTTTGGATATTGTTATTGTGTGAGTGGATTGAGGATACTGTCCAACATTTCGGGCGGACACCACCCATCCTCAGGGACCAATGAGGCAAAGTGATTAGAAAAGAGTTAGCATATAGGATTATAAATGTGCGAAGAATGGGTGGAGTGTCCACGCGAAATGTTGGACAGTATCCTCAATCCACTCACACAGTAACAATATCCAGAAATAACATCATATATAGTTTAGTTTTTTATAATTAATCTGTAAAATACAGCAATTCTTTACATATTTGTGGCATTTGGACTTCCTAAAAATGCATTTGTTTTCATACATGGTCATCGATTGTACATAAATTAAATGTCGTGAAATTTTTTTATTGCATGGTCATGTTGGTTGTCAAGGGTAATGACTTCGTATTATTAAATTTTTGTAGCTATAGGTTAAGTGGGTAGGAAATGGCTATTATGAGCATATAACACTTGAAATTAGAATAGTCTAAATTGTGTTGAGATAATATATGAAAAGTCTTGCTTAGAGATTAATATCTACCTTTAGTTGCCATTCTCTATGCTTGTTTTTGGAATTACTTCAAAGTACACTAAAAAGTATTGACATTGTAATGGTATTGTTATGCTTCAGATTATATGAGGTTTCACATTTTGATTTTCATCACATTTATGGAGTCTCCTGTTGGTACCTATGGAGCTTTTAGATGGACTTAGGGCTATACACCTTCATGAAGCCTCCTCTTATTGATGGTGGTTTATTTGATGCAAAACTTTGGTGGAGGGGATTCATGTCTCTATGATGGATGGTCATCTCATCGTTTTTGGTGGTTACTTTTAATGGCTTTGTTTGATGGTTCACTCTTGACAGTTGAATGCTTGCTACTTGTGTTTTTTTTTTGGAGCATCCCAATGACTATGCATCACTAGGAGGGGGTGTTTTAAATGGTCCCCTTTTTTTGAATGTGTGGTGGGGCAATACTTGATGTTTGATAGAGTTAGTGTTAGATTTTCGGGTCATTTCGAAAGTATTATTTGGGGTACATAGTATATATGTTGAAGTTTCTAAGTTTACCAGTTAGAAACCCTCCATGCACTTTATTTGATTTATTCCTACCTACTTGTTCAATTACTTAACAAGTTATTTACAATGTAAATACTGAAAATAAACACTAGTGCATGCTCAACATATTATAGATCAACAACTGAAGGAAACAGAGACAATCACACCAAATGACACCATTATTTTTGGACCAATGTCCTGGAAAAACCCAATGTGGGAAAACTGGTGCAACTATCTGAGAGTTTTCTTATTAAGCAATATCAGAGTACAATTTGGGTGCCAAAATTGGCCTACCCAACAGAGAATTTCCTTGGCAGTAATACCTCTCAGTTTGAGACAAATCTCCTGGCTGAAACCCCAGATAATTCTTCTGGCAGCTCCTCAGCTCCAATCTGCCCCAGAAACCCTAGCGTTAGAGTTTTCTGCACTGCGTCAGCCACTTTCTGCCCAACGCTGGCCCTGCGTCACCCCAGATGGGTTTGCGTCAGCCTTAGGAGGCCCTGCGTCAACCTTCTGGCCCTCTGCGTTAGCAACGCTGGCCTCTCTGAGGCTCTACGCAACTCTCGACTACCTCTATGTGGCCTTGTGTGAGCTCTGGCTGCTACTGCGTCACTCTCCCTGGCTACTGCGCTGCTCTCCTGACACTATCTCTGCCTTTCTGTCTCTCTATA
Organism: Pinus tabuliformis; assembly: GCA_031772625.1. Classification (NCBI taxonomy): domain Eukaryota; kingdom Viridiplantae; phylum Streptophyta; class Pinopsida; order Pinales; family Pinaceae; genus Pinus; species Pinus tabuliformis. The sequence goes on from CM062818.1 coordinate 1,540,809,210, forward strand.
CTCAATGCCCCTCAGCTGCAACTCCCGATCACTAATTCTATCTCTCTTAGCAAACCCTGCTCTAGAGAATAGAATGACTGATTACTCTGGTGTATTCTCCAAGTGACCCTCAAGCCTCTTATACTTTTCCTATTGACATATCAATGGCCGAGATTAAGTTCCTAATCACGACTAAGATTAGATTTGGCTTGATCCATGTCTTTTGGACCATTCTAACACAGTTTCATATTAATTCACATTAATATATTAATTTCCCTAAGTTTAGACTTAGGGACTCCATTAAAAATATTAATTATTTTAATATCTCCTAAACTGTTTAGAATCTGCCCAAACCCTTTTTGGGTATTGGAGATCCCATGTGCGCCAGCCTTTCCACCAAATTTCGTGGCTAGAGCACATCTGATGCTACCCCAAATCAACACTCCCTCTTAGTGAGAACCATGCTCTAGCAATACTCCTCACTGTGTATTACTCTGATCATCCGGTATCGGTCCTTGTGCTGATGCTAAGCCTCCCTGCCCAACATCCTTTGCACTGTTGCATCTTGTACTGCTGCCCATGACTCTGCCATTTCCACTGCTCCATTTTTATGACAACTCCCTCTGCATCCGTGCTGCTACTGGTCCTTTCTCCCAGCACTACATCTGCACTACACCTCCTCTCATCATGTTGCATCGTGCTACCCACTGCTGCACTACAACTCAATTACCGAGAAGTAAGTAACTGATCTCCCAACTCTGACCTCCTCGTTGGGCTAGAGACTCTCCTGATGTTGAAGCTCCCTCTGCCGATGACAAGTGCTCCCTCTCTGACCTCTGAGTTGCTGCAACAACTCCCTGCATCTCGCATCGTTGCACACCTCTTTGTGCCATCCTGCACTGGTGCAACACTCTTGTGCCACTCGCACTGCTATAGCCTACTAGCCTCGCACTGTCTCGGGACTCTTGCACTGTAGCTCTCTCTGCCGTTCCATCCGCATCCATCTCTACTCGATTTAGCCAGTCCTGCTACTCCTCTTCGGGGCTCCCATAGCAAGGTCTAATCCAAGAGGCTGGGTTCCTCGAGGATCTTGCCCTTCATTGCCTGTAGTCTGTCTGACTACAGCTTGATGTCTCCGCACTTCCACTCAAGTGGCGCATGTGCACTCATGGCACAATCATCGTCTGTCAGCACTTCCTTTTCTGTCCTTGCTGGCGCAGCCTTAGTCTTAGAAGACTCTCCCTCACTCTTCTTCCTTGGACATTGGGTCGCATAATGACCCAGCTCTCCACAGTGGAAGCACTTAATCTTGGAGAGATCCTTCTTCTTCCGCTTTTCCTGCTTTCCGTTAGATGCTAGGGCAACATCTTCCTCCTCCTGCTTGAGTTTGATCTCCTTGCTGCTGCTACCCGTCTTCGATTGCCATCTAATCTCTTCTTGGCGAAGAGCAGCCCATATCTCATCCCAAGGTGGAAGTGTCCCTCTGCCTAGTATACTCTGGACAAATACCTCCCAGTCTTCTAAGACTGCATTTAGGGTCGTCCTCACCATCAATTCCTGATCCGGCGTGGCTTCTATAACAGTGAATTGATCTCAGATCTCATTCAGTCCTCCGAGGAAGGTGTTAATCGATTCTCCCTTCATCTGATACGACCTCAATTGATTCTCAAGTAACATTCTTCTTTACACAAAAGTATGTTGGTACAATTTCTTGAGGGCTTCCCACATCTGATATGCCATTTCCTTCTCGGCAATGTGTGGTACTACATGGTCCTTGACCCTGTCAAGGATGATGCTCTTTGCCCTTGCCATTGCCTCCTCATACTTGTCGTTATCATTGGGGTCGACTGGGATAGCTATAACCTTCAAGGCGAAGTTCTTGACACGATTTCTGTCAAGTACGGATAAGATTCTGGCCTTCTAGATTGCGAAGTTTGACGCTCCGTCCAGTCTATCCTGGTCTCTTACTCCGTGTAGTGCCATGATGCTCTTCTACTTCCCTCCTGGAAGTTCTCTGTTCGACTCCTCCGAGTCTCTACTTCCCGTCTGGAAGTTCTCTTCTGGACTCCCTCTGAGTCCCGATTTCCCTCCTGGAAATCCTTCTGCCGCTGTCGAGATGCCCCCTACTCTGATCGTCTTGTGCAACCGCACCACTGATCCAGGTTCCTCGGCTAGAAACCCTCGGTAGCAACTCCCTCCTCTTGGCCTTGCTCTGTCAAGTATTGTTCTGACTACAGTACCTCACCAACTCCACTCTGCAATATTCCCACAGCCTTCTAAACCCCAACAACCTGAAGGTGAGAGCTCCTAGGCTCTTCATAATCCCGGCACCAGCAACCCGACCTCCTCAGCCAGCTGTGCCAGCCCTCCCAGCTTTTGCGTGGCTCTGCGTGAGGCTCCCTTTGCCTCCTTAGCCTCTGCGTTGCCTCTTCTTGGGTGACCCTTGATGACGCAGGCACTGCGTCACTCTTCCCTTGTTGCTGGTTTGCTAGAAACAACTTTTGCCACCTTGGGACAACTGTTTTCTGCTGCCATTGCTCTGCTCCGCTGATGTCCTCAGTCCTCCTGTGATCTGCGATCACACTCTGATACAATGTTGAAGTTTCTAAGTCTACTAGTTAGAAACCCTCCATGCACTTTATCTAATTTATTCCTACCTACTTGTTCAGTTACTTAACAAGTTATTTACAATGTAAATATTGAAAATAAACACTAGTGCATGCTCAACATATTATAAATCAACAACTGAAGAAAACAGAAACAATCACACCAAATGACACCATTATTTTTGGACCAATTTCCTCGGAAAAACTCAATGTGGGAAAACCGGTGCAACTATCTGAGGGTTTTCTTACTAAGCAATATCAAAGTACAATCTGGGTGCTGAAACTGGCCTACCAACAAAGAATTTCTTTGGCAGTAATACCTCTCAATTTGAGACAAATCACCTGGCTAAAACCTTGGATAATCCTTCTGGCAGCTCCTCAGCTCCAATCCGCCCCAGAAACCCCAGCGTCAGCGCCTTTCTGCCCAGCGTTGGCCCTGCGTCACCCCGAATGGGTCTGTCCTTAGGTGGCCCTGCGTCAACCTTCTGGCCCTCTGCGTCAGCAACGCTAGCCTCTCTGAGGCGCTGTGCAACTCCTGGCTACCTCTGCGTGGCCTTGGGTGAGCTCTCGCTGCTACTGTGTCACTCTCCCCAGCCACTGTGCTGCTCTCCCGGCATTATCTCTGCCTCTCTGTCTCTCTGTACTCAATGCCCCTCAGCTGCAACTCCCGATCACTAATTCTATCTCTCTTAGCAAACCTCGCTCTAGAGAATAGAATGACTGATCACTCTGGTGTATTCTCCAAGTGATCCTCAAGCCTCCTCTTATACTTTTCCTGTTGACATATCAACGACCGAGATTAAGTCCCCAATTAACGGCTAAGATTAGATCTGGCTTGATCCATGTATTTTGGACCATTCTAACACAGTTTCATATTAATTCACATTAATATTTTAATTTCCCTAAGTTTAGACTTAGGGACTCCATTAAAAATATAAATTATTTTAATATCTCCTGAACTGTTTAGAATCTGCCCAAACCCTTTCTGGGTATTGGAGATCCCATGTGCCCCAACCTCTCCACCAAATTTCGTGGATAGAGCACATCTGATGCTACCCCAAATCAACAATATGTTTAGCCCTTGGGTGGTTCAAGATGGACTATAGCATTGAACATGGTCATTGATGGATATGCATTGTTGAGATATTTTTTTGTTGTTGACGCTTTCCAGGTGGGCCTTATCTTTTCAAGGGTGCATGTTGGGGTCAAATAGTTAAGATGTCGCACTAAGAGAATAAACATTGGGGTGATTTTAACCACCAAATAATATTTTATGTGCATTCCAAGCAAAACTATTTACATGCAATCTAGCGATGGCACATTTGGAGCGAGTCATGGGGTTAACATTCTAGACAAGGAGTGGGATGTCTTCAAAGGGTTCAAATATTTTTTATTCAAGCTTGGTGTTCTTCTTCTCCACTTTTGAGGGGTTCATTGGTTTTCATTGTATGTGTGGCTTTGACCACTTTATTTATTGATTTTTAGTTTCTAGAAGTAGACGAGATCTAAATTTCATTCTTAGATCTAAAGAAATCCCCTAAATAATATTATTTTAATGTAAAGGAATTTCCTTACCTCCTCTATATAAAGGAAGAACTTCCTCATTTGCAATTTATGGTTGGATAGTGGGAGTATTCCTCTCCCTAGGGCTTGTTGATCACTAAAGTCGCATTTGAATATTTTTAAAGACTCAATGCCCAAAAGGATACTTCAGAGCATTCCTACACTTTCAGATCATTTAGAGTTTCAAATTTCATTAGGGCTTTTAAACCCCATTTCTTCTCTCTTTCTTCATTTTATACTCAATTTCTACAACCCTACAGGGATATTGTAAACATGATGCTAGCATGATGAATAAAGCCATGTAACAGGCCTAGGTAGCTTAGGTCTTTGCTATCAAGTGAGTTCACTCTAGGGAGTTTTTTTTACTTAATTAATTATTGGTGTTTTTTTAACGCTTAATAATTATTTGAGTTTTTTCTCCCAGATATACCCCCAAAGTTGGAGTGCGGCTTGATGGTAGAGTCTTAGGAGAGGCCTAGTGTCTGGAGTCAATGTATATTACCATGCTAGGTCACTCGTAAAATTTCGCGAAATTTGATTAGGTCTAAGGGTCATTTTTAATTGTTAAAAATTTCCCGCAGGACGAGATTTTTAACAAAATTTTAATAAAAATTATGATAAGTGATGTCTGAAGAAGTTGTAGGGGTATGAGTAATCAAATTTAGACCCCTACACCTCAACTTTCTATTAAGACGCACTTTGAGGGGTGAAAAATCACTTATTGACCCTCAAATCCCAATTATTCCTAAGTCTGGTGGGAAAATGAGAAATAAATAGTCTAGAAAATAAAAAATGGAGAAAAATAAAATTCTCACATGCCATAATGATGTGGAAATGACTTGAAAATTAATCTCAAGTCAAAGTCAAGACAAAAGGCACGTGGAAATGTGAGTTGGCATCACATATCATCAAGAATTTGTGCACATGGGGAAACCCAAGTGTGGGCCAAATTTGGGGCATGCATTGCATACTTGGCAGCTTGTTCTATCCTTGGAGATCAATGCATTTGCTTGGAGATACTATGGAAAGATGTGATAAAATATTTGTTGAGATTATTATGTAGTATTGTCTCCAAACATTACACTTGTACGTGCAACTCTACTCCATCTTCACGCACAACCAGTTAAACATTAACGCACAAAACTTCCTTGCAGCGAACGCAGGGAAAATTTGAGTTCGATTTGTGGGAGGTCTCATTATGGTGGTCTATCGTAGCTTCTTGCTTGAGAAATTTGTGGGATTTCTTCCCCTTTCCACCCACATTCTCCACACTTGGCATCTATGACAAGGAAATTCGTTTTTGCACATGGGAAAGAGAGGGAACAATGTTGCCCTATTTTAGATTCGATTTTACACTTGGCTGGAAGCTCCACACTCTGCAAAATTTGAATTTTTCTAGGGATTTCCACATTCTCCACTTGGCATTGGGGTTCTAAATTGGGATGTTCTCCAATTTCCCTATTTAAATGATCCTTGGGCTCCTATTGTATCATTTGAAGACAAGCTATTGTGCTTGGGGAAACTCTACACAATTTTGTACCTACTTCTTTTCTATGCAAATAAAGTGAAAGACTTTGGGGGTTCAATTTGGTGTGGTATTCTCCTTCCATGGTTGTCAGGTAAAATTGTTCTAATTGTTTGTGCTTAATTTTTCTACATTTGGTTTTAAATCTTGTTAGCATCATATGCCATTCATTGGATTAATTTATGTAAGCTTTCTTGCATCAATTTTTTGTATTAAAGAAACACTCTAGATTTAGGAGCGCTAGTTGGTTTTTGGTTGAACCCCTAGTCTCCTTCATTGTGAAATTTAATCCCTTGTGAATGCTAACACTATTTTCAAGTGTAGAAATCTAATGTTGTTTTAACAAGTTTGAGCATGGGGTAAGTCTTTGGTTGGAAAGGCTTAGCCTTTCCTTGCTTGCACAAGAGAGGAAATCCCTTCCTTCTCTTGTTGCATGCAAATGTTTCATAGTGTACATTACTTGTGATAAATTGTGATATGATCTTTTCTTTTTTCCTCATGTCTTGTGCAAATTTGGAGGAGGAGTGAAAGGGTTGGTCGAAATCCACTTGAAGGAGTTTTGAAGGTGAAGAGTGGAAGACCATGGAGATCTCACTAAAGCCTCTCATCTATCAAGCACCTTCTTCATATCCTTTCTTCTTTCTTCACCTCTTGCACAAGAGTTCCTCTTGGAGACTAAGAAATCGAGCCATAAAATTTGTACCTTATTGAGGAAAGTGAGCACCTTCCTTTCGAGGACTCATTGTATATTTTGCAATAAGCATTTGCACTTTCTTTTCTTGTTTCATTGATATCCCTTGAGGAAGAGTATTTGCTTGTTGAAGCTATTTGTAAACTCTCCTTGTAGAAAATCTACGAAATTCTGATCTGCTAATCAATCTAAACTATAATTTTGTAATAACTCGCCTACAATTATAAACAGAATGTGAATATTAGCATACATACCAGACATCCATATGATAGCTACATATGCATGAACCGCATGTATTGCACTACTATACCCACTGGCTAATATTAAAAATTTTGATTATCGAAATAAGTTCCTGAACTCACTAGGATATAATAAATATACCGATTGAGGCATTTATATGTGTACTGCCTTTATATATATATATACATATATAACTAATCTTTTAAATAAAAAATATATATATCTATATAAAATAAGATAATAGAATATATAAATTAAAATTTAACTAATTTAGAATTTATTAATTTAAATAAAAGAAATTAATAAAGGTTTACATAAAGTGATTTTTTTTTTTGATAAGTAAGAGACGAACCTTCTATTAATCTAACCAAATTACATAGTTTACAAAGTGTCCCAGTCAGCAGGGATGACAGAAAACCAGGGACCGAGGCCCACAAAAGCCCTACAAGCATCCCACCAGGGGTCCACAAAGGGACCCACAATGGACCACTCTGCACCCAACAAACGGACATGACAACAACTATAGGTTGAGTCCACTAAACAAATTCGGGTCCGGAACCCTCAAGCAACAAGCACGAACTAATCCCCGCCGTTGAATACATAACCCCGATCCAACGGCCATCGTGGATATCGCATGAACGAGAAGCGTGGAGGTTAACCTCCCAATGAGGGCGGTTTCTCTCAGCGCTCGTTGTAACGTGTCACACAATGAGTGGAATCAGAGGCACATTACAAAAAACCAGATACCATTCTTGTCTCGCCCGATATACCATTTATGGTTTTGTGTCCGAGGTTTCGCGGAAAAACCAGAACGCTCAGTCGCCAAGCGAAGACTGTCCGACCATTCCTGCAGACATTTCTGAGCCTTCTGCCTGGAGTCTCCATCAAAAACCCACTGAGCCAAATGCACACAGGCAACCAGATCTGTGGCGTTGCCCGATTCGTAACCTTCATCATTCAACCGAAAGTGAACAGAGTTGTGGAGAGCAGCCAAAACCAAAAATTGTAGACGAATTAGGTGATACCATCCTCCCGCCTGTCTCCTGAATCCCTTCGATCAGTTCTGTTCATCCACAGTTCCATATCTTTGGTTGCCAGGTAGAAACAGTCCTCTCGCAGTTTTCCGGCAGGTAACGACTCCCAGGCATGCTGAGAATCCCTGTCCTTATTGGTCACTCCTTCGTTGGCCAACCGATCTGCTAACATATTTGCCTTCCTTCTAACATGAACAAATCTTATCGTTTTAAGGGTTTGCAAGTGAGAGTGGATACGGTAAAAAACCTGCAGTAGCTTCCAGTGCTTCGACACTTTATCTGGCGAAGTTCCATTGTGAATTTCTTGGCTGCTCTAATGATCAATTCCAAATCTGCTTCAATGATAGCATTCTGTAAATTTGCCTCCACCAGGATCTCCAAGCATTGTTCTAATGCCAGGAGTTCAGCCATATTATTGGTACCCTTTCCCAAGTGGCCATGGAAGATGTATTTTGTTTGCCCCTGATGATCTCTTATGGCACCCCCAAAGCCAGCTACCCCTGGATTGCCCTTAGAAGCTCCATCAATGTTTACCTTGAAGAAGCCCTGTGGAGGGGGCTTCCAACTACTAGCTCCTGTATTTATTGTTCTCACTCCCTTTATTATTCCTTGAGGACTGATGGACTGTAGTCCCAAATTTAGTATAATATTCTCCTCGTGAGGCAGAGGAGGATCCTTGGGAATTGACCTCAAAAGGCTTTTAACTGTTTCTTTAAGCTGTTTTAGAATTTGATTGATTATGTGTTGGGGCTTGCTAGCTTTATTTTTGAAGATCCGCCTATTGCGCTCTTTCCAAACATTCCAAATGACAAAGCCTGGTACTAGCATCCAAGCTTTGTTGATGATCTCATTCTCTGAGAAGTTCTTCCTCCAATTTTTCAATGTGTTGGATATGCTGAGACTGTCCCTGTCGGTTTGTCTGAAGATTGAGGCCACCCAGTTCCACACCTTAGCAGAGAAAGGGCAGAGGTTGAGAAGGTGTTCAATTGTTTCCTCATGTGAGCCACAGAGGTGACATTTGGAAGGGCCAATGAAGCCTTTCTTTAGTAGGTTTTCCCAAGTTAGGATCTTTCTTTGATGCACAAGCCAGATGAATAACTTTATTTTCATCCAGTGAGGAGTTTGCCAAAGCTCCTTCCAGACTTGTTCTGTATTCACAAAGTTAAAACCTGTGACTGCCTGTTTTGCTTCTTTGAGGTTAAAGTTACCTTCATTGTTCTTCCCCCATCTTAGTTGGTCAGGTGAGGAGGAAACTAGAATCCGCCTATGCTCTAAGTCCTGGGTAAGAGCATCTGCCTTGGCCTTCAAAGGACTCTCATCACTGTAACCTAGGTCCTTCCATTTTCTCCATTTTACATTATTACTTCCCTGGTCCTAGAAATCTTTTACCAATAACAGACCTTTGCTCTCTGTGTCTCTCTTAAGGGCTGCTAGGTCATTCCTGTTCAGGATGGGTTCTTGTTGCCAGCTGTCCTCCCAAAATCGAGCACGGTCCCCTGCTCGGATTTCCCAGAAACAGTGTTGTTGAACAATGCCTTTATTCTCCCAAGCAAGTTTCCAAATGTGTGAGCCCCTAATCTGTCCTGACATTCTGATATGATCCTTCTCCTGCCAATCCTTGGCATACTTTTGTTTCCAAAGTTTGGCCCAGGGGGCATTCGGCTCCTTGATCCATCTCCACCAGAGCTTAGCTCCCGAAACTTTGCTGAGAGTTTCCGGGTCATGCAGCCCCAAGCCGCCATGGCTTTTGGGCCTGCAAAGCTTGTCCCAGGCCACTAAAGCCCACTTCTTTTTCTCCTCCCCTTTGCCCCACAGAAAGTCCCTTTGTATGCTCCTTATCTGTTGCTTAATACCTTGAGGAGCAGGGAGAGTTGCAAACATGAAAATGGGAATGGCCTGTAGGACCGCCTGTGTGAGCACAAGTCGCCCTGCTAGGTTTAAGGATCTGCATGTCCATTTTCTGATCTTGTCCTGAAGTTTATTTAAAATTGATTCCCATATTTTCTTGCTTAGAGGTTTGTCAGTAAGAGGAATGCCAAGATATTTGGACGGTAACTGTTCCCTTTGAAAACCAAGAATCCTGGTAATGTTTCTTTGTATAGCAATATTGGTATTAAAGAAAAAAACTTTTGACTTGTTGAGGCTTACCTCTGTTCCTGCTGCCATAGCAAAGTCATTTAGTATGTTTTTGATTGCTCTTGCTTCCCTAACTGTGGGTATGCCCTGCAACATAGTATCATCCACAAATTGTTGATGAGTGTTAGCCTCTCCATCCGGGGTGAGCTTGATACCCTGAATTCGACCTTCAACATTTGCCATTTTGATTGCCCTACCTAGCCCTTCCATCATGAGGACGAAGAGGAAAGGTGAGAGCGGATCTCCTTGTCTGAGCCCTCTGGAAGGTGAGAAGGGACTTGAAGGAGCTCCATTAAGCAGAATGGAGAAGCTGGTTGTGGTAACTAGTGCCATAACCCATCTAATCCAGTTTTGGTCAAAGCCATAGGCTTTTAGAATAGCTCTAATATAAGACCAGCTAAGTTTGTCATAGGCTTTCGCAAGGTCCAACTGAATGATCATGCCTGCTTGCTTGTTGCATTTAAGAGAGTGTACCACCTCATGTGCTTGGATGATGTTGTTGAGAATTTGTCTTCCTTCCACATAGCCTGTTTGCTCTTTCGAGATGAGGGAAGGTAGCAGGGGCTTGAGTCTATTAGCTATCACTTTGGAGATGATTTTATACACCACATTGCATAACGCTATGGGTCGAAATCCATCCGGAGTCATAGCATTTTCCTTTTTGGGGATTAAAGCTATGAAGGAGGTGTTCAATGCTTTCAGAACCTTTTTGGATTTTCTTGAGTCTTCCACAACCTCGAGGATGTCCTGCTTGACTGTATCCCAGCAAGCTTTGAAGAAGTCTACATTGAATCCATCCGGGCCTGGTGCTTTTCCACTTTGCATTTCCTTAATCACCTCACTGACCTCCTCTTCTGAGACCGGTCTGTTGAGATTGTGGTTGTCCTCTCTGGTGACCAACTTGGGAATATACTGGGTGAATTGATCAATGAACCTAGATCTATCCTCCAGTGGCTCCTTTGCAATATTGGAGAAGTGTTGAACTAGACTCGATTCCATGTCCATGTGAGATACAAGCTCAATACCTTGAGAATCCTTAATCTTTGTGATTCTATTGTGTGCCCTGTGTGCCATAGTGGATTTGTGGAAGAACTTTGTGTTTCTTTCTCCCTCTTTGATCCATTGAATTCTAGATTTCTGTCTCCAGAAAATTTCCTCTTGCAGACAACGATCCTCCCAATCTTCCTGCAAAGAGTTAGTTAGTTTTTGCCTCTCTTCATTGAAGCCCTCTGTGATATTGATCTGATTGATTTCCTGTAATTTCTGCTCAGTTTCTATTCTGGCCTTGAGGATATCACCAAATTCCTTTTTGTTCCAAGCTTTAAGTTTGGATTTAATATGTTTGAGTCTCTGCTGGAGCATGAACATTTTGGTACCCTGAATATTTAACTCCTCTTTCCACCATTTGTCAATGTTACTGATGAATTTGGGGTGAGAGAGCTAGGCATTTTCGAATCTGAAGGGCCTGTTTCTCGGAGTGCCCATAAAGGTAGCTTCTAGCTGAACTGGCCAGTGATCCGAACCTCCAAAGGGCATAATGGAAGCGGTGATGGCTGGTCCAGTGAGGAGGAGATCCTCAGAAATAATAAATCTGTCAAGTTTGGAAGCCACTTGAGAAGCCCCTCCCCTTTTATTGTTCCAAGTGAAGGTTCCATTTATAGTCTCAGTGTCCACTAGTCCCATGTTCCTAATGAAATCTTGAAAGGCTTCAGAGTCTCTGCCTAGCTGTCTAGTGCCTCCTTTTTTTTCTGAAAGAGATCTTATCATATTGAAATCACCTGCAACTATCCAGGGCATATTGGGATGTCTTGCTCTTAGACCTTCCAGAGAGGTAAGAAGCTTGAGTTTATCTGCTTGCTTCTGAGGTCCATAAACATTTGTTATCATGTAAGTCTCCTTATCACCTACAGGACTACACACCAAAGATAGATAGTTCCTGGATGCTTCAGCCTCCAGGATTCCAAATTTCTGTGGATCCCACATCGTTAGAATCCCCCTTGCTGAGTTATTTGCCTTAACCTCTAAGTACTCATACTTGATTAACCATTTATTATGAATTTCTCTTATTTTATCCATTGAACATTTAGTCTCCTGAATAAAGACCATGTTTGGTTTTTCTTCTTTTATTTTGTTACTCAGATTCCTTTGTTTCCTTCTACTACCTATACCTCTAATGTTCCATGTTGTAAGCTTCATTAAGAAAGGTTAGTAAAGGAATAGCTGGTAAGATCTTTCATCTTACCTGAGTTAATCAATAGTTTTCCACATTCGTTTAGCAGTTCATTCTGTCTTTTCCTTCCTCTTTTCCTTCTTGAGTTCTTTGGAGATTGTGCCTGTGAGTTCTCCATCATTTTGACCCCACTTTGCTCCTGGCTTTCGTGGTTTCTCTTGACACCAGTTCCCTTCGATTGTGCCCTCCATAGAAAGAGTTGTTGAACTCGATCATAGTCTTCTTTTGGCAAGGAGTCCACTCCTTTGTTCTTGCCTTGTTCCAGAAATAGTTCTAGATCTAGATTTTCCCTGTCTAGAATCTCCTATAGTTCATGGTCCTCCGTTCCTACCTCACTTGGAGTCATCTCATAGTCTTTACTGATCTCCATGCAGCTTGGTAGATCCTCCTTCTGCTGGTTGTTTACTGTGATATCCTCCATTTCAGCTTCCGTTTCCTGCTCCTTAGATGCGTTCTCCCTGTCCTGGACTGTCTCCACGTTCTCCTCTACTTCCTCTAGGATTTTGAAATTGTTGTGTCTTGTATTTTTGTCTTCACTACTTTTCTTGTGTGGTTGTTTACCCCCTTTCCCTTTGGCCCCAACCTTGGTAAAACCCACGTGATCTATATCCAAAGAGGTTTTCCCATTGCCTTCCATAGTGTTTGTTGGGCAGTCTCTAAATAGATGGCCGTGTTCAAGACATTTGCGGCACTTGAAAGGTATGTGCTCATAGTCCACCATTTGCACCCAATCTTCATCATATACCTCTAAAATTATTGCTTCCGGAAGGGCTCTAGATAGATCCATTTCCACACATATTCGGGCAAAGGAGGTATATTTACCTTTGAGAGTTGCCTTTGATATCTTCAGAAAATGCCCCAGCTTGTTGCCTATGGTTTTCAAAGATTCTGGTAGCCAGTAATCCAGAGGTAGTGAGTATAGTCTGATCCAAACTGGTACAGATGTAAATGTTTCACGTTCTGGGACAAAGTTCATCATCCATGGCTGCATGTAGAGTCTTGCCGCAACATAGAAATAAGGCCCCCCTTCAAACACTCTGTCTTTGTCCTCTAGGTTCGCGAACACCACCGTGAAGAAGCCCTTAGAACCCAGATGTAAATGTATTTCTCCCTTTGGCTTCCAATGGCTCCTAATCCAGATGTGTAATGCCCTCTCCGTTGGCCATAACCCCATGAACTTGCAGATGATCGCATGTTCTTTCATATGGTCCCTGTGTGCTTGAATCACTGGATCACTCAATATGACCTGGGGAATGATGCTCGATTTGGGTTTGCAGACTCCCGTAGTTCTTGTGGAAGTCGTTTTTTCCGCTGCCGCCTCCCTTCTCCTTTTCTTTACTTGTTTCCTGTTGATTCCCTTCTTGATCTTGGGATTCGTTTCTTCCAACTGTCTCCTTGCCTTTTGCTTTTGAAATCTTTTCCGACGGTTTTTTGAAATGCTTCCCTCCTACTTCCTTGCCTCCTTTTATGACTACCTAACTGTAGGAGGGAGCGACGCTCCCCCCTGCGCATCTTGCCATGGAACCCTAATGTAAAACCCTAGCGTCAACTTCGATCCTCGTTCAAGTTGCAGTCACTCCCCCGAAAAATCCAACTAAAACTCATTAATAAGAATATAAAGTGATTTATTTAAATATATGAACCAAAACAATTTAATTAGTTTACAAACTAAAAATTAATACAATATTGCCAAGCCCTAAAAGTGATTCATTTAAATTACAATAAATAGGACCACCTCCATCAAAAGAAAGAAGGGTTTAGAAGATAGTAGGAGGAGGACATCAAAGAGAAGTAAGGAAGCGGTGGAGGAAGGAGGCGGACAGCAAGGAGTTTAAGAGACGGTGAAATCAAACATATAAGGTAGTGAAGAAGGCCATAATAGGGGAAGGAATTTTGGGAAATTGACAGAGAGATAGTAGGAAATTCTCACAGTGTTACTGATAGAAGGCATTTTGAGCTCAATTGTTCTTGAAGTTTTGGGCACAGGGGCCAGAGTACCTTGAATTTGAAGTACTTTGGAGCTGGGTATTGAAGTTGTACTCAGTTTGGCAGGGAGGTTTTGGTCGTTTTGGTAATGGAACCAGGAGCGAGAGCCACTGCAGAGCAGAGACACCTTCAACCACAGAACTCCAGGTTGGTACTCAGTATAAAATTGTTAAATTCTGTACATATATTACATAGCAGTGTATTCTAAAAGTAATATTGGTCATACCCTGTTAAATTCCTAATTTAGGGTTTCATAAACTGTTCTCAGAGCTTTAAAATTATTAAACTTGTCAATTTTATAAATTTTGGGTCTTAGAAATTTCCTTTCATATAAACACAATTTCTCTAGCCCCTCAACTGGTCAAACAAGTGCCTCACTGTTCAGGAGGTCACTGGGTCAATTCTCCCCGAAGCCCTTGGGGTTAGGCCTAGCTATTGGCCGCAGGGCTTGATACCCTTGATCAAGCTCAGATATTTTCGTGGACGTAGCGGCCACCCAGTGATCGCAAGTGTTCGTGAACCACACGCGAAAAATAAATAAATACAATTTCTCTACTAATCTTGCAGCGGAATAGGAACACAAATAAACACAATCACATAGTGAAAACACACTGTTTTTCTAGGGAAACCAACTGGGGAAACCCTCTGGTTGATTATTGATAGAAACTGAGCAATAGATCTCTTACAAAATAATTGTTTCGAGCTAAAAAAAGCACTTGTCTTTCTTGATTGATCTAAGTTTGAAACTCTTGCAAGACTCCTGATCTCTGTTGCACTCTACCAATCTGTGCACAAACTTCTTTTGCACACTCTTCCTCTCACAAGCTCACACACACAAACCTATGGAACCTTCTCACAAACCTGTGAGCTCTATTGTCTTGTCTCACCAACTCATGCTCACAAGATAATGATCAACAATGTGCCTTTGCTCCTTCTTTATAATAATTCAAATGGTTAAAATTAATGAATTCTAATTAAGGAATGATTTTGTGATTTATAACTGTGCATGCAACTCGTCCTATTTCAAGTCAACCACTTGAAACTCAATCACTTATGTCTTTCTCTATCAACTCACACTAGAATATCAAGAACTCAACTTTCAATTTTAACACATTAGTTAACTACATCCTGATTCCTAACTCATCCTAATATTTTGGAGCTGATTCCTAAATTATAGGAACTCTTCTTAATTTATAGGGAATATCCTAATTTTTAGGAACTCGAGTAATGTGCAAGAAGGAACTTGAATTTGACTCCTTCAATTAAGGCACAAATCAAGGAATCAATTTCTCGCTACTATTTTCAACACTCCTCAATGCCGAAGTCCTCTTTCTCTACGAGAGGGCATCATTTTTAATAAATAAAGTACATTTTCTTTGAGGAAGCTCGAGGATCATACTCTTGGCATTTGGGAGAGGATTCTTTGCATAGTTCGGATTTGAGTTTTATTTCCCTTCCTTCAAAGTAGATCTAACATTCTAGTTTCTAGCATTTCCATTTTTATGCCAATTTCCTTATGCTCATATCACTTCATTTCAATTTCATGCTCATGCCATAGATCTAGCATTTCACACTCTTACTTGGGCTAGTCTAGTGATTCTGTTTCTCACTTTACATTATTCATTTGAGCATTTTAGATCTGATTTCTTGCAGCTGATATAACTTATTTAGTTGCTGATATATATGTCCTCTCATGTGATTATTGCATAGTTCTCATGCAAGGTCATTTTCCAAGCTAATATTGTTCCATATTTGGTGATTTCATCATCTAATTTTCAACTATCTCTTGACACCATTTGAGTTTCATTTCCATTGTTTATGCAAATATTTTATTGCCTTAATTGTGAATGAACATATTTACTTGAATTATTTTGAAGCATTTCACATTTGGGAACACTATCTCTACTTGCAAGACACCTTTACTTATTTGCATCTTCATTGCACTTCTGAAATTAACCTCCAAGCATAAGCTTGGTTGATAGACCTTTTAGGAAAAACTTCCTCAATTGTCATTCAATTTCCCAAGATTTGAGTTTGGATGAAAGGTACAAACACATGACCTTGCAGTTTTCTTGTGTGGCTTTGTCCTTGTTGTCGCTCGGATTGTATAGGCACGATGTGACAACGACTCAGGGCGGGGGCTATCACTCTGATCCCTGACCTCTCCGTTCTAGCTGTCTCCCAACAACAGACTATGCGGGGTAGTCCCTATGGAAGATAGAAATGCAAGACTAGTTGGCAACCAACAAGTCCGGGAGACACAGTTGAATGGCCTAGCCACTTGGTTGATTTAACAAGTTTTAGAGATTAGATTGAATTTAAATGAGACCAGTGTGACCAAGTAACTGGATGAACAACCGCTACTTGAATGCTTAACTATCCTATATGGTATGCAAATCCTATGACTTAGGTGAGATGCAATAATCTTGATTGCTTTTAGTTAGATGCCTATTCTAGGTGTATCCTTCCTCTTAACTATTTTGAAGCTAGTCTCTAGAGTAGGTTGTGAAAAAGAGGCCAAAGGGAAGCAATCAAAGGCTTGATTAACGATACCTCCCCTTAGGTACTAACCACTTGGTGCCTCCAACGCTGCAAACACTGTGGCTCTGACGACTGCAAGGTCACCGTGTTAACCACTAAACATGTGCTATGATCCTCAAGTTAGATGAGGAAGGTGGTCCTATTTTCTATCAACCAAGCCTATGCTTGGAGGTAAATTATTAAATGCAATTCTAACCTTAGGATGATTAATGCGAGATTGTTGAGTGATATCTTAAAGTGAGATTACTTAAATGTTCCTTTAAGTATTAGTTATGATTTACTTCAAATTATGATATCAAGTACTTAGCAATGCTTATAAATGTAATATCAACCACAAGACAAGTGCTTAAGTTCAACAGTGCTAACAAGATACAAGAGATATACTTGCTCAAGTGCTCAATATAAAATTATAGATACTAACCATGAAGCAATAATGACATGAAAGATGAAGCAATTATGGCATGAAAGAGAGCAAGAGCACTTATCCACTTAGAAACAAGTAGTCAATGATATAGGATGCCAATGACAATTACTCCACAGGATTATCTAGAACCAAGGTATACCAATATTACTCAATGCAAATTATTCAAGAGATGCTTAATTAAATTAGGAAGCCTTCAAGTTAAGAATTCTTAGTTCTTGATGCCAATATGAGACTATCATTCACACATAGATATTAATAATGAAGTAATAATGAAAGCACTATTCACCAAGGTTCTTTTGATTAGAAAGGTAAACACAATTGGATAGCAATATCCAAGGATGATTACTCAAAACCAAAATTTATGTGCTTTAGGGAGTGAGTTAATGTGCACAATTAAGTTGATGGAAATTCACAAGGGAATAAGCATTAGATACTTCACCAAAAGCGATTTAATGTGAACACTATTTTCCACAATGAGTAATTAGCATAAAACCAAGAAATCTCCTATGTCACTTATGATCCAATGTTATCAAAATGAGCAGCAAGTGAACTTATGACAACAGTGAATTTCTTACGTTTAGAGCACTTTTAGACACAATGTGAGATGCCAATTGTAAGTGATGTAAACTACTACCAAAACTACTTTGCCAAGATCAAATTCAAGAATGAACTTAGCCTTCTTATGATGCTAAAAACCACTGTCATATATCAGACTTCAGTATGCATTCAAAACAGAGATGACAGTCACCAAGATTATGAAATTTCACCCAAACAAAATGGCCAATATATCCAATGATTAGTTAGTGATCTTAGGAAACTTGATAAATGGTTTTAGGGCATTCAAATTTAATATTTTACCACTGTTATGAATTAATTATCTTGCTGAAGCAAAACACTGAGGGGACTCGGGGTTTAGAGATCAAACCCTTAGGCGTTGAGACCTTAAAAGAACTAGCACAATTGCTTCACTTGCAAAAAATTCGATTCCAAATCTCTACAAAACACACCAATAGATCAACCCAGAAATTGACAAATCACCCACAAAGAGAAGAGGGTAAAGGAGGGCTAGAAGGCCGACAACACCTAGCCAAGGAAAAGCAACGACTAGGGAGGAAGACCTAAAACGCATAGCGGGTCAGGGAATGAGGCCTTAAAGGCTTGCCGCAAACCCTAAAAGGGCTACGACCTAAGGGAAAATTCCCTTTGGGATTGCGGCAAGGGGCTAGAGGCCCAGCTATGGCCATGGCAAGGGTAACAGGGGCAGCCCAAGACCTTAAAAGGCCCGCGTCTAGGTTGTGAGGTAGTCGAAAGGGGATGAAGGGGAAAAAAGGGTGAGCATAGGCTAGAAGGAGGAATAAGCGGAGGCCAAGAGGGAAAGAAGAGGACAAAGCGCAGAGGGAGGTAGGCCGAGGCCCTTAGGGGCTGCGGCTAGGTCTGGAAGGTTGACGACCAAGGCTTGAGGGCCAAAAGTGGCCTACAACTAGGCTTGAAGAGGGAAGACGTCTAGGGTAAAGGGGGACACTGGGCCTAGAGGCCCTAAAAAATTTGAAACCCCCACCAAAGTTCCAATTTTCTTCAGATCTTCAATTTCACTTCAAATTTCCTTGATGCTGGCCCTGCAAAAAATTTAGAGACTAGATCTTACCCTCAAGGGCCTAGTTCTAGCTCTAATCCAACAAATATTCTTGAATCTTACCCGCACAAATGAAAATACAAGTGCCCAAAACCTCAATATATACAAAATTTCAAAATAGCCCCAAATGCCAGCTGCAAAACAAGGGTTAGAAAAAAATATTCTACAAAAAATAATTTACAAGTTATATAAAAATATACAATGCTTGAAAGAGTTTTTTGAAGAATAATTTTTATGATAATGACAATAGCTTGATGTATTTCGAAATATAGATGTTAACCACAACCTTAGTGAAGTAAGAAAATCACATAAATTTCCTGAAGCCCAAACAAGGTTGGCCTGTGCCCATAGTCTGTGAACTTGGAACCTAAGGGTCGGGGAACTTGCAAACTCAATATATTTCTTAAGAGAAAATTGTTAGATCATACAATGAATCAGATCACCTAAGATAAGCCCAAAACTTACCAATAGAATGTTCCTATCATCTACAAATGAAATAACAATTCATATAATATTGAAGCACAATATAAGAAAGCACATACCCAACACATACCGCAAATTAATGAGACAAAGACACCATGAATTAAACCCCAAATCCTTTTATTGTGAATTTCAAACGTTTCGAACAGAACAGTGGTGTCACACCAGCGTTTCAAAATTACATTTAGACGAGAGTCACTATCACTGTGACTTGAGAAGTAAATGGCTTCTAATTTATAGATAAATCCCTCCAAGTGGCTTCTAATTTATAGATAAATGGCTAGTTGGCTTGATTCTCGTCAAAATAATCTCGACCGTCGATAAATACTTGATCAACCTTTAATATTTACCATTGAAAATACTTATTTTTGAGGAATTTTCGAATTTCTTATTAAAACAATTTTTTATTAATCCAAAAATAATTATTTTGGATTAATTCCCTTAAAAATTTGACCTTGACTTAACCATTTGGTCCAAGGGCCTAATTTTCATTAAAAAATCCATTTTTGCCTTGGTGGGGGACCTTCAAAATTTGACTTCTTTATGACCCACGAATTTTTTGGCCATTTTCCACTTGGAGAAATTAATTTATCAAGAAATAAAATTTTGACTCTAAATTGATTAATTTTCTGGCTTAGGATTTAATTTTTATTTTGCCAAAAGGAATTAATTAATTGACACAAGGGGATTAATTATTTTTCCACCATCAAATACTTTAGCCATGATGTCTGATTGCGAGGGACCATGGATTAAAATATTTTTACATCAAATAATAACATTTTCAACCCTCAAAGGATGAATACCCGTTCGTTATAGACCATCATGGTTTTTACCCAATTTTGCGACACAATATGATCTAGTAGACTAAGGGATCTGTAACAAAATACTTTAGCCAAATATTTTAAATTATTCCCAAATCACTTTTACAAAAGACTTGACTAAAATACTAAGTCTCACCTAAAGACCTTTTCAATAAATTCCACCCTAGCTTTGGGGTTGAGGGTGAAGGGAAAAACTCTACCGATCATCTGTGTTCAGAAACACTGATAATCAGTGAGACGAAAAACCTCCTAAGATGAAATTCGTCACCAAGATCATAGGCTTACCTAGGTTACATAATTAAATGGTTGTATTAGCATCATTTACGTTGCAAATTTGCAGAATGGGTTTTACAATGACATGATAACTAGCTGGTTGATGATTCTGATCTTTGAAAAAATTGGCACAACTGCTTCGTTGGAACTATGACAAAATGTGTTCAACATTTGGCTCCATATGGGGACATGTTGCTTTAATGAAGTAATGTGGGAGTCTAGAATCCTGTATCCAAGGAAACAAAAATCCATGAAATAGATATCCATTCAAAATCAAAATCATCATGCATACATAGAATATCTGCTGGAATAGAAAAAATCTACTCTAACAAACTGAAATGAAAAAACATATAACTTAAATGCGTGAAATAAAACTAAGTAATGACATAAATGAAAAGGGGGATAGGGTTAGAGATACTATACAAAGGATGCCCCATGTCATAAGATGTCACCTGTGTGGCACAATCTAGAACATTTGTTTGCATACAGGTAGATCAATAGGTTATTTGTCGGACGTCCCCTGCTGAAACTTGACCCTTTTCGGTTGATGTAGACTTTCATCATTGTGTTGCATATCTCTGTCAAACTAAATCCTTCTTCCTTTTCTGCTCGGAAGATGGGACAAGATATGAGATGAAGAGAAGCGATAAATTGGCTGAATGAACTAGGCCACGTAATGTAGTGGATGACCCTGTGGCCTAATCTCCTCACCATTTTGTGGTCTCTTCGGATACTCAACATGGTATCTTCTTTCAACTTCCCTGTATAACCTGACCATACCACCTGCTGCTGTGGGAATAGTGGCATATGATAAATCCATCTGAATAGATCCACCCAAGTCAGCTACAAACTTCCTTGATAGAAGCATTCCCCATACATCTGGCACATCAATAATTGCTATATCCATGGTGATGATTTTGTATGTATAATCGCCAAGGAAACCTGTAAACCTTTGACCACACCAAGGACTTCAACCTTCCTAGATTCCATCGAGAAAATGTTGTGATAAGGCCTTGAGATTATGAGATTTAGCTAATCCATAACCTTTTTAGTTATGACATTTGTTGAAGCCCCAAAATCCAGCATGCAAATATGAAGTAATCAGTCATTAACCTCTAATGTAAGGAAGAAAGGTTGATGATATTTATTAGTCATGTAGCAATTCAAATCTTTTAACTTAATTTCTTCATGCTTTGGGTGATTATCATTTTTATCATGTGGAGCCATACCCAAAGCTTTGAAGAAAGCAACTCTTTGTGAAGGGATCTTCAAAAGTTCTAAAATTGAGACATACATAGTAATATTATTTATCCATGCAACCCAATCCACCTTTAATCCTGATTTATACCTTTCAGATGCAACCTGCTTGTTCTGATTCTGGTCTTTTCCCTTTCTTTGATAAGTGTAACCCTTACTTCTAGCAATTTCCAGAATTTGTTCTTGAGATAGAGTTTCACCATACACTTGTGTGATAGGATCCTTTTCGTTATGGTGAAGGATGGAGAAATCATATCTGTGCAATGACCTTTGTAGGAAGAATTTTGACTGACATTATTTATTTGTTCATTGTTGCTTCATCCAAAATTTTTCTAGCGATAACACATGCACTTTCTTCATGAAAACTTTCACACGGTCTGCAAAATGGGATACGCTGATCAACAACATTGGTAGACTCAAGCGGAGTAGGAGGTCTCTGATCATTAGGAGGATTCCTTTTAGCCATGGATTATTGTTTCCTCTGTTGTTATTATTATTTCTAGGCTGCATATTCTGGGCTTGATTTCTTTCCATTTGAATCATCCTAGACTGCATGGCACTCATTTCTCGAGCATATTCAACTCTCATTTCCTTAACCATTTGCGTTAATTCTTTAATGGTATCATGCTCTACCTCCTTAATTTCTTTTCCTTTACTTTTGATAAGACCTCTCTCGAAACCAAGAATCTCTGACTTACTCGAAGCTTTCTTATCTTTTTCTAACTCTTCAGCAACATTCTGAGCAACAACCAAAGTAGTGAGCTTTTCATGTCTAATCTCATATTGAGTGTCAACACCAAATGCTTCAAGATATTGTTCTAACACTTTCTTGTCAGGTGGTTTGTAATCTTGAGTCATATCCTTTAGAATACCATTAAATCTTTGATTAAACTCTTCAACTGTCTCATTTTCCCTTTTTTTAATGAAATTAAGCTCTTTAACCAAGTATTTCCCTTCTCTTTTGTCCACAAACTTATCTTGGAATGCATTAGTATGGGCTCACAAAGAGTCAAAAGCATTATTCGGCTTGTCATGAAACCAATCCAATGCGACCTCTTCTAATGTAAGGACAAACAACTTCATTTTAACATCCTCATGATTGTATGCAGTCACATGAGCATATCTTTGTAGAAAGGTGTTGAACTTCTTTATGTGCTCAACAACATTGATTGCATTATTCCCTTGGAAGATCGGAAGCTTGTTTATAGCTGAATCATCTGGAAGATCATGAGGATATCCTTGAATGTTGGCAAAGTTGCAAGGACTGTAATAATCCATGAAGTCTTGATTAATGGGATTAATGAAAAGCAAATGGATATCAAGGAGGGCTTCCTGTCCGAGAAAGATTAAATGTTCTCTAGAATGTAATTTGTTTAATCGAGCTCTTAGAGCCTTTTCAGGATCAGGAGCGGGGTTAACCAAGCTACCAGGATTTCTTCTAGAGTAAGATCTTGTAAATGGATGAATAAGTGGAGTCGCCACCCAAACAGGAAACCAACCGGAATGCCCAGGTGCTAAATGTGTAGATAGAAAAGATGAACAGATTAGTGAGAGGGAAAAAGACAAGGTGATGAAAAGATGAAGAGATATAATGGTGCCAGAAAATGTGGTATTGATGGGATAAGAAATGATGATACAATGAGAAGATGAAGATGATTAAGACGAATACCGCAAAGCCAAGGCCCAATAAATTGGTCCCCGACAACGGTGCCAAAAAATGTTGTCGCTTGATTTGTATAGGCACGATATGACAACTCAGGGTGGGGGATGTCACTTTGATCCCCGATCTCTCCGTTTTAGTCTATGTTGCACGGGTACCGCTCCCGGTCGTTGGAGAGCAGGTACCCCAAACTCCGATGCTCCTGGGAGCTTAGCAGTTGGTATGAAACACTCCAAAATAGGCGGAAACTTTGGTTGGAGCGTTGGAGCTTTCTGGGAGCTTGTATCAGCAAAAATCACGGTTTCCAGAGCGGGTTTCAAGTGGGAGCTTGGATCGGGAGCCCGTAGGAGCTCCAATTCATCGAGGAGTGTATAGACGTTTTATACGCTCCTCGATGGATCGGAGCGCATACAGGCTCTTGATCCATGCATACCTGATATATTAAAAATTAAAGTTGTTTCATGGTGGGAAAGGACATAGAATTAGCAGCGCAAGTATTGGAGGGATTAGGTTGCAATGATATTCTGGATTGCCTGGAAAGTGTTAGTAAAAAATTCCTTCTAGAATATCATCTCGACGTCGAGTCAAATGATGAATCTGAATGCACGCTGGAAAAACCCGTAAGAATTATTTCTGTATTTAATCTTTGTCCTGCGAAAAGGAGAGGTCTTGGTGGATTCTTATTGCCCCTAATTGTTTGTTTTTCTCAGATTGGTAACGACTGTAATTTCTACCTTCCGCACCCAAGGGGAAGATATAAAATTGCAATGCATGATCAAATTAGGAGTTTAGCCAAATGTTACGCTATGGAAGAGTTTCCTACCGCTAACCCTCTTTGACTTAGTTGCTTAGATGATATACAAAAGATGTTGCTGTTGCGAGTATGCGTATTTCGTGCCCAATTTTTTATTACTTTTAAATAATCCGTAAATTTGACTTAACTTTGTTATTCTCGTTTGTCAGGGCAGAGCAGAGTCATGTGGGATACGAGGGATTCTGAGTCAAAAAGGTCAGAATCAAGTTGTTTGCACGAGGTACTTAATTAAGAAACCTGGGACCAATAGTCATCTTGTGGTTGATCTCTGAGGTGCATCGGTGGGTGTGTAATCTTATTACTGTAACTGTGGTGAGTTTAATAAGACTAATGGATTTGGGAAATCTGTGCAGACATCGGCCTCTCATGAAAAGCTATCAACTGCTTTCTTTTTTGGAAAATTGGGGAAGTCATCAACTATCCCTCGAATTGGGGACACAACGTTTTATGAGATTGTGGGTGTTTAATTTTTCCAGAATTTAGATCTGTAATAAAAATCGATGCTTTGAATTATTAAAATATTTATCACTTGAAATGGACTTATGAAATTCGTGCAGGTCACCCCATAAATACATTCCATCGCGGGGAAGTTTAACGTCAGAGTGGTGGATTTTGTCTTTGCTACATCTCCATCTGAGTTTCATGCGAAGATGGAAGAATTCCAATCGTACGGTGCTATATTGATGTGATTTCTCACTTTTCCATCTCTCCGCGGTCACAGACAGGATCCATGCATACTCGAAAATTAATATATATTAAATTTTAATTTTTAATATATTATATTATTGCCGCTCCCAACTTGACGTTTCCTGTAAATTTGGGCAAAGCTTCTATTCGTACCAGATACTCGTTCCCACGTATCCAAAGTACCCACGTACTAGGAACTTGTGCAACATTGGTTTTAGTTGTCTCCCAATAGTAGGCTATGGGGAGTAGTCCCTATGGAAGATAGAAATGCAAGACTAGTTGGCAAGCAACAAGTCGGAGTGACACAGTTGAATGGCCTAGCCACTTGGTTGATTTAGCAAGTTTTAGAGATTAGATTAAATTTATATGAGACCAGTGATTTATGGAGTCAACTTGCTTTAGATCAACTAAAGACCAAGTAACCGGATGAACAACCATTGTTTGAATGCTTAACTATCCTATATGCTATTATGCAAATCCTATGACTTAAGTGAGATGCAAGAATCTTGATTGCTTTTAGTTAGATGCCTATTCTAGGTGTATCCTTCTTCTTAACTATTTTGAAGCTAGTCTTTAGAGTAGGTTGTGAGAAAGAGGTCAAGGGGATGCAAGCAAAGGCTTGATTAACGATACCTCCCCTTAGGTACTAACCACTCGGTGCCTTCAGTGCTACAAACATTGTGGCTCTGACGACTGCAAGGTCACCGTGTTAACCACTAAACAGGTGCTAGGCTCCTCAAGCTAGATGAAGAAGGTGGTCCTATTTTCTATCAACCAAGCTTATGCTTGGAGGTAAATTATTAAATGCAATTCTAACCTTAGGATGATTAATGCAAGATTATTGAGTGGTATCTTAAGGTGAGATTACTTAAATGTTCCGCTAAGTACTTAGTTGTGATTTACTTCAAGTTATGATATCAAGTACTTAACAATGCTTAGAAATGTAATATCAACCACAAGACAAGTGTTTAAGTTCAACAATGCTAACAAGATACAAGAGATATACTTGCTCAAGTGCTCAATATAAAATTATCATCCACAAAGATACTAACCATGAAGCAATAATGACATGAAAGAGAGCAAGAGCAGTTATCCACTTAGAAACAATTAGTCAATGATATACGATGCCAATGACAATTACTCGACAAGATTATCTAGAACCAAGGTATACCAATATTACTCAATGCAAATTATTCAAAAGATGCTTAATTACATTAGGAAGTCTTCAAGTTAAGAATTCTTAGATCTTGATGCCAATGTGAGACTGTCATTCACACATAGATATTAATAATGAAGCAATAATGAAAGCACTATTCACCAAGGTTCTTTTGTTTAGAAAGGTAAACACAATTGGATACCAACATGCAAGGATTATTACTCAAAACCAAAATTTATGTGCATTAGGGAGTGAGTTAATGTGCACAATTAAGATGATGGAACTTCACAAGACAACAAGCATTAGATACTTCAGCAAAAGCGATTTAATGTGAATGCTATTTTCCACAACGAGTAATTAGCATAAAACCAAGAAATCTCTGATGTCACTTATGATCCAATGTTATCAAAATGAGCAGCAAGTGAACTTATGACAGCAGTGAATTTCTTATTCACCAAGGTTCTTTTGATTAGAAAGGTAAACACAATTGGATACCAATATCCAAGGGTAATTACTCAAAACCAAAATTTATATGTTTTAGGGAGTGGGTTAATTGCACAATTAAGTTGATGGAACTTCACAAGACAAGAAGCATTAGATACTTCACCAAAAGCGATTTAATGTGAACATTATTCTCCACAATGAGTAATTATCAAAATGAGCAGCAAGTGAACTTATGACTGTTAGTGTCAGTCTTTCCAACCTTCCTCCAGTGATCAAATATGCTCTTACAAAGTGATTTTGAAGTGTCAAGGTCAAATTTTGTCATTTCAAAGAGTTTTCAAGCAAAATTTGGTCACTAGGCATTAGATCTAGGGTTTGCTTTCACTCCTTCTAAAGTTGTCCAAATGTCGGTCCATGTCATCATTCAGCTGAGTCTATCATCATTCATAGGGTTGTCACTATCATGTCAATGTCTAATGAGTCATTTTACATCTTGTTCATGCTTCACTTGCACCTAGGCAAGGTCATTTTCCTCTCCTAGGGTTTTGAAGCCAATTTCTCTTGGACGGTCAAATCATTGGCAAAACTTGTTTCCTGATGTTCATACACCTTCCCCTATCCTTAAAGTACCTTATCAAACACTTTCCATCCCTTAGATCCGCCAGATTCCTCATTTTTGCACAAACTCTAGTTTCTAGCTACAACCTGGCAATTTTCTAGGTTTGGCCTGTGTTTTGCCCTTTTGGACCCCTTCCCCTCACTCAATCTCTGAGATTCCACTTTCCCCTGCTTCCTAACATCCCTCCCCACTCCCAAAAATTTCCCCAAGAATTTAGAAGCCTCTTATCCCCTTCATTTCGCTCCATTTCGACAAAATTCCTTGTTTCACACATCGGGACAAGTCGCACTCAAATGATGTTCTAGAGCAATAAAAGATGAATTTTGGAAAACTGAGAGAGGTTTTTGTCCATAACATGCCAAAGAAGAAAAACCTCCTTCACTTTTTGCACAGGTGTCATGGTTTTAGAGAAATGTCAAAATTGCAATCGCCAGATCCAAGGAGGTTGGCCAAGGCACTAAAACGACGGAAAAAGCCCGATCCACTCCAAATTTTGGCCAAAGCCTCTTTGACTGAGCATGGTACTTTATTGGGGACTCCCAACACAAATTCCAAGAAATTTTGAGCATTTTGGGTCTTTTTTGGTTTTTAAGGCAAAAAACAGGTTTTTCCGCTTGACGGGTCTCACCCCCCGCGCGACCCTTTCACTTGGAAACTCTACTTTAAAAAAACTCAGCATTTCTGGATTTGGAATGAAAAGTTACACATGCTCACCCATTGCCAAGAGATTTTATGAAGTTTTGGGCCTCCAGAAAGTCAAAAAACAAGCAAAAAATGACTTTCTGCCACATTTTTGACACACAGAAAGCAGTCTTGGGAGATTGCAATTTTGGAGGGGCAAATGACAACCAAATTCAGAAATTCCAGTTGGGTTGGAAAGTAGACTAACAGACCTTTCCAACAAGCCTACTCTTGCCTCATTTGGACACCTGAAAGTGCCCCAAAAGTGCTCTCAAAGGCGCGCGACCCATCAGGATTTGGCGCGCGACCCGTCAGGCAAATTGCTCAAGATTTCAGCCTACAGCTCAACAAAACGCAGTTTTGACTATGTTTGACTTTTTGGAGTTGATTTTTATCCTCCTTGTTGTAAATGATGTAATTTTATGACACTTTTACACTTATGTATTTCTTCTAGAAGATTCATTCATGAGATAGGTGAAAATTTAATGAATGAATTGGTTTCCTAGCTTATAGAGGCAAGTTGTTTTGACTGCCTAGATTTTAGTGCTCAGTTTAGAATTGGTTGAAACAGCTCCTAGAAGGATGAGCTCGACCCCTAGAGGCTAGGGAATGGGTTGGCATGGTCTATATTATGTATTTTCTCAATCATTTTCATGGTTGGAAGGTTGGACTCTTGAGGGAGAAGCTCTTATTGTATTACTCACTGTATCTCTGCAATTTTTGGCAAAGGAAGACCAGGGTTTTGCAGTCCTTTTTGGGATTCTTGTGGTCACATGTATTGATGGTGTGTTTCTCTTTGTACTTGTAAGTGTGTTATGTGAATCATTTCCTTACTTTTCCTTCTGCACATTAGGCAAATGAAGTGTTAAAGTAGAACTCATGACTGTCATGCTCTGCTTTTAAGTTTGCTTAATATCAATGTTTTCGACTGTTTAAAGGGAATTCAAGGTTATTGCTTGCTCTCTTTAACTCCTCACCGGTCATTCTCATCCATCCATCTCTATTAAAGGCATCAATACTGTTTCCTACCTCACCCCAAAGAACCCCCTGCGAAAACTGTGTCCAATCCCCGCACCTAAAATTGCCATTTCCCCAATTTTCCACCAAAAACCCTAAAAATCCCAAATCAACCCTTTTGATCAGTTTACTAGCCTAAAATCAGTGTTACCCTATTGGTTATCTCGCCCATTGAAGATCTTTATCGAGATAGACCGGAGAGAGCCCTCTCCTGCCCCATAGGGCTAGCTACGAGGCTAAGTGGTTTGATGTTGCCTTGAGGTTTACCTTTCTCAGCCTGAGGTGAAATTTTAAGCGCTGACAATGACAACAGTGAATTTCTTATGTTTAGATCTCTTTTAGACACAATGTGAGATTCCAATTGTAAGTGAAGTAAACCACTACCAAAACTTCTTTTTGAAGATCAAATTCAAGAATGAACTATGCCTTCTTATGATGCTAAAAACCACTGTCATATATCAGACTTCAGTATGCATTCAAAACAGAGATGACAGTTGCGAAGATTATGAAATTTCACCCAAACAAAACGCCCAATATATCCAATGATTAGTTAGTGACCTTAGGAAACTTGATAAATGGTTCTAGGTCATTCAAATTTAATTTTTAACCACTGTTATGAATTAATTATCTTGTTGAAGCAAAACTGTGAGGGGACTTAGGGTTTAGAGATCAAACCCTAGCACACTTGCTCACAATTTCTCCAAGGGTTGGACCACCTGCAAAAAATTCAGCTCCAAATCTCTGCAAAATACACCAATAGATCAGCCTGGAAATTGACAAATCACCCACAGAGGCAAGAGGGCAAATGAAGGCTAGAAGGCCGACAACACTTAGCCAATGAAAGACAAGAGCTAAGGAGGAAGGCCTAAAAGGCCTAGCGGCTTTGGGATGAGGTCTTAAGGGCCTACCGCAAGCCCTAAAAGGGCTGTGATCTAAGAGAAAAGTCCCTTTGTGTTAAATTTGGCAACTAGGGCCAAAACTCCACCTTGGACAGTTCATATGATGCAACTATTATTTTGACATGTACAAATGGAAATATGGATTTATTTCGTTTATGGACAAATTGTCAAGGTTGGCCAGCAATCTAATGTAGTCTCTTAAGCCCAAAAGACATGTCTTTTCATCTTCAACGTTGCATATAAATAGATCCATCTACCTCATTTGGACATCATTCATCTCACACATATTTCTCTCCTCATCTGATTGGGTCGTACAAACCTTCAGGCTGCCTTCTTCTCCTCCACACGTGCGAAGTTTGATTGCAATTTTTTGTTTTCAGCATTGACCAAGTTGCAATAAGTTTGACTAGCGTTGACCTTGTTTCACTGCGATTTTTGTGGGATTATTTCTGTTTGGGCAGGCCGCATTCATTGGCATGGAAACCGAGATTTTCTTTTCTGTTTGACCAATGTCAATTGTAGAGAAGTTGACCGCAGGTTTGACTCTGTGTTGACCAAGTTTGACCGATATTTTCGGAACTACTTTGGACTGATTCAGACTATCCTTGGAGGCCGAGTTCACTGGGTTTGACCGAGCTAATTTGGAGGAAGATTTTTGCTAAGTTGACTAGTGTTGACTTTTTGGTTAGGACATCCTATTGTTTGCAGTTTGACTGGACAGATTTGATTGTGATTGGGCAAGTGAATTTTGTATATTGTACTCTCTCTCTGTGCTGAACTTTTGAAGAATAATAAGAAGAATTGATCAAAGGGTTTTCCCACATTGGGGTTTGTCCCTAGCATCCGCCAAATATTGTGTCCTCTTGTCTTGGTTTGTCTTCTGCTTTTTATTTATGTTTTATCTGCATTTACTGTCATGTTAATGTGATTGCTAATCTAGAAATTGATATTGGGCTAATAAGAAAAAATGAAGTAAATTGCTCTTAAGCATAGAACATACCATTGTTATCTAAAATTAACATGGTATCAACACTGAGGTGAAGACAAAGCTCAAGCAAGAGTGAAAATAGCAATCACTGTTATTTGTTGACAAGGACAAGAGTCAATGGCCTTCGCATCTTACTTCAAGCCTTATGACAAGCTCAATGATAAGTCTGATTATCATGCATGCAAGATGTCTCTTGATTTGACTTTGGAAGAGCAAGATGTTATGGACTATGTGTAGGGAAAGATTACTAAACCTCCTTCAACTACACCGACTGCCGCTAAGACAAAGTACAAGAAAGGTGAAGCCAAAGCTAAGAAGATCATCATGGATTCTATTAACAAGCATTTGGTTGCATACATCTCCGATTTGAACACATCTAAGAGATGTATGACAGATAGGTTGGCATGTTCAAAGTTAGCAATGCAAACCATGTTCTCTTCCTCAAGAACAAGTTGAAGGACATAAAGAAGGGAAGAGGTGAGGATATCCAATCCTACTTCATGAGGATTACTGAGATAGAAAATGAGCTTCTTTCAATTGGAGAAGTTATTGCTAGTAGGGAGCTCACTCTCATTGCCCTTGGAGATCTCCCTTGTGAATGGCATGTGTTCAACACTACGGTCCTCAATAATGACAGGATTTTAGGTTTTGATGAATTGTTGACTAGATGCACTTAAGAAGAAACAAGGATGATGGAGAGAGACATGCCTTCAAATAGTAATGAACCTATTGCATTCTCCGCTCATGCTAAAAAGAAGAACAATGCAGGTTCAAAGAAGCAATGTCAAGGAAGATCGAGATTCAAAGATGGAAGGAAGGGAAGATGCTTCATTTGTAACAAGTTTGGCCACTATGGTAGGGCGTGTCCTAATAGAAGGGATACACCTCGAGATGATGACAACCACAACCACAACCACAACAATTTTAGGGGCAACAACAATCAAAGGAATGGCAGATTCAACAACAAAGGAAAAAGGAACGCTCCCGCTAGTCAACATGGAAATGGTCGACCTGCCAAAAGATCAAGAAACTTCAGGTATGATGAATCTAATGTTGTAGATAACAAGCAAAAATAATTTTATCTTATATCTACCCTCTCTACTGCCTCTCCACCGGATACCTTGGGAAATTGGTTGATTGATAGTGGTGCCTCAAGGCATTTTACTGGGTATAAGGAAGCTCTTTCAAATCTGATAGAAAAGGGTACAAATTTGGAAATCATTCTTGGGGACAATGCCAGCTATTCCGTGAAGGGAGTTGAAAATGTTACTCTTCAATTGAATCAAGGTAACACCATTCATCTACAAGAAGTACTATATGTACCCGATCTAAAGAAGAACCTGGTAACTATCTCAACGATGGAGGACAAAGGATTCAAGGTGGCATTCATAAATGGAAAGGTGTGTGTTTGGAAAAGAAATTTCAAAGAAGCATTTACTCTTGGATTCAGAGTTGATAGCCTATATCAAGTTGAAGGAAGCCCATTGGGAGCTGTCTTGCGACACATCTATTCAATCTGAATTATGGCACCCGAGGTTTGCTCAGCTACATTATAAGGCTCTACCCGATGCAAGGAAGAGGGTGACAGGTATGCCCGAATTTAAAGTAGAACATGAAGGTGTTTGTCAGGGATGTGCCAGAGGAAAACATACAAGGGGGCCATTCCCCTCAAGTGATAGCAAGACTATCGACTTTTTGCAATTGGTTCATTCTGATCTATTCGATCTGATGCCCGTGACATATTTGGGAGGATATTTATATTATGCTATCTTTGTGGATGAATTCTCTCGCAAAACTTGGATATATTTCTTGAAGAAGAAGGACAAAGTATTTTCATGGTTTTGTTCTTTCAAAGCCTTGGTCGAAAATCAAACCGGGAAGAAGATCAAAATATTGAGGACCAATAATGGAACTGAATATGAATCAAATGAGTTCAATGACTATTGTAGAGAAGCTGGTATTAAGAGGGAGACTACTACTGCATATACTCTTGAGCAAAATGTTGTTGCTGAAAGGAAGAACCGTTCTATTATAGAAGCCACTCGTGCGATGTTTCATGATCAAAGCCTTTTGAAGTTCTTATGGGCGGAAGCTGCCAACACTGCCGTGTATGTTCAAAATAGATGCCCTCATCAAGCGTTGGACTCCAAAAC
This sequence comes from Pinus tabuliformis, assembly GCA_031772625.1. Lineage (NCBI taxonomy): Eukaryota > Viridiplantae > Streptophyta > Pinopsida > Pinales > Pinaceae > Pinus > Pinus tabuliformis. Next base: position 1,540,841,747 of record CM062818.1, read on the forward strand.
TCCTGAAGAAGTTTTCACCGGTAAGAAATCTGATGTTTCTCACTTTAGAATTTTTGGTAGCCTTGTATATTTTCATGTGCCGAAAGAAAAGAGAAGCAAATTGGATTCATCTGGGAAGAAAGTAGCATTTGTGGGCTACAGTGAAACTTCTAAGGCATATAGAATCTATGTTCTTCGTCAAAGAGAAGTGGAGATAAGTCATGATGTCACCTTCGATGAAGATGCTGCCCTTGGGAAGATTAGTAACCTTCCTATTCCAAGGAAGGACAAAGAAGCAGGTACATGAAAGTAGGGAGAATCACACGATGAGTCAATGCCCGATGTTGAAGGATGAATGGATCCCATTGATCCACCTCCTCATGAACCCTCGTTGTAAAAAAGGAGACCCTTATGGCTTAGGGAAACTCTCGAACATGTTGAGAGACATATTGCACCAAGGGGGACTTTTCGTGAAAGTAAGAAGTCAAATAGGTACCAAGGGTACTTAGCTGCCATGAGCACCATTGTTCAAACTGAGCCTTGCACATTCGAAGAAGCTGTGAAGCACCAAGTTTGGAAGGATGCTATGAACGAAGAGTATGAGTCGATTATGAAGAATGATGTCCGGGATGTGGTCCCTAGACCCAAGGACAAATCCATTGTCACCTCGAAATGGCTCTACAAGATCAAGCATGGAGCTGTTGGAAGTGCTGAAAAGTTCAAGGCTAGATTTGTTGCTTGAGGCTTCTTTCAAAAGGAAGGTCTGGACTACGATGAGATATTTGCACCAGTTGCCTGATATACCACCATCCATTTGATTATAGCCCTTGCTGCCTCGCAAGGATGGAACCTACACCAGATGGATGTCAAAATCGCCTTCTTGCATGGTTCAATTAAGGAGGAAGTCTATGTAGAACAACACGAGGGGTTCAAAGTTCAAGATCGTCAGGCACATGTACGCAGGTTGAAGAAAGCCATCTATGGGTTGAAGCAAGCTCCCCAGGCTTGGTATGAGAGGATCGATAGCTATCTGATGAAGCTGGGTTTTACAAGAAGTGATGTTCATCCGAACCTTTACTTTAAGGTTGAGAATGACAAACCTCTCATCTTGGTACTTTATGTGGACGATCTCTTTCTAACAGTTGCAAACCCTCCTATTCATCAATGTAAGAGGGAGTTGGCTTCCGAGTTTGAAAAGAAGGACCTAGAACTGATGCATTATTTCCTAGGGTTGGAGGTCTGGCAAAAGCCAGGTGAGATTTTCATTTCTCAAGGAAAATACATTGTGAAGCTACGTGAAAGATTTGGGATGGTGGACTGCAAGTTTGTGACTACTCAGATGGAACTTAAGTTCAAGAAGTCATGCGGAAGTGTTGCTGGGCCCGATTTGGGAAATCCTTCTGAGTATCGTCAACTCGTGGGGGCCCTGATGTTCTTAGTGAACTTTCGTCCGGACATATGTTTTGTAGTGAATACGTTGAGTCAGTTTATGGTCGAGCCTCATCACATACATTGGATTGCTGCCGAGAATCTCTTGAGATATCTATGGGGCACAATCACCTATGGATTGGGATACATTGTCGGGAATGTGAGGCTGCATGGTTATTTTGATCCTGACTGGGCTGGTAGTGTGGTGGATCGTAAAAGCACATCGGGATGTTGCTTCTCTCTATGTTCTGCTTCAATATCCTGGATGAGCAGGAAGTAGAAGTTGGTTACTTTGAGCACCACTGAGGCTGATTATATTCTACTAGTATGGCTTCTTGTGAAGCTGTTTGGTTGAGGAAGCTCTTTAGTGAGTTGTTTGGACATGTGCTGGATACCACCATGATCTTCTGCGACAACCAAAGTGGGATTCATCTTTTTGAGAATCTCGTGTTTCATGACCGTTCCAAGCATATTGATATCAGGTACCTCTTTATCCGAGATATGGTACAATGGGGAGCAATAAGGCTCTATGACATTGGGATTGATGATCAGGGCGTAGATATTCTTATGAAGCCCCTGGGGAAGGTCCGTGAATGACTTGGAGTCGTGGAGAGATCCTCTTATGAGGGTACCGTTTGAGTTGGATATTGAGCTCTGGGATCTTCGGGGGGCTTGGGGTACTTCTTGGGTCGATGAGCGACCATAGGGTGAGTGGTTCACCTTCCCCTAGTGATGTGCAATGTACAGGGTGAGTGGTTCACATTCCCCTTTGATACCCCATGATGGTTGAAATATGCATAGGATGAGTAGTTCACCTTCTCCTATGGCATATGAGTAGGATAAGTGGTTCACCTTCTCCTGCCGATACATTCTACCCATGCAGTCTGGGACTCATGAGTAGGGAAATGAGGATAGGGACCATAGTACTACCAATGGATGCATCGTGTACTACCGTACTCTCTATGCTAGGTTGTTTGATATTGATTTGGGATCAATGTAGACTGACTTCGGGTCAGTGGAGAGTGGTATGATACACTCTCAATTGTTGGAGACTGACTTCGGGTCAGTGGAGAATGGTATGACACATTCTCGATCAATTTTTCTTCATTATTTCTTCATGGTTCAGTAGAGCAGAGCAGAGTAGATTATAACAGGGATGTCAGAGATGGTACTGATTGACAGATGATTTGGCAGGTGGAGTTCTTCCTAGTTCAGAGGGAGTGTTAAATCTGGCAACTAGGGCCAAAATTCCACCTTGGACAACTCATATGATGCAACTGATATTTTTATTGATTCCTCTTTCCGAGAGGTGTAGGATTGATCTGAAGATCATCTCATTCTGACATGTACAAATGGAAATATGAATTTATTTCGTTTATGGACAAATTGTCAAGGTCGGTCAATAATCTAATATAGGCTTAGAAGCCCAAAAGACATGTCCTTTCATCTTCAACGTTGCATACATATAGAAGGTCCATCTATCTCATTTGGACGTCATTCATCTCACACATATTTATCTCTCCTCATATGATTGGATAGTACAAAACTTCAGGGTGCCTTCTTCTCCTCCACATGTGTGAAGTTTGACTACAATTTTTTGTTTCCAGCATTGACCAAGTTGCAAGAAGTTTGACCAACATTGACTGGGCAACGTTCACCTTGTTTCACTGTGTTTGCGTAGGCCGCATTCATTGGCATGGAAACCGAGATTTTATTTTCTGTTTGACCAATATCGACCTTAGAGAAGTTGACCGCAGGTTTGACTCTGTGTTAACCAAGTTTGACTGATATTTTTGGAACTGTTTTGGGCTAATTCGAACTATCCTTGGAGGCCGAGTTAATTGGGTTTGATTGAGCTAATTTGGAGGAAGATTTCTGCTAAGTTGACCAACGTTGACTTTCTGGTTAGGGCATCCTGTTGTTTGCAGTTTGACTGGACAGATTTGACTGTGATTGGGCAAGTGAATTTTGTGTATTGTGCTCTCTCTCCGCTAAACTTTTGAAGAATAATACAAAGAATTGATCAAAGGGTTTCTCACATTGGGGTTTGTCCCTGACATCTGCCAAATATTGTGTCCTCTTGTCTTGGTTTGTCTTCTGCTTTTTATTTATGTTCTATCTGCATTTATTGTCATGTTAATGTGATTGCTAATTTGGAAATTGATATTGGGCTAATAAGAAAAATTGAAGTAAATTGTTCTTAAGCATAGGACATACCCTTGTTATCTAAAATTAACACTTTGGGATTGCGGAAAGGGGCTAGAGGCCTAGCTATGACCTGGTACTGGGGGCGGGCCGAGGCTTGTGTCTAGGCCGTGAAGGTAGCTGAAAGGGGACGGAGGGGAAAAAAGGGTGAGCGGAGGGCTGGAAGGAGGAATAAGGGGAGGCCGAGAGGGAAAGAAGACGACAAAGGGTAGAGGGATGCAGGCCAAGGCCCTTAGGGGCCTGTGACTATGCTTGGAAGGCTGACAATCAAGGCTTCAACGCTAAAAATGGTCTGTGGCTAGGCTTGAAGAGGGAAAACGGCTAGGGTAAAGGGGTACGGCTGCGCCTGGAGGCGCTAAAAAAAATTGAAACCCTTGCCAAAATTTGAATTTGCTTCAAATCTTCAATTTCATTACAAATTTCCTTGATGCTGCCTTACAAAAATTCTAGAGACTACTTACCCTGAAGGGCCTAGATCTAGCTCCAATCCAACAAATCTTCTTGAATCTCACCTGCACAAATGAAAATACAAGTGCCCAAAACCCCAATATATACAAAATTTCAAAATAACCCCAAACCCGAGCTGCAAAAAAAGGGTTAGATAAAATTGTTCTACAAAAATTATTTTACAAAAAAATAATTTACAAGTTATATACAGATATACAATGCTTGAAAGAGTTTTTTGAAGAATAATTTTTATGATAATGACAATAGTTTGATGTATTTCGAAAGATAGATGTTAACCACAACCTTAGCGAAGTAAGAAAATCACATAAATTTCCTGAAGCCCAAACAAGGTCGGCCTGTGCCCACAATCTGTGAACTTGGACCCCAAGGGCCGGGGAACCTGCAAACTCTATATATTTCTTAAGAGAAAATTGTTAGATCATACAATGAATTGAATCACCTAAGATAAGCCCAAAACTTACCAATAGAATGTTCCTATCATCTACAAATGAAATAACAATTCATATAATATTGAAGCACAATATAGGAAAGCACATACCCAACACGTACCACAGATCAATGAGACAAAAGCACCATGAACTAAATCCCAAAATCTTTTATTATGAATTTTAAATGTTCCATGTAGAACAGTGGATTCACACCTATGCTACAAAATTACTTTTAGACCAACGTCACTATCACTGTGACTTGAGAAGCAAATGGATTCTAATTTATATATAAATCCCTCCAAGTGGAAAATAATAGTTAGTTGGCTTGATCCTCATCAAAATAATGTCGATCGTGGATACTTGATCAACATTTAATCTTTGCTGTCGAAAATAATTTTTTTTGAGGAATTTTCGAATTTTTTATTAAAACCATTTTTTATTAATCCAAAAATAATTATTTTGAATTAATTTTCTAAAAAAATTGACTTTGACTTAACCACCAAGGTCCAAGGGCTTAATTTTCCTTAAAAAATCCATTTTTGCCTTGGTGGGGGAACTCCAAAATTTGACTTCTTCATGACACACGATTTTTTTGGCCATTTTCCACTTGGAAAAATTAATTTCTCAAGAAATAAAATTTTGACTCAAAATTAATTAATTTTCTGGCTTAGGATTTAATTCTTTTTTTTCGCAAAAAAAATTATTTAATTGACACAAGAGGGGATTAATTATTTTTTCACCCTCAAATACTTTAGCCATGGTGTCTGATTGCGAGGGACCATGAACTAAAATATTTTTACATCAGATAATCACATTTTCAACCCTCAAAGGGAGATACACGTTCGTTATAGACCCTCATAATTTTTACCCAATTCTTCAACACATTATGATCTAGTAGACCAAGTGATTTGTAACAAAATAATTTAGCCAAATAGCTTAAATTATTCCCAAATCGCTTTTACAAAAGATTCGACTAAAATATTAGGACTCATCGAAGACCTTTTCGATAAATTCTACCTTAGCTTTGGGGTTGAGGTTGGAGGGAAAAACTCTGCCGATCATCCGTGTTTAGAAACATAGATAATTAGTGAGTCGAAAAACCTCCTAGGATGAAATTCGTCGCCAAGACCATAGGCTTACCTAGGTTGTTAGATAATTAAATGGTCGTACTAGCATCATTTACAGTCCAAATTTGCAGAATGTTGTAATGACCTATCTATAATATAGAGAACACAAGAATATTAGCATGCATACAATGCATGCATATGATAGCTACATATGCATGTATCGCATGCACCACACTAGTATTTATATACTAAATTAAGTGTAAGTATTAAATATCATAACACTTCTTCAAATAGAAGTTATATTCACCCATCAACATCCATATTGCTTAATGCGTCATGATTAATTGGCAAATACCAATGATATAAATTTAAAATGTATAACGTAAAAATAATTATAAAGAGATTGATGTTAAAAATTAAGCTAATCTTAAAAATGGTTATATAATTAAATATCCTAGAATATTAATAAATTATATTAATAAATTAATAAAATGATAAAAATAAATTAAAGATAAGGTACCTAGTATGAACCTAGGACCTTTATATTAAAAACAAACAAAAAAGGATATTAAACCAAAACTCATATACGTATCAATATACCTTTAAAAGAAATACATAACACGTGACATGGGAAGGGTGTCACCATAAGGAGAAGCAGTGGGTTGTAGGTGGAGGGGGCGACCACCGCCAAGAAACAACATATAGGGAGCAAGAAACAGTTTTGAAGGGGACATCGGGAGCAGAAGAAAGAAGGAAGGGAAGAGACATACTGAAGAGGGGCGAAATTTATAAATCGGAGCTACCAACAGAAGGAGAGCCTTGTTGTTCTGAGGTTTCTGGGCACGGGGGAACAATCTGCTTCAATTGAGAAGCTTACTAGACTGAGTATCGAGGTTATGCTCAGTTTGGCTAGGTGGTTTCGGTTTTTTGGTAACAGAAGCGGGAGCAGCTTGAGGCATCATCAACTGCAGGAATACAGGTAAGTACTCTCATCAATTCTGTCGGTTAGATCTGTAAAATTTTATGTAATTTTATCATAGGTTCATGATGATTTTAAGAAATCCTTTATTGTCTTTACAATGGTTGTTAAGTTCTGTACAGTCCTTACCTCAAATTCTGTATAGTCCATACAGAATGGGTTTTGCAATGACATGATAATTAGCTGGATGATGATTCTGAGCCTTGAAAAATTTTGCACAACTACTTTGTTGGAACTATGACAAAATGTGTGCAACATTCCCCTTGTAGGAACAAAGGCATGCGGGTTGTATTGAAGAACTAGGAAGGTATCGTTAATGAAGCCTTGTGCTTCCTCATCCTAGCCTTCTTGCAACCACCTCTAGTCTTTACCAAGTTGAAGGAGTTGAGAGGAAGAATCACCCTAGAATAGGCATTAACTAAAATCAACCATGATCACCTTAAGACACAAACACCTTGTAATTTTGGATGATTTGTCTTGCATGCATTTGAAGTTGGAGACTTATTGAAACCTTTCATTATACAACTCTTTCTCAAATACATGTAATATATTTTGAAAGCAGTTACATGTCATTTACTTGGAAGTATTTTTGTTTCTCCTTGTACTTTGCTTATGCCCATTTGGATCAAGTTTAAAGTTTTTGTATCATTGTTATATGTGAGCATATTTACTTTTGTCAAGTACAAACAATATTTATTTGCAAGTTCCCAATTTTATTTAGGTGCTTTTCTTTCAAAATTGTACCATCATATTGTAGCTTTGGTTTGGTTCACTAACACTTGTCTTGTAGCTTTTCATTCCATTTGATCTTGTTGTATCTTGAAGACATTTCCATTATTGCAAGTACTTCTATTTGAGCATATATTTCATTTCTTGCAAGATTATATTTGGCACTGGTCTACTTACATTTGCCTTACAGGATATGTTTTTGAGTTATATTGATCCATTTACATTTTGATGTTGATGCTCATGATCATTTGTACTTGCTAAGTTTTATTTGCTTCAAGTTATTGAATGGTTGATGCTCTAATTAATCTTCTAACTATCTCCTAAAATTTGTTAGTCTAACAAGCCTTCCTTAGGGTCCACCCCCCCTGGCTTTAGCTGGGAGAGAGCCTAGACAAAGAGAGTTGGGATTAGGTGACAACCCCTTCTTTGAGCTTTGCCACCAAATCCACACCTAGTTAAGGATTTTTCCCACATTAACTTAGCCGTGTAAGCAAGGCAACAACAAGGCTTAATGAAATTATTTCTTCTTATTGTTATGTGGGGTTTTGGGTTTATTATGTGATGTATGTTTTGATTTAGAAGGTTTTTCTTTCTTGTTTTTGTCTGCAATATTTTAAAGGGTTTAAATGTGCCACTGAATCAGGATCACCATAGGGTTTAGTGATATTGATCCACCAAAGGACAATGAGTCATGTGGATGGAGAGATTAGGCCACTAAACCTCATCTCATCCTTTGTCGGTGTGAAGTGATCATTGAGCCTCTATGCTAGGCAGACCCTTCAGAGGGTTCCTATTATGAATATAATTCATATAAAAATAATAAATGTAAATATAAAATAATAATAAGTAATAATTTATTAATTAATAGTTAGTTAGTAATGAAAAGGCATGTCTTAGAGACATGATCATTCATAAAAGGGCACCTGCTTAGGTATATAAGCGGACCCTTGTAACCATTACACTTTTTTTGTACATTCAACAATTCTTATATACAATTACTACTTGTCCTACGATGGATATTTACATATTTCAGTTCCTCTGAATTATTCTGCTGCGTATACGAACTTTGTTTGTTATATTGGTATCAGGCCATGTTGGGAGATCCCAGTCTTTGGCCATTATCTTTCGACAACAACCAATCATCATTGCTAATCGGTTGCAGCCGCAACCACAATAGACCACTAGCCAGTGCCAGTTTTCCGCCTGCTAATTGGGCCACACAACAAACTGACGCCATAAAGAGCTTCACCGCAGAGCCACAACCAAAAGAAAAGAACAACCAGCCACTAACCGACCAATCGTCATAGCTACCAACGCCCCACATCGAGCGTACGCCTGCGCTAGCGCTGCTAGCCAAACGCTTCTGCCATCCATTTGTCCCGTTCGGCCACCATCACATCTTTACCACAAGAGCACATTTCGTCATTTTCCATGCTGTTGTTAAGGCTCCATACTCCCCCGGCAAATTAAGTGAAATGCTAGAGGTGTGAGAAGGAAAGTCGCGACTCGTGCATGAGGGTATCGTATTACTGTAATTGTGATAATTCGATTCCAATTTAAATTGTGGTAAGGACACAATTATATCCAAGGGCTGATTAAAAATTTAAGAAGAAATACTAATTAGTGATAAATGATAAAGTATTAAAAGAGAATTATAAAAAAATCAAAATAAAAGAAAAAAAAGAAAAGAAGAAGGGTTAAAAAACAAACAAACAAACAATCAAGTTGATTAAAATCCCTAAGTGTCAATTGGAAGCTCTACAAGGTGTTCAAGGTGAAACATTATCAATTTATTCTCACCAAAGTAAAAGTTACAAAAATAAGGTATTATTATAAAGGAAAAAGTTTATTTATAAAAATTAAAAAAGAGAAATATTATTGTATCACCAAAGGGAAAAGAATCACATCATATTAGTGGATTTTAAGTAATTATCAAGGAAAGATACTTCAAGAAAGTCAAGAAAAAACAGAAGGTGAGTTCCACATATGAGTCAATTTTTGAACAAAAAAGAATGGATTATAATCAACAAATGAAATAAGGAAAGATGAGTCTTGTAACCAAGTCAACATTTTGTACTAAATGTCCATTTTTTTCTAAATGAAATTGGATATACATATATTCAAAAATGTTGCAAATTAAGTTGTCCAACGTGTGGAAGATTATTTAGCATCGAAGAGCATTAAGGTAATACACAAACACAAACAAAAAGATTAGAGAAAGAATTCGCAGAGCTTGAACAAAAAAAATGCATCATAAAAGAAATATAAAGATCTCAAAGACATGTTTTACAATAAGTCAAAAGAAAAGGACAAGGAAATTTGGCGTCTAAGGGACCATTATAAAAAATTACTTGAGAAGGTCAAGAAGTCCAAAGATACCAGAAAAAAAATAGAGGAAGAAAGTGAATGTCTCGAGAAGAGATTCAACAAGAATCTATCAGAAAAGGAAGAAGAAAATTTACATTTGAAGAACCCTAATCAAAGGTTATTAGAACAAATAAAAAATTTGAAAGATGAAAAAAATACTAATAATAAAGTCAACAATCCAGAAAGCGAAGAGCTTTTACGTCTAAGGAATCATAACCAATCCCTACTTTCTCAAATAAAGAAGCCTAAAAGTGACAAGAAGTCACTAAATGACAAGTTAGAACAACTTACTCAAGAAGTATTTTAGTCTCCAGTCATAACAATCCAAGTCGAAGATAAATGGAACAAATGCTGATCTAGTCAATATCACATCTCAAGAAGAGGATAAATCAGCTAAGGTGAAGACGTACTCAGTAGTTGTAGTCCAAACAAATTTTTTTTCAAGTGAAGATATCGCAATTAATCAAGCAATTTCTGACCCTGAAAGAAATCTGATGCCCCCAATAAAATAAGAAATCACCATGAACAGATTAGGGCAAAATCAAACTGCAAGAACTCCTTATTGACATCCGAATCACGAGAGCAGACAACAAATTCAATCTACATATTTGAACCATTCAAAACGGAAACAACAGATTTATGTTCCAAGGAATATTGAAGTTTGTAGAATCTAGTCCTATGATAACAATTCATTACAAATTTCCAGTGATCGGAAGATTCCACAAAAGATTAATCTTGGATGGTCAGATCCATTCTCAGTCCAACAATTTTGTTTGTCACTCAGAGGATTATATCATCTTGTATCAACGAAGATCTTTGAGACGAGAAGATATTCAAAACGAGAAAAGAGATTTGGCCCTTTCATTAGTAAGCTTTGAGGACAAATTTTTTTGAGCAATGTTATGAATATAATTCATATAAAAATAATAAATGTAAATATAAAATAATAATAAATAATAATTAACTAACTAATAGTTAGTTAGGAATGAAGAGGCATGTCTTAGAGACATGACCATTCATAAAAGGGCACTTGCCTAGGTATATAAGCGGACCCTCATTATAACCATTACACACATCTTTTGTACATTCAACAATTTTTATATACAACTACTACTTGTCCTACAATGGATATTTACATATTTCAGTTCTCTTTTGAATTAACTTTGTTCGTTATAGTTCCCTTAGTAAATGCTTCGTTTGTTTTGTGCCATAGTTGATCCTTGGGCTAAGGGCAATCCTCTTTACTGGGTGTTTGACTTTGCAGTTTACCTTGAGTGGCCAAGAGACTACCCATCCTTAGAGAATAGCCTCTTCTCCTCATTCTATTATTTTGTGTAATTGACCTAAGGAGGGTCATTCTTATTGATATCCTCTCGTCATTAATATTCCCTTGACTCTATTGCCCTTGAATATTGGCACTAATCTCCTCCGTCCATCACCAATATCTCCTTTTTTCTCCAAAACCCAACTTTATCACTGGCATTACTTGTGATATCACTTTGCTCCTTATTGTTATGTCCTTGTGATTTTTTAGGGAAGCCCCTCTCGAAGTCGGAGGAGAGGCGGCCTAAAGAGGCAAAGTTAGGTCGCTAAGGTGACAATGGGTGACCTATAGAATTCCACTTGGATTGTACGGTGTGGGTTGGAACTTTCACCATTCTAATGTGGAATTTGAGTGGTAATAGGGCTAATATTCAAAAATAAAAGTTGAAGAATTTATGGAGGTGGTAGCATAATGTCAAAGAACATGTTGGTGTTTACATGGGTGGCATTCAAGGTGGGTGGATGGAGGTGGTGTGAGAAACTATAATACCACAAAGGGCAACAATGTGAGAGAATGCAAAGAAAATAAATACTAAGGTCATCATGTGTATTGTGTGTTATGGATGTGACAGTCCAACATGTGCTTTGTAAATGTTAGGCTGCCAATGTTTTTTTGGGCATGGTTTAGGTTGAATTCCACTATCTTTTTGTATACTCAATTTAATTGAAGGGGCACCTTTTGATGGTCACTTCGAAATTGCTCTAGCACACAATTCAATTGGTAACAATTGTTTTTTTTTGTGGAAACATGTAAAATGATGTTCAATGAGGATCCTTACCCCCTTACTTTAGGGGGTTGAAGGGATTTAAGCAAGAATTGGCCTTGCTTCTGAGGGTTAACTTTGATGCATTCAGTTGTGATGTTGAGTCCCTCCTTGTAGGGGCCCGATCTCATATGCTAACATCTTTTGTAGACTGAGATTTTCTTGGTACCCTTGTTCTTTGCATGTTGTAATTACTTTGAATCCCGTTGTACTTATTTGTTTAGTTAATTAATATATGATGCAAATTCAAAAAAAGGAAAATAATGGCACTGGAGAGTGAGTGGATAAGGTATGGTGGGGCTAGTAGTGAGTAGGCGAATACTATGGAGTGAAAGAAAGGTGTAGGTATTATGTCTGAGCAAAGTAGTTAAAGAGATCGTGTTTGAGTTGTGCAAAGAGATGAGATTTTACAGTCATAGAAGCAATTCCAGGGAGACATAAGATAGGCCTATTGCATTGTTGTTTTACACAACACCCACACAAGATTAGAAGAAAATGGTTTGAGACCGATGAATAAAAAATGGTGGGTGGAAAAAATAAATGCAAGTAATGTAAAGTAGGAGTGATCATGGAACAAATCCACTGCATTTTGCGAATGACTATTGCGGGAGGTGTAGAATAGTGCATAGATAAAAGTTTATATTTATAATGAGAGAAGCAAGGTGCACTCTATGTTAATTTTTCCCAATGTTCTATGTTGTAACTATTTCTTTAAACAATTTCTTCTTCCAATAGCATTCAATGCCAATTCATTTTCAGTCACCCAATAACAATAAGCAATAGTAGATAAAACAATAGACAATATGCACAATAGAAGACAACCAAGATCAATGAGACACAAAGATTTGGGTCAAAGACTAGGGAAAAACCCCACAAGGGCGAAAACCCAACCAAATTCTTCTTATATTTGATATTCATCAAATGTTCAGCAGAAAATAGTACATCCATCAATGATTCAAAGTTTAAGCCTTGAATTTCCAAATCAACAATCCAAAAACCAATCAATGATGAGATATAAAGTCAAATTTGGTCAAAGTACCAATCTGTAATTTTCGCCCCTGTGGAAGTCTAGTTAATAGTAGTCAATGACAACCCTAACTAGTCAAAGTCAACTGTCAAAACGACTCAGAATAATTTAGTCAAAGCAACGATAAATGCGGTCTACCTTCCTCTGTCAAACCCAATCAAAGTAGTCTTGAAATTCTACCAGCAATTCAGTCAACCTTCAAAGCCAACCCACGATCAACCTTACTCAGATTTGCTATGAAAGATGGTCAAAGTGTCTAGATCAAATTGGTCAAAATATCCTTGAATTCGGCCTCCCAAAACAGATCAAAAAATCGGTCAAACCAAGTCGAAGTAGCCCAAGTCAACACTGGTCAAAGTAGGCTGAAAACAAAAGGTCAACGCTGGTGAAATATAAGCTCTTCTCCTCCCATCGCACGTGCAATTTTCAGAATATATCGAACCAAATGAAGATGTGATGATGCCTCCAAGTGAAGTCAACAAGCTCATATTTATATGGGAGTTAGGAGGGTCAATTTCTCTCTCTAGGTGGACTTGTTGACTTTCGTGTTGACCTCAACCAACAAAATAATAATATTTTTCCATGTGCAAATTTGATTTTTCCCAAGTGGAAGAGGGGTCTCCTTAGAGTTTACTGGGCTTCTTCAATGAGGAAATTGCTCCCTCAATTTCCAATCTTCAATACTCCCTCTCAGCTAGGGAGGAATTTCCATCTACATCATAAGTCTCATCTCGGATGTACATGTCTCATCATCGCTTCATCATATCTCATCTCGTCTCTACTCATCTCAGCTCCTCTTAGCTGAACAATAATGTCTTGGTCTAGAGAAGAAGAATCATCATAGGGGAGATCAATTTACCACTAGGGTAAAGATCCTCCAAACCCTATGTCCATCGGCTGATCCTCATCAACCATAGGGGAGATCGATTTACCACAAGTGGTAAAGATCCTCCAAACCCTATGTCATATCCAACATGATCCTTAGTGATCAAGTGGTTGAACACCATGCATCCCGGACTTAGGGAGATCAATTTACCAGATGCGTCTGCCATAGGTAAAGATTCTCCAAACCTAAGTCTCCTCACTCATTGGCTAGATGAGTGGCAATCCAACAAGCCTGACTTGTGGGTAGGATGCATGCTGGGGTATGTACTCCGTCAAGTCCCGGACCTGACTAGGGGAGATCAACTTATCAGAATGATAAGGATCCCCCAAATCTTATAGCTCCAAGGAGTACCCCATGCCCCCAAGAGCTCCCAGAGCTCAGTATTTGTGATCAACCGTGACCCCTTCTTGGAAGGGCCACATCCACCAGTCCAAGTTGCTCTCTGAAGAGCAAGAACTTCCCTTTCAGCAAAGGCATGGTAAGAATGTCAGTGATCTGCTCATCAATTGAGATATGATGGAACCTTACTGCTCCTCTCTGCACCATATCCTGAATATAGTGATGTTTAATTTAAATATGCTTGGACCTGTCATGAAACACGAGATTCTCTAAAAGTCGGATCCCAGTACCTGCTCAAACAACTCTCCAAAGAGATTTCTCAACCACACTACCTCTCAACTAGCCATGATAGCAACAATGTATTTTTCCTTTGTTGTACTCAAAGCAACAAACTTCTACTTCTGGCTCATCTAGGAAATCATGGTAGACCCCAAGCTAAAGCAACACCTATATGTGCTCTTCCTTTCAACAACATTTCCAGCCCAATCAACATTGGTGTATCCATGAAGTCTCAAGTCTATGGCAGTGTATCTCAGTCCATGATTGATAGTTCCATGTAGATATCTCAGCACATCTTTAGCAACAACCTAATGTGCATGTAATGGCTCCACCATAAATTGACTCAAGGTGTTAACAACAAAGCATATATCTGGTCTCATGTTCACTAAGGACATCAATGTCTCAATCAATTGCTGGTACTTAGAAGGATTTGCCAAATTAGGTCCTGCAACTTCACCACATAACTTTTAAAATTTATTTCCATCGGTGTGGCCATGGGCTTGCGCTCTACCATCCCAAATCTTTCCAACAACTTGGAAACATATTTTCTTTGAGAAAGGAAAATCTCACTAGGTCTTTGCCACATGTCTAAGCCCAGGAAGTAGTGCATCAAACCAAGGTCTTTCATCTCAAACTCAGAGACCAATGCCCTCTTACAATAGAGAATAAAAGGCTCTCCACTTATCAAGAATAAATCATCAACATATAATACCAAAATCAAAGGCATACCTTGGTCAACTTTGTAGTAGAGGTTTAGATCAACATTGCTTGTAATAAATCCAAGCTTCATCAGATAGCTATCAATGTAGGCATACCAAGCCCTAGGGGCTTGCTTCAATCCATAAAGAGCTTTCTTCAGCCTGCACACATGAGTCTTCCTGTCATGCTCCTCAAAGCCTTGTGGTTGCTCCAAGTATACTTCTTCCTTGAGAATGCCATGTAGAAATGTAGTCTTCACATCCATTTGATGAAGTGTCCATCCCTGGTTAGCAACAAGAGCAATGATAGATCGGATGGTAGTATATCAGGCAATAGGTGCAAAAATCTCATCATAGTCCTCTCCCTCTTTCTAGGAGAATCCTCTAGCCATAAACCTCGCCTTGTACTTTTCAACACTTCCATCAACACCATGCTTAATTTTGTAGATCCATTTTGAAGTCACAACAAATTTACCTTTTGTTCTCGAAACCACTTCCCATACATCATTCTTCATGATGGATTCATATTCCTTAGCCATAACATCCTTCCAAACTTGTTCTTTCACCACTTCTTCAAAAGTGCATGGTTCAACCTGTATAATGTTGCTCATAGCTACAATGTATCCCTGGTATCAACATGGCTTCTTGCTATCTCTGAAGGTTCCTCTTGGGGCAACATGTCTCTCAACATCTTGTAAAGTGTCACGAAGCCATAATGGTCTCTTTCTAGTAGAGGAAGGATCACATAGAGGGGGATCCAAGGGATCCATGGGTGCCATGGGTTCATTAACAAAATCAGGCTCAGGGTCAGGCATAGGATGCTTTTCTTGCACATCCATGGCATCATCCTTTCTCTCAACATTGGTAGGGGGAGGAGTGTCCCTTGCTTTCCCAAGGGAAACATCTTCATCAAATGTAAATAAAAGAGATCCCAACTTGTACAAACTGATTCATGATTGTGTGTGTGAACGGTGGAATAGGCTTAACCTTCCACTACATTGCTTGGCGTATATCCTTACGCCAAAATACTACTCTACATCTTGGTTGGGCCAACCTGCAGCAGGGGGTGGGGTTAGGACCAAACCCCATTTAGATCAAGAGGTAACTAAAGGATATCTGGAAGCATTAGAAAAGTTGGTGCCTGACAGGGAGGAATGTGCAGCTGTGCGCCTTGAAATAGGCAGATACTTCAGTGGCACTGGTTTGTATGGTAACTTCCATGCAATGGACGACAAAGATAAATTTGATTCTCTCACATGGTGGGAAACATATGGCGGCCACGGACTTTTGCCAAAATTATTAGAATATTCCTATTTAGTATTTAATGCTCATTCTTTTAGCTGTTGCTATTTTTATTCTTTTAGCAGTTTCTTAGATAAAACTGATTGTTTCCATATTCTACATAGAAACTTGATGTTTCTATTATTGTAAATATCTCTGTATTATTATTGAGCTTCAGCTTGCTCATGATTAATTAATTCATTTGGAAATCCATATGCGTTGTTCGCACTGTTTTATGGTATCAGAGCACAGGGATTTTTTTTTCGAAATAATTTTTCATAGTTTGAAAAATTCAGTAGTTCATTTCGAAACTGCTCTCAGGGTCTGTTTTTTTGTTTTTCAAGCTGGTTGCTCACGAGCGAGGTTAAGAGATTTCTTGAACAGTTATTCTCTCTGCATCCTAATCTCTTGAGTTCTTTCTTTCATTCATTTCTAAGGTCGAGCCCTCTGTAAGCCAGGTAGCCTTCACTGAGTCTTAGCCTCGGCTTTGCTCACTGTGATAAAAGCTTACAGTCGTCTATCTCGATACAGAAATGGATTCTTCTCTTGTATTATCATTTTTCTGAGGAATTAAAAGTTGAAGAAACTCTTGGATCTGGCTTAGAACAAAATTCTTTTGTTTGGATAATCGCTACAACACTTTGTGGCAGTGACCGTCTCGTGGGCACGGGATTCGTTCTCTGGCTGACTCCGCCATATTTGTTTTTACTGTTGAACTGCATCTTTCTCACATTTCCAACGCAGCATCACCAGTTTGCATCACAACCCGGAACCCCAGGAGCTGGATCGCAGTGTTATGAGCAGCAGTCTATTTGTCGTTTGAAGCCTTGTGTCGTTGGGTTGGGGGGGCTGTTTGCCTCTCAGTGACGTGCTCCAGACACTGGTCTCATTGTGGCCCTCGTATTTTCTATTGGTCAATCGTAGCAGAGACGTGAAAATTTGAGACGACGGCATTCTCCGACAGTAGAACCACAAAACGACGGCAGCGTGGGTTTATCAAAACGACGGCTCACGTGACGGCATTCTCCGACCGAAAGACTCGAAAAGATCGACGCAGACAGTGTGAAACTGTTAATTGCCGTCTAAATTCTCGTTTACCGTCGTCTGGTCTTTACGCTTATCTGGTTTTAGGAGAACGAAGGCAGGCGAGGAGATTCGAAGCGTAAGCGGAAGCTCCGCATCGTGAGCACGCGTTTTGCTGTTCTGTTCCAGAGACCCCGCGGAAAGGGCCACCAGTCTGTCTGTCTCTAAACCTGATATTCAGGTGCTTGTTCCGCTAGTTTGAAGAGATCTTCTTTTTCTATTGTGAAGTAAGGGTTTCTTCTGTCAGATCCAAGTTTCGATTCCTCGAAGCGTTGTTTTCAGAAGAATTGAAGAATGAGACAGCCCCTCGCACTCCCATGTTCTGAGATTTAAACATCTTCGCTGATTGACGGCTTCCTTGGCAAATTATTCCGATGCGTCTGTTTGTCCAGCAGAGAGAGAAAATCAAGGATTTCAGTAACAACTCATTTGCGTTTCTTAGACGGCAAAATGCATTCACAAAGGGTATTTTTTTTTTTCCTGTAGAAGAGTGATAAAATTGTAAAGCGGCATTATTTTTCTTGTCTTAGTCATGAATCCTTTACGTTTTCTGGCAAAATTTCATTAAATAAGCCGATATTTTATGAGTCAAAATCTGTCGTTCAAAGCACTATCTTAAGCAGCAGAGTTTGGGAAGAAGTTCATTCAAGTAAATCAGCATTGTTATTACAGTAAAACAGAGGTTGTAACTTTCCAGAAATTTCGTGCCTCTTCATATCCGTCTTGAGTTTCCTGCCTATGCCTATGGGCCCAATTTGTTGATTCTTCCTATCTAGTGTTTGTTTAAGAAAATTGTGCTTCTTACAGTAAATCAGTTTCCTTTGGGAATCATTTCATATCAGCATCTGTCAAATTTTGTCTGGATCAGCCAGCATCTGCATTGAAATCCGTGCAGGATTTTTTGTATTTTTCCATATCTTGGGAAACGTGCAGATGGCTTCGTTAACCAATCTCATG
The DNA here is from genome assembly GCA_031772625.1 of Pinus tabuliformis. Lineage (NCBI taxonomy): Eukaryota > Viridiplantae > Streptophyta > Pinopsida > Pinales > Pinaceae > Pinus > Pinus tabuliformis. The sequence continues at coordinate 1,540,860,034 of CM062818.1, forward strand.
TTGGAAGGCAGTCAGGAACATTCCGAGCAGACAGAATCTGCCTTTTACGTCTTTATGGCTAAAAGGTCGTCAGATCATGTACCGTCTTCTGCTTGGTACATTGACTCTGGTGCATCACGCCATTTCTCTCACAGGCGTGACTGGTTTATTGACTTCTCACCTTTCAGTGATTCCGTGGTATTTGGTGGAGGTGAAAAGTACACAGTGGTTGGCAGAGGTACCGTTCAGATCCAGTCTGGTGGGCGCACACTCATCTTCTTGAATGTATACTATGTTCCTGGTATGGAAATTAATCTGCTGTCTGTCAGCCAGATTATGAGGAATTCTCCTCAGCTTGATGTAGTGTTCAGTGCGCACAAGTGCTCCATTATTGACAGGGAGACTAGTCTAACAATTGCTGTTGGCCTAGAGGACCATGGTCTATACAGGCTACTTGACACCGGTGACTCTCCAAAAGTGGCTCTAGCAGCACGTGTCTCTCCCATCAGTACTCTATGGCATCAGCGATATGGGCATCTAAATATGCAGTATCTCTCTCAGCTCTCCCGGGAGGGACTTGTGTCAGGATTACCTGATATTCAGACTCAGCAGTTGGGGGTATGCGGCGCCTGTCAAGCGGGAAAGCAACATTGGTCTTCATTCAAGGATGGAGAATCTTGGCGCGCATCTAAGGTACTCCAGTTACTTCATGCTGATATTTGTGGTCCTATGAATACAGCTTCTATCACTGCTTGCAAATAGTTTTTACTTATTGTAGATGATTTCAGTAGAAAGATGTGGGTGTATTTTCTAAAAAATAAATCTGATGCACTTAGTACCTTTCAGAAGTTTAAAACCTTAGTTGAAAAAGAGTCTGGCTGTAACATCATGACTCTTAGGACCGACAATGGGGGGGAATTTTTTTCTTCAGCTTTTGCCAACTTCTGTGATATTCATGGCATCAAACGTCAGTTAACCACACCCTACACTCCTCAGCAGAACAGTGTTGTCGAGCGTCGCAACCGCACGGTTGTTGAAATGGCTCGTTCCATGTTACAACACAGGAGTGTTCCAAACAGATTCTGGGCTGAAGCAGTATTTACTGCTGTTTACCTTCTTAACCGATCACCCACTCAGGCTGTTACAGGGAAGACTCCTGAAGAGGTTTGGTCTGGCCGTAAGCCTAAGATCAGTCATCTCAAAGTATTTGGCTCAGTTGCATATGTTTGGATTCCAGCTGCTAAGCGCTCTAAGTTGGATTCCAAAAGCCAGAAACTCATGATGATAGGGTACAGTGATCATCACAAGGCCTATAGGCTGATAGATATAGCCACTGGTCGTCTTAGCTTCAGTCGGGATGTAGTATTTGATGAAGACAGAGGATTTTTTCAGTCTTCTTCTTCTGAGCAGTGTTCTGAGGATCAGCCTCACAGTGTTCTTCTTCCGGTCGGTCCACCTGATGGGAGGGATGATGTAGCATCAGTATTTGATAATACTCTATCTGAGCTTTCTCCAGAAAATAACCCTCCTCTTGCGGCCCCTATTGCTCTTCAGTCTTCTCCATCTCCTCCTGATATTGGTTCCTCTACTCCTGATATTGGTTCTTCTACTCTTCGGCCTAAATGGTGGGCTAAAACCATTGGTGATCTCCGGGATGATGAGCTCCTTGAAGGTAGAACTTCTAGACATAAGAACAGACAACAGTCTACAGTCAATTTTGCTCTTATGGCTAACCTACACAGTATTTTTGAGCCTCAAACCTATTCAGAGGCTAAGGGTACATCTGAGTGGGAACAGGCTATGGAAGCCGAATTCCAGAGTCTTTATAAGAATCACACATGGACACTTTCTGATCTTCCTGCAGAGAAAAAACCCATAGGCTGCAAATGGGTGTATAAAGTGAAATACAAAGCTGATGGAACCATAGACAAGTATAAAGCTCGTCTTGTGGCTCGAGGGTTCTCACAGAAGGAAGGCATCGACTAGGAGGAGACTTTTGCTCCTACAGCCAAGATGAGTACCATAAGGCTTGTGCTTGCCCTAGCAGCTCAGTTCAATTGGAAAGTTCATCAGATGGATGTAAAGAGTGCTTTCCTAAATGGTGATCTCCAAGAAGAAGTCTACATGACGCAGCCTCCAGGATTCAAGGTTGCTGGTCAAGAACAGAAAGTGTGTCGGTTAGCTAAAGCAATCTATGGATTGAAACAAGCTCCTCGGGCTTGGTACATGAAAATTGATCAGTACCTGACAGATCAGGGTTTTCAGCGGAGCCCATCTGATGCAAACCTGTATATCAAGCATACTGGTGATGATATCTTGTTTGTGGTTGTCTATGTGGATGACCTTATCATTACTGGCAGCTTTGCACATTTGATCCATGGGATCAAACAAGATTTATGCAGAACTTTTGAGATGACAGACTTGGGACTTCTTCATTACTGTCTGGGGGTTGAAGTTTGGCAGACTGAAAATCAGATCTTTCTCTCTCAGTCCAAGTATGCCAAAAATCTTGTGGACAGGTTCAGAATGCAGGATTGCAAACCGGCCACAACTCCTATGGTACCAGGGCTCAAACTTTCAGCACAGTCATCCTCTCCCCTTGTGGATGAAACTTTATTCAGGCAATTAGTGGGCAGTCTCATCTATCTTACTGCTACCAGACCTGACATCAGTTTTGCAGTAAGCTACATTTCCCGCTTCATGTCAGCTCCTAAAGCTGATCATTGGCAAGCAGCAAAGCGTGTGCTACAATATGTGCGTGGCACTTCTGATTGTGGTCTCCTATACACTCGAAGTTCCAAACCTATACTCCGTGGTTACACTGATTCTGACTGGGCCGGTTCGGTTGATGACCGTAAATCTACAGCTGGGTATGTGTTTAGTCTAGGATCCGGTGCTGTTACTTGGACTAGTAAGAAGCAACAGGCAGTGGCTCTCTCCTCAACAGAAGCAGAGTATCGGGGAGCAGTTAAGGCATCCTGTGAGGCAGTTTGGCTTCGACGTATGCTTGCAGATATGCATGTTTCCCAGACAGGGCCTACTTCTTTGTTTTGTGATAATCAGGGAGTGCTCAAACTTGCCAAGAATCCAGTCTTTCATGAACGAACAAAGCATGTGGAAACTCATTGCCACTACATTCGCCAGCTTGTTGAAGACGACTCAGTTCAGTTGCAATATGTTCCCACAACAGAGCAGCCCGCCGACATTTTCACCAAGCCTCTTGGTCCTGATAAATTTGTAAAATTCAGAGGGTCTATTGGTGTTGTAAATAGATTGAGCATTAAGGGAGGGTATTAGAATATTCCTATTTAGTATTTAATGCTCATTCTTTTAGCTGTTGCTATTTTTATTCTTTTAGCAGTTTCTTAGATAAAACTGATTGTTTCCATATTCTACATAGAAACTTGATGTTTCTATTATTGTAAATATCTCTGTATTATTATTGAGCTTCAGCTTGCTCATGATTAATTAATTCATTGGAAATCCATATGCGTTGTTCGCACTGTTTTAAAAATTGGCAAAAAAAGTTCTTTCACAGGTTGTAAATTCTTCTTTTGCAGAGAGGTGTTGGAGCACCTACAGTTATATACATAATGTGAAAAGAAACAGACTCAACGAAAACCGAGCAGAAAGCTTGGTTTATGTGCACTACAACTTGAGGTTGTTGAGCCATTACTGTGATCGGGCTAATGAAGATCCCACATATAAAATTTGGGACTATCACCCTGAGGACGACAATTTGGAGGATGGCATTGTACATGTTGAAGAACTAGAAGAGGAGCTTGTAAGGGATGAAAATGAAGCAGCTGCAGCAGCCATGCCACCTCCACCTCCACCATCCAGTAGCAGTGCTCGAGGCCCGAGTCTTGTTCCATTGCTGTCGCCACCTCCATCGACACCCTCGCGTGGAGGTTCTAGTTCTGGTCGTCGGTCTGTGCGGGAGACTCCTAGAAGACCACCACGACCTGCTTATACTCCTGGAGACTCTCGTGGCAAGGGCCACTTGTAGATTTACAGTTTACTTGTCTTTTTTAGTTTCTATTAGACTTTAGTTTTCATAACTGTTGAGTTTTGAGTCCTTGACTCTTGACTCTTGACTCTTTCATATCATTATGATATTTTTTGTAAACATTATATCACTGTGACAATGAAAATTTGAAGTTTGAAGTTGGGCCTTGGCAATTATAACTCATTGGTAATGATTGTGAATTATGAATATGATGCTTTGTGAAAGACTAAAGTTGTTTCATTTCATCTCATTATTCATGTTTCATTTTATAAATTTTTAACATTTCATATCATGTTAACAGTTAGAAGTTAGGACTTAGAAATATCTTCGATATTACTTCTTGTAATGGTTAAACTTGGCTTACAAGTACAACTTTGGTGATCAATGATGATAAATGTTATTGAATTTTCAATTCTGAAAGCTTGAAGTTGAAACTTTAATATTGAATTTGATGAATCATGATTTATAAGACTCAATATGTTGCAGTTGTAATATGTATTTTACTAACTTGTGGACATGGTTGATGACGATTATAATTTCTAGATGATTGATGTGATATGGTTCAATGATCAATTTATGTTTTTTTATGTTTTTTATGTCTATTTCATCATTCTACATGTTTTTGTTGACATATATGTATCAAAAATTAAAAAATATAAAAAATGTATATATTTTTAAAAAATCGCTCCCGGATTCGCTCCCAAACCGGGAGCTTCTGAAAATGGTCGCTCCCGCTCCCGTTTTCGCTCCCGCTCCCCGCTCCCGCTCCCAAGTAACATTGCCTGATACATATTTCTTATAAGCTTTAGATTTTTCACAATAACGAACAAAAGTACCTTTCTTTTATGAAGCTTCTAGGTTGGTCCATTTCTCCTTCCAAAAATGAAAGTAAACGGGGCAGCCAAAGATCCTCAAGTGTCCAACCTCGAGCTTCATACTTGTGAAGGATTTTTTCGGGAGTCTTGTCACCTAAGACTTGGGGAGGAGTTCTATTTTGAACATAGACAATCGTGTTAACAACTTCTCCCCATAGAAACATTGGTAGCTTTTGATCGTGCAACATAACTTTGGCTGCTTCCATGGCAGTCCTGTTCTTTCTTTTAGCTACACCATTTTGCTCAGGGCTATAAGGTTCTTTCTTAATTCAACTTCCTTGCAAAGGTCAATGAATTCTCCTCCATTGTTAGTCCTTAAAATTTTGATCTTCTTTCCAGCTTGGTTTTCCACTAGTGCCTTGAAGGCCCTTAACATGTCAAATGCTTGATCCTTTTTCTTTAAGAAAAAAATCCATGTCTTGCGGGAAAAGTCATCCACAAAGATTATATAGTACAAATAGCCACCAAGAGAGGTCACAAGCATGGGTCCACAAAGATCAGAATGTATAAGTTGAAGTATTCCATTAGACCTGCTGCTACTAGAAGGGAATGGTCCCTTCACATGTTTTCCACTGGCACATCCTTGACAAACTCCATCATGATCTAGTCGTATCTCAGGCATCCCAGAAACCATCTTTCTCACATTAGGCAAAGCTTTGTAGTGAAGGTGAGCGAATCTTCGATGCCACAACTCACATTGATGAGTACTATCATGGACCAATGCTTGGATTGGTCTTCCATTGACTTTGTAAAGACCTTCAATTCTAGATCCCAGAGTGAAGGCATCCTTCAAGCTAGACTTCCTTGGCCAAGCAAGGACTTTTCCATCTATGAAAGCAACTTTGAATCCTTTGTCCTCCAAGGCAGATATAGATACAAGATTCTTTTTCAATCCCGACACATATAGAACCTCTTGTAGATGTATAGTTTGACCAAAATCCAAATGAAAAGAAACAAACCCAAATCCCTTAATAGGATATGTAGCATTATCTCCAAGAATAATCTTCAAATTGGACTCCCTCTCAACCAAGTTTGAGAGGACTTCACAATAACCAATGAAGTGTCTAGAAGCCCCACTATCTACTAACCAACTATCAAAAGAATCCGGAGGAGAGGAACTAGAAAGAGCAGAAATAAGAAAGTATTCAGATTGAGTTTCAGCTGCATTATTATCATACCTTGAATTTCTTGATCTCTTGGGAGGATGACGAGTCTCTTCTCGGGCAGGGGGTCCTCTTCTCTTCCCTCTTCGATCAAAGTTGTTCCTTGGAGCACTTCTTTCTTCTAGACAATCTCGGGCATAGTGACCATGCTTGTGGCAATTGTAGCATTGGATCTTGGACATGTCCTTGAATCCTTTATTGTTGTTCTTGAATCCTTGACCTGGGTTTCTTGACTTCCAATTTGAGGGCCTTCCTTTCTCTTTCTTCTTCTTGGCTTGGGCAGAAAATGCAGTAGGTTCTCCTTCTTCATGCTTTTGAATTCTTCCTCTAGAGATCATTTTGAACTCCTCTTGGGTGCACTTGCCTAGGAGTTCATCAAATGTGGGAGCTTGTCATTGTTGCTAATAGTTGTGATAAATGTTTCCCAAAACATAGGGAGGCCTCCAAGTGTAACCAACACCAACTCTCTATCAGATATAATTTCACCAATAGACAAAAGTTGATCCTTGACTTGAGATATCCTCATGAAGTATGCTTGAATGGTCTCACCCTTGTTCATCTTGATGTCCTTGAGTTGATTCTTCAAAGTGATGATATGGCTCAAATTGTTGACCTCATGCATTCCAATCAACTTGTCATACATTTCCTTAGACTTCTTCATCTTTGACACATAAGTAATCATATGATCCTTCAAGGAATCAATAATGATCTTTTTAGCTTTGATTTCTCCTTTCTTGTACTTGGACTTGACAACAGCAGTTGCATTCTCCGGAGGCTCAGGTACCTTGCCTTCAACATATTCCATAACATCATTTTCTTCCAAAGTCAGATCCAGCCTTGCCCTCCAAGCAACAAAGTTGGAGGAATCATTTAGTTTCTCCTCAACCTTGAAGTATGAGGTAGACATCTTGACCAAGTCAAATGATCTTCAACAGTAGATAAGATATCTTCAAGGGGTGATTGCTCTTGTCTCCTTGGGCTTGTCTTCACCTCAACTCTGATTCCATGTTAATTTTTCACAATGTTCTATGCTGTAACTATTAGTTTAAACATTTTGTTCTTCCATTAGCATTCAATTCCAATTCACTTTCAATCACCCAATAACAGTAAGCAATAGTAGACAATATGCACAATAGAAGACAACCAAGATCAATGAGACACAGATATTTAGGTCAAAGACCAGGGAAAAACCCCACAAGGGGGAAAACCCAACCAGATTTTCTTCTATTAGATATTTATCAAATGTTCAGCAGAAAATAGTACATCCATCAATGAGTCAAAGTCAAAGCCTTGACTTTCCAAATCAGTGATCATAAAATCAATGAATGATGAGAGATAAAGTCAAATCTGGTCAAAGTAGCACTCAGTAATTTTCGGCTCTGTGGAAGTCCAGTCGACAGCATTCAATGGAATCCCTAACCAGTCAAAGTCAATGGACAGAACAGCTTAGAAGAATTCAGTCATAGCATCAATAAATGCGGCCTTCCTCAGTCAAACCCAGTCAAAACAGTCCTGAAATTCTGTCAGCAATTCGGTCAACCTTTGAAGTCAATCTGTGGTCAACCCTGCTCAGATCTGCAGTACAAAATGGTGAAGGTGTCCAGGCCAAATCGGTCAAAGTGTCCCCGAATTCGGCTTCCCAAAACAGATCAGAAAATCAGCCAAAACAAGTCAAAGTAGCCCAAGTCAACGCTGGTCAAATAGGCTGAAAACAGAAGGTCAGCGCTGTTCAAACAGAAGCTCTGCTCCTCCCTTCGCACGTGGGAACTCGATCCTGCAATTTTCAGAAGATATAGAACCAAATGAAGATGTGATGTTGTGATGATGCCTCCAAGTGAAGTCAATGAAGTCATATTTATATGGGAGTTAGGACGGTCAATTTCTCTCTCTAGACCGACTTGTTGACTTTCATGACCCCAACCAGCAAAATAATATTATTTTTCCATGTGCAAATTTGATTTTTCCCAAAAGGAAGAGGGGTCTCCTTAGGGTTTGCTGGGCTTCTCCAATGAGGAAATTGCTCCCTCAGCTGCCAATTTTCAACACTCTACGTCTGGGGTGAAAGCTATGTTGTCATGTCTGTCCATCTGTTTGTAATGTTATTGAACTAAAAAGAAAAAAAAATTGATATCTGACCTTAAAGTGAAAAAAAGAAAAAATTCTGATGTACAAAAAAAATAAATAAGCTAGCATAGATCTATTTTAACCCCAGATCTTTTAGGCACTTTGCACATGGATTTCTTTTCTAATCCCTCTTATTATATCTGGGGTTGAGATGGGTTTATTCTAGTGAATAAGATAGTGAATTGATGATGGATTGCAATATTTGTATTATATATAGCGGATTGAATGATTAAGTGGTCATGTCCTCAACAACTATACCTACGAAGGGAGAAACCATCATTTTTAGTTGGGTCATAACAGTTACTGAGCATTACATATACACAATTCAACAAATTATTCTTCCTGATAAAAGAATGCGTTCACTTTGATCGGGTGTTGTCATTGCACAATGAAGCATATGCCCTGCCATATTTTTAGCTCTATAAACTTCCATGTGTTGGCATTTGCAACCAAGTAATTTTATAATTTTGTAAAGCATTTTATGTTAAAATGTTAGAAATGTAATAAATTCTCCTTACTAAGGGGCTATATCCATGTTCTGTGCAGCTGCATGATTGGTTGGATCTGTCTCTGAAGTATTCAGTACCTTCTTCCCTCTTAATCCTTTCAAGGTAAGTGTTTCTGATGAACTAGTGCAAGATCTGTGACTTATGCCATAAAAATGCTTTCTAACTTGAGTGTCTTTTGTGGTTGCTTGAATTGCTATTCTTAATTGCCAGAGCATTTACAGTTTCTGGAAAGGTCAAGCCAGAAGAGGCTGTTCAGGCCACACTGTCCTCTCTTCCAGACGAGTTGGTTGAATCTGTAGGAGTTACTGCACTTCCAAGTGAAGATTCTGTTGCGGACCGTAGAAGGAAGCTAGAGTTCTTGGAAATGCAAGAGAAGCTCATTAAGGTTACATTATACCTAAACTCCTGTGGTTGTGAATTATTAACTTTTGTTGATTGCTAGCTGTGAGTCTTTATGGAGTAATTGTGGCTTCATGTATATATGCAGTTGTAAAAGAAACTTTATTTGTATAACATACTTGAATAATAATAACCAGGGGACAACTGTGGTGATTGTGACTTTGCTATCAGGAAGATCTGGAATTATGATTTAGCAAGTTGTCTTGTGATATCATCTTGTCAATAGAAATGACCTTGCCTAGGCACTTATTTAATTATATCTGCTATGGAATATATGAACAATGTTTTCATATTTTGTTCAATGGTGAGAGCATGGGAAAAGAGATATGGATAGGGATTATGCAGGTTTTGTTTTGATTTGAATACTTAGAGTAAAAGCACTGACTATGTAGGTTTCTTGATAGGAGGAAGAAAAGAAAGAGAGAGAGGAGCAAGCAAGGCTGAAGGAGGAGGAAGCATTGAGTCAAAGAGATATTGCATTACAGGAGATGAATGTTGCCACAGCAAGAGAGGCACAAGAGTTGGCAAGAGCTAAGGCCATGGAGAAGCAGGAACAACTTTGCAAGCTCAGTCGTGCCTTAGCTGTGCTAGCTTCAGCTTCAGTATGCTTTTCATTTTCTTTTAAAATGGTTCTCTTTTTACACTTGGAACAGTTATGTAGACAATTCTTTGGGTTATTGTGTACTCCCTGCACTAATATGTTTCTAGATTGCAACTGAAACTTACTGTGATTGTTATTTCACAGTCAGTTGGTGCTGAACGTGCTGAATTTTTGAGCCTTGTAAACAAAGAGGTATAAAGTTTAATCTAAAGAAATCTTTCCCTCTTTTTCATTTATACATTTCAGTCTTTCTTGTCACACTTGATATTTTCCTTGTCTGTTTTTTTTTCTCTTCTTTTAGTAATTGAATGTCCTTTCATAAATTGATAGTTTTAGTGTGGCTTTTCCTCTGACAAACCTGGCAAGAGAATTTATTGCTTATTATCATTGTTGAACATATTCCAGTGGTGTAAGCACCCTCTGTGAACAATATTCTTTATGTCGTATTATTCAATTTGAGATATTTTCTTTGAGTTGCCTTTTTAGCTAGGATGGGGTAGACTAGGCAAATATTTAATAAGAACTTATGGATTGGGCGTTATGCAATTAGAACCATGAAGCAATTAAATTTTTTACATAAGGGACATATTATTATGACTAGGAGTTAAGAACGAAGTAGATGCAGGAGTAATTTTGGAAACATGGATTAAACTATATGATCCATGTGAAGAGTGTCTATGTAATTAAGGCTACATAAAATGAGACTTACAATTTTTAGACCTTTTAGCTTCACACATAAAGGAGATCCCATGGATTTATTAACCATGTTTGTGAATGGTGGGGGGGCAAACTTTGAGCTACAAAAGAATGCCTGTTAACTTTTATTCCCCTTTATTCATTGGAAATGATCCATAGAAAAGTTGGAGATAGAGAAAGTTCATGACCAGAGGTGCTGTCCATGATGAAAGTTCATTCCAGGATGGTCCCAAGTACGGGCACAAAACTTAGATAAACTTATGATGAACTGAGTAAGTGCAATTATGTTGCTTAGTGTTTATAACCCTTGGCACACATTGGTAAAGTGCATAAAACCTAGGCATATGCACTCCAAAAAGTGCATGAGGCTTAGGTGAAAGTCAAAACCAGAAGTAAAGCACATTTGATGTTGAGATGCACACTAGAGTGACATGGATGGACGACTCAACACATTGATAGAAAGGAAACTCAATGAAGGATGCATTTTCTTTTTCTTTTTCATCATCTTCTTGACTGTTGGAAATGTGCTCTAATACCAATTGTTGGAAACCTTTGAGCACTACTAAGAGGGGGGAGTTGGGGGGGGTGCGGTGAATCAATAGTGTGATCTATATATCAATTTTTGCTAATTATTACTTCAATAACTGAATCACACATATGTTAGCAGTGATTCATTAAACATGTGCATCACATAAGCTTAACTGAAAACCATAAGGAACTACAAAAAAAAATGCACATCACATCAATCACACACGAGACACAAGATTTCTGGTGGAAACCCTTCAAAGAGAAAATCCACTCTTGCTGCTGTTGCTCTGCTTTGAATTTCTATTAGTCAAGCAATTGATATTTTACATAGTTGACTGACTACCATCAGCGTGGAGACTCGACCTCATATACATAATGCCAATACCGATCGACTAAGAGACTTGATACCACTGATCAAATCAGAAGACTTTGTTCTCTACGGATCTCTACGGACTACCATCCGCTAAAGGCCACCATGATCAGTCGATCCTCGCCCAACTACCATTGGACTATCCAACCACCATTGGATTGAGAAACTTGTTCCTTTCACTAAAGCTTTGCTATCCCTGCTCCTATCTCATGAAGTCACTGCTTCTCTACCACTATGCGGACCTCCTTTCATGTATTTTCAAACTAGATCCCAAGACATTATGCTCAACTAGAAATCAGTGCTACATACATGCTCTCAGCAGCAAGACATCATCATCAAATCAAGTATAAACACCATAAACAAAATGTTCTCCAATATAGGAAAACTGTGGCCACACAAATCTGAATCAATCAGACCCTCACAACAATAAAATGTTGCATAATACAAATAACATCATAAGACACATGGCTATGTGCTACATGCATCAACAACTCTTGCAAAACAAGTGTGAGAGGATCACCAACATATACTCCAACAACATACCAAACTCTCCAACCAATCTCTACACCAACAACTCCAATTATGATCTATTTTGCAGCATGCTTTAGATCTATACATTATTCAGTCATAAACACTCATGGACTGAAGCATCTAGGCTCTACTCAAGATTTGAAGCATAATCTCACTATTCTGCCTTCTCTCCACACATACACTCAACATCTAACTCCATCAACAGCCACAAAGCTCACAATGCAAGAATATAAAACATGTAGGGCGAAATTGAGCTTGGGTCTAGGATCAAAGGTGCACAAATTGGACGAAATCAATCCACTAAGGTCACTACTAGTGCACTAAATGTATTCACATCATGAGAGGACCTTTTCAAACCATTCTTGACTTTTTCAACCAATTTTGGAAGCCTCTGGGAATTTCCAAACTAATTTCCTTCCGAACAACGCGAGGAATGCAGAGGAAATGTCGTGAAAACCCTCGGTCGCTCCCATGACACTGTCTGAACTCGACTGGGGCTATAACCGCTCCCATAGGCTGGCCTCCATGCGACTGGGGCTTAGGCTCAGTAAAAACATTAGTGCTTTAGTCCAAAACCTTTGCCCCCTGTTGGATCACCTTCCCCTGCATTTGTACTAGCTTCCAAACCTCTGACATGGCCTTTGACACCTCTGCAAGTAGATCAAACAAGCCTCCCAAGTGTTACTACCAAGTTGACCTAGAAGGGCCAACAAACAAGGTTGACAAGTGTGCCAACAAGTCCTTCACTCTGCATCAGACCTCTGAACAAGCAGTAACGCATTTGAAGCACCTCTGCAACCTCTGTAGCACCATCATCAAGCCATCACATCACTAAAATAAGTCTCCTCATAGGCATATACATGAAGACCTAATGAGGATCTAGTTGACAACTCAATTAATGTGCCATCAACCTTCTCTAACACATGTAGATCTGTATGATTAATTGTAACAACACCATCTACCTGTAGCAACATCAACAATCATCATGACATGTCCATCAATGTACATGCCAACATATGCCAACTCCTCCAAGACCATCATGTGTCATCAAGCTCCGTTAATGCCATCATTGACCATCATGAGTGTGCCATCATCAATGCCAACACAATCATCTCACTGCCAATACATCAATGCCAATCACTAGGACCACCAAGTCAAACATCCATCACACATGCATATGACAAGTATGACCATGACCATGACCATGACCTTGTTGACATCATGCAAACACAATAATGACAACAAACTCCCCCTTTGGCATTGATGTCAACCTCATCAACATGTGAGGTTGATCTCCATACATTCTCCAAAAATTGAAGCTGCACTCTATCCATCCAAATCTCTCCAAATTCTCTCCCCCTTTGACATCAATGGCAAAGGGTCAACTCCATATGAATAGGTAGCAAGAACTAAAGCACATACTGGAGCATACATCTCTACATGGCTGAAATATAATGCATCAAAGATCATCCATGCCTCCATAAAACAACAAGCAACATATATACCAATCATCATTCAAAGCAGAATACCATCCAACAACTACTAGCAGCAAGCAACATATGGCGACATAAGGCAACCATAAGCATCATATACAACATCATCATAATATCAACTATGAGCAACATCAAGTACATGCATCAATATGCACATAAGCATCAAACCATCACTCCTAATAACAACATCATAAAATGCATCATCATATGATATGTAGCAATACCACATGAGGCAACCACACACAATCTCCCCCATAACTACATAGCAACAACTAGCATAACATCTCATCACATGAGGCCAAGAGCCCCACTGTCATAGCATAGAATGAGGCATAACATGAACAACTCCAAGCGGATCACAATGCAAACAATGTATGGTTGAAGTAATAAGAGCAAATAGTGCTCCCCATGAACATGTGCCATCACCAAGCTGTAGAGCTACCAATTGTTGGGCTGAAATGACTGCTTCTGTTGCAAACAATGCTTCCTTTGGCAAGAAGAAGCACCATATGGGCTGAGACTCCACATGACCATGACTCAAGTGACATATACATGATAAATACATGGTTGTAGCAGCGACATAAGACCTCATACATGACTATTACATGACCTCATGACTCATGGCTATATGACCCAAAAGATAGTACATCATAAGTACATGGCTCCATGAGCATTTACATGAATACATCAATGAAATACATAGTTTCTATGATCATCTCCTATGGACCAATGACTCAAATACATAATACATCATGACAATTACATCATCATTAGCTCATACATATGGCTGCAAAATGACTTCATATGACTCCTCCATGTTAGAAGATTAGAAAGGCAAAAATATTTTCTTTATATTGACAATTACTTGTGATATTCTTATGTTCTTCTTTTATCTTTAGTTCATGAAGCAATTACCAAGATAATAAGACAAAGATCACAGATACCAGATGTAGGTAGACAGCCAGAGAAAAACCCCTATCTAGGGGAAAACCCAGTCAACAATTCTTCCTTCAATAGTTTCACGAGATAATCCAATACTCTTGACCTAGACACAAACTTCCTCCACACCAAGTCAGCTCTTTTCTCCTTCTATAGATGATAACCCTTTCAACAATAACTTCGACCTAGCAGCAACAACTTGCAGCAATAACAAAACTTTGATCTCGCAGAACTTTGACCCAGCAGTAGCCCAACAAAATCTTCGACCCAACAGTTAGCCCAACAAAAACTTTGATCTTCCAGAAGTAACCCAACAAATTCACACATGTGAGAGAGATGTTGCAGAAATTCGACCTTCCAACAATTATTCTCCTTCTTTTGCAACTTCACACTTTTTGTGCTTCTCTTTGATATCGTACTTGTGAATATGAGTGTCCTCCAAATGAATCGAACTGCCCCAATATATAGGCTTCTAGTGAGGTTGAATTACCTTGTTTGAGGCCGACTTGATCTCCTTCAGGCCGACTTGGTGTGGAGGTGAAAATAACTTATTTGACTCAATAATAAATCTTTTTACATGATTCAAAAGCCCAAGAAGGGTCTCTTTTAATGGACAATGACTCTAATGATTCAAGACAAAACCTAGAAGTCCTTAATGGGGACTTTGACCTAAAACATGATGACCCAAGCATGCAACCCATGCTTTAATAAGTCATAATAATAATAAAACAGCACCGATAGAATTATAATTTTTAAAAGATTTGAAAAATAAGACATGGTGAGGGAGCCTCTGTGCGATGATGCCTCTTCGCTCGCTGGGTTGACTCGGTGTTGATGCTGGTTCAGGGTCCCCGTTGCAGGCCCTCGGCCCCTCTGCTTGGGCTAGGCCCTGCCTGCCATTGCGGGCTGTCCCTGAAGGGTCGGGGCTACGGGTGTCCGGATTCACCCTCCTCTGGCTTTCTGCTTTCTTCTAGGGTTTCCTCCTTTGGCGCTCTGGTTGTGTGGGTCGGCTTGGTGCTAACCTTCTTCTGTTATTTGTTGTTGAGTTCCCTGTCAGTAGTCGCTGTCGCCTGGGGCCCTTCAGTCATTTCCCCTACTTGGAAGTGTAATGTCTGCGCCAACCTAGGATGCGCCACTCTTCACTGAGATTGTTGCCTTCAACTCCTTGGTGGCCTTTGCTCTGAAGTTCTACAAGCAGGGGGCCTCCAAGTTTGTGAAGAAAGCTGAGGAGATCCCCAAGATTGAAATAAGTGTTCCGCAGGCCCACTCTCGGGCCTTGCAGCTTGCGGATAGAGGCCTTATTGGCCAGTTCATGGGCCTCGTTCTGTGGAAAAGGTTTCTATACCTTCTATTTTGAGAATGGTTTGGACAGGGACTTAGTTTTTAGGAGTGGTCCTTATTTTATGGGGACCCAGGGGTTCTACCTGGACTGCTGGAGTCCCAGTTTCAACCTAGATTGTGATGTCCCTTCATCACTCTCGGTATGGGTGAAGCTGCCTTACCTTCCCCTTCATTGCTGGAATGATGCGACCTTCAGGTTCAGAGGAAACTCCCTGGGGCGGTATATTGATTGCTCTGAACCAAACGATGGTCTCTTCTCCTGTGCAAGGATTTATGTGGAGGTGGACCCTGAGAGGGGCCTCCTGGCGTCTGTCAATCTTTGTATGGATAGTTGGGCACATGTTTAGGAAGTAGAATATGACCAGCTTCCTTTCAAGTGTACGCTGTGCCATGAATATGGGCACTTTGCAAAAGGCTGTCCTAAAGGTGGGGCCCTTGTGGAGAATCAATCCGGAGATCCTAAAGAGCAGTGGCAACAGGTCAAGAGGCGTAAGTATTCAAATTTTTCTGCGCAGGCCGACGACCCTATTGCAGTTCCGGTCTTAAAGGAAGTGGATTCTACCCCCTAGGCATGCTTACTGAGGGCGAACTTGGGTTGGGGTCAAAGAATCATTTTGGGATCCTTGATTTAGAATGTGTTGTTGAAGGTTCAGTACTACCTATCCCCCCCTCCTCCCCTCAAGAGGACCCGACCCCTCGCCCTGCTCCCATTGGGCCTCCCCCAAATAGTCATAAGGAGACAAGCTCTAGCCCAGACACTGATAGCAGTTCTGATGAATCATCAGAGGAAGAGGAAGATGCAGAAGGGTTCCTGACATCTACAGAAGGCCTGGGACCTTTAGCACAACTGAGCTCTGTTGATGATAGACCTGGGGGGCAGGCCTAAAGCAGCCCGCTAGAAAAGGGAAGAAAACAAACAAGGAAGTCAGAAGGGAGAAAACAGAAAAAGACAAAGAGTTGGGAGTCCAGCACACTATTCCTCGTCAGTTAGCAAGCACAGGGAACAAAGGAGGAGGAGGAAAAAAAGGAAACAATACGGGCCCTGGAAAGGGAGCAGGGAACTTAAAAAAGTGATTAATGAATATCTTATCTTGGAATTGTAGGGTCCTAGGGTCTGAAAAAGAATTACAGAAGTGAAATCCCTAATCAGTAAAGAAAGACCAGATGTCTTCCTCCTACAAGAAACCAAGCTAGATGAGGAGTTTATCAACGCTATTTTTTGTTTGTTTGGAATATTGGCAAGCTGGAATCAGTCAGTTCAAGAGGAGCATCAGGAGGCCTCTGTACATTATGGAATCCGTCGAAGCTGCAACTGGTAAGTACCTTAAAAACAACTCATTGGATAACAACTATTTTTAAAATTAAAGAGAATCAACATCCCTTCACAGTGGTCAATGTATACATGCCCACACATTTTTGGGAAAAGCAAGAATGCTGGAGTTCCCTAATGGAGCTAAAAGACACAGAGTTTGGGCATAACTGCATTTTTGGTGGAGATTTCAACACAACAATGGGCAACCATGAAAAAAGAGGGGGCTCTATCATCCGAGATGCCCAACAAGAATACATGGAGGACCTCATCCTAAACCTGAACCTTTTCGATGTCAAACCTCAAAATTTTTTGTATACTTGGACTAACAAAAGGGGGGGGGTAAATCATATAGCGTCCCTACTGGACTGCTTCTTGGCTGCTGACATCCTCCTAACCCTAAATTACAGCCTCAAATCCTCCATCCTGCCATGGGTAGGTTCAGACCACCACCCGATCAGCCTATCGATCTCTCAGCCCTTGGATCTGGGCCCTATCCCCTTTCATTTCTCTCCTCTTTGGCTGGAATCCCCCAATTTCTTGGAAATGGTTTCCCTCTACCGAGCCGGTTGGATTAATGGCAGCCCAATCATCATCTGGGAGTCCAAGATTCGTAGACTGAAAGGCGACATTAAAAATTGGCTAAAGGATCATCAATCTGAAAGAAAAAACAACATTAAAGACATGGAAGGGAATCTTGCTTCAATCCAAGGGAAAATGGAAACAATGTCGATACATGAATCAGACCTCCGTAAGGAAGCAAAAACTTTTAAAGCTCTCCACAAAAACCTAAGAAAGGAAGAGGAGTACTGGAGACTAAAATCCAGAAATAACTGGCTTAAGGCAGGGGATAAGAACACTAAATTCTTCCACAAACAAGCCAAGTTCAGGGAATCAAAAAATAATATAACTCAGATCACTCATGGGGGGGAGACCATTAATAAGTTTGAGGAAATTAAAAGAGCAACAGTGGAATATTTCAAAAATCTGTATACAAAGGATAATACTTGGGATATTGCCAATGAAGACTACTTTCTTGAGATCATCCCTCAAATGGTGTCGGAGGAGGAGAATGCTCTTTGACTCACCCCCCGAGATTGGAGGAAATCCGAAAAGTAATATACTCCTTTCCCCTAGACAAAGCGTCGGGCCCAAATGGATTCACAACAAGCTTCTATCATTCCTTCTGGGATGTTATCAAGAGAGACCTTTGCAGACTGGTGGGATACTCCTTCAAAAGATTTGCGATGGGGGGAGGCATAAACTCTTCTTTCCTGGCCTTAATCCCTAAAGAATCGAACCCCTCCTCATTCTCCAGATTTCGCCCTATTTCCCTTTGCAATGTCTCCTACAAAATCTTCTTGAAGCTTATGGCCTGTCAACTCTCTATCTTTGAAAACTAGGGTGGATTTGTTCCAGAGAGGAAAATATTCGATAATATAATCCTGATCCAAGAAGCTCTGGATTCAAGTTGGCGCAGGGGGGATCAAGGAATGATTATAAAGCTGGACATGGAAAGTGCCTTTGATCGGGTTAGGCATGGATTGCTCAGTTGGTAAACGGAAGAGTGGCTGGATTCTTCAAAGCCTCGGAGGGACCTTCGGCAAGGGTGCCCCTGTTGAAGAATCTAGGGCAATCAGTTAATGAGATTCTTCTTGACATGATAACTATTTGTGAGGTATTTAATTTTTGCTTATTAGCACAATCTTATCTTGATATCATTAGTGTGTGTATTTCTTACTTCATCAAACAATTACCAAAATACAAGAGACAAGAACACAAGATGTTGGCTTTCTGCCAGGGCCAAAACCTCTCCCTCTTGGAGAGGAAAACCCACACACAATTCTTCTTATAGAGATTCCAATTGACGAATACCAAGACCTTGACCCTTGACCTACTAGGCCACTCCAAGACCAAGACATCAATCCTCTTCCTCGTTACTGCTGAGATCATCATCGTTACTGCTGCAATACTGAGGTCATCTCTGTTGCATCACTGATATCATTACGACTTCACCATTGCTACACCTTAACTGAGATTATCACTGTGTCTTTATTGAGGTCATCTTTTGCTGCACCACTGAGATATTGATTGTTGTTACTTCTCTGTTGCAACACTACTACATCTTCTTTAACAACGAGGTATGGATATACATATAGGAGTGTTGTACGAATATCATTATCAAGATTATGATCTTGAAGCAATGTCTTCATTGAGATCATGGTCATCATCGTCCAGAATACATGCTGAGACAGAGTGTCATTATAGGATAACCAAGATCCTTCTTGTGACAATGATGACCAAGATCCTTCTCTCTTCTTTATCGAGACTATGACTGTGCACTCCTTGCACCAAGTTCATTCTTGTCAATGTGCCAAGATTGTCATCATTGTGACGCTGCTTCGAGACTATACCCAGAGACATTCGTCATGATGACTACCTGAGAAACACATAACCATTGTACTTACCCAAGATTTGAAGGCACTGCATCATCCGAAATACTGTAGGTGTCCTTCTCCTGAACGAATGTGTCTCCATCTGCAATTTCTGTGTCTCATTACTTGTCCGAGATTACAGAAGGGAATGCGAAGATGTCACTGTGTTGATTACTGAAATTTCAGAGGTTCTGTCCACTTCCACAATTACAGAGGCTTGTTCGAATTCCCTATCTCTGTGGTGACCCTAGCTGCGAATTTATAGGTGTTATGCTTCCATAATAAGGCGACATGGCAGTGAATCGTTGTGACGGTTCATTTGAGAAGACTTGACATTTCTTCTAATCCATTTGCAGGTCGACATGACTGTTCTCTTCATAATTTTGCTCGCTGATGTCTTCAGGAGGATTGTGCTTGTCTTGGAGGACCTTTTAGACTAGAATACATTTACACATAGGCTCAAGAAGAGCTCCTTAGACATGACTTTGACCCTTTGACTTTTCTAAACCTATGAAATGAGCAAGAAACTAATTTTTATAATTTACAAATATAATATGTCCTTTTCTTGACAAGTACAAACATCAAAATTACATTTGTAAATATCAAACCTAGTTACACTTTCTTCAATACTCCCTCTTAACTAGAGAGGTATTTACAATGGTACTTGGTTATTCTCAATCTGAAGGATTTCTCGTAAGAAGAATCAAATTGGTAATCCCATCTGTATAGCAGCATATCAATCAGTCATAGTGCAAGGCCTCGACTAACAACTCCATCTCTCCACGAGACCAGGAGCTACAATGCTGGCGAGACGAATGATTTATAGACACCTTCATCATTGTCTCTCAACGTACATACCCACCTGAGTGTTCACTAAGTATGACCTTCTAGGACTATTCTTATCTTGGCTTCCCAACCCTCAAAGAATATCGGTCCTCTTGCCTACTCTTATCTTGGATGCCCTACACATCCCCAAAGAGTATTATATGCCAGATGATTACCCAACCCTCCATTTTTTCTTCCCAAGTGAAGATAAGAATGATGTGTTTATCACGTGTCTACATTTCTATTCATGGCCTTCATCTAGACTTACGACTGTTACTCGTAGTCTAGTGCATGACACATGAAATAGAAAAAAACAATTGTCATTCCTTTGTAATCAGGGGTGATCTAATTCAAACTCCCTCTTAGCTAGGGACTTGTCCATTCGTCAACAACTTCTTCTTAGCGGGTTCTTCAGCTGCTTGATCTTCCTTCTTTGATGTCATGAAGTCTTTTGTTCGAACTTCTTCTTGGTAGGGCACCGACCATCGACCACTTTACTTCTTGGTTTGTCATGTCATTCCTTTCTTCATGGAAAGTGGCCTTCTTGATACATATATGGAACCTTCGTCATATGGCTACTTCTTCCTCATCATGTTACTTTCAGGAATTTCCATCCACCACATGAATGCTGGTTGTACTTGTACTTACAATTCTTGTTCCAGTAGCCCTACGTGAACTCATCCAAATATTACTGACGAAATCAAAACATAACATTAAATTAAATCGTACCTTTCGAGATGGCTCTTCATCATGACATATTCAGGTAGGTATCAACATCTTGCATACATGTTTACATATCTCCAAAGATATCTATTGTCAAGGGTCTCCATCTTTTCAAATCTTCTTGGTCCTTTGGATGTTGATTGCCTTCATCATGCTTGCATATCTTACGATCTCTTCCTTCCTCACACATTCCTTTCCCAGTAGCTTTCAATCAGAGTTTCTCAATTGTAGTCAACCACCTCATTCATATGAGGACACATTATGTTGATTTCATCTTAGTGTGACTTTATGCCTTACCTGCATCCTTTCAGAGGAGGAGATCATTTTTCTCTAGATCATGCTTCTTAAGATAGAAGTAATGATCCATGTTACCTGCAATGATACGACATGACATTATAAAATTAAATATAGGCATACATACCTCATTTTACCTTTAGGTCATCTAGGCTTCTTCTAGCAACTTCCTTGATTGAAGTTTCTTCAATCCCTTAATCTGCTTCTTTTCTTATGTCATCATAACATCATCCATGAATTCCATGAGTTGAGTTCTTGATGAAACACTTGCTTCCTCTCTAGATTATTGAATCCTCCAATTAGGATTCTATTAGAGAATCTCGAGGATCTTGTATATCGTCATTTGGCAAATGTTTCCCTTTTGACTTGATGTACGATGAGATTTGTCTTGGATGACTTCGTCCTTTGCTTCTTCATGTTTGATTGTCATGGATTTTGTTGTTCGTGATTTCCATGGTAATGCCACGAGCTCTTGCTTCTAATCCTTTCATGATGCCATGATGCATCTTAATATTATGGTCATATCTAAAGATTTAGGAGCTTATGATAGGACCCTTTTGTGAGGGATACCATCTTAATCATAGTAGAGATTTGCTGCTCCGTCTTTCCTTGGCCCCTTTCTTCAACTTCCTTCATCTTTTTGACAATATGAGCTTTCTTTTGATAGCATTGAGTCTTTAACTATACCAGACTTTCTTTTCCTTTCTGCAGATGTTTGAGTTCTTTCACCTTCAACACTTCTGCCTGCAACTTGTCTTTCTCTATCTGGCATAGAGACCACAACTTGTCGAATGAGGTAACCTTCTTGTTCATGGACATTTGTTACCTTGCTTATCATTTAGTTAATGATGATTGTCTTCTTATCATCTGTCCCAGATCTCCTAATTGAGATCTCATGAAGATATTTCTTTATTCTTTGATACCTTCAATCAGGTCTAAGTGATATGACCTTCTTCACTGCATTTCAGAGATTATATCTTCTAGCATTTTATATATCTCTTTTATGTCTCCTTTCTTGCTACGTAGGAATGCGAGGACCTTAAGAGTTCCTTCTCATGAATTCAAAAGGAGACCTTTTTTCTTGATTCTGACTTCTTTTTATCTATGAGGATTATGACAATCCTCCTTACTTCATGCAAGGACTTTTGATGACCCATCCAATCCATAGATCTCCTTGCAATCATGAAGTCAATTAACCAAACTTGATTATAAAAATGAAAGATACTTACTTGACAAGTGAAGATGAACTCTTCTACTTGTTCACTTAGATGCTGGTTGGAGAAGATGTATTGGAGTTTCCTCTTGGATGATCTTCTCTTTGATGGAAACCCTTTCTTCAATGGAAAAGTTTGCTCCCTTTGATGAAGATGATTTGCTGCTTTTCTTCGATGATTTTCTTCAAGGAAATGATCTTTTATAAACTTGAAGATGATGAAAATGCTTTTTCTCCTTCTATATGCTTTGCCTTCTTTTGTAGATCAGGATTGCTGCTAGGGTTTCAACCTATTTTCTGATTTTGAGGTCCTCTGAGTTACCTTGCTTTGTATACATCTTGATGAGGGTCTATAGTGGAGACACAAGTTCTTGCAGTCGTAGACTGCTTGATCCTTCAATCTTCGACAAAACCCTTCAACTTACTTTGATGCCCTGCTTGACACTTGATTCTTGAGAGTCTCTTTTCTGCCCTTCCTTAGACTGTAACCATAGCTCCAACACCATGTTGAAGAATCTAGGGCAATCAATTAATGATATTCTTCTTGACATGATAACTATTTGTGAGGTATTTAATTTTTGATTATTAGCACAATCTTATCTTGATATCATTAGTGTGTGTATTTCTTACTTCATCAAACAGTTACCAAAATACAAGAGACAAGAACACAGGATGTTGGCTTTCTGCCAGGGCCAAAACCTCTCCCTCTTGGAGAGGAAAACCCACACACAATTCTTCTTATAGAGATTCCAATTGACGAATACCAGGACCTTGACACTTGACCTACTAGGCCACTGCAAGACCAAGACATCAATCCTCTTCCTTGTTACTGTTGAGATCATCATCGTTACTGCTGCAATATTGAGGTCATCTGTGTTGCATCACTGATATCATTACGACTTCACCATTGCTACACCTTAACTGAGATTATCACTATCTTTATTGAGGTCATGTTTCGTTGCACCACTGAGATATTGATCGCTGTTACTTCTCTGTTGCAACACTACTACATCTTCTTTAATAACGAGGTATGGATATACATATAAGAGTGTTGTACGAATATCATTATCAAGGTTATGATCTTGAAGCAATGTCTTCATTGAGATCATGGTCATCATCGTCCAAAATACACGCTGAGACAGAGTGTCATTATAAGATAAACAAGATCCTTCTTGTGACAATGATGACCAAGATCCTTCTCCCTTCTTTATCGAGACTATGACTGTGCACTCCTTGCACCAAGTTCATTCTTGTCAATGTGCCAAGACTGTCATCATTGTGATGCTTCTTCGAGACTGTACCCAGAGACATTGATCATGATGACTACCCGAGAAACACATAACCATTGTACTTACCCGAGATTTGAAGGCACTGCATCATCCGAAATACTGCAGGTGTCCTTCTCCTGAACGACTGTGTCTCCATCCGCAATTTCTGTGTCTCATTACTTGTCCGAGATTACAGAAGGGAATGTGAGGATGTCATTGTGTTGATTACCGAAATTTCAGAGGTTCTGTCCACTTCCGCAGTTACAGAGGCTTGTCCAAATTCCCTGTCTTTGTGGTGACCCTAACTGTGAATTTATAGGTGTTATTCTTCCATAATAAGCCGACATGGCAGTGAATTGTTGTGACACTTCATTTGAGCCGACTTGACATTTCTTTTAATCCATTTGTAGGCCGACATGACTGTTCTCTTCATCGTTTTGCTAGTTGATGTCTTCAGGAGGATTGTGCTTGTCTTGGAGGACCTTTTAGACTAGAATACATTTACACATAGGCTCAAGAAGAGCTCCTTATACATGACTTTGACCCTTTGACTTTCCTAGACCTATGAAATGAGCAAGAAACTCATTTTTATAATTTACAAAAATAATATTTCTTTTTCTTGACAAGTACAAAGATCAAAATTACATTTGTAAATATCGAACCTAGTTACACTTTCTTCAACAACCCCCTCCCTTTTTATACATTATCATGGCAGATGCCCTGAGTCGAAAATTGGAGCTTGAAAGAGCCTCCCTCAACCTACTTGGCATCCGTTACAAGGAAGGCATCATAAGTATAAACCAATGTTCCACGGGGACTCGCCCCCCCCCCTAGGGGTCTAGTTTCCTCGCTCCCCCGCGCTCCGGGGACTTGGGGACGAGTAGGGGACGTTTCCCCACGCTCCCAAAATGGAGGAAACTCAGGGGGACGTGCCAGGGAAACGTTTCCCTTCCCTGAGGGGACGTTTCCCCACGCTCCCAAAAAAAGGGCCTTGCTTATAGTTTATGATTTAATAGACCTAAAGTGGTACAAAGCTACTCATGTTCTGTATGGGGATAACGTCTTGTGCTGTCTTTTGGTTTCAACAAGCATTATTTTAGAGGGTCAGTATCATGGAAATTTGCTGGACCATATAGCACGTACATGAATTTTCCCTTTTAAAACTTCTCCTTTTTTTCTCAAGTGATGGCTCGATTACAGTGGGGAGATAACTGGAGTGACAGGCAAAGAATATGAGACATTCAGTTTGTGTTTTTAATTTGCATGACATTTGACATACAAACTATGGAAGCAGCACCTATGTCATGTGGGAAATAATTGGGTGGACTATAGACTAACATGCATTTACTGCAAGCATGACAAAATACTATGGGCAGCAAGAAATCTCAGGAACTGTCGTTATATATGAATTTATACAGTTACAAAATTTACACAGAGCATAGTTGCTCAACTTGAATTCTCAGGCCTTGAAATACACTGCTAGTTTGAAGTTTGAACTACATGGAATTGCTCTAATAAGGTAGACAAATTATCCATGCCATCGTTGGTCACCCAAGTTGGTTCGCAGATGGTCATCCTGCAGTCAATGTCATTTGATAGTAAATTGTCAGAAGCTCTTTCATGTGATCTTCTCATCTCTCCTGGAACTAAAACTCTTCTTTCAGCATATGGTGTACTGTCTATATTATATATAATATAACAAACTTTCTAGCTGTTGGATCCAGTACAGCTGGACAACCCATTGTAGTTGCCCCTTCTACTGCCAATGCAGTGTTCCTGATCTGTTCATTTACCTTTTCACAGAATTCAGTGGCTACCTTATCAAGCTGAAGCTCTCCCTCTGTTTGACCAAAATCTAAATTAGAATTTGACCAAGCTGAATTAGAATTTTAAATATATTATTTTATATGATATTATAAATTTGGATAATGTCAAATGATATTCATATCAATGATCATGCTTTGCAGCTTTTCAATTCAAACCAAATTGTCATAGTGGACTCAATTAATAAATTATATTTTATATTTATAAATTTTTAAGACCTTGACACTCCCCCACGTTTCCTAAAAAATGGTAGGGAGCTTTTGCATAGGCCGCTCCCGCGCCCCCTCGCTCCCTCGCCCCCTCGTCCCGGAACCTTCGTGGAACATTGGTATAAACCATGGCAAGTTCGCAAATGATACTATTATGATGGGAGGAGCCTAGACCACAATCGCTTTGCGTTTTAAGAGAATCTTAGATAGTTTTCTTAGTGCTTCCGGGGGAGCCACTAATGATAACAAAAGCCACATCTATAGCTGGAACATCTCAAGACATAAGGAAAAAAAGATAGAAGAAATTCTGGGGTTCAAAGCAATCTGGGAATGGACTGATTTCAATTATTTAGGGATCCCAATCTTCCGAAGGTGAGCTACTCCTCAGGCTTGGAAAAAAGTGCAAGATAAAATAAAACAAAAATTGTAAACTGGGGTGGTATTTGGCTTAATTATGCTAGAAGAGAAATCCTCATTAAGTCAGTCCTGTCGACTATCCCTCTGTATTAGTTTACTGCCCTTCAAGCCCCCAAGAGTGTGCTTCAGCAAATGGGCAAATATATAAGAAAATTCATGTGGGAAGGAGGGAAACAGGAAACAAAGAAATATCATTTAGTAAATTGGAAAATGGTCAGAGCTTCGAAACAGCATGGAGGTCTGGGAATCAGGGATCTGAAAATATCTAACTTGGCAATGGGAGCAAAAATGTACTGGAGTTTGATCACGAAGCTGAGTCAATGGTGGTCCCAAGTGATCAATGCTAAATATCCATCCCAATAAATTGGTAGTGGGGGATAGGAGGTCTCTGGTATGGGCTCTCCCATCTGGCGACTAATCTTCTCCTCTACAGATATTATCACCAAAAATATAAGAAAAATTCTGGGAAACAGAGCCTCCATAAAATTTTTCTCTGATTCAATCATGGGGCTTCAGCGCTTCGATTCTGACCTATCCCTAGTGAATCTAAAAAACTTCTTGTGTAATAGTGGGGGTATTTAAGCTGGATTGTGGAGTGGAACCAACAAGGAGGTTAGAAGGGCTGAAAGCTTGAAAATATCCCAGAGGCACTTCTCATACAAAGAGACAATCTTTTAAAGAAGTTAAGAGGATGTGCCCCCATAGCTCAGTGAGAGGCAGACAAGTGGGATTGGAAGAATGCCAGTTACACAGTCAAAGGTGGGTATTCGCACATGCTCTTAAACTCCCAAATACCTCCAAAAAACTCTATTTGGGGGAAAATATGGAATGCCATCCCAAAAGTCAATTTTTTCTGCTGGCTACTTTCGTGTAAGAAAATTATTATAGTGGAAAATATTTGGAGGCGCGAACTGATCGGCCCCTCTCAATGTCTGCTATGTGAATTCGAGGAGGAATCAATCCCCCACCTCTTTCTCCACTGTCATGTGACTAAAGAAGTTTGGGTTGTGGCCCTTGGGCCTCTATTTTGCAGAACAATTTGGCAAGTGGACCCCCTGATCTTCTTTAGCTCTTGGCCCAAATCCTATTTGGGCTCCCTTTAGGCCAAAAGCATCTTTAAAGAAATCTGGTTGGCTCTTCCAAAATATGTCTGTTGGCAAATATGGTTATCAAGAAATAAGGCAATCTTTAAAAAGTTTCGGCATTCGACAAGGATAAATAGCCATGAATGCCCTTTCAACTTGTATGGAACTGCACAAACCTGATTCTGATCCTTCCTTGGATAAGATTGAATCTGTCTGGCTGGCTTCGTGGGTGTCTCCCCTGGCATTACAGGTTCTGGGGAACCGTTCTCCCTCTTGGGCGAAGTGGATTTTGAGGTTGTCCTCAGAAGCTCTGGTGGACTGGCTGAGATCCACAAATAAATGGACCCTTCAATTCGATGGAGCATCAAAAGGTAACCTTGGGGTGGCAGGAGGGGGAGGGATTCTCATTAATCTCGAAGGAATCATTGAAGATAGATATGCTTGGGGGCTTGGATGGAAGACAAACAATCAAGTTGAAGCGTATGGATTGTTTTTGGGCCTCACCTGGGCTCAAAAGAAAGGAATAAAAACCCTGCAGGTGCTGGGAGACTCCATGATTATAATCAGGCATATGAACTATGCCTCATCTGCAAAAAACACAATATTAAATCAAATTATCAAGAGATCCCAAGGGATGATCCCTTCCTTCGATTCGGTGACCTTCTTCCATATTCTAAGAGGAAATAATCAAGAAGCTGACAAACAAGCCAACCTTGCTTGCTAGTTGATAGAAGAAAGGAGTGTGGTGAATGATGTCGTGAGCACGACTAGGATCCCATAAGTTAGTTAATGACTTACAATTCCTGGATGGTGGAGGTTGAGCTAAGCCTGGCTTGGGCGATGTCAAACCTTAGAATTAGGGAATTTGAGGATAATTTCATTGGGTCGACTCCTTGGTCTGCCCTCCTGCCCCTTATCCCTCTCCCTCCCCTGCCTCTTCCCTCCCTCTCCCATTGCTCCCCCTCTCCCCTATTCATCCTTCTCATCCCTTCCCTTCGACATCCCCCTTTCTTTTCCTTGGTCGTGTCCCTCTCCTTTTTCATCCCGTCTCCCCTCCCTTCTGTCATGTTCCCCTTCCTTGCCTGCCTCGCACCCTCGACACTTGGGACCCGCAGAACATCTCCTTGCATTCCTAGGTTTGATCAAGAGCCTCGTGGCAAGTGTGTCCTTTACTTACACCCGCAACGTGTTTGTTATCATCTCTAAGGTACCACCTCTTTTAATAACAGGGATCTCTCGGTATGATTTCAGTACATTCGCCCTGGTTATCTGTGTAGGATAAGGGGAAGAGAGGAGCAACATTTATTTCAGGAACACAGATTGATCCAGAACACTCGTGGGAGGAAACTCAGAAGGAGAATGAAGGACAAGGATCAATGTTGGGAAATTGAGGCGGAAGGCTAGGAATTAATGGAAGATTATCGGGATCATAGCCCCAACAGATTCCTTAACAGAAACTGTATCATCTTGAGGCACTGTTATTGCTATATAAGGAACAATGGTCGGATAAGTTTGCATGGGTTAATGCTCCTTCCTGCTTTGGTGGCCTCTGTGCAGGCCTTGAGGCTGAAGCTGAGGTCGTCGAGTGTTGGTAGTGGGGACTGGATTACTGGGAAGAATCCTAGGGAGCCTGGTGAGTTAGAACTTTCGAGTGGGAAGTTGCAGGGGTTTGCGGGTCTAAGGTCTGTGGTTGGTCTGAGGGGTAGTGCAGAGTTGGGAATTGCTAGTCTGTTGATCTGGGAGGGGTCTTTGGATCAGACCCACAGGAAAAATTTGGACACCGACCTGCAGAGGGAGGACTGTCGGAACTCGGCTATCTTTGACACTCCAGTAGCTATGAATTCGCTCAAGCTCCACGTCTGGGAGGAGATCTAGGGCCAGGACCCTGGAGCAGCGATTCCGAAGGAGAAGTATCATGGGGCAGTGGGTTGTAGTATAATTGACGGGCATGACACAATTGCTGGGGCTGGTAATGAAATTCCACTGAATTGGAAAGTCCGGTTGATCTCGGTCGGCTTGGTGTTTGCTACAGGTGAGAAGGCTTCTACTCCTTTGGGCTGTGAAGGAGTGTTGGATAATATCCTTAGTGTGGTGTGGCTGGCAAGTAAGGTGGACTGGTGGGTCAAGGAAATCTCGAACTTGAGCGGGGAGGAACAAAAATAATTGCGACCTTCTGGGATGTCAGAAGATGGATCCGAGGAGTTAGAGAGCAGAAGACATTCCTTGGGCGAGCTCTCGAGAGAGCTAGAGGTGGAGGTCGGGTCGACATGTTGCTGGAAGAATTCGGCCAACCTGCACCACTTGCGAGCAGGAGCACTTGGAATTTAGAGAAGGACTGGCGGCTTTGCAGTGTAACATGTACATTCAGCAGCGAGAGAATCTCACAATGCAGGAGAGTCAATTGGAGAAGAGGGACCGAATTCGTCAGCTGGAGGATGAAGTGGAAGCACTACGTCAACAAATTGAGCAGTTGAAACTCACGGTGGCGGAGATCAGTAAGAACAATGAGGAGGACTCCACTGACCAGGACCTATACAAGAACGCCAAAGTAGTCCCAATCGAGCTGGACCTGAACAATCCAGCACCTCCGGACTTTTAGTCTTTTCTGTTCTCTCTTGATTTTCAAATGACAAAATGTAAATGCAAATTTTTGTTACTTCAATTTTGTAGAATCTACAGTGATAAGAGATCTATGAATGGGAATTTTTGTATGCACTACAGAGAACACTCGTATAGTGGGTATGCAAACCAAATGATGTATCACTGGTCCTTAGAAGGCTGGAAATCACTATGTAAAATCCCGGTTTTGTTTGCGAATGGGCGTGCCATATTTAAATAAAAAATCTACTCATTCTGGTTAAATAATAATAATAATAATAACTTCTTTTTATTTCTTTTGATAAATACATTTCATTATGACTCGAATACAATTTATGAAGACCGAACCTAGTTACATTCTTCAACACTCCCTCTTAACTATGGAGGTATTCATACTTACATATACAAGTACATGGAAGATATCAAAACACATGAACCATGAAGATTTTAGGCACTTACGATGCCACGAACTAGATTCCTGATCAGGGCCATCTATCCGGGTGGGACTAACATGGACTAAAGCTTTCAGCCTCTCTAGGTACCATTAGGCTTACTTGCTAACCATTAACCTAGGGAACTAGGTGCGTAATGCAAGGTCAGAGCTCTATTTCCAACGCCACCCTCCCTACTACTTTGGGAACTAGACATCAACACATATGCCGACCATATGTCCTCATAGGTATTTTACACACTCAATGCCTCAACACATCAAATCTCTCTAACCTCAAGCATGCTTTTCAATAACTTCGAGAGATTTACTTGAATAATCACAAGCCCAATTAGTAACAACCTTTCAAATATTCATGAGTAAACACAAACCGTGGGGTCTTTCGACATCTTGACGCTGCTTCACAATTTATCATAGTAGGACTTAGAGGCTTCCCAAACAAATCTTGACAAAGGTTACATCAATCATTCAACTTCCTTTCCTACTTTACATGCAACAACCAAATCCTGCTTTCCTTCTTTCAGTAGCACCTCAATATGCATTCTCCAATTTCTTCAAGGTATCCATCATGACTATAATATGCCCTCCCTCTCAACTTGGGAGATATCCTTCCTTTTATCTTGGCTCCTTAACTTAGGGAGATCAACTTCTTTCTATGACATCGAAGAATCTTTCATGGCTTCCATCCTTATTATGAAAGTCATCTCGATCATCATCATTCATATAAGTTCCTTCATCATGCTTATCAAATCAAATTTACTTACGAACATCTTCATCATTTTGAAGATTATGTACCTGCACAACTTAGCAAGTACAACCAAATACATATATAGAAGCATGAACTTAACTATATTAGAATCATACAATAATGGAAGCATTAGACTTTAGACATCAAATGCCTAAACAACAAGAGACACATACTTTTATACTAAAACTTCTTACTAGGGTTTTGTCATAAACCCTAGATTTCATCATCAAGACTTCGAGCAACTCAATCAAGATAACAATCTTCATTATATCTAGGGTCTCAATATTTCTTCCAGAGATATGACATACTCTACTATAATATATTGCAAACCCTAGAAGCAATTCAAACAAGTATAGTTCTACAATGCATCCAACAACTTTAGAATTCATATGTTAGACTTCTACTAGGATTTAATGCAAACCCTAGATTCCATACATGAGATACTAAGCCTTAGATGTCAACAAACAAAACCAATCACAACACAATCTAAGGTTTCAACAATATGACCAACCTTTTTGTAAACCCTAGATTTTATCATCACATTTGAAACAATATCATCACATCATATCCTAGAATATCAAACTTCTACTAGGGCTTAGTTACAAACCCTAGAACTTTATGAACATCAACAATTTTGGTTAGCACATATATCTAGGATTTCATAATCATGCACAAGCATATCACAACAATATCCATTAGGTGAACCCAAGACACAGGTATCAATACATTTAAAGTCGGAGATATAACAATCTTGAATAGGCTAGGGTTTTGACCAGACTGACACACATACACCTAAGGTTTTATTCCTAGGAGCTTACTCTCGATACATAGGGGTATAAACCCTAATTTACCAAAACTTCAAGGTGGAACACATTACCATCCAACCCTAAAGGACTAGGGTTTTTATAATAATACCAATTCTCCAAACATGACATTACCATCAAAACCCCAAACATCAAAAGGATAGTATTTTCTAGATTTCATTGGTAACCCTAAGAAGACTAGGGATTTCACATTAGCATACCCTTAGGTTAGGTTTTTACAAAGAACCTACTAGGGTTCCACAAACATAATGATTTTTAATGAGGGTAGATTCAATCTAATGATTAATCTCCCAAACAAGAATCTCTATGATTCAAAGGTCTTGGACATAGCAATTGTTAGTAATGTAAAGCAGATTCATTTAGAATGAGTGAATGTACCTTTATCTTGAAGAGAACATGACTTATGATCTAAAACATACCTTGAGTTGTTTTCTAGACAAACCTTATAGGACATCAATTCCAATAGAACTTCTATGCTTTGTCTTGTGAGGTCTTCTCCATAGCCCTGGAGCTTATCATAAAGCTTTTCCTAAACAAGGAAAATATAAAAAGAAATGTTATTAACATCTAGTGTAAACACATCTGGATAGGAAAAGGAAAACCAAATAAAAAAGGTAATACAAAGAGTAAGATACTTATCTTTGGAAAAATGGTGAGGGCTCCCTCTTAATCCAATCTTGAGGGATACCTATAACTTTAACAAAACAATTCAACAATGTTTTTCCAAAGCATGTTAAACCTAAAAGTACTAGAAATCAAAGTATAAAGGAAAATAATTCAAAACTTTTAGAGTAGAAGGATAAAGTCCCTAAGAGTCCCTAGCAAATAAGTCTTTGAATTCGGATTCTTCCTTCTTGTTCTTCTTTGGTGGTCCTTCATCAACAACCTTTGCATATTCCCTTTCTCTTATCTTATTCTCGGATTCTCAGGACAATCGCTTCTATAGTGACTCATTTTGTGACAATTGAAGCATTCGATGTTGGATAGGTCTATCTTCCTTCTAGGCCCTTTAGACTTCTTGAAGTTTCCTTTGTTCTTGTGATGAGTGGAATAGGCATTTGAAACTTTCTCCTCTTCATTCTCTTTGTTGCTTACTAGAGAAATTCTAACTTCTTCTTGACTGCATGCATTCTATTGTAGCATCCATTGTCATTTGAAGTTTCTTAATAATATTACAAAAGAAAAAAAAATAAAAAAAACAAAATTAAATATTATGTATGAATTTCTGAAAAATCAAAAAGATCTAAACGCCGGAGTATTATTTTGTTTTTAAAAAAAAATCGACAATGTAAATGGGCCTGACCCATTTACTAAAGTTCATGCAGGTTCAAGAGGTGCGATCAAGTGATAACTTGATAAGCATGTTGAGGTGTGCTGTGGGGAAGCAATGAGCACGAAAATTAATTCAGGCTCAACCCTCACAGTTGATCGTGATGTTGGCATGGTTGACCGCGATCTACGACCTAAGATTACTATGGGGGTTCAACTTTGCTAAAGCTCCTGTACATTCCTTATCCCCGCAATGGGCCACCCAAATCGTTCTGCTCCACGTCGCTGACTCCATGTCTTCCGCCACCTTCATTCGTTAATCGCCCACATCACTCACCATACCTCGCCACCTCATCCACCACTCCATTAATACACAACATTTATTGCAGGTTTTTTCCCCCGTTTGGTTATTGTATATAATCAAAGCGTGAAAGAGAACATTGTATTAATCATTCGCTTGTAAAACGGAGCAATTTCCTTTCTAATTCAATCTTCCGAGTCGACAATTGTCTTCATCAACTGTATTCCGAGTCAGCAACTGTCACCCACCAGACGCCATGGCCAAGCAAGTAAGTTCTTCCTCAATCATTCATACCCCATTAATGGATGTCGAACACAATATTTCTGATACCCTCTGTACCAGTGTTGATAATATCGGTATCGGGAAAATATCGGCGAGGGTCCGGAAAATATCTTATCGGAAATATCGGCGAAAATATCGGCAAATATCGGCAAGCATAAAAAATGCATAATATATTCATTTTTTTCAGATTTCTAAACATATAAAGCAATAACAACATGAACTAAACACATTGGCACATAAATATGAAGAAGGCATTGATATATATGATGTCAAATAGAAATGATACATCAAACTTCAAAGGCGATACCAAATCCTGCTGATCCCTGATAGTGATAAATTGATAATTGTCCAAGCAAGGATAAACATCATGCACCCTGCAGCAGAGTAATAAATGCTGTATATCCTAACCTATACAGCATCTATTACTTTGATGTTGGTTACTTGTTGACCCTCAAAAGCAAAGGGATTAACTAAGGAGATAACACCTGGAAACATGATATGATAGTAAGGCAGCAGGCTATTGACATTGGACAAAGGACATAGACATCTGAATTTGATATTAGTACTAGTTTTAACTTTTGATTGACAAAGGAGATAAACACCTAGAAGCATCATATATTAGTACTTAGATTGAGGTTATAACTTATAAGGAAGGTGATTGACAAAGGAGAGAGACACTTGGAGGTGATATTAGACTTTAGTACTAGTTTGAGGTCACAAGCAAGGGGATTGACAAAAGTCAAACACCTGGAAGCTATCCCGATTCCCTGGTATCAGATTGAGGGAAGATAAGGCAATTCTTAAGCACAAGCAATAAGCTCTATGCATATTTTCTGCTCAGAACCTTCATTTGACAGGCTGGGCATATGGATAATGGGACCATACACATTTGCAAGGTTCTGGGAAGGTATTCTATATGTGGCTTATTGCTTGCCCCAAAAAACACCATGCAGCCGTGTAATGGAGCAATCTGTGGTGGCTGAGTGGATCAGTTCTGTGGCTGAGTCAAATGCTGGTTTAATGGTTTTTTCAGTGACAGGCCTTCTGCATTATTTGTGAAGCTATTCTGAGTCGATCAAACTCTTTATGACCAATTTTGTACCGTGCTAGATCCAAGACTATTGCTTAGAAAGATAAATTGTTAGATCATATTTGAAGCTTGTTCGAGTTGGCATCAAAGGTCTGTTTCTGGATCTTCCTGTAGTTGATCAAGGCCCCTTTATGTAACACTATTTCAAGATGTTTCCACAAGGATAGAGGTTGCGGTGTAGTTGGTTGAAAGCACTTGTCACATTTTCAGACATTAAGATCAGAGATACCTCAGGACATCTTCAGTGGCACATCCTACATCAGCAGACCTGACTTGACATACTTTGGCTTATTAATCATCTGAAGCTTACATCAGCTGTTAGGTTTTTATTCATATTCTGCTTACCATTGTTAAGAACACATTGCAGTATGTAACAGCGATGTGACAGAGTTGAAAACATTATGATGCCCAGAACATTGAAGCGTGTGTGTGTCCTAAAT
The DNA here is from genome assembly GCA_031772625.1 of Pinus tabuliformis. Classification (NCBI taxonomy): domain Eukaryota; kingdom Viridiplantae; phylum Streptophyta; class Pinopsida; order Pinales; family Pinaceae; genus Pinus; species Pinus tabuliformis. The sequence continues at coordinate 1,540,895,193 of CM062818.1, forward strand.
GCTGATTATTAGTTCTTCCTGCAAATCTGTCCTTTTAGCTGAAAAATGTTATTGGTCCTTTACCATAGCTAATACCGATGGCAAGGATGTGCTAATGAATGTTTTTATGATCAGTGATACGAATGTGTTGTTATTGATAAAGATTCAGAGTTCAGATCTGGAGCCACCTATGTGAAATGGCATGATTGAGTACTCTTGTTTATATGATGACTGAGACAAGCATGCCAGGGAAGTTGTAACCTTGCTGGGCAAGCATTTGACAGAGAGTTTATATGATGACTGAGACAAGCATGCCAGGGAAGTTGTAACCTTGCTGGGCAAGCATTTGACAGAGAGATCTCCAGCTCTCACGAAAACGAAATGACGTGAACGGTGAAACAAAAAACCAAAAACCAAATTTATACAGCCCGCCGGCGATATTTACTATCGTCGCGCGATATTTTAGAAAATATCGCCGAAATCTCGCAAATCTCGCGCGAAATTCAAAACAGGCAAATATCGCGATTTTTTCGGGGCGATATTTCGGCTCGCCGAAAATATCGCGATATTTGCGAATATCGCCGATATTTCGGCGATATTATCAACACTGCTCTGTACAATTAAGCATCTACCATTATATCAAGAAGTCATTCTGAACCAGAAAAAGTCCCCTATATCCATGGCAATGGTTAGGTCAGGTGTTTTAGCAGCCTTCGTCCCTAAGACTCACTTGTTTCCCGAATTCATCCAATGGCTAGCCTCAGCCATGTACCCTAAGAAGTGCTTCGTAATGAATCACTCTGGAGAAAATGTTTTCCAAGTAACCACTCAGTTAATTCACCAAGCACTGAATTACCCTGTGTTTGGAACATACACCACCTTTATTGAGGAATCTCTGGTCTCTCATTATGATAGCTTGTCACCCCAAGAATTGTCTCATGTCACCTCATTCTTAGCTCCTAAGTCAGGACAATTCTCTCTAGATGGTAATCTGTTCTCTTTAGATATTTTTGCAGTTGATATAAGACCAGTCTTGCAAGTAATTTCAAAGATTTTAGGGAAAGAAGATTCTGGACAGATTGATAAAGTGGTGCTGGGATTCTTCTCCTTAATGATGAAGCCAGAAGTAGTGATAGATATTCCATCTTTTTGGGTAAATGTCATCAATACTCAGTTCATGACTCTACCTCTTACTGGATCTTTTATGTTTCTTTCAGTCATTACTTATTTGTTTTTATACCACAATGTTGAGCATTTCTCAGGGTTGGAATTAAATGTTGTTGATCCGAACAAGAGAAAACAATCAATGGTATTTTGGATAGACTTGGTCAGAGGTGATCCAGGGGATAGTGGATTGTTTGAGTTCACCTCTTTATTCCTTCCGGTGGTTTACAAGATCTTGAATGGAACCTTACCTCCAGCTTTTCTTCCCAAAGCTCAGGAATTCCTTCAGTTGAGTAAAGATGTGATGCAGGAGCATCAAGGCCAACTTCCATTTTTTTATTTATGCAATAAAGGGGGGTGTGACATTTTAATTGTTTTATTAATTAATTTGGTATTTTTAAATAAAATAGGAATTAAATTCTAAAAGTGAGGATTTTGTAAATAATTCTCAAATATGAGAGAGTTTGGTCAGTTGAGGATGTAAAGGGATGAGAGATTTTAATTTAGAAATTAGTTTCATTAGTTTTGGGTGAGAGAGGATCCTTAGGGATTCAAGAGTGACTTTAGGATTTGTTGAGATATTTGGGGATTTTGTTGAGTGATTAAAGGGATATGAACCAGAATTGGTTCAATTCAAATTGTATAAATTTATGAGCCTCAAAGGCAAATGAGGGTAGATAGGGATAGAATAGAGAGGAGAAAGTGAAGCTTGGACAGCCCAAGGCTTAAAAGCCTCTTGGCAATTGTAAGGCCATCAACCTGGAATATCAGGCCAATAAGAGTTTGTAAGTAATTTGTTTTGATTTCAGATTATATATATACATTCGGTGATTGATTGTGAAAGTTATATTTATTTCTGGTTAAATGTATATATATGGTTGAGGAATTGATTGTTGGTAAGATCGACCAAAGGAAACCTACAGTGAATGAAATTGTGAAACCCTGAGTGATCGATAGCAGAAGTGGCTATTCGTTGGAACGTTGAGGGCGCTGTTGCACTAAATGGTAAAGGAGTATATATACTGAAACGTGAATAGTTCAAAAGATAATTGAATATGTTGACTCTATTATGGTAGATGTCATAGTTCGATTGCAGAACAGTATTTGACAAATGCGTGAAACCATAAAACAAAATCTTATGCATAACTGAAGTGAATGTTTGGGTTTGTGAGTTTAACTACAGATATAATGAGTGATGGAATGTACCTATTGCGGAAATGTATTAATGATTGCTAAATGCTGAAAGAACAAGCTATGCGTTAAATTCTGGGTTGCAGAACATTGAATGCCGAGTTAATAGATTTGAAAGTGCGCAGATCTGATTTGAAATGGTGATAGCATTGCAACATTGATGAAATTTGGGTTTTCAATTCGTTATATCAAATGCGTAAAAGAAATCGATGGTAGAAGTCGAATTTGAGGCGTGAAGACAGAATAAATGGTACGTGTCACATCTGCAATTCATACAAACACTGGTGCAGAGGACAAGTTTTCAGAACAGTAAGCAATAGCGTTGAATTCCGAATTGATGATGTGTGTTGCAAGGAGAGGTAAGTTTATTTTTAATTCAGAGTCTGGTTGAAACTTCAGAATTTTGAATCGATTAACTAATAAATCGATGGGTATAGAAGAAACAATAGGAAATCGATTTATAGAAAGGTATTGAAGTCGAGAAGAGGCGGAATTGATAGTGTGGATAGAAGGTGGAAGACACAGTTTGCCGGAATACTTGTAAAGAAGTTTCAAGTGGAATGTTGGAAAACGGATGCCGAGTTGCATGAACCAGATTGACCACCGTGGAGGTAAATGAAATCACATGAGCAGATTGTTGTTTATAAGCGCTGGTAGAGTAACAGACTCTGTGAAAGATCGATTGCCTAAATCAATTTTGATTGGTGAATCTCCATACAAGGAAAGAGGCTAATCTGCGCCGAGGAATAGAGTTCATTTCTGGCCAAGAACGTAGATATAAAGGTATGAAAACTGGAATCATTATGTGGTCCTGAGCCTGGAGTAAGACGCTTATACAGATGGCAATTTTAAGTCCAAAGAATGCTAAATTGCAATGAAATTTGTATACATGTAAAAATTGTAATGCATTGGATTAATGGAGTTCCATTATGATAATAATGAAGACTGTGGTAAATTGAAGGGCACAATTTGGTTGGTTGACTTCCAAATTAGTTGGTTGACTTCCAAATTGGGGTTTAAATAACTTTGTTAAGTTGTAATGATAACTCAAGGGCGCATTTAACTGAATCCAACACATGCAGGAAGAATTTGTGATGGTGTATAAACACATGAGGAATGTTGGTGATGAAATGAATGAGGGACTTAAGTCATAGTTCTGGTGTTATGAAGCATTTAAAACCTGATTGATAAACAATTTGATGTTTGAGAAATGATTATTGTGGATTTTGGTTTTATAACCATAAATATGAAAGAAAGCTTCCGCATAAAGAGTGAATTAAAAAGAGATTGAATTGGGCAAAATAGAGCATGTATGTTTATAAGCATAGAAGTTGTGAAGATCCTGGTAATGCAGGTTCAGCCTGCATCATTTTTGGTATCAGAGCCGGAATGCTCTGTTGAAATGTTTATTTTCTGAATGAGGACAAGAAGGTTTGTTGAACTGAAATGTATTTTGAATGTGTGATGAATGATGAAGATCAGATTTTAAATTTGATATGCAGCATACATAATTACAAGTGAACAGGATTACAGTGAAGGAAATTACAGAGGCGAATGAAGGACGAGATCAGGCAGGTGAGATGATTTTCTGATTTGAAATTTATGATTGAGGTTTATGGTTGCAGAGAAGACGATGGCATTGAACCTGGCATTCAGCTAAAGGCTGAATAAGGAGGACAATTGTAGTGTCCTGAAGAAGAAGGTGAGTTGAAGAGATAGCTTGAAGAGAGCAGAGAGAGTGCTTGAAAGGTTCCAGAGGCAGTGAACCCAGTATTTACCAAAAGACTGAGTGAGGAGAGCTTGGTGAGGTAAGTGGCAGCAGAAGAGATTGCTGTCATAAAGGCTAGTACAACTCGTGGTGAGTGAGAAACTCATGGAGAAGATGATCATGGAGGATCAAAGAAGAGGTTCAGAGGAATGCCACAGCGATGAGATGACTGCAGAAGTCAGAGAAAGAGAGATTGCAGTAATGAAAGTGCAATTGCAGGTACTAGAGGAATGGCTGCAAGAGTAGGAAAACCAGAATAGAGGATGGATCTTTCCACTGAAGGGAAAGAAAGTGAAGTGGCAGAGGCTACAACAGAAAAGAGATCGACAGATAAACATGCAGTTAACAGAAGAGTTGAGAAAGCTCGAGCAGATGATGGATGTACAATTGAGACATGAAGAACTCAGAGCAGCTGAGTTGGAAGAGGAGGTTTCCATTGATGAAACAGAGGAGGAGATCATTGATGATTTCTTGAACTATTGGGCAGATCCAGATCAGCTAGATAATGTGAACTCTTGTGTTTTTATAGCTGACAGTTGTGATGTGATTACAGGTTTTGTTGAAGAGGAAGTTCATGTGAATGAAGAAGATGATTAGCTGGAAGAGCTGGTATATGAATCGATGATTAAAGCTGTTGAGACTTGTAGTTTTCAAACTGACAAGTTGTGTATGAATGCAGGGACTGTAAGTGATGGTGATGTTATGCTTCAGCAATGTCACAGAGAAATTGCATTGCTAGAATATTTGTTGAAGAATTTGGAGTATGACAGGGAGATGGTAGAAGAAAGAGTTCAGTACAGTGAACGAGTGCAGAAAGATATCATGGAAGCAGATGATGTGGGAGAAAGACTGGTTGATAGTCTTGAGAATTCTTCAGAGGATTCTTTGGGCAAAGAGAATCAGCATAGTGATGTGCTGATAGTGGAGGAGAATTCAGAACAACATACTGAAGTGCTGGCAAAGGAGGACAAGGCACTGATGCCTTCTGATTTTTGTTCTAACAAGTGTTTTGTGAATGCAGGTATTGTTGCAGAACATTTGACTCAGTTGAGTAGTCAAATGAAGGAAGAAGAAGTTTTCTGTTCCAGAAGACAAGAGGGCATGGATGATCGGGTGGCAGTCAGAACAGAAACAAGCATAGAAGCAAGAAGTCAGCGAGTGACAGTACAAACTGAGCAAGCCGTCTTAGCTCAGCAGGTAGCAAGAAATCAACAGCCGAGAGATTATTTGGACCGAGAAATTGAAAGTATCATAAGACTGATGACAAAAGAATCCCGGAAGAGACCAGCAGCAGAAAAAAAGAAAAGGAAAGACAACAAGAGAAAAACAGCGAAAGATTGCAAGAGCAGAGCAAGTGGAGCAAGACAGCATAAGATATGGAGACCTGGAGGAGAACAACACATAGAAGCGGCGATAAATGGAAAGTTGCAGCATAAGATATGGGATCCAGGCAAACAGAGATCTGAACACATGATCAGGCGATCATGATTAATTTCAAACTTGGGAGTCTGATGCAGGAGCATCAAGGCCAACTTCCATTTTTTTATTTATGCAATAAAGGGGGGTGTGACATTTTAATTGTTTTATTAATTAATTTGGTATTTTTAAATAAAATAGGAGTTAAATTCTAAAAGTGAGGATATTGTAAATAATTCTCAAATATGAGAGAGTTTGGTCAGTTGAGGATGTAAAGGGATGAGAGATTTTAATTTAGAAATTAGTTTCATTAGTTTTGGGTGAGAGAGGATCCTTAGGGATTCAAGAGTGACTTTAGGATTTGTTGAGATATTTGGGGATTTTGTTGAGTGATTAAAGGGATATGAACCAGAATTGGTTCAATTCAAATTGTATAAATTTATGAGCCTCAAAGGCAAATGAGGGTAGATAGGATAGAATAGAGAGGAGAAAGTGAAGCTTGGACAGCCCAAGGCTTAAAAGCCTCTTGGCAATTGTAAGGCCATCAACCTGGAATATCAGGCCAATAAGAGTTTGTAAGTAATTTGTTTTGATTTCAGATTATATATATACATTCGGTGATTGATTGTGAAAGTTATATTTATTTCTGGTTAAATGTATATATATGGTTGAGGAATTGATTGTTGGTAAGATCGACCAAAGGAAACCTACAGTGAATGAAATTGTGAAACCCTGAGTGATCGATAGCAAAAGTGGCTATTCGTTGGAACGTTGAAGGCGCTGTTGCACTAAATGGTAAAGGAGTATATATACTGAAACGTGAATAGTTCAAAAGATAATTGAATATGTTGACTCTATTATGGTAGATGTCATAGTTCGATTGCAGAATAGTCTTTGACAAATGCGTGAAACCATAAAACAAAATCTTATGCATAACTGAAGTGAATGTTTGGGTTTGTGAGTTTAACTATAGATATAATGAGTGATGGAATGTACCTATTGCGGAAATGTATTAATGATTGCTAAATGCTGAAAGAACAAGCTATGCGTTAAATTCTGGGTTGCAGAACATTGAATGCTGAGTTAATAGATTTGAAAGTGCGCAGATCTGATTTGAAATGGTGATAGCATTGCAACATTGATGAAATTTGGGTTTTCAATTCATTATATCAAATGCGTAGGAGAAATCGATGGTAGAAGTCGATTTCGAGGCGTGAAGACAAAATAAATGGTACGTATCACATCTGCAATTCATACAAACGCTGGTGCAGAGGACAAGTTTTCAGAACAGTAAGCAATAGCGTTGAATTCCGAATTGATGATGTGTGTTGCAAGGAGAGGTAAGTTTATTTTTAATTCAGAGTTTGGTTGAAACTTCAGAATTTTGAATCGATTAACTAATAAATCGATGGGTATAGAAGAAACAATAGGAAATCGATTTAAAGAAAGGTATTGAAGTCGAGAAGAGGCGGAATTGATAGTGTGGATAGAAGGTGGAAGACACAGTTTGCCGGAATACTTGTAAAGAAGTTTCAAGTGGAATGTTGGAAAACGGATGCCGAGTTGCATGAACCAGATTGACCACCGTGGAGGTAAATGAAATCACATGAGCAGATTGTTGTTTATAAGCGCTGGCAGAGTAACAGACTCTGTGAAAGATCGATTGCTTAAATCAATTTTGATTGGTGAATCTCCATACAAGGAAAGAGGCTAATCTGCGCTGAGGAATAGAGTTCATTTCTGGCCAAGAACGTAGATATAAAGGTATGAAAACTGGAATCATTATGTGGTCCTGAGCCTGGAGTAAGACGCTTATACAGATGACAATTTTAAGTCCAAAGAATGTTAAATTACGATGAAATTTGTAAACATGTAAAAATTGTAATGCATTGGATTAATGGAGTTCCATTATGATAATAATGAAGACTGTGGTAAATTGAAGGGCACAATTTGGTTGGTTGACTTCCAAATTAGTTGGTTGACTTCCAAATTGGGGTTCAAGTAACTTTGTTAAGTTGTAATGATAACTCACGGGCGCATTTAACTGAATCCAACACATGCAGGAAGAATTTGTGATGTTGTATAAACACATGAGGAATGTTGGTGATGAAATGAATGAGGGACTTAAGTCATAGTTCTGGTGTTATGAAGCATTTAAAACCTGATTGATAAACAATTTGATGTTTGAGAAATGATTATTGTGGATTTTGGTTTTATAACCATAAAGATGAAAGAAAGCTTCCGCATAAAGAATGAATTAAAAAGAGATTGTCTAAGTTTGAATTGGGAAAAATAGAGCATGTATGTTTATAAGCATAGAAGTTGTGAAGATCCTGGTAATGCAGGTTCAGCCTGCGATCAAGATGTGAGGTGTGGTGACTAGTATGTTTTTGAAGATCATGCAGAGATTAGGCTTTATGGAGCCTCAGTTAAACCATACAGATTGCCCAAATTTGTGCCAATGAGGCTCTTGGCCCTGGAATTTATCATATAGGGTTTGAATGTGGATCAAGTCTATTTTGTTCGCATGAAAAAAGGTTATTTGTTTAAGTTGCCCAGAGCAGTAGGTCCTTTCATTGTGAACACTAGACAAGCTGCTCAAGAGGTTGAGAGGCTATTAAATGACATGTGTCTTTTACAGGTGGTTGAGTGGGCCTATGACCCTCACCAGGTTATTTCCAAGAGGAGGATGGAGAATGGGTATTCAACATTTGTACATGAGAGTAGACCAGAAACAGAGAAGATGGCAAATGAAGGTTTACAGGTCACCCAGGGGACAGAGATTGAAACTCCTGGCATTTCAGAAAAGGGTGCCAAGAGGGCTAGAGAAAATGTTATTGACTTGGATGAAGAAGAAGTAGAAGCAGCCAAAAGAGCTAAACTTTCGGATGTAGTGACTGCAGCTCAACCTGGCCTAATAATTCAATTAGGAGAAACAAAGGGTGCACCGGCCTCTCCATCTTCCAGAGAGCCTGCTCATGATCAGGTTCCTTTAATTCAAAATATGTTTGCTCAAATTGTTGAAAGAAATAAAAAGATGCAAGTAAATATGGAGGCTCAAGCTAAGTCTCAAATTGTTCCTGAACAAACAAGATTGTTATCTGCTATGGACTTGGAGAGAAGTCAATTTAAAATTGCTTTCTCTCATCCTACTGAGATGTCTATTGGATCTGCCAGTAGTTTCAAAACTGTTAATTTGACTGTTGATACTCACAAGCTTCCCATGCTTGACAAGATCAACTTGCATATGCAAACTGTGTAATTGATTGTTAATGACTTACACAAAACTAATGCAGTTGCTGTTAAAGCAAAGAAAATGTTGAACAAGGTAATTCAACAACTGAAATTGGAAAAATCCAATTCTAGGGCCCTAAATGGCCAGGTAGAAGAATTGAAGAACATTATTGTCAAAATACGTATCAACCCTGATGATCAACCTGCAGTACAAGAACTGTTGAAATCTGCTAAGGCAGAGATTGGAGTTTTGAAGAAAAAGTTAAATCTGCCTATAGGGGAACATCCCATTGTTGCAGGGATAGCTGAAGTAGAAAATGAAAAAGAGAAGCTATTACAGGACGTATTGCAGAAAACTGAAGAAGTTTCTTTACTTAAAGAATCTTTGGATAAACTGCAACAACAAGTGAGTTCTCATGTTTGTACAATAGTCATGCCAGCAAATGTAGAAGATCCAACAGCAAAGGTATTGCAGTTGGCAACATAATTGAAAATGGCTGAACATGATACCAAGAAAGTACAAAGGAATTGGAAACGGCCTGCAAATTGTTAAATTTGAGTGAAGACGAAGCAAGGACAGAAAAGGAGAATGCAAAGAAGTACCGAGAAGATCTATTAAGGATTGAAGAAGAGGTGAAAAGACTGAAAGAAAAACTGAAGGGTAATATGTCCTTAATTCAAGCCAGGGAGATTTTATGGGATGAAATCATTGAGATTATTAGGAACATTTGGGAGTTCCTTGTCATTATGTCTGATGAAAAAGCACTGGTCAGAGATATGGAAGGTGAAGTTATGAAGGACAAGCAGAGGGATCTGGACAGATCAAAATTTTCCAAAAGAATGATAGATTTTATCAATTCCAAGTCTGCTTCAAAGCTTAAAGAGCATGACCTTCCAGACAGGACACTATGATTTCAACAAAATGATTGTTAGAAATATCTACAGGAATACTGCTGAAAAGAAGTTAAAGGAGATAAAGGAAGCTGTCTCTAAGTTCAGCATATCGTCCTTAATTTCTTTACATATTCTTCACATCACATTCATATTCAGCATCACATGGCATTTTGAGACTTTTTCAGTCATCTAAATATTGGGGATTTAAGGTCAAGTCTTTCAGATTCTTCAAATAGAGATTCAACAGAGATATAAGTGACAAACATAATAAATCATTAATGTCTTAGGCACAATTTCTCCACAGCCAGGAAATTGGTTTCCTAAGGGACAACATTAATTGGCGCCATTGCCAGGGAATGAAGGCAAGAACGTTTCCCTGGGTTTGAATATTTTCCTTTGGTTGTTCAGCGAGGAGGAAATATTTGGCTGTATTAAAAAAAAATTGTAACACTGGCTTCAAAAAGGCCTCATACTAGGTCAGATACTTCACAGAAGAAAGCTCAAGCTCTTTCAGATCCTGAGAAATTAATTTCTAAGAGAAGTGGAAAGCCAAGAACCCCATTTACACCAAACCCTACACTGTATGCATCTGGCAGCAGTTCTGCACAATTTTTTATATAAACATCCACCTTTTCTTGATCAAGAATTTACATCCACTTTATTTCAAGAACCTAACTACCAAGAACAGTCTTTACAGTCTGTTTCTTTTTCAATATCTGAAAACATATCTGCTATAGTTGTTCAACTTGTACCCATATCTATATTACCCCCTTATATACTCCATTTACCTCACAGACAGGTTCAGTATGTGCTGGCACCCAAGGTTCAGTAAGTTCAGGTACAAATATGGCAGCACCTGCATTCTCGCTGAATAGGTATGCACCTATTTAGTTAGCTCAACCATTAAATCAAATGCCTCAAGAATATCTAAAAATTCTTCCTCGTTTCTCAGGGGAAGATGAACAAATAACCGAGAAGCATATAGCAGTGTTCTGTAATTTTGCAGAAAATCTAAATGTTGAACACTTGGATGTTGTTTTAAGACTTTTTGTGCAGTCATTAGATGGCGAAGCAAGAAAGTGGTTTAGAGGACTTGCTGATAATTCTATCACTACATGGGAAGAGATGGAACGTCAGTTCACTCAGAGATGGGGAGAGAAGCGAGATCATGGATACTCGCTTACCGAATTTAATTCAATCAAAAGAAAATCTGATGAAAGCATAAGTGACTTCATTAGAAGATTCAACAAGCTTTACAACAGTCTTCCAGTGGAGATCAATCCCCCTCCTGCTGGTGCTAAAGTGACTTTTGCAGGGGCATTTGAATCAGATTTTGGATTTACGTTAAGAGAAAGAAGATCAATCCAAACTGATGTTCTAGAAATAGAAGCAAATTTGGTGGCTGTAGGTAAAGCACCAGAGACACAACCTACCCAAGAAAAGGGAAAGGCCAAAGGGAAATCATCTCAAAGTTAGACATTAGAGGATATGAATAAGGTGATTAGAAATTTGTCTAACAAATTGATAAAGTTGGAACTGGAGAATAAAAATTTTCAAAGACAAATGCAACAAAACAGAGGTTTTAACTTTTAACCCCTAGTATAGGAGACAACCATTGCAGATTTTGTAGAAAGAAAAAAAGAATCAGGATCAGGTCCAAGCACCACTCAATTTGGAAGCAGATCTTGGTGTGACATCAGAGGAATATTCTAAGGATCAAGATGATCATATTTCCGCATTATATACAGGGAATGAAGATGAACTAGGAGTTGAAGGAGAAGAGCATACAGAATTAGATGTCACCTTTGATGAGAATGAAATTGATGAATATTGGCAGCAGTTTACTGATTTTATGCAGGCATAATTACACAAGAAATATGACTTAAGATCGAGGAAGAGATCTAGAAGTCAAGAAAATGAAGGTGAGCAGCAAGCCTCTGCTACCTTACAAAAGGTGATGCCACAAGCAAAGACTGAAGAGTAATAAAGTTGGTGGCAAGACGTGTGATTGCCGCAACTCCTTGTTTCTAGTGTATCTCCTCATGAGGCTAAGAACAAAAGCATGGTTATATATAAACTTGGGGATGCTCCTAGCCATATCAATCACCTCCTCGATGAAGGAGAGTTTCCCCATATCCTTGAGCAGAAAATCAATACAATGTGCTACACATGGAGTCCAGGACAATGTGTGGTGCCTCTCCATAAGCATCTTGCCGATAGACACATAATTAGTTGAATTATCTATTATGACTTACACCACATTCTGCACACCAATCTCCTAGATGAACCCATCTAAAAACTCACATGTCATTGCTGCATCTTTTATATGTGCCGACACATCCACTGATTTAATAAACATGGTACCTTTAGGACAATGTACCAAGAAATTTTGAAGGGTCCTACCCTTCCTATTTGTCCAACCATCAGACATCATTGTGCGTCCAGACACTTCCTGTGTCTGTTTCAACTTCACCAATCTAGAGTTGATGTCCTACTCTTCTGCTTGAAGGATTGGCCCCTGCAACTCCTCATATGTAGCACTTTGTACCCTGGGCCCATGACAACAATATCATCACACATTGGCTGCCGAAATGGATTGGTTTTGGTGATGCTGAGAGGTAAGTCACTCCAGAAAAGAGACCTCCCCATAACTCTATCTGTTTCTTGCTTCTTTTTTTAACTACTGATTTTATGGAAGGTTGTGCTCCATGTCCTATTTGTGGAACAAAAAATGATGACCTCCTGTGAAAATTTCTAACCTGAAATTCTACTGCAACAACTGATTTATTTCACCTACTTATTGTTCACAATAAGTTATTTATGAAATCCCTGCAACAAACATTATAATAAATTCTACTGCAGTTATCACATAATCACACAGATAAAAATACATGCACAAGAACCAATCACATCAACACAGTTATTTTTGGATAATTGTCCACGGAAAAATCCAATGTGGGAAAACCGGTGCAGCAGATGAGGGTTTTATTAATCTTCAACAACAATCGCTTTACAAGAAATGATTTTACATAGAAACTAAGAGAAAACACTTGAGACTTTCTCTTTGTCAACGTACTCTCCACTATTGTCTGAGCGCAACACTTTTATCTTCTTTCCTGTCGGATTCTCTATTAGAGCCTTGAACTCTTTGAATCGACCAAAAACCTCATCCTTGGTTTTCAGAAAGTAGATCCAAGTGTTCATGTAATGGTCATCGATGAAGGTGATGAAGTATTCGGCACCACTAAGAGCTTTTGTGGACATAGGTCCACAGATTTCTGAGTGTATCAATCCTAGAACACTCTGAGCTCTATTGTTATTTGATACAACAGCATTCAACCCAAGAGAAAATCATTGTATTTTAGTAGACATAGGGGGTCATGTGTTTTAAGGAAGTTGGATTCCTAAGTGTTGAGTTAATATTTAGGCTTTTGAGTGGTTAAAATATGAATTAATTAGATAATGTTAGGATGTTGTAAATGCTCTCGAATTAAGGAGAACATGAGTGGTTAATAATGACAAAAGAGTTAGAAGTCAATTATAACTCTTAAGGCAGTTCATGATTCGAGGAACTAGAGAGAGTTCTTAGGGATTAATTAGAGTTAGAAGTGGACTTAGAGGACATTTAGGAGTCAGTTCAGTAGATTAAGGGTTTGAACCAGAATTAGTTCAACAGAACCTTTTTGGTATAAATGTAAGCCTATGGGTAGAGTCTAAAAGGAGGAGGCCATTGATATTGAAGATCAGGCCTATGAGACAGAGGGTCTCGACATGTAATCAGTTGTTCATATTTATATATGTATATATAGAGGTTCATTCAGGAACTGTTTAATGTGTGAAATAAGTATGTAATGATTGATTTATGTGTGAATTCGTAGGTTCTGTAACAAAGGTTGCAGGCAGAGTTCTGTAGAACTACGTAGAGGAGAAGAGTGATTCGGAGGAATCATAATGGATCATTGAATCCACTTGAAGGATCAAGAAATGCTCTGAAGTGACATCGATCAAAGGAGCATGCGAAGTTAAGCTCAGGAGGAAGAGTGCACAGTGAAATAGCAGAAGACCCAGAACCTTTTGAAGAAACCCGAACCACAGAGAAAAATTGAAGAAACAGCGTAAAAACCAAGTGAAAGGGATGAACGGAGAAGTGAGGTGCCAGTACACAGCAACCGTTGGATCTTATAGATCAACGGTCCAGATCATGTCGCATGGGGTAGTGTTGAAATATCGCATCGACGAATTTTAACAAAGAAAGGCGGTTTAAACACACAAGTGGTATTTCAGACGAGTGAGAAGTGGTAAGTGGTATTGAGGAGTGAACACCCGATCCCACTAGCCGAGCGACACATAGCAGCGAAGGAGAGAGGGAAAACCGCTTTTTCGGGTGGTTATTCTTCGTGCCTGTTGTCTATCCGAAGTCATCGTGGACCGTTGGATCTACTAAGTGTAGATCAATGGCAGAAGACCGTCAAGCGACTTTTGGAACGGGGAAGGATCTCGACCGTTGGATCGATTGCTAGATCAATGGTCAAGATTTAATCGGAGCTATTGGAACGAGGTTGGAACGACCCTTTTAAATATGGCAATAGCGATAGCGATTTAATCGCAACCGTCGGATCGGAAGCCAGATCTACGGTCCTGATTGGATCGGAGATCGGAGGAAGGAAGGAGCAGTGCTTCGGAAATGGTTGAAAGGCGCGGACCCGAAAGTTTATAGAGGCGGACTCAATTCCATTTGAGTTCCGGCCTTAAGCATTGGAGCGGGGTTCCGTGTGTTTTCTGTGTAATGCGGAGATTGGAGGGGAAATGCAACAAGCGATATGAAGTGGACCCGACAGGGTTATATGGGCGCGTTTGTTATATTTGAAGTCTGACAGTTTAATCGCATATCGGATGCGGAGGAGGTGTGTATTAATGTGACCTGCGGAGGAGCCGATACCCGATTGCGATAAAGGTGTACCTCGGAAACTGTGCAAAGGCTTTAAAAAGGCGGAAAAGGTAAGTTTATGCTGTTTATGTGTATTTCTATGTATAATAGAAATAAAGCACCGATTGAAGGTTTGGTGGTTAAGTCCGCATTAACCAAAGGTTAAAGAGGGGTTTGTTATATATATGCGGCAACAATGCTATGAAGGCCTAAAGCGCGGATAAGGCTTAAACTAAAGTTTATAAGGGGTGATTGAGTTCCGATATAAAGGAAAAGGTGAGTTAAGGGTTAGACTTTATTAGTCTATAAATCATTCCGCTTGAGACTATGAAAGGGGCCTAAAACCTTAGTAAATGAAGATTGGACTCCTTAGAGAGTTTGAATTCCTGGGACTAATGTGCTTATGCATTTTATATGCATACTGTGGGTGTAAGCGGGGGTAACCCCGCATCATTACTTCTGGAAAATGCTGCTTTGACATACTTGCCTAGAGCACACCCTCTACATACATCATCTCGTTCGGTACTTAATTTTGGAACTCCTGATACTGTTTTCCTGAGAATTCTCGGAGCCCCATGGTGTAAGTGTCCCATCCTGCTGTGCCATAGTTCATTCAGATCTTTATCTCCATTGCTGCCTATCAGTGCCATTGGAGATTCTAGTTGTAATCTATACAACCTGTTAGTTTTGATTCCAATCTGGGCCTTTTTTTTCCAACTTGGGTGTTTGACATATACTTTCTCCTTAATGAAGAAAACGTCATAGGCCTTGTTTTGAAGTTGAGATACAAAGAGTAAGTTCATCCCCAATCTTGGCACATGCAGCACATTAGTTGCTCGAAGCCGCTCTCCTGCTTTGGTTTGAAAGACTATAGTACCTCTTCCTACGGGGGTACACTTTGCCTTATTTCCCATGGTGATCTGAAAATTCATCCTTTCTTCCTAATAATTTGAAAAACATTATCGAATTCCTGTCATATGCCAGGAAGCTCCACTATCTATGTACCAAACCTCAGAGGAGGTAGAGCTTGCTAGGCAAGTGACTTCTTCTTCCAGTCTGGAAGCTAACATAGAATAATCGTGATCCATGTCCCTCGTGCTTTCTTCTGGAAATCTGCATGAGTCCCTTTGAGTTGATGCCTCTGCATCATGCTCCTGACCCATAGCTGATTCTTCTCTCCTGTTGCCGGATCTCTCCTCTGATACCATGTGAAAATTTCTAACCCGAAATTCTACTACAGCAACTGATTTATTTCACCTACTTATTCTTCACAATAAGTTATTTACGAAATCCCTTCAACAAACATTAAAATAAATTCTACTGCAGTTATCACATAATTACACAGAGAAAATTACATGCACAAGAACCAATCACATCAACACAGTTATTTTTGGACAATTGTCCCTGGAAAAACCCAATGTGTGAAGACCGGTGTAGCAGATGAGGGTTTTATTAATCTTCAGCAACAATTGCTTTACAAGGAACGATTTTACATAGAAACTGAGAGAAAACACCTGAGACTTTCTCCTGGAAACTTTCTGACACCCTAGAGACCCTTCTCCCACTTCAGTGTCACCTCTGCGTCACTCTACGTGGTTCTGTGTCCCTTTGCGTCAGCCAGCGTGAGAGCTGCGTCTCCCCTGGACTGCGTCTCCCTCTACGCTGTCTCTCAATACCCTTGCATCACCTCTTCCTCAGTCACTGACTGGTGCTGATACCCTTCTCTTCCTCCACCCTGCAACTCTCCTCTGAAATTGATCTCTTTCTCTTTGAGAATCGATTTTCCTTGGGATACTAAGTATCTGCCGGTCTGTCTCCAAATGATCCTCAAGTCTTCTCTTATACTTTTCCTGTTGATGAATCAACAACCAAGATTAAGTCTTTAATCAACGACTAAGATTAAAACAAACTTGATCCTCATCTCTTAGAAGCTTCTCACCCTTATCTTTATTAATACCCATTAATATTTTTGTTTTCCTAAGTTTAGACTTAGGAACCCATTAAAAATATTAATTATTTTAATACCTCCTCATCCGGGTGGAATCTCCCCAAACCATTTCTAGGTCTTGGAGATCTCACGTACCTTAGCCTCTCCACCAAATTTCAAGGCTAGAGCACATCCGATGCTACCCAAAATCAACACCTCCCACTCCCAGTAACATTAGCACTAGTAGGTGACGCTGTGGAGCACCTCCCACTACCCCCAACCTCAAAATCAATAGAAGATATCCCGAAAGATCTACTTGCATGTTCAACCTTCTTTCTTTCTGCCTCTTCCTTCTTTCTGTCTTTTTCATCAATTGCTTCAAGAGCTTTTTGTATAAGCTCCGCACTAGAAACTGTACAAATCCCAACATCATGTCCAGGGAGTCTAGCCAGATGGTATTTCAATTGCGTAACCCCCCGTGTCATCTTGGTTCCACACAATTTGCATGATAGATATGCCTGATTTGTCCCACCATTAGGCTCCCCATATGCCCAAAATGGGTCCAAGGCTTTTGGCATATTTGTAGTGAACTAATTCAAACCTAGGGCACCGCAAAAAAATTGGCATTAAACACCCATACACAAAAAATAATAAGTAATAACCACCTCATTTAAAAAATATTTTTTTTACTACATTATTTGCAATGTGAATGAAAAATGGCAATAAGAGGGTGCATAAGAAAGTTAAAAAAAATGAAACTTGCTATCCAAATATGGAGAAAACCCTTGCATTGGCTCATGGGCATGAAAATCATAGCAAATGGAAAAAAAAACAAAGAAGCAAAATGTTGGTAGGCAAAGAGGCAAGCAAGCATAACCCTAAATCTATGAAAAAAGTCATTAACATAGGGGTTTTTAAGAACATACCTGTTAATGGAAGAAATGAAGTTTGTTTCACTGATCTTTGATCCACAATGTTTTTTTAGTTCATGGTGATAATGGTTGTTTGATCCTCAATCCCTCCTTGAAAACCACCACAAAGCTCTTCCCTTCCTTCTCCAAGACTAAGAAACCAAAATGAGCAAATAAAACTACCAAAATCACTTTTCTAGCCGCGGCCTAGCCTGCCCGGCGATATTTGAGGTCGTAGCAACATATCGCGATATTTTCAGGCAAGATATTTTCTTGGCGATATTTTGGCTTGCCGAAAATATCGCGATATTTCCCAATATCACTGATATTTTGGTGATATTATCAACATATATATATATATATATATATATATATATAGAGAGAGAGAGAGAGAGAGAGAGAGAGAGAGAGAGAGAGAGAGGTTTATTTTACTTGTACAAAATACCACAATAATGATACACAAATTCTCCCCTATTCTATGGAGCATAATAGGGCAATATTGGCTTGTAGTTGCACAATTCCAAAGATGGATATGATCAAAATGCAAGGAACTTGTGTTAATTGTTGGAGTGCAAAACCATAAATTCAAATACATAAAAGAGTGATAGTATCTGATTCTAAGTAAGACACATTGGTGTTCAGGACAATGTCTGCAGAATTTGTTGAGTTGGTGGGTGTTGCTTGTTGGAGAATCAAGTAGGGCAACAATTAAAACAATTCTCCTTATCCTAGATAAAAGCTTGTGAACTTATGATATCTTCTTTTATTCTTTGTTAGATTCTTTTCATCAAACAATTATCAAGACCAACAAAACATGAAGATCATAAAAGACAATGGACACAAGAAGTAGGCTCCAAGCCAGGGAAAAATCCTTCCAAAGGGGAAACCCAGAAAGAATCTCTTCTCTTCTTATAGAATGAGATCAAATGAGAAATCCAAGACCCAAATGCCAAAACAGAGTCCACTCACAAGCTCCAAGTTAGCTCTCCTTCCAAGATTTTTCAACAAGTCAAAGTCTTCTCAAGTCAACGATGGTCAAACCCTTCCAAAACTGGTCAAACATCAAATTTTGGCCCCTGCAACAGAACTTTGGCCTCCTGCAACAGACCTGCAATTTTCGGCCTTCCTGCAACTCTGAAACTTCACACGTGTGAAGTTTTCTAGGGCAGATTCTCTTCTTCAATGACCTTGCTTTCTCTTTCCTTGACTTTAGACTTCTTTCCTTGTCTTTCTCACCGATTTTCTTCCTTCTTTCTCAAGAGATCAAACTTGATGAATGTGTCTTCGAAATGAGGTCGAACTGCTCTTATATATACATAGTTGAGGAGGTCGAATTACCCCAAACAAGGCCGACTTGAAGAGGCAGGGCCAACTTGGTCTTGTAGGGACAAAAATGATATTTTGACTGAAAATAAATTTTTCTTTTCACTTTCTTTTCAAAGTCCAAATGAGACTTGACTTCAAGACTTATGACAAATATTCTTTTGACTTGACAAACCCTAGAAGCATGAAGAACATGCTTGACCTAGAACAGCATGAAGCCCATGCTTTAAATAATAATTCTCTTCTTTTTACAAAAATATACAATGCCACAAGTACAAAGGTAATTATGCATACTGAATCTAGTTACATTTTCTAGCATTGCTTGGTTTTATGCTCCTTATATTTCTATAGGATATGCATTGTGATGATGGCATTTAAAGTCACCTACTGCAAAACTATCATGGAGAGGTTGGCGTTTATTTGTGCTCCAATGTCTTTGCCAATTTGTGCAGTTATTGATAGTTGTGTATGATTCTAGTATCTAGGATTGGCACACCTTATTGGGTAATCACAATTTCAAGCATCTTAATTAAGAATTTGAAGACATTCCTAAAACAAGGTTGACCTTGTTACCACCCTAGTCCCCACTTTATGTGATAAAGTCTTAAAGCACAAATAAGACGTTGGAGGAACTAAGAGTGCCTACTCACTGTCAGCATAGTTGCTCCCTTTCTCACTTAAGGCCTGCTCTCCTCCATGACAAGGGGTGTATCCATAGAATAAGAGTGCTAAAGTTATACAATGGAGGTTCAAGGTGGTGAAGAGTTAACTTTAGCAAAATAGAATCATCGTAT
The DNA here is from genome assembly GCA_031772625.1 of Pinus tabuliformis. Classification (NCBI taxonomy): domain Eukaryota; kingdom Viridiplantae; phylum Streptophyta; class Pinopsida; order Pinales; family Pinaceae; genus Pinus; species Pinus tabuliformis. The sequence goes on from CM062818.1 coordinate 1,540,914,721, forward strand.
GGATCTTACGATTAAGGTGATGGGTGGACCAAGACTAGTTCCTATCCATTGGGCAAATGGAATGAAATGATAAAACTAAGAGGGCCTGTTTTCTTATGTGATTACGAAAGAATGGAGTTGTAATTAACATGCTACATCAATCCTATCTTGGTGTCCACTAACACCGAAAATAATTTTAAGGAAACTTAATGAATGCAGGTCTTCAAACATGCATGAGAGGTGAGCCCACTAAGGGATAATGTGATCTGAAATGGATCCAAACAAGACAAATGGTTGTAAGACTCAGTACCAAGTGCAATTTGACAATTAATGAAGGTTAAATAAAAGAAAAGGACAATGCAAACCTTTTGAAAAAAATTAAGGAAAAGAAAAGAGGAACAAAATAAATGAAAAAGGAGAATGAAAATAGGAGAGGAACAAAATAAATGAAAAAGAAAAATGAAAATGGGAGAGAAGAGAGCTCGGAATGGGAAGTGAAAGGTTGGGTCTTTTGGTTTTCTGTTACCCCATTTCAGCTTATATCTCCTTGTAATTAAGACTCACAAAGGGATTTTTGCTTGCCATGAGGTGGGAGGCACAAGCGCTGGGTGTGTCAATTGTAATTGGCCATAAAGCCATAAGCTACATTCTAACTGGATATTGTTGAAATAGAGATTGTGCAACCAGTTGATGCTGGTTTTCCCATTTGGGTTTCTAGGTAAATACTATGTCTTTGTGTATGGATTTCTTGATGGTTGTAGAGTAATATTTGTTGGAAGTTGTAACTAGGTTCGGTCTTCATAATTATTTATGTCATTGTATATTTTATTTAAAAAGCAAAACGAAGAAAAAGAAGAAAAATAAATTTTATTTTTAAGCATGTTCGTCATGCTCATTATTATTTGTATTGGTCAAAGTCAAAGGGTTATTTATAGTATGGAATATTTATTTTCAAAAATGTAATTTTGGGTCAAAATGCCTCTAGATGCCATGTCAGCTCTAGATCCATCTTAACTTCGGATCTATCAAGTGCTGAGAGGGATCAAATATCTCAAGGTGCAAACCTATTTTTTAGGTTGAAAACTTGAGGAAAGGTTTGCACCTCGAGAGATTTGATCCCTCTCGGTGCTTGATAGATCTGGAGTTAAGATGGATCTAGGCTGGTTTCAGTTGTGTGTGGCCAAAGAAAATCTAACGAACATATGATTAATTTTATCAATAATATGTAAATTCATCTAATATTAATATAATCATTTTAAATATGCTAAATATGTCTCAGATTAATTTGGTCATTTTAATTTTAAATTTGCTTAGTTACCTCAGTTTGTTGAGATGATAAATATTGTTAATAAATTTAATGATGAAAATGATGAAATAAAATTTTTGAATGTAAAGTGACAATGTAATAGTGTTGAATGATAGAAAATGTGAATAATAAGAATATAGTCAATTACAAATAGTCTTCATTGTGATTAATCTCAAACTATTTTCTTCTACTATTCTTATTGTCACCCTTCTTACCTTTGTCATCTTTCCAAATCGAAATAATGAGAAGAACACACCGACACTAGGGCAGAGCAACACTCAAACAGAAATAAGCCAAGAGGAGCACAACCCTAGAGAGAGAGTAAACACAACGGTGAGTGCACTAGACAGAGCAATAAACTCAAACACAAAATAATGTGACACTTGATGTAATAACTACCTGACATGATAATGATAAATATTATATCAAAGCTCATGAATAGTTTCTTTCCAAGCAAGTGACTAGTTAGTGTATATGTGATGTCACAAACCATTATAACATTATTCATCATTCATCATATTATCCACCATTGTTAATATTTATGGATTTGTCAACTATATCCTACACACATGACATAATAATGATAAATATTACATCAAAGGTCATGAGTAGTGTCTTTTCAAGTAGATGACTAGTCAATATATCTGTATAACGTCGCAAACCATTGTGTCATTAGTCATCATTCATCATATCTTTATGGATTTGTCAACTATATCCTATTTACATTGGATATTTTTAGTTATCGAACACGATTATTTGTAGCAATAACTTTGTATCAAAATATACTCATATACAATAGAAGAAATATACATAAAGGGAAGAGAGATTCAATATATTATTGAATGTATGAAGTTCAATGCATCGAGTCTCAAGTGAGAGATGAAGTTAAGTAAAATTACTCATTTAACCATAGAGTGATTTGTGGTAAATTAATCATTAAGTCACTACTATATTAGCTCAATACAATATAAAATTCCTACACATATAGTCCTAGGTTATATATTATTACAATATATGGTCATTATCTAATATCAATTTTATCATGTCTGCTACTCTGAAATTGTGCATGGTTGTTCACTGGTATGCATGGCATTTGCTATTGACTTCTCGACATATCACTCTAATGAAGCAATGACCAATTTTGTTCATTCTTATACTTAGATTACTGTTGAATTCCCCCTTAGTGTGAATCTAAACCTTCATGGAATTAGTCAATGTTTAAACTCACGTAGGATCAAGGACATTAAATTTAATTTTTGTTCATAGTATAAGGTTTTTGAATTGCCTTCATCATCCCTAATGAATGCTGTCATTTTTGACTTTTTTGGATGCTACCTGTTGAGGATGCATTAAAATTTCAATTTACATGGTACAAAACAAGGATAACACTAGGATTACTTGTATCTATCTTGAGGTCCTAAACTCCTAACTCCTCTCCCTTAACGAGATTTAAATGTTTGTACATCTCTTATCCTTTTAACATCCACAAGTTGAAGGCAAAACTTAAATACCTTCAAATATGTTGGAGATGAGCAAGTAGGATTCAGATGGATTGTGTGGGGCATGCTCCATGATAATTGAAGGGGATTGATGAGCTTCATGAGAATTCCATTTGACTTATCATTCAAGTTTTAAAATTCTCACACACACATATATATACCCTAATTTGTTGAGCTCTTAGGTAAATGATAGCTAAGTAGTCGACCCTTTCATTGATAGATTATTGCAACGTTACTGTGTAAGGTGGTTCAATAGTGAAAATTGTATCAATGTTGTCACACTCAGACTTGGCAAAGAGTGGGCTGCCCTGGGACTTGGCAAGACTTTGTGACTTAGGAAAGAATTGGGAAAGATAAGGAAAATACAAAAAACCTAAATATATAGTAAATTCTCTAAACAAAATATAGCAAGTGTATAGCAAATTTGTGGCAAGTATCATGAGTTTTTGGTGAGGCTTGGTGAATTTGTCGATTTTCCCACGAGTTTGGTGAGTCGCAAATACTCATTCTAGCATAGTAGCAAGACTCAGCAAGATTCACAAGTCTTAACTGTGCCAAACTACATTAAAAGTTAAAACTGTTGAATGATGGAGGACTTTCTGAATATACTGCAAATTGAATGATGGAGGATGCTTTTGATTGTAATGCAAGTTAAATGACTATGGTTGTTTGTAGATTTTTGAACAAATGTGATGAATGGATTCCAAATGTATGTTATGACATTAATGCTTGGAATGAATGTGTGTGAGGTTGATTGCAAGTTCTGTTTGCTTTTATGTAGTAAAATTTGTCTTCTAACCACTAGGCTACAGAACTTGTTATGCCAAACACAGTTTAACACACTCCCATTTGGAGTACTATTTCCATTTTCGAGACCCTTATTTTCTGTAAATTTCAATAAACTTGGCTATTTTGAAGTTTGCTTGTTATTTTTGTTTGGTTATATTTGAGTTTTGTTCCCTTGCAGGATGGTGTATGTGGAGGCTTGTTAGAAATTAATTTTGGAGGTAAAGTGCCTTATTTTGATAATATTACCTTTAACTGTTTTTGGTATGCATGCTCTACAGATAGAGTTGTATAACAACATAGTAGATAAGCAAGGGGAAGAAGGTGTGGAAGTGGCCTTGAAGGCATATGATGCAGCAAGAGGACAAAATGACCAAGCAGCTGAGACTACTATCGGCAGCAAAGTTTCAGAAGCTCTCAGAAATAAGGTATACATGCTTGTGTTTATAATATATATTGTGTTTTCTGTCTGAGTTAGTTTAAATCTCATGGCTAGGTTGATTAGTATGTTACTGGAAATCTGTTTTTCCTACCACCATAAGTAGTCACCTTGCATTTGATGTTAGTTAAGGTTCCCTACTTTTCAAGAGAGATGGGACTCACAAATGCAAGTGGAGACCTTATTTAGAGTGAAGCATCTTCATGATATGAATTAAACTTTCCTACTTTTCATAGAAATGAAGCCACCGGTGAAAATGAAGCTTACTTTATCATGTAACATCTTCATGAACATTTACATTGTGTTATATGGCAAGGGATATAACCTGATATTGAAACAAGTAACAACTATTGTGGTGAATGGTTTTATTTTTATTTTTTATCTTAATATAATTTCTTACATTTGCTAGTACATTTAAGTGCACTTTTTAGAGAAGCAGGATCCTTGAATACAAGAACCTGATCTAGAGTGAACAATCTTAATGATGCGTGTTAAGCTTTGCAATGCATATTTGGAGATATGGGCCGCCAATGAAAGTGGAGCCTACTTTAGCATGGAGTATCTTATTAAATATTTATATTTCGGGTTATATAACAAGGGCATAAAGAGATTGCGAAGGAAAAAGTATATTTTATTAGTTCCAACATTCCATTTATATGTATTTTTTGAAGAAGAAACAATTAATTGACCTGCCAATAATGTGCTTGCTTCCTTTTATACACAATTTTCATGAACATATGTTCCATTGAGTTTGGGGATGAGGGAATGAGTTTTGGGGAATGTTGGAAGACACCCACGATCTTACAAGTGACATGCAAATTATAACAAGAAAAATATTAAAACTCTAGAAACATATATTTTTGAACATAGGACTATTATACATAATAAATGTAGCAATTCTTAAATCAATATATGAATGACCTTGTTTGCATAGATATTAAAATACCCCAAAGAAAAGAGTATATGCTATTATGATATGATTCAATAAAATGTACAATTCTAAAGTCATAGGTTTGAAAGACCTTGTTTGCATTGATATTAAAACCCCACAAAGAATAGACTAGAGATAATGTACAAGAACCTATCAAACATGGGAGTCAAAAATCTTGTTGCATATATCCCCCATCACAAAAACATACTGCGTATATTTCAAAACGCATTACATGGATAATATGTCATGTTCTGGTTGTTGAATTGGTGAGTGAATATTTTTCAACAAGATTCATGTGCCATAGGTGTCAGTTGAATAGGGGCATCCACGCATCTCTAAACCTATCAAGGGACATCTCACAGACCTAGCTTGGGAAGAGACGTACAAGGGATTGCGAGAAGTTGCTCATGTTCTTGAAGATGTCCCAGTTGCATCCCACAAGTGTGCAGGTTCTTTCCTTCTCTTTTTCTCCGCAATAAGTATAACAAGTAGAACTAGGGTTTTCAAATGCCACAAAACTCTAGTCTTCTTTTCTCACAAGAGCTACAAGATGAAATTACTATCTTTGCCCCTATAGTGTTTAATACAATCCCTAGTCTTCTTTGTCTTCTTAAGGTGAATCTCTAACTCTGGTCTTTGCTTGAAATTTCCTTAAGAACCCTAGCACTCCAAGGCAAAGAGGGAGAGTACAAGGAATAAGAGTACAAACAAAGTGACTAGTGCTCTCCACTTCTCACATTTCCAATACAGCGGTGTGCTGAATGAATGGGTGAACTCTCTCCTTTCTCTATTTTTGTGAGAAGTTAGGCATATGTGCAAGTCTTCTGAGGTAGTTTTTGTGGAATTGCAGGCTTGAAATTTTAGGGGCCAAAATTTCAGGAGATGACCAAATTTATGAGATTTGACCAATGTTGACTTTTGTTGACTAGGTTTTGTTGGAGATGGATGGAAGGAGGGTTGACTTGGGTCTTTGTGGTAGTCTTGGTCTTGTTATTGGGTCTTGGATATCTCACTTTTATTAGATTCTATAAGAAGACAATTTTTCTTTGGTGTTCCCCCTTTTGGGGTTTTGCCTAGCTTGGAGCCTAATTTCTTGTGTTCTTTGTCTCTTGTGATCTTGTATTTTGGTAATTGCTTGATGAAGAAGAGAATATAAAATTTAATAAGAAGGCAACAAACATTCACAAGGAATTATCAAGTAAGAGAAATCTATCCTATTCTACATGCATTATGATTTCTCAACACCAAGCTCACTTCTTTAGTCACGACTTCCTTTGCTGGTTAATGTTGCGGCTGTCTCAAACCACAATCTGTAAACGCTGTTAAGCCTAACCCCAATTTTCTTAGCCACCTTGGTGTTTGAAGGTTTTATGAAAGCCCTAACTTGTCTAAAGGTCACCTCATACCCCTTATCCTCCAATGCTGAAGCTGAAACGAGGTTCTTCTTGAGCCCAGGTATGTAAAGGACATCTTTGAGATACAAAGGTTTTCTAGACTCCCTTCTCAAATATGATCGTACCAGTACCTTTGACTCAGTACTTCCCATCATCTCCCATCTCATTGTCGAACAACATGTCCCTTTCTGACAGTTTCCTAAAATACTTCTTGTTTCCTATCATATGACATGATGCACCGTTGTCCACATACCATTAAAATTGGTAGTCACTGAGTTTTCCATGCAAGCAAATGAGTGAAAACTTCTTCTTAAAATGAGAAGAGAACTCATCTATATCTGTAGAGGCTGTTACTTGGTCCTTCTTGGACCCTTTCTTCCTGTTAGGGAATTTAGTAGCATAATGCCCAAACTAGTGGCAAGAAAAGTAGTTGGTCTTGCTAAGATCCTTTTCTTCTTCTTACCTTCAAGCTCAACTCTCCACCACCACTGCTTCTTTTTCCCTTTGACTTGCCCCCTTTGTTGGCTGGAGTACAATTTTCTTCATCTTCCTCGATCTTAACACAAGACCTAGCTTATCTGCGAATCTCCTCTTGGACGTAGTCACCCCATAATTGCTCCCAATCTTAAAGCTTTTCTCTAGCACAAATCTCATCTGTAAGGAATTGCCACGATTTGGTAAAACCCAACAGGGCGAAATTTACCAGATCCTTATTTGGCATTGTCTCATCCACACCAGCTAACTCTTCTCGTACTTTGGTGAACTTGGTGAGGTAACATACAACAAAAGCAAACCTGGACATTTTAATGTTCCTAAGCTTGTCCTTCGAAACCAACTTTTTGGCCTCGCTTGAATCTTGATAGGGGCAATGATGGCTGTCCACATGGATTTGGCAGTCTTCTTCCTAGTCAGGTGAGGAATAATGTTGTCTTTGACTCCCTCCAAGATGATTTTTCTTGCCTTGGCATGCTTCTTGTTATGCTAAGCCAACTGTTGAGGGTCAGTGGGTGCAGCTGGGACATTATCAACAAACTCCCATACCCCTTGTTCCTCTAGCACCACTGCTATCCTCTCATGCCAAGAACATAAGTTGGATGGTTCGTCCAATCTGTCTTCAAATTTGAGACCCCGATATGCCATACTGCCAATACACATTGTTCAAAATGATGTGCAATGCCTAGAAACCCTAGCGGCCAAATCGACTTGGTGAACTCGCTCCCTCTGAATTGCAACACTCGCCCCTGAACATGAAAATTGTGTTTGGTCTTCGATCAAAGGCTATGCTCTGATACCATGTTAGATTTCCTTAAAACTCAGTAACTGATTCACAATATTCTAAGTGTAAAAACTAGAAATACAAACAACAACTGTTCCAGAAACTTAAATTGCAAATACACTGAGTTTTCTAACTTTAGCATGCACAATGGAAATAATAAGTTAGAAGACAAACACATTCAACACATAAAACACAAGATATACCCAAGAAACCCCAACTCTAGGGAAAACCTGCAAACTTTGTGGGTCTTTTATTATCTTTAGCAAAAGGGCAATCTTCAAAAATTTTACAGCAAGGGAAAAATTCACTTTTTCTATACAGAAACATTGATAAGCTTCCAAGATAATTTGATCTCCCTATTGCGCACTCTGATTTGTCATACGGCTGTGCAGATTTGCCTATCTACATACAAGTGCAAGTTGCAGAGCTTTCCTGTGCACATGTGCGAGTTGAATAATTGCGCTGAGGCTGTAAGGGTAGCACAACCATCACTCTATCTCTTTCTTAGTCGTTATAGCTATGCAGTTTGCTGAAACCATAGTCTCTCCCTTCGTTGATTTGACACACTGCTTGTGCTCAACTAACTAGCCATTTGCTCTATCTCCTCTTATAATTTCGAGCTAAGCCCCTCCTTCACTCTCAACGGTTGAGATTAGATCTTGATGAAGGGCTGAGATTAAATCAAAAGTTAGCCTAAGATTTTAAAATTTTTCCTAAGTCCTACTTTAGGAAATAGTTACATAAATTAACTAGTGGATCCCTCTACTAGCTTTCACACTTAGGCAAGAAGAACCCTTATGTTAGGATATTCCGACACACATGAAATAGTTAAGTATAACTTGGTCTAGTGTAGAGTTAGGTAAAGTGTGTTTCTTTACTATGTACTTTTGTAACTTACAATTCGACAGTCACGATATGTTCTAGACATGAAGTGATCCGAGGGTTCATTCTCTCCTCGGTATTACCGACACTTGATCCGTGGCTTATCACTCGATTGGTCCATGATCTCTATTTAAAGAGCATGGAGGGTCATTTGTAGGGTGACCATTCATGAGAGAAGCTTATGTAATTTTTATGTTTTTTATTAATAAATTGCCTGAAGTGGCCGTGTTGGCTCAGGCCGTGGACTGTTTCCCTCTTTGAGGGTTTTAACCATGTCAAGAACACTGGTGTATTGATCTGTGATCTGTTTGTGGGCAGTGTCGTTTGGTGTTCTATCTGAGGAACTTACCCTGTAAATTCTTACATGGTATCAGAGCTATTTGATGGCCGCATCCGTTGGTGATCTAAATCCGAAGCCGATACTACTACATCCGACTTTCATTTCCTAGATCTACTGTTTATGACTGCTTTCGGCCGAGAGGCCTACTCTATTGTGTTAGGAGCATCTGTTCCAGTGAGGAACTCCTTTCGATTCACGCGAAAAGGTTTTCGGTAGCTCTAGCTATGTCATTTTTAAGATCTGGAGGTATACAGTGTTTATTCGCAGTTTTAGTTATTTTCTTTGTTTATTTCGATTTATTTATCTCTCTGTTTTTTATAACCATATCTATACCTTTCATTTCCGCGTATGCTCTTTGCCCCGTGACTTTGTGTGATCTGGGCAAACCAGAAATAGAAAGGAAGGATTTTTATCATGCGTGTGCTATTTTCCGCCGCACCTTAGTGTGATCTCAGAAAATCAGAAACATTGAGGAAAATATTTAGTTTCCGGCAAAAGCTAACTTCAAGCCATAAGGTTTGGTTTTTTTTGCATGTCCGTGTTGGGTTGTGTGGTTTTTTGTTTTGCAGACAAAAAAGGCTTTTTCAAGTAAGCACGCACCCCAAAGCTTCAGTGACTAAAAAAAAAACCCTTCCTCTTTTCCAAAAGTTACTAACCTTTTAAACTAGCTCACTTGGTCCAAAGTTACTTTATGAGAATAGAGGTCTTGAGTTCAAGTCTTTCTTTTTGTTGAGTTACTTTTTCAAAAAGCACATGTAATTTATGTTTTAAAGTTACTTTATGTAAAAGTCTTCTCACCCATTATAAAAATTGAGTCACTTATAATTCTAAAGTCTCTTTATCTTTTATTTAAGTTACAATTTAGTGGGTAGCTCATAAAGTACCATTGTAAAAGTGACTTTTACTTATTTATAAAAGTGGGTCACATAATTTTTTTTAAAAAGTAAACTCATTAGATTAAGTTTGGAAAAGGGGGAGATTTTGTTTAAATATAATATTATCATTCACTTCCGCACATTCATGTACTTCGCCAACATTTTCTTCAAAAAGTCATAACTTCTTCATCTGGAAGCTGTTTTTAGAGCCATTTTTTTGAATCGGCATAATTTTTCGAGATCTTTCCATTGGAACATTTAGTTTCAGCATCTACAACTTCAGTTTCTATTAAAATGGAAAGTCCATGCCAAGTTATTCTTGACAGCGCCAACTACCTCCAATGGGTGTCCTACATGGAGGATTTACTTAGAAGTAAAGGTCTTTATAGAATAGCCTTAGGCCAAGAGTCGAAACCTAAAGATGAAGGTAAGGAAATCAAATGGGAAAATAAGCAAGATCAAGCACGTGGGTTGATAGGGATGTTGTTAATTTTTGGTATGTTCTATGCTTAGAGCAATTTATTTCAATTTCATAGTTAGCTCAATATCGTTTCCAGATTAGCAATCACATCAGCATTAAAATAAACTGCAGATCGAACATAAACATAAATCGCAGAAGAAAAGCCAAGACAAGAGGACACAAGATGGGGAAACCCTTGATCAATTCTTCTTATATGGTGTTCAATAGTTCAGCAGAGGAAGAGAGAGATAGTACATTTACAACAGAAGTCAACACTTTGACTTATTTAAATAAGAGCATAGATCATCTCTAAGAAGATGATACATGAGATAGCTGAACTCAGTTGAAGACATGCTGCTTCAACTGATTCATCAAAGTGACTCCTTCACCTATCATTGTGCTGCACCTCACCGTGATGCACCATGCTGCACCCACAATCACTAAGTTGGACCTCATGACTATGCTGCACACATCATACTGCTGCACCTGATGCTGCCACTGTTGTCCCATGTGCCATTGTTGCACCATGCTGCCACAGTTGTCCCATGTGCCATAGCTGCATCATGTTGCCACACTGCTGTCCCATGTGGTATGTTGAACCATGTTGTCATACAGCATGTCTCATGTGCTTGCAGCACCATGCTTTCCATGTTGTCCATGCTTGTCATGTTGTCCATGCGTGCCACGCTGTCTATGCTTGCCATGCTGTCCATGCTTGTTGTTGTCCCATGTTTGCCTTAGCATTCCTTTGCTGTCCCATTTACTATGCAGCTGTCCCATGTAGCTCCATGCTTGCTGCTACCTAGTTATATTGCTGTAGCTGCTGTCCCTAACAGTCATGCTATCCCAATTGTGCCATTATTGCACTATGCCATTGCCATACCTTGCTGTTGTCCAATAGCCTTGTCATACCTTGCTACTGTCCCAATAACCTTGCCATACCTTGTTGTTCATGACTGATCTGGTTAGGGCACTAGGCAGCCCTACAGTCCTCGAACAACCCTCAAGAAAATTGCGGTATACTCTCATGAGACACCTCCCCTAGCACGTTGTTGTTCAGGGCTTGTTTGAACCCTCAAACTCTCCACACTGTCCCTGTTTTGAGGTGGTTAGGATTGCGGCCTACCATAGTCCCACGTTGTCACCTACAACCCACCTTTTCGCTGCCCCAAACAACCCTTCTTCAACTCAGCCTACCCTCGGCCTCCTTCCAGCAGCTCGGTGCCTTGTTTTAGGCCTTAAAACAGTCCTCCTTTTCAGCCGCATTAGTCCTGCGTCTAGGGCACCATATGCCTGTGGCTAGGGCACCATAGGTATGTTTAGGATAGCGTTAGGGTTGCCTTCTAGGACTGGCTGCCTTAGGATAGCGTTAGGCTTCTTCCTTGAGCTCCTTTAGGTCAACACATAGAACCCTTCCATCGCTTCACTGGCCTGCCTTCTTTGTTGCAGCTAGGGCAACCTCTTTTCCTCCAACGTCTAGGGCTTCCACTCCTAGATTTCTCTTCCACTAAAACCCAAGACAAGTGGAGAGAAATCAAGATAGAAGTGTGTGTGAAATGACTCTCAAGTCATCTCCTTTTATACTAAAACGTTGAGCACATGTGGGGTTTATTTGGTTGTTGGCCGACCTTGACGAATTGTCTTATAACACAAATAAATTCATAACTCCATGAATACTTATCAGAATCGGATGATCTTTAGATCAATTCTACACCTCTCAATGAGAGGGATCCAAGAAAAATATCAGCTGCCATAAAGAAGACGACCCACATGGAGTTTGGCCCTAGTTGCCAATTTTAACAGATGTCTATGTCTCCAGACCTTAGATTCCATATCACAGAACTTGATACCCCTGATGAAGCAATGAAACAGCTCAACAAAGTTTTTGGAATTAAAAATGAAATTAGAGCCCATCAACTAGAAAATGAGTTGCTTACGTTGGACCCCAATAATTTTTCTTCCATTGAAGATTTTTTATCTAAGTTCAAGACCCTTAGACTTCTCTTGGAAAGTGTTAAGGTTAAGAAAGAAGATGGTAGCCTTATCTATTCCATTCTTACTAAGTTGGGACCAACCTACTCTGTGTTTGTTTCCACCTTCCATTCTACTAGAGAAGCCTTTATTTTTCAAGGACAAGCCTACAAGTCCCCCTATTTTGATGCCTTTTGTGATTCTTTAATAAGAGAACAAGAAAAACTCTTACATCTTGGTCTTCTTAATCTTGGAAACTCTTCTAAGAAAGCCTTAGCCGCCCAGCAGCGACCAAACTCTGAGAATCCTAAGAAGCAGTATCCTAAAAAGAATTGTTCTAAACCAAACAAGAGTCCTAAGCACTTTCAGTCTCAACAAAATGAAAAATCAATTCAACAAAATGACAAGGCAAATTAAAACAAAGGGAATAAGACTGATAGACATTGCAACTTTTGTAATCGAGATGGCCACTTAGAATCCAAATGCTTTAAGAAGATGGAAACCTTGGAAGCAGCAATGAAGAACCATAACATCCATTTGGAGCATTCTTCAACTTCAACTTCATCTTCAGGAATATCACTTTCTGCATGTGGTTGTCAAGCATCTCGGTCTGGTTATTGTTGAAGTTTTTAAGTCTACCAGTTAGAAACCTTCCATGCACTTTATCTTATTTATTCTTACCTACTTGTTCTGTTACTTAACAAGTTATTTACAATGTAAATATTGAAAATAAACACTAGTGCGTGCTCAACATATTACAGATCAACAACTGAAAAAACAAAAACAATCACACCAAATGACATCGTTATTTTTGGACCAATGTCCCCGGAAAAACCTAATGTGGGAAAACCGGTGCAACTATATGAGGGTTTTCTTATTAAGCAATATCAGAGTACAATCTGGGTGCCAAATCCGGCCTACCCAACAGAGAATTTCCTTGGCAGTAATACCTCTCAGTTTGAGACAAATCTCATGGCTGAAACCCCAGATAAACCTTCTGGCAGCTCCTCACCTCCAATCTACCCCAGAAACCCCAACGTCTGCCTTTCTGCACTGCGTCAGCCCCTCTCTGCCTAGCGCTAGCCTTGTGTCACCCTGAATGGGTTTGCATCAGCCTTAGGAGGCCTTGCGTCAACCTTCTGGGCCTCTGCGTCAGCAACGCTGGCCTCTCTGAAGCTCTGCGCAGATCCCGACTGCCTCTGCGTGAGCCTTGGCTGCTACAACGTCACTCTCTCTGGCTACTACGCTGCTCTTTCAACACTATCTTTGCCTCTCTATCTCTTTGTACTCAATGCCCCTCAACTGCAACTCCAATCACTGATTTTATCTCTCTTAGCAAGCCTTGCTCTAGAGAATAGAATGAATGATCACTCTGGTGTGTTCTCCAAGTGACCCTCAAGCCTCCTCTTATACTTTTCTCGTTGACATATCAACGGTGGAGATTAAGTCCCTAATCAATGACTAAGATTAGATCTGGCTTGATCCATGTCTTTTGGACCATTCTAACACAGTTTCATATTAATCCACATTAATATTTTAATTTCCTAAGTTTAGACTTAGGGACTCCATTAAAAATATTAATTATTTTAATATCTCCTGAACTGTTTAGAATCTGCCCAAATCCATTCTGGGTATTGGAGATGTCATGTGCCCCAACCTTTCCACCAAATTTCGTGGCTAGAGCACATCCGATGCTACCCCAAATCAACACTCCCTCTTAGCGAGGTGTGTGCGCTAGTAATACTACTCACTAAGTATCACCCTGATCATCCGACATCTGTCCCTGTGCTGATGCTCGGCCTGCGGCCCACCATCTTCTACACTATTGTATCCTATACTGCTGTCCATTGTTCTGCCACTGCCACTACTGCATCTGTATGACAACTCCCTCTGCATCCGTGCTGCTGCTGGTCCTTTCTCCCAACACTGCATCCACATTGCACTTCCTCTTATCATGTTGCATCGTGCTGCCCATTGCTGCACTGCAACCCAGTTACTGAGAAGTAAGTAACTGATCTCCCAACTCTGACCTCTTTGTTGGGCTAGAGACCCTCCCGATGCTGAAGCTCCCTCTGCTGTTGACAAGTGCTCCCGCTCTGACCTCTGCGCTGCTGCAACAACTCCTTAGATCTCGCACCATTGCACACCTCTTTGTGCTATCCTGCACTGGTACAACACTCTTGTGCCTCTCGCACTGCTGCAGCCTGCTAGCCTCGCGCTGTCTCGGGACTCCTGCAATGTAGCTCTCTCTGCCGCTCCATCAGCATCCGTCTCCACCCACATCATCCAACCCTGCTACTCCTCTTCGGAGCTCCCGTAGCAAGGTCTAATCCAAGAGGCTGGGTACCTCGAGGATCCTGCCCCTCATCGCCTATAGTCCGCTTGACTACAGCTCGATGTCTCCCCACTTCTTCTCAAGTGGCGCGTGTGCACTCATGGCACAGTGATCATCTGTCAACACTTCCTTCTCTGCCCTTGTTGGCGCTGCCTTGGTCTCGGAAGACTCTCCCTTACTCTTCTTCCTTGGACACTAGGTCGCATAATGACCCAATTTCCCACAGTGGAAGCACTTAATCTTGGAGAGATCCCTCTTCTTCCACTTTTCCTGCTTCCCTCAGATGCTAGGGCAACATCTTCCTCCTCTTGCTTGACTTTGATCCCCTTGCTGTTGCTACCCGTTTTTGATTGCCATCTAATCTCTTCTTGGCAAAGAGAAGGCCACATCTCATCCCAAGGTGGAAGTGTCCCTCTGCCCAGTATACTCTGGAAAAATACCTCCCAGTCTTCTGAGACTACATTCAGGGTTGTCCTCACTATCAATTCTTGATCCGACGTGGCTTCTATAATAGTTAACTGATCTCGGATCTCATTCAGTCCTCCGAGTTAGGTGTCAATCGGTTCTCCCTTCGTCATCTGATATGACCTCAGCTGATTTTCTAGTAACATTCTTCTCTGCACTGAAGTATGCTGGTACAATTTCTTGAGGGCCTCCCACATCTCATATGCCGTTTCCTTCTCGGTAATGTGTGCTACTACATGGTCCTTGACCAATGTTGCACGAAGTGCCCCCCCCGGTTCCAAGCTCGGAAGCACATCCCGTGTGGAAGCGCCTAGGAAGCTTCGCCGGAAGCGCGCTTTCGATTTTTTTTGCCGCTTCCTGGACTTTTCGGAAGCGTGGCTCCGAAGCGCGCTTCCAAAGCGCCGAAGTGCGCTTTGTACGCCGCTTCGGGCATCGGAAGCGTGGCGCTTCGGAGGAGGAAGCGTACGCTTCCCGTACGCTTCCGGAAAAGCATTTAGAATTTTTTTCAATTTTTTTTTTTTTTTTAAAATTTTAGGTGAGTTTGTTTGTTGGGGGTGGGTCCACCTTGGGTTAGGGTGACGAATGAAGGCAAAAAAAATATAAATATAGCATATGCTCCCTCATGGTAATGTTAAATTCTTAAAGTAAAAGTGACATTCCCGTTTATTTTTCATTTTCATCCTTTTACTTAAATTTTTAACATTACCATGAAATGACTCAGGATGTTTGAGAGTGGTTCGAGGCTCATTGGACTTCATATGGAGAAAATAGAATTTCATATCCTATTCAAAATTCAGCAGACTTAACAGTTTTTCAGGAATTCAGGATCAATGAGATTGTGGCATTTCATTAGATCATATCGAGTATGAAGGTATGCGATTAGCATTTAATCAAGAGCACCAAGCCCTATATGTACCCTAGTGTTGGTGGTGTTAATTGTTGAACTCCTTTGTCACGCGGCACGCCCTTAGCAAAAAATTACCTTTCAATCAAGTCAAAATCATCGAACAAGCATGTTAAGCTTTTTCTACCATATTTTAACTCTTGAATTAGGTAGTTTGATCAAATTTGGGCAATGTTGACTAATATCCCTAGACAATCGAGGTAGAGGCAAAGGCTAGGCAAGAGGAGAAGAATGTAGATTCTAGATGGTTGATGCATCTAAATGGTTGATGCTCGAATAATTAATCATTAATGTACAATGGATGTTATATCTATCTTGATTTATGCAAAAATATGCATGTTTTCATGTCTTCTACAACTAATTTGGTATTTGGGATGTTTGTTTTGAGTATAAATGCAAATATCTATCTATATATATATATATATATATATATATATATATATATATATATATAGCAGACGCTTCGCTTCCTAGATTTTTGGAAAATGACGCTTCCGCGTCCCCGCTTCGTGCAACATTGTCCTTGACCTTGTCAAGGATGATGCTCTTGGCCCTCGCCATTGCCTCCTCGTACTTGTCGTTATCATTTGGGTCGACTGAGATAGCTATAATCTTCAAGGTGAAGTTCTTGACACGATTTTTGTCAAGTACGGATAAGATTCTGGCCTTCCAGACTATGAAGTTCGACGCTTCGTCCAACCTGTCCTGGTCTCTTACTCCGTGTAGTGCCATGATGCTCTTCTACTTCCCTCCTAGAAGTTCTCGATTTGACTGCCTCTGAGTCTCGATTTCCCTCCTGGAAATCCTTTTGTCGATGTTAAGATTCCACCTACTCTGATCGTCTGTGCAACCGCACCACTGATCCAGGTTTCTCGGCTAGAAACCCTCGGTAGCAACTCCCTCCTCTTGGCCTTGCTCTGTTAGGTATTGTTCTGACTACAATACCTCACCAGCTCCACTCTGCAATATTCCCACAGCCTTCTAAACCCCAGCAACCTGAAGGTGAGAGCTCCTAGGCTCTGCGCAATCCTGACACCAGCAACCCGGCCTCCTCAGCCAACTGTGTTAGCCCTCCTAGCTTCTGTGTGGCTCTGCGTGAGGCTCCCTTTGCCTTCCTTAGCCTCTGCGCTGCCTCTTCCTGGCTCACCCTTGATGACGCAGGCACTGCGTCACCCTTCCCTTGTTGCTGCTCTGCTAGAAACAACTTTTGTCACCTTGGGACAACTGTTTTTCTGCTGTTATTGCTCCGCTCGACTGATGTTCTCAGTCCTCATGTGATTTGCAATCATGCTCTGATACCATGTTGAAGTTTCTAAGTCTATTAGTTAGAAACCCTCCATGCACTTTATCTGATTTATTCCTACCTACTTGTTTTGTTACTTAACAAGTTATTTACAATGTAAATACTGAAAATAAACACTAGTGCATGCTCAACATATTACAGATCAACAACTGAAAGAAACAGAAACAATCACACCAAATGACATCTTTATTTTTGGATGAATGTCCCCGAAAAACCCAATGTGGAAAACCTGTGCAGCTATCTGAGGGTTTTCTTATTAAGCAATATAAGAGTACAATCTGGGTGCCAAATCTGGCCTACCCAACAGAGAATTTCCTTAGCAATAATACCTCTCAGTTTGAGACAAATGTCCCGGCTGAAACCCCGAATAAACCTTCCGGCAGCTCCTCAGCTCTAATCTGCCCCAGAAACCCTAGCGTTTGCCTTTCTGGACTGTGTCAGCCCCTATTTTCCCAGCGCTGGCCCTGCGTCACCCTGAATGTGTCTGCGTCAGCCTTAGGAGGCCCTACATCAGCCTTTTGGCCCTCTGCGTGAACAACGATGGCCTCTTTGAAGCTCTGCGCAACTCTCGGCCGCCTCTGCGTGGCCTTGTGTGAGCCCTGGCTGCTACTGCGTCACTCTCTCTGGCTACTGCGCTGCTCTTCTAGCACTATCTCTGCCTCTCTGTCTCTTTGTAACCAATGCCCCTCAACTGCAACTCCGATCACTGACTTTGACTCTCTTAGCAAACCCCGCTTTAGAGAATAGAATCACTGATCACTTTGGTGTGTTCTCCAAGTGACCCTCAAGCCTCCTCTTATACTTTTCTCGTTGACATATCAACGACTGAGATTAAGTCCCTAGTCAATGGCTAAGACTAGATCTGGCTTGATCCATGTCTTTTGGACCATTCTAACACAGTTTCATATTAATCCACATTAATATTTTAATTTCCCTAAGTTTAGACTTAGGGACTCCATTAAAAATATTAATTATTTTAATATCTCCTGAACTGTTTAGAATTTGCCCAAACTCTTTCTGGGTATTGGAGATCTCATGTGCCCCAACCTTTCCACCAAATTTCGTGGCTAGAGCACATCCGATGCAACCCCAAATCAACAGTTATGCACTAAATGTATCTTCTTCTTCTCATTCTCATGAGTGGCTCATTGATTTTGGAGCTTCTTATCACATGGCCAAAAACAAAGCCATGTTTTCTTCTTTAAATCACTGTAACACCAAAAATATATATGTTGGTGATGATAGATCTCTTAGTGTTGTAGGGACTAGAACTATTCATCTAGACAATGGTCAATTTAATGATGTATTACGTGTTCCAACCTTATCTTGCAACCTTCTATCTGTATATCAGATAACTCATTCAGGTGAAGGTAAAATCGTTGAATTTTCACCTCATGATGTTGTAATTAAGGACCTAGGAGATGCTAGACAGATTTTAGCTACTGGCATTGCTGATGATTCTACAATGTTGTATAAGTTTAACAACTTTGGGTCATCAACTCTTCCCTCGATATTTGTTTCTCATAATGATGAAGTGAGCAAACTTTGGCATGAGCAATTTGGTCACTTAAACTATCGCTCCCTTCAAAATCTATGTAAAGAAAATATGGTGACAGGTCTTCCTATGGTATCTTGCAGAGATGGTGTTTGTTCCGGATGTGTACTCGAAAAACATCATCGGGATAGTTTTGAAAAACGTGCCTCTTGGCACGCCTCAGCCCCTTTACAGCTTGTGCATAGTGATTTATGTGGTCCACTTCTAGTTGTTTCATTCTCTGGCTACAAGTATTTCTTAACTTTCATTGATGATTTCTCCAGACGCACTTGGGTATACTTCTTAAAACTCAAGAGTGAAGTATTTAACATGTTCTTGGCCTTTAAGGCCTTTGTTGAGAAACAATCTGGACATCAAATTCTTAAGCTAAGATCTGATAATGGCAGAGAATATGTTAACAACAAATTCATCAACTTTTGCATTGAGCATGGAATTCAAATGCAACATATTGTTCCATATACTCCACAACAAAATGGTGTAGTTGAAAGGAAGAATCGCACCTTAAAGGAAATGGCTAATTGTATGCTTCAATCTAAAGGACTTAGTCTTAATTTGGGCAGAAGCAATTAACTGTGCAAATTACATAGTAAATCACACTCCTACTAAGGTTTTAAAGAATATCACTCCAGAAGAAGCATGGAGCTTAATTAAACCAGATGTAAGTCACTTTCGTGTTTTTGGAAGTGAAGCATGGGCCCATATTCCTGATGAGAAACATAAAACCTTAGAACCCAAGAGTGAAAAATATATTTTTGTTGGATATTCTGAAGATGTCAAAGGATGTGCCACCTCTCTCTATCCCTTCTACTTTTGAAAATATATCTTCTTCAAATGATGACAGCGAGGATGACAATCCTCCCCCACCTTCTCAGGATCCTCCTTCAGCTCCTCAACTTCCAAAATGGGTCGGTGCTACTCGGGATGCAACAGGTGCTCTTGCAGGTGATCTTACAGATCATTGACTTACAAGTTCTTAGTTCAATAGAGCCTCTTCTTTACTTGCTCAAGCTTCAACGAATTATGATCCTGACACCTTTGCAGAAGCTCCAGGCCATCCAGATTGGGACACAACTATGAATGAAGAATATCGTTCATTATTGGCAAATGATACATGGGATCTTGTTCCTCTTCCAAAGGGACGAAAACTTGTTAGATGCAAATGGGTTTACAAAACCAAGATAGGACCAAATGGAAAATTTGATAAACATAAAGCTCGTCTTGTTGCTAAGAGTTTTTCACAAGTTGAAGGCATTGACTATACTGAAACCTTCTCCCCTGTTGCCAAAATGAATTCTATCCACCTTGTTCTTTCCCTTGCTACCTCTTTCAAATGGGAAGTCCATCAGATGGATGTTAAATCTGCCTTCTTGCATGGGGACTTGCATGAAGAAATCTATATGGAACAACCTCCTGGCTTTATACAAACAAACTCCAGCCTTGTATGTCAGCTTAAGAAATCCCTTTATGGTCTCAAGCAAGCCCCTCGGGCTTGGTATGCTAAAATGGATAGCTTTCTTTTAGATACTGGCTTTTCAATGTGTCATTCTGACAATATTGTCTACACCAAGAAAGTGGGTAAGTCTCTTATCATTCTTGTTCTTTATGTTGATGATCTTATCCTTACCGGTAGTGATCCTAACCTTATAAACCATGTGAAGTCCAACCTTAAAAAGAAGTTTGAAATGATAGACTTAGGACACTTGCATTATTTTCTTGGTCTTCAAGTCTTGCAATCCAAGGAAGTTATTTCCCTTTCCCAGTCCAAGTATGCATGTGACCTTCTACGTCACTTTCACATGGAAGACTGTAAGCCAGTCCCTTCTCCCTTTCAGTCTGGAGCCAAACTTTCAATCACTTGTACTTCCCCTGAAGTTGATGCTACCTTATATCGTCAGCTTGTAGGAAAACTTTTGTATCTGACCCATACTCATCCTGACCTTTCCTTTGTTGTTGGCCTGATTGCTCGGTTTATGCAGAACCCATGTGAAAGTCATTGGAAAGCAGCTAAAAGAATACTTCGTTATGTTCAAGGTACAATTCAGTTTGGGATTCATTACAGTGCAGAAGCATCTCCTCTATTGGTTGGTTTCACTGATTCCGATTAGGCCGGTGACCCTGTTAAAATTGGCAACTAGGGCCAAACTTCATGTGGGTCACCTCATTTATGGCAGCTATTATTTTTCCTAGATTCCTCTTGTCAAGAGGTGTAGAATTGACCTAAAGATCATCCGATTCTGACAAGTATTTATGGAGAAATGAATTTATTTGTATTTACTTGACAAATTGTCAAGGTCGGCCAACAGTTAAATGTGTAGCACACATGCCCAGTGAATCATATAAATACAAGAGAGGTTGATTCATTTTCTTATCATATCATCTCACTCATTCTTCTCTCTCTCCTTAGCTTTGGGTTATACAAGGAGCAGCTGACACGTGGGAAGGAGGACGCATTAGGGCAAGGAGGATGTTGAAAGGAGGATGCAGAAGCCACTGAAGGTATCTTTGACCTGCGTTGACCAAGCGGTGACTCATCAAGGGTGCGGTTTTGGTGTGGCTGCCTCTCCTAGGCAAGCCACAGATTTTGGCACAAAAATCGAGTCAATTCATCCACAGGTTTGACTAGCGTTGACTGCCCTAGATTTGGGCAGCAGGTTGACTTCAGTCAACAACAATTTTACTGTGTTTTTGGGGCTGTTTCTTCAGGCTGTTTGAGGGCTACTTGATCGGAAATTGACCATGCATATTGGAGGTCAATTTCAACTCGTTTGACCAAGTTTGACTTTGCTGGTCTAGGGTTTGCCGCTGCTGATATAAAATTACAGAATTCTGATTTTGTACTATTTCTCTCTGCTGAACTATTGAAGATAAAATAAGATTTGATCAAAGGGTTTCCCCGCATTGGGGTTTGTCCCTAGCTAGCCGCCACATCTTGTGTCTCTTGTCTTGGCTTGTTTTCTGTTGATTGTTTAATGTTCTATCTGCACTTTACTTCATGTATATGTGATTGTTAATCTGTGGCTAATAAGAAGAAAAGAAGTAAATTGCTCTAAGCATAGAACATACCATAATTTAACATGGTATCAGAGTTGAGGTGAAGACAAAGCCCAAGCAAGAGCAAGAGCAAGAGCAATCACCGAAGAGAAGGTTGGCAAGGCTATCCTAAAAACTTCATGGGGTCCTCAACACTCTTCCCCGCCGAAGACAAGCTCCGTGAGAAGTCTGACTATCACAGATGGAAGATGTCTCTCGATCTGACTTTAGAAGATCAGGAAGTGTTGGACCATGTGAGAGGCAATATTGTTGCGCCTCCATCAAATGCATCCACTGCCGCCAAAAGCAAGTGGTCCAAGGGAGAAGTCAAAGCAAGGAAGATCATCCGAGACTCTATCGACAAGTGCCTGGTGGCCTATGTTTCCGAGCTGACAACCTCCAAGGAAATCTACGATAGATTGGTGAGTTTATTTAAAGTTAATGATGCAAATCAAGTTCTGTTCCTTAGAAATAAGCTGAAGGAAATTAAGAAGGGCAAAGATGAGAGTATGCAAGCATATTTCTTAAGGATCACCGAGATCAAGAATGATCTCCTATCTATTGGGGAAGTAGTTCCTGACAGGGAAATGACTATCACAACTCTTGGAGGACTACCACCTGAATGGTATATATTCAGGACTACTCTTCTCAACAATAATGTCATCCCAGGATTTGAGGAATTAATGGCTAGGTGTATTCAAGAAGAGACAAGGATGGAAGAGCAAGAAATGCCCACACTTAAAGGCCATCCCTCTACCTTTTCTTCTCATGCTAAAAGAAGAAACAATTCTGGGGCTAAATCCAAAGGAAAGGCTGGACCGAAGGGTGGAAGAAAAGGACGATGTTACAATTGCAATAAAATGGGCCACTATGCGAGGGAGTGCCTTGATAAAAGGGACTCACACCATGACGATGACCAAAATCACTCTCAAGGCAATCAAAGGAATGGCAGGTCCAATGGTAAAGGTAAAAGAAATGTCGGAAATCAAGGAAGAGGACAACCCTTCAAGAAGGCAAGAAACTCCTGGTATGAATCTAACGTTGTTAACAATAAGCAAGATGAATATTGTCTACTAGCGGCCCTCTCTACTACTTCTCCCCCGGACATGTTGGGAAATTGGCTTATTGATGGTGGTGCCTCAAGGCACTTCACTGATTTCAAAGAAGCTCTCTCTAATCTAATAGAGAATGAGACCAACCTGGAAATTGTTCTTGGGGACAACACAAAATATCCCGTGAAAGGCGTAGGGAATGTCACTCTTCAATTGAATCAGGGTAATACAATTAATTTGCAAGAAGTCCTATATGTACCTGATCTCAAAAAGAACTTGGTGTCCGTTTCAACA
Source organism: Pinus tabuliformis (assembly GCA_031772625.1). Classification (NCBI taxonomy): domain Eukaryota; kingdom Viridiplantae; phylum Streptophyta; class Pinopsida; order Pinales; family Pinaceae; genus Pinus; species Pinus tabuliformis. The sequence continues at coordinate 1,540,937,797 of CM062818.1, forward strand.
ATGGAGACAAGGGCTACAAGGTAACCTTCATTGATGGCAAGGTACTTGTATGGGAAAAGAATTTTAAAGAAGCTTTCACTCTTGGGTATCGAGTCGATTCATTATATCAGGTTAGAGGAAGTCCGCTGGGTGTCATGTCTTTTAACACATCACTTTAGTCCGAACTATGGCATCGGAGGTTTGCTCACCTTCATTATAAAGCTCTACCCAATGCGAGACAAATGGTGACAAAGATGCCCGAGTTCCGAGTACAGCAAGAAGGTGTATGTCCGGGATGTGCCAAAGGGAAGCTCAAAAGGGGACCATTCCCCTCAAGCCAAAGCAAGACCTCTGATATATTGCAGCTGGTTCACTCAGACATATCTGGTATGATGCCTATGAACTCGTTGTGAAGATATTTATATTACCTCACTTTTACAGATGACTATTCTCGCAAGACTTGGATATACTTCTTGAAAAAGAAGGATGAAGTGTTCACTTGGTTTCGTCACTTCAAAGCCTTGATCGAGAATCAAACCGAAAAGAAAATCAAGATCTTAAGGACTGATAATGGCACTGAGTATGAATCCAATGAGTTCCATGACTTTTACAAAGAAGCTGGCATTAAGAGGGAGACTACAACACCATATACTCCTGAGGAGAATGGTGTGGCAGAAAGGAAGAATCGTACGATTGTGGACGTTGTCTATGCTATGCTTCACGATCAAAGACTTCCGAAGTTTCTATGGGTCGAAGCTGCGAATACCGTTGTATATGTGCAAAACCGATGCCCTCATCAAGCATTGGGTTCCAAGACTCCCGAAGAGATGTTCACTAGTAAGAAACTTGCCGTATTTCATTTTAAAATTTTTGGAAGTCCGATATACTTTCATGTGCCGAAGGAGAAGAGGAATAAATTGGGTGCATTTGGAAAGAAAGGAATCTTCGTGAGCTATAGCGAAAACACTAAGGGCTATAGAATATGTGGCTGGTCAAAGGAAAATCGAGATTAGCCATGATGTCACCTTTGACGAAGATATGGCTCTTAGCAAAGTTGACAATCTTCCTACTCAAAGTGAATCTAAAGAAGCTGACACCGGGGAACCAAAGGAAAAGGAAGATGAGACAATGCCCGATGTGGAAGAACCTATGGATCCTATTGATCCTCCTCCGCAAGAGCCTTCCTCTTCTAGGAAGAGGCCTTCATGGTTAAGGGGAACACTTGATGATGCTGAAGGGCACGTTGCACCCAGGGGAACCTTCCGGGAAAGTAAGAAGCCGACCAGGTATCAGGGATACTTGACCATCATGAGCATGATCATCCAAAATGAGCCTTCGTCATTTGCAGAAGCTGTCAAGCATCAAGTATGGAAGGATGCTATGATTGAGGAATATGAGTCCATCATGAAAAATGATGTCTGGGATGTGGTCCCCAGACCCCAGGACAAAGTAGTTTTCACTTCAAAATGGCTTTACAAGATAAAGCATGCAGTTGATGGAAGTGCGGAAAAGTATAAGGTTCGTTTTGTCGCTCGTGGCTTCTCTTAGAAGGAAGGTATAGACTATGATGAGATATTTGCACCTGTTGCCCGATATACCACCATCCACTCGATCATAGCCCTTGTTGCTTCGCAAGGATGGAACCTACATCAGATGGATGTCAAGACCGCATTCTTGCATGGTTCGATCAAAGAGGTCTATGTGGAGCAACCCGAAGGATTTGAGATTCATGATCAAGAATCTCACATGTGCAGGTTGAAGAAATCCCTCTATGGGCTAAAGTAGGCACCCCGAGCGTGGTATGAGAGGATCAATAGCTACCTGATGAAGCTGGGATTCACTAGGAGTGAAGCCGACCCTAACCTTTACTTTAAGGTTGAAGATGACAAACCTCTCATACTGGTGTTGTATGTTGACGACCTCTTTCTAACAGGTGTAGACCCTCTCATTCTCAAATGTAAGAGGGAGTTGGCTTCCGAGTTCGAGATGAAAGACCTAGGACTGATGCACTATTTCCTAGGACTGGAAGTCTGGTAGAAACCAAGGGATTTTTTCCTATCTCAAGGAAAATACGAGGTGAAAATATTGGAGAGATTCAGTATGGTGGAATACAAGCCCGTGACTACCCCGATGGAGCTTGACTTCAAGAAGTTAAGCGGTAGTGCTGTCGGACCTGTTTTATGAAATGCTACCGAATATCGTCAACTCATCGGAGCATTGATGTTCTTAGTGAACTCCCATCGGGATATATGCTTTGCAATCAACACGTTGAGTCAACATATGGTTGAGCCTCACCACACACATTGGATTGGTGCCAAGAATCTTTTGAGATATCTTCGTGGCACAATCACTCATGGGTTGAGATAAACTGTCGAAGATGTAAGACTACTTGGATATACTGATGCTGATTGGGTAGGCAGTGTGGTGGACCGAAAGAGCACTTTCAGGTGTTGTTTCTCTTTGGGATCTGCCTCGATATCCTAGATGAGCAGGAAGCAGAAGTCAGTGGCTTTGAGCACCACCGAGGCATAGTACATTGCTACTAGTATGGCCTCTTGCGAGGCAGCCTGGTTGCGAAAACTCTTCAGTGAGCTGTTTGGATTTACATTGGATACCACCGTGATCCTGTGTGACAACCAGAGCGGGATTCGTTTTTCGAAGAATCCCATATTTCATGATCGCTCCAAGCATATCGATATCAAGTACCACTATATTCGGGATATGGTGCAGCGGGGAGCAATAAGGCTCCAACATATCGGTACAGATGAACAGGTCGCCAACATTTTGATGAAGCCCCTAGGAAAGGTCAAATTCTTGACTTTCTGAGAACGACTTGGTTTCGTTTAGAGACCCTCTTATGAGGGTCAAGTATGATGTATTGAGCTCTAGGAGCTCCAGGGGGGCACGGGGTACTTATTGGAGCGTCATGCGACCACAGGGTGACTCACCATCCCCTGGTGGTGCACAATGTACAGGGTGAAAGGTTCAACCTTCCCCTGTGACACTCTGTGACAACTGTAGGACAAGATGATTAGTTCTCCTGTCGGCCAGGATGATTAGTTCTCCTGTGGAACAGGATGATTAGTTCTCCTGTGGGCCAGGATGATTAGTTCTCCATGGCGACTGTGGACCATGATGATTAGTTCTCCTGTGGGTCAGGATGATTAGTTCTCCTATGGCGACTGTTGGACAGGATGATTCGTTCTCCTGTTGTGTCATATTTGTACATCCTTCAATCCTATCCCAAGTTGTTCTTAAGGGGGGATGTTAGGATATTTCGACACATAGGAAATACTTAAGCATAACTTGGTCTGGTGTAGAGTTAGGTAAAGTGTGTTCTTTACTATGTACTTTTGTAACTTACAATCCAACGGTCATGATATGTTCTAGACATGAAGTGATTAGACCGTTCATTCTCTCCTCGGTATTACCGACACTTGATCTGTGGCTTAACACTCGATTGGTCCATGATCTCTATTTAAAGAGCATGGAGGGTCATTTGTACGGTGACCGTTCATGAGAGAAGCTTATGTAATTTTTTTTTCTTTTATTAATAAATTGTCTGAAGTGGCCGCGTTGGCTTAGGCCGTGGACTGTTTCCCTCTTTGAGGATTTTAACCACGTCAAGAATGCTGGTGTATTGATCTGTGATCTGTTTGTGAGCAGTGTCCTTTGGTGTTCTATCTGAGGAACTTACCCTGTAAATTCCTACACCTTATTGCTCTACTCCAATCAACATGCATATGACATGTCAAGCCCTTTTATGTCTATATATGTTCACCAAAATATTTTATACTATAAGTTGCTTCATAATTAAAATTATACAAGGGTTAAAATCAAATCTTTTTAAAAATCTACTTTGATTTAGAGGAGGATTTCTATGCCTACAATTTTTGATAGATCTTATTTCGTTGCTATTATATTTAGCTGTAAGTCTTTTATGGTTAGGGGGTTCAATCCCTATGGAACTCGAGTAAAAAGATACAGAAATTATTATAGAATTTTTATGTTAAAAAGAGAAATTTAAGATTACAAATTCCTTTTTGCTTAAACCTTTTTTATTGACTGCAGTGTAATAGTATAGTGCGTTTTTTAATCTTATTTGTTTGGATGATGTTCTTTGTAGGTTGATGCTATGCTTCATATGCTAGAAAAGGAAATTGACGATGTGGATGCAAAAATTGGTGATAGATGGCGAATACTTGACAGGTATGATGGTTAAAATCAGCTTGGCCAAATGTCTAGGTAGTTTACTATATATTTTTAGATTGCCAAGTCTTAGACCTATTGGAGATGTTCTAGGTGATGCTCTTTTGACAGATGGAAAACTTTTTTATCTTTACATGAACTATAGATAAATCTACTCATCCTCTCAAACTTCAGATGATTACTCCTTGATAATTGTTGTTATTCTTAAAAGTGTATCCTCATCAACACGGAACAAATAAGGTTGATCTACTAACATCCTTGCACAAAGAAACATAAGATCCACTATCATTTACACAAGTTCATACCATTTATCCATTAAATAAGTAGGACTACTTGACATACCTTGCTCAACTGTTGTTCTCGTTGACCTCTTTACTTTGAGTCTTGCTAGTGTGGACATTTAATGTATCCACTGAAGCAAAGTAGTCGTAGAACAATAATGGCAGTTGGAAATAACATAGACCATCTTTGTTCTTGTTTCTGCTGATTTGTATGCTGTCAATTTATAAGTTATGATTATTCTAATTTCTAACAGCTGGAAAGCAACGATTTTACTTCAAACAAGGGATTACTTATGTCAGGAGGTATGCTGAAATTTAAATTACAAGTAACAAGATGTTTTTTTTCATGGCATGATTATGGTTGAAGTCCTTCAGTGGAAAGGATGTCCGTTTTTCTTCCAACAAAGTTGTGCATGACTGTGTGTTTGTAAGTGTGTGCTTGTGTTTAATTATCCTCAAAGAGGCCAAATGTCCCATTGGAACTTGACTTTGCGGCATGGAATATTTCTGATAGTCTGAACAGACTATGGTATATATGTTGCCTATCTTTATTTCCTATCCAATTTTATATTTGAATGCTGTCATTTCATGTGGATTTCTTTTTTCTACCTTTTGAATTGGTTTCATCCATTTATGTGATATTCATCTCAAGTTTTTTATCTTCTCTATGTTAGTTCCTTGCATATTCATGAATTTAATCCCTTTTTTTGTGAACTATATTAGTGTTCCCATTGCCTCCTGTATTGAGAAGTTGGCCTTACTGAGGGCATTGACCCTTCTTGACAAATTGTCCTTAATAGAGAATGATGAAGTAAACATGTTGCAAGAGCGAGGCAAGGTGGGACTCACCGGCCTACGTGATGGTATGAGCCTGCCCTAAGACTCCTCACAAGCCTTCTGATGCCTTTAGAGGTGAGGAATTTGTCAGATATTCATGGTCTTGACGTGTATTAAAAATTAAAATATGGTTGGTGTTTATGTTCCATGAGCTATTTGCAGTAAACTGTATTCATGCCAATGTTATTCTTATCCAGACTTACTGTTTCCATAGGTTTTGGTGGCTGTTTAGTTGTAATGGATTGAAATCAAAAAGCTTATCCACTTAGCAAGCAACATGCATGTAAAGACTTGGATGAGAATGCAGTTTGAAAGCATCTTCAGTCACCTATTTCACGAAAAGGCCAAAACGAAGAACCTTCTCACTAACCTTGATGCTCTACCTCTTCCCTTCCTCACCTTTCTTCTTGATTTCCAACTGCTCTCCTCGGCTCCTTTTAGAGAAACTCAGTCTCTATTCTTCACACTGCTCCTTCCTCTAGAGAATCTCGGCGTCATAGACTTTCATTGGTCTCCTCTAGAGAAACTCGGTCTCTAGATCTCGGTCACCCAGAAGAATTCTGCTGCCCCAGAAGAAACCTCCTTTCGCTATACCCAGAAGAATCTCTCCTTCGCAGATCCCAGAAGAATCCTTCTTCGCATGCCCAGAAGAATCCTATCTTTGTACTGCCCAGGAGAAACCTTTTCGCATGCCCAAAAGAAATTCTTTCGCTGCCCTTCCTTCGCACTTCACTTCTGCCTGTTCTTCGCACTTCTGCTCCACCTCTACTTTGCTCCTTTTCTTCACCGAATCCAAGTGGAGTTGCTTGCTTCTAATGGAGGCCGAGTTAGGCTATTTATTCACCTCCGCACATGTTGTTTAGGCCGACATGATAGTTGGAGGTTAGGCCGACTTCTTCTAGCATGTTCCTTCATCGTTGTAGGTTGACTTGAAGAGGATAGATGACAAGATCTTGGAGGATACTTTACATAGATAATATTGACCTTTTACAGAGTGTAACATGACTTCATTACATGACAATGACTAACATTTTATGACTAGATGACAAATAAATCCTAAAGACTCTCAATGGGAGTCTTGACTCAAAAACAAAATCCCTTGCTTATGAAACCAATGAAGCAAGTCAATAAAATAATGCTATTTTTCTTATTTACATCTCATTACATAAAATCATATTTACATGTCATTATGAATACCAAACCTAGTTACACTTTTCAACACTCCCTCTTAACTAGGGAGGTATTCATAATGGTACTTGAACTTTCTCAATTTGAAGAATCTCTCATAAGAAGAATTCGGATTTGTAACTCATTTGTATAGCATCATATCAACCAACATTGTTATATAGCAAGGCCTTGACTAACAACTCTATCTCTCCACAAGATCAGAGCACAATGCTGGCGAGACCAATGATTTATAGACACACTCATCATTGTCTCTCTAGGAACATACCCCACCCGGGTTCACTCAGGATATGCTCCATGAGGACTATTCTTTTCCTGGACTACCCAGTCCCACAAAGAATATCGGTCCTCCACGACTACTCTTACTATTGGATGCCCTATCTCATCCTCAAAGAGCATCGGATGCCAAATGATTACACAATCCTCCATTCTGTCTTCCCAGGTGAAGACCAGAACGACATGTCTATCTCTCCTTTTCAAACCAGGAGGACATATTCCAATAAAGGAATGTACTCATTCCCATCACAAAGGAATGTACCTAAGCTCCCTGCTTAGGAATTTTCAAGTTTCTTCCAAGTAAGAAACTTTTTCTCCGTCTCGCTCTTAACCAGGGACCTATCGCAACTCCTTCATGTGGAGGTCCTGTAACTACCAACTGCTTGAAGAGCTCCTTCCTTCGATGTCATGAATTTCTTCTTTGTCAAGGAGTCTTCATTTTTGGGGAACTTCTACATAGGGCACATATCATCCATCACTTTTTATCCATGAGTCAATCATGTCCTCAACTCATCAGCAAGTGATCCATCAGATTTTTCATCTGGCTTTGCTTCATGTCATTCTTCTTTCATGCCATATTTTTCGGAAGGACATTACATCCTTCTATATGGTCTGCTTGGAAGTCATCCACAGATTTCCCTCTGGTAGTACTACATAAGCCCATCCAGATATTAGTCCAAAAATAATTAATGAACACTTCAAATCAAAATTACCTTTGTGATGATTTTTCACCGTGACATCTTCCTGTAAGTATCAACATCCTGCATGCAGATTGACACATCTCCCACAAATATCCATTGTCAAGGGTTTCTATCTTTTTTCGACTTCTATCAAAGTCTTTACATCTTTTCGGGAGATATTCTAGTCAAATCTTCTTGGACTTCAGATGTTGAATGCCTTCTACCTTGGTTGCATATTATCACGATCTCTTCCTGTCTTTTCTCACACACTTCATTCCCAGGAACTTTCAATCAAAGTTCCTTGATTGAAGTCAGCTCCTTCATGATTCATATGAGAACATATTATGTTGATTTCATCTAGTGTGACTTATGCTTTTCTGCAATATTTCGGAGAATGGGATCCCTTCTTCTTTTGATCATATTATCTGCAACCATATGGCATGACTTTCATAATATCCTATGTGAGCATACATACCTAATCTTTCCTTTCGGTCATTCAAAGTTCCTGTAGCAACTTCATTTAAACAAAGGAACTTCATCCTTTAGCCCTGCTTTCTTGTTATGTCATCATACCATCATTCCTTGAATCCCATGAGTTGGAATTCTTGATGAAACATTTGCTTCCTTTCTAGATCGGTGAATCCTTTGATGAGGATTCCATTAGAGAGACTTGAGGATCTTTCTCATCCTCACTCGACAAATGTTTCATTATAGACCATGATAATCCTAGTCAATGATGACCTCTGCTTCCCTTTTATAAGTATCAATGAGGTTTCGTAAGAGCTTCCCATTCTTTGTAATCAGTAGAATTTGTACCAGACATGCTTTCTGCTTCTCATGTCACAAGCTCTTACTTATAATGCTTTTATCATGATGCTACTTTCTAATTTGATGAATCCTATCTTATTTACACTCTATCTTATCTATAACTTAGAAGTGAAAAGTACCTTCTAGTGAAGAAGATCATCTCAGTCATAGTTGAAATCTTTTTTCTTCTTCCTTCCTAAGCTTCTTTGACTCAGGTTCTTTCACTTAGTAGAATTGTATTCTTCCCTTCCCCTCTTACGTTTGGGACAATCCTTTCTATGGTGCCCAAGATTGTGACAACCATAGCATCTTTCCTTAGCCATGTTCTTCCTTTTCTTCTTTGGAGTACCAAATTTTCCAAATTTTCCTTTTCGCCTTGTCACTAATTGTTCCCTTCTATCTGATCTTTTGTCACTTTCTTTCTTCATCTTGTCTTCTTTTGCCTTGCAGAGAGACCGTAATTTGATGAATGGGATAACTTCCTTTTCTTCATTAGATATGAGGTTACCTTGTTCATCAATCAATGCACTTAGAATAATGGAGATCATTTCGTTATCAGATACAATATCTCCTCGATCCTACAATTGACTTTTATTTGATATGCCTTTGAGAGACATGACGATATCCCTTCATCCTTTGACACCTTCAATTTATGTAGATCAAATCTAAGTGATATGATCTTTTCTATCGTGCTTTTAGAGAAAAGTTCTCCCAGCTTATCATATATTTCTTTAGATGTCTCCAGCTCGGCTACATAGGAAATGAGTGGATCTTTGATAGACTCCTTAAGAATCTTTTGAGCCTTGAGATCCCTTTCCATGTATTCAAATAATGCTTGTTCTTCGGATGGCTTGGAGACCTTTCCATGGACATGATCAATGACTTCATTTACTTCGAGGACAATGTCTATCCTTATTTTCCATTCAAGGAAGTTTGATACCCAAACCAGTTTTTGGTTCTCCTTGAAACATGAAGTCATTTTTACTAGATTAGATTATAATAAAAGATACTTACTTGTGAAGATGGAATCTTCAACTTGACGATGATAAACTTGTTGCTTCAGATGATCCTTTTAGGAGGATCCTTTCTTCGACGAGGGAGGATTGCTTTCTATAGGATGATTTTCTTCCAAATGAAATCCTTGCTTCAATAGAGAGAAGATTGTCTTTCAATCTAACCTTCCTTAAATTTGAAGATCTTCCACTCCTTTGATGATGGATGATTTCTGGAGTGCGTCTAGGGTTTCGATTTTTCTCTCCTTTGATGATGGATGATTTCTGGAGTGCTTCTAGGGTTTCGATTTTTCTCCCTGCTTCCTTCTTGAAGATAATTTAAGGACTCTTGTAGATTTCTTCGATCTAGGGTTTCGGTATGATGAAGACCTAGATCTCTTGCTTGGTGTTCTTTGATTTGCTTTGATTTCTTTGAAGTTCGACTCTCGTGTGTCTACTTGCTTTGACTGCTTCTCGTCTTTAGCACCTAAGGCTCTGATACCATGTTGAGAAATCTAGGGCATTCAAAGTTAACGATTTCCTTGCTTGATAATTGCTTGTGATACACTTTTACTTCTTAGCTTATAATCTTTTCTTCGTTAGCTTATTAATGTGTTCTCTTCATCAAGACAATTACTAATATACACAATAAAAGACAAGTGACATAGTATGTAGGCTTCTCAGCTAGGGCCAAAACCTCCTCTTGAGAGGAAAACCCGATCAAAATTCTTCTTCTAGATCTTCAATTGGTAAGTACCAAGACCATGACACATACCCTTGACTCTAGTATCCTCCCAAGAACCTTGTCACTAACCTTGATGCTCTGCCTCTTCCCTTCCTCGCCTTTCTTCTTGATCTCGAACTGCTCTCCTCGGTTCCTTCTAGAGAAACTCAGTCTCTATTCTTCACACTGCTCCACCCTCTAGAGAATCTAGGTCTCTTAGACTTTCACTAGTCTCCTCTATAGAAACTCGGTCTCTAGATCTCAGTCACCCAGAAGAATTTTGCTGCCCCAGAAGAAACCTCCTTTCACTATACCCAGAAGAATCTCTCCTTCGCAGATCCCAAAAGAATCCTCCTTCGCATGCCCAAAAGAATCCTATCTTCGTACTGCCCAGAAGAAACTCTTTCTCTGCCCTTTCTTCGCACTTCATTTCTACCTCTTCTTCGCACTTCTGCTCCACCTCTACTTCGCTCCTTTTCTTCACTGGATCCAAGTCGAGTTGCGTGCTTCTAATGGAGGCTGGGTTAGTCTATTTATACAACTCCACACATGTTCTTTAGGCCGACATGACAATTGGAGGTTAGGCCGACTTCTTCTAGCATGTTCCTTCATTGTTGTAGGCCGACTTGAAGAGGATAGATGATAAGGTCTTGGAGGATACTTTACATAGATAATATTGACCTTTTACAGAGTGTAACATGACTTCATTACATGACAATGACTCTAACATTTTATGACTAGATGACAAATAAATCCTAAAGACTCTCAATGGGAGTCTTGACTCAAAAACAAAATCCCTTGCTCATGAAACCCATCAAGCAAGTCAATAAAATAATTCTATTTTTCTTATTTACATCTCATTACATAAAATCATATTTACATGTCATTATGAAGACCGGACCTAGTTACACTTTTCAACATCTCAAGCACTCTATGAGTTGTGGGATCATAAAGGCAATATCCAAGAAAATTTTCAGTATATCCAACTAGAGTGTAGGAGTTTGGAGACGTTTACATGATCCACCTTTCATTAGGAGCATGGACCCATGCACTAGATCTGAAATGGCTAAATTGCAAGATAGAAGCTTTTCTACCATACCACCAAACCATTTCTTGTAAGGAGTCATACCATTGACAACACAAGTAGCTGTTCTATTAATGATATGTGCTGTGAAAACAACCATCTCTCCCTAGAGTGAAAGCTTCATTTTCTTGGAGTGAATCCTGCGGTGAGCCATTTCCATGATATCCCTATTCTTCCATTTTTCTACTCTATTATTCTGTGGAGAGTAAAGAATGTTTCCTTGGCAAGAGATGCCTTGAGATATGAGAAATCACTGGAAAGTTTTGGAAATATAGTCACCTCTGCCGTCAATCTCAAAACGCTTGATCTTTTTGTTGTATTAATTTTCAACAAGAGATTTGAATTCCCAGAATTTTCCAAACACCTCATCCTTAAATTTAATGGTGTGTATCCAAAGAAAGTGGGAAAAATCATTGATGAAGGTGAGGAAGTCGTTAGCTTGCCCAGTAGAAGATGTAGCCATAGGTCTGCACATATCACTATGAATCAGTGCAAGAGGCTGAGAAGCTTGCCTTGCTTTTTCCTCAGGAGAGGATTGTTGATGATGTTTCCCAGTACCAAGTCACCATTGAGTCTGAGTTGTGTAAATTTCATTGAGCTTGAGGCTTTTGGCTAAAATTTTGTAATCGAATATTGGTGACTTATCATATTTGAATATTGTATTTGCAATTGTGCCATCTCTTAATATGTGTTGTAAATTTTAGTCTATTGAAAACTTTATATATATATATTGAAATGTAAACCTACCTCTCATAACTTAATTCCTACCTTTCCTCTTTCCCCGTTATTTGGCTTGTGCTCCTTTTTACTCTGTTTAAGCTTTAGTGTTTTTCTTGTTCTTATAAAATTTTCACATGTTCTGTAAATCTGTGTGGTCGATTCCAACCACTAGCTGATTTTATATTTTTCATTTAAGAGTTTCCATTCTTGTCTGTGTCTTGCTTGCATCTTTGGTGGCTATTCCTCTCATCTTCATGCTGTCCTTGTCCCTTTTGAACTTTTCAACCTGTTTATCATGCATGTTTGTCAACTCCACAAATCTAATTTCTTGTCATTGGGTCCTTAAGTAGTACTTATCTTGAACACTATTTTAGTATTTTAGCTATTGTTAGTATCAAAAACTTTGCTTGAATTCATTTCCCCTAAAGTTATATACTCTTATTAGAGGCACTGTTCCTTTCCATACTTGTCTCAGGCCCCTTGGAAGGCCTCCGATGGGCCAGTTCCTTCCTTTATTTTTCCAATCTTTAAATACCAGTGTCTTCTGTAGGATGATTTAGAGGGCAAAATCATATGATAATAGACCTTCTGTCCAAATGCATATCATTTGTTTTTGCTGTACATCTCTGTTCCACTGGCCATATTTTTTAATGGAGATTTGCTTTGTATGGCTTCCTTTTTATGCCTTTTTACAGGAGTACATAGAAGAAATCAATAAAGTGTTGAAAAATGTAACTATGTTCGGTCTTCATTTATTGTACTGGGTCATGACTTGGTGATGTAATTGTCAAAAGAAAATGTAATTATTGATGTACTTTTCGAAAGGAAAAAGAAAAGAAATTATTTGTAAAAAAAAAATATAATTATTATACGTGGGTTTCTTGCCCATCTTGTTGTGGTCTTTGGTCAACACACCCATTGAGTGCTGTAGGGGTCTTGTTGACAAGTCAAAAGGTCAAGGTCATGATTTACTAGTGTTAAAATTGGCAATTAGGGCCAAACTCCATGTGTGTCATCTTATTCATGGCAGCTGATATTTTTCTTGGATTCCTCTCATCGAGAGGTGTAGGATTGATCTAAAGATCATCCGATTCCGATATGTATTCATGGAGATATGAATTTATTTGTGTTATGTGACAATTCGTCAAGGTCGGCCAGCAACCAAATTACCCCCATCTATCCTCAACGTTGCACTATAAATAGAGGTGGCTTGCAAGTCATTTTAGACACACCTCTTGTGATCTCCTCCTCTCCACTTGTTTGGGTTTTGGTGGAAGGAGAAGTCTCTAAGAGAATACGCTGTCTTTGGGAGAAGATCTATACACTGCCCTAGAAGAGATGCCCTAGACCCTAACGCTGTCATGGAGGAGTCCTATACACAGCTTCTTATACGCTGCCATGGAGAGCCCTAATTACAGTCAGGGAGAAGCCCTAGACGTGGAGGAGAAAGGGTCTTCTAGGAGTGCCTACGCTGCCCTAAATTACAGTCAATGAAGCCAGCCCTATAGACGCAGTCATGGAGGATGATTATCACATTGAAGAGAGGCACCTATGCTGTCCTAAAGGAGGCTCCTACACAGTCCTAGGAGAGGCTTTAACGTAGGTAAGGAGATGCCCTAGGTGCAGTTCAGTTGGTTCCCTATCCACTGCCATAATGTGCCCTAGCCGCAGGCTTATGAAGAATCCTATACACTGCATAAAGGAGGTCTAAACGCTGGCAAGGGAGACCTAATCTAACGCTGTCCTTAAGTGCCCTAAACACTGTCCTGAAGGAGTCATGAAGAAATCACCTAGCCGCAGTCAAGGAGGATGTATATACGCAACTAGGACAGGCCTTCTATATGCTACTCATACACTGTCCTAAGCCGCAGTAAGGAGGCCTAGAAGAGGCCCCAATCTCAGACTTGAAGGTGCTTTAATCCGCTGTCACAGCTAGCCCTAATCTACTGTCACAACTACAGCTATCTAAGGGAGCTTCTATACGTTGCAAAGGAAGCCTAGCCACAGCATAAAGGAGACATATATCAGCGTAAAGGAGCAGCATGGAAATCCCTGTAACAGCGTGTTAAATACTGCTGTTCTAAGGCATGGATAAGGTACGTTTGGGAGCAGCAGTCACTAGATTAGAAGACAGAGGGCAACGCTGCTATTTAGGATCTTGTTTAGGCCTGTTGAAGGAGTCTACAGCTACAACTAGCTGCTTTGCTAGGCTGCAAGCCATAGCAAGCAGCTAAGGCTGTTCCAAGGCAGTATTACAGTTTGCTTTGAGTTCGGATGGCAGCATGGATTAGGAGAGACTCTCCTAGGTGGACTGAAGCCCTTGAAGGGCTTAGTTATCTAACAACTTGGAAGCATGGTGATGGATGCAGCATGGTTGAACGTAGCATGGTGATGGAATCACCTTGGAGAATCAGTTGAAGTATGGGACTAATAAGTGTGCCTTCACCCGAGTTCAGATCTGCAGTCCTTGTCATCAGAACTATCGTGATATCTTCATGATGAAAGATCTCTGATGTCTGATCTTTTATTTTGGAAAGTCAAAGTGTTGATTTCAAATGTATTTGCACTATCTCTCTCTGCTGAACTATTGAAGACTATAAGAAGAATTGATCAAGGGTTCCCCACATTGGGGTTTGTCCCTGGCTGGCGCCACATCTTGTATCCTCTTGTCTTGGCTTGTTTTCTGATGTTTATGTTTATGTTCTATCTACACTTTACTATCATGCTGATGTGATTGCTAATCTGGAATTGATATTGAGTTAAAATGGAAAAATTGAAGTAAATTGCTCTAAGCATAGAACATAACCTAAAATTAACATGATATCAGAGCTGAGGCAAAGGCAAAGCCCAAGCAAGAGTGAAAGAGCAATCACCGAAGACAGTTAGACAAGGTCAAAGGCTCAATGGGTTCCTCATCCCTCTTCCTGGCTGAAGTCAAGCTCCGTAAAAGGTCTTGTTGTCGCGCGGATTGGCACGACAACGCTCAGACCGGGGGCTGTCACTCTGATCCCCGATCCCTCCGTTTAAGCCTGTCTCCCGCGGCTAAGGGGGGTAGACCCTGTGAGATGATGAGACCAACTGTCGACCAGTTGGTTGGGAGACACGAGATACAATATGAAAAAGCACTTGATTGATTTGTTTAATTTAGCAGACCAGTGCCTTAAGAGATTGTGGTTAAAACGATTACTTGTTAAGTGATATAAAAAAAATATGGACCATGAACAGCAATCATCTATCATCAGCGAAATTACAATGCTCTTAGAATGACCAAAACGATATCCAGCAACTGAAAATTTTAACAGATAAATGCCTTAAAATACCACGAGAATTATAAACCATTAACCAGATATCAATTTCGCATCTCGGCTTGAAAACTTAGATCCCAGCATGAAAGCTATACATAAAAACCACTGAGACTGATATCTTGCTTTTCCACAAAATTTTTATTTTTTCAAAATTTTTTTTTTTAAAATCTTTTTTTTAATTTTTATTTTTCAATGTTATGGAAATTAAAAAAAAATCCTAAAAAAAATTAAAATTCTAAAACTAATCTAATTTTAAAACTAAACTAAACAAAAAATTAAATTAAAATAAAAAAAATCTAACAAAAACATTTTTTTTTTTATATTATAAAAATCAAAAATCTAAAAAAAAGAAAAAAACTAAATTCTAACCATTAAAAATAAAACTAAAAATATATTTTTTCATTTTTTATTATTTCTATTCTAAAATAAAACAAAAAATTAAATCTAATTAAAGTTAAATCCCTAAAATCTAAAATCTATAAAATCAAGAAACAATTAACTAATATCTAAATATAACTAAACTAAAATCTAAAATGATAAAATCTAAAATCTAAAATTTAACATACAAAATCTAAGATTGAAATCGCATTTTTTATGTTTTATGTAAACTAACTATACAAAAGTCAAATTTAACCTATGCCTATTAACATGAAATAAAAAAAAAATTCAAAACGCATCAAACAAAAAAAAAATGCCAACGGATGTTACCGTGAACCCTAGCCGTCAAAACAAACCCACGCGTTTTCAAATAAGCACACAGCATCGTTGAAATGAAACATCGTTGAAATGAAATCGAAAACGCAGCGAATATTGGAGCTGAAACACCCACGCGAAAATAGAAACGACAGGGACGCTGCTACAGTGAGACTCCAGCACGCATGGAAAGAAAAACCGCAGAGGGAACAAGGGTCTGCGTGGTTGTTCAACGAAAAAAAAAAAAACGCAGCTCAATCCACAAGCAAAGAAGACGCTGTCACAATGGGAGCAAACGAAATACCAATGGCAGCCCAAACCAGATGAATAACTCAGAAAAATTCAAATGGGCGTAACCATAACGGGCTCGATGAAAAATGCATTCAAATAAAAAACAAGCCGCAGAGAGATTTCTTTGGTTATCTGTGCAGGTCGAACGACGGCGAGACTCGGTGGAGGTGCTACCAGTCAGCACTACAATTTCATGGACGCAGACATACGCTCTGTCGCTGCCAGCGTGGATGAGGGCAACAGTAAAACGAAAAGGGACAAGAGGCTGAGACTGCGGCTGGGGATATTTAGCACTGGGAGCGACAAAATTTTAAATGGAAAACGGCAGCAGACCAAAATCACAACGATGCGGCTACAGTCTCAACACGAAGGAGCAAACAGATAATCAATGGCAGCCAGACCAGAAATCGAAAACAATAATGGAACGTGGGTTTCACGTGATGGCTCAGGCATATCAAGATTGCGTTCTGAGAGAAAGAAAAATCGAGGAATCTGTTCTATGCATTTACCAAACCCTTAAGAAGTTAAGCTCGAAATTGTAAATCGACTTTCTGAGAGATATATCAGCGTTCATGACGGACTTACCTGATGCCTGTATGAGATAACGTGATGCTCATTTCACAGAAACCGGTCATGTTGAACATATAAAGTACCTGGTCCGTAATGAATGTTTGGAAACCTTTGACGGCGGATGAGAGCTCCACTATTTAGCGCTGGTCCCTTTTACTCGGTGACAAAACAATTCCCGCTTATGCCAGCTCCCAAAAACCTTTATTCTCAGGACAGCAATACTATAACCCTGAAAGATAGACAACAAAATCTCGGCAGATATATGCAAAGTTTTAAAGTAAAGCCCTTCAAAAATTACCCTAATCGCGTCTTCAGAAGAAACCCTAATGAAAACTGCCAAAAAATAAACTTGAAACCCTAGAACAGCTAATTAATGTACAGATTTTGGCCCCTACACAGCCAGATTTAGCAATAACAGCAGTAATGTTTTCAATATATCAGAAATTTTGAACTTCACTGTGAACAGAAGGAGAATATCTCAATGTAAAACAGAAAAAGAAACTTTGAATGATTAACCCAGGGAACAATCAGCTGGGCTCTGCACAGAAAAGCCAGTGGGAGTCGGTTGGTTCAGCCTAGAACTTCCCCAAACGCCCACAATTTCCTTCAAAAAGGTTTTCCTGCACACCTCAAGCAACCATCAGCACAGAGAGAAAGAGTGCTGCTAGATCTCAGAAAATAATGGAGATACCTGCCATTATTTTAGAAACCCTAGCAGCCCTCAAACCCTAGCAGGTGAACAAGATACCTGTGCTCACACTACTCTTAAAAAAAAAACAAGCTATGATTAACGGCTAAAAACTGAAATATGCAGAAAATTAAAGATCTCACAGCAATCCCAGAGAGTAACACCAGCACGATTTGGACCCCAAAGTCTTTTTATTAACCAGAAAAATCAGATTTACAAGAGAGCTTTTCAGTCCAGACTCACAGATCAGATGAATCGACAATGACTCCTAACACCCTATTTAAAGGAAATGACTCCAACGGCTAGTTCGGTTGATCCATGTAGAAATGATCTCGACCGTTGATGAGGATCAAGACATCTCTTGATCTCATCCGTCGATTTATTCCCTTAAAATTTTTAAATTTTTTATTATTATTTTTTAAATTTTTAAATTTTTTATTTTATTTTTTAAATTTTTAAATTTTTTATTATTATTTTTTTTTTTTAAATTTTAAATTTTTTTATTATTTTTTTATTTATTTCATTTTTTAAATGGATCATCAAACTAAGCCTTTGGAAACATCACCTAGGACCTAGGACTTAGGACTCACGAGGGGATTTAAACCATTTTCAACCCTCAAGACACATTTCAAGATGACTTTTTACAATTTTCATCTCAAGGGGACAAACCCACTTAATACAAACCCTCACAAAACACCCAGCTCTGCGACACAACGATAATCTAGCAGATTAACACACTAGGATTCTCCTAAAGTTCCAATGACAAAATCCATCCCGGCTTTGGGGTCAGGTTTGAAGGAAAACTCTGCCGATCCGTGGATCGGTGAGACGAAAAACCTTCCGGGACATAGATTATCATAGAAAGTTAGGTCCACCTAGGCAATTTTACATACATGACTTTGATCTGCTTAAATTATTTACAATTCATACATGCAGACTGGGTTTACAAGCAAGAAGATCAAGCTGCTGATGACTGCTGGATGGCACGGACACGCTGATCAGGTGCTGCCCCTTTTTGCAAAGAAAAAGGGGGGGGGTACTGCATGGGTAGTTGACCAGTAGAGGTCAACAGGTCTATCATGGATGGAAGATGTCTTTGAATCTGACATTGGAAGAGCAAGAAGTGCTGGATTACGTGAAGGGTAAAATCCCTGAGCCTCCATCAAATACGCCAGTTGCTACAAAGATCAAGTACACTAAGGGTGGAAGGAAAGGCAGATGCCTTGCTTGCAATGAGTTCGGCCATTATGCAAAGAAGTGCTCGAATAGAAGGGACACATCACTTGATGATGATAACAATCATTCCAAGGGCATCTTCAATGATCGGAGGAATGACAGGTACAATGGCAAAGGAAAAGGGAATGCAGGTCATCAAGGAAATGGCCGACTCTTCAAGGAAAGCAAGGAACTCCAAGTATGAAGAATCAAATGTTGTTTCTGAGTATTATCTTATGTCGGCCCTCTCCACCGGACTCATTGGGAAAATTGATAGTGGTGCCTCAAGGCACTTCACTGGATTCAAGGAAGTGCTCTCTAATATGATAGAGAAGGAAACAATCTTGGAGATTATTCTTGGAGACGATGCCACCTATCCTGGAAAGGATGTAGGGAATGCTACCCTTCAATTGAATGAGGGTAGCACGATTCATTTACAAGAAGTTCTTTATGTACCTGATCTCAAGAAGAACCTGGTGTCCATTTCGGCAATGGAAGTCAAAGGTTTCAAGGTGGCATTCATCGATGAAAAGGTACGTGTTTGAAAAAGGAATTTTCAAGATGCTTTTACTCATGGGTTCAGGGTTGGCAATTTGTATCAAGTTGCAGGAAGTCCAATGGAGACCATGTCATGTGTCACATCTCTTCTATGGCACCAGAGGTCTGCCCATCTTCATTGTGGGGGCCTACCCAATGTGAGACAGATGGTGACAGGGATGCCTGAATTCAAGAAGAGCATGAAGGTACATGTTTGAGATGTACCGAAGGAAATCTTACAAGGGGACCATTCCCCTCATGTAATAGCAAGACCACAGATGTGGATCAACCCGAGAGGTTTGAGATTCATGATTGGGAATCTCATGTATGCAGGTTGAAGAAAGCTCTCTATAGTTTGAAGCAAGCACGTCGGGCTTGGTATGAGAGGATTGATAGCTATCTGATGAAGTTGAGATTCACTAGGAGTGAAGCTGATCCAAACCATTGCTTTAAGATTGTGGATGATAGACCTCTCATACTAGTACCTTATGAGAACGACCTCTTTCTGACAAGTTTAGACACTCTCATTTGCAAAAGTAAGAGGGAGTTGGATTTCGGATTTGGAATGGTGAACTGCAAGCCCGTGACTACCTCAATGAAGCCTAACTTTAAGAAAGTTATGTGGTAGTATTGCTAGACCTAATTTGGGAAATGCCTCTGAGTTTCGTCAACTCATAATAGCATTGATGTTCTTGGTGAACTCTCATCTGGATATATGTTCTGCAGTTAGCATGTTGAGCTCATATATGGTTGAGCCTCATTGGATTGGTGCCAAGAATCGTTTGAGGTATCTTCAGGGCATAATCTCTCATGGATTGAAATACATTGTTGGAAATGTGAAGCTGCATGATCATTCTGACACTGATTAGGCAGGCAGTGTGGAGGATCGCAAGAGCACTTATGGGTGCTAGTTCTGCTTCGATATCCTGGATGAGCAGGAAGCAGAAGTTGGTTGTTTTGACCACCGATGAGGCCGGATACATAGCTGTGAGTATGGCCTCTTGTGAAGCTGTCTGGTTGTGGAAGCTCTTCTGTGAGCTGTTTGGACACGTGTTGGATACCATCGTGATCTTTTGTGACAACCAGAGGGGGATTCGATTGTTGAGGAATCCTGTGTTCTATGATCGCTCCAAGCATACAAACATCAGGTACCACTTTATCTGGGATATGGTACAATGGGGAGCAAGAAGGCTCCATCACTCTGGGACTGATGTGCAGGTTGCCGATATTTAGATGAAGCCCTTGGGAAAGGTCAAATTCTTGACTTTCCGAGAACGACTAGGAGTCATGGAGAGACTGTCTCCTGAAGGTCTAGTATAATATGGACATTGAGCTCTGGGAGCTCTAGGGGGCTTGGGAGTACTTGGAGCGATGAGAAACCATACGGTGAGTGGTTCAGCCTTCCCCTAGTGGTCTACTATGTATGCAGGATGAGTGGTTCATCCTTTTCCCACCGAGATACAATCATAGGGTGAGTGGTTCAGCCTTCCCCTAGTGATTTGTTGTGTATAGGGTGAGTGGTTCAGCCTTCCCCTGGGATACCCCTGGGGACATGTAGGCAGGATGAGTGCTTCATCCTTCTCCTGCTAAGACATCCTACCCATGTAGTCTGGGACTCATGGGAAGTACCTCCCATCTAGCCAATGAGTAGGGAAATGACGATAGGGACCATAGTAGTACCAATGGACGCATCGTGTAACTACCGTACTCCCTATGCTAGGATTATATTGATCTAGGATCAATTGGAACTAACTTCAGGTCAGTAAGAGTGGTATGAGACACTATCTTTATTTGAAACTGATTTCGGATCAGTAATAATGGTATGATACACTCTCTTTATTTGGAATTGATTTCGAATCAATAAGAGTGGTATGATACACTCTCTCTATTTGGAACTGATTTCAGATCAGTAAGAGTGGTATGATACACTCTCTCTATTTGGAACGGATTTTGGACCAGTAAGAGTGGTATGAGACACTCTCTTTTATATGGGACTGACTTTGGGTCAGTAGAGGATGGTATGATACATCTCGATCACTTCTTCTTCATAGTTCAGCAGAGCGAAGCAGTGCAGGGCACTAATGGCAGAGATAGTACAGATTGGCAAATGGATGGAGTTCTCCCTAGTTGGGAGGTAGAGTTAAAATTGGCAACTAGGGCCAAACTCCATGTGGGTCATCTTATTCATGGCAGTTGATATTTTTCTTGGATTCCTCTCGTCGAAAGGTGTAGGATTGATCTAAAGATCATCCGATTCCGATATGTATTCATGGAGATATGAATTTATTTGTGTTATGTGACAATTCATCAAGGTCAACCAGCAACCAAATTACCCCCATCTATCCTCAACGTTGCACTATAAATAAAGGTGGCTTGCAAGCCATTTTAGACACACCTCTTGTGATCTCCTCCTCTCCACTTGTTTGGGTTTTGGTGGAAGAAGTCTCTAAGAGAATACGCTGTCTTTGGGAGAAGATCTATACGCTGCCTTAGAAGAGATGCCCTAGACCCTAACGCTGTCATGGAGGAGTCCTATACACAACTTCTTATACGCTGCCATGGAGATCCCTAATTACAGTCAGGGAGAAGCCCTAGACGTGGAGGAGAAAGGGTCTTCTAGGAGTGCATACACTGCCCTAAATTATAGTCAATGAAGCTAGCCCTATAGACGTAGTCATGGAGGATGATTATCACATTGAAGAGAGGAACCTATGCTGTCCTAAAGGAGGCTCCTACGTAGTCCTAGGAGAGGCTTTAATGCAGGTAAGGAGATGCCCTAGGTGCAGTTCAGTTGGTTCCCTATCCGTTGTCATAATGTGCCCTAGCCGCAGGCTTATGAAGAATCCTATACACTGCATAAAGGAGGTCTAAACACTGGCAAGGGAGACCTAATCTAATGCTGTCCTTAAGTGCCCTAAACGTTGTCCTGAATGAGTCATGAAGAAATCACCTAGCCGCAGTCAAGGAGGATGTATATACGCAACTAGGACAGGCCTTCTATATGCTACTCATATGCTGTCCTAAGCCACAGTAAGGAGGCCTAGAAGAGGCCCTAATCTTAGACTTGAAGGTGCCCTAATCCGTTGTCACAACTAGCCCTAATCTACTATCACAACTACAACTATCTAAGGGAGCTTATATATGTTGCAAAGGAAGCCTAGCCATAGCATAAAGGAGACATATATCAGCGTAAAGGAGCAACATGGAAATCCCTGTAACAACGTGTTAAATATTGTTGTTCTAAGGCTTTGATAGGGTACGTTTGGGAGCAATAGTCACTAGATTAGAAGATAGAGGGCAACACTGCTATTTAGGATCTTGTTTAAGGTTGTTGAAGGAGTCTACAACTACAACTAGTTGCTTTGCTAGGATGCAATCCATAGCAAGCAGCTAAGGCTGTTCCAAGGCAGTATTATAGTTTGCTTTGAGTTCGGATGGCAGCATGGATTAGGAGACTCTCTGGTGGACTGAAGCCCTTGAAGGACTTAGTTATCCAACAACTTGGAAGCATGATGAGGAATGTAGCATGGTGTTGAATGCAACATGGTGATGGATGCAGCATGGTTGAATGTAGCATGGTGATGGATGCAGCGTGGTGATGGAATCGCCTTGGAGAATTAGTTGAAGTATGAGGACTGATAAGTGTGCCTTCACCTGAGTTCAAATTTGCAGTCCTTGTCATTGAAACTATCGTGACATCTTCATGATGAAATATCTTTGATGTTTGATCTCTTATTTTGGAAAGTTAAAGTGTTGACTTCAAATGTATTTGTACTATCTCTCTCTCTACTGAACTATTGAAGAATATAAGAAGAATTGATCAAGTGTTTCCCCACATTGGGGTTTGTCCCTGGTTGGCGCCACATGTTTATGTTTATGTTCTATCTACACTTTACTATCATGCTGATGTGATTGCTAATTTGGAATTGATATTGAGCTAAAATGGAAAAAATGAAGTAAATTGCTCTAAGCATAGAACATGCCTAAAATTAACAACTAGCCCTTGGAGGGCTCATGTATCAAAGAAGGAAAATTACTATTGTAAATTTTAAATGTCTAAAAGCCTCCAAGTGATGGGTTGGCCAGCTAGCTATAAGTCGGCCTAGAAAGGCCCAATTCGTCCTCCATGAAAGCCTATATGAGGAGACTCATACTCCTCATTTGAAGATAGATCCAGGAAGGAAGAATCTAGCTGATCCAGCATAAAGAAGGAAGATATGTCCAATGAATTTTCTGTAAGAAGTGGAGAAAAATTTTGGAGGCCAGTGAAGGAAGGAAGATGTGATTTTTTTGTTGCCATTGCTCACATGTGCGAGTTCTTGGAGGAAGACCTAGGGTTTCCTTAGTCTACTCTTTGCAAAGAATTAATTTGGGGTTTGGTTGGTTCATCACTTGGTTTGGCTTGGGTATTGGTCTTGGAAGTCTTCATTGGACAGATTCTATAAGAAGAGATATTTTTTGGGGTTTTTCCCTCTTGGGGTTTTTCCCTAGCTTGGAGCCTACTTCTAGTGTTCTTGTGTTTTCTTGATCTTCTTGTTGCCATTTGTCTTGATGTTATTCAGGCTAAAGAATGAAGTTAATATCCTATTCTAATGCACAAGAAAATGTCAAAGATATAAGAGAAATCAATGTAAAAGAAGCCCTAATTATATGCCCTAGATTTCTCAACATGGTATCAGAGCAAGATTCTTGATCTAAGGGCAG
Organism: Pinus tabuliformis; assembly: GCA_031772625.1. Lineage (NCBI taxonomy): Eukaryota > Viridiplantae > Streptophyta > Pinopsida > Pinales > Pinaceae > Pinus > Pinus tabuliformis. Next base: position 1,540,961,574 of record CM062818.1, read on the forward strand.
AAAGAAGATCGTTCTAGCACATTTTCATCTCAAGAGGAAGATCTATCCTAATATGAATTTGTGGTGGCTTCAAGATCCATTTCCTAGGCATATCTTCTAGCCCTAGTTACAGATAAGGCCACAGTAGTATGAGTAGAAGCGAGATCATTTAAGGAGCACTTAAGTCTGTTCCATAAGGAGCGGGTTGGTGAGGAAGTAACCCTCTGCAGATCACATCATTTGGCAGAGAAAACACAACTATGTGGAGTCTCCCATTAAGCCCTAGTACCTGTAACAAGACCGGAGGCCTAATCTCCAAGGATGAAGGCACACAAAGATCTATTCTTGAGCGAAGGCTAGATTAAGCAAGGCTGCATTCCCTGGCAAAGAGATTGCAGACCTTTATTCAATCCTACCAAGCTGCAGAGCTAACTTTCAAGAGCGAAGCCATAACAAGGCTATCTGTGGAAGGACGAAAGGTTGGTCAAGTCAATCAAAGGAGACCACAACTTTTGGCATAGGAGCGAAGGTCATAGAGAGACCTCAGAAGGTCTGCCATCTCCTCCAAATTTCTGAAGAAAACCGTCGCATTTCTAGTATGCACTCAAACAAATTTATTTAAAGGTATGATCTGTGTTTTGGCATTTTCTCTGAGGATCCAGATGCTCCATCCATATGTCAAGATACTGTCTTGTGAATAAGTAATTGCAACCCTATACTTGATCCCAAACTTGGTTCGTTGAAGGGATATTTGGCATAAGCCTCATCTTCTAGTTTATGATCAAGTACGTCGAAATTGTCAAGGATAGTGTCATACTGTGCATCTTGGAATTAAAGAAGAAATATGAGTTCAAGGGTTGAAGGACAGATCAAAGGTTGAAGGACATGTTCTGAGTATGAGGGTTACAAAAGAGACCGAAGTTCTGAAGCATTCTATTATGGTCAAAGCGAAAACCGTACCTAGAGAAGATTTGGATTAAAGACAGTTCTGTGCATATATTTGGCTCGTTGAACATATGTTCAAATTCTAAAGGAGAGTATTACGGTCATTCTCTTCATACCTGTGCATAAAGATAAATTTGCATTTTGGGCGTAGTTATCTTGTTGAGAAGTGCTGAGATCATGTAGACATGTGCATCTAATTTTGCTAAAGAAATCCCTAGAGCGAGCTCTCTAGACCTATTAAAGAGGCATATTCTCCTTGCGCGAGTAAGAGGCACGTTGACCTATGTGAGAAGAATCAGTATATATATAAATATACATAGTATGATCTACAATCACCAGTAAGGCCGAAATTCAATAGCAAAGGTGCATTTATTTAACAAGTGGTAATGTTGTTATTAAAAGAGCTGCTCCATATTGGTATCAAGAGTCTCTATTTGAGAAACCCTAACCCTAGGGTATATACTTCAGTAAATAATATATAATGAGTTTGGTCACATTAGAAAAGGCTTGCTACAGGCAGAAAGTTATGGTCACATAATTGTGACAGTGACACCATAAATGTGATTATTGAAAATTATTATAAGTCACTAGAGGACTCTTAGCATAAGAAGCATTAATATACTTGTAGCTATCAGTCTTGTGTGACACTTGTGTATTTCAAGATGGAACAATAGTTAAATTTTGAGAGAGACATCAGTCCAAAGACAATGACTAGGGTCTTTGTGGCAATCATATACTTGAAGAAAGGTTTTCGATGAGCAGATAAGTACAGTGAAGAATATCTCGAGTTGATGCACACCTTAAGGCAGAACGATGAAGAGACCATGGCATCCAGAATTGCAGGCCACCATGACAAAGGTATGTAACCATAAGTTATGTATGACATATTTTAATGGGTCCAACATGAACTGCTGTAGGGTGGCTCTAGGGTTTGTTGTTAAAAGTTTGCTAATAAATCCCTAGTCGCATTAGAACCCTGATCTTGTTCCCTCATAGGGTTTGTGTATCATCTAGGGCTCATGTATATGGTTAAGGCTGATGAGTTAAACATGGATCCATTGGTCTAGGGTTGGTACTGGAAAACCCTAGGAGCCCATCCTCTAACTCTCCATAGTAACCCTAGATTGAAAATTGATATCATGCTTTTTGTACTTTGCTTGGGTGTACTTGTCAAGGAATTCTGTAGGTACAGGAAGTAAAGGAAGAAGGATGAGCAAATCCTCAATTTTGGCAAGCATGATGGAAGGAGGGAACTGTAAGGACCCTTGGACACTCTAATACTATGGATGCTTGGAAGAAAAGAATTGGTAGCAGTGACAAAAGGATTCATGAACCTGATATTTAACTGATGACATTTCATCTTGCTAAATTAAAGTAGGGCATGTAGTTGCATTGGTAGAATGAATGACATCATGGTTTGTAGCATGTAGCATTTGAATATTTTCGAATGTATGTTCTGGCAGTCATCTAGCTGGTATTGAAAGATTATGTTGCAATGTTGTGAAAGGATCATGTATGAATCCTCCCTTGTGATGTCATGGAGTGATTTCTTCTAGGAAGAATGACCATGATGATATCACCATTATTGTCTATATGTTTTTGGAGCAGGTCTCTTAGGAGCTTGCTGGTTCAGTTGCAACATAATGAGATGAAATGCAGGATTAGATGACTGGCTGAAGCATGATATTTTGCTGAAGACTCTGATGATGAGTGAAGGAAGACCATGATGCTGATGATGACATGATACTCTCTACACGATCCTGCTATGTGAAGAATGTGTAATAGTCATGATGTGATTACGTTGGGTTGCTGCCTTGGCACTTGGTCCGAAGGAGCTGCTGTATACCACGATGACTGATGTGATAACAAGTTGCAGATGGTTCGATGATCATGCCCTCGTCAATCACTTTCTTGATGTTTAGAGGGAGCTAGGTTCCAGCTCGATGATGATTGGTTTGAGACATGACATATGTAGACTGATGATGTGGAAAGTGATGGTGTACCATGTTTTGATGATGATACTGCATATAGAGGGCTCTGTGATGTTCAGAGAAAGCTCGCACATGTGATGATGATGATAGAGCCCTGAGAGCTACTATCATAGTCACTGATGATGGACATCTCTCCCTGGTTAAGAGGGAGTGACATATATGTTTCTTTGCTTCATGTATCATGCACTAGAGCGAGACTAACAACCGTAAGTCTTAGTGAAGGCCATGATGAGAGAATGGCGTCTGGAGGATTGGGTAAGCATCTGAGACAGATACTTCTTGAGGATTTGGAATCCACAATAGGAAGCAGTCTGGTGATTGACACTCTTTGAGGATCTGACAGGGTATCCAAGACGAGTGGTCGAGGAGGATCAATATTCTTTGAGGATTAGGAATCCAAGATAAAAATAGTCCTAGAGGGACATAGCTAGTGAACATCCCAATGGGGTATGTGCCCTGAGAGGTAGTGTATGTCCCATGTAAAGCCTCCCAGCATTTTGCTCTGATCTATTGAGAGATAGAGCTTGTTAGTCAAGGCCTTGCTATGTTGACAATGTTGGTACATTGATCATAATTTTGATGCTTAAGATGGCTTACCAATCCGACTCTTCTTATGAGAATGTTCCAATGGAAGTACTATCCTTGTACCTGTTGTCAGTGATGAATACCTCCCTAGTTAAGAGGGAGTGTTGAAAAATGTAACTAGGTTCAGTCTTCATTTATTGTACTAGGTCATGACTTGATGATGTACTTGTCAAAAGAAAATGTAATTATTGATGTACTTGTCAAAAGGAAAAAGAAAAGAAATTATTTGTAAAAGAAAAATATTATTATTGTAAGTGGGTTTCTTGCCCATCTTGTTGTGGTCCTAGGTCAAAGCACCCATTGAGTGCTCTAGGGGTCTTGTTGACAAGTCAAAGGGTCAAGGTCATGATGTACTAGCCCTTGGAGGGCTCATGTATCAAAGAAGGAAAATTATTATTGTAAATTTTAATGTCTAGAAGCCTCCAAGTGATGGGTCAGCCAGCTAGCCAGCTACAAGTTGGTCTAGAAAGGCCCAATTCGTCCTCCATGAAAGCCTATATAAGGAGACTCGTCCTCCTCATTTGAAGATAGATCCAAGAAGGAAGAATCTATCTGATCTAGTGAAAAGAAGGAAGATCTGTCTAGCGAATTTTCTGTAAGAAGTGGAGCAAAATTTTGGAGGCCAGCGAAGGAAGGAAGATGTGATTTTTCTGTTGCCATTGCTCACATGTGTGAGTTCTTGGAGGAAGACCTAGGGTTTCCTCAGTCTGCTCTTTTCAGAGAAGTAATTTGGGGTTTGGCTGGCTCATCAGTTGGTTTGGCTTGGGTATTGGTCTTGGCCTTGGAAGTCTTCATTGGACAGATTCTATAAGAAGAGATATTTTTCTGGGTTTTCCCCTCTTGAGAATTTGCCTTGGCTTGGAGCCTACTTCTGCTGTTCTTGTGTTTTCTTGATCTTTTTGTTGGTATTTGTCTTGATGTTAATCAGAACTAAAAAATGAAGTTAATATCCTAATCTAATGCACAAGAAAATGTCAAAGATACAAGAGAAATCAATGTAAAAGAAGCCCTAATTATATGCCCTAGATTTCTCAAGATTAAGTACAAAAGGACGAGTTTTGGGCTTAGAAAACTTGAGAGGCTGTAAAGACTATTATCCCCAGCATATATGGGCGTGAGTGGATCCTGGCATGCTTTCTTACCAACAAGCACAAATTTCCATTAGACCATAGAATCATGTCTCTGATCCACTTAGCATTGATCCTCTCTTTCACTTTTTAAACTACTGCCTTTTCTGATTACTGACCAATTTTTCTGTATCTATTGTCTAGTTGCATCGATTGTGAGTTTGATTTAACGTGTCTGCTTAACCCATCCAATTTTAGTTTCTCTATTTCAAGTCTCTTTTTGGACCTTTGTTGTTCACAACTTTTTCATACTTTGACTTGTGTCCAATTTTGATTGATGGTACGTTTGATTGGATCTGTTCATTACAAAGCGTCAAATGCATGAGTCTTCTTTCCACAGATGGAACACGGCCTAAAGCTTGGAACCTTTGCATGTTGGAAATTGGAAGGCTCTACACATCTGACAATATTTTCAACTTTCTTTAGATGTTTATCTTCCTTAATAACAGAGATAATTGCAAAGAGCATAATGGAAAATGATGAGTTAGAATATATATATATATATATATATGAGAGTAGTTCAGGTAGTTACTTCTGCACAGGACAAAGTGTCTAGACGTGTGGAAGTCACTCAATTGACCCTTGACTTTAACAATTACTTTAATCATTAAATTAATTGACTTTTATAAAGATAAAATGAGTTAATATAATGAAATGCAAAGGTTGTTTGCATTAGTGAATTAGATGAATCTCAATTGTTGATCTCATGTGATATTGATATCTGATTTCAACTGTCAATCACTTGAGATTAGGGTTGTGGATTCAGTCAATAACTCAAACTTATAAAATGAATGCTAGGCTAAGGGAGAAGACACATCTTTGAGCACAAGACACAGTGAGATAGTGAGATCTCAGTGATTGGGTGAAGAAGGACATTCATCCAAGTGTGCAGCGTTTGAGGAAGAGTGGAAGGGGTAGCAAGGGAGAAGGATCCAGATCAGCCAAGTAAGATCTGTAGGGGGTTTGATCAACTTGATCATTTTCAGGTTTATTGTTGTGTTTGTGTTTTTCCGCAGAGGGCCATTATCCCATGAAGGGAGCCCTTGTATGCTGTTGGTTATTGTTAATGAAACAACAGAGTTTGAAGCGCAGAAGTCATGTGTGCATCTGTTTGAGATTAGTGTTGCTTCCACTCTTATTTATTTTATTTACGTGTTAAAATCTCAGCCTTTCTTTTTATTCAGTAGATTTGCATAATAATTTAACTTTTACAGCAAGAAATCTACTGGGAAATAGTTAGCCAGGTTGTTGGGGTTAGAAAATTAACAATATTGAGGGGCCTTCTTTGTATTTGCTTCACAGCTGTTTCATCCTTCCTGTTTGTCTCTGCACTGAAATCTTTGGAGGTAAATTTGTGTGCAAGGCTGTCACCAAAATTTCGAAGAAAGAAACTTGAAATTAATGGAAAGCGATAAAAAGATTGTTGTAAATGGGAAAGAAGGTTCATTCGCAGTATACCAAAGGTGACTAAGATGTCTTTATTGTTTGCAGAGATTCTGATGGAAAGGTTACCCAAGAGGAGGTAGCTGCAGCAGCTTTGTATGTCAAGGACATTCTCGGCCAGGAACCAGTGCAAAAATTAATTAGTGAGCTGGCCAAAGATACAGGTATATTGCTACAAGGAACCAAATAGTTACATACCATTTATATGTTGTAATTAAGCCAAGATAGAATGGAAAAGAATTTGTTTTTCATTTTTCTTAAACAGAGTTCAGAGCATAGTTTTGAAACTAAGTGCGTTCTGATTTTCTTTTGGTCGCTTTCTCTCATTGTAAAGACTGCTTGTTTCCTTATTCCATAAACAACAAAACATTGTATGGATATGTTGGTTATTTCCCATACTTGCTTTACCCTCATCTTGATGACCTCCTCTGTTACAAAGGAAAATCACCGTACCCATGCCCATATTACAAAATCGTTTAATCCTCATCGCAGCTGCACACGAAGCTGCATCAGCATGTAACCAAGCATAGTAGATTGTTTCAATCATTACGTAGCTATACACAAGGACACGTAAAGCTAACATAGCTTGCTTATTTGTGAACTTTTTACTGCCATGCTCTATTTTCCTGTATCTACTCTTTCAAGTTGACAATGAATTCTGACATCTTTTCTTTTCTACATGTACTTTTTGTCAACATAAGATGGGAAGATTCTGGTGGAGGATATTGTGAAGTTAGGGGTCAGAGTAAGTGACGAGGACGCTGAGCAGCAAGAAATGCAAATTCGTCATTAATGGGGTCCTGTTTCTTTGTCCATAGAAATAGATGGACAATTGTTTGAGAATATAAACTCTTATTTATATACGGATGAATCTTATATTGTAATGTAATTTCTTGCAGCACCATTAGACTGCACCATTCTTTACACTTATGGGATCAAAATGAATCCTAGACACACGTCTTTATCCCTGTTGACATTGGCACCTTAAAAGAATGCCATGAAAAATGTTTCTTTCTGGGCCATCTTTTATGTGGTCCGGATTGTTTTAATAAAATACCCAATTTAGTAGTGGTATTGTCTCCTATAGGTTATGATACATTATTTATGTCTTTCAGCAATTTTAAACGGTAATCTTTTTCCACGCAGTAGTTCATATATTCCAGATGCTTTTTTTTGTTATTTTATGATATTTGCGGGTTACTACTTTTGCTGTGCAAACAGATTTCAGTATCCAATATCTGATGAATTAGTAATTGAAAACTAGAGATTATGAACCTCTGAAGTTACCGAGGTATGAGTTTCTTGGTAAGATTGATTGTCATGTATGCATTTCCTAAATCATACTATACTTTGCTCAACAGATAAAACGTGATGTTTAAAAGATTTGGATGGTTTAGAAGGCAATATTCTAATTCTAATCATTGCAATATTTTCGTTGTTTTTTACAAGGATATCTTATATTTACAGGAAAATATCTACAATGATTGTTTAATCATTGCAATCATATAAGTTCTATATTTTAAAATACACATTTGCGTGGCTAGGGATGGGGCAGTGCCTGAGGTTATTGATATCAGCATGATTGATGAAATTTACTACCAGCATTCTAATTACATGTCACTTAGAAGCGCTAAACTGCATGCCTACTAGAAAATGGATGATATGCGTTGAAAAATACGTAGTCAAATAATAAATGTAACATGATGAGCTCGTATATGTTACTCTGTTGTCTCTTGCGTGTGGCATTGGCCATTTCTAATTTTTCACTCATGAACCTGGCCTTTCTTCTTGAATATCGAATCAGTTCAATTGTATGTCCTTGAAACACGTTGCTGCTTATGCGATAATTAAGGGTGCCTGCATTTACTGGGTGTGGTATAAAGGTATATTCCACATTGTGGAAGAAGGTTTAGTAACTCGAGAATCTTCGAAAACTTTGCAGCAGTTGTTAAATAACTTACCCACTTCTAGATTGTAAGTTTGTTGTTGCTAATGTGAAGTACCCTATATGTATATTATAAGTTGGTTCGATGTGAATATAGATAAAGAAGAGGTTAGTATCTTTTAATTTATATATATTATATATATATTATAATTACACTTAGGTTTAGAATTAAATACAACTGAAATCCTACGAGCAAGGTTGTTTCAGAAGGTTCTAGAGTTTGGCAGCTACCACGCCATCTAACCTAGACAAAAACTCGGCCTTTAACTAGGACTGTGTCGCTGCCTCGTTTGCACACCTAGGTTAGTATGAGAAAAATCTCCAACTCTACAAGGTGCCACGTGGTGACAAACTAAGAGATGGGGTTGTCACCTATTTCCAACTCTCTCCATTAAAGTTCTCTCCTAGTTAAAGCTAAGGGGGTGGTCACTAATGAAAGTTCGTGAATGAAATGTGAGTTTCTAGGAGATTAAATTAGATGGAAAGCTTATCAACAATAGTAAATTGATCTCACAATGTGAACAAGTAAAGAAATATATGAACAACTTTCAATAATTCATTCAAGAAAAATATGTCATCATAGACCAATGTTTAAACAATTAATTGCTCAAGGAAAATAACATGTCATTGTTCAAATGAAAAGGTAATGACAAACAATCATGCAAAAGAGAACAATGTTAGATGAAATATGAAATATCACTTGCAATATATAAATGGAATATTGTACTTGTAATTAAATGCTCAAGTAAAAGATAATATCATTCCATGATCATAAGCTAAACCATCAAGTGCATATGTTAACAATTTGGCAAGTAAAATTAGAATTACCAATATGGAAATCCACACAATTTACAAAATGCTACTTTGAAAGAAAGATAACTTGCAAATGAAATTCAAACGATCAAATAAAAGTGTTACTTGCACAATGTAAATAAATGTTGCACTTGCTAGAGGAATGCTCAAATGACAAGAGATAATGACATCAAGTAAACATGGGGCCATTCACCATAACAAGTACATGAAATAAATAATATTCCATGTAAATTTAAATGTACTCCAAGATGATTTAATTAGCATGAGAAGCAAATCTATCTAACGTAAAGTGCAATTATCTTGGTTAATTTTAAATTAAAGGCCTATCTAGGTGTACATTTTCTTTTGACTATTTTGAAACAAGTCTCTAATGTGAGTTGTGGGTTGTGGAGGGACACCCAGGAAAAGACAATTGAGTTTGTATTAACAATCCCTCCCCTCGAATATCCAACCACCCGATGCCATCGGCGCTGCAAAGACTATGGCTCTGACGACGGTAGGGTCACATGTTAACCACAAAAGATGGTCTATGTCCCTCAAGATGGTGAAAGAAAAATGTCCCTAAAAAGAGTATTTCAATCAAGCTTGTGCTTGGAGGCGAATTAAATTAGAAATGCACATTAGTGCTAAGAATGCCTAAATGAGATGCATGTGGATATTAGTGCTTATAATTCCAAAAGAAAGTATCGATACAAATGCCTCAAAGTAAGTGAAGTAATTGCTCAAAATAAGATTGTACCAATGACTTCAATTATGTCAAAATGGAAATAACCTAATATTATTCACAAGTTCCAAATAAAATTTTACAGTCGCAATAATTTGCTTGCAAGTAAATGAAATGATTGCTAGTTTGCAAATTGCTTCAAAGTAAAGTGCCTCCAAATGTACGATCAATAATCAAAGTAACAAATAAGCATAGGTTGACATCACATAATGAGACATTGTACTCCAAAGAGCTATGAAACAAATTCCTAAATAGATGAATTCAACTTGCCACATAAAACGTAAAGTATTTGCTTGCTCAAAAAATGTGCATGAATTGTAATAGGTTGCAAAATACAAATACTTAAGAAATGTAAGGCAAGTTGAAATGAAATTAGATATGGATGTTATGTGAGTTAGATTAATGAATCAAAAGTGTATGTAAATAAACTAAATAAGAAAGCTAGAAAAGAGAAATGCAAGTCAATCCACCCAAGAAAGTTCTCCCTCTAAATGAGAAGACAAGATATCATGGGATAAATCCCAAGCTCCCACAAGAAGTCAACCAGTGTTTATTAGATTTGTTACAAGAAAATGAGAAGCATGTAAGGGCCTTAAGGAAGTCTTTACAATGGAAATTTGACCATAGATTTTCCTTGATGAAAACTCAATACAAATAAGACCTAAGAAAGCCTTTTAAAATCTTAAAATTAAATACAAATTTCAGACTTGAAATGAGGAAGAATTAGCATAAGAATAGAGAGGATAAACCTCTCCTAAGGCCCACGACATAGAGAAAAAGAGGTGCAACCCTCTAAGGAACTCAACCTAGCTAAGAAAGGGTCTCGAAAAGGCTCACGACCTTGTTGTAAAGCTGCCCAACAAATGCAAGAGGTCCTGCAAAAGATGAGTTAGTGGTATTTTGCTAAGAATCTTTCCTCCAACTCGTTGCCAAAGTAAACTTGTATTGCTTCTCTAGGGGATGCAAAACAAATTCAAAAGTGTTGGGTCCCTATAATACTAGTGATTACCCCATTACTATTGTAGTTATACCCCTTATTTATATTGTTGTTCCCCTATTACCCCCATATTGTTATTTCTGTGCCCCATAGAATCCCTCTATTGTTATTTTTATGGCGTTATATTATTATTGTTAGGTCGGCTGGATTATATTGTGACTCCTTAGACTCCTATATAAAGAAAGGAGGTTTTTTCATTTGTATCATCAAATAATTGTTCATTTATGTAATGTAAAGGAGGTTGCCCCCTCGAAGAGGCTGAATTCTAAGGCGTTGATCTATCTTTTCTTGCGCTGGTTTCATAACATTTGGTATCAGAGCTTTGGATTCTAGGGTTTCGCTGCTCCAAACAGGTCATCGTGGAATTTTCGCTATAACTTTTTTCTGTGACGTTTCAGAAGTCGCAAAAAAAACCCATTTGAGAAGAAATCGCGTTGAACCTTGGGTCCGAATTTCAGAGTTTTTCGCGCGATGTTTGCGGAGATATGATCTGAGGAAGTTGGTCTTTTTGTAGACTTCTGAATTACATTCAAAACAGGTGACCTGGGGAAAATCGTCATAACTCTCTCTGAGAATTAGATTGAAATTTCGTAAAAAGATACAGAAAGAGGACGGATTGTAGTTTCTTGTGTATCTTTTTTAGAACCAAATATCGAAAATTGTATACGTGGCACTTCATACAAGTTCGCTCTTCTAGAAAGGTCTATAATCAGGTCATCTTGGGAGATTGTGCATAACTCTTTCTTGGAGAATCCAATTTGGATCAGACTAGTGGCATTGGAAAGAGGACACAGAGAGCTACTACAGGTCACAAATTCAGAACTAGATGATTGGAAAGTATAGAGATATATCAGAGGCAATATCAAGCTCCTACAAAGCGAAAAAAGGTGTGTAGATTTTTTTAAAATTTTTGCTTAAGCTTGGTTTGAAAATTTATTTTGAAGGAATTCAAAGGGCATAGTAGAGCATTATTATCGGTAACTGATGCCCCGAGGAAAGAAAATGCAAACACCTAGTAAGAAACCTGAAAGCTCTAGCATGACTCATGAAGAAGAGGAAGAAATGCTACATGATATATCAAAATTACAAGAACAAGTGCAACAAATGTCACGCTCACAAAAGTTAACAGAAGCTAAGGTAAATGGCGTGGAAGCTAAGATGAATGGCATGGAAGCTAAGATGGACAATTTAAAGATAGACTTGAACACAAATTTGAAGACAGGCATGGCATATTTGAAGACAGATTTGACAAATTTTCTACAAGAAATACTTACTAATGGTGAAAAGGTAGTAAAGGAAACTCATGATGAGAACAAAAGAAATGTTAATCATGATTCCATAGACGTTAATGTTGGATCGAAGAATCACCATATTCCAAAAATCGATATGAGGAAGTTTGATGGCAAGGATCCCGCCACATGGATATTACAGATGGAGCAATTCTTCGATCTCAATAATGTGCAAAATGCACAAAAGGTACGTATGGCAACTGTATATTTGGAACCAAATCAGTTTGTATGGTATCAATGGCTTTGTTCTCGTAAACAATTTATCACTTGGGAAATTTTTACGGAAGAATTGATAGCACATTATGAGAATACAAAAAGCAACACTTTTTTTAGCCAATTGATAAGTCTCAAACAAAAGGTTCAATAATGGAGCACATTGAGGAGTTCCAAAAATTGAACATAAGGGTAAAAGATATTCCAGAGGAGCATAGGATTGATGTGTTCATAGGGTCTTTAAAGGATAATATCCAACATGATGTTCGCCTTTGGGAACCTGATTCATTAGAGAAGGCATTCAGGTTAGCAAGAAAAATGGAAAGCAAAATTATGGCAACTAGGAAGCATACCATTCACAACTATAAAGACGGAAGTGTTGTTGCCCCTAGTCTTCCACAACCTACAAGGTTGACACCACAACAATTGGAAGAAAAAAGAGCAAAAGGGCTTTGTTACAATTGTGATAGCAAATACACAAAAGGTCATAAGTGTGCTGAGAAGAAATTATTCTACATAGATTGTGAAGAGGAAGAAGAAAAGGAGCAAGAAAGGTCAAAAGAAGAGGATATACTCCAGGAACAAAGCCTAGATGAAGAACAAATAAATCCGACCATATCTTGTAATGCATTGGCGGGAATTACCACTCCTCAAACCATCAAGATAGAAGGACAAATCAAGAAGAAAAAGGTAATAGTGTTGATTGATTCAGGAAGCACCCACAATTTTATTCATTGTAGGGTAGCAAAAGAATTGAATTGCTTCCTATATCCAGCACCAGAGTGTCAAGTGATGATTGCAAATGGAGGAACAATAAATTGCTTTGGAAAGTGCCATAATATCAAGCTATCCATGGGAGAATATGTATTGACTAGCCCAATGCTTTCCATTCCAATGGGAGGTGCTGATGTTGTACTAGGAGTCCAATGGCTACAATCCTTGGGTACAATAGCTTTTAATTTTCAAGAACTTTTCATCAAATTTTCTACGGAAGGAAAGGAAGTTGAATTAAGGGGTATTGCAGGGAAACCAGGAAAGATAATCAGCTCTAATGGCATGACAAAGCTTCTAAAAAAGGAGCAAAGAGGTGTAATTGCACAATTATGTTCGCTAGATGTTTCCACATTGGAATCATCTATTTCTCCAGATCTCCAAAAAGTCCTGGACAATCATTCCAAGGTATTTGAGACTCCCAAAGGTCTCCCACCTATGCGTGATCATGATCATGCTATTCATCTGATTCCAGGAAGTGTTCCTCCAAACATCAGGCCGTACAGATATCCCTATGTCCAAAAAAGTGAAATTGAACGTATGGTTGCAGAAATGCTAGAGGCTGGTATAATTCAACCGAGTCAAAGTTCTTTCTCAGCTCCAGTAGTATTGGTGCACAAGAAGGATGGATCATGGCGCATGTGTCCAGATTATAGGGAGCTCAACAAGCTCACTATTAAAGATAAGTTCCCCATTCCTGTTATTGATGAATTACTGGATGAATTGCATGGATCAATTTACTTCACCAAGTTGGATCTTCGTTCGGGATATCATCAAATCAGAATGAAGATTGAAGACATTCCGAAAACGGCATTTAGAACTCATGAGGGTCATTATGAATTTTTGGTCATGCCTTTTGGCCTTACCAATGCACCTTCAACATTTCAAGGTTTGATGAATTCAATTTTCAAACCATTCCTTAGAAAATTTGTGTTAGTATTTTTTGATGATATACTAATCTACAACAAGTCTTGGAAGGATCATGTTGAACATGTTGACAGGGTGCTACAACTATTGGAGGAGAAACAATTATATGCAAAAAGATCCAAATGTTTCTTTGGAGTCCAGGAGGTGGAATATTTGGGTCATATTGTATCTCATGAAGGAGTTAAGGTAGACCCTAGCAAAATTAAAGCCATTAAGGAATGGAAAATCCCCACATCCATAAAGCATCTGCGAGGATTTCTTGGGTTGACAGGGTATTATCGCAAGTTTGTTAAGAATTATGGGAGAATAGCAGCACCTCTAACAACATTATTGAAGAAAGATTCATTTTCATGGACTCCGGAAGCAACAAAGGCCTTTGAACATCTTAAAGAGGCAATGTGCCAAGCACCGGTCTTAGCTACACCGGACTTCACAAAAACCTTTATTGTGGAATGTGATGCTTCAGGAAATGGAATTGGTGTTGTTCTAATGCAAGATGAAAGACCCATTGCTTTTGAAAGTCGTCCAATCAAGGGAAAGTTTTTAAGCAAAGCTATTTATGAGAAGGAAATGTTGGCAATACTCCATGCACTTAAGAAATGGCGACCCTACCTAATGGGAAGACACTTCAAGGTAAAAACGGATCATGATAGCCTTAAATACTTTTTAGAACAAAGATTATCCTCTGAAGAGCAACAAAAGTGGGTCACAAAGATGTTGGGTTATGACTTTGAAATCATCTACAAAAAAGGGAAGCAAAATGTGGTGGCAGATGCACTCTCAAGAAAGGATGAGGATGTGGAAGCATTGTTGTGTGCCATTTCTATTATCCAACCAGATTGGATAAACGAAGCAAGGGAGGAATGGAAGAATGACGAAGAAGTGTGGGCACTTATTCGAAAGCTACAACAAGATTCCAGTACTTCTGATACATTTAGCTGGCAAAATGATTCGTTATGGTACAAAGATCGCTTATACCTCTGTAAGAATTCCCAGCTAAAACAAAAGATTCTTATGGAATTGCACACTTCTCCCTTAGGAGGGCACTCAGGATTTTTAAAAACTTACCACAGGGTTAAGAAGGAATTTTTTTGGGATGGCCTTAAATCAGATATTCAAAAGTTTGTGGCGGAATGTTTGGTTTGCCAACAAAATAAAGTTGAAACAATTAAGACACCGGGTCTATTACAACCTTTATCCATTCCAAGCCAACGTTGGGAGGAGGTTTCAATGGATTTTATCACAGGTTTACCCAAGTCTGAGGGAAAGAGTGTCATCATGGTGGTAGTTGACAGACTTACCAAGTATGCACACTTTTGTGCATTATCACATCCATTTAAAGCCAGTACAGTTTCTACTGCATTTATGGAAACAGTTCAAAAGCTACATGGAAACCCAAAGATTATTGTAAGTGACAGAGATCCCATTTTCACTGGAAATTTTTGGACAGAATTATTTTCTTGTCTTGGTACTCAGTTAGCTCATAGCTCATCTTATCATCCTCAATCTGATGGGAAAACTGAGATAGTAAACAAATGTTTGGAAGGATATCTTCGTTGCTTTGTATCTGATAAACAGACACAATGGGTCAAATGGTTGCCTCTGGCTGAATGGTGGTATAACACTTCCTTCCATACAACAACAAAAATGACCCCATTTATGGCACTTTATGGGTATCAACCACCATCCATCACATCATATTTAAGAGAAAATTCTAAGGTTCAGGCAGTGGAACATCACATCGAACATCAACAACAAGTCCTCCAACTCTTAAAGGATAACCTCGTGTTGGCACAGAATAGAATGAAACAACAGGCAGATCAACATCGCAGTGAAAGAAGTTTTGATGTAGGTGATTGGGTATTCCTACGGCTACAACCATATAAGCAAATGTCCCTAAAGCAAGCTAAGAAGGATAATAAATTATCACCAAAGTATTATGGTCCGTACAAGGTGTTGCAAAAGATTGGTACTATGGCATACAAATTGGAGCTTCCTGCAGCTTCTCGATTGCACCCAGTTTTCCATGTTTCATGTTTAAAGAAGGTTATAGGCGACAAGCTCCCAATTCAAACAATATTGCCAGAACTTGACGAGGAAGGAAAAATTATATTGGAACCGAAAGCAGTCACAGAAACAAGAACTCGACAGCTACGAAATCGATCAATTTCAGAGTATCTTATCAAGTGGAAGAACTTATCCGCTGAAGATTCCACATGGGAGGATGAGAATTTTATGCAGAAGTATCCAGAACTACTCAAGCGTTGAGGACAACACTTTTTTGAAGGAGAGGGGCATGTTGGGTCCCTATAATACTAGTGATTACCCCATTACTATTGTAGTTATACCCCTTATTTATATTGTTGTGCCCCTATTACCCCCATATTGTTATTTCTGTGCCCCATAGAATCCCTCTATTGTTATTTTTGTGGCTTTATATTATTATTGTTAGGTCGACTGGATTATATTGTGACTCCTTAGACTCCTATATATAGAAAGGAGGTTTTGTCATTTGTATCATCGAATAATTGTTCATTTATGTAATGTAAAGGAGGTTGCCCCCTCGAAGAGGCTGAATTCTAAGGCGTTGTTCTATCTTTTCTATCTTTTCTTGAGCTGGTTTCATAACAAAAAGTAAGTGGAGAGAGAATGCAAGAAAAATGAACAATAATCCACAACTAGTATACAAGAATTAGACCAAGGTGTAGGAGTAAAACTCCATACTTATCTAGTCTAGAATAATGCTCTAATTAGCTCATATAATAGTTGAAAGCTCTATATTTAGATCAAAAGAAAATATGAAATTTGAATTTTGTACGATTCAAGTAAAGGAAAATGAAACTCTCCTCTTTGCTTCTCGTTGGATGAAGTCCTTGGAGCTAAAATCAATGGGTCCTTCGTATCTTGAATTCAAGAGTGAGTTGATTTATTTGAGACTTCTTTTACGCCTAAAACAATCCTTCATACAATTTCAAAAGAGTTTTCTACACACTTGGAAATAGATATTAGCACTCATAAAGGAAATAGAGAAATATAATGGGTGAGAGAGCTAAAGATTCATCCTAAAATCACTTGGTTCTTTTCAATCTTAGAATATTACTCTAAATAAAAGATACATACAAGACAACTTGCACATATATATCCACAATGAATGACAATAGAAGCTAATATAATCCAAATGCATAAGAAATTGAAGCACATAAACTAGAAAGAGATCACCTCGAGATAGAAGGAGAACACCATCAATCATGCTCCAAAATATTTTGTATTATTATCAAAACAAGTATATAATTTGACAGAGTCTCCTCAAGCCCAATAGCTCATATAAAGAATGTTTCAATGAGCCACGAGTTTACAAATTTATAGAATTGTGGGAGAACATCCCAATGTGAGAACCAATGACAAGTGGCAAAGGTGATCATCCCAATGCAAAAATGAATTTGTACAAGTGTCACAAGAACTGTCCAAGTGTAGAAAATGTTGGAGATCACTGTTGAAAATGCTCCTAGATTGGTGTAGAATTCCTGTGAGTAGATGTGTGTCATCTCCAAAGATCAACGTAAGTAACCTTGGCTTCCAAGTGTTTTATGTGAGAGGGTGAGAGGTAGCACATCCCCCAATCATCTCCAATCAATGAAACAAGGCAATGAAACAACTCAAACCTCTACTATTAGAGTTGCTCAACAAACCTGTGTATTGATGAACTAGTAATACGTAGAGTTGAAGTGAATTTTTTGTGCATACATGTGTAAGTGTTGGTGGAGTGAGTGGAGACCATACTCCACAAATATCTCAACCAAAATCCCTTTATATTTGCGTTGATTTTTCCTTGTTGGGGTCATACTTATGACAACTGCATTGACTATTCATTTCTGCCGTGTGGAGTTCAAATGGGCATGTGTGTTTTATCAAACTTACGTGTACACCATGGATAGTGAGGTGGGTCCCATCCCCCACTCTATTTCAACCTTATAATATGGCTTGCACTTCAAAATTAAATCAACTTAATATGAATTTCATGTGCTTCCACTTTTTCCTCATGACTTGGAAATTTGTGGGCCCACCTCGCTGCTTTCTGGGTTGGCTTACTTGCCACTTGGATTGGTGGGTCCTAGGATGCCCAATCATCATTTAAATTGTCACTTACTTTCCATGTCAGTTTTTTTGACTTTTTTTGACTTTGGAAAAATTTCTAAATTTTTCCAATTATTCAATTTTTTTGAATTTTTTCTCTTTTTTTGCCATTAACATTAGAAAAGGTGGATTTTGAGGGGCTATAAGTCATTTTTTGATCCTCAAAGTGGGTCTTAGAATAATGCTAGGTCTCTGAGGATGAATTTCAAGTAGTCACATGCCCCAAACATTTCCTATGGCCTCTTATTTACATCATTATATAAAAAATAATTAAAAAATCTTGTTTTATGGAAAATATTTAATCATTAAAAATCTTAGTTACACTTAGTCAAATCCTGTGAAAATTCTTGAGTGATCTAGTATGGTAATATACAATGACTCTAGACACTAGGACTCACCCAAGGCCTTACCATCTAACCATACTCTAACTTTGGTGCTATGCTTGGAGGAAAAACCTCAATTAATTATTAAGTGCCTGAAAGTACCTAATAATTAATCAAGTAAAAAAACTTCTTAGAGTAAACTCATTTGATGACAATGTCCCAAGTTACCTAGGCATGTTACATGACTCAATTCATCACACTGACATCACCTTACATCATCCCCGTAGGGCTTGTGAAATCCGAGTACAACATAGAAGAAGATGAGAAGAAAAAGTTAGAGTTAAAAAACTATGATATATGAACTCTAGTGGTACATGAAGCCTTTGACATATCTTTGAGCATGGAGTCTTAAAAAAATTTCAAGTGCAACTTCAGTGGTCAACATTCAGGTCCACATGGAGATGCGTGCTAGATAGGAAGTGAGAGCATGCAAGGACCTTGAATCTGCATCCACCAACAAAAGGCATATATCAGTAGTGTCTGTTCAAAACATCATCATATAAAATTAGACTCTAATGCGCAGAAAGTAAATAACTACTATAAATGGAAATTTATTCTAAGAGCATAAGGAAAACTACCCTAATATAAAAATGGCAAAGATCAAGGTTAGAAATACAATACAGGGATGCCCCATGGCATTAGATGTCTTCGATGAAATCCATCTTGAGAACCGACCTACTCATAGGTACATCTAAAGGTTCTTTCTCTGATCTGCCCTATCCAATTCTGATTATCTTGGGACTTTGACTTACCCGAATATTAAACTGTTTGTGGCCATCAGTTATACCAAGCCTCTTCATTTTCTTTTTTCAACTATTGATTTGTTGAGGCTTGATCTTGCTCAAAACTAGTGATCCATTTTTTTTTTATATATTTTTTCGCTTTTTCTTTTCTTCTTGGTTAGCTGCGATGGATGGTGATGATGATGCAACCACTGTCAATTTTTTTGCCTTGTCTTGAAAATGCTCTGATGGAAGATTTGAAATATCCAAGTTTTTTTGGTTATGCCTAAAATCTTCATTACAAATATGTTGTGTAAAGGGTGGTGGAAAATTTGTCAAAACTGCATCACTTCCTGGCTTGTATGACCCATAGATAATTTCATTGTTGGGTTTCCTTGGATCCTCAACATGATATCTTTGCTCTAACTCCCGATCAAGCCTGACAAAGGTATTATCTGGCATGGGGATGGTGGCATATGATAAGTCCATTTGAAGGCTACCACCTAAATATGATGCCCATTTTCTTGATAAAAGCATTCCCCATGCACCAGGCACATCTATCACAATAATATCCATAGTCATTATTCTGTCTAGGTATGCAACTAGGAAAACCTGTAAGTCTTTAATTACCCACACACTTCATTTCTTTTAGAATCCATTGAACATATGTTGTGATAGGGCCTAGATACCCTTAAGTTCAATTGCTACATGACTTTCTTGGTCATGACATTTGATGAAACCTTTGAATCTACCATGCAATTGTGTAAAAATCTATCATTCACTATCAAAGAGATAAAAAACAGTGGATGATGATCTTCGTTCCCCACATAATAGTTCATACTTTTCAATACAATTTCTTCATCTTATGATTCATCACTACGATTTTCTTCCCTTTGAGTAACTTCAATAACACTTAGCAACTTTTCCCTTTGAGATGGTATCTTAAAAAACTCTGTCACCGAGATAGAAACCTTTGCATTAGTCACCCAATTGCCAAAGTCAAAATTTAATTCTGAAGTAGGAGGAGAAAAAATTATGTAATTGTTTCTATTTTGAATATCCCTTCTTTTATAAGTCATCCCTTTGTGTTTTTCCATAACAATAATTGGTAATTATAACATAAGTCTACTTAATTTGATATGATATCCCACAAACCATATCAAGCAAGGTTAGCTATAATTTTTTTCTTTGGGATAAATTGGTAATTATAACATAAATCTGCTTAATCTAATATGTTATCCCGCAAAACATGTCAAACAATGTTAGCCATGATTCTCAAGATTCTTAATCACTCAGGTTACCTTGATGTGCCTTCTTTTAAACGACATGGGGGTGGGTTTTCATTCACTTATGTGTGCATGGGTCATGATACCATTTTTAATATTGCCTCTTTAGGTGCAATCGTTGATCCAGATTTAATCATGAACACAACAAATTACATATATAACCATAAATACAGAGATGCAGTAGAAATAACACTTCATTTCATTAATATCAAATACTGAAATATGCTTAGAAACAGAATGGAAATAAGACTAGCTCGGGCGATGGTAGCTTATCTTTGAGAAGAGATGTGGTGGCTACATGCCTCTAAACTGAGTTATAATGAGGCTCAAGGGCCTTTTTATTATTTAACAATAAGAGAAAACCCTAAACAACCAAAATCTTAACCCGAGGAGATGTAACACCAAGAGTTTATGGGCCCCGTTGGGGTTAGTTGGGTAGCCAACTTCCTAGGGTCGTAACTTGGTCATATTATCTCTGTTTGACGCGTATGACACCTCGTTGGAAATATCTCTCTGAGGACTACACCAGCGAACGCAATTTCCATAACATTCACTAAACAATTTTGCCAAAAAATGTCGTTTAGAGCTTCAAAACGGCTCCGGAAGTTCAGGACCCGAAAAATTGCCAAAAATAGTAAATTGTGTTACAATTAAGGAAACTGAAACACTGAAAGAAACAATGGTGAAGATCCAAGTGGAATAGGTGGGTGGCCACCAATATCCACTTGGATCAATCACACATTTGACCACTACCTCAAGGTGCCCCCATGGCTTCATGGCTAGGCCCTCACAAGAATTGAACCTTTCCTAAGGGTGAAAAACTCGTCACTTTCCACTAGTAGATCTAGCCCCTTTGGGCATTTTTAATAGGACATGGGGTGGGATTTAATCCAATTATGTGCAAACAAAATGTCCCTATATCTTCAAGGGAAAGTGGCCCTCACATGAATTGAATGTTGTCCAATAATGAAAAGTTCCTCATCTCTTACCATTGGATTTGATCCCTTTAGACTTTTTCTTTTTATTTTAATTCTTTCTTGATTTCTTTAATTTTTCTCTACTATTTTTTATCATATTTAACTCTCTAATTCTTTCTCATGTTTGGTTCTCTAGTTCAACATCAAGTTTTAGTTTGTTTTTTTGTTTTTTTGCTTGTAAGATCGGGTCATTCATATTACTTTCAAAAAATTGAAATACACTTATAGTTTTGGCTACTTGTATGCTACTTCGAAAACCATGCCAGTAGCATAAACTCAACCTTTTTTTAATTGTCTATATTGTTCTCTATCTGAGAGTTTGATGAACAAAAATAGAAACTATTCCTAATATGGAAAGTAAATACTATGTTCATGAGCGTAATAATAACAATAAAGTAAAGTATTGTTGCATAATGCTTGCTTGCAAAAGGAGGGTTGACGTCCCCTAATCATTTTAAATATAATTGAAAAATTACCCCCATAATGAGGTTGACCTAAACAACCTTCTAAAAAACTTCATTTTCAAAAATAAAACCTCTTTTCAAGGGCCGACTTGATCAAGGAAAAAAGGTGAGATGGAGGCTTCTTTTGCAACTACCAAGACTCGTAACATTTTTCCAAAGTACAACAATTTTTCATTATATTTTTTGCCAAAATGTTGGACCAAAAAATCATTTATATGGGGCACCATGACCATGACTTCGTGGTCTCATATTTAGGAGGTCATATCTCCTTAACCGTGAGGAGTTACGTGGTGCACCACCTATTGTTGGAAAAAACATGACGAGTATTATCAAATGATTATGTTCTAATATGAATCATCATGAACGTATGCCATAACAAGAGCGGGGAAAACACGTCTTCTTCTGGCTTCTGCTAGAGTTGACATCAACGACAACCAATTTTAAATAATCCCCCCCCTTTGGCATTGATTGTAACACTCATACTTACCCTTTGATTATTTCTCCCCCTGTTTCCATGCAACTAATCTTTCTCTCCCCCTTTGAAATCAATGGCAAAGGTGATTCCCCATGACGAAATGTCTCCCTCTATCTTCCTGTTATAAATGCCTTTCTCCCCCTTTCTTCTTTTATTGATGGAATGCAAATCAATGTGAACCCAAAAGTACTCCAAGCTTTTTCCGAAGGCACTCAAACGTTTCTTGTGGAAGAAGCTTGGTGAAGATGTTAGCTATCTATCCCTTTATTTCAATTTACTCTACCTTGATATTCTTTTTTGTGACTTGTTCTCGAAGAAAATGGTATTTGATAGGAATGTGTTTGGTCTTCAAGTGTATCACAAGATTCTTGGAGAGACTTATGGTGCTGGTGTTTTGATAGAATATTGAATGGGTTTATCATACTTTATGTGTAGATCTTGTATATTTTTCTTCATTCAGAGGACTTGAGTACAACATGTTGTTGCAACAATGTATTTTGCTTCTGCTATAGATAAGGAAACTGAAGATTGCTTCTTTCTCAACCATGACACTAAACAATCACCTAAGTAAAAGTCTGCTCCACTGGTTCTTTTTCGGTCATCAACACTTCATGCCCAATCTGCATTTGTATAGGTTGTCATTGTTAATTTTTTTCCTTTTTGGATACCATAACCCAAATTCTATTGTCCTTGTGAGATATCTAAAGATCCTATTTTATTGCTAAAACATGGGATTCTTTTGGTGTTGCTTGAAATCTTGCTACTTGTCCAACTACCTACGTCACATTTGGTCTTGAAGTTATCACATATAGAAGGATGCCAATCATTGATCTATATATTATCTAGTCTGATTCCTTAGATTCAGCGTCATTACTTGACTTATTGAACTAGTCACCATGGGAGTGCTCACAAGTTTAAAATATTCCATTCATAACCTTTGAACATTTCCTTGATGTACTTGGTTTGGGAGATGAATATGCTTTCACCTTCCTAAGATAGTTGGATTCCCAAGAAGAAATTCAACTCTCCAAGTAGAGACATCTCAATCTCATTTTTCATATCTTTGGAAAAAGGATAACTCAACCTATCATCGTCTCTTCCAAAGATGATATCATCCACTTATACTCCAATAATAATAATGTTGTCTTGATCAACCATTATATATAGATTGTTATATGCACTTCCTCTTCTAAATCCTTGTTTCTTTAAATATCTATCCAGTCTTGCGTACCAGGCTTTGAGTGTTTGCATGAGACCATACACGAATTTATTTAATTTGAAAACATAATCTTTCCTTTCGGTTAACGAAAACCCATCTGGTTGTTCTATGTAGACTTCCTCTTCTAACTCTCCATTTAGAAAATATGATTTTATGTCCATCTCATACATTTTGATCCTTCTTGAGCAAGCATAAGCCAAGAACATCCTAATTTCTTCCATTCTGACAACATGTGAAAATGTTTCTTCGAAATCTATTTGTTCAACTTATGCATATCCTTTACCTACCAATCTTGCCTTATTCCTTGTTACATGTCCGTCGTCATTCAACTTGTTTTTGAAAACCCATTTTGTGCCAATGGTGTTCTTGTCCTTAGGTTTTGGAATCGATTCCCATGTCCAATTATTCTCAATTTAGTTCAGTTCTTCTTCCATGGATTTGATCCAATGTTCATCATGGATGGCTTCTTCAAAGCTACTAGGCTCAACTGTAGATAACAACACAAGACATATTTGTTGTGGCATGTGTATTGGTCAACTTCTTATGGTTTCTATTCTTGCATTCATAACTCCAATGATCTGCTCTGATGGGTTCTTTTGATACCATCATTTAAGTTCTTTGGAATGTACCTGAAAATTTAGTTGATTATCTTATGTTTCTTACTGGTTTACAATTGGCTCTTCTTCTATTTGTTCTTCTTCTTTTATTCTTTCTTCTTTCTCTGGTTCTTCTACTTCTTGCTCCTTTGAAAATGTGTTTTCTTGCCTAGTCTTTATCCCATGCATTTCATCAACAATTACATTAATGATTTCCACTATCTTGTTAAGTCTTAGATTAGAACATTTGTACACCTTGCTTTTGCTTGACTATCCAACATTTATGTCTTCATCTACCTGGGAATCAAATTTTCTAACCTTTTTATCTTCCCTCTTCATATAACATTTGCTACCGAAGGCTCTAAAATGCTCAACATTTGTCGATCTCCGCTTACACTTCATATTGGGTCTTTCCATTGTTATTTATGAGTATTTCTTTGTTTAGAATATGAACATTTATTTCTACCACTTGTACCCAAACGATATCACTTAGTTTGGAGTCATTCAACATAGTTCTAGCCATTTCCTCCACCATTTTGTTCTTCCTTTCAACGTCTCTGTTTTGCTAAGGCGTCCTAGCTGCGAAGAATTGTGTTTTATTCCTTTATCTTCACAAAAGTGTTGAAACTCTTTAGACGTGAATTATCCTCCATTATCTAATCTTAAACACTTGATTTTCAAACCAGTCTCGTTTTCAACCATTTCTTTGTAAATCCTAAAGCATTCAAATGCTTATGAATTTTTATTTAGAAAACATACCATTGTCATTCTGGTGTAATCATCGATAAGCAATGTGAAGTATTGTTCACCATCCAATCCTTTAGTTCTCATCAATCCACATAGATAAATGTGTACCAAATCCAATGGTTTGAAGTGGAATGTTGCTTGGCTCTGAACTCAACCCTTGTTTGTTCTCCATGCCAGCAGTGCTTACACATGGTGCTTGTTGGTTTGAAATTTCTGCATATCTCTTATTGCTTCCGTTTTGCTAATTTTGACTAGATTATCAAAGTGAATGTGACCCATTCTCTTGTCCCAAAGCCAAATTTCATCTTCCTTCCCCAAACAACAACTTTCCTTTGTAATCTCATCCAATATGTATATGTAATTTGGAGTCCTTGATGTTTTCACCACTAATCTACTTGATTTCTTCTTTCTTATTTCACATTTCTTTGAGTCAAACAAAAGCGTGTGTATTTAGTCACACATTTGATTCACATTTAATAGGTTATCGTTCTTATTTTCAATAAGAAAAACATTTTCTACCATGGTGTTCTTGCTTCCAAGCTTACCTTTGCACTTTCATAAAATTTTGGTTGAGTCATCATTTCCAAAT
Source organism: Pinus tabuliformis (assembly GCA_031772625.1). Taxonomy (NCBI): domain Eukaryota; kingdom Viridiplantae; phylum Streptophyta; class Pinopsida; order Pinales; family Pinaceae; genus Pinus; species Pinus tabuliformis. Next base: position 1,540,986,915 of record CM062818.1, read on the forward strand.
GAAACGGATCCATCCCTTTCGTTTTGCAAGGTTACAAACCTGTCTCTATCCCTTTTCATGTGTTTTGAACAACCACTATCAACATACCATTCACTTTTCTTGCTTTGAGCTAGTAGAGAAATCTCACATTTTTCAACCTTCTTTTTACCCATCACAAGAAGAAAAGCCCATAGTCATGCCATAAATGGAGCCTTATTCCAGCCCAACAATTCCACTAGAGCTCCTCTTTCCGGAGAGCGCTGACTGTAACAACCAATAAAAATAGATACCATTGCCCCCATCCTTCAGTAGTACCAATCATTTCAAAAGAAGTTGATACAGACGCAAGTCAGGATCCAAAGCTAGTTGTTCAAACTTTGAAAGGTTCTTTTGGAGGATTGTTAAAATCATGCTTTGAATCCCTTGGAGAAATGATAACCTACAATATTTTACTATGTGTTCAATATTGTTGCATTTGTAACATTCTACTTCATTACTTAATGATCCAAATATGTTATAGTTTTAGTTATAATCTCCACGATGCGTTTTAGATAGTTACTTTTAGAGTAGTTTCCATAGTTGCTTCTGTTTCTAGTGAAAACCTTACAATTTACATCTTTGTGCCAAAATTGTTGTAGGAATAACATAAACCAAGAAATATAGTTTGGTACCCAAGGGTGATGAATCTTCTAGGTGGTGCATATCTCCAAAAACATTCTTGTTGAGTTCTCATCACCGTTGTTCATTTTGTGTCTTCTCAATTGACTGATCTTGAACATTCTCTTTTGAGGGAATGCATTCCTCCTTCTTGATAGGATCCTTGATGACACCTACATAACTCTTCTATTTCACTTCTTTTCCTTTCATTATTGAGCTTGAACTTGTATCATAACCCAAATACGTCATTACATGGAATTTGAACATTGATGATTTCATCCATAATTTTTGTGTTGTTCACAAAAATTTGTTGAATAGTGTTCTTCTAAACTTCCTTCTTTAGAGAAACTATTTCTTCTTCCAAACTTTCCTTTATTTTAAAATTTTCTTTCGACTAGTTTTTGGGTGTTTCTTCAATCATTCTGGCTTCCACTAATCAGAGTTTCAGATTGATGATGGTATTCTCTGATTTTTTAGACCTTTTGTTTATACTTTTAGAATTTTCTTTTAGTTCACTTAACTCTTTCTCCAATGCCTTGAGTTTCTTCCTTTCTACTTTAGATCTTTTAAGGAATTGGCCAATTCCCTCTCAAGATCCGCTTCTGCTTTGACTTCATCCACTCTAGGGTTTCCTCTTTATTCTCCATTTCCATGAATATCACTCTTTCTTAGTCACTACCAATGTCACTTTCATCATTAGATGGAGAATTGTCTTCTTTTGAATAAATATTTTTCTTGAAGATTTTTCTTTTACTTTGTTTCTTGTCTCTTTTCTAATTTTTATTTTCCTTCTTAGGATTTTTTTCTTCTTCATCATTATATTTGTACTTGCTAGTTCATTTCTTCAACTTTCTTGCAAAGTTGGCTATTTCTTCATCTGAATCATCGCTACAACTACAAATGGAGCTTGGATTAAACAATTTCTTATTATTTCTTGTCTTATTAGATGCTTTGAATGTCACTTCTCTTTTGGATGGGTTTTCTTCTTTGGTTCCCATTTCGTAAGCTGCAAGTATTCCATGTCACTCATCAATATTGATGTTAGCTAATTTTTATCTTTCTTATATAAATAAGACCTTAGAATTAAATCTAATTGTAAGAGATCTTATTAACTTCGAACAACCTCCTTGTTGCCCATTGGTTCTCCCAATCCTTCCATGGTGTTTACTATTTCATCTTGTTAATTTGAGTTAACATGTTCTTTGCTTAAGACAATTACTTTAGTAGCCCATAATTAACTTCATTAATCCATTAGTCATCACATTCACCCTTAAGATATGGCAGTAACTCATGAAAGAACATTAATGCTAAATGCATAGGACAAGCCAAGAACACAAAGATATGGCACAAGCCAGGGAAAAACCCCATGATGGGAAAAACCCTTGAACAATTCTTCTTATTATTAATATACAATGTTCAGTAGCGAGAGAGTACAATAATATAGGATAAGTTTGATTTGCCAAATCACTGATCGAGGCATCCCAATAATCTGTAATTATGACTGATATAGGTGCTTCCTGAAGGTCTCCTAATAGTCATTGTAAAATTTTTCAAATTGATCCTTTGGAAACAACTATGACTCCTTACACAAGGCATTATACCTTAAATTTCCTGTGATCTCGATGAGATTCTTTAATGGTGACCTAGTTAGGGTCTAAGTGTCAGCGCTTTAGCCCTCTTCCTATGCTCCAAGACACTTATGATAGCACCGGTTAACTTCCAATCAGGGTTTTCATTGCGTACAAGGCTAATACTAGCCCTTACTTCTATCCCACGGTTCCTCCATAGCTGAAGAATGGAGCTCGATCCACAAGTTACCTTAAACATAGCCAAAGATTCTAGATTCAGAGATCTTCCCACACAATGTTCTTCAATTACAGCCCAAGATTACCCTAGGGCCCTGTGACCTACTCAACAGAAGATCACAACTCACAATTTGGCAAGGTAAGGCCCGTGACCTAGATGAGGAGGTATCATTGTAGCTGCGGCTTACTCAAGAGAACTATGGCCTACTTAAAGGAGATTTTTCACACCATAAAATGCCCTAGCCCATCAACTATGTATGCAATCAGCCTTAGAGGAAACTCATACCTGAAACTAGAGAGATATATGTTCATATTCTTCCACATCTTGCCCGAATCTACTCCATTGTCACAGAGATATGTTCATATTCTTCCACGCCTTACCCCAATCTACTTCGATGTCACAAAGATATGTTATCATAAGGACGAGTGCACAAGGATGCGTTTAAATGAGGTTGGAGGTTACCTATATATACACTTAGACATGATGATTTGTCCTTATGGAGGGAAGCCAACCTTGAACAATGTAAACTTTGAAACGGGAACTCTAGCCAGAAAACCCCAAAAAAACATGAAAAACAATGCTAAAAATGAAAAGTGTTGATGCTGGAATAACACTTTTTTTCTAGGGTAAATTTTCAACATGTTTTAAAAATGGCAATGAAAACCAATTTTTTGTGCAAAAATTGTGCAAAAAAACACCCTCGAAACGAAAAGTGTTGATGCTAGAATAACACCTTTTTTTGTCTAGGGTAAATTTTCAACATTTTGAAATAATGGCGTAAAAGATTTTATCATGACTCCGAAAAACATTAAAATTTTAAAAGAATAATGAAAACATAAAATTAAAAATAAAAACAATGAAAAAAAAAACAAAAAAAGTAAAAAAAAAACATAACAAAATGTAAATAAAAATATATATTTAAAAAAAAATCAATCATAAAAATGTTAAAAAAAAAACCTATAAAAGATAAGAATTAAAAAACTAAAAAAATAAATCATAAGAAAAACATATTTTCAAAAAAATGTAAATTTTTTTAATCTCATAAACCATAAAAATATTTGGAAAACAAATAGAAAAACAAAATTTAAAAAAACTATAAAATTAAGTAGATAAAAATAGAAAAGTTTTAAAAAGCATTAACAAAAAACTAAAAAAAAAAATCAAGAAAATTAAAAACAAACTAGATAAAAAAAATTAGAAAATTAACAAAAAAAACCAAAAAGAATTAAAAAACTATTAAAATTAAATTTTGAAGAAAACTAAAAAACTAATAATACACACTCACACATAAAATAAATATTAGACATAGAAAAACCAGACATGGCGGAAAAGACATGAGAGACTTTCCTGTAGTCTCTCATTTTCATGAATTCATTTCTTAAAATAATGTTTATGATACATATAAATACATGAGGAAGTTGTCTCAAGATAGTGCATCTATCTTAAACAAACTTGGTTGAGAAAATATCTCAAGAACACACTAATCTAGGAGTCTAACTAGTTGGAGAGAATCTCTCAACCAACTAAGCCTAAACTGACTCCTAACCATGAGAAACAAACTCAAACTAGAAAGGTAGGATTAAATCCTAACTTTCATGATTTTAATTAATTTAATTATTTGGACTTAGAATTGTTTTTAATGTGAAAGTGAGGCTAACATTCCCCCTCTCAATGATAAGTCCAAACTAAGAACAAGGAACCTTCTTCCAAGTTCTCAAGTTGATCCTCAAAAAACACTGCTTGAAAAACCGCCAAAGCTGGATGCTGAAGAAACTGCAATATGAAGAGACCATGAGTCAACTGCATGTCTGATTCATCTCTGAATGTCACTTGACAACTCCATCATGTGCCAAGCTGCAAAAGGATCCATCTGCCCTTTGCTTGAAATCGGCATCCTTTGTCCACTGACAAAATCTAGAGTATACCCACTGGCTGATGATGTTGAAAAACAACTCACTGTTGCTTTTGTTGTGTTTGAAAATTGTTCACTGCTGAATTTGTTGTTGATCACCCACTGGCGAATTTGTGGATGTTCACTCGCTGATGAAAATTCCCACTCGTTGCTTCGCTAATGTTATCGAGACTTTCAGTCTGACAAACACTGGAAATTTCATTGACATTTTCCCCCCTTTTTCAGCTAAAAGGAGAGACAATCTTCTTCAAATTATTTATGAACTCCCCCCCTTCAAGTGTAGGAGTGTTTCACTGGTGTACTCCCTCGTTCAATTGCACAAGAGTACCATCTTCATTTTTACTGTTCCACTGCAATATGTGTGAGTGAATTCGATTGTAAAACTTATACAATCTTCTGACCGTGGATGACCATTCCCAGGGATCAATCCATGAATAATCGATCTTCAATCTGCTTGATTGTTGTTGTTTGTTGCATTGTGCTGATGAATGATTTGACTTGCCACAATGGTGACAAGGATGGAGATCAAAAAACTGATCTTCCAGATGACCGGTTCTTTGACAATGAAGGCATTTTGGTTTGACAACACTTCAGTTTGTGTGTATTTTTATTTGTCTGCAACTTTCTCAGAATTAGCCGATGTGATTTGTGCAAGAAACCCTGCACTGAGAAACTTAATGGGCCTTGAATAATCTGGGATATGCAATTTGGCGTCATCTTTGACATATCCTAAGCCTCGTCAATTTCTGTTACTTTGGATTTCTTCCCATGGCTTGATGATGGATTTGGAAGAAAGTTGAACTGGATCAGGGACCACTTCGACACTTGAAGTTGGTTGGATCAGTGACTTGGAATCATCAGTTGTATTTGTATTGTTCAAAGACTTGGAAGCATCACTCTTCTCTAGCAACTCAGTTCTTTGTAGTTGCGACTCCAGTTGAAGGAACTCAATCATTTCATGTGCATGTTGAAGATGCACTTGAATATCAGCAAGAGTTGTTTTGCTAATGTTCACCATGTCGCCAGCTGATGATAAAATCAAATTGTTAAGAATTTGGGACAATTGAATGTGTGTCGCCATGTTAGCTTGCTCACTTTGAATTCAGGCTTGCTTGTATTGTTGATTATTGCTGATGCTTTAAACACTTGCTAGAGTTTGATAACTTGGTTGCTTGAACTCTTGATTTCACGCTCGCTTGATGACGATTGCTTTGCTTGAATGCTTCACTGACACTTTGTGAATGCTTCAATCAACTTCACACTGGCTCGTTTGTTGTAGATGTCATGCTTTGAACTTTCGCACTTGATTTTGACATGCTCACTTGCTTGGTTGTTTGAATGACACGCTCGCTTGCTTTGTTGTTTGAATGACACACTCCCTTGATTTATTGCTTATTGCACTTGCGTTAAACACTGGCTTGATTTGATGCTCACTTGAAGAATAGAATACTAGAATTCACACTCGTTTGATGATGATTTCTTGCTAGATGGCTTGCTTGAACTTGCTTAATTGATTACTGACACTGTGCTTTCTTGAATGTACTCACTAAATGTGTTGATTTTAAAAAAAGAAGGGTGTTGAACACTGTCGAAAATGCACCCAAGAGACAAATGACAAGTTCAATCTTAATGACTCAGTTGAAGACTTCCTGGACTTAATGTATTCACCTTAACAATTCAAATTAGGGTGTCGGTTACAACCGAGAATGCACCTATACAATTCAGTTAAAAAATGTTTATCTGCAAGTGATACAAAAAGCGCTGATGATGTAGATGTCGTCTTGGCTTGAAATGCGTGATTTTGTAGCGTCCTTAACTTGATTGCTTTGATTACATGATGTGAAATGTGCTTGCTTGGAATATCATCTTATCAAGTTGATGATGTGACGCTTTGTGCTTGTGTACTTAAGCTTGATTTCAGGAGCTTGATTAAGCATTCTTATACTTAACCTTGCTTATGTGCATGTAGTTGTTTAAGCATAATACAAAGAGATAATTTGAACACAAGTCATGCACATGCATTCATTACACATGGTGTACCTAAGATCCCCTTATTCAATTTCGGGCGGATCTAGGACACAAGCACCACAAAAAATTATGATTTTATTAATCACTGGAGTACATCATTCTTTGTCACAACTTTGTCTTTGAAGCTTCTCAATGAGAATGTCACATTTGCAAACTTTGGAAGCAAATTGTCTTCAAAAACTGCCTGCACTGACTCAATCACTCTCAAAGTAAAATATTACTTTGGATTACAATAATGAATTTCACTCAAACAAATTCACTTATCGCTCCAAATTTACAAAATATGCACCTTATGACTCCACAAAATCACTTATTACTCCATTACATAAAGAATTAGAAATACTCCTTATCCCTCCAAAATGTACAAAAATCACCTCTTATTTCTCACTCCAAAATACTTTCATAACCCACCTTATCTCTCCTAAAAACTTTAGGATCACTCTTTAAAAGTTCCTTTACATACTTCCCATTAAAATGATTATTAAAACTTTATAAAGTCACTTAAAGTCACGTGTCATTTTAAACTTTACAACTTATGTATGTAAAGGTATGCTCACCATTCACTTTATGCATAAGTACCATCCACCATACGATGTCTTTTCAAAAGCTTCTGCAACAATAATCTTGTATTCTTATCCGTGAGTCCACACAATTTGGATTACCAAAACAAAGCGTAGAATAAGAGGCTCTCCACGCTGCTATAACTATCTTAGAATAAAGAATCACAAAACCCATAGAAACCAACATTTCTGCTCACCGTAATGGTTTTCACTTTTCTCATCAATGACATCCATCTCCATAGTCTCATTGCTGATGCAAAATCTTGGGCTTAAAAGAAAAATATAGCCAGATTTAAACAAAATAATTTTTTTCTAGAGCTATCTACACAATTGCTTCATACACACACAAATCCATGACAATGTTGATCTCTTTACACATGTTGACAATAGAGAAGAGTGTAAACCAAGCTACGAGAATTCCGACAGATTCCCCTGGATGAGCTTCACACTGCAATCTTTGTGCAACAATTACACTGCCATTTCGAACTGGAATATAACACAACATACTCATTTCAATGCGTTTAACAAACCCCCATCTCATGCAGCACTAACAGATCCATGCTGCACACAAGTCCAGGAGCAGACAGGGTCTCTCCAACATGAATTCACATGAGCGCAACACGAACACATCCTCAAACTCCATCAATTTATCCTCAAATTTATGCATCGCACATCAATTTCAGATGAAAGCATGAAAGCTTTTAAAAGTTTCAGTGCTTTAAACCTCATTTTATATTTATCCTAAATTTTCACAGACAAACTGCTTTGTCAGTATTCAAAGAAGAAAAATAATTCACCTCAACTTTGAAGCCGCAGGAAAAAGTACAAATGTGTGCCAAATCTCTGTTTCCTGGTGAATACACTTCTAAGGACAATGAAAAGCCAAAGAAGGCTCTAGCCTTATCCTGATATTTTATAGATTTGCAGGCATACCACCAATTTAACGACTAGAAATGGAAGCTTTACCAGAATTCTAATGGTTCAAAGCACCGAGTGTGGCTAATCTCTTCCCCTTTACCATTGGTTTGATGATTTCAGAGTTTAGAGGCACATGGCGATGGAGCTAGGATGCACGATGTATAATTTTTAGAGTCCTCTTCAACTTTGTGTCAACACTGCGTCTAACTCCAATGGAAAGCGACCCCGTGTCTTTTGCAATCGATATCAACGCAGTGAGCTGGTCTTCAACTCAGCGATCCACACGACGCCCAATAGGTATTCACTCCACAACGATCTCCTTGGTGTTGCTACTCTTCAAAAAATTTGCAATGATGTTGACATTCTTTTAATCTCTTCCCTAGTCAGTGATTCCTCCATATGCATATTGTGCTCACGCACAAAGAACAACAATCTCACACATACTTAGCAGTTTCGTTGGCAATCACACGCCAAAAAACGTAGTAACTTCATATCACACAGCAACTTCCCAGGTATTTAGAATGCGTTCGATCCAACTGAAGGAAACTCCACACTCAACTCCTCACTCTATCATCTCTTATACGATCAAATTGAAGGAAACTCCACACTCAACTCCTCACTCTATCATCTCTTATACGATCAATCTGATGCTTTCATCTGGTATCTCCTTCCAGGTACGCATCTCTTTCCAAAACTATGCAAGCATGCATAAGTATGCAGGTATGCAACTCTTTCCATATGCGCAACGACCTTACACAATTTGACTTTGCACAACTTGGCTCATTTGGTCACAACATCCATAGCATAACGTCACATGACTTATGCAATAGCTCTAATACCACACGAAGAAAACTAAAAAACTAATAATACACACTCACATAAAAAATAAATATTAGACATATAGAAAAACCAGACATGGCGGAAAAGGCACGAGAGACTTACCTGTAGTCTCTCATTCTCATGAATTTCATTTCTTAAAATAATGTTTATGATACCTATAAATAATGAGGAAGTTGTCTCAAGATAGTGCGTCTATCTTGAACAAACTTGGTTGAGAAAATATCTCAACAACACACTAATCTAGGAGTCTAACTAATTGGAGAGAATCTCTCAACCAACTAAGCCTAAAGTGACTCATAACCATGAGGAACAAACTCAATCTAGAAAGGTAGGATTAAATCATAACTTTCATGATTTTAACTAATTTAATTATTTGGACTTAGAATTGTTTTTAATGTGAGAGTGAGGCTAACAAATTTAAAAACATTTAAAAAAAACCAAAATATCTCAAATAAAAAAACCAAAAAACAATTAAAATTTAAAATATATATGTATATATTAAAAAAAAAAAACCGAAAAAACATATAAAATTTAAAAAAATGTATGTATTTTGGATTTAAAAATAAAAGAAAAATATATACATTTAAAATTTAGAAAAAAAAAAAAAAAACAAAACAAAAAAACCATGTATTTACTATTAAAAAGAAAGAAAGAAAGAAACAATTTTTTTTTAAAATATATATTATCGATTTAAAAAAAAAACAATATATATATATATATAACATTAAAAAAAACATATATTTTTCATTAAAAAAAAAAAAAAGATTATGCCCCCGCTTGGGGGTGCGACCCTGGGTGGCGGAGCTCCCTGCAGCGCTTCCAGGGCCGCGCCCTCATAGGCGGCCGGGCAAGGCACAATTTTTTGTTTTTTGTTTAAATGAAAAATATATGTTTTTTTTTTTTAAATCAATATTATATGTTTTTTTTTTTTTTTTTTTAATCCATATTATATGTTATTTTAAAATTTTAATTTTTTCTTTTTAAAATCGATCATATACATATTTTTAAAATTTTAAAATTGTTGTTGTTGTTGTTGTTGTTTTTTTTTTTTTTTTTTTTTCTAAATCGTAAATATATGTTTTTTTTTTAATAAAGAAATATATGGTTTTTTTCAAATCCTATATATATATATATATAATTTTAATTGTTTTTTGTTTTTTTTTTGTTTTTGTTAATTTTGTTTTTTTTGCTAATGCTTTTTAAATTTTTTCTATTTTTACTTACTTAATTTTATATTTTTTTAAATTTTTCTTTTTTTTTTCCCAAATTTTTTTTATGGTTTACAAGATAGTTTTTTTTTTTTTTTTACATTTTTTTATGTTTTTTGTTGTCTTTTTTATATATATTTTTATATTTGTTTTTTTAAGTAATCAACATTTAAAAAAAGAAAAATAAGACAACTAAAAAATTTGTTAAGCAATCATGATTTCAAAAAAAAATGGACATAAAAATTTTTAAAGTGTACAAAAATGTAACATTTAAAAAAATATCCATACCTAATACATTAAAAAAATTAAAGTGTCAAAAATAAGGCCTCTAAAAAAAGAGTTGATGCTCCATCAACATGTTTCAAAATCAGCATGAAAATCACTAACATTTAAAATATATATATATATTTGATATATAAGAAAATTTAAAGTATCAAAAATATGCTTCGGGAAAAAAAAAAAAGTGTATTCTACATCACCACTTTTAAAAAACGGTTGACTTCTTTGCTACCTCAATGAAATGGCTAATCGTACCAGTTCTCGTTTCAAAGTTTACATTGTTCTTAATACTTGTGGAGACGAATTCAAATTTCCAATTTTCAAATTTTCTCGCCTTAATAAGGTCAAGGCTTGAAGAAATTCTTTTAAATAAATAAATACTTTTTCTTATCCAAATTTGGTGATCTTTAGGTCAATTTTGATTCTCTCGAAAAGAGGAATTTAATGCAATGATTATCTTCATCACATGAGCTGTCAAAAATGGATTTTGGCCCTAGTTTCCAATTTTAACACTCCCTCTCAACTAAGGAGAATTACATCTTCTAATCTATCGATCATTGTGCCATCCTATCGACATGAACCATCTTTGTATCTCATCTCATCTCATTTATGTTGAATACATATATGAACAATGAAGAAGAATTGATCAAGAGTGAGTCACATGATCTTACCACTCTCCACTAACAAAATTCAATCCACATAACGAAAGAGTAAACTCCAATCAGACTTAATCCCAGCTGATCAAGTTGAAAACACCATGCATCCTAGACATAGGGAGTACAGTAGTACACGATGCTTCAATCGGTAGTGTTATGGTCCCAAACCACTTTTCCTAACTCATTGGCCAGATGAGAGGTACTTCCCATGTGTCCCAGACTACATGGGTAGGATGATGCAAGAACATCAACAGGGAAAGAATATATCACATCCTACTCACAACCACTCGTAGGGATAGGGGAAACCACATCCTACAAACACATGTCATAATCACACGTAGAGAAAGGACGAACCACATCCTACAAACACATGTCATAATCGCATATAGGGAAAGGACGAACCACATCCTACAAACACATGACATAATCACATGTAGGGAAAGGACTAACCACATCCTATAGTCACATATCACAATCATCATAGGGAAAGGATAAACCACATCCTACATGCATGCAAAACACCGAGAGTTGGGAAAGGATGAACCACGTACCATACTACATGCATGCAAACCAAAAATAGTAAGAAGGATCCTACACATGGAGAAAGGATGAACCACATCCCACCAACATGTCAACCACATATCTTAGGGAATAAGCATCCTACATGTGGGGAAAGGATGAACCACGTCCCACTAACATGTCAACACGTAGAGGCCTGAATGCATCTATCACTATGGTATCCATAGGAGAAGGCGAACCACTCATCCTGCTCATATACCATAGGAGAAGGTGAACCATTCATCCTATGCATATGTCAACAACAGTAGGGGAAGGTGAACCACTAACCTTACACACATGTTGTTGGCATTATTACTAATGTGTTGTCCTTGATGGAAACCTACTTGATGAGTTGTCCTTTGATGAAAACCTACTTGATAAAGATGCCAACATTATGTGTCTACATATGACAGAGAGTTTGGTCAAAGGCATAACAATTTTGAGAAAGAGGAATGATAAAGATGAAGTTTCAAGAAGTATACACGGGTTCTGTGAAGCAAATCCTCGTACACAGGTGGGTACGAAGAAGGAAAGGTGTGTATAGATTCCACACCATGGTATTCTAAATACCAAGGGTCTTTACCATGGTATTGACCTATGGTATTGAGCCTAACAACGAATATTTGATCCCGTCTAAGAATACCATTGGCACTAGTATGGTTTTGACCTGTGGTATTGTCTAAGGGCTAAGTTATGTAAGGAGATGAAGATCAAAGTGTTTTTGTGTGCAAGTGATGAATATTTCGTGAATAGTTAGGTCTAAAGCAGGTATGCATGTAATGGGGCTATTAATGATTTAGTTGATCTGAAACTGTGCTTGCACCCGAGAATTTGATAATGGATCAAATCCAATAGATCTGAAATGAAAATATTGATTATGGGTTGATATGGGATGATAATGTTTTGACGTGTGATTATTCTGTGTACGTCGAGATCTACATATGTCTGAAGTTCTATTATGTAGCGAAGGTTTTGTGCCAATAATTGCAGATCTGTACACGGGTTTGATAACCAAAAAGGTGTGTACACATGCAGGTTTAATACTAGTAAGTCACATATCTATTTAGATCTACACACGAGTTTGATTCTTGAAAAGCACGTATACACGCGGAAATGTTTTGAGGAAAGTGCGTATATAAGCTATGGTTTTACTGGAAAAAAAATGTTTGATCAGTTTGATCAGTCTTCTTGTGCTTTTGTTGTCTGTTAATGAAGTCTTACTTGATGATTTGGGCTTAATAATGATGTTTTGATTGAGGATTGGTTGATTGAAGAATGATGAAGCTACTAGCTATTTGTGATTGAAGACTAGTGATGGTTCTATGATTGTTTCAAAATGATGCAGTGGATTTATGTATGATTCAATGTTTGTTTAAGAGTGACAGTGATTCAGTTTCAAGGTTCAATGTTTTGAGATTTTTTCATGAGTATGTGTCAAGGAAGTGACGTATACACGTGGGTTTTCTACAATAAAGTAGCGTATATATTCTGATAGTTTATTGATCTGAGCTTTTAGTTGATTCAGTAAGTTGATGCAGTGTTTGGGTTTAGTATTAGTATTCTCGTTACATTGATCTAATTGTACTAGTTGTTTGAGAATAAGTTGATTGATTTTGGTTTCAGTTGATCCAGTGATTGGTTGTTTCAGTTGGGTCAGATATTGGTTGTTTCGATTGGTTCAATGGTTGAGTTACAATGATCAGTTTTCAGTTTTGATATTTGATATTCGGCTTAAATGATGTAGTGGGTCCAATCTGAAAATTTGATGAAACGTGGCCTAGTTGAGATGTTTTGTAGCAGGTGGATCCAATATTAAAATTTATGAAGTGTGGTCCACAGAGGTGTTGAGGGTTGGAGCCTTCAATGAGGAAGTCGAAGCTTCCTTCTAGTGGTAGTCGGTAAATCAGATCAAGGGGTTGGAGCTCCCTTCCAATTGGTGTTGGAGAACGAGAGAAGGTTGTAGCCTTCTACAAGTGGGTGAATTTGTGCTAGTATGAGTTTGCACCAGTACAAGATTGTAAGAAGTTTTTCTTTATAATAAAAAGAATACAAAGACAACAATAATGATAGTTTTTTTCCCATATTGGGTTTTCACCTAAAAATCTTGTTTTTCATGTGTGTTTATGTGTTGCTTATGTGTGATGGTTTATTTTGTTCTTATTGCACATGGTTACTGTTTAATTAATGTTTAATGAGGTACTAAGACACTGGCTCAATTTAAATAGATGACAAATTAACTGAAAAGTAAGTTTACTGGATATATGCTAATTGTCTGCATAACAGTCGCGTACATACGTGGGTTCCCTTCAGTAAAGTCGCATACAAAAATATGGATATGAAATTGAAAAGTTTAATATCGATTCACAAACCCGTCCACCCCCCCCCCCCCCCACCACCTCTTAGTATTTTTCCCAACACATGTGTCCGCAATCATAGGGGCAAGTGAACCACTCACCCTACACACATGTCGACCACCATGGGGTATCACAGGGGAAGGTGAACCGCTCACCTTGTACACAACGCACCTCTAGGGGAAGGTGAACCACTCACCCTATGGTCGCTCATAGCTCAATAAGTACCCCAAGCCTCCAGGATCTCCTAGAGCTCAATCCTCAGTCGATAATCCCTTCATATAGGGAATAGTTCCAAGATGCTTTCGGAAAATCAAAACTAGATCAATGGGAGCCTTATAGCTCCATTCAACAACATACAGATGTATGCACATTATACTGATTTACAACTAACTATTTCAACATCAGATATCTTAGCAACACTTTAGCTTTCCTTTTCTCCTTGAATTTCTTGATGAAGAAAATATTTAACTTTCATACTCCCTCTTACTCAGGGAGATCACATGCCTAAGTTATTCATTTCAGAGTGCAAAGTGTTCATCTAGCATCCTGCTCATCATGAGATCCATCCACTTTGTAGATAATAATTTAACACAATGAAACATGACATAGATCTGGCAATGTTCTTCCATAAACATGAATATCGTTTTGTTGTATATGCGAGAGAGTTCACCAGACAATTCCCTTTGAGACTCAATATGTAATCATAGGTCTCTTATTTATTTCCTTCAAAGTCCTAAGGGAGCTTCAAAGGAGCTTCATAAGAATCAGAAGTCAATAATGCATGAGAGGATGCTATCATGGTCCTATCCTTTTGAGGTGAGAAATCTGGGAGTCTACCAGGATCTTCTGAATATATCTATATCTTGTTTAACAATTTCTTCATTTCATCATACCTACATTTTATGTGACTTTAAAATCAACTCCCTCTTGAGAGGATCATCTTCTGTATCTTAAGTTATGGCTCCTTCTAAATATTAGAGAGAGAATTAATCTTTCATGAAGCATAGATATCGAGTTTGGCTGTAATTCTGCTGCTTTTCCTGTAGTTTGGACAATGTGCCAAAGTCATTTATTCTGGCAGGGATTCTATAGCTCTCTTTTAAGGTCTTACCTCAGATGGTCATCTATATTTTTCTCTTCATATTTAAGATGATGGTCTTTATATGTTGAATTGATAGTACCTCAATATTACATTTACTTATGACTGAATGAAGATTTCAGGAGACTTGCTCTGAGATTTACCTTGGAATGATTTGCTCCAAGTCTTATTAGTACAAATCCAAATATTTCCTGCCATATTCTAGATGGACCAAAGATGACTTAACATATCATAGAACAAATTAGGTTAGATTCCTTCAAAGATTCATTGAAGCAGAAGATTGAGGCAAGTAAACAATGTTGATAAGAACACTGACTTCTGTCCTCAAAGGACTAACCCTGACATTGGAAAAGATCCTTACAACTACCTCTATTACCAAACTTAAAATCAGGTCGACATTTCACAAACTCTCTGCAATAATAGAGCAATTATTCTAGATAAAATCCAGACATGATGAAGACCTTTTTATTGTTGAACAAAACCTCTATAGGGATTAATTCTTAAAAACAATAACTGCTGAAAGTTTGCTTCAACTGAAACATTTTTTTTATTTTTGTCAAAAAATTAATAGTATTACTTGAGGATCTCAACTGTGGAACTGACTCACATATATCTGTTATACCTCTTCCTTGATTAGCTGGGATATGGTGTACAATAAGATGTACCAACAAACCTCCTCGGGAAAATACAAGTTAGTTCATAATTACATTTGTGAACTGAATGGAAATAGATAAGAGAGATGCTATCTTTGCCATCAAAGTTTTCTATGCTATTGTCACACATAAGACATCTTACAACATGTATCTCAAAACGTTATGAGATAGAGTGGATAATATTGATGCCACAATATATATATATATATATATATATATATATATATATATATATATATATATATATATATATATATATATATAGATATATATATATATATATATTGGTGGTTCACGGACACCCGCGGTCACTGGGTGGCCGCTACATCCACGAAAATATCTGAGCTTGATTAAGGGTATCAAGCCCCGTGGCCAATAGCTAGGCCTAACCCCAAGGGCTTCGGGGAGAATTGACCCTGTGACCTCCCGAACGGTGAGGCACTTATTTGACCAGTTGAGCTAACCCTTGGGGCTCTATATATATATATATATATATATATTATAGCCATATATATAGCCATATTTTTATTTCCAAAATATCATGGAGGATTCAACAAGCATATGCAATACATATGTTGCATGTCATACAAACGGTGTCTAACAAGCATACTGTGAATTTGAGGGCAGACCAGAGACTGTCATACAAATGTCTGAATCGAGATAAATTGCCTTTAATTCAGATCAATCCTCAAGATATCCTGGAGACTCAAATAATGTAGCAATGAATCCTTTTGGAGAAATTTTCAATGATAGTGCAAGACAAGATACACTTTCTCAATAGTCCTAATGTAAGACTTGTATATACTGCACATATTTTGAGGCTAATAGCTTATCAAATTTTGCTGCTTTGAAGGAAGAACCAAACAATTTCGCTCGTCTCAGAGATAATAGGATAAGGGTTGAATCTTCACAGATATAAAAAACGCAACTCATGATGACTCAAAAGAAATTGTTTTAGATATGATACATAGATTGATCCTCTATCTGTAATAAGCACATTCCCAACGGGTCTTTGATATAACAAAACCTTGAACACTGCTTCCTCTTTAATCCTTGTGATTAATGCCACTAGGGCCGAGGAGACTTCACTTTAGTAGCCTTTCATACTTGTCTATGAGATAGACAGTGCTCCGAAGATATGTCAGTGTGCTAAAAAATAGCGTTATAGATTAGACTAGATGCTAGGCACATACGTAGCTTTAGATGGGTCTTCATATAAACCTACAACAAAGAAGGAATTCCGAGTGAGACACCATCTCCCAAAACAAATTCAATTCAAGGATGATTTCATAATAGAGGATTTGACCCTAAAACAAGCAAAGTAATGAACCAAAGGTTCCTAGCTGCAGTCATGCAAATAAGGGCTTACCAACAATTTGACAGGGCACTCTATCCTAGATATGCTTGATTGATGAAGCCTTGATCTCATTTCCTGGGATCTGCAGCCTAGAATTTTTGTAGTAGGAGTTTGCAAGAGAACCTTCTTAGTTCAATGCTTCAATATGACTGATCTTTGAAGAGAAAGGAGGCCATAATTATTAGTAAACTTCTTTGTGATTTCTTTCTTCCTTGCTTGGGCTTGTCCTCACCTTAGCTTTGAAACCATGTTAATTTTAGTTAACATGTTCTTTGCTTAATACAATTACTTTAGTAGCCCATAATTAACTTCATTAATCCATTCGTAATCACATTCACCATTAATATATTACAGTAATTGATGAAAGAACATTAATGCTAAATGCATAAGATAAGCTAAGAACACAAGGATATGGCACAATCTAGGGAAAAACCCCATGATGGGGAAAACCCTTGAACAATTCTTCTTATTATTAATATTAGATGTTTAGCAGAGTGAGATAGAGAGTACAATAATATAGGATAAGTTCAACTTGCCAAATCACTGGTTGAGGCAGTGCAAGAAATATGTAATTCTCACTAATATAGGTGCTTCCTAAAAGGGCTCCTAATAGCCATTTTCAAATTTTCCAAACTGATCCTGTGGAAACAAATGTGACTCCTTACGCAAGGCATTATACCTTAAATTTCCTATGATCTGGATGAGCTTCTTTAATGGTGACCTGGTTAGGGCTAAGTGTCAGCACTTCAACCCTCTTCCTCTGCTCCAAGACACTTATGACAGTTGCGGCTAATTTCCACTCAGGGTCTGCATTGTGTACAAGGCTAATACCAGCCCTTACTTCTGTCCTGTGGTTCCTCCACAGCTGAAGAATGGAGCTCGGTCCACAATTTACCTTAAACATAGGCCAGTGATTCTAGATTCAGAGATCTGCCCACACAATGTTCTTCAATTATAACCCAGGATTACCCTAGGGCCCTATGGCCTACTCAACAGAAGATCACAGCTCACAATTTAGCAAGGTAAGTCCTGCGACCTGGATGAGGAGGTCTCCTTGTAGTTGTGGCTTACTCAAAAGAACCGTGGCCTGCTTAAAGGAGAATTTGCATACCATAAAATGCACTAGCCCATCAACTATGTATGTAGTCAGCCTTAGAGGAAACTCGAACCTGAAACTAGAGAGAGATATGTTCATATTCTTCCATGCCTTGGCCCAATCTACTTCATTGTCACAGAGATATATTAATATTCTTCCACGCCTTGCCCCAATCTATTTCACTATCACAGAGATATGTTATCACAAGGACGAGTGCATAAGGATGCGCTTAAATGAGGTTGTAGGTTGCATATATATATACACATAAACATGATGATTTTTCCTTATGGAGGGAATCTGACCTTGATACTTGTGGAGGCAAATTCAAATTTCCAATTTTCAATTTTTCTCTACTTGATAAGGTCATGCCTTGAAGAATTTATTTTAAATAAATAAATATTTTTTCTTATCCAAATTTGGTGATCTTTAGGTTGATTTTGATCTTATCGAAAAGAGGAATTTAATGAAATGATTATCTTCATCAGATGAGCTATCCAAAATGGAATTTGGCCATAGTTTCCAATTTTAACACATCTACACTAAGAAAATAGGCTACAATATTTTCATCTTCCCTCATTTTCAATTGCTCAATTGTCCTCTAAAGGTCTAAAGCTTATCCTCTTTGATTTCTTTATCCCATTCATATATGATTTGAAGCTTGTTCCAAACACATTTTCAGACTTGCAGTGCATCACTTTAACATAAATTGAACTTGTTAAGCCACTTAAAATAACTTTCTTATATTTTGCGTTGCTTTCATAAAGTTTCTTATCAACATCATCTATTGGAGGAGCAGGAGGTTCAATGTATCCACTTTCTACAGAGAGCTAGAAATAAAATCCATTTATTTCACAAATGCTTTCATCCTTCCACTCCAAAACATATAGTTATGTCTATCAAACAACGAACTTCCATTTTTGGTGTAATCCAGGATCTACCTTCTAGTGGTTAGATTGCTATAAAGGAACCTGCTCTGATACCAATTATTGGAAATGTTGGGGGGGGGGGGGGTGGTTTGAATCAATATTTCACTTATTTTAATTACTTTTTCACTTACAGAGCTTTAAATATTATTATCATTAGATCAAATCACAAAATCAACATCACGTCACATGATAAACACAATGAAATTTACATGGAAACCCAATGCAGGAGAAAACCATGGAATTCTTTATAATATATATAAAGAGTACAATAATTTATTAGCACCAAATGAAGGGAAGCACCAACTGCCTAGTACTCAGTTAGAAAATCATTCATTTTTATCAAGAAACACCAACTCCTTGAAAGGATGCACCAACACCCTAACTTTACTAGCACCAACTGGAAGGATGCACCAACACCTTGTCAGCTTCAATCTGTTGCCCTAATACCACCATACCACCCTGAAATTTTAAGATAAGAAGAATAATTTTTTTGCTTCCTATAATAGGGATAATTATCCAATTAAAATAGAATTTAATCACTAATACTTCACTGTGTATCATATAATACATGCCCAAAACATTGTCTTCAAGTCTGATTATATAAGATTAACTACTATAGATCTGAATTTTATTTCATTAACCCTTCACCTTAATCATTGCAAAGCACATTACCAACATTCTAATAAAAGGCTCATACCCCAGATCAATTTGGAGGAAGTTTTCTCATCATGTTAATATAGAGGATGAAATTAGACTCACTGTCTCTAAGTATGTGTTTCCTTTCTCACTATCTTGCTTTAGATGTATCTAGATATTTGTTCACAGATCTACCATTAGAGGATCCCTAAAGCCAACCTTAATCTCCCCTTTAATTATGCATTAGGAGTGTGGCCTACATAGGACTTAGATATTACTTTGATTATTCCTTTTAACAGTTGCTTGAACATGCCTCACTTAGTCTTGTAACTGTTGCCGACTCTGATCTAATCTCAACCCCTATTTCTAGTCTCAATCACCCGAACACAATGCCTTGAAAGATACCACTGTATTTTCCCATAGAAAAAATTTAAAATTGGTCTTCAAATAGTATTAAAATTTGGTCCTTGAAGCTTGGATCATCCATAATAGTTTTGGTCTAAGCGACCCTTAACCTACCCTTGATTGTGGCCTAGAAAATCCTTTTGAATGCGGCCCTTCCTTTGCGATCTACAACCCTAAAAATTGTCCCTAAGTTTCCTAAGATTTACCTTAAAAAGATCCTCGTATTAGGCCGAAATTTTTCCTTAGGAATGGCATTAGAACAGGTTGTATTCTTCCTTGGGATTGCCTCAAGAATGGTTGAAATTTGCCTCAGTGTTGCCCTCAGATCAGGCTGAAATTGTGCCTCAGTTGTTGGACACCTAATCTGCTAAGGATTAGGGTGTGAAATATGAATAGTCATTGGATTCCAAGAGCCTACTTGGAATATGAAAACCAAGGGTCATAAGACATTATATAAGTATGTATACCATTGTGAATAAAAAGTATCTCACATTTATCTTAATCTTGGCTAACAATTTCTTGTGAGTTTAACATGGTATTAGAGTGGGAAAATTCTTTCCCTGCTCAAATTTGAACAACTAGTGTTGTGGTCTTTCTGTACATGCCATATTTTCCATCAGTTCTGCACTTATGAGCTAAATTCAAGCTGAATTCTCTGCCCATAGTCCCAAAATAGAAAAAAATGGTGTTCTCTATCATACTCAAGTTTGCCACCTGTATTTTCACCTCATTATAACTTGTTAGTGAGAAAAGAGACCATTTTTTCCTAGATTTTTAATTGCACCACCAAAACTCTCCACTTGAATTTTTGATCTAGGAGAGTTCTCACAATATTTGTTCCACTGCAAAGGATGGGCTTGATAGAGAATTACTTTAGATTTTAAAGTATTTTCTCTAAATCTGTGTGTCATTGTGATTAATAGTGTACACTTGTTACATTTGTTTGCAAGCTATAGATTCTGGTAGCCACTAGAGGACCAAGATGTTCACATCCTTCTTCATCCACGTGAAGCTCTAACTTAGTAGAAATCAACGAGAGGCTCTAACTCTAGCTTGTTTCTTTCTGCGACTCAGACTCAATGTGCTTGTGAAAAACCACTTTCCAACACCTTTTTCATGGTCATTAAAGCAAACCAGAAATGGGTTGCATGCCAGTGTAATCAATGCACTTGGAAATTACATATGTGGCCATCTAGGTGCCATCACCATGGTCGTGACCAAGCTAAGGGAATTTCTTTATCGCATTAGCTCAGTTGCAATGGTTTCTCTTGCATTTGCTGCATTTTTAAGTTGGGTCGTAATTTCAACGATGTATGAGACAAAGATTGAAGTTTTTGACATATGATTGGTCATCGTTCACACTTTTGCCTAACTTTTTGCACTTAAAATTTTGAATCACTCAAAATTTCGGAATTCCTTGAAACAATTTAGTAGTTTATTAGCAACAAGAATAGATTTGGTCTCTGAGATGCCTTCCAAGAAATCAAATATGTCAGGTTAATTTGAGCCTTAGTGGTTGTAGGTGAGTGTTGTGAGATGTTCATCTTGTAAAGGTGGGTTTGCGAGTGTATTGATATGCTTATGTTCACCTACAGTTGAACACATAGACATGTGTGTAGTATCATTTAACCTATTTTAATAAGTTCAATTTAATTTGAAGGGGAATATGTATATAATCTCTACATAGAGTCCCTTATGCAGACAAATGTGAGGAAGTTTTGTGGTTTGTATTTATTTTTGATAGAATTGTGACCATCTGAGAGGTGTTGACACTGTGAAGGTAAATGTAGAAAAAATGGTCACCATTTTTTAAATAATAGTGGCATCACATATTCACTCATATTTTGGCCACATAAAGCTTGGTTTTTGGAGTTTCCCTTGGTTTTTATTGTGAGGTAGTATAACAAGCTCACGATCAATTTTTCTCCTTGATTTTTACCACCTTGGTAAGAATCATCAATAGTGTTAATTTGGAATTTCAAGATAAATTCCCACCATTGGAAAATCTTCCTCATCTAGAGAAGCCCCAAATTTGCCTTATAAGAATTTAATTTGGACAAGGAAAAATTAATTTTTAATGTAGAAAACCCAAAGTGCACAAAAGTTCAATTCGACCTAAAGGAAAAATTGGGTCTCCATGGAAGCATATAAATACAGGTCAAGTCACACTCATTTGGATCACATATCACACATTCATTCTTCTTCTCTTGGATGTTTGTTATATATGAAATTGCAATTTTCACAGGAAGTGCAAAGGTCTCACATGAAGTGTGAATATTTCATAGGAAGTGAAAAGGTATCACAAGAAGTGTGAAGGTTTCACAGGAAGTGCGAAGGTATCACATGAAGTGTGAAGGTTTCACGGGAAGTGTGAAGGTCTCACAGGAAGTGCGAAGATGTCACATGAAATGTGAAGGTCTCACAGGAAGTGCGCATGAGGAACATGAAGTGCACAGGTATCTTTGACTGTTGCTGACTTTGACCAGAATTGCAGATTTGAAATTTTGACTAGATTTGATTGTTGGGCTCATCTATTGGACTTTGGATATTGGTTTTGTTGGATGGTCAAATATTTTACTTTGAAATTGTCGTTGATGAATGGAATCATTGTATCTCTCCATTGAACACTTTATGACAATCTAATAAGAAGAAGAATTTGAAAGGGTTTCCCCATTTTGGGTTTTTCCCTAGTCTTTGACCAAATTTGGTGTCCCTTGTTATTACTCTCAATTGTCTCTCATTGTTCATTGCATTTACTGTTTTATCTACTATTGTTATTGATCATTGCAAGTTTAAATTGTATTGGAAAGATTGAAAAAAATATTGGGTTAAAGTGATTATAACAACATAGAACAGTAGAAATTTAACATGGTATTAGAGTTAAGGCGAAGAGAAAAACCCAAGGAGACAAGAGACAAGATCAATAATCCTTGAAATAAGTTAAGGGAGCCTACATATTTCTTTAAGGACAATGAGAAGTTGGGTGATTCAACAAATTTTACTGCTTGGAAGATCAGGTTGGAAGTTATACTTTATGACAATGATGTTTTGGAATATATGCAAGGAAAGGTACCTAAGCTGGAGAATGATTTTGTTGTTATCAAGTCCAAGTACAAGAAAGGTGACCTTAAAGCTAAGAAAATTCTCATTGATGGTTTGCAAGATCATTTACTTGTTTATGTTGATAACTTGAAAAAGTCTAAGGACATTTATGTTAAGTTGGTTGGGATGTGTCAAGTCAATAATTTGAATCATATTCTCTCCTTAAATAATAAGCTCAAGGAATTGAAGATGAATAAGGGAGAATCTATGCAATCCTATATCATGAGGGTATCTCAACTAAGGGATCAATTGCAGACTGCTGGTGAGACTATATCTGATAGAGATTTGGCGATGATCACTCTTCAAGGTATTTCTCCTATTTGGGAAACCTTCATCACCACTATAAGAAACAAAATAGACTCCCGAAATTTGATGAGCTCGTTGGAAAATACACTCAAGCGGAAACCAGGATGATTGCCCGAGGAAGGATTCAAAAGCATGAAGAAGGAGAGCCCTCTTCTTTAGCTGCACAAGATAAAATATGAAAGGTAGAGGGAGACCATCCAATCCAATAAAGTATTCTCCCTAATCTGAAGACTCAAAAAGAAGGTTTAGAAAATATAGACCTCAATCGAATGCTTCATCTACCACAAGTATGGTCAATATTCTTGAGATTGTCCAAGAAAGAGAGATGCTTCAAGACCCAACCAAACCTACAACATCAATAGGTACAATGATAGGAGAAGAAGTCATGATAGAAAAAGAGGAGATGATAGAATAAGGTGAGATGATAGAAGAATAGATGCCCTTGATGATCGAGAATAAGTCTCTTTTCCTCAAAAGAGAGCAAGAAATTATAGACACTTCTCCGGGTATAAGGAACATAGAAAATTTTAGGGGTTAATATTCGTAGATGGGCTAATTTTCCATGCTTTTTCCAAAAATAAGATTTTCCAATCTCCATTTTTCCTAAAATTGATTTGCCCAAATTTTATAGGATAAAATTATTTTACATTAAAAATCGCCAAAATTTTATAGAGAATATCACCAAAACTTTATAAAGGCTATATAAAATCATTATAATTTTGAATGTTTTTATAAAAATATCACCAAACATTTTACAATTTTCATATTAGTGATTAATAAGATTCACCAAGGTTTCTAAACTTTAAAATAAATTTCCATCCCTAAAATTTTCCATGATAAGGAAGTCCTCTCAAATTTGGTTGAGAGGGAGACAAGTTTGAAGATCCTTTTTGGGGACAAATCTACATATCTAGTGAAAGGATTTGGTTGTTTCAAATTTGATTTAGACGCTGGGGGAATATGTTCTTATTCATGAAGCAATGTATGTTCCAGGACTAAAGAAGAACTTGGTATCTATTTCTACCTAGGAAGACAAAGGGATGAGCGTATCCTTCATAAGAAGAAAAGTCTTCACCTAGACTATGTAATATCGTGTGAGAGATGCATCTCTTTTTCCAATAGCATATGATTGATGGATAATGGTGATTCTTGGAGGTCAGATCCAGAGGGAGCTAATAGATTCCTTCACACCTCATCAAATTTAAGTATTCTCAAGGCTTATGTTATTATTGTTTACGACTTTGCTCTTGTTTAGATTTGTCATTTTTGGACTATTTTTTATTCCTCTTGCATGAATATTTGAATGATTCTTTTACTAACTTACTGAATGAGGAATTTGATCCTTCTCAAAGATCATCATTGATCTGATTGTGAGATCTTAGACAATTATTAAGGTATTACAGACTCATGTGCATGGATATGCCTATGTTACTTTGTGCAATGGATCGATAAGATTGTGAAATACATAGACAATGAAGCAGTTTAAAGGACATAACAGACAACACACATAAACACAACAAGTTTAATAAGGAGTTCACCCAAAACTCCTAGGCTACGTCTCCTGGTCCAGCCTTCAGTGGTGACCTCTCTATTATGTCTTCAAAACAGAGTTTTACAAAAAGTGAGCTCAAATTGAATCTCACATAACAGATACAACATCAAGAGTTTTGCTTGAACCCTCAAGCCTCTTTGAGTACACAGATTCTTTCTATCACTCTCTATCTCTGTCTTTGCTCTGTCTCAGCACTGCCTGCCCAGTTTGCTCTCTATCTGTGGCTTTAAATCCAATCAGCGTTGTCTGTTCATTTCACCTTCTCGGGCTCTCTATCTTCTCGACCTCTGTCCGCCCAGATCCCTTTCTGAGCGTTAACAATCATTGCTAAACGCTTCCAGGCATGGTGGCCCCCTGTTCTGTAACAGAATGGTCATCGGGCCTTTGAAATCCTTCGAAATCGCCGTTCTCTGTTTACACAGAGAAATACGTTCAAACACAGGAAAACTCCGCCAAACACTATTTATCGAACTTCAAATACTATGAATCCACCTTATAACTCTTATCGGGTCCACCTGTATGTCAACATCGCATCTCCACCGTTGATTTGGGAGATCCAGATCCAACGACTATGGTTTATTTCAGGCGACCCTTTCATACGGGGGTTAACCACCTGATAAGGGTGGTTTTCTCTCTCCTCAGCCTAGACACATGGCGGCTATTGTATGGGATTGGGCGAAGACCCGCCCAAACCACTTACCACCTTTGGTCCTCCCAAAATCCTGCATGTTTCCTTTTATATTAAAAATAAATTAAAACAAGAAATCCCGCTCATATCAGATTTGAAATAGTTTTCAACAGCATTAACAAACCCTTTCGGATCCGTAATATCGCATTGAGCGCATTTTATTTTGTTTTTCATTTATTTAACGAAATACGATTTACAAAGGAAAACCCCGTTTTCTAGACTTCAAAATATATATAATACGATCTATATTTCCATCAGGTTTGACTGTTGCAAGCCATATGTGTATCATCCCCACTCCATTGTAATGTACCGACGCGATATTGCGATGCAACTTGGGCCATCGATCTGCGCACTTGATTGACAGTCCTCGTTGACCCCGCTAATCCCTGTCGCATATATCATGTGGTCTCCACCGATAGCCTCCCTTTGCCACCGCCGATTGCAATTTGCCGATCGGATCTGGACCGTTGATCGGCCAGATCCGACGGCTCAGGTTCAAAGTTGCTTTAAATCGTTGATACTCTGTTTTTCAATGATTTTTCTATGTTTTTACCTCCTGATAGTGTTATCCGACTGTTTAACAGGTTCTTCTGTTGCGATAGTTGTGAATGTTTGAAGACTTTGAAGACTTAGAGGGTTTTCTAGGATCCGTTTGGATCACGCCTTCCCACTGAAAAAGGCTTTTAGACCACCAAAAGTTGGTTTTTAAGCATCAATCAAGTGAGGATATAGCTTCCTCACTTGTCCAATCTCTATCCATCTTGCATTGCTTGGTTTTGAACCTTTGAGTCCAATTTTGAGGTACTCAACATCCCCTCTGCGCGTAGTTCTCACCTTCCTGTCTAGAACTGTATCTTCCTGCAACTCATTGAGATATTCAGGCAACAGATCATCAATAGAAGGAAACTGAATTTTCTCTTCGGGATCTTCAATCAATGAAGGCTAAAACAGTCTCAAGTTCTCTGCATTAACTACTGAATAGATGTGCATGTAAGCTAGCAAATTAAGGCGAAAAGCATTCTCACCAATTTTCTCAAGTACCTTGAAAGGACCATACCTTATTGGCTTTAGCTTCTTACCTTCACCTTGAATTTTGTCTTTGCTGATGTACATCTAGAATTGATCACCAACTTGGAAGCTATGCTCAATTCGATGCTTATCATGCCTTGCCTTGTACTTGGCTTGGCTCTTTTCCACCTGTTCCTGCACTTCCTGTTGAATTTCTTGGATCTGTTCAATGAACTTGGATGCTTTGTCCACATCACTATGTCCATCAACTGCTATGTCTTTACTAAATACAAAATCCAAGGGAGACCTTGGTGTGAAACCAAAACAAGTCTCAAAAGGAGATCTTTGTGTAGAAGAATGTTTAGCACAATTGTAAGCATGTTGCACATAACACAAATGTTCATCCCAAAGCTTGAGATGCTTGCTGCAATAGCCTCTGAGCAACTGGATCACTGTCCTGTTGACCACCTCTGTTTGGCCATCTGTTTGTGGATGAAAGGCTATGATCTTCTTCGGTCGTGTCCATCAACTCCCATAGACTTGACCAAAACTTCCCAACAAATCGGGAATCTCGATCAGATACAATAGAAGTGGGTAACCCAAAATGAACCCATACATGCTGAAAGAACAACTTTGCTATTTGTTCAACTGTAATCTGCTTGTTACAAGGTATTAAAATACGCATTTTGTTGAACCTGTCCACAATAACATATAAATAGTCATGACCTTTTCTAGACTTTGGCAATCCCCCAACAAAGTCCATGGGAACACTTTCCCAAGGATGAGAAGGAACTGGAAGTGGAGTGTACAAGCCTAGTTTTCTATTGTTGGGCTTGCTTCTAGCACACATGGTACACCCTTTAATATATCTAGAAATTGTTTCATGCATTCTTGGCCAATAGCAGAATCTTTGCAGTTGTGCAACTGTTTTACTTACACCAAAATGACTTGATATTAGAGAAGTGTGTGCTTCCCGAATTATGTTAACTCTTTCAGTTTGAGGAATGCATACTTTCCCAAATGATACAAGAGTTGGTCCTTAACATGATAATCCAATTCTTCTACTTGTTTGCCATGACTTAAAGTTGCAAATACATCTTTAAAATCTACAACTTGAGCATATTGTTTAATGTAGCTTTCATGCAATACTGAGTTATGCTTAAGTATAGTAGATGCATTTATGATTGGTCTGGATAACATATTTGCAACCTTATTGTGTATGCCTTTCTTATATCTGATGACAAGATGAAACTGTTGTAGAAAACCCATCCACCTATAGTGTCTTGATTGCTGCAATTTAGTTTGTGAGTGCAAATATTGAAGTGGTTGATGATCAGTATGTATAACCGTTTCTTTGCCCATTAGGTAATGTTTCCACTTTTTCACACCTTTTACTAATGCATACAGTTCTTCATCATATGTGGGATAATTAACTACTGCAAAATTAAATGTCTCAGAATGATAACATATTGGTTTGCCATGTTGCATCAACACTGCTCCCATGGCATAGTCGCTGGCATTTGTTTCAATCTCAAATGGTCTTTGAAGATCTGGTAATGCTAGTATTGGTGCTTTACTAATCTTTTCTTTCAAGGTGTCGAATTCTTTCTGCTGTTTTCCTTCCCACTAAAACACCTTGTTCAATCCTGTTAAAGCATGTAAGGGAGCTGCAATCAAGGAAAAGTTAGCAATAAACTTTCTCCAATATTGTGCTGCTCCTAACTTCTGTAGCAGATTTGGGTTTAGGCCAGTTTACAATGACTTCAACCTTAGAGGGATCTATCTTCAATCCACCCCCCTACAATATGACCCAAATAATTCAAAGATTTTTTGCCAAATTCACATTTTGATAGCTTAACATAGAGATTTTCTCTTTTCAAAACATCTAGAGTCTGCTTTACATGCTTTAAATGTTCTTCCCATGTTTTACTGAAAACAAGAATGTCATCTAAATATACAATTACAAAATCATCAATAAAAGGCCTGAGTACATCATTCATTACTCTCATGAAAGTGGTAGGAGCATTAGTTAAGCCAAAAGGCATAACTAGCCATTCATACAGCCCTTGCTTTGTTTTGAAAGCAGTATTCCATGCATCTTGTTCTGCTACTCTGACCTGATGGTAGCCATTACGCAAGTCCAACTTGGAAAAGTAAACAGCTTCTTTCAACTGATCTAATAGATCATCAATGCGAGGGAGAGGATAACGATTCTTGATCGTTATTTTATTCAGTTCTCTATAATCAATGCACATCCTCCACGAGCCATCTTTCTTTCTCACCAAGACAATTGGAGATCCACATGGTGATGTGCTTGGCCTTATGAACCCTTTGTCGAGCAGCTCTTGTACCTGCTTCTTGATCTCTACATTCTCTAAAGCGGATAACCTGTACATTCCAATGTTAGGCAATGGAGCATCTTGCTGCAAATGAATATCATGTACTATTTCCCTTTTGGGTGGCAGACCTTTAGGTTCTTGAAATAGGATATCATATTCTGAAACAACTTTTTCTAAATCAGCTTTCTATTTAACATCACGGCCTTCAAATGCATTGGTTTTATGAGGCGTATTTTCCTTTACAACCATTAGTAAAAATTTCTTGCATGAATTTATGATTCTTTTCATCTGCCCTGAGTTTATGAGAGTGTAGTTATTTTTGAGCTGATGAGCTCTTACAATATATTCTATTCCATCTTTTGTGAGTTGATACTTAATTTTAGTTCTATAGAAAATGACTTTTCTATCATACAAGTAAGGACTTCCTAAAACAATACCACATATATCCAAGGGAACTATATCTAAATCAACCTCATCTACAAAAGTTGACCCAATAGCAAACCTAAGTTTACATTGTCTAGTCACTTGTAGCTTTGCTTTATCACATACCCAACCTAATGGATATGGCTTCTTGTGAGGTGTTGTTAGTAAGCTCAACTTCTTTACAATTGTTTCAGAAATCAAGTTTACTTGTGAACCACTATCAAATAAAGTATCAACCTTTTGATGCTTGGAAATAACTCTAATATGAAAAAGCTCATGTCTTTTCCTCTCATTGTCTTCATTATCAATAGATTGAGCGGAATTACCAGTCGATGCTTCAGAATTTTTACCTTTTATACCTGTGGCTGTGACTGTTGTTTCATCACCTGAGTCTGACCCCAAATCTTTCTGAATAGCAGCAGCAATCTTCTTCTTCTTACCACCGAACTTCTTGGGTTTTAGCTCCGGATGCAAAGACCAGCAGTGTTCATCATCATGCCCATCCTTCTTGCAGTAAGTGCATGAAGGTTTGTCTTTCTTTACAGTGTTTGTCTTCCTTTCCTTCCATTTTTGCTTCTTCTTTTCCTTGTTCTTGTTTGAAGTGGGTTTTGATGATCCCCCAATCTCTGGGTTCACATTCTTGCCTCTAACATCTAGATGTGTAGCCTGAACAGATACCTAATCTATGCTAGTAGGTTTAAACACGAGAATGGTTTGCCTCAAATAGCTGTGTAGACCACCTATATACTTCAACAAAGTTTCAGGTGAGTCTAGAGAAATGCCTAGAATTAAAGCTCTTTTTCTAAATTCCTGGGTATATCTTTGTACACTTTGGCCCTTTAGCTGGCGAAGAGTTTTCCAACTCATCATGGATTGCTACATATAAGCTGGTGGATAGAATTGTTTTTTAATGGCAGAAACAAATTCATTCCAAGTAGAAAGAATTTTAGCATGCTTCTTCAAATCAGCTTGTGTCTTTCCTTCCCACCACACTAGAGCAGTTCCTCCAAGACAAAGGCTAGCTAGCTGAATCTTTCTCCTTTCTGAATTGATGTTCTGCACCTTGCAATATACATCAATCTGTCTAATCCAGTTATCTAGCTTTTCTGCATTTAATTCACCATCATAAATGGGTAAATCAAATTTAACATCTAATTTAATCACAACAGCTTTCTTCTTTTTCTTTTCAGGGCTAATTTTATGTGAAGAAGATGATGAGGATGGTGGTGATGGAGTAGAACGTGGAGAGGGCTTCTCTTCTTTCTTTTTTCCTTCTGGATGGCCATCTAGAAGAGGTTCCTTTGCTCCTTTTTTTGTTTGAGATGCTGAAGTGATTTCACCTCTACCTTTCTTAAATTCTCTATACATCTCTTCCACCATAGCTCTCATGGTCATGAAACTATCCATGAACTGAGAGTCTGATTCTGATGAGGTTTGTTCTTCCATCCTCCTCTTAGAATAGACTCTTCCAATTTCTGGATTAGTATTGACAAGTTCTCCTTGATCTGAAAATGGGGCTCTTAGGCTTCTTATCTAACTTACAAGAACCTCTCCCACTTCCAAAGCTTTAAATATTCCCAAGTCTTCATGATTAACCAATGCGGAATTAAAAATGCTTGAAAATATAGGTGTATGCTGGTATTTGATTTAAACTGATTATATGCTTTAAAATCTATTGTTTGTGCTGATATGTAAATATGCTTGAACTGATATATAAATACATATAATAGTAAGTAATGTAGCAGTAAAAACAAACACAAAACAACAATATTAATTTGTAGTTCACCCAAAAATCTTGGGCTATGTCTCTGTGAGCTCTAGTCAACTCAACTAGGCTCTCTGGGATTATGGTATAAGTCCTATTTACAAGCTCTTGGCTCAAATCCTACCATTTTACACAGAAACAGTGGGTTCAAACACCATATCATTCCCTGGCTCTTGAAGCTCTGGCTCTTGGCTCATGGTTCTAGCTCTTAGCTCTGGCTCTCGGCTCATGGTTCTAGCTCTTGGCTCTGACTCTGGCTCTTGGCTCTTGGTTCTGGCTCTTGGCTCTGACTCTAGCTCTTCGGCTCTAGTTCTGGCTTTGGCTCTTCAACTCTGGCTTCTTTGCCCCCTACAACCTTCAGCTCTCTGGATTTTCACTTGAACTTTAAGTGACCCCAAAGGCTCCCTCGGATACTCTGTGCAGTAGCTCTTCGGCTCCCTCTACTCTCTCGGCTCTACAACTTGTTAGCCTCCTGTTGCAACAGGGTTTCATCTTTCATGATTGACATTTTTACATGCCAAATATGTCATACTTTGCAAGCTGCAGTGTTCCATATTTCCAGAAGAGACCAAAGAAGAAAGCCATGAAGTGTTCTAGTCCAAATGCCACTGTTGATTCCAATTTTGATGAGTTGTTCCAGTTTTGAAGAGTTTTCATTTAAGGGAGGTCCAAACAGTCTAATCTTGGTCTCCCTAGGTTTCAATTTCCTGTTTTAGAATATAGAGAATGCATCTGACCAAACAGTTTAATTTTGGCAGATTTGTAGATAGGTAGAGAATCAAAGGGACTCAACTGTTTAATCTGGGCCCTGGCAGAAATAAGTGTAGAGCTATATAGGAAACATTAAAAAGAAAAATTGTAAATCTGGGTCTGCAAGTCTAAGTGCACCCAAACCAAAAAAAAGAAGAAAAAATGTTAGGTGAGTAGGCTGGGTAGGTAGCTGAGAGGTTTCATAAAGATGACTTATGATCAATTTTGTGCTACTAAGTGTATATTTTTCCGGATCATAGTGCAGGCAGTTTTCATTCAAAGGAGCTCAAAGGTGGACATCACTAACTCCCCTTTCTTCTAATTCCCTAAGTCACTTACTAACTTCCCAAAGAGGTCAAGATCTGCTTGATTCCTCTTAGTTTCATCATCATCCATATCAGTTGCCTTGGTGAAGATCTGCTTCACTCAAGGATTTTATTTCTTTCCAAATTCTTTTCCCCAAAATTAGCCTAAGGTCCCTGACCTTAGCACCTGTTTATCATCACCATATTAACCACTAACTCTATTATATAACTCCCTATCAGTCTTCCCCTTTCCCCTACTAAAAGAATGTATATAAAACTCCCCTATGTAAATATCCACTCCCTGGCAATATAGCCATATTTTTTATAAGTCCGGGAAAAAATGGTCAATCTGGGGCTGTTTTTAGCCCATCCGAGTCATAACAGGGGTTAGATGACACCTGGTCATGCTAACAGCCTCTTCCCTAGCCCTAAAACCCTCAAAAACCCACTTTTTGCCCCCTTATCCTAAGTTTCGGGCATAAATTGTTAAACCCGCGCGCAAAAAACCCATGTTCTACCCCTTTTCCTTACGCCCTAACTATAAATATCGTAACCTGCCCATTTTAAACCCCATAACCCACTTTCCCTAAGTTTAAACCACCTGCGCGCGTTATTAAATTTGGAATATTTTGCGCATATTCCCCGCCCGTATACCCCCGCCGCCTCACCATCGCCGCCAGCCGTCCGATCGCCCTGCGCCCAGATCGACGGTTGGCGGGCCGTCCCATCTCTGAACCGCCCGAAGGTTAGCATCCGGGAGATGGGTGGTATTGCCGCCGTACTCCCGCCACGCGTCACCTCCTAGGCTGTGGCGGAGCCCCTTCTGACAAAACCGCTCATGCCCAAAGGCGGTGCGCCCCAAAACCAGAAACCGCCCCCTGCCTGGTGACGTCACCTGCCTGCGTCACCCCCCTGCCTAGTCACCATGACACGTCATCCGCCTGCGTGGCCCTCCTGCCACTGTACCGCCGAGTCACCTGCCACGTGTCCTGCCACATCTTCAGAGCCGCCGTACTGCCATGTCACCTCCGTACGTGATGACGTCATCCTGCCACGTCATCATGCTGACGTCATCGCTGATGTCACCCGTCGTACGAAGTCCCATCGCTAACGTCATGTTGACGTCATCATCACTTTTTTGGCGCGAAGGGC
Source organism: Pinus tabuliformis (assembly GCA_031772625.1). Classification (NCBI taxonomy): domain Eukaryota; kingdom Viridiplantae; phylum Streptophyta; class Pinopsida; order Pinales; family Pinaceae; genus Pinus; species Pinus tabuliformis. The sequence goes on from CM062818.1 coordinate 1,541,020,232, forward strand.
GAAAATCGCACTCCGGAGCCCCGGAATCAGTTTCTGAGGCAGTTTTTGATGAGCGATTTGCGCCTCATCGCTGGATAAATTAGGCCTAAATGGGGAATCTTTAGGGAATCTTTTCATTTTGCAGCCCCCAGCAAGCCAGAAAGGCGCCGAATGACCCATTTTTCTTCGCGAAGCTTGCCGAAAGGAGAAGAAGACAATTCTAGAGGAAACAGAGGCCGAACAGCGGCCATTAATTTGTGATTAGACCCACAGCAAAGGAAAACAACGGCCCAGTTTATTGTCAAAGAGTATCAGAGGAAGAAGAAGAGCCAAAGAGTATCAGTCAAGATTTTTTAGGGGCTCGAAGCACCTGAACATTGATGAGCCCCCCAGAAAGTCAAATCAAGAGGCGTAAGCCCATCCTTGCCCTCAAATCACAGTTAAAGCTTTAAATGCAGATAGACAGCAAAGAAGCAGAAACCCATACACATTTATTGCAGAAAACACTGCACCAAGCCGCCAAGGACTACATCATTTACTCAGTTTTGATACGGCAGCCCTGAGCGCAGCCCGAGATATTTTTTTGCATTTATTTCTGGATAGGATTAGGTTAAGTAATCATCTTTCTTTCAGACCTGTTTAGGTCAAGTTGTAATAAAAGCACTTGTAGAAGAGTTTTCCCTATATATACCACCCTCTGCATTGTTTTAAGGGTTGGAAAATTGAGAATTTTCACTAAAGACTCGCATTGTATACCTGAGTTTTTTCTATAATCAAAGATTGCTGAAAGCTTGGAGAGCAAACTGTCTGCTGTAAATGAATGTTTTTGGAGATATGAAGATGGAATTCTTGTGCTGCAGTCTGAAGCAATAAGTGCATCTCACCTCTGTTATTGTTTACCACTATCTAAATAGCAGAAAGAAAGAATAGCTTAGAATTTGTTTAAATACACTCTATGCTCAATTTCTACTGTTTCTTTATGTTTTCCTCTGAATTAATTGGTTATGAATGTGAATTTCCCCGGGCTCATATTTACCCCTATTCGCCTGTGTTTGCCAATTATCTAGGGATTCTTTACTGCCCCTAGGTAGAGTTCTGTTACCCCCATCTGTTAAGCTAATTGAGAGATTCTTAACTGCCTCTCATTACTTAGCATTCTTTCCATCATTTAAACCTAAAATACTGTTTCATGCGCAGCTATCTTGCTCCATTTTCCCTCTCTTGTGACCGAATAAATGCACCAGCAGTTCTCCTCCTCGACTCCACGCCCAATGGTTTGAAACTTCCAGACTATGCCTTGCCTCTCTGTCTGAAGACATCAATTTTCCCACCAAAAACAAAACAAAAACCCTCTGAACTCAAAACCTAGCCTAAAATCCTTTTCAACAAAGCTAAATCTAAAAGAGAGAGCCCTCTCTAATTGCAGGTTGGCTAGAACTTGCAGTCCAAAGTTGGTCTGTGGTTACCTCGGCCATATCCTTTTCCGGAGCTTAAGGACAATCTGAGTGATAACATAATGGCGACTCCACTGGGGAACTTCCTCAGATAGTTTCACGAAGAAGGCAAGAAAGCTCCGCTGAGACCATAAATCAAACTTTCCAATTGCTGTTTATCTCTTAAAACTACAGATGAAGCCTGAATGTCAGCCAGGAAGCCTTTGAAACTGTTTTTTGCTTTGCATTAACAGGAGTAAATAAATGTTGCTTCAGTCAATCTTCATGCTAGTTTTAAGTTACAAATAAGTTGTCCCAAATTTTAATTAGTCCCTTGTTTATTACAAAAACATTCCCAGGAAAAATACCCAAAAAACAATTCGGAAGCTGGCTCCCAAGAAAAATCCATGATATACAAGGTCAAATCCAGATCCCAACCCTCCAGCTGTTTTTGAAAACCCTAACATAATCTCGAAAATCCTTAGGAAGCAAGAAAGACAGGAAAATTTTGCTGATTTGAGCCCTGAAACAGCTTACCCTAGTGTTATAGACAATTTTGTGCCTTACAACAACAAGCATGAATTGTCAATAATCCAAGGGATCCAAAGTTCCCTAAACATGATGTTCCTACCCCTAGAGGAACAAGGTCAGCAAACCAACAGCTCTCAGATCAGTTCTCCGCCTGAAAACACTCAAAAACAAGCAATCCTGAAATCAAAGCAGGTGCTCCACTAGGTTTCTGCGCTGAAACTCAGTTGCTCCATGGTGTACCTGCGTTGCAAAGCAAGTGGAACAAAGGCCACCTGCACTGAGCGAGATGGGACAAGTGGCACACTTAGTCATTGCTCTGGAATCTTCCAAAAATGACACTTGGATCAGGTATTTCGCCTTGTGATGAGTCAGAGGCTCTGTTTCTCCAAGTGGAAGCAAGGTTCTCCAAGTGGACTCAAGAACTGAAGATCAACTAAAGATTAACTGAAGAGAGAGAGGACACAAGGTAGCTACACATCAGTTGCAAGCTGACTCATCCTTTCTCAATTCATCTATATATTGAGCTCTCTCCTATGAGCTCTAGAGGCTGGAATTTTGTGCAAAGTAATGATATGCTGTTGGTTTCACTATAGAACTATTGGGTGATTGTTTGAGAAAGGTGAAGAGGAGAAATTCTTTCTGCTGGGAGGTGTTGCTGGGTTGGAGCCTTCAATGGTTGTAATACTCTCAGAACCTTTACTTCTTCATTAATAAAAGCTTTTGAGGTTCTTCTATGTGCTCTTGTTTCAATAATATATTGTGATGATTGCATGTTTGGTTTACACTAATCCATGAACCAGTTATGATTGCATGCCTCTTGTAGTTTCCTTCTTTGTTATTTTGCAGGATCTCATTGTAGCTGGGCAAGCAAAAGAACAAGGAGCTAGGAGCAAGTGGCCAAAGAGAAGAGTTTGGATTCGACATTAAGCGCAAGGCAACGGTTAGTGCTTTTCTCCATTCTCTTTTGCTTTCATAAAGAAGTAAACCTTAAGTAGTTTGTTTTACAGTTGTTGCTAAGGAACTATCACCCTTAGAGTGGGATAGGGTCATCCGAGTCGGATACTTTTCCCTACAACAAACTGGCGACTCCACTGGGGATCGTATCTGTTTGATTGTTTGTAGTATTTTGCTATTCATTTCCTGAACAAAAGAGTACCAAATCGAAAAGCTTTTGACTATATCAAAAGCGAAGTAGAGGGCAGCTACTCTAGCTCATTTATGAGCATGTTCATGATTTGAAGAGCTGATCTACAAGGATCCTTGTAAGCTCTTAGTGATAGCTTTTCATCTTCCTTGTCATCCCTTAGTGTGTGCTTGACTGATAGCTTCTGATTTGAGAAAAAACTGTGCATTTTTGAGAAAATTATGACCCGGAAACTGTGAAAACGCAATTCTCGTTTTCCAAAGCAGGTAGTACACAGGCTACCTGCTTTGCAACGCAGGTCCCGAAGGGGCTACCTGCGCTGAGAGCCAGACTGGCTGTGCAGCACCTGCGTTGGCCCAATTTTGCCTAGTGCTGTTGGGGTTTCCTCCTTTTCTCTTGCCTGTTTTCACCATTGATTTGGCTGCCAGTTACCAGTCTTGCACCTGTTCTGAAACCAATATTACTTGCCATCATTCTGCCTCTGTTATATAACGAAATTGTACTTGTTCTTTGTATTTCTTACTCATTTACAATTTCCCATAATGAAGAGTAAACTAGTCTTGCTTTGGCCTCTTAGATCTGAACCTGTGTTAGGCATTTTGCTGGTCTAAAGAGTTAGCTTGTTTGTTGTCCATAGCTGATTAGTCATTTTACTTTCGTCATTATGGTTTGATTTCATGCATTTCCAGTGATTAAGCAAGTAAATCTTAAGGTGTCTTTTGATTTTGGACAAGCTTGTTTGTTTTCGCTTTAAATCGAAATCAAAGTTAAATAACAACTTTCTTTTTGTAATACATCAACATTAAGAAAGGGAAAAGAAAATACATGCATTGTGCATTTTGCATTTGAAAAAGTTTGCATGCTGATTTAGGAGAAAGTGCATTAGTTTGTGCTGTATGAACTGTGTGAAAAGATATGCCTTTCTTCTCCCTCAGTAGTTAAGATTTTCATCAGTCAAAAAGATTTGAAAAAGCTTGCTTCTCATCTTAGGCTGCATTTAGGAATTTGTCACATACATCTCGTGGTGAACCTTGAAAGGCAAACTTTAAAAAGATCAACTTAAAATATACTGAATGAACCTAACAACGCTTTGAAACATAACGCAAACACATAGAGGTCTAGGTAGAGACGTGTTCCGGCGTCGTTAAACATAGTGACTGTCGATCTCTACGAAGGTGGGTGATTCCTCCTGAGAGTCGGTGGCACTAATACGGACTTGTGCTCCCACGTACCGTCGAGTATATATTGGGAGACCCCTATAGGCATATATCCTTTATCCTTAGGAAGCCGTGTCGACCGCCCTACTGATCGCAATGCAGTGAACACAGCATTCACGAAGATTGACCACACGTACCGTAAAACGTATTCCGTGGTTTTGCGAAAAGTTTGGCACACCCTCTGCCTAGATCTCCAGAGCAGTTTCTTTTGGCCTTTTTCAAACTCTATAACTGAAAAAGTCCATCCGAGCATTTGTCACTTCGGGCTCGTTAAAACATCGAAGGAGACTAGAGTCATCTTTAGCTTTTTCTCGACTCTTTAAAACTGAAAAAGCAAGTTGTGTCTAAAGCGTCGTTATAAAATTTATTTTAAGCGGAATAATCATCACCCTTCCCTCGTTGATCTTCGAAGTTAGTCCACCACAAGTGGAAGTTCCTGTAGAATCGCTAAGAAATCTTTTGGGTAGACTAGATATGTCTGAACAACCGTCGACATCTAGGACTGTGTCGTCCGACACAGCAGCAGCAGAACCTCCTGCTGCTACTCCAACGATGTTCGCTGGTATACCATCTGTCCCGGCAAATTGTCAACAACAGGCCGGAGTCCCATCAGGGACGACAATATGGTTAGTTCCTATTTCTTCATCCGGATTATCATCTGGTACTTCTTATGTTGAAACTCGACAAATTGATCCAATGTGTCTTCAAAGGCCAATTTACCCTTTAAGTACTGGATTTCCACCATATGGAGGGGAGTATGCTCTTTCATTGTTCCCTCCTAGAGAACAACCATATGAGAGTTTACAACAAGGATCAGGTCAAACTGGAATTACATCCAGCGGTCGGGTACCAATGCTGCCTCAACAATCAGGAGTTGCATATTCAATGCAACCAGTACACCCTGTGTCGAATATTCCCACCACACCTGCTATGGCGAATGCGCCGCAAGCACAAGCGCTACCTGTTGTAATACAACAACCTCTTGTCTCAGCGGCTCAATCACAATCTCAGGGTAGTGCCTCCTTATCTGGAGCGACTCAGGCTCAAACAAGTACTGTGACTCCTCATCTTGGTCAACAGCAAATGGTCCAACAACCAGAGCTGGTTCAATCTCAACGACCGCCATTCCAGCAATCATATCAAGGACCTGAGCAACAAGTCTTTGTGAGTAATGGGCAACCATGCTATAATGGTTATACCCATCAACTTTGTCAAAGTTGTCAGCATTATGCTGGTCTGCAAAAACCCATTGCTCAGGCGATACCATCTTATCCTGGATATGCTTCGCCTAACCTGAGCCAACAGTTGCCCTTTGTAGCGACTCTAGAATTGCCAGATCTAAACCGGCTGACGAATGATCCAATTGCTTATGCCCCTTGGTGGCCGGCGATTCCGCATAAACTTCCATCGGACATTCCTAAATTCAATGGAAATCCAGGTGAAGACCCGTCAAATCACGTCATGACTTTTCATCTGTGGTGTTCATCGAACACTCTAAACGATGATTCGATAAGACTTCGCCTCTTCCAGAGGACATTGACAGGTCCAGCGGCTAAATGGTACATTGAATTGCCAAGAGCCTCTTTCGACAATTTCAGCTCCTTAGCCACGACTTTCTTAACCCATTTTCAATTACCGATAAGGTATGAAATGGGAACAGAACTCCTTACCAACTTCAAACAGACAACAGCCACTCACATATCTGATCATATACATGAGTGGCGACGTCGTCGTAGGATGGTGAAAACTTACGTTCCCGATCAGCTGTTAGCTGAATGGTTTATAAAGTCGTTACTTCCGGCTATAACGGAAGATGTGGCCAAGGGGGAAGTCGTAACAGAGGAGCAGGTCATTGCTCGTGCTCAATAACTGGACTTAGTATATACTCAGTCTGGCACGCTCTACGACAAAATACCTAACACCCCCAGACCTGAATTTTCAATTCCTCCCCCTCCTGAATCGAATAACTGGCAAACGCAAGATTCTAGTCAAAATGCAAATGAAGAATTTCTTGCCTCAGAAGTAAATGCCATGTCGACCGACAAGGGAAAACAACTGAAGCAACCAGGGGGCAAGAAGAAAAAGAAAAGGAAAGGGAAACCCCCGACAGGGTGTCATATATGCGATGAGGATCATTGGACGAAAGATTGTCCACATATAGCTGAAGTTAAGAAACTCTTCAAGAGTTCAAAAACCCCAGCAGTATTGACTGATCCGTTTCCTAATCCAGGTCAAAATCTGGTTGCTAATCAAAATGCTTCCCGATCCCAAGTGCTTATGCTGTCCACCTCAAAGCAGCAGAATAATGCTTTGACAAGGAATAAAGGTTACTGGAATCCACAGCGGTCGAATAACAAGGTTGATGAACAACCTAGTAGTTCGACAACAACTTCGACCAAAGTTGTGCCACCCACCATTCCTAAGCCAATAATAAACTCGCCAAAGGGAGTAGTACACAAATCGACATTTAATCCTCGTGCAAAAGTAGCACAGAATTATAATGTAGCAGAGGACCTGGCCCAATCGCCGTCCGCTATGTCGACATTTGAGGTACCACAAAATTGCCCTTCCCAAGAGCAAGCTTTATTATCAGCGATAGGTGGGATTGGCCCAATGGATTCCAATCTTGTGGCCTTTGATCATAAAGGATATGACCCTCAGTTACCAGCTCAACTAGCTTTCCTTATTCAAGTGAAAGCCCTCAACAAAACTGTTCATCGAACAATTATTGATGAGGGGGCATCTACATGTCTTATGTCGATGAGTTGCTGGAAAAATTTAGGCTCACCACCCTTGTCAAAATCGTCAACGACATTAAAAGCATTTGATGGACGATCATACACTCCATACGGGATTTTAAGTAACTTGCAAGTTGAACTGGGGGGCAAAACAGTAGAAGTTGATGTTGAAGTGATCGACGGAAACCTCGATTACAACATCCTACTGGGAAGGCCTTGGATATATGCCATGGCCGCAGTTGTGTCAACCTACTTCAGGAGGATTGTATTTCCTTTTCAAGGAAAAATTACAATCGTCGACCAACAAACATTTCTCCCCAACAGTTCTCAAGTTACGGGAAGCAGCACAATGATCCATGAAAGTAATCGATCGCTCCAAAATATTGGAGTAGGTCTCCTAAAAGACCCTGCTTTAATGGGTACTTTTGCCCTACCGCCGGCAGGTAATCTGGCAGAAGTAGCCACAGTGGAAACCTACAATATGAAATCTTCTATATCCAACGGATTCAGAAGATTCCTAAACATTTTGTCAGCGTGGATCATCGCCCTAATGGAAATACTGTAAATACAGTGGGCTCCGAGGACGGTTATTATCTCGTGTCAACCTCGTTAAAAAATGAAACAAGGAGTCATGAGGATAGTTCTTTTACTATGTCAACCTCAATAAAAAATGAAACAAATCCCCTTTTTAAAATTCAAAGGTAAACCTTCATTCCAACCACCAAGTTGAATGCAATGAAGCTTGGGGGGCACCCTCCTTTGACATGCGTTATTATGATGCTGGGGGCATGCAAAAGAATTGAGCAGTTTTAGCAATGTTCATGCTCGTTAAAAAATAAACGCAAGAATCGAGCAGTTTTAGCACACAGTTCATGCTCGTTAAAAAATAAACGCAAGATCCGAGCAGTTTTAGCACATAGTTCATGCTCGTTAAAAAATAAACATAAGTTGTGAGCAATCTTCCCCTAGAGTTCAAGCTCACCCAGAAAAAATGAACCGGTAAATAACCTTGGTAAATGTAACCTTTGACAGCCATATTAAAGCCCTTGGTCGTGTTCTTGCAATCTCACCTCCATCCGTTCATTTGGCCAATCGTTCATCTCCATATGTTTGTTTACCCGTTTTGAGGAACAACTGCGAAGAGTGATTTCACTAAGCCATCCTTGTGACACTGCCGTGATTGGAATATTCCAACCTGTACCTAGAATCTGCTGCTGCCTTGTTCATCACTCGTTCCTCGAAAGACGAGTCGTCTTTAAGCTCTTTTCACTGACTCGTAAAATATGAAAAGGTTGCCGAGTTTTGGCCTTCCAGCTCGTTAAAGCGACCGGAAAGCTATCCCTCCTCTAGATTTTAATCTTTTTGGACCTGAGGGATTATTGCACAAAAAGATCGAGCGCTTGTTTTGTTCGGCTCGTTAAAGCAATCGAAAATTCATCCCTTCTGTATTGTTTTATACTTTTTCGGACTTAAGGGATTAGAAGACGAAAAAGGAATTTTGGAGTTAACTTTCCGTACCTTTTCAGACTCTCTAAAAATGAAAAGGACCGAGTTTTCTTTGTCGTTAGACTCGTTAAAATGATTAAATAGCGACAAACTTGTCTTTAGACGAGAACGAGTTTCCCTATCGCTAGGCTCGTTAAAACATAGCGATGGGCTTGCCCGAAGGGCAGGTTATAGAACAAGCATATGTTATCCTCCTCAAGCTTGACAAAAATAAAGAGGTACTGGTCAGCAATGACTGGGGAAAAATTGGGAGAACCTCACAGCATTAATGGTAGCAAGTCGCTCTTGAACATGACACTTTGTCCTCCGTATCACATCGGGTTGAGTTGTTTCATTTACCGGTCTCATAACCATGGTCTTCGCCACACCATCCACAATTGGGGTAATGCTACCAATCCATCACATCAGTGTCGTTATATGTTCAAGAGATGTGGTTCTGTAAAGAGTCAACCGTGTTCCACCCACTGCCATACATTATCCTTCATCCACTTCATGACCGCCACCCTGAATCATACATCACAGTTTTTTTTCACCTCATCACAATCACTAGCTCCGTTCCGTGTCACTGATGTGGGATTCATTAAGGCCCTCCTTTGACAGATCGCTCCTTGTCGACATCAGCTCATTATCCAAGGAGTTGATCTAGGAACACCCCCCTCAGTACTTTGAAGCTTGCATGCCTCAATGGCAAGTTTCTCACTTCCGGCGACAGGTATACATCAATGACCTTCGACCAGAAGATTTTGCATGGTGGTCGACGCCAAGTCCTTTATTCCCACCATGTAGATTGTACTGCCGTACCTTGAGGGTCATCATCCTTATCGGTGACTCCTCTCGCGCTTGTTAACGGTTTACATCATTGACCGGTAATCAAGCGATGTCTTTCCATGTTCGACTTCAAGAAATTCTCACATGGATCGACTTGTACATCGAGTGAAGATCGGAAGAGATTGAAGACCCCGGATCTAGTTTCATCCATCCGGGCTGCGATATATATTCAGGACATAAAGACATTTGATATGTACACCATTACAGCAGATGATCATCCTTCTCAAAGGATGATAATTTCAGCAGAGAATTATCAGTCTACAATCAGACGATCGTCTGTTCTATGTACCAAAATGTATTTATAAAGCTGAGCATGGGAATGCCCGCCTCAGCTAGATCATGAAAAATGTATGAAAAATAATGTATTGTATTGTATCTTATTACAGGACACTTCTCAGCAGATTGAATGAACTTCGGATCCTCTCAATAAAGCATTTCACCCGATAAACGACCTCATACTTTAGGGGGCATCTGTTATAGACAATTTTGTGCCTTACAACAACAAGCATGAATTGTCAATAATCCAAGGGATCCAAAGTTCCCTAAACATAATGTTCCTACCCCTAGAGGAACAAGGTCAGCAAACCAACAGCTCTCAGATCAGTTCTCCACCTGAAAACACTAAAAAACAAGCAATCCTGAAATCAAAGCAGGTGCTCCACTAGGTTTCTGCGCTGAAACTCAGTTGCTCCATGGTGTACCTGCGTTGCAAAGCAAGTGGAACAAAGGCCACCTGCGCTGAGCGAGATGGGACAAGTGGCACACTTAGTCATTGCTCTGGAATCTTCCAAAAATGACACTTGGATCAGGTATTTCGCCTTGTGATGAGTCAGAGGCTCTGTTTCTCCAAGTGGAAGCAAGGTTCTCCAAGTGGACTCAAGAACTGAAGATCAACTAAAGATTAACTGAAGAGAGAGAGGACACAAGGCAGCTACACATCAGTTGCAAGCTGACTCATCCTTTCTCAATTCATCTATATATTGAGCTCTCTCCTATGAGCTCTAGAGGCTGGAATTTTGTGCAAAGTAATGATATGCTGTTGGTTTCACTATAGAACTATTGGGTGATTGTTTGAGAGAGGTGAAGAGGAGAAATTCTTTCTGCTGGGAGGTGTTGCTGGGTTGGAGCCTTCAATGGTTGTAATACTCTCAGAACCTTTACTTCTTCATTAATAAAAGCTTTTGAGGTTCTTCTATGTGCTCTTGTTTCAATAATATATTGTGATGATTGCATGTTTGGTTTACACTAATCCATGAACCAGTTATGATTGCATGCCTCTTGTAGTTTCCTTCTTTGTTATTTTGCAGGATCTCATTGTAGCTGGGCAAGCAAAAGAACAAGGAGCTAGGAGCAAGTGGCCAAAGAGAAGAGTTTGGATTCGACATTAAGCGCAAGGCAACGGTTAGTGCTTTTCTCCATTCTCTTTTGCTTTCATAAAGAAGTAAACCTTAAGTAGTTTGTTTTACAGTTGTTGCTAAGGAACTATCACCCTTAGAGTGGGATAGGGTCATCCGATTCGGATACTTTTCCCTACAACACCTAGCTGTATTCCGACTCCTGTCAAGGTTTTGTTCCGTTCAACCCCTATTTCCCTTAGTTCATCATCTACATCTCGTAGTACTCCTTCCACACCTTCATTCACTGTACATACTAACACTACTGTTGTTTCCAGCATTCCAGTTACTCCTGTGATCCCCGTTACTCTAGTTGTTCCATTTATCCCCGTTGTTCCACTTATACCTGCCAATATGGCTAATAGATATGCACCCCTGCAATTACCCGCTAATGCTGGGGCTTTACCTCAAGAGTACCAATCTAAAATCACATATTTTGACAGCACCGGTCCTTTCACAGCCCTTCAGCACACCAAAAAGATGCAAGACTATTTTGAAAACTACGAGATAGATGATGATAGTGTAAGAATGAGAATTTTTGTTCAGAGTTTAACAGGTCATGTAAGAACTTGGTTCAGATCACTGGCTGCAAATTCCATAACCACCCCAGATGAGCTTTACCAATCCTTTACCAACAGATGGGAGAAAAAGAAAGACCCCTTTCACATACTAGCTGAATATGATACGATCAAACGAGGTCCTCAAGAGACTGTTTTGGAGTACTGTGCAAGATTCAATAATGTATATAACGCAATACCACAGAACTTAAGGCCTCCACCTGACCTTTCCTTGTACAAATTTCCCGATGGATTCGACCCGGATATGGCATACCAGTTAAAAGAAAGAGCTCCTCAGACCCTTGCAGACATGCAAAATGTTGCTGTCAGCGTAGAAGCCAATTTAATTGCCAAAAGAAACAGAGCTAGAATGGAAAGAAGAACCACCTTTAAAGAAGAACCCTCAGCTTTTGATCAAAAGCTTGATGCTATCATCAGTGGCCTGCAAAGGCTGGGAGAAAGAGTAGAAAATGTTGAGAGAAAAGCATCATGGGAAGGACAATAGTCTAATACCATAAGGAACCCAAATTTTAGGAAAACGCAGAACACAAACGCTGGTAGGCCTAACCAAGACCATGATATAAGACCCCCTTTCCAAGATAATTATGTTGAAGGATCTACTTCTAGTGAACCCATAGAGGACATTCACATGAACTTAATGGATCTAAAGGGCGAGCACCAAACTGTCCTGTCCCAAGAAGACCAAAATGAACCCGATTACAATCAGTTTCAGACTAGGTCTGGCGAGTCTTTTGATTTTAAACAAGGTTATGATACCGCTGTGTATGAAGTACACAAACAATATAAGTTGAGAACTAGGACCATTGACATTTCCGAACCTAGTAAAACAAAGGAAAGCAAACAACCCAACAAGACTAAAGGCAAGGCTGTCATAACAGAACCAGCTGATATACCTGTTCCAAACCCGCATCAAGTGACTGTAGAAGACATAACAGAAATACAGCCTTCCAAAGATCAGCCTTTCCCACCTCCTTCCTCGAAAGAAAATTCAAACAACGTTCCAAAAAACTTTCCTGAAGTTGAAAAACCGCAAGCAAAAACTTCCCATAACGCTGAAAAACTAGAGCAAATCGCAGATGTTTCAAATGAAACAGAAAAAACTGCCATTATCAACACCAAGACTCCAATGGAAAAGCCATTTAATTTAGAGACAGAAATAGCTAAGTTAAAAATATCCATTCCCCTCTCAGAACTTGCCAAACACGATGTATATAGGCAGCAAATTCAAAGATCACTTCAAATGCCAGAGGTTAAGGATGATGTAAATGTTTTAGACGACACCCCAGAGCTGTTGTTTGGCCCAGAAGTTAATGGAAAATCAACACATGGACCGGTCCCACCCTTTTATGTCAGTTTTCATATACATGACAAAGTTTTGCACAACGCTATGTTTGACTCAGGGGCATCGCACAATCTTATGCCCAGAGCAGTTATGGAAAAACTGAATCTTGATGTTACAAGACCTTACAAAGATTTATACTCATTTGACTCAAGTCAAGTGAAATGTCTAGGCCTCATCAAAGACTTGTGTGTCTCCTTAGTCTAATATCCCAACAAGACCATCCTCATGGATGTAGTGGTTGCTGACATTCCACCAAAGTACGGTATGCTCCTGTCAAGATCATGGGGAGCAAAGCTCCAAGGATCCCTTCAATTAGACCTTTCCTATGTCACCATTTCAGTCTTTGGGCAACCAAAGAGACTGTATAGGGAAACGCTCATGAAATATGTGGTAAGTAGTGAGAGCAAGCCTGAAAATTTTCCCATTTACTCAATCCACTCTGATATGGATTCCTTTATTTTGTTTAATGATGATACAAATTCTCCAATTGATAATGAGCCCTTTACTCTAGAGCAACAAGCACACATCAACGAGGAATCAGTTGCACACACTGATGAAACTGTCACAACAGCTAATGCAACCAGCATACCAAAAGAACTTTCCCAAACAGAAGTTTCGAATCTACCCAATCCTAAGCTGACTGACACTTTAGGCATCAACCACAAGCAGGAAATCACATGGTATTTAGAATTTGATGGCTCTGTTAACAATTTAGGAGCAGGGGCAGGTGTCTGGATTCACAATACATATAACAACCATGCAGAAGGTCATGCCTACAGACTGAATTTTAAATGCACAAATAACATGGCAGAATATGAGGCTCTGTTGCTAGGCCTTAAACTTCTCAAAGCTCTAGGAGCTGCAAAAGTGTCTATTTTAGGAGACTCTGATTTAATCATACAACAGATGAAAGGCAATTTTGTAACCAATGACAACAGAATGAGAGCCTATAGGACCGCTGCTACTAATATACTCCAGGCATTCACTGAATTCAAGCTTGACAAGATTTCCAGAAATCACAACATTCATGCACACATCCTAGCCACCTTTGCTAGTACATGCAAGCTTCCTTTTGACCCAAACCATCACTTCACAGCTGAAATAAAACATAGGCCCGCTGTCCCAAATAACGTTAAAGATTGGCAAGTATTCAAAAATGATGCCCAGATTAATAATTTCCTCACCCTTGAGCATGAGTTTTCGAATATTAAGATCGACATGGATGCTATGAATGGCTCCCAACACCAAACAAATGAAAATCAGCAAGATATAACAACTACAACAGTCAAGCAAATCTTGAAACCAACTACTTTTGACGAAGAAAACATAGAACAGCTGAAACAAATACACTTGGAAGATATAGCCAAAATAGAGGCAGACATCATTGACTTAAAGGATAACTTTATGCCTGCTGGCCTAACCCCATTAGAAGACATGTTTGATGCTAATGACGTGCCAAGAAAGCCAAAATTGCAGCCCATAAACACTGATATAGAGGAACACAACATTGGGACAGCAGAAAAGCCAAAAATGATCAAACTGTCCAAAAATTTACCACCTGATCAAAAGCCCAAGTACATTGACTTATTCAAAGAATTCCAGGATGTATTTGCTTGGAGCTATGAGGATTTGAAATCCTATGACACCTTGGTGATCCAACACACCATTCCTTTAAAACCAAACCAGAAACCCTTCAAACAGAAACTTAGAAGAATTAACCCTATGCTTCTTCCCCCGATTGAGAAGGAAGTAAAGAGGATGTTTGAAGCAGGCATCATAGCACCCATCAGATTTTCTGAATGGGTGTCCAATCTTGTTCCTACGAGAAAAAAGACAGGTGAAATTAGACTTTGCGTAGATCTCATAAATTTAAACCAAGTCTTCCTAAAAGACCATTACCCTTTGCCTAAAATGGACCACATCCTACAAAGGGTAGTGGGATCATCTAGAATCTCCTTGCTAGATGGTTTTTCAGGTTTCAACCAAATACTTGTTCACCCAGACGACCAAGACAAAACAGCTTTTACCACACCCTGGGGAACATTTAAGTATGTAAAGATGCCATTTGGTCTTAAAAACGCTGGTGCTACCTTTCAACGTGCAATGGATATTGCTTTTGCCAAAGAAATACATGACTTCCTAGTTGTCTACCTTGATGACTTAACCCCATTTTCCAAATCTGATGAAGAACACCTCAAGCATCTCAGGCAAATTTTCATGACATGTAGGAAATATGGCATTTCCTTGAACCCCAAGAAGTCTCTGTTTGGCCTTGAAGAAGGCAAATTACTTGGCCACATCATATCAAAGGATGGGATCAGAATTGATCCTGAAAGAATACAAGCCATCCTCCAAATCCCATTTCCAAGAAACATTAAAGAGCTACAAGCATTCCTTGGGAAAATCAAATTCTTGAGAAGATTTATTCCAAATCTAGCTGAGCTGATAAGAATGTTAAGCAACATGTTAAAGAAGGATGCCAAGGTAAA
Source organism: Pinus tabuliformis (assembly GCA_031772625.1). Lineage (NCBI taxonomy): Eukaryota > Viridiplantae > Streptophyta > Pinopsida > Pinales > Pinaceae > Pinus > Pinus tabuliformis. Next base: position 1,541,035,411 of record CM062818.1, read on the forward strand.
ATGGTCTCTTGAAACCAAGCAAGCATTTGAGAGTATCAAATCAGCCTTAACACAAACCCCTGTCCTAACTAGCCCACAATTTGACAAAGATTTTATCATATTTTCGTTTGCATCTGATCACACTATAGCCGTTGTCCTTTTGCAAAAGGATGAACAGGGAGCTGAAAAACCAATCGCTTTTTTCAGCAGAGCCTTAAGAGACGCCCCTTTGAAGTACCCAATAATGGAAAAGCAGGCCTACACACTTGTTAAGGCCATCAAGGATTTCAGAGTGTACATTTTATATTCACACGTGATTGCCTATGTCCCACATGCTGCTGTAAATGACATATTGACTCAAGAGGGATTAGAATGCAAAAGAGGCAAGTGGATTGCAAACATCCTTGAATATGACAGAGAAATAAAATCAACCAAGCTGATAAAGGGACTCAACTGTTTAATCTGGGCCCTGGCAAAAATAAGTGTAGAGCTAGATAGGAAACATTAAAAAGAAAAATTGTAAATCTGGGTCTGCAAGTCTAAGTGCACCCAAACCAAAAAAAAGAAGAAAAAATGTTAGGTGAGTAGGCTGGGTAGGTAGCTGAGAGGTTGCAAAAAGATGACTTATGATCAATTTTGTGCTACTAAGTGTATATTTTTCCGAATCATAGTGCAGGTAGTTTTCATTCAAAGGAGCTCAAAGGTGGACATCACTAACTCCCCTTTCTTCTAATTCCCTAAGTCACTTACTAACTTCCCAAAGAGGTCAAGATCTGCTTGATTCCTCTTAGTTTCATCATCATCCATATCAGTTGCCTTGGTGAAGATCTGCTTCACTCATGGATTTTATTTCTTTCCAAATTCTTTTCCCCAAAATTAGCCTAAGGTCCCTGACCTTAGCGCCTGTTTATCATCACCATATTAACCACTAACTCTACTATATAACTCCCTATCAGTCTTCCCCTTTCCCCTACTAAAAGAATGTATATAAAACTCCCCTATGTAAATATCCCCTCCCTGGCAATATAGCCATATTTTTTATAAGTCCGGGAAAAAATGTTCCATCCGGGGCTGTTTTTAGCCCATCCGAGTCATAACGAGGGTTAGATGACACCTGGTCATGCTAACAGCCTCTTTCCTAGCCCTAAAACCCTCAAAAACCCACTTTTTGCCCCCTTATCCTAAGTTTCGGGCATAAATTGTTAAACCCGCGCGCAAAAAACCCATGTTCTACCCCTTTTCCCTACGCCCTAACTATAAATATCGTAACCCGCCCATTTTAAACCCCATAACCCACTTTCCCTAAGATTAAACCACCTCCGCGCGTTATTAAATTTGGAATATTCTGCGCATATTCCCCGCCTATATACCCCCACCACCTCACCATCGCCGCCAGCCGTCCGATCGCCCTGCGCCCAGATCGACGGTTGGCGGGCCGTCCCATCTCTGAACCGCCCGAAGGTTAGCGCCCGGGAGATGGGCGGTATTGCCGCCGTAATCCCGCCACGCGTCACCTCCTAGGCTGTGGCGGAGCCCCTTCTGACAAAACCGCTCATGCCCAAAGGCGGTGCACCCCAAAACCAGAAACCGCCCCCTGCCTGGTGACGTCACCTACCTGCGTCACCCCCCTACCCAGTCACCATGACACGTCATCCGCCTACGTGGCCCTCCTGCCACTGTACCGCCGAGTCACCTGCCACATGTCCTGCCACATCTTCAGAGCCGCCGTACTGCCACGTCACCTTCGTACGTGATGACGTCATCATGCTGATGTCATCCCGCCACATCATCATGCTGACGTCATCGTTGACGTCACCGGTCGTACGAAGTCCCATCGCTGACGTCATGCTGACGTCATCATCAATTTTTTGGCGCGAAGGGCGAAAATCGCACTCCGGAGCCCCGGAATCAGTTTCTGAGGCAGTTTTTGATGAGAGATTTGCGCCTCATCGCTGGATAAATTAGGCTTGAATGGGGAATATTTATGGAATCTTTTCATTTTGCAGCCCCCAGCAAGCCAGAAAGGTGCCGAATGACCCATTTTTCTTCGTGAAGCTTGCCGAAAGGAGCAGAAGACAATTCTAGAGGAAACAGAGGCCGAACAGCGGCCATTAATTTGTGATTAGACCCACAGCAAAGGAAAACAACGGCCCAGTTTATTGTCAAAGAGTATCAGAGGAAGAAGAAGAGCCAAAGAGTATCAGTCAAGATTTTTTAGGGGCTCGAAGCACCTGAACATTGATGAGCCCCCCAGAAAGTCAAATCAAAAGGCGTAAGCCCATCCTTGCCCTCAAATCACAGTTAAAGCTTTGAATGCAGACAGACAGCAAAGAAGCAGAAACCCATACACATTTATTGCAGAAAACACTGCTCCAAGCCGCCAAGGACTACATCATTTACTCAGTTTTGATACGGCAGCCCTGAGCGCAGCCCGAGATATTTTTTTGCATTTATTTCTGGATAGAATTAGGTTAAGTAATCATCTTTCTTTCAGACCTGTTTAGGTCAAGTTGTAATAAAAGCACTTGTAGAAGAGTTTTCCCTATATATACCACCCTCTGCACTGTTTTAAGGGTTGGAAAATTGAGAATTTTCACTAGAGACTCACATTGTATACCTGAGTTTTTTCTATAATCAAAGATTGCTGAAAGCTTGGAGAGCAAACTGTCTGCTATAAATGAATGTTTTTGGAGATATGAAGATGGAATTCTTGTGCTGCAGTCTGAAGCAATAAGTGCATCTCACCTCTGTTATTGTTTACCACTATCTAAATAGCAGAAAGAAAGAATAGCTTAGAATTTGTTTAAAAACACTCTATGCTCAATTTCTGTTGTTTCTTTATGTTTTCCTCTGAATTAATTGGTTATGAATGTGAATTCCCCCGGGCTCATATTTACCCCGATTCGCCTGTGTTTGCCAATTATCTAGGGATTCTTTACTGCCCCTAGGTAGAGCTCTGCTACCCCCATCTGTTAAGCTGATTGAGAGATTCTTAACTGCCTCTCATTACTTAGCATTCTTTCCATCATTTAAACCTGAAATATTGTTTCATGCGTAGCTATCTTGCTCCATTTTCCCTCTCTTGTGACCGAAGAAATGCACCAGCAGTTCTCCTCCTCGACTCCACGCCCAATGGTTTGAAACTTCCAGACTATGCCTTGCCTCTCTGTCTAAAGACATCAATTTTCCCACCAAAAACAAAACAAAAACCCTCTGAACTCAAAACCTAGCCTAAAATCCTTTTCAACAAAGCTAAATCTAAAAGAGAGAGCCCTCTCTAATTGCAGGTTGGCTAGAACCTACAGTCCAAAGTTGGTCTGTGGTTACCTCGGCCGTATCCTTTTCTGGAGCTTAAGGACAACCTGAGTGATAACACAACTAATTTCAGCATACAACCTCAACTTCAGCTTAAGCTTTAGCTTCCAACAACCATTGTCTTTATCGTTCTGTGGCTTTTTAAGCCAAATCGGCGTTGCCTGTTCATTTTTCCTCTTGGCTTTCTGTCTCCCGGCTTTGGGTCCGCTCGAATCGCTCTCTAGTGTTAAATAATCATTGCATAATGCCTTTAGGGGAGGTGGCCACCTCATCTGCAATGGATGAGTGCATCGGGCCTTTGAAATCCCCAAATCTTGGCATTCTCAGCTTACACAGGAAAATATACCAAACACGGGAAAAATTCATAGAAAACGCTGTTCATCGGACTTCAATTGTTATGAATTCCGCCCTAAATTCCTATCGGGTCTGCCCATAATCACTATCGCAAGTTGCAATTGCCTGTTCCGCGGCTTTCCCTTTGTATTTATAGAATACATTAAAACATTAAAAATCCGGAAAATGGCCTTATGGCGTATTTTAAATAATATGCATTTGCATTTCGGAACCCTTTCGGGTCCGGTTTCATCGGATCGCGCATATATATATATGTCTATAGTCGCTCCTCTGTGTAGCTCCGATTGTGGTCCACCGATATCGGCGGTCGCAATATCACATCGCCCTAGGTCCTACCTTTGCCTTGTGGTATCGCTGATTGCGATCCGCCGATTTCGGCGATCGCACCATCGCATCGGCCCGGGACCTTTGCCTTGGGTATACACTGCCTACCTCCAATCTGACCCGCCGATCCGATCATCGGAGGTCGCTGATCGGGGGTGCCTTCTACCCAACTTTAAGTCCTCCTCTTGGCCTCATGCGATGCGATTTTCCCTTATAAGGGTTTTTTGCCCATTTTTAAAGGATTTTTGCCTCTTTCCCAAAGAACAAGGGGAACTTCTTTTTGTGATAACTTATCCATCTGAAATCCATTTTCACCCATTCAAGTTGCATTGGATTCAGAATGAAGAGATCTATGAAATGAGACTATTTCCGACAACAGCCTGTGACTTTCATTTTCCTCTGATTTACAAAGGATTTGTGCCATTTGGCACCTTTTACCTCTTATATGAAGTCTTTTAGACTTAGAGGTTTATTCAGGATCCATTTTTGGATCACGTCTTCCCACTATAATAACTTTTGGTATTCAAAAGACTGATATACTGATCTGAACAGTAAATGATAGTGACTCGCCCTCTTCTTTCAACCTCTCTACACTTGCCTTTGCATAGTGCCTCTAAAACAAGGTTTCTGACCACTCCCTTCTTGGATGGGCTGGTCTTCCTGGAAAGAACTGTCTTCCTCCTTGCCTTCTTGCAGAACTTCTGTTGAACTGGTCATAGAAGGTGGTTTGAACTTTTTTGCCTTGATCATTGATCCAAGGTGGCTCAAACAAATGTGAATTTCATCAACTTCACAAAACTTTCATTTGTACCTATTTGAAAAGCTGCCAACAACAACTGTTAACAACAACATAATACAGACAACAATTGGATGGCCTAAACTCCTGCTTCAACAAAAGAAACAGATTTTCACATCTTGTGAACACCTCCATGTCTTCATCTGCATACAAATGATACACTAGATAACAAGCCCACAAAACATGCCTTTAAACAAATGACCCTTCAAGTCAAGCATGTAGAAAAATACCATTATGACTCTTTTTCAAAAGATGAAACACTTCATCATTATCTCCATTTGTAGACCAAGTTAACTTCTCCCAATTCAACATGGCATCACATGCATGTCAAAGCAATCAACCCTGCAAGTTAATTACACATACATGTTCAAAAACAAGGAAATCATCAACATCCCTGTGTTCATGCATCTCATGCTCATGCATGCATTTCATCCTTCAACTTTCACTTAACCACACTGTACTTTCAAAGCTGAGATGAAATATAATGTAGATGCATCAATAGACATGCAATCTTAATCAGATAAGAACTCTACCCGTTTCTTACCAATCCCTTTCAAAGGTACTACCTTTGTCTACACATCAGCATCATCATGTGAATCATTCTAAGACACATCATTCATGGAATCTTCACTTCCATTTTTGCCATCTTCTCTTTCCACTTTCTTCAGCTTTTGTGGAAGCATTGCTGGATTCAAAGTCCAACATTTTGCAGCAAGATGTCCTTGCTTATGGCAGTAAGTGTATTGCATGTGCATCCTCTTGACAGCATGATTTGCCTTGTCCAATGGACCTTTGGCTTCTTGCTTCTTTTCCTTCAAAAGCTTCCTGTGTGTGGCCATTCTTTTCCAACATCTGGAAACATTATGGTTATCTGACCCAAAAAAGGAACATGCAATTCTTTTTCCATACATATGTGGAAATTTATCATGCTTTGCACAATCAAAAGGAAAATGTTTAGAACTAGATTTATACCTGCCTCTTTCACCTTTATTGCCTTCATGAGGAGGTGAAGCAAATGAAGAAATGGCTCCCTTTGGAACACCATCAATCTCTTCAAGGCTATTAGAGTCTCCCCAACTCTCTGGTTCAAGTGTGTGCTTCTAAACACCTGCATCCTGCAAACGATGTTTCAAGCTATTACATTCCTCCTGAATACAATCTTCACACTCTGCATTGCAACCCATTCTTGGAGCTGTTTCAATGGCCTTCATGGCAGCTCTGGAACACTTTCCATAAGACTATCCATAGCCAAGACCCAAATACTTAGGCCCTTCCTCAACCATTATTAGTTCAGCAATACCCTGTGCATGCTTTCCCAAGACCTTTCCTTAATAGCCCATCTTGGACATTAGCTTGGAACCTATGCCTCTAGTATGTTTTTCAAAAGAACCAATATAAGCATCCTTAGAGGAATTTGAAGACAAACTGGAATGGTTTACCTCTTCTTCAAGCTGATACTTGACTAACGCTTCTTAGGCAACAAAGATTTGTGTCTCCAACTCATGCATCCTTTTCAGGTTCATATTTGCAATATGAAGTTGCCTCTCCATTTCCTGCAATTTGTCAGAAAGCAACTGCTTCTCTTCCTTCATGGAATTCAACTGCTTTCTAAGTATGCTGCTCTTCCTTCCATCATCATACATTTCTCTCACCATATCCATCATGGTGGAAAACTCTTGCTTCATGTTTTCATCAAAGAATCTTGTGATGAAGAAAGAAGAATTCGAGGACTCGTTTGTAGAAGTTGTCATTATGCCAATGACTTCTTCTTTCTTCTTGTCCTTGCTGGACTGAGCTATCTATAGATTTCTCTTCACCTCTGCAAACTTAAACAATAGTCAATCTGCAAAACAAGCATACAATTAGCCTCTAACTGTTTAAACACCTTTTAGACAAGCAATCTTTCCTCTGTCAATCAAGCATGCTGATATAACCTTCTTTTAAGGTGAGGTCAATCAATCTCAAGCTATGATACCACCTGATCTAAAAATGGGGCTCTTAGGCTACTTGTCTAACTTACAAGAACCTCTCCCACTTCCAAAGCTTTAAATATTCCCAAGTCTTCATGATTAACCAATGCGGAATTAAAAATGCTTGAAAATATAGGTGTATGTTGGTATTTGATTTAAACTGATTATATGCTTTAAAATCTGATGTTTGTGTTGATATGTAAATGTGCTTGAACTGATATATAAATACATATAACAGTAAGTAATGTAGAAGCAAAAACAAAAACAGAACATCAATATTAATTTGGAGTTCACCCAAAACTCTTGGGCTACGTCTCCGTGAAATCTAGTCAACTCAACTAGGCTCTCTGGGATTATGGTATAAGTCCTATTTACAAGCTCTTGGTTCAACTCCTACCATTTTACACAGAAACAGTAGGTTCAGACACCATATCATTCCCTAGCTCTTGAAGCTCTGGCTCTTGGCTCTTGGTTCTGGCTCTTGGATCTGACTCTGGCTCTTGGCTCTTGGTTCTGGCTCTTGGCTCTAACTCTGGCTCTTCAGCTCTGGCTCTGGCTCTAGCTCTTCAGCTCTGGCTTCTTTTCCCTCTACAACCTTCAGCTCTCTGGCTTTTCACTTGAACTTCAAGTGACCCCAAAGGCTCCCTCAGCTGCTCTGCACAGTAGCTCTTTGGCTCCCTCTGCTCTCTCGGCTCTGCAACTACTTTCAACATTCAGCCTCAGCTTCAGCTTCCAACAACCACTGTCTCTATTGTTCTATGGCTTTTTAAGCCAAATTGGCGCTGCCTGTTCATTTTCCCTCTCGGCTTTCTGTCTCCCAGCTTTGGGTCCGCTCAAATCCCTCTTCTAGCATTAAATAATCATTGCATAATGCCTTTAGGGGAGGCGGCCACCTCATCTGCAACGGATGAGTGCATCGGGCCTTTGAAATCCCCAAATTTTGGCATTCTCGGCTTACACAGGAAAATATACCAAACACGGGAAAAATCCGTAGAAAACATTGTTCATCAGACTTCAATTGCTATGAATTCTGCCCTAAACTCCTATCGGGTCCGCCCATAATCGTTGTCGCAAGTTGCAATTGCCCGTTCCGTGGCTTTCCCTTTGTATTTATAAAATACATTAAAACATTAAAAATTTGGAAAATGGCCTTATGGTAGATTTTAAAATAATATGCATTTGCATTTCGGAACCCTTTCAGGTCCGGTTTCATCTGATCGCACATATATATATATATATATATATAGCCACTCCTCTGTGTAGCTCCAATTGTGATCCGCCGATATCGGCGGTTGCGATATCGCATCGCCTAGGGTCCCGCCTTTGCCTTGTGGTATCGCCGATTGTGATCTGCCGATTTCAGCAATTGCACCATCGCATCGGACGGGGACCTTTACCTTGGGTATACACTGCCTGCCTCCGATCCGATCATCGGAGGTAGCTGATTGGGGGTGCCTTCCACCCGACTTTAAGTCCTCCTTTTGGCCTCATGCGATGCGATTTTCCCTTATAAGGGTCTTTTGCCCATTTTTAAAGGATTTTTGCCTCTTTCCCAAAGAACAAGGGGAACTTCTTTTTGTGATAACTTCTCCATCTGAAGTTCGTTTTCACCCATTCAAGTTGCATTGGATTCAGAATGAAGAGATTTCTGAAATGAGACTATTTCCGAGAGAAGCCTGTGACTTTCATTTTCCTCTAATTTACAAAGGATTTGTGCCATTTGGCACCTTTTACCTCTTATATGAAGTCTTTTAGACTTAGAGGTTTATTCAGAATCCATTTTTGGATAACTCCTTCTCCTAGTTTGAGCTTTGACCTAGTTAGCATTCAACAATCCAGCACAAGCTTGTCTAACCTTAGCAAACCTAAAGCTCTGATACCACCTGATCTGATTGTGAGATCTTAGACAATTATTAAGGTATTACAGACTCATGTGCATGGATATGCCTATGTTACTTTGTGCAATGGATCGATAAGACTACGAAATACATAGACAATGAAGCATTTTAAAGGACATAATAAACAACACACATAAACACAACAAGTTTAATAATGATTTCACCCAACACTCCTGGGCTACATATCCTGGTCCAGCCTTCAGTGATGACCTCTCTATTATGTCTTCAAAATAGAGTTTTACAAACAATGAGCTCAAATTGAGTCTCACATAATAGATACAACAGAAAGAGTTTTTCTTGAAACCCTCAAGCCTCTCCGAGTACACAGACTCTTTCTATCACTCTCTTTCTCTGTCTTTGCTCTGTCTCAGCACTGCCTGCCCTGTTTGCTCTCTATCTGTGGCTTTAAAGCCAATCGGCGCTGTCTGTTCATTTCACCTTCTCGGGCTCTCTGGATTCTTGACCTCTGTCTGCTCAGATCCCTTTCTGAGTGTTAGCAATCATTGCTAAATGCTTCCAAGGATGGTGGCCACCTGTTCTGTAAATGGAATGGTCATCGGGCCTTTGAAATACTTCGAAATCACCGTTCTCTGTTTACATAGAGAAATACGTTCAAATACAGGAAAAGTTTGCCAAACACTGTTTATCGGACTTCAAATATTATGAATCCGCCTTATAAGTCCTATCGGGTCCACCTATATGTCGACATCGCATCTCCACCGTTGATCTGGGAGATCTAGATCCAATGGCTATGGTTTATTTCGGGCGATCCTTTTGTACGGGGGTTAACCGCCTGATAAGGGTGGTTTTCTTTCTTCTCAGCCTGGACACATGGCAGCCATTGTATGGGATCGGGCAGAGCTTGGCCCAAACCACTTACTGCCTTTGGTCCTCCTGAAATCCTGTCTATTTCCTTTTATATTAAAAAATACATCAAAACACGAAATCCCGCTCATATCGGATTTGAAATAGTTTTCAACAACATTAACAAACCCTTTCAGGTCCGTAATATCACATCGGGTGCATTTTCTTTTGTTTTTCGTTTATTTAACGAAATGTGATTTACAAAGGAAAACCTTGTTTTCTAGACTTCAAAATATATATAATACCATCTATATTTCCATCGGGTCCGGCTGTCGCAAACCATATGTGTATCGGCCGTTGAGGTATAAAAGGTGTCTTTTTAACTCCTAATTATCTTCACATTAATTATCAATCCGGGCAAGATTTTCTATTTCAAGTGTGTACACAGTTTTTGGCGACTATTTACTCAAGAGTGATGTTTCTAAATTGCAGTACAATGCTTTCAAATACAAGAATAAACAGATGCTTTAAATAAAAATCACTTGCAATTAAAGGAAACTCAATGCTTTGAAACTAAATTATTTATTCGACAAAGTAAAAACAATTATTAGTCAAGGATACAGTAGCAATAACTCATTCCTTGTTTAACTGATGGAAACTAAATCAAGCATAAATAAGATCCTAAATCCGAGAGCTTTGACAACAATAGCCAATGTTCTTTACAATTGTTGACCTTACACACAACACAGTAAATAACCAAATTGGAAATGACAATGAAGTAAATCAACAATACCACTGTAGATTATGTAAATAAGATAATTCTGTTAACTGTAAGAATGCTAGAAGGCAAAACTAGATGATTGCAGAAAGTAAATGAGCAATAAAGCTATATAATAGAAATGAACAGCAAAGCTTATGTGACTGCAATGAACAGCAAAACTAAGTTACTGAAATGAAAAAACGAAGCTCTGTAATTAGAATGAACATCACAACAACATACTTGCAGAAAGCAGTGATCTTGTTATGAGGGAAATGAACAGCAACGCAATTCAATTGCAGAAGGTAATCATTAAACAAGCCACACTTGCAGAAATCAGAAATTAGGCAAACCACACTGTATGGTACAGGAACAGCAAGTAGATCCACCAGGAGCTGGGCCCTTAGCCGCTGGTGAATACCACCGGATTACTTCAGGAGATGCGAAGAAACAACAAATTTTTTTATATATTAATTATTGCATAATCGTTATGGCAAGTTCGTGCGCTGCTTCAACAGCAAGAGTCAATGATCAAAGTTACAATTTCAATAGTAATTCTCTCATTCCTCCTATCCTATCCTATCTATCTCTAATCTAATAATCCATCTAATTCTCCACAATTCACATCTCCGTCTTTGATCTGTGTTTTCATTTAAATACACAGAGAGCAGAGAGAAGTTACAACAAATATGATTACAAAATGATTCTCATTACAAAATTGGATTGTTCACAACAAATTGATCAACAAAATTTGTGGCAGCTCAAGAGTAATGTTTCTAAATTGCAGTACAATGCTTTCAAATACAAGAGTAAACAAGTGTTTTAAATAAAACTCACTTGCAATCAAAGGAAACTCAATGCTCTGAAACTAAATTATTTATTTGACAAAGTAACAACAATTATCAGTCAAGGATATAGTAGCAATAACTCATTTCTTGTTTAACTTATGTAAACTAAATCAAGCATAAATAAGATCCTCAATCTGAGAGCTTTGACAGCAATAGCCAATGTTATTTACAGTTTTTGATCTCACACACAACACAGCAAATAAGCAAATTGGAAATGACAATGAAGTAAATCAACAATACCACTATAGATTATGTAAATAAGATAATTCTGTTAACTGTAAGAATGCTAAAAGACAAAACTAGATGATTGCAGAAAGTAAATGAGTAGAAAAGGTATATAATAGACATGAACAACAAATTTATGTGACTGCGATGAACAACAAAACTAAGTTATTGAAATGAACAACGAAGCTCTGTAATTAGAATGAACAACACAACAACATACTTGCAGAAAGTGATGATCTTGTTATGAGGGAAATGAATAGCAACGCAATTCAATTGCAAAAGGTAATCATTAAACAAACCACACTTGCAGAAATCAGAAATTAGGCAAACCACACTGTATGGTACAGGAAAATCAAGTAGATCAACCAGGAGTCGGGCCCTTAGCCGCCGGTGAATACCCCCGGATTACTTCAGGAGATGCGAAGGAACAAAAACTCTACTGATATATTAATCATCAAATCGGGCAGCATTACAGTAAGTTGTGTCTTCTCAATAGCAAGAGTTTGCAAATAAAATTACAATTTGGAATAATAATTGTTCCATCCCCCTCTCCTCCTATCCTATCCTATCTATCTCTAATCTAATAATCCATCTAATTCCCCATAATTCCCATTCTCTTGTCTTTGATCTCTGTTTTCATTTAAATACACAGAGAGCAGGGAGAAGTTACAACAAAGATGATTACAAAATGATTCTCATTACAAAATTGGATTGTTCATAAAAAATTGATCAACAAGATCATATCTAAAATATCTTTCCATCAGCATTCAACAAGAACAGGTCAAATTTGGTATTGCAACTGAGATAATTTGGAAAACAGCCACAACAGCGATTCTAAGAAAAACGTATTTAGAGAACCTTCCGTTTCTCTTAATACGGACTGAATTTGGGAAAACGGCTCATTAAAAAACTAATTTGGTCCGTTCTAGACAAAACCCATGTTTCGGATTTTCTAGATTCTTCTCCATTTTCCCGAAACATCCACTGCAAAATTGTCACTTCTTATTCCAGCGAATTTATGAGTTGGCACATTTAATGATGAGTTGGAGATCGAATCTGCAATATGGAAAATATCTTGGAGGCTAAATGGTGAGTGATGTTACAACCAATTTATTAATAAACCATCATTGGTAAAAACATGCATAATAATCAATTTATTAAAAATAAAGAAGAAGAAATAATATTTATCCATAAGAGCATAAATAATTATAAAATGGGATTATATGATAAATCATGATAAATGACATGATAAAGAAGAGTAGAAATGGATGAAATAGGTGTTTAAAAAGTGATAATAATAATGACATATTAACGGCCCAACATCGGCCCCCGCTCCATTGTAATGTGCCGACGCGATATTGCGATGCAACTTCGGTCGTTGATCTGCGCACTTGATCAACGGTCCTCGTTGACCCCGTTGATCGTTGTCACATATGTCATGTGGTCTCCGCCGATAGCCTCCCTTTGACATCGCCAATTGCGATTTTCCAATCAGATCTAGACCGTTAATCGGCCAAATCCGATGACTCCGGTTCAAAGTTGCTTTAAACCGCCGATACTCTGTTTTTCAATGATTTTTCTATGTTTTTGCCTCCCGATAGTGTTATCCGACTGTTTAACAGGTTCTTCTTTTGTGATAGTTGTGAATGTTTGAAGACTTTGAAGACTTAGAGGTTTTTCTAGCATCTGTTTGGATCAATCATGATGTGGATCATTGCAGGAAGAGTTAGCTCTTAGACAAGATAAGTACTTTCAAGTCATATGTGATTTCTTTGTGTCATTATTCTTGTGTATTTATTCCTTTAGATTATTGGCGATTCTTCCTGCATGAGAATTTTATCTGTTTCACTATTTTCTTGGATGAAGATGTGATCCATATTGAGGTTCATCAAGATAAAGAGTAGTGTAGGAAGGGAAAGCGCCAAAAGGAGTTGCTACGGGTGTAACAACCTCGGGTTAAATTTCCATAAATAAATAATGTATGGACATTATAAAAAAAAATAATAAAAAAAACAAACAAACCAAGGTCATGGGACACACATTCCAAGATAAATGAAGGAAAAATCATTACACTGGGATCCACTTATGGTTAATTATTTATTGGTTATGGAAAATGGCATTGACAATAGGTAATAAATGGAAAATTAATTTTTACATGCTAGCGAGGACATGAGGAAAACTACAAAAGGAATAAAGGAAAATGAAAGAAATTCCACTTTAGTATGTGGGGAAGAGGAAGAGAAAAGAAAAGGATAAAAATAGTAAAAGAATATGCATGCAAAGGAAAATGAAGAAAAATAAAATGAAAATAAAAATAAATTTGGAGAGAACATTCTAGCATTCTCTTTGGGGAAAAGAGAGAAAAAAGGAGAGAGAACACTATAGAAAGAGAAATCACTCGACAAAAATAGTTGGACACAAGTAAGAGACAAGCAAGGGAGTGCAAGAGGAATTTGTGTGGCAGCTAAGAAGAAGGTTTGGACAACAACAACAAAGGGCAGGAAATAGTTGTGGATTTTGTAGGTAATAATGTGCATGTTGATTATCTTGCTGGTATTTGAATGCATGGTTTATGCATTGGTTTGTTCATCATTTTTGTTGTAATTAGGATGGGATATTCTTGGATTGGCAGTCATGTACGTCCTTTCCTTATGCCATTTTCTAGATTGCCATGATGTGGTAGGTTCCCTATTTGATTGATCTTTGGATTGCCAATAGATTTTGGATCATGGTTGAGGTAGTTTAAGGAAAATCCCAAGGGTTGAGGGTGGAGATGGTTTTCTCTGGGTAAGCTCTTGACAGGTCAGTGGAGACAAGAAAATTCCTCTAGGTATACTGAAGAAATTTCGAGGAATCCAAGATTTTATTGGTTTGGTTATTTTTAGACTTGATATTAGGTGAAATAATTATGGCTTGAGGGTGGAGGTGATTTCCTCTGGATTCCCTATTTAGTTATGTTTTGGTTTATCCCATGTAATCCCACATTCATCTTGGAATATGTCATGAGGGTGATTGATTTAGAAGAAACAATTGGTTAATCCCCAATCTATGGTCGAGTGGTACATGGAAGTCCCTAACTTGGTATTATGCATATGTTATTATTCAATGAGATCAATGAGCAAAAGTTCTGATTTAATGTGTTGATTATGTGACTGGTTTTTCATGGCTTCATTCTGGTTAAATGCTTGTTACATGCATAGTATAGTTCTTATTATACGAAGTTCTCTTGTTATTGATCTTGATCATGGTTTGATAAGCTCTTAGATAATTTATATGGATGCATGAGATAATATGTGTTTATTGCAACTAGTATGAGAGGGAAACAAGCCTTCTTGATGGACATCTGATAAAACTATGAAACATTGAACTATTATGCATTCATGACCTGCAGGTACCATAGTCACAAAATATTGGTATAAATGAATATCATGTGTTGGGCATGTATGAGTAGGAACAAAGCCTAAGAAAAAAACATGAAGACTTGTAATTATCATTGACAGAGTTTTGGAGAATTTTGTGTAGTTGGCCTGTAGGCTAGCCCTAAAATTATGGAACAGAGTCTGTGGCTACATCCTTAGAGATGGAAAATTTTGACTATTCTTGTATTGAGGATGGGTTATCCATGCGGTTGGAGGCCTATGGCCTCTTTGATAGGCTTGCGTGCATGCAACTTAGCTGTAATCTAAGTCAAGGGTTATTCACAACTCAAAGAAAATGATCACTAGTGAAAATAGATTGACAATAAGTGTGATCATGTGCCCCTGGGTGTTGAAGTAATTTTTGACAAGTGGAATGCATTTCCATAACTACATCATGGAAGTTGAGTTATGCATAGTAACTCTCAACTCATGTTTACCATAGTAAGTTGTAAAAGTGACTAAATGTGGGGTGGGGTATTGTATAGTGGTATCAGAGCGGGTTCTAAGCACTAAACCTCAAGGTAAATGTAGATTGTTATGTTGATCTTTATGCTTACCATGCATGCATGTTAGTTATTTTATTGTTATTTCTGATATATCCATGTACATGATGTTATTATAGTTTTGGAGTAATTATTTTGATTCGTGTATGAACTGATGTGCACTTGATATTACGTATTGTGCTAATCTGGATTAACCTGTGTAGATGCAATAACCTCACCAGAAATAAGTTGAGGTATTTTTTTTATTATGCCTTTTATTTGGTTTATCTAACAGTGGTATGTTGAAAGAAAATATAATACCAAATATGAAGAGAAAAATGGTTGAGTATAGTTCATATGACTCCCCATACAGGCTAGAAGAGAAATCAGTAGGATGGGAGAAATCAATTGGGCAGCAGGGAGAGGGAGATTCTCCTTATTTGGCAAATACATTAAGAAGTATGAGGGAAAATATCATAAGTTGTAAATCTGATAATGAGTGGTTGATTGAAGCCCGAGAAAGGCTTGCAAAATCTCAAAAAAGCAAGTTGAGGTCAATGCAATTATTCTTCAAAGTCTTTTAGATTTAAAGAAGCATGGACAGTTGGGGACCAATCATGGAGACAAAAAGGAAGAAAAGACTAATGGGGCAGATGGAAGCTGGTTTCAGAAAAGGTACAAGATGGACAAGGATGATACAATAAAGAGTGGTAGACTCTTATATACACTTGAGAGGAGGGCTAATACGCATGGATTTTATTCTAGATCTACTTCTAGGAGACATCACCGCCAACATCATTGTAGGAAGAGTGGGAAGGAGTATTTTCCAGAGAAATTTAAGAAATCCAAACCTCCTACTTTTTATGGTGAGATGACCAAATCAAAAGATGCAGAAACATGGCTGCTTGGAATGAGAAGGACTTTTAGACTTCATGACTACTCAGAGAATATGAAGGCCAAAAAAGGTACTTTTAGTGTCAAAAGAAAAGCAAGTATCTAGTGGGAAGATGCCAAGCACATGTCAAGCATGTCAGGGGCATAAAGAAAGATAAGTTGACTTGGGAAGGATTTGAAAGACTCTACAGGAAGAAGTACCTATCTGAGAGGTTTTATGATGGAAAGGCCAAGGAATTCTATGAGATCAAGATGGACTCCATGTCAAATGAAGAATATACAACCAAATTTCTAGAGCTACTAAGACATGTGCCATATCTCAAGGATGAGAAAGCAAGGATTCAAAGTTTCATCCATGGATTAACATTATCATTCAAAGACGAGATTTATTTTGATGAGCCTCAATCATTGGAGGAATCCATTATAAAATTGAAGCATTTATACGAGAAGTCAAAGCGCAAATCGGAGTTCAAGCATGATTGGAAGGGTAGCAAGAAGACTAAACAAAAATGGTCTAAGAAGCAAGGAATATATTAACATGCAGGTGAGAAGGAAAATATGGCTCCTCATAATAAGTCCAATGCAGTTGAGAAAGGACGTGGGGCTTAACTGGTGGAGTAATAGAATAAAGGCAATGATAGAGAACCATTGAAGTGTTTGACTTGTGGTGGAGACCATCGCAAGAGAGATTGTCCATCATATCAGGGTGGTAGGTCTTAGATTTACAGTGATCAAGAGGTGTAGAAAGTTAGCAATGTAGCATAGAGCATTCCCCAGATCTATGTAGTAGTTGATAACAGGCATGGAGACCACCAGGCATCCACCATTGAGATGAAAGGTAAGCTTTATGATCAGGTTGTTTCTATTTTTATTAATCCATGATCAAATTATAACTATACTAGTCTTGCACAGATGGATCATTGTCGTTTGGATAAGGAAGTGCATGAAAAATCATGGTTGGTGCAGTTGGCTACATGGACCAAGAGAAGAGTTCACCATTGGATGAAATATTGTGCATTTGAGCTTAATGACATACCTACATCAACAAACTTGAATTTTCTCCCTTTGGGTTCATATAGCATGAATTTGGGCATGGATTGGTTGTTTATTCATGGGACCAAGGTAGTTTTCTATGAGCAGACCATTGAGTGCTTGGATGATGATGGAGAAAAAAGATTCTTGTAGGGAAAGGAGAAGCCTACACTAGTGAGAATGGTTACAACCATGCAAGCTAAGTGCAACCACAGGAAAGGATGTTTATTATTTTTAGTTCATGTCTCCGACGATAAAGGGTTGGATGATGAGGATGGTGAAGTCTTGAGGAGGTATCCTATCCTACATCAGTTTCAGGATGTGTTTCCTGTAGAGATTCTAGAGCTTCCTCCTCATAGGGAGGTGGACTTCTCTATTGAGTTGATACCTAAAGCAACACCAACGTCTAAGGAATGATACAGGATGAGCACTCCCAAGTTGGTGGAATTGAATTTGGAACTTAAATAGATGCTTGATAAGGGATATATATGTCCAATTGTATCTCCTTGGGGAGCACCAATGTGGTTTGTAAAGAAGAAGGATGGTACTCTCAGAGTGAATTGATTATAGGCAATTGAATAAGGTGACCATCAAGAACAGGAATCCATTTTCTCGGATTGATAATTTGTCTGATCAGATGAAGGGAGTTGTTTTGTTTTCAAATATTGATTTGAGATCAGGATATCATTAGGTTCACATCAAAGAATAAGACATTTATAATCTACATTTCATACAAGGTATGGGAAATATGAGTTTGTGGTGGTTCCTTTTGGTCTTACCAATGCTCTGGCCACCTTCATGTGTATGATGAACAATGTGTTGCACCCTTACTTGGATAAGTTTGTGATAGTCTTTGTTTATGATATATTGATTTATTCAAAGAATGAGGAAGAGCATGCAGAGCATCTGACAACAGTATTGAGATAATTGAGAGACCATAAGTTGTATGCCAAGCTCGACAAATGTAGTTTCTTCCAGACTCAGATTCATTACTCGGGGCATGTTTTTAACAAGAAGGGGATAGCAGTGGATCCAAAAAAATTAAGGCTATCTTGGAGTGGCCAACTTCGAAAAAATTGACTAGAGTTAGATCATTTATGGGACTTGTTAGCGCTTGGAATTCACCTAGGCTGAGATAGACAAACTCTCAAGGCTACATCAAACCATTTCACCTCGTAGCTAGCCCTACGAGGTATGAGAAGGCTCTCTCGGGTCAGATTCGGTAGATCTTTCAATAGGATAAGCTGACCAATTAGGGATAAAGATTTTAGGCTAGTAAATTGATAAGGGAGGTTGATTTAAAGATTTTTGGGGTTTTTTGGTGGCAATTTGGAGGGAGTGCAATTCAGGGTGCGGGGATTGGGCTCAGTTTTTGCAGGGGGATCTTTGGGGCAAGGTAGGAGTGAGTGCTGATGCCTTAATCTGAGATGGAGGATCAGGAATGATAGAGGAGGAGCTAAAGAGGGCAAACAACAACTTTGAATCCTCTTTAGACAGTGGAAAACATAGATATTGAACAAAATTAAAAGCTGAGCATGGCATGCATGAATTCAAACTTTATCACTTCATCTGTTCAATTAGCAGCAAAGAAAGAGATGGAACACATAAACACACTTACAATAACATGTAGAGAACACACCATCAACACAACAATCCACAAGAATCCACAATGATGTCTGCAAAACCCTGGCCTTCCTTTTCCTTAAATTGCAGTAATAGATGTACAATATGCAATAATACTTTCTCCCACAAGAGTCCAACCATGAAAATGAGCAAGAGAAGGCATAATATAGACCATCTAACTCCTTTCCCCACCTCTAGGGGTCGAGCTCAGCTTCCTAGGAGCAGTTTGAACTAATTCTAAACTTAGCACTAGATAATAGGCAGTCAAAACAACTTGCCTCTAAAACTTAGCTAACTCATCCATGCATTAAATATTCACTATTTACATCAAGGAAGCTTCTAGAAGGGTTAAGAGAGATTAAATCTATCAATGTGCCATGAAAATTATCCATACATCCATCATTTACAAGTACAAATGATTAACCAAGGTAAAAACTGAGTTTTGCAGGCCGAAAAGTCAAAACTGGCAATTTTCAGCTCGAGTGGTCGCGCCCCCTGCTCGAGTGGTCACGCCCCTTTGCAGCACTTTTTGAGTGGGTTCCAGTTGTCCAAATCAAGTGCAAGATGGCTCATTGGAAAGCTCTGTGTGTCTACTTTCCATCCCAAGTGGAATTTCTGGATTTGGAGTTGATTTGACCCCTCAAAAGTCAATTCTCCCAAGGTCACTTTCTGCAACTCAAAAAGTGGGCAGAAAGTCAAAATTTTGATGTATTTTGAGCTTTTGGAGGCCCAAATCTCGAAATAAAGTTGACCCCAAGTATAGGTAATTCTAGTTTTTGCATGCCCTTTCCAAAAATGTCAACTTTTTGTGATTCTGAGCAGTCCTCCCGAGTGGTCGCGCGGGGGGTGAGACCACTCCATAGGCAAAAACCTGTAAATTTCCAAAAAATTTCCAAAATGCTCCAAAACTCTCAAAATTTTTTGATTTTGCTGCTGGATGAAAGCTAATGAGTACCATGGTGAGTGAGGGATGCCTCAGCCAAGATACGGAGTGGGTTTGTCCTTTTCTTCTTCTTCTAGGCCTCTGACAGCTTCCTTCGGAGAATTTTCATTTTAGCCTTGCAAACATGCAATCTTGCCATCATATTTTTTCTTTTCAAAATGTTTCTTTTCATTTTTTGCTGTGTTTTTTACATATATATTTGTTGTATGACATAGTACTAGGGTTTGGGTAAGTTTGTATGGGAGAAATTAGGATTTGAATAGGGTTTTAGGGAGGGATTAGGTTTTTTTTTTTTTAGGAAAGTGAACTGGGGTTTAGCATTACTTGCAAATGAGATTGAATAAATTAGCACTCTGACATTTATGCATAATGATGGGAAACCATGGAGGGAAATGAAGGAATAAAAAACCTTGAAGAACAAACAATAACCCTAGCATAATGCTTGCAAAACAAACAATCACTTAACCTATCTTTTCATTAATTTCTCATGATAAAAATGACCATAATCATCCATTGAATCCATGGCACAATCATTAACAATGCAAGGGAGGCCTACCTCAGAGAATTCACGAGCAATCACAAAATTTTTTGAAGTTTTGATGCGTTCTGGAGCAAGCTGGCCGAGTGGTCGCACACCAGTCTCGAGTGGTCGCGCCCCCCTCGAGTGGTCGCGCCCGACCAAATTAACACAGGGAAATGTTACTGGAGTGGTCGCGCACCTCCCAGGTGGTCGCGCACCCTGGTGGAGTGGTCGCGCACCCTCAAAAAGCCTGAAAACTGCTAAAACTTACCAAATTCGCCCTCTTGCCTCTCTCCTTGTGTTTTCTTGCCTTCAAATGCACAATGAGTCTCTTTTGAGAGGGAATTGGCCTTTATATGCTCACATTTGAAAAAATTAACTTGAAAAACCCACTTTATAATGTTTTCACTTTTGCATTCTTTTTAACACTGTTTTTGAGTTGATTTTGTCCTGAAATTAGCTTTTTGAGGCGTTTGACTCCGTTCTTTTTGCAGGTTGACCATCTGATGGACTGTGGCGAATGAACCAGGTTTGTTGCCGACACTTTTGAAAACTTTTGAAAATTTCTTTATTTTTACAAATTTCTCATGACCTTGAACTTAAAAACAGGGTTTTTAAATCCAAGGCATTAAATGACCTGTAGCTGATGAAAATAACAATGAAACATATGTACATACCTCCTTCTGGCTTGCTAGGTACTCACTGAACTTGAACTCATGACCTTGCAGTGATTTTGACTCAAAACCCTAGACCTAAGACCTGGGACCTCAAGACAAAAATAAAAACAAACATGACTCAATTTCATTGTGGTATGACCTGATCCAGCAAAGCCAAGAAGGGAACAAGGACCAGCCCTCCATTTAGTTTTATGGCATGCCTAGCGGGATGCAAAACTGACACTAATGAGACTCCTACCTATGCATATGCAAAGAGCTATTGATCACTGATGGAGGGCTCAAGACCGACACTAACAGGACTAGCAGGTTATTATAGGAGGTTTATGAGGAATTTCTCTAAGATTGGCTATCCTATCACATCTTTGCAAAGAAAAGGAAATAAGTTTGAATGGACTGATGAGTGTGCAACTAGCTTTGATCAGTGGAAGCAATTTCTTACCAACACTCCAGTTTTGAGGATTCCATATCCTAATAAGGACTTTGTGGTTTGTATAGATGCCTGCAGGGAAGGAATTGGTGGATTATTGATGTAGGAAGGGCAAATGGTTTGCTATGAATCATAAAATTTGAATGAGCATGAGCATAATTATGTGTCTCATGATCTTGAGTTGGAAACTAGCATTCATGCATTGAAGATGTGGCGATGTTATCAGCTTGGTAGGAAATTCATTTTGATGAGTGATCATAGTGGACTAAGGTATTTGTTTGACCAAACCAATTTAAATGAAAGGCAAGCTAGATGGTTGGATACCCTCAATGAATTTGACTTTGAAATCAGGTAAATCAAAGACAAAGAGAACCAGGTTGTGGATTCCCTCAGTAAGAGAGTACACGTGAATCATATTTCATCTGTGAGCTCTTATGGGACAGATTTGAGAGAGAAAATATTTCATGCAAGGAAACATGATGAGAGGTACCAAAAACTAAAGAAGAGATTACAACCGCAACGTGACAGTGATAAGGGTGAGGAATATCACCTCATAGTAGATGGCTTGGTTAGATTCAGGATCATGATCTATGTGCCCGATAGTAGTAAATTGAAGAAGCTTATTTTGAAGGAGTTTCATGTCAAGCCATATTCAGGACACCCAGGATACCAAAAGACCTTGAAAGATATTGATAAGTTCTACTATTGGCCTAATTTAAAGAAAAAGGTAGCTGAGTTTGTTGCACTGTGCTTGGATTGTCAACGGGTGAAATCTAAATGCAAGCATCCAGCTAGTTTTTTGCAGCCTATTCCAATTCCAGAATGGAAATGGGAGGTTATTTCGATGGATTTCATTACAAGATCGTCAAGGACATCAAGGCAGCATGAATCCATCGTGATTGTGGTTGACATGTTGAGTAAGGTAGCTCACTTCATTGTAGTAAATTCTACTAATTTAGCTAGTGAAGTGGCTCAAATATTTATTAAGGAGATAGTGGGGTTGCATGAGTTCCCAATATGATTATATTAGATAGAGATTCCAAATACACTTCCAAGTTTTGGAAGGAATTGCTTGCAGGATTTTGGATAGAGTTAGCCTTTAGTATAACTTATCATCCATAGAAAGATGAGAATACAGAGAGAATCAACAAGATCCTTGAGGATATGTTGAGGATGTATGTCATGCATCAACAAAGGAAGTGGGAGGAGTATTTTCCAATGGTGGAGTTTGCTTATAATAGCGGGTATCATGAATCCTTGAAGATGATTCCAATTGAGGCTCTCTATGGGAGGAGTTGTAATGCCCCTATCACCTGGAGTGAATCGCTAAGTAGGGTGTTGATTGGACTTGATCTGTTGAAAGAAATTAAGTGAGAGATGCAGATTATAAAAAATAATTTGAAGGCAAATCAGGATAGGCAAAAGAGCTATGCAGATCAACATAGAGTATTCAAGGAGTTTCAAGTTGGAGAGCATGTGTACTTGCATATTAAGCCCAAGAAGAGTTCCTTGAAGATTGGATCATGTGCCAAGTTGGCACCTCGCTATTATGGATCATTTTGAATCCTTGAAAGGATTGGACCAATGGATATAAGCTCGCTTTGCCTCCATTAGCGAAAATCCATTATGTTTTTCATGTTTCTCTGCTTAAAATATATGTACAGGATGTTGATCATGTGATTGATTGCTCTGTATTACAGGTGGAACCAGGGGGAGAGTTCGAGCCAGAGCCTCAATGCATCTTGCAGTAGAAGAAGCTCATGCTCTGAAACCAAGCAATAGAGCATGTTAAAGTGCAATGGAATCAATTTGAGCCTGAGGAAGCCACATGGGAGATGGCTAATCAGATGCAAGCATCATATCCTTCTTTATTTGCTCATTGAAGAAAATGTGCTCATATATATATATATATATATATATATATATATAGTATCGATTTGTGTTTATAAAGATCCAATAAGCAGTGTATTTGTCATGTTTTCAACAATTTCATCTTGTCATGAGTCAAAGAATACTGAGGATAGTGTTCCCCCAAGGGGGAGGGGTTTATAACAGTCCCGAGTTAAATGTACACGTAAATAAATAATATATGGACATTATAAAAGAAAAAAATCAAACCAAGGTCATGGGACACATATTCCAAGAAGTATGAAGTTGTCACAGGAAGTTCGAAGGTCTCACAGGAAGTGTGAAGGTTTCACAGGAAGTGCAAAGGTTTCATATGAAGTGCAAAGATGCCATAGGAAGTGTGAAGGTTTCACAGGAAGTTCGAAGCTTTCATAGGAAGTGCGAATGTCTCATAGGAAGTGCAAGATTTCGCAAGAAGTGTGAAGCTATCACTGGAAGTGTGAAGATATCACTGGAAGTGTGAAGGTCTCACAGGAAGTGTGCATGAAGAACATGAAGTGTGCGGGTATATTTGACTGTTGTTGACTTTGACTAGAATTGCAGATTTGACAGTTTGACAAAATTTGACTTTTGGGCTCATCTATTGGACTTTGGATATTGGTTTTGTTGGATGTTAAAATATTTGGCTATGACATTGTTGTTGATTAATGGAATCATTATATCTCCCTGTTGAACACTTTATGACAATCTAATAAGAAGAAGAATTTGAAAGGGTTTTCCTTGTTGTGGGTTTTTCCTTGGTCTTTGACCAAATTTGGTGTCTCTTATTATTTCTCTTGATTGTATCTTACTGTTAATTGCATTTATTGTTTTATATACAATTTCTATTAATCATTGGAAGTTTAAATTGTTTTGGAAATATTGAAGAAAAGTGTGGCCTAAAGTGATTGTAACAACCTAAAACAATGGAAATTCAATAGATAGTGAAGCATATAAGTTTTTGAATCTCCTTATTTTGCTAAGTTTGAGTCATTAAGAAAATGTTTGATGAATTATTATAGTTACTGAATACTCTGATACATTCTAGTGTTTATGGGATGGTAAAAATTAACAAGGACACTCTCCTTGACATTAGAACCTATTTGCAAAATGCACAAGAAAAGATGGAATTTTTGCAACTCAAATATCAATTCCAACAAGATGAGTTACAATAGAAAATACATCATTCTGAACTGCCTTTTGTTTAGCACAATCCTCTATTTGAGCTTGAATTTAACTCCCATTAGCTGCTAGAAAGTGATCAAATTAGTGAACCTGAGGTTGATTCAGATCAAGTTCCCATTTTAGGAGCAGTCTTGCATAAATATGCATAAGTTTAGGCTACACTTCCCAAGTCCATCATCACACCTTGCAAGGATCTTGTTAGCGTCAAGCATAAAACATGTCTTGGATATGACAAGGAGGTGTCTTTTCATACTCTAGAGTAATCTAGGCCCATTCAGTTTCAAAGTACTCAGTTTCTTCAAGGCAATTCATCTTCACCTGTTTTAGATCCTGCTCCTCTTCCAAAACAACCACAAATTATCAAATGCCAACATTGTGATATAATTGGCCATGTGAAAGGTCATTGTTTTGATATTCACCCGTGTGAGAATTTTCATAAAAATACTCATCATTCAAACAGATGCTTCAGATACAAGCCTCCTACAAGAACAAAGATTCACCTGGGCTTCAATAGCCAAAAATATATTTCGATCATACCACATAATTTTCTCTTGATTATTGACACATCTTGTAGTTGATATTTCTTCATCTTCTCAACTTGTATCTGACAGGGGGGAATTGATGGTCATCTACAAGCTTCAAAGATACATCAAGCGAGCTTAAGCAACAACTTGAGCCTGTTGCTTGAGCCTAGAGATAGAGTCATCCATACCCAAATTGAGAGTTGTAGCCAGAGACATATTCATGCCCCATGAGCATGCATTTTGGTTAGTGGTATTCTTTAAACCACCACTAGTTGAGACCTCAATAGTCTTCCTTTTCCAAGAATTAGGGAACACTTCCTCAAGTAGAAGACTTCAAGTTCTAGACAAATTTGGAACCGTTCCAGGAACTGTAGCAAGCGTTACAGGTTGAGACCTCAATGGTCTCCCTTTTATCAACATTAGGGAGCACTTGTTTTAACAAAAGAGTTCACCTTCTAGCTAGATTTGGAATTGTTCCAGGAGCTGCATTAAGAATTCCAGTGTTAGTGGTTAGCCTTAAACCACCACCGGTTAAGACCTTGAGTTCTCCCACCTTATACCATCATTTATGATAGCACATTCATCCAATTGTTGCCAGGAGTTTTTTGCATTTTTTTTATTTAAACTCCCTTCTTGGACTCATATCTACCCCTTCAGATTAAGGGGGCGAATGTTAGACACCTAATCCACTAAAGGTTATGGTGTGGAATATGAACAATCATTGGTGTCCAAGGGACCACTTGGAATATGAAAACCAGGGGTCATAAGACATTGTATAAATATTTATATCATTTTGAATAAAAGGTATCTCACGTTTATCTTAATCTTGTCTATCAATTTCTTGGGAGTTTAACATCAGGATTGGTCAAAATTTTCCTAAGGAATGGCCTCAAATTAGGTTGAAATTGTGCCTCAGGAATGGTCAAAATTTTCCTCAAAGAAATCATCATATCCGTCGTGTCACCATAGAGATGAAAGAAAAAATTAAAATGAAGAAACAAGTGATTTCCTTAACCCTACTTCAGATATTCAACACTGCCCATGGCCTCAAAAATTTC
The DNA here is from genome assembly GCA_031772625.1 of Pinus tabuliformis. Lineage (NCBI taxonomy): Eukaryota > Viridiplantae > Streptophyta > Pinopsida > Pinales > Pinaceae > Pinus > Pinus tabuliformis. Next base: position 1,541,061,352 of record CM062818.1, read on the forward strand.
AGATCAAATCAAAAGAATGATGAAGAGTGAAAATGATACCTTTTGAGGGCATACAAGTGCCCTATTTATACTTGAAAAGAGGGGCATAAAATGAGGGCCGCCCTACTCTAATAATTTTAAATTTATTTTAAAAATTACCTACATAATGAGGCCAACCTAAACAACCTTTTTCTAAAATTCATTTTCAAAAATAAAACCTCCTTTTAAGGGTCGACTTGATGAATGAAAATGGGTGAGATGGAGGCTCCTTTTTCAACTACCAAGACCCATAACATTTTTCCAAATTCGAACAATTTTTCATTATATATTTTTCCAAAATTTTGGACCAAAACATCATTCATTTGGGGCATCGTGACCATGACCACGGGGATTCATCTTTAGGCAGTGATATCTCCTTAACCATGAGGAATTATGTGGCGTGCCACCTACCGTTGGAAATGACATGTTGAGTACTATCAGATGATGATGGTCTAACATACATTATCACGAATATATGCCATAACAAGGGCAGGGAAAGCAAGGCTTCTCTTAGCTTCTGCTAGAGTTGACATCAATGACAATCAATTTTTAACAAGAAAATCATGAGTAACCCTCCAAAAATCATCAATAAAGTAAAAAATACAACTTAAGCTACATAATCTAACAATGGAAAACTATTTGGAAGCTATCTGATGTCACGTTATGTCGAAAATTGCTATACATGCGTTAAAGTAGGCATGTCTTGTACACATCTTCTTTTGAAAATACTTGAGTAGAGATTAATTATTAAGGTTGGCATGCCTTTCACGCATTGTCATTCCATCATACTAACCTATTTATTTATATTTGAATTTATCTATTTATATCAAGCATTGGAAATTATAACATTTAACACATTTTGATATGGAAATAGAAAGTTTGATCTTTACAACTAAGTTTAATGTTTTACTAATTTAATGTGTAACAATCTTGTTTACATAATAATATTTTTTTATTGATGACTATATTGGTTGGACTTAATTTGTGAAGGATTTTTTTATGTTTGTTTTAAATGTGCTATTTTAGAATGACTAATAAAATAATAATGACTAAAATTATGGGAAACATGTAAAATTAATATTTTTTATTAATAATTAATAAATTAATAATATTTTTTATCAATGACTATATTGTGGGTTTTGAGTAATTAGTAAGTTATACAGAAGTTTTTTTTTTTTTCAAAGAATGTTTTATTGGTTGTCTTAAGTAAACAATTAGAGCACATGTCATGATGCAATGTCCAAAAACATGGTTGGAAGCTTGTCACTGAGTTAAAGAAGCTAAGATGGTCATCAATGCCTAAGTCAAAATGCCCTCATTTCCTACTTAGATTGGCTCTCTCGTGGAAACTACCCCAACTCCTCCACTTGTCAACCATTAAGAATAAAAAAAAAATCTACTAAAAAGATGGTAGAACATCAATGCCTCAACCTTTGTTGTAATTGTTATGAATGATATTTAAAGGAACACAAATATAAATAACACAAATTATTTCAAATGGATGTATCTCTAGAACACTATTTAGAAGATATTCCTATTGAAGATACTCTTGCACCAAACTTGGAAAACACCACCCATCCCACGGAAAATAAATCCTACTTGTTATCTCTTTACAAGGAACCCTGATTTTTTATCCATGCCCTATTCAGTTTCTTAGCACCTTAAACTTTGAAATTGATTAGCTAAATCAAGTGCCACAAAATGATTATGTTGTTGACAATGGTAGCACCCACAATTTTAATCATAGGAGAGTGGCACAAGAAACCCGTGTTATGTATGGTGGTATGATGAAATGTGGGGGCTAATATGAACATGTGAAACTACAAATTAGCGAGTATCATTTCAAAACTTGCATGTTTACTATTGAAATGGATAGTTGTGATATAGTTGTCAGGGGAAATGGTTACACACTTTAGGAGTTGTCAGCATGGATTTCAAAGATTTAAACATGAGCTTCATTCAAGAAGGGAATATACATACCATTAAGGGGGAACACCACATATTGCAATGCATTTAAGCTTTGGTGGTTCATACCCACATATAGATTTACAATGTGTTATCTTAGTTGATTTGTAAACTACCGTGGATATTCCAATGGATAGTTCATTACAACAAATATGCTAAAACATATTATAAAATCCAAAATCTACACTATGAGGGTTTTTTTCTCCTTAGATTTTTGGATCTGTTAATTATTGTTTATTGTGTGTGCATTTAAATTATTCTTACGCAGAAAATAGAGAATAGTGAAATAAATTTCAAAAACCAAACATTAACTTAAGATATTGTAGAGTCCAGAAATTGTCTTACCTTGACATCCCTTTTTGCCTATCTCTCCTCTCTTTTTCTATACTTATCACCTAAATAACGCAATAGACACAAGGTTTTGTTGGAGGTAAGCAATAACATGTCTTCTTCTTCATGATTGTCTATATACCCTATTGTTTTGTTAAAGAATGCATTTGGCTATAGAATTGGTCTGTTTCTGCAACTAATCCACATTTCTGCAGCTGCCTCCATTGTTTGGAAGGTTCAAAAGCTCCAGCTCAACGACGAAGGATATGGATGAATAAGGAATGGACCCCTAGTGGATTCCTTCCTATTCCCTCGAACAAATTCATCAAGATGATCGTAGGATATCACGGTTAAACCCCAAAGTCAACTACAGGATTGTCTTCGGAACGGAATCCAAGTTTCATCAAAACCTTATCGATTTTCTTTCGAAATATAAAATCGAATGTTTAGCGATACAATTTAATTGAAATAAAGATATTTAGGCTTATTATTCTCATGTTGTTATGCCAAAGACTTATTATAAACACTATGGCCGCATTGTGTTTTGGTGCATGTCAGATGATGTAATTTTTGAAACAGTTTGTTAAGTTTCATTTTCCAAGTAATATAATTGGTCTTATGTGTGTATGCGCTGCATTGATTAAAGATTATGGATTGATTCGTGGAGGGCCCCTACGACCAGTCTTAGGTCTTTAACTGATTGCAATTAGATTTATTTCATTACTTGAATACTCTGTTTTTGTGTGAAGAAATGCAGTATGATGAGTTCGCCAGTGAATCATTATATGCATGAGCACTTCCCTTTGCTTTATACCTAATTTAATCTGTTATTTGAATTGATTTTTATCTAGTACAGTATGGTTATTTCATTTTCTTTTTATCTAGTGTAGTCCAACTGTGTTCACTTCATAGCGTAGTTGTTGTTCGGAATATCTTGCTTGGATGAAATTGAATAAGAAAAAGTGTGAGAGTCTTCTCCTTAGCAATTGAATTCAGACAGTATTCCTTTATAGTTTGATAGAATAGATTTCTCTTGCACTTATTAAATTAGAGTTGTAGCATAAAAATTCAAGATAAAAAATCCAAAACAGTCTAACACAAGTAAAATCCAGAATCACTCTCATATCATCCATAAACTGATTCAATAGAGAATAACTCCTAAGAAATTAGCTTATAACTTTAGGGATTGAGACATTAATATAATTAAAAACACCATCTCCATACTAATCTGAAGTCTAGACCCTAACAAGAACTTGACATAAGAAATAACTTCTAGCACATATAGTGCACATGTACTTCATCAATATACCTACCCTGGTTGACAATTTATGATTGACAATTTAAAGACATTAAATTGGCCAAACAAATATAACTTTGGAAACCTTATTGGGAAAAAAACATTGGAAGGTGAGGTTTCTCTACTCTCTTTCTTTGAATGGAAAATAGATGCAAATACAAAGAATTGAGGCATGTGGCTCGTGGGCCGATAGAGTGCACACACACTCTTTGTTTTCTCTCTCTCTATCAACTCTCAGCTACTTTTCTCATCGATGGAACAAAATGCACTCAAATAGAATGGAATCCCTTTTCCTCCGAGTGACCCGGTTATAACACAACTCAATAGCCTAAAAGTGCTTAGGTTTGACTCCTTCAACTTTTAGAGTCTTCTTCATCATGATCATGTGGCTAGCCCCCTTTCCATGAATAGTGGGGGATGATGTGGCATTCTCTCAAATCATGGTGGTCAAAATAGGTAGGTGAACTTATGGGTGGCATAAGTTCCACATACAAACTCCACTTGAGGTGATTCTTGTATCGTTGGAAATGTCTCTATGTGTAAAATAGCACAAAAGGGTATTGTGCTTAAGAGACAAATTTTAACACCCTAAAAATTCCATTTAAATACTTCTGGAAGGTTTAAAACCTAACTCACCAAATAGGGACCCATTAGTAAAAATGGTCTTGTGAGCTTATTCCTCCACTTTTTTCACTCTTAAAGCATTAAGATGGATGAAAAATAACATAATGATTCAATTTGAATCATTAATTCTGTATGATGTATATAATTATACCACTATTTGATAAGATGTAACCATCAGACCCATTTTCCTAATTTGTATATAGAAAAACAACAAATATATGACTCTAAGAACTTGGTGGAAATCTCTTTCTACCCATTTGTTTATGAAAGATAAGTAGAATTCATATTTAAGAAATTTTCACTTTGTTCGAAAAAATCCTTCTAGAGTTATTTATTTTAGAATTTTTCATATATGTTACTAAATATGACAAATGGAAAACTATATAAACTATTTAAAAAAAAAATAACAATATATTTAGATGTATCTCTTCCTTAATGGCCAGAATGCATGTCTACCTCATTAATTCATTAACTATTACAAAAATTTTATCCTTCCCTTAAAATAACCACAATTCTTATATGAGATCCATGGATAATTCTCCCTACCCCTTTTTTCCCTCTTGAATGTGTATGGGATGGAGTAACTATAGTTGTGAAATGGTAACAATTATATTTATTTGACATAGTTCACATTTTCTACATGTATTTGCATTTGTGCGTACCATTTTAGTAGAATGATTGTCCAATGTGGTAGTAAGTTTCAAGAAACATTATATGTCCTATCAATGGGGAATTGTGGGATTATTTTCATGGTATTAGTTCAAACTTTATATGAGGACAAGTAGATCCTTCCTTTCTACCAAACAATATTGTTTTTCCTCTCAAATATTAGGTTATGTTATAAATTGTTGGTTATGGAGCAAGTACGTGTTTTTTCATACTTTACTCAATTGTTGTCTATCGTTTTGGAATTAATACTGAGATTGCACACAATGCTATACCTTTCTATTTTTGTGAAAATGTGTCTTCCACCATGTTGTCTTTCCCTTTTTGTGTATGATTTCACAGTTAAAGGTTGGAATCTTCTCTTCCATTTATATTGTTCTATGTTGAATATTTTATGTTGTAAAAGATATTGAGGACTATTGTGATCTACACAGATTTGGAATACAGATTTGGAACTTGCTTCCTAGAATATATATATATATATATATATATATATATATATATATATATATATGTTCCGTTTAGTTAGTTCATGTATAATGATTAAAATATATGTTATAAGTTGATTTCAAACTTTCACTAAAATTATGTTTTTTGGTTTTCAAATGATATTTGTTATCCTTCTTGCATTGGAACTGTGTTTCCTTGTCATATGAACATTTTTACATAGAATTGGTTATATTTTAAGAGGGTTAGCTTTTGCTAAGTATGTTTATGATACTCTTTCTAGGCTTTGTTTTAGATAAAAATATTGTCAAAGAATACAAGTATGAACTTCCTTAAATAGGGTTGAAAAGTTTGTTTATAGAAGTTGAAAGTTTTTTGGAGCATTAGTTTGGGAAAATGTCATCACTTTGAACTCATAATAACCGTCATGTGTTTTGAGAATTATTTTATTAATGTCATCACTTTGAACTCATAACACCTCGATCTTAGATCTATCTTCAAAACATAACTAGCCCTATCCTTAAGAATTTAATTTGCACATGAAATGGAGAATTTGTTTTTTATTTGTTAAGCATTCCATTTATAAATGAAATGTTTAACGAACTATATAGCACTAAGTATTTTTTGAAGATAGATTTAAAGTCAAGGCGTGACTACCCAAATAGACAACAACATATGGGAATATTTTATCATTGATCTTTACCCTGCAGCCTAAGTCATTGAGCTCATCGAATTCAAAGATTGAAATTCAATTTTTGGTGAATCTTAAAACCTAGGATAAAATGTGGCAAATTTCTATACAAATTTGACATTTGTTCAAGAGATTAATGGAGGAAGGAAGTCACCATTCACTGTAAATATCTAGTAAGGATGAGTCGATGTCAGAATATGGAAGTTCAACCTAATTTTGTCCCTATGATAACTTTTTCAGAAAGCTTTGTCCATGCCAGCACAAGGAGTACACATTGTCATCCCATCGCAATAAACAAACCCTCTCTCAAAACTTTTACATTCCCAAACGATTTTGTTAACACTTGTCACCCTCAACTCATATAACTTATATCTCTACCCATGATGTTTATGGATTTGGGTGGTAGATTTCTTACCCATTTATGCACAAGGCTCCCGTGGCTTTCTCAGTCCCCAAATTTTCCATTCTATCAGCTTCTTAATTATTTTGCCTTCGAACATGGACTATAGAGTACTCAAATGACTTTTTTATGATTTTGATTCTCAATTTCACACCCATTGGAAATTTTCCAATATGTAGATGATAGATTATGTTTTAAGAGTCACCTATGATAATTAATTTATTGATATTATTCATTTGAGTCGAAAGTATACCTTGTAGAAGAGAATAAGCCTTATTTGCAGTGCTTCCCAAACTCCAAGCAAAAGAAATTTTGACTATCCTCCAAGACAAATGATCACCCCCAACTCTTACCACCTCTCAAAGTTTTAACAAATATTTTAGATTAACAACTATTTATTTAAAAATGTTATAATTTTTATTTTTAAAGTAAGAAAACTTTCGGTAAAAATCACATCATCAGAGTTTTGTCAATGCGTTTCAAGTCATCCAGTGTGGACCATCGTCCACACTGGATGGTTCGAAACGCGTCAACAAAACTATGCTGATGTGATTTTTACTGAAAGTTTTCTTATTTTTCATAATATGGATCACAAAAACCTAAATTCAGTTTTTTTTTATTCAACTTCAAAACTTCAATCATTCAATGCATAAGATAACATTATTTTTTTGGAGATTATTTGCTTAAATAAACTAATAATATATAACGCGTGTCCCATGAAAAATTAATGAGAATTATTAATATCACACGATTGAATAAATTGCATCAATAATTATGTTAAACAAATTTTCCTAACTTCCATTATATTGTGTGTTATTATAATCTCGTTTAACACTAGCTTTTATTTTGACATGGATATTTCCACTGTCAATAAATAGCTGGTTGATGAAGACTTCTGGAGAACTCAAGTCCTTGAAGATGGCTGAAGGGTTCACCCGAAACGTTGGGAAAATCCATGATCATAACACACAATTCTCTAGAAGTCTTCATCAACCAGTTTTTATTTTTAACAATCAATGCACTATGTTATCTAGAGCTAATGTCTCAAATATATATATATATATATATATATATATATATATACATACATACATACTTGGAAAGGGTAAAGCAATTAATTTGTGAAAGTTGGTTTTAGCTGCTAATTTAGACTAGCACAACGAACAAAGTGCTTTGAGGGTTTGTCGATTTGTTTTCTTTGTTCCCAAGAGGAGGATACATCACATCACAATTTACTTTTGTGTCCTTTTGCCCTCAAATTATGGGATTTCATTCAACAATTATTCAGGTGCCCTATCCACAACGCTTCAGTAATTAGAACTTGGTTAGAAGATTGGTTTGAGTGAAATCTTAAACACCCCATGGTCTCAAAAGCATGGCACCTAGCCATCAGTTTCTCACTCTAGATTATATGAAAAGAGAGGAATCTTAGAATCTTTGAAGGCAAGTAGAGGACTTTGCAGAACCTTCAAGATATCATCCTCAAGAACATTAGGGAAACTATCATGGCATCCCTAATCCCTAAACATCCAAGCCAACCGAGGAATCACTGGTTTCTCTCAGGTTGTAAGAAACAAACTATCCAGCGCAACCTCTTTTGTTCCACACCCTTAAACTTTCATCAACATAAGTTTTGATGGCACTTCTAAGGGAAATCCACGTAGAGCGGTGTTTGGAGAAATATTTAGGGATGTGAACTCAAATCCCATACACGTTTTGCTTATTCCTATGAGATAGCCACAAATAATTCAATTTACGGCACTCGAAAGAGGGCTCCAAATAGACATTAAGAAAGGCTTCAGACTACTCCATGTCCATGGCGATTCTCAAGTAGTAGTATCTTGAATTAGAAAATTGTTACTTGGTAACTCATCGGATAAAATTACACACAACTGGAATCTAAAGGAGATGGTTAGTAAAATAGGTGACATATTATCAAACTTTTCTTGTGTAATCCTCTTCCATACACGGCAAGAAGGGAACAAGGTGGCGGATCAAATGGAAAATTGGGGTAGTATAAAAGAATACGTCTCCATTGATGAATCATGGATGGATGTGGAATGAAGGGACAATTTCCAAGTGGTAAGGTAGTTGGTAGATCAAGATAAGTTAGTTTCCAGCGTCTATGTCCTCGATGGGGGTGCATTTTCGACGACCGACTTCCAGTTAGTGTGTTAATTGGCTCCTGGGAGGTGTGATCTAGCAATGCAATTTTCCAAACATGACTACACCTCTCATGTGTGTCTTCCGTATGGGCAAAGGTTCGATGACCCTCGATGTGCGAACCAGGCCCTACACTCAACCTTGCATGACAAGCGTGTGGTGCCTCCATGCTCGAGGTACTGGGGATCACCTATCTAGGCCCCCTTAAATGCCCCCTTAAATTAAATGCTTGCAACTAAGGTTTGGTGATTTCATATGCTCCAGGATCATCAACAAGATCATTCCTTCGACATGTTTGGATATGGTGAGTTCCTTCGATGATGGTTGATTACAGGAAGAGAACATTTTGACAAGGAAGTTATTCTCATTTATGAGCTCATCATGCGACATTGTCTTGGGTTGATGAAGCTTGGGTTCAACTAGGACACTTGGCCCTTGTTTTGCAAGTTCTATGGCTTTTACTTCATGCATCATACCAATCTCCTCGCTCTCATAATTTGTTATATAGACCTTACGCTGCTCACAAGGTGGTGGAACTTTAGTTTCTTGGTTTTCAAGGTCACATAATCTCGTTGTTTCCAGGCCTCTTCGACTCTTTACAAAAGGTAGCTAAATCATATGGTCATAAAAATGAATGAATTTCAACTACCACTTACATATCCTCCTTTCCTTGCACTTAGTCTCAGTCATGTTCGTTCTCATCATCGAGTTTCTCAGTGCTTTGTTACCCTGGGTCGTGTCTTTTCTCAATGTTCTTCATTTTGTTTTTGCATAACACAGGGACTGGTCTGTCCTTCAAATTGGTGTTCATTTTATCCCTGATGTCCTTATAAGGATCTGGCCTAACTAGAGTTTCCTTTAATTGTACAATGCTTGTTTGTGGGGTTTGGTATTCGGGTACATTTTCCATTTGGTTTTGAAACTGGTTTTTGACTCTCCCAACCCTTGTCTTTGTAGTTTGTCTCAAATTTGATACATTCTCAATAGTGGGCTTTCGAAGGGTATCACCTACTCCTCCTTTGCTACCCCACATTCTCCTTTTGTCCTACAGTGAAGCCTACCTTCTATGTCCGGGTGAGACTACACTCTTGTTGTGTTTATACTCGGGTCGTTGTTCATTTTTCTATGTTTTTAGTCAAGTGTTTTATTTGAAGGTATTACATGGCTCCTCACCAACGATTACTGATTCGATAGGGTGGTACTCCAAGGGCTTCCTCCTCAAGGCATAGGCGCCTTTTGGGTGGGAATCAATGGAGAATTTCTTTGAGGCTAACCCTCTTGAGGTTAGAAAGGAAATTCTAAATATGGAAGCTAAGAAATTTGGAGATCACAAATACTTCTCTAACTCTAAGATAAGTGGAAGTAGTTTTAAATGGGTGTCAGATCCAAGAAAGTTTCATAGAAGAAGAATTCATTTTCTTCACTCCATCACTCACCATCGTCAAATGGAGACACTACTTAGCATGGTTATCCGTGATAAGAAAGTTGATAACTACAAACTCTTTGTTGGCCAGGAGGAGATAAAGCGCATATTACAGGACATCAGATATAACCTTGATGATATAGTGGTAAGGTTGAGTCATGTGGAACGTTTTGTAGTGTTAGACTCAGGCACTAATTCAAATGACCATCAGGAAGAGGTATCAGTTATCAATGCTATGCATCTCAACACTATTCATGAAAATTTTGATCTACCTTTGAACGATTCCCATGCAAATGTCTGTCTGCCCTCCCCAGCTATCATTCTTGACTAAGTTTCATCAAGCAAGCAATTACAGTCTTCAAGGTGGAAGGAACCTACATGTCCGTGTGTTTCTACTGAAATCTTACTACACGTTATGGTTTTTTAGTTTGTTTACATTTCATATGTTCGTACTCGTATGGTTTTCATGTCTATAAACAATAGTATCCTCGATGTGTTTTTTATGCAGTCACATTTTGTAAAAGTTTTGTCAAGGATGTCCTAGTTTATGTAACTAATATGGTGGAGTCACATTTAGTCACCTTTTGTTATAAATTTGTCTATTGTGCTCAGCTCTATGGACTTGGTATAGTGAACTCATCTTATTTCAAAATTGCTAAATTTTAAAGATTTTTCAGTGTAATATCTTACCTAATATTTTCAATTATCAATAAAAATAAATACCTATAACACAACCATAATTAATAAATATATACTTATTAAAATACTTATATGTATCATTTATGTATCATTTCTAATACTGAAAAAAATAAAATAAAAAATTGAAAACTTTTAATTTCATCCCTAAATCATATAAATAATAAAAAATATTCTTACATTATTAAATTTATACCATTCATATTTCTTATATTTTAAAGAACGAAAAATTGGAAAACCTTTTTTCAAAATACACCACACATATTAATATAAAAACCAAAAACCAGAGAGAGAAAATCATCCAAAATTCCAGAGAGAGAAAATCATCCAAAATTCCACGTGGTTTAGGTAAAAGCTTAGACCTCTTTCTTTCTCCGATTTAATGAACCTCTATGCTTTTAATTTCCGGCCCACCTATTTACCGAATCTGTGTACAGTATTTAGTGAATATCTCCTCTTTCTTTATGATTTTTGAAGTATTACAAATAGAATTTTACTGGAATTAAATATTTGTAATATTTTTTTTTGGTTAAAAAGTTGTAGTTTAATTAGATTTTTTTTAATCTGGAAAATCATAAAAAATTTGGTAATATTTTAATAAAATTAGTAGGGATTTTTGTAAATTCAAATTATAGTGGTTAAATTTTAAGATTTTGAGTGTTTTTTTTATAGTGATACTTTATTTCCAGCTTAAAAACACAATTTAAACATTTTTTTTTTTAAATTTGTTTAATTTTTTTGGCAGGGATTCCGGCCAAAAGTGGCTATCTCGGCGCCTCGGTAGAGAAATGATATTTTTTCTAAAATTATAATTATTCATCTCTCGGAAATTTAGAAAACGATAACAGGTTTTCCAGTTTATGAGCAAAAATTCTGGTAATTTAAGATAAACATTATATGGCTTATTTTTAAATTTGACCTTTGTAATTTAAAATTATTGTAATAAAATAAACTAATTAGTTAAATTTTATAGTATATATTTATATTATTAAATAATTAAATTTATTAATATTTACAATGTTGATTGGATTATGGTGGGTGTGATTTTGGTTTTATAAATTCAGGTAATATATGGCTTATTTTTAAATTTGACATTTCTCATTTAAAATCATTGTAATAAAATAAGTTAATTAGTTAAATTTTATATTATATATTTATATTATTAAATAATTAAATTAATATTTACAATGTTGATTGGATTATGGTTTGTGTGATTTTGGTTCAATATGTAATGTTAGTTAATGGAGTGAATCTTGACAGTTTTTTAGGGCAAGTAGAGGTTTTTGGCAAGGATGTTCCCTATCTCTTTTGTTGTTTCTTCTAGTAATTGACAAACTAAGCAGGGAGATCAAATGGGCACGAGAAGAGGGCATTTTTGGTGGATTTCAGGTAACCACAAATGTTTCTATTTATTATCTTATGTTCGTAGACGATGTGCTTATTTTTGGATAGGTTTTTATGCCTCAATGGAGGATTCTCTTCACTATCATCATGAAATTCGGAGATGCTTCTGGTCTATTTATAAATAATCAGAAATCTTTGTTGACTTAGTGTTATGGCAATAAGGAGGTGGTTCCAGAGATATCGCAATTATTTGGAGTGTCTACCTCATAGCTGGAAGAAGGTTTCACATATCTGGGTTTTAATTTGAAACCAAATAATTACATAATCAATGATTGGAACTCACTTATTTGCAAATTCGAGGAGAAGATGGCTCTATGGACACATAGTCGATGGCTATCTATGGGAGGTAGGGTCACTCTGGTGCAATCGGTCCTTGAACACATTTCTACGTATTGGATGCATTTATATATGTTGCCCAACAAGATTATTCATAAGATAAAGGACATCTTCGCTAGTTTTATATGGTCTGGAATTAGGGGAGAGAAGAAGTTCCATTTGGTTTGTATGGATTCCCTCTCTAGAGGGAAAGGATATGGGGGATGGGGCAGCCTAGACATTAGGAGCTTTGGGTGGGCGTTAATGACAAAGAGTCTATGGAGCACCATAAGGGAAAAGGCATATGGCAAGAAACAATAAAAGGGAAATATATGAATGAATTGACTTTTATGGGTTGGGAAAGGTCTGAACATGATGTTGAGAAACATAGGTAATATATCTGGAATGGATTCAATAAAATTAAAAAGTGGTTGTTGAGTAATATCTAGTGGAATTTTGGGAATGGTGGTAGGATCCTTACAAGAATCGATCCCATTCATGGTTTGGTGAATTATAGTCTTCTTGTGGATCTCATAGACACTTTACATGCTAAAGGTATATTTTTTCTTGCTCAAATATATGATAAATCAGGAGATCCTTAAATTGAAGATTTGATCATGTTGGATTCGTGAAGGAAACCTCTATCCAATGGCATATGAGTTTGACATTTTTGAATTCATATGATATTTGTCATCTAATTCCTTTTTAACATTATGCTTGAAATTATTTTGGGGGTTGAATAAAAGATCAATAACATAAAATATACAAAAAGAAATAATTTCAAAAAATAAAAATGTCTTCGTTTACAAGTCCTCTTCAAAAGGGTACTTTTGGTTTTTGAATTTATTTAAATAGCAGAAAAAAAATCTTAGATGGTCACGTGTCTATAAAATGCGTTTGAAATATTACTTCACCAACTTCGAAAAATAATAAAAAAATATAATTTTGCATAAAAATAGATTTTTAATATGCAAAACTTACTTCTCTGTATATATACATTTTTTAAATTACACATTTTAGACTAAGTTATGCTACGTGAACACACACTTACATCTTAGGATGTCTAAACGTTTGCAAGGACAAGCATTTCATTTAATAGAAAATTGACAGATTGTATGGCACTAAATTTTTTTGCAAAAAATATCATTAGGACAACAACATAATTCTCCACAAATTTACTTTTTAATCCGAATCAAAATTCACAATGCTTGTATGAATTTTGAGGGCTTCAATTCGATAAAAGAGTAAAATTTTGAAATTTCATCACCGCATTTGGCCCAAAAGTGTAACCCATCTTCATGCATTCACCCAGATGCGAAATGTATCATTGAATGGATAAATGGCAGGGCAAATATTGCCACCTCAAATTTGGAAAATTGGTTGCTCTATATTGAAAATTTAAAGAAGGCCTTTAATAATATTGAATTTTTTACCCTCTGCAGGGAGCTCAACATTGTGGCAAATGGGTAGTAGAAAAAAGGATTAATGGCAACCCCTAGTTCCATACATTTCTCCTCCTGGCACAACAATGTGTTGCTGGAGGAGGGTATTCTTCCGATGCGCTAAGTTGTTTCCTTGTGGATGATTGGAATTCCATTGATAGTTTATGTGCATATATATGTTGTAGATGAATGTCGTCATAATTTTTCAGAAAATCTTGTCGATGCATATGCTTTTGTTTTTGTATTAGGCTTGGATTTGGACTTATGGTTGGGACCTCTGATTCAGAGGTAATTTAATCCTTCTATGTGGCTTATCATAAGGCCTTCTTTTTTATGTTCTTGAAGTATATTATGTATATCCACTGGCCTTTTGTTTTTAATTTGGTGTTTTTTTCTTCTAAATAAATAAATGTACATGAATAAAAGAAATAGTTTAACAAACTTATACATTCACTTTTTCTTAACTAAATTTATACTATTAATTTTTTTCTAAGTGTGAAATATTTTAATTCCATTATAATGATAGAATTAACAAGGTTAATATGTATGAAAGTAAAATAAATAACTAAATCAATTCCATATATATATCTATATATATATATATATATATATTCAAATTCACAATGGAGCACATAATTAGTTATCTCACAACTATGGACATCATTTTCCAGAGATTAATTAATTACTATACAACAAATTGGGGTATAATGGCACTTGTTTGAAAATTATCTCTTGTTAGAAATTGATTTAGGAATGAGGCTTTTCCACCCAACCATAAGCTCAATTACATGATTTCTCTTTACAGTTAGCAATCCCCTATCCAATTTGTGATACCACAAGGGGAGAATTGCAACATTCAATAAATTGGGCTGCATGAAAGCAACTCTCCTTCAAAATTTGATAATATAAGAGGATTGTTTTGCTTGTTTAGTTTGGGGTCTTCACAAATTCCAAATACCTCTCCGCTGGCTAGCATAGCAATATAGAAATATCTTCATTGCTCTATAATCCCTTGGTGATTTCTTTACCCATTACTTATAATTCTCACCCAACATGCATCAATTCATAACCTCAGTGCTTAGCTAAGTTCTAAAGCTCCTCTACAAGTGTTTGACATGTAAATTTCATCTTTAAAGAACCCGAAACACACCAATATTCATTCAATCCATAATTGACACTTCTTTATTCATATTTGACCACCCAAAACTCAGTGTAATCCCTCAGAACTACCTTTATAGTATAATGTATTCAAACTAGGAATCATTGAAGGTCGTCTCTACAAAGGATCTTTATTTGAAACAAGTCAATGAGTTGAAGGCTCGCTCTGATTAACTTTCCAATTCAAGTATAACAAGTATTGTGTTTCATTATTATTTTGATCAAAGTTGCAAGAGAATTTGTTGATGAGAATACTCTACTATTTTCTTTATTGACAAGATTATCCTTCTCACGCTTCATATTGATAATAAATTCTTGAGCACTTCTTATCGATAATAAAATTTTCAGGGCTTTTCTTCTTAGGTTTGATTGTATTTAAAATTTTCAAGTAGGTATTATTTTTGCTAAGAATTTTAACTAAGCAAGATTAATTTCTCGTTTAAACATAAGATGAGAAAATAGTAGTGGACCAAAAAAAATGGAATTCATGCTCTTTTTTTTGTAGTTGTCTGTATTCTTCTACAAATTCTCTTGGTTTGTCTATGGCATTCATGGCGAAGATTCATTTATTAAGGTGAGATTATTTTTCCATAATTTCATTTCAATATGTATATGTGGATTTGGAGGAATTTATAATGATGTATTGAAATAGGTTTTAAATGGATTATGACCATTATTGGGTGCAACACATTTTGTATTATATTATTAGTTTTTAGAACAACAATATTATACTAATTGATTTACTATTATTAGTTTGTCTTTGATTTATGCAATATCTAATGCTTAATTCTAAAAATAGTAACATATATTTTTAATATGAAAAAAAAAAAAAAAAATTCCAATAAATTTAAGGGCTTATTTCATTTTACTTTAGATTTAATGTCACATGTATTGTGTTGCAGATGTATTATCATTCATAGTCAGTGGTCTACAAACCGTTGTTCAACAAATAACTAGATTTAATCATTGTTAAGTAAATGTCATTGTAGTTCCTTTCATTGCAAGATATGTTTGATATAGATGCTTTGATGGTTATGGTGATGTATAACAATTAAGACAGGAGACACCCCTAATTGAAAACATTGGATCTTGTTTAGAATCTATCAGTTCCTCATTCTTCCCTTTCAAGATGACATGCTCAGTCAATAAATGCTCAACCATGGGTATTGGATTTCTCTCCACTCATTCCTAATTCTTTTTGTGATCAATTACAGACACCTCATTGACACTCTAGTTCTTTTTCTCTTCTTCTTGGCCGCATCTAATTAATCTTCTCTTGTAAATTTTGGAATGCAATTATGTATGTATAGGTTATGAGCAATGGAAGATATAAGAGTGTGTTGCGTCACGTTACGGTTAGCTCTTTAGGAGCACACATTTATACTTACTTTTTATTGCCCTTCCCTATGCAGTTATGATTTTTGCAATGCCTTTCACCCACATAGATCATTTTGTTGTATTTAGAAGCTTTGCATATGATAAATATTATCAATTGTTTTTGAATAAACAACTACAAGGGAATACTTGCTTGCAATCATTTCTTAGGTAACTAGGAGAAAAACTAGCATAGAAAATTGACCCAAAGCAATGGCATGATCCATATATTTAGTAGACATTATAAAATGTACACCAAAACCATTCATGATTTCAAAATAATACAATACAATATATTTATTTTGAGTTAGAATTGATGTATTTTTTTGAAATTCTACTACAGTTAATAATTAAATACACCATGGTAATTAATGAAGCTTGTCAACCAACACACTTTCACATATTTCAATACCTCTTCAGCTTAAAGTAATTTTGGCATACTTGTTATGTATACATTGATAAGTATTGAGAAGGAGACAAAAGATAATAGGTTGTTAGTCCACTCAATCCAGTTAGGAGAAAAACCAAAGACTTGAAGAACATGGAGCAAGTACTTCTAATTAAGCTTGTCAAGGGCTTTTGAGAGGTCAGGCTTAACCAACATTCCAAGTTTACAGGAGATTTTTGAAGAGTGGATGGCTTCATGAGCAACCATAATTCCATCAAGGATTTGATGACCTTCCATGTTCTATTGAGATTAGATTTGGGAGGAAGAGCTTGAGGCAGTTGGATATGATCTTAGTGATGATCTTGTATATAACATTATAGAGAGAAATGGGTCTGAATCCATTATGATCCTCCGCTTTATCCTACTTTGGAACCAATGTAAGGAAAGTAGCATTTAGAGCTTTAAGAATGGAACTAGATTTATGAGATTCTTAATTCCACTGCCTTCCAAACCTCATGGCCTACGATGGGCTAGTAGGCCTAAAATAAATCTATTGTAAACCCAAATGAGTTGGGAGCCTTGTTTCCCGACATGATCCCTTTAACATGCATCTCCACTTCCTTAGGGGTAATGACCCGGAGCAAGGCTAGAGCATGGATTTATGGAAGAATGTGATGTTTCTTTCCCCTTCTTTAAGCCAATGAACCCTTGATTTTTGTCTCCATAGAAGTTCTTCTTATTTTCTATGTTATTCAATATTAGTGAGGGTCGTAGCTTCTTCTATGATTAGTGCCTCAAATTGGCCATAAAGAATGGCTTCTATTTTTTATTCCAGTTTGTGCTTTTCCTCCAAGATGTTTCCAAAATTGGTTTTGTTCCAACCTTTGAACTACCATTTGATATATTTAAATTTTTTCTAGAGATTGTACATAAAGGATCCTCCTAATTCTCGCAACTCTCCCCACCATTGCTTTATATTTTCCTGGAAATATAGATTTTGTAGCTAGAACTTCTCAAAACGAAAAGGCCTATTATGAGGTCTGGACTAAATGTTTATATGCACACTTATAGGCCAATGGTATATGCGATGACTTGGGAGTATTAATGGTTACATAAAGAAATCTAAGGCTATGATAGATTCAGAAATAAGGAAGTGATCCAATATGGGTGCCACTTATTGAGCCCCTCCTCTTTTATTCTTCTAGGTAAAGGTGCCATTGGTGGTGAATAGATATATCAAGTGAAAATCCATCATTGTGTCTTGGAAAAGATTTGAATATGCTTCAAGCCTTTTGATGTCACCAAGCTTCTCATCCAACGATTTGATAATATTGAAGTCACCACCAAGGATCCAGGGGATATGAGAGAGGAGGTTGTGCAATCAAGTGATGGATTAAAGGAAAATAGGCTTATCTCTTAGAGGCTAGGCCACATACATTAGAGAGAAAATAGGTCTTCGTTGAACCAATTAGCCTAAATTGGACTATAAGAATGTGAAATGCAACAAACATATATAAGATTTGAATCTCCTAGGAATTCGAGATGAGGGCAAGACCCCTTAAATGTCATATAGAATCTATAGTGACCACACAACAATCTCTACTCCATTTGATTATTATATCAATGTGGCCTCACTAGAGGATTTAGTCTCATGGATCATCATAATTGCAGGGTTTTAAAATTTCCATTTTTCTTTTAGGAGCCACTACTTACCTCTACAATTGAGACCTATGATATTCCATGAGAGGGTTCTCATTTCAAAGGTACGTTGGAAGTAGGGAAACAACATGTTATTGTCCTTATGTGCCTTGAATTTACCAGCATACCCACCAATTCGTTCAAGAGTTGAAGATTTGTTTTCTGGACTCTTATTTTTTCCTCTTTGTGTGATTTTGATGAATCCTTCAAAGGTTGGGAATGGAAACCCAGTGGCCCTATATTTGATTGTCCATAGGATGTTTTGAGACTGGATTGATGTGATTTGAAGTATTCCTTGTTGAGAAGTTTTACTTGGTGCTTAGGAAGGGAAAAATGGGTCTCTCCCTTTCCAAGCTTTCATCAAGTTCAATAGATTGAGGGAGTCAGGATCCATCTCATCAATTGGGTCGAGGGTAAAATCAAGTTTAATGAGTGGTGGGCCTTGGGTCGTGGATTAAACTGATGGGGGGAGTAAGGGTTCAATGAAGGAGGTGGGTTGCTCAACAGAAAAGGCCATGGGTTGAACTAGATCATGCATATCAATTTCCAGGGGATGTGAGGCCGAAGGAGGTTTGACGACATCCAGGGAAGAGGGGGGGTAAAGGGGTTGTTAGAGGGGGGAATAACATTATAGGACAAGAGATAAAGACTAGAGGATTTCGGGTTAGAGAATTTATTTCCCACTTTGGTAAGTAGAAATTCTGACTGTAGATTAACCTGATAATGCAATATAACTAAAGCAAAATACTTTAATCTACTTCTACAATCAAACTTGCGGAAGCTTAATAGATTTGAGCAAGATCAAGTTGAACACATATAACCAGAAGAAGAATCAATGCACATGAAACACAGAAGAATACTCAAGGGAAAGCCTTAGCTAAAAACCCCATTATCTGTATTATCATACAACGTGGAAATATCTCAGAATTACACAAAGCTTTAGCTCTCACAGCTAGCCAACTCTCAGTATAATCCTCCTGGATGCTCACAGGAAATCAAGGCTTCTCACAAACCTTCTCCTCTACCCTCCAAGCCTCCTATTTCCTTGCACAGTTTCTCTGGGTGATCCTCCTGTTACCAAGTGTAACACTGATCACTCACACTGATCTCACACCCTGTAAAACTGCGCAATCCTCAAGGAACCTTATTCCTTTTGCATGGATGAGTTTCCTTTATATGAAAACTCATGCAACTAATAGTAACCTATCCTTGACATTTAGCTCAACTAGGTCTTTCTCAGAACAGACATGCATGAGTTAATGATGAGAGAATATTCAGTTAGCTGGAGTACACTAGTTGGATGCATGCATGCATTAACTGACTGAACTCACAATTAGTTCCTCAAATAGTTTGGAACTAATTTAACTGGACTTAACTCAGTAAACTGAGCTAACTATTTACAGCTCAAATGTAACTCAATATTATCTCCTTAATTAAGGGATAATCTCCTTAATTTAATGGATAACTGTTGCATGACTTCAGAAAGACTTCTAGCTTTAATTTATCCAACTAATTAACTCAAGATGAATTAATTAATTATTTTTCAAGCAATTGATGAGACTAAATTCGAATTTTAATTCTCAATTTTAATTCAAGGACAAATTAAAACTGGAATATTCTGGATTCTATTTTTATCATTTCTTGTTGCTATTTGCAACACTCCCTCTCAACAAGAAAGGAATTCAACTTGATCCCGATCCTAAACCTTTGGAATGTTCTACATGCAACACTTCTTTCTAGTGTTGTTGCTCCAACAATCTCCAGAAACAAAAAAAAACATCCAACCTGAATCAGAATGATGCCTTTGTCATCAAAGTCTCTTAATGTTATTGCCTCTGTTGACCGAAAACTCTGCACTTCTGTTGACTCAACCTTTCTCCACTGTTGTCAATCCTTCTCTACACTCTTTAGTATCTCACTGCTCTAGCCTCTATCACTTTTATCTATGAATGCATCAATCCCATTGATTCCTCCAGCTACTATGTACCTTGGGCTCCCGTAGCAAGGTTACGTATGATCCGTGCGATAAAACCACTCAATGGACCCTGCCCAATTTTAGCCTTCTTGGGACTATCACTTCACATCGCCCCACCTAACACTTGGAGGTATGGCTGCATGTGATCCCTCTGCCCACTTGGCTCGAAATTCCCCCCTACTGGAGGTCTCTACATGAGTGGATGCCTCCACTCGTTCTCCTCTCAGCATCTCCAATTGTGGCTCCTCCACAGTTGTCTGAGACTTCTTCTGGGGTTGTATGTTGAGAGGTAATTTACTCTCCCTCTCAACCACCAAGTCTCTAACATTTGCCTTGCTCCTCAAGGTTGTGCATATATCTTGAACCTCAAGAGCATACAAGTTCTTGACTCGTGAACCGATATGTTTCACCTATCTCGTGGTGATGTGTCTAAGGAAAACCTTTCCCTTACTGAAGACAACATTGTAGCCTTTGTCCTCCAACATCGCAATCGATACCAAATTCTTCTTTAGTCCAGGCACATACTTCACATCTGTCAAGGTGATAAGAGCTCCATGCTCCCTCTCAAAAGCAACCATGCCCACTACTGAAACACTATACCTTTCATCATCACCCATCTCCATGTGCATCTTGAGGTCTTTCTCCATACTAATCTGAAGTCTAGATCCTAACAAGAACTTAACGACATAAGAAATAACTTCTAGCACATATAGTGCACATGTACTTCATCAATATACCTACCCTGGTTGACAATTTATGATTGACAATTTAAAGACATTAAATTGGCCAAACAGATATAACTTTGGAAACCTTATTGGGAGAAAAACATTGGAAGGTGAGGTTTCTCTGCTCTCTTTCTTTGAATGGAAAATAGATGCAAATACAAAGAATTGAGGCATGTGGCTCATGGGCCGATAGAGTGCACAGACACTCTTTGTTTTCTCTCTCTCTATCAACTCTCAGCTACTTTTCTCATCGATGGAACAAAATGCACTCAAATAGAATGGAATCGCTTTTCCTTTGAGTGACCCAGTTATAACACATCTCAATAGCCTAAAAGTGCTTAGGTTTGACTCCTTCAACTTTTAGAGTCTTCTTCATCATGATCATGTGGCTAGCCCCCTTTCCATGAATAGTGGGGGATGATGTGGCATTCTCTCAAATCATGGTGGTCAAAATAGGTAGGTGAACTTATGGGTGGCATAAGTTCTACGTACAAACTCCACTTGAGGTGATTCTTGTATCGTTGGAAATGTCTCTATGTGTAAAATAGCACAAAAGGGTATTGTGCTTAAGAGACAAATTTTAACACCCTAAAAATTCCATTTAAATACTTCTGGAAGGTTTAAAACCTAACTCACCAAATAGGGACCCATTAGTAAAAATGGTCTTGTGAGCTTATTCCTCCACTTTTTTCACTCTTAAAGCATCAAGATGGATGAAAAATAATATAATGATTCAATTTGAATCATTAATTCTGTATGATGTATATAATTATACCACTATTTGATAAGATATAACCATCAAACCCATTTTCCTAATTTGTATATAGAAAAACAACAAATATATGACTCTAAGAACTTAGTGGAAATCTCTCTCTACCCATTTGTTTATGAAAGATAAGTAGAATTCATATTTAAGAAATTTTCACTTTGTTCGAAAAATCCCTCTAGAGTTATTTATTTTAGAATTTTTCATATATATTACTAAATATGACAATTGGAAAACTATATAAACTATTTAATATATATATATATATGTATCTCTTCCTTAATGGCCAGAATGCATGTCTACCTCATTAATTCATTAACTATTACAAAAATTTTATCCTTCCTTAAAATAACCACAATCCTTATATGAGATCCATGGATAATTCTCCCTACCCCTTTTTTCCCTCTTGAATGTGTATGGGATGGAGTAACTATAGTTGTGAAATGGTAACAATTTTATTTATTTGACATAGTTCACATTTTCTACATGTATTTAAATTTGTGCGTACCATTTTAGTAGAATGATTGTCCAATGTGGTAGTAAGTTTCAAGAAACATTACAGGTCCTATCAATGGGGAATTGTGGGATTATTATGATGGTCTTAGTTCAAACTTTATATGAGGACAAGTAGATCCTTCCTTTCTACCAAACAATATTGTTTTTCCTCTCAAATATTAGGTTATGTTATAAATTGTTGGTTATGGAGCAAGTACGTGTTTTTTCATACTTTACTCAATTGTTGTGTATCGTTTTGGAATTAATACTAAGATTGCACACAACGCTATATCTTTCTATTTTTGTGAAAATGTGTCTTCCACCATGTTGTCTTTCCCTTTTTGTGTATGATTTCACGGTCAAAGGTTGGAATCTTCTCTTCCATTTATATTGTTCAATGTTGAATATTTTATGTTGTAAAAGATATTGAGGACTATTGTGATCTACACATATTTGAAACTTGCTTCCTAGAATATATATATGTTCCATTTAGTTAGTTCTATGTATAATGATTCAAATATATGTTATAAGTTGATTTCAAACTTTCACTAAAATTATGTTTTTTTGGTTTTCAAATGATATTTGTTATCCTTTTTGCATTGGAAGTGCGTTTCCTTGTCATATGAACATTTTGACATAGAATTGGTTATATTTTAAGAGGGTTAGCTCTTGCTAAGTATGTTTATGATATTCTTTCTAGGCTTTGTTTTAGATAAAAATATTGTCAAAGGATACAAGTATGAACTTCCTTAAATAGGGTTGAAAAGTTTGTTTATATAAGTTGAAAGTTTTTTGGAGCATTAGTTTGGGAAAATGTCATCACTTTGAACTCATAAGAACCGTCATATGTTTTGAGAATTATTTTATTGATGTCATCACTTTGAACTCATAACACCTCGATCTTAGATCTATCTTCAAAACATAATTAGCCCTATCCTTAAGAATTTAATTTGTACATGAAATGGAGAATTTGTTTTTTATTTGTTAAGCATTCCATTTATAAATGAAATGTTTAACAAACTATATAGCACTAAGTATTTTTTGAAGATAGATTTAAAGTCAAGGTGTGACTACCCAAATAGACAACAACATATGGGAATATTTTATCATTGATCTTTACCCTGCAACCTAAGTCATTGAGTCCATCGAATTCAAAGATTGAAATTCAATTTTTGGTGAATCTTAAAACCTAGGATAAAATGTGGCAAATTTCTATACAAAATTGACATTTGTTCAAGAGATTAATGGAGAAAGGAAGTCACCATTGACTGTAAATATCTAGTAAGGATGAGTCGATGTCAGAATATGGAAGTTCAACCTAATTTTGTCCCTATGATAACTTTTTTAGAAAGCTTTGTCCATGCCAGCACAAGGAGTACACATTGTCATCCCATCGCAATAAACAAACCCTCTCTCAAAACTTTTACATTCCCAAATGATTGTGTTAACACTTGTCACCCTCAACTCATATAACTTATACCTCTACCCATGATGTTTATGGAATTGGGTGGTAGATTTCTTACCCATTTATGCACAAGACTCCCGTGGCTTTCTCAGTGCCCAAATTTTCCATTCTATCAGCTTCTTAATTATTTTGCCTTCGAACATGGACTATAGAGTACTCAAATGACTTTTTTTATGATTTTGATTCTCAATTTCACACCCATTGGAAATTTTCCAATATGTAGATGATAGATTATGTTTTAAGAGTCACCTATGATAGTTAATTTATTGATATTATTCATTTGAGTCGAAAGTATACCTTGTAGAAGAGAATAAGCCTTATTTGCAGTGCTTCCCAAACTCCAAGCAAAAGAAATTTTGACTATCCTCCAAGACAAATGATCACCCCAAACTCTTACCACCTCTCAAAGTTTTAACAAATATTTTAGATTAACAACTATTTATTTAAAAATGTTATAATTTATTTTTTTTAAGTAAGAAAACTTTCGGTAAAAATCAATGCGTTTCAAGTCATCCAGTGTGGACCATCATCCACACTGGATGGTTCAAAACGCTTCGACAAAACTATGCTGATGTGATTTTTACTGAAAGTTTTCTTATTTTTCATAATATGGATCACAAAAACCTAAATTCAGTTTTTTTTTATTCAACTTCAAAACTTCAATCATTCAATGCATAAGATAACATTATTTTTTTGGAGATTATTTGCTTAAATAAACTAATAATATATAACGTGTGTCCCATGAAAAATTAATGAGAATTATTAATATCACACAATTGAATAAATTGCATCAATAATTATGTTAAACATATTTTCCTAACTTCCATTATATTGTGTGTTATTATAATCTCGTTTAACACTAGCTTTTATTTTAACATGGATATTTCCACTGTCAATAAATAGCTAGTTGATGAAGACTTCTGGAGAACTCAAGTCCTTGAAGATGGCTGAAGGGTTCACCCGAAACGTTGGGAAAATCCATGATCATAACACACAATTCTCTAGAAGTCTTCATCAACCAGTTTTTATTTTTAACAATCAATGCGCTATGTTATCTAGAGCTAATGTCTCAAATATAGATATATATATATATATACTTGAAAAGGGTAAAGCAATTAATTTGTGAAAGTTGGTTTTAGTTGCTAATATAGACTAGCAAAACGAACAAAGTGCTTTGAGGGTTTGTCGATTTGTTTTCTTTGTTCCCAAGAGGAGGATACATCACATCACAATTTACTTTTGTGTCCTTTTGCCCTCAAATTATGGGATTTCATTCAACAATTATTCAGGTGCCCTATCCTTAGCGCTTCAATAATTAGAACTTGGTTAGAAGATTGGTTTGAGTGAAATCTTAAACACCCCATGATCTCAAAAGCATGGCACCTAGCCATCAGTTTCTCACTCTGGATTATATGAAAAGAGAGGAATCTTAGAATCTTTGAAGGCAAGTAGAGGACTTTGCAGAACCTTCAAGATATCATCCTCAAGAACATTAGGGAAACTATCATGGCATCCCTTCCGTCAACTAAGGATTGTTATCCTAATGAGATTGAGACGCTTATTTTAAAATCCCTAGACATCCAAGCCAATCAAGGAATCACTGGTTTCTCTCAAGTTGTAAGAAACAGACTATCCAACGCAACCACTTTTGTTCCACACCCTTAAGCTTTCATCAACATAAGTTTTGATGGCACTTCTAAGGGAAATCCACATAGAGCGGTGTTTGGAGGAATATTTAGGGATGTGAACTCAAATCCCATACACGTTTTGCTTATTCCTACGAGATAGCCACAAATAACATGGCAGAATTTACGGCACTTGAAAGAGGGCTCCAAATAGACATTAAGAAAGGCTTCAAACTACTCCATGTCCATGGCGATTCTCAAGTAGTAGTATCTTGAATTAGAAAATTGTTACTTGGTAACTCGTCAGATAAAATTACACACAACTGGAATCTAAAGGAGATGGTTAGTAAAATAGGTGACATATTATCAAACTTTTCCTGTGTAATCCTCCTCCATACACGGCGGGAAGGGAACAAGGTGGCGGATCAGTTGGAAAATTGGCGTAGTATAAAAGAATACGTCTCCATTGATGAATCATGGATGGATGTGGAATGAAGGGACAATTTCCAAGCTGTAAGGTAGTTGGTAGATCAAGATAAGTTAGTTTCCAGCATCTACGTCCTCGATGGGGGTGCATTTTCGACAACCGAATTCCAGTAGGTGTGTTAACTAGCTCCTGGGAGGTGTGATCTAGCAACGCAATTTTCCAAACATGACTACACCTCTCATGTGTGTCTTTCATATGGGCAAAGGTTCGACGACCCTCGATGTGCGAACCAAGCCCTACACTCAACCTTGCATGACAAGCGTGTGGTGCCTCCATGCTCGAGGTACTGGGGATCACCTGTCTAGGCCCCCTTAAATGCCCCCTTAAATTAAATGCTTGCAACTAAGGTTTGGTGATTTCATATGCTCCAGGATCATCAACAAGATCATTCCTTTGACATGTTTGGATATGGTGAGTTCCTTCCATGGTGGTTGATTACAGGAAGAGAACATTTTGACAAGAAAGTTATTCTCATTTATGAGCTCATCATGCGACATTGTCTTGGGTTGATGAAGCTTGGGTTCAACCAAGACACTTGGCCCTTTTTGTGCAAGTTCTATGGCTTTTACTTCATTCATCATACCAGTCTCCTTGCGCTCATAATTCGTTATATAGACCTTACGCTGCTCACAAGGTGGTGGAACTTTAGTTTCTTGGTTGTCAAGGTCACATAATCTCATCGTTTCCAGGCCTCTTCGACTCTTTACAAAAGGAAACTAAAGCATATGGTCATAAAAATGACTGAAGTTCAACTACCACTTACATACCGTCCTTTCCTTGCACTTAGTCTTAGTCATGTTCGTTCTCATCATCGAGTTTCTTAGTGCTTTGTTACCCTGGGTCGTGTCTTTTCTCAATGTTCTTCATTTTGTTTTTGCATAACACAAGGACTGGTCTGTCCTTCAAATTGGTGTTCATTTTATCCCTGATGTCCTTATAAGGATCTGGGCTAACTAGAGTTTCCTTTAATTGCACAATGCTTGTTTGTGGGGTTTGGTATTCGGGAACATTTTCCATTTGGTTTTGAAACTGGTTTTTGACTCTCCCAACCCTTGTCTTTGTAGTTTGTCTCAAATTTGGTACATTCTCAATAGTGGGCTTTCGAAGGGTATCACCTACTCCTCCTTTGCTACCCCACATTCTCCTTTTGTCCTACAGTGAACCCTGCCTTCTATGTCCGGGTGAGACTACACTCTTGTTATGTTTATACTCGGGTCGTTGTTCGTTTTTCTATGTTTTTAGTCAAGTGTTTTATTTGAAGGTATTACATGGCTCCTCACCAACGATTACCGATTCGATAGGGTGGTACTCCAGGGGCTTCCTCCTCAAGGCATAGGCGCCTTTTTGGGTGGGAATCAATGGAGAATTTCTTTGAGGCTAACCCTCTTGAGGTTAGAAAGAAAATTCTAAATATGGAAGCTAAGAAATTTGGAGATCACAAATACTTATCTAACTCTAAGATAAGTGGAAGTAGTTTTAAATGGGCGTCAGATCCAAGAAAGTTTCATAGAAGAAGAATTCATTTTCTTCACTTCATCACTCACCATTGTCAAATGGAGACACTACTTAGCATGGTTATCCGTGATAAGAAAGTTGATAACTATAAACTCTTTGTTGGCCAGGAGGAGATAAAGCACATATTACAGGACATCAGATATAACCTTGATGATATAGTGGTAAGGTTGAGTCAAGTGGAACGTTTTGCAGTGTTAGACTCAGGCACTAATTCAAATGACCATCAGGAAGAGGTATCAGTTATCAATGCTATGCATCTCAACACTATTCATGAAAATTTTGATCTGCCTTTGAACGATTCCCATGCAAATGTCTGTCTGCGCTCCCCAGCTATCATTCTTGACTAAGTTTCATCAAGCAAGCAATTACAGTCTTCAAGGGGGAAGGAACCTACATGTTCGTGTGTTTCTACTGTCTTACTACATGTTATGGTTTTTTAGTTTGTTTACATTTCATATGTTCATACTCGTATGGTTTTCATGTCTATAAACAATAGTATCCTCGATGTGTTTTTTATGCAGTCACATTTTGTACAAGTTTTGTCAAGGATGTCCTAGTTTATGTAACTGATATGGTGGAGTCACATTTAGTCACCTTTTGCTATAAATTTGTCTATTATGC
Organism: Pinus tabuliformis; assembly: GCA_031772625.1. Taxonomy (NCBI): domain Eukaryota; kingdom Viridiplantae; phylum Streptophyta; class Pinopsida; order Pinales; family Pinaceae; genus Pinus; species Pinus tabuliformis. The sequence continues at coordinate 1,541,089,525 of CM062818.1, forward strand.
TCTGCTCTATGGACTTAGTATGATGAACTCATCTTATTTCGAAATTACTAAAATTTTGAAGATTTTTCACTGTAATATCTCACCTAATATTTTCAATTATCAATAGAAATATTTAGACAGGTTTACAAAAAAATAGACTAACACCCCATAGTTGATAAATACCTATAACACAACCATAATTAATAAATATATACTTATTAAAATACTTATATGTATCATTTCTAATACTGAAAAATATAAAATTGAAAATTGAAAACTTTTAATTTCATCCCTAAATCATATAAATAATAAAAAATATTCTTACATTATTAAATTTATACCATTCATATTTCTTATATTTTAAAGAACGGAAAATTGGAAAAACTTTCTTCAAAATACAGCACACATATTAATATAAAAAAGCAAAAACCACAGAGAGACAATCATCCAAAATTCCACGTGGTTTAGGTAAAAGCTTAGACCTCTTTCTTTCTCCGATTTAATGAACCTCTATGTTTTTAATTTCCGGCACACCTATTTGTGTACAGAATTTCGTGAATATCTCCTCTTTCTTTATGATTTTTGAAGTATTACAAATAGAAATTTACTGGAATTAAATATTTGTAATAATTTTGTTTTGTTAAAAAGTTGTAGTTTAATCAGATTTTTTTTATTGGAATTTGGTAATATTTTAATAAAATTGGTAGGGATTTTTGTAAATCCAAGTTATAGTTGTTAAATTTTAAGATTTTGAGTATTTTCTAATAGTAGTACTCCATTTCCATCTTAAAATTTGAACATTCTTTTTGCAAAATTTGTTTAATTTTTTTTGCCGAGATTCCAGCTAAAAGTAGCCATCTCGGCACCTCGGTAGACTTGTCTTTTAAAAAGTCTCCTGTGAGAGTTTTGGTTTGGCCCATGGGAAA